>CAWUFW010001400.1:267500-1605000 GCA_963921515.1 Calotriton arnoldi
TCTCTCTCTCTCTCTCTCTCTCTCTTTCTACCTCTCCATCTCTACCTCTCTCTCTCTCTCTCTCTACCTCTCTCTCTCTACCTCTCTCTCTCTCTACCTCTCTACCTCTCTCTCTCTACCTCTCTCTCTCTCTACCTCTCTCTCTCCCTCTCTCTCTCTACCTCTCTCTCTCTCTTTCTACCTCTCCATCTCTACCTCTCTCTCTCTCTACCTCTCTCTCTCTACCTCTCTCTCTACCTATCTCTCTCTCTACCTCTCTCTCTCTACCTCTCTACCTCTCTCTCTCTACCTCTCTCTCTCTACCTCTCTACCTCTCTCTCTCTACCTCTCTCTCTCAACCTCTCTACCTCTCTCTCTCTACCTCTCTCTCTCTACCTCTCTCTCTACCTCTCCCTCTATCTCTCTCTCCCTCCCTTTCTACCTCTCCCTCTCTACCTCTCTCTCTCTCTCTCTCTACCTCTCTCTCTCTCTACCTCTCTCTCTCTCTACCTCTCTCTACCTCTCTCTCCCTCTCTCTAACTCTCTCTCTCTACCTCTCTCTCTACCACTCTCTACCTCTACCTCTCTACATCTCTACATCTCTTTCTCTAACTCTACCTCTCTACCTCTCTCTCTACCTCTCTGCCTCTCTCTCTACCTCTCTACCTCTCTCTCTACCTCTCTACCTCTCTCTCTCTACCTCTCTACCTCTCTCTCTCTCTACCTCTCTACCTCACTCTCTACCTCTCTACCATCTCCTTCTACCTCTCTAACTCTCTACCTCTCTCTCTCTACCTCTCTCTCTCTACCTCTCTCTCTACCTCTCCCTCTATCTCTCTCTACCTCCCTCTCTACCTCTCTCTCTCTACCTCTCTACCTCTCTCTACCTCTCTACCTCTGTCCACCTCTCTACCTCTGTCCACCTCTGTCCACCTCTCTACCTCTGTCCACCTCTCTCTACATCTCTACATCTGTCTAGCTCTCTCTCTACCTCTATACACCTCTCTACCTCTCGCTACCTCTCTCAAATATAGCTACAACGTCTACGTATAATACGGTACACTAAGTGGCAGCCGCAGCCTAAAATCACTTCTTGTCCTTAAAAAAAAACAATCATTACCATATCCAATATATCTCCCCTTTATGACCTTATAAGTATTTACTTCTGCAGCACAATATCCTTTCGTCAACAACATCAAATGTTGCACAGCTAAACACTTATAAGGTCCCAAAGGCGAGACCTATTGGCTATGCCAATGCTTGTTCTAATCTGTGTCCCAAGTACTGTACCTCATTTAAGCAGTACTGCAACTTGTTTGGAGACACCTTGTGCCCGTTCTCTGCTAAATGGTTCAACAGGGCTACCGTGTCTATCCTGCAAGCATCTTCCGTTTCTGAGGCAACAAGCAGATCGTCTATGATTTGCACGAGAACTGAGTTCTGCGGCAATACAAGACTCTCAAGATTCTTTTTCAGGATCTGGTTAAAGATCAATGGACTTTCCGTATACCCTTGAGGGATACGGCACCACGTTAACACACGATTTTCCAGCAGGAATGCAAAAAGAAATTGGCTCTCCTCATGGAGCGGTATCGAGAAGAATGCTTGACACAAGTCAATGACAGTAAACCACTCGGCTTCACATGGGATCTGGAACAGTATCACTGATGGATTCGGTACCACTGGACAACAAGGAACCACTATCGTGTTGACCTTTCGCAGGTCTTGCACGATCCTGAATTTCCCGCTTGGTTTCTGTAGTTCCATAATAGGTGAATTACAGGGGCTACCTCTGATCTCCTTCAGAATGCCCTTTTTGATGAAAGACTCGATTACAGGTTTAATCCCTGCGATCGTTTCAGGCGAAAGATTGTACTGAGGCGTTCTAGGGAACTCAACATTCTGTTTCACCTGGATCTGCACAGGTTCAACCCCTTTGATTAGTCCTATCTCTTCTCCTGTGAAGTCCCACACCTCGGGTGACACGGTATCTCTCAAATCTGGTGGAAGTTCCTCCACTGTCACCATTGGATACAAGTCTATACACAGATGCTGATTAGCAACTTTAAAAGTAGCATCATCATCCCTCGTCTGAACCTCCACTCCCCTAGGCGTGCAATAAATCGTGCAGTTCAATTTACATAGCAGATCTCTTCCTAGAAGACAAACTGGACTCGTATCGCACACCACAAACTGATGTCTAGTTTGGAAGGAACCTATCCTCACTGGAATCGGTTCGGTCAGCGGGCTGGTTATTCTTTTGTTCGCCACTCCAACAACTTGGATCGATTGTCCCGAGAGGGGTAGGTTGGGGACTACTGCTGATCTTACAGTAGACCGGGTAGCACCAGTGTCAACCAAAGCGTGGTAGGATGACCATCAATGTCTGCCTCCACAAAAGGTCCTCTCTGGTCTACCTCCAAAACTGCTCCAAGTGTGCAGTCTTCCTCCCCCCTCAGGCACCGTCAGGATAACGGGTCTGGGCTATACTCATCATACCCTTCGAAAAGGGGCATCTGCTGGTAAGTTCGTATTTCCTGCGGGATCCTTGGTGGCTGGGGGACCGATACTCGTGGGTTATATGTCCCCCCTTTCATCGATCCGGGCTTCATCACAGTGTTGACTACCTCCGGCACAGATGCCTGAACCCCTTCTACCTCCTGCTGCACTTGGTTGGCTGGGTTCAAGGGGCACTCGCGCTTCCAATGCCCGATCTGGTGACAAAGATGACACGCAGTGGTCTTCTTCAGTGTCGCCACATCCACCCCTGTTTTGGGGTCGATGGGTTTCCCCTTTCCCTGACCTTGCCCATTCTGGTTCCCTTGGTAATTTCCTTGTCTTCTTCCTAAGGTCCCTCCACTAGGCTGGACCTGAGCTGTCTGCATCTGAACGAGCATCAATTTGTCTTTTAGCTTCCGATGCTTCGAGTCCACCTCATCGCTACAATACCTCGCATACCGCAAGATTTCATCTACCGGCTTGTTCTGCCAACAGATCAAATGGTGCTGTATCATGAGGCTGACTTCTGGTCTCAGGCCTAGCACAAACTTTGAGACAAACTGTCCCATATCCTTGGGGTCTAATGCATCTAATCCGCTATACTGTTTAAAAGCTTGCAAGAGTCTTTCATAATATTCGTGCACCGTCTCTTTAGGTTCCTGCACAGTTCGGTCTATCTTAACCCAATCTATATCTTGAGGCGAAATCTTCAGTTTCAACCATGTAATCACTTGCTCAAATTTTTTTCATAACAAGGGGTGACAGACCATTCGTGACAGCATCCCTTTCAGGTTCAAAAGTCGGCCACTCAACGGCGATTTTACAAGCTGTCCACAAATCTCCCGGCACCACTATGTCAAACAAGGTGTTCAAATCAGTCCACAGCACTTTCGAAATTTTAACAAACCGCTCAACCTGTTTGTACCACTCTCCGGGTTTCTCCCTCAGCCGAGGAAAGTCATTTGTAAACGCAGCCAAGTCACCTCTACTCCACGGCACATGCACGTACCCTCCGTTCTGTACTTCCCGTAAAGGAAAGTTTCCAACGCCCGTCGCCCCTCCCCCCGGAGGCGGCGTTTCTCCCACAATTTTCTTTGCTATTTTCTTCTTTGACCACCTTTCCTCCCATGTGTCCATCAAGTTCCATATCCGCATCCCTACAATCAGATCTTTAGTATGCGTCCTTAATCCTGTGATCCTTTTCTCCTCCGGTTCCTGATCACTATATTGCAACCTATGTGGTCCTTGCAATGTTTTTGTTTTATTCAAGTCTACCTCATATTTTCTGGCTAATGCTGTCAATTTCTCATGTGCTATCCTGGCTTTCCGAGTTACATCTTTTGCTATGAAAAGCAGCTCATCTGACCCATACATTTCTATTCTTTCCAAAGGCAGGCTTCCACTAATCATTTCGTCTACCTCCGCTTTCAGTCTTACTACGTCTAGCAACCTTGCCTGCACTGCACTCCTCAGTACTTCTTGGCAAGCTGCTCCATCCCGCTCATCATAGTCACTATTTTGTCCTTGTGACTTATTCCCTTCTATCATACTCCTGGAACTTGGTCTATCTTCTGAAAGGTCTTGTCCCCTATCGCCTGGCATCCTATCACTTTGGTTCCTTACTGTTGGTGTCCACATCCTCAAAGCTGACTTAGATTCGTGTAAAGATCTTGGTCTGACTGGTCTCTCATCCTCCTGCCTAAAAGAGGAGTCTGCAGTGGCTGGTAATGGCGTGCTTGTTTCTAATGGCTTCGGGAAGTGGATCACTTGTGCTCCGAAACCATTCCCACCAGCACTGGTTCCCTCTTCTCCTCTCGTCTGCATTGAGCTTCCTTCTCTTATTTGGTCTGGGTCATATACCGGTACTATAGGGCCAATGGTAACCGGTACTGTCAGGGAGTCCGGTAATCGGGTATTCCCAATAGAAGGCTGTGTTGCCGCCCCCTCTGTTCCTGTGGAAATTCTTCCCACTTCCCTCATGTTAGTCTGATTCTGCGTCTCACCCGGTTCTACTGCTGAAGTTGATTTTCCCTCTTCTAAATCTGGATTAAATGGAGGTGGTCTCTCTGCTAGCAACCTATCTAACAGACTGTCATCTGTATCACTGTCATCCTCTTCAACCCTTGTTATCTTCCCATCTTTTATTAGCAGTGGGTACAACCTATCTCCTTCGATAGTTTCCACCCTCCACCTTTTCTCCAGTGCATCCCACCTCGCATCTTGAAAGGCCCTGATCGATTTCTTCACCCTTTCTTGGCTCTTATCTCTTTTCCTGTCATACGCTGCCCTAATCCATGCATGTAACGCCTCAAACTGTGTCGGTCTAGGCAGTGGTCATAAAGAAGCCATTATAGTCTTTAGCTGGTACAACACCTCCAACCTGAAAGTGCCATAGCGTGGGAAAGTCAGTTCTCCTTCCTCTTCGGTCATTTTATGCCAGTTCTCAAGCCACATTATGGTATGCAATCCTACATTCGTAGCCATATAATGTGCCGGCGTATCCTCGGGAGGGGCTTCCTCTCCACCCCGAGTAACCACATGTCTGTCACCTCTGCAAAGTTCTCGTAAAACTTTAAAACATTTCATGGTAAAGCAGATATCTGTTCGCACCCAGTATTTCGTTTTTGCTTCCTGATTCAATCCACCAATGCTAGCACGGCTCACACCAACCGGCCTATCGCAGCGCGGCACTGTCTGACGTCACTCTTCCTCTGCTCGCAGCAGTTCCCCTCCTTGCTAATTCTCTCATTCTCGTTCGCACGTGTCCCAATCACACTCTGAAGCAATGGTCCGTCTTACCGAACAATTACCTCTCTGGCTGTCGGTCCTCCAATGACCGATCAGCCTCTCGAAATTGTTGACCTCAATCTGGCAACTGTCTGTCCGCGAAACGACCGGACAATCACCTCCAATACAATCGATAGGATTCAACCGCTCAATATTCTGCACACAACAACCCACGACCAGCGTCGGTTATTCACACACTCACACATTTACTCCCTATCTTCAGTGGTTTGATCAATGACGTCTCGTGATCCCCACCATCTCTGGTCAACATCTCTATTCTGGGTGTCTTCTACACCACAATATCTCTCGGCCCCGCGCGCGCTCACGGTCCGATCCTCAATCACACGACTCTCATTCCAACTCCGCAAGACATTTCACAACAATCAAACACCGCAATCTAACAAACATCACCCTGTTCATACTCACTCTACCACGAACTGCTACTTCCGCCGCACCGTCACTCTCTGTCAGTTTTCAGCGACCGCCGACGTCCTCCTCTTACGATCCACTGGATCACCATCACTGGGGTTCTATGGGGCAACTAATCTCTTATCCTAATCTAGATCTCCCCTTACTATCAGAGGGAACCATCCTCTGCTACCAACTGATAACGCTGATCCTTATCTTATCTTTTCTAAGGATCCCCAAGTCACCAGGATCTTTTTACCTGCTGAATAGTGTGAAGGGAAGAAAATCTTTTCAGTTATGCAATTATTTCTTCTTCAATCTGGTTCACTTACAAAGACCACTGACTCCGAATTCAGTTTTGTGGGTTTATTACAGCCAAGAATAACTGCACGTGCAAGCACCTCAACACAAGGTTAAAGAAATAAATGGGCACTAATAAAAATAGCATCCTACGCAAGAGTCTCATCCGACTCAGGATGAGAAGAATCGTTAACTCCAGAAGTATTAGACAAGCAATAACAGCTCCAATCCCTACGTTATTCCTCATTTATCTAAACAAGCAGAAAACCCATTGACTGTCCCTACTCTACTTCTAAGATGACATACCTACTTAACGAATTTCCCAGGCAAGAGTGGGTAAAAGGTGTCAGCTGTGAAGACTTCCTAAGAAGTGCACTCACATAGCCCCTTGAGCTGGATTCTAAGATGCTCTTTCACCGAAGCACTCTCTGTCCTTCTCTCTGCTCTCCTCTACCTCTTCTCTACACTCTACCCTCAGGGCACTATCCCTAATACAAAACCCAAATACAATTGAACACGCCTTTGGTCACGCCTCTTCGGCCAGGTCTTCCTTCTTGTATTTTTCCATCGAAACTCTTACTTCATCCTGGATGGTTACGATGACCTTGAGTCCCAGGCACCTTCTTCCTTGCAAACATCATCCCTGCATTCCAGTATACTCCCATCTCAATGCCTCCCACCACCCTAACTCGTGAAACAAAGAGCCAGTGTGTTGCTAACGAGGCATATGTCCTTGCACCTGCAACAGAAGATACGTTTCAACAAACATTTCCCCTCTACATGAGTTTACCAACTGTACCCAAAGAGCCTATCCAAGGGAAACATTTCTTCCTGCTAAATTAAGCTAACATAAAATTAATCAGGCCTTTCCTTTACGTATATGCAGTCAGGCCTTTACACACTTTTAAACACACCATTTTAATCATTCTTATAAGCATTAGTCCAATACATTTCATATGCAAAAGTGAACTACACGTGCAACTTAATATGGTACACGTTTAAACTACTACATCTCGATTACACATGGCCTATTTCAATAATACATCGTTGTGCACATTCGATTAAACATTACAATTGCAATTATGATGCCACAATTTCCCTCCTATCCACCCTAGTAATGCACATTACGACTACAATTTACTTAACCATTCATTGATATATAACTGGATATATGCGGGTACAGACTAATGATGATTATGATGTACACCTACAATTTTTACGTGAGCCCAGCGCTCTATCAGTTGCTTAGATGTGGGAGAGGAGCATCCTAATGGAAATCAACTGAGCTGTAAAAATGGAGAAAAGAAGGAATCTAGGAGAGCATAATCAATGTAGATCAATAATGAGCTGTGGTACCACACCTCCACAGCTGTTGGGAAGTAATGCCCAATGAAGTCTCTTCTTCCTCAGTCCAAGGGATGAGTCATCAACTCAGGCAAGTGGGATTAGTGGCTTGGGCTGGTGGTTACAGGGAAGGAAGAAAGAAAGAAGAGGGCTAAAGATCGTAATTAATCACAACACTTTGAAAATGCACTTTGATGTGGGTAAAGGTGATTCACATCACAATTTAACGGTATCATTCAGGGTAAAGGGAGGACAGTGATTTCTAATGAAGATAAGGGTATCGGGCGATTCGTGAGTGCTAGAGACTATACGTTAATGTGGAAATATCAAAACGATTGTTGCTTATGAAAGGTTGTAAAAGCCTTGTCTTATTTTGACTTGAGGGCACCTTTGATAACCTCTCCCTCGGCTGCCCTTATCAACAACCAAGTGCACTTCAACAGCTTCCAACAGAGTGCAAGGCTGATGTACTGCTGAAACCTCTCCATCACTGATCCTATTTGGTAATAATTCATTTTTTAGACCCTAGGAGTGATCTCTTTGCTGTTCACCTGAAATACGGACTAGTATAGAAACTTTTTCCAGTTCAGAGACTCATTTAGTCACTGCCATATTTAGAGATCGCAGTCTGCCTGTCGGGGTTCTCTGTATCTTCAAAGGAGCCACCGATATTGCAACTTCATTGAAGGCAACAATCATTTGCCAGGCTTGTGCCTTGTTTGATGTGCTCACTATGTAAAGTGTAGTATGTTTTCAGAAAATAAAAATTCAATACACCTCAGGTGCATTGCCTTTTGTCTAAGTGCATGGGTGCCATTGTACGTTTTCCCTATGCAGCACCCCCATACCATGGCGGTGCCGGATACGGAAAACAAGTGACCGTAACCCCCCCCCCCTTACAACAGACAGGGTGAATGTCAGTGAGACCTGGCAACCCTTTTGTGGACATGCTGCTAGGTCAAAGGATTACACTGGCTCAGCTAGGGGCCAGCTGAGCCAATGCCAGACCCCCCACCTCAGACTTCTCCTCCCTGCCACATTGTAAACCCAGTAAAAAAGAGAGCAGCATTAATGCAAGCTTTGCTAGCTAGGAGCACCAGTTATTTACAGAGGTGCTCCAGCTCCACCAAACTCTAAATGGCCTGTCAATTCTGTGACAGGAAGATACACTCGTCCATGCTAAACGGCTTAGCCCATTTTCTAGATGACTTTTTCTCACCTACTCGATCTCCAGCTTCACTCTTGGTGTTCAGTAGTGCTATCCCAGCTTCTCTCCCTATGGTAGCCAATAAGGCAGGTGGGTGTTATTTAAAACTAATAAAATCTAAAATAGTGCTATACAGGCCCATTGAATCAGAAGAATCATGGTCAAACTATTGCTGCATTTTATAAAAATGAGTTTAGCATAGAAATGTATGTGTTCTTGCTTAGCACTGTTTAGTAGATTGGATTTAGTATTTTGAAAACAATAACAGTGGAGAATTAGCTAAGGGGTGCACAAACCTACTGTGCACCAATCATGTACACCTTTCTGTACCTGTAGGCTCTGGTATAATTGTCAAACAAGTTGTGCCACTGGTCGTATGAACCTTTAATTATCGACTGAAAGTGTATTGTGGGAGTTAACATCAGCACAACCAGTCAAAATACAGTGAAATTTATTTGGCTCCACAAGAACGACTGAGAGGAAGGGTTCTAACCCATGAAGGATTATTAGCAATTAGTAAAAGTGGCAAGCTTTGATCAATAGCAAATCAATTATCGAATAAGTGTATATATCAAAATATTTATTCAATCTGAGATTATATATTATGTAGATGGCAATGAAAGTCATTACAAGATACAGAATGCAAAACAAAGGCAGCATTGGTTCCATAAAGGAACTTCCCTAACCTAATTATAGCATCAAGATGGGCAAGGGGAAATTCTAAGCCGAAGTTGTCAGTCTTAGATGAACCAAGTTGAGGTTCAGGGGAAATTGGGCATAAGCGTTCAGAAGGCAATCTCAACAACCAAAAGTAGGGGAAACCAGCAGAGATAGGGAAAGCTCTTCCCTCAGCGAAGTCAGGCAGGATCTGCTAACACAATTAAATCACACAGAAATCTTCTGGAACTTCTCCCTGTCAATTCCCTACAGATGGGGCCCATCATGTTGCACCATCTTCCGGGAGCAGGTAGACACCCCTCGTTCTCACCACCGAACAAAGGCACACAGAGTTGCATGGCCTTAAAGATATGAAAAGTCTGGTCCGCCTGGTACAGAAGGATCATTCCCATCCCAACATACAGTTTAATTCATAACAGGTATCTAATTATTTTGTAAGCTAACATTTCTAAAGCAAAACAATGAGCTATTCTCCTAGCAATGTAGAAAAGAAAAAACACAAAAGCACATTGAAATCTACACTGCAGGTTATAGTACCAATGTCTTTGGATAACTGAGGTCTATTCAAAGTTAGCAAAACCAAAGGGGATGATGGACGGAGTGTTGAACACTGCAAGCACTCACCCCCAGTCAACTGATCTGGGTTTAATCCATCATCATTTTTTAGCTCACTCCGCCACCCCAGTTCAGACATGGCCATATGCAAATCAGTCTGACCCTGTGCCTCATGGGAACAGTCCAGCCCAATCTGCCAAGCCATGTCTTCCCTGGACCGGAAACAAGCATCCTGGGACCGGTTTCTGGCTTACAGCCGTCATCAGCCAGGCTATCTTGAATCCAGTGGCACAGTGAGCAAGGGACCCACGTCTGGGCATACCCTGCCAACTTAGGGCGAACATAGCAAAACCAGGGTCAGACTGATTTGCATATGGCCATGTCTGAACTGGGGTGGCGGAGTGAGCTAAAGAATGATGATGGATTAAACCCAGATCAGTTGACTGGGGGTGAGTGCTTGCAATGTTCAACACTCCGTCCATCATCCCCTTTGGTTTTGCTATTCAAAGTTAGGCCTATGTTAGGAATGCATTTGATTAATGTGAATGCACCATAAACTAATGATTATACTAAGAATATTTAAAATATGGGTTCTTTACATGGGTATATTGTCACATATTAACACACAGGTTAACATATTAGCACACAGATTAACATACAGATTAGCAATGATAATGGAGCACTACATTTTATGGCTCCAATCCCACCTCTGATGGCTAGAATAGCCATCACACAAGGGGTCATATTCTCAAGGAGCTATCACCGAGTTATCGCCACGTTATCGCAGCCAAATCCGTGATAAATTTATCTCCCCATTCCCAAGCTGGTGCTAACAGCCCATAACACCAGTTTACCAGCAATAGCAGTCGCAAAAATCATCACCACAGATGCCCCCGGCAACTAACGCTAATGATATGCAGAGTAGGCGTTCCCGTGCAAAAAGCTGCGACAACACCACTCCACAACATTCTCAACGACCAGCCCGATCAGCGACAAGATCACAAAACATGCGATAAGGCGCGTTAGCAGCAGGAAATTAACACCTGCTCTTACCTGGTGCAAAGTCGGACGACAACCTGCAACAGACAAGGGAGCACAGCCCATAGCCACACATGAAAAACAACAGATGCCATGGAGCCACTCACCATGCATCCCGGAGCCCCCAGAGGGCAACAACACCCACCGCCACCACACCCAGGATTCCCCCCCCCCCTCCCGGGGCCCCACTCCGGGCACCCCCCACCCACACCCGGACAAAGATATGTCACATCAACCTCATGAAATCATGAACAAAACAATGTGCCCGATGTCGCACAATAACAACACCTAACATACATGTGTCGTCAGAAAAATGAGAATCATACATTCATCTTAGACTCAGCAAATAATTTGTTTCATACAAAATAAACACAAAATAACTATTTTGAAGAGTCATGGCGGGTCCTCTCAGGACAATCTGGAAGTCACAGCCTGCAAAACAAATTTCCAGATAAGAAGGTGTGTCATGCGCTCATCAAAGGACAGAGAGAGAGAGCGAAAGTGAGAGAGAGAGAGAGAGAAAGAGAGAGTGAGAGAAAGAGAGGGAGAGGGAGTGAGAGAGAGAAATAGAGATATTGTACAAGGAGCGCAAGGCCAATCGGGCTCCTGGCTCATACATGCCAACTGTTGTGTGTGTATCGCTATTGGTGCACACTAAGTCAAAGGCCTGGCATCAATAGCAACGCAAAGGCCACATCACATTTAAAAAATGCAAGCAGTAGTCATACCAACATCAGGAATGAAAGCTCCCTTGTCTCAATACACAAGGCTGAAGGACACCTGAACCCCCGACCTTGGTCATGAATGCGGCTGGCACTCCCTGCGAGAGATGCCAAACCAGATCGTGACGACTCCCACACCACGAACTGCGCGAATGAAAGACCAACTTGCCCACACCCCACACACACTTGTCCCTGCCTGAGGCACACCTGCTTGGGATGCCCCTGACACATAAGTAAGAAACAACCCATATGCCCAAACGTTGCACACAAATACGACTCATTGCTCCGAGCAGTGGCATCTCATCCACACAACTGCCGCCTGTCAGAAGTGTGCCGGTGCTACGAGACCAACAAAGGCAATGGCTGGCAATCCCGGGCACATGCACAACCCCTGTCACGTGGAACTGTACTGTGCACACATGCTGCATCTGTTGGGATCGCTGCCACTGGCAGTGTTGCGCATCAGTTACCGTCTGAGTTTCCGTCTTGCGTACGTCACCTGCGTCCAGCCCTGGTTCCACTGTCGATCATGCACATTCGAGTGGCCCATGGATGTCTCCCTATCCAACACAATGGTAGCTGAACTGGATTATGACATGTGTGTGCGCCCCCTATTGGCCCACGAACAGGAGTGTAACCGTGACACCCGTGCATGGGACGCCTTGATATTTGGCGTATGTGCAGGCAGTTGGGCATGGGAGATTGCACAACTCCTCGTGTGCAGTGACCACATCGAGGCGCTCCCCTATTGGGCTGTGTTACGGATTGGTGAAACGGCATGGACGGAGCACAGCTGCCCAGACCAGGTAATGGATTGGCTTGCCCTCGCGTACCTTGACCTCGACAACGATGTACTCTTGGAACAGATTGGCCATGAAGCAGTGCTCGCATACATGGATGAGTAACTACGTTCCTGCAGCCACAACTGATTGTCACCCACAGCACAGGTCCCCACACCTTGTAGCATCTCAGAGGAATTTTTACATATCCCACCACAACAGTAGACATGTCTGCCTTCGCCTGGACTCAGAATGCATGTGCGTGGACCTACGTGTGTGTACACACACCTGTGCAAGGTGATGCAGCCCCATGGGCGGAGCAGCACAGCGTCGCCTGGCAAAGTTCCAAAAGCGGAGAAACTGCTGGGGGGAGAGTACACACATGGCAATGTAGCACGACATGTGACCTTGTAGTATCCCTTCACCTGCTCACTGTCAGCAGAGAACATAGTCAGCGCAGTCCGGTGCTACAGCACTATGCAGATCCCATGGGCTGTGAGTCATGTCCCCTGACACGGGCCGATGAGCAGACGCTAAACATCACATGACTCGTCCAGCAAGGCAAGGTGGGCTGAGACCGTTGACATCCGTAATGAATTGTGTGCACATTTGCCACCCCATTACTTGCACCTCGACATGTTCCTAAGCTGCCTGTAAGTGTCTTAAACATTTGTCTGCATGTTGTGGCCCTTGCCTTGCCCGTACTGACACGCACATGCTAATAAAGTCTACGCAACTTCACCTGTGTACAACTGTGATGGGTGTTGATTATAATGACAGATCATGTGCCTACATGTGCATTGTCCATACACAGGGAGGCATTGACTGATGCTTGTGAATTGCCAGCTCCACCTCTGTGAGCCAGACATTGTGGCTGGGATAGTTGGTGGCAGACCTGTGCTCCTACGTGTCCCCAGCAATGTGCGTACGGTGTCCAACTTCTCGCCATGTAGATAAAGGTCATCCATCAAAACAGACTGTGTCCACACAGATGTGTGTGAGTAGGCATGCGAAGAGACGTTCTGTTGTCACATGTGATGGGGGACACCACTGAAGGACTGCTACCAAATGTGACATTTCCACACACAGCCCTATTTGATACATGGACGTGGGTCTACGTTTGGGGGTACGGGATTGTTGTTACTGTGCAATGAGGCCACAGCTAATTCACACCTTCACAGTCATCTAAGTGGCCATGTGGGTCAGGGTCAAACATGCTCATTGATGACATTTACTAGGGTGTACCTTTTAGTGCAATCGATGTCCCTACATTCATCCAAACATTTATTCGTGAGTGAACATAGACATGACACATCTGTGTGATTTGGAATGTTTTATTCACATTCTGAGGGGTGTCGGACCTGGAGCAGTACATGGCCACTTCAAGCCCACATAACATGGTTGCCCAGTGGTGGGCCAACCAGAGTTCATGTTGCAAGGCAAAGTTGATCTGAAGAGGAAGGGTGCAGTCCGCCGCCGGGTTGCTGTGTCATTGGTAGCAGAGCAGATATGGCAGTCCATGTCGGGGTCCATGTGAAGATCGCAGAGTGTTTCGGGGGACAGTGGGAGGTGTTGTTCCAGGGCATGATGCAGAGAGCACGACCAGGCAGGGACAGGCCATATGGCGGGGACGGACGCTACTACCTCCTTACTCACACAGTCATTACCCTCCACATCTTACTCCTCTGAGACGTCTTCTGTGTCTGGTGTGTCAGGTGTGTGTGGTGGGGTTATGGCTGCGTCACTGTGTGCCACTGACACATCAGGGTGCGAAGGTGATAGGACTGCATCACTGTGTGCCACTGACACATCAGGGGCGGATATGTGTGTGTCGAGGTTCCTGCAGCAGTCACCTGGAACAGGCTCAGTTGCATCAATGGCAAGATGAGCATCTGCAAGGCATGGAAGCTCACAGCTACATCTCGCTGGTGTTCAGCAGTGGCAGCCATACTTCCAGCCTACATCGGCTCCATGGTCTCCATTGACCTCCGCATCTGTGCCAACTCTGTGCTGTCATCGCTTGGGCCTGTCTGCCTAGACAGTTCTTGTAACCGAGTAATGGACCCAGCGATGTCAGCCAAGGATTGTTGGTGAGCATGGTGAAGACAGTGGGTAGCCGTTAGAGACTGTAGGTGCTCCCTGATGGGACTCAGGCACCCACGTATGGCATCGAGTTTGGCTGCCATGAGCTCGAAACCCAGCCGCAGCTGATCTGCCATCTTCTCCTGGCACCCTAACACACGGAGTTTGAAATCCAGGTGTTGGTCGTGGGGGTCCTGGGAGGCAGCCGTGGTGGTGTGTGCTTCCTGCTGTGTGGTCTGTGCAGGGTGTGGGCTCACCGCGATGCAGCTGGGCTGCCCTGCTCCTGGAGGTGGGGTGCGGAGGCTGTCCACGAGCCGTTGGAGGGTGTCTGTGCAAATGTGCAGGGTGTCCTCTTCATCGTCACTGAAGAGATGTGTGGTCTGCTCTGCAGGAGGTGTTGATTGTCCCTCTGCAATGTAAAGGGGAGATGCAGGTTAACAGTGTGTTCCATGTATGTTGACGCATTGTAGATGTTTACATTCAGACTGCATGACGATGTACATTGTGACTGTTTTGGTGAAGCTGGCTATTTGATGGGAGTCAGTGGACATTTCGACTACATGACGGTTGTGTGGTTGTACTCGTACATTATCAGCTCACAGTGTCATGCATTGCCAGATGTTTCTACGCACGAGCGGCACCAATTGTGTCCTCTGTCCTGTGGTGTGGGGGTTGCACTCTGTCCCACATTGTCGTCAATGTTGATGTACTGTGATTGCTATGTGTGTGTGCTGCATTGTTGGCGATTCGCCCCTGCAGCTCTGCATTGACGGACCCTTATCCCTTTGAGTCAGTGTGCATTTGACTTGTGTGCTTTTCGGGTGCTGGGATGTTTGCGACTTGGGTCATTTGTGCTCCTGGAGATATTTGGTACTCTTGTGCATTGTTTGTCTGCAGATGTGTTTTTTACGTCATGGTTCGTAGTTGCACGTGGATGTGTCAGAGTGTGACCTGCTCCTTTACGGATGTGGTCCACACTCAGCCACCTCAGTGTCGTCTCGTGCACCATGTCATGTTGTCTTGTGGATTGTTGCCTGCCTTGTTATGTTGGCCTAAGCCTGGTTGCCATGCTGCTTTTCTTTGCGCACGTTACACTGAGCCGGGACTCCCTCGCCCTTTGCTCGTGCCAAGTTCTTTTGCACTGTCTGCATTTTCTGTTGTTCACCTTTTTGGGCTCGGTCTGCACAAACATGTACAAGGTCACATAACAATGTATTTTGGTTCTTCCTGATATGGCCAGTCTCGCGCACCCAGACATAACATTAGGTGCAATTGCCATGAAGATTTTTGTGTGCTTTTAATACTGCGGTTTCCTAGCGCTTAGTACACTTGGAGAAATCCTTTTCAGTGAGAAGAGCTATGATGTCCTGCTGATGTAGTTCTGCATCTAGAGACTGAGGTATGGGGGTTCGCTAGTCAAAGCCCAGAGGTCTTCTCTTATTATAATAAACTATCTTACTGCACGGGGAGGGTGGTAATGTTATTTAGACATTTATCCACTGAGTTATGAAATGCTTTCCCCGTTTGTATTCTATGGAATTGTAACCATGCTGCTTATATTAGTCATATGCATTATGCTATTGGTACTGACACGTGTACTGTACATTAGAGCACGTAAGTTGGAATAAACATTTTAACCTATCCAGTGTCTCTTCCTACGCACCTTGTGGACAAGTACGAGTGAGTGACGAAAGAGTGTTCTTGCTTCTGCGAGTCCTGAGATAAAGATACCGTGTTCTGGGTTGTCTAATCATTGGTACTTGGGTGCTAATGGGATGCTAAGCTAGTTGGGTTGGGGTTTTTGGGTGCTACGGTATATGGTGGCAAACCACTGTATTCCGGGGTCCCATTTTCCTGTGCATAGCTCTGTGTATGTGCAGAAACCTTATGACATGGCGCCCAACGTGGGGCTGCTTATCTGCGAGACGCTTGAGTAGTACTTGTGCTTGTCCACAAAACCCTCACATACGCTTCCGGAGGCGTAAGTGACGGTGATACCTCCTATATTGAACGTTTTATAGGTTCTTTCAAGCATGATGTTATTAAAAAGGTTAGTTAACTGACCCATTTTTGTGCTCCCTGTTAGGTTGTCAAATATAACTGTTTAGTCATGGCTGGTGTGGCGATTGCTGCACATAGTCGAGGAGCACTCCGAGACCACTTAGCTGTGTATGGAGTGCCCGATACTGGGATCGAGTTGGTCTTTGTGGTTCAAGCCGATGCGGCTTATCACTTTGAAGTGTTTTACACTTGGATCACTTTTGAGGCGGTGGATGCAGGTGATAAGCTGTTTCATGAATATAAGCCCACCGCTATTCCTGCTGCCTATCGACCCTATACTACTCTTGAAGTGCCTCTCACGGCTTGGCAGCACCGTGTTTGGTTTAATGGCGCCCTACCACAACCAACTACCGCAGTTCGTTTAGGCCCCTTATCCATTGAGGGGGCCACTTGGCCTATATTGGCCGGGTATACCCCGCATCCAAATTATCTGGCATTACCGATTGCGGATCTGCGCACTATGCATACCGAGTTGGTACGAGTGCATCGAGCCCTAGTGACATACGTTACAGGTAGCCTACATGGAGTTGCTCCTGTAGTCGCAGGCCAACCAGCTATAGCCGCTGGAGTGACCATAAGTCCTGTCATGGTAAATTCTGTGATGGGCAAACGTCCACAAAATAAGGACGACTATCCTTACTGGCTTGCAGAAAAGTTCGATCAGATAGAAGCAGTGTTTCCACATACATCCCCAGTAGATAAACACCGCATCCTCACGATAAGTTTGCCAAAAGACATAATCCCCGATTTGACATCATGTGAAAACTGGGGTAAGGTATTCGCAGCAGTTTATTCAAAATGTTTTGGAACTCCTTCCATGACGGTTCTACCCTCTGTAATTAAAAAAGTACAGGATGAACATGGCCCTGAAGCGGCTGTGGAATTAGGGATGAGACTAGTGGGAGTGTTTGATGTAGTAGCTGAGCTGATCCTTGGAAATGTCAAGGGCGATGCTATGAACTTTCAAGTAGCGAATGCTTTGGCTTTGGTCCCAGAGTTGGACAGGCCCCGCGAATTACCGAAAATTATAGCCCGGGCTTATAAAACAATTGGAAGAAACAGCCTAGGCAACAAGCCTTTTGTAAAAATGCAAACTCAATCGCAAACACAAGTTACACAAACAAAAAGTGCATCTGAGAAAGATGATAAACCGGTCTTCACTAAAAAGAGTTGGAGACAGAAAAAACAGGGTAAGCAACAAAAGAAGCCGGGATCGAGAGGAGCTTCCCCAGTTTCGGTTTCTTCTGAACGTACTTATGATTTACGTGATAGGTCAAGGATTAAATCACCAGAAAGGTTTCAGAGCTCTGATACGCGTTCTCCTCGTTCTTCACAGGCCCAGACGTCGTCACAGGCTGGTGGAGGAGGACGGCAAGATAGAGGAAGGGGCCGAGAGGCTCCCCAGGAGCGAGACCAACCTCGACAACAAGTCAGAGGGAAAGCAGAAGACTTTCACCTTCCTCGACCGCAATTTCAGAAGAAAAAGGTTGCCGCTGTCACAGCGAAATATGCCTCAGACCGTGAGAACGAGACTCCAGAATTGGACGTGGGCAGTGACCCTCCTAGACAGCGCCGCGGAAGTTACCATAGTGCGGGAGGCGCTACGTCCTCATATGGAGGCGACAGCAACTGAAGCATTCGTTACTGTAGAGACAGCTGACACGAGAGTGGCACCCCTGACAGACTATATAATATAGTCATCCAAATTGAAGGTGATATACCGCGTGAAATAAAAGGGATTTTTTGGGAAAATCTAACCTCTTCATATGACATTTTATTAGCAGAGGTGGATTGGCCACCCCCATTCGTTTTAGCTGCACATAAAGGAGAGGAGGTAATCCTTCCAAGCTTTTCAAGGCATGTCCCAAAAGACAAAGCTGAAGCACTTGCAGCTGAGTGGGCTGTGTACCTGGCACCAGCGTTATACCGCAACCATGTGGGATGGGACGAAGAATCACCTCCCCATGCAATACCTTTGCGGTCACTACCGCAGCCACAACCCCAATATCCCATCAAACGGCAGGCAAAAGGCCCCGTCTCCGAAATTCTGACACAGTTGGAATATCAGGGAGTAATCGAACCATGCGTATCACCTATGAACAATCCCCTTTTCGTGGTTTCTAAACCCGATGGATCGTACCGCTTAGTTTTGGATTACCGGCATTTAAATTCCCACTGTCGGAACTTTGCGGTACAGAATACACATAGTTCTGCGCTTGTAGACAGTCTTGTTCGTAAAAAATACAAAACGACACTTGACCTTTCAAACGGTTTCTACACGCACAACCTAGCCCCGGAGAGTGGTCAATGGACCGCATTCACTTCCGGTGGTAAATTATTCCAGTTCCGGCGTTTACCCATGGGCTACAAAATAGTCCGGGTATATTCGCCGCCCGTGTTGTTTCTTTGTTAAATGACATTGATCAAGACGCATGTTCATACGTAGATGACATCTATCTGACAGACGACGAGTTATATCAGCATCTGTCCCGTGTGGACCGCATTATTCTTGAATTTGCGGAGCAGGGTTACAAATTTAACTTTGCTAAGTCACACATTGCTGAATTTACCGTTCTGTTCTTGGGCTATGAGCTCAATAACGAAGGTAAGGGCTTAGCCCCCCATTTCTTGGAAAAATGTGCACATTTGTGCCCCCCAAATACTCTGAAGAAACTTCAGTCTTTGCTGGGTTTCCTGAATTTCGGGCGTACTTACATTCCCGAATATGCCCAGCGTATCAAGCCTTTGTATGCTTTGATACAACCTACTTATTCAAGGTCTTGCTGGCTGCCTGAGCATACCTCAATTCTGCAGTCTTTGCAGACAGACCTTTTGGAGTCTAAATATCTTTTGACTCGTGATAACCACACAAACCTGGTGATTAGAATAATTCCGGGGCGGTGGGATTCACATACTTAACCTTTAATGAAGGTGATACAGTACCCATCGCATACAAGTCACATCTGTACACTTCCGCTGAATTGCGCTTTACATCTGTCGAAAAGTTCTAACTGCAGTGCAAATGGCGATTCTAAAAGAACGCGCACTGGCACAGGGAAAGCGAATTCTGGTGGTAACACCCTGTCCTGCCCTAGAGGCAGTAACAAAGGCAAGTGTACCGAACTCAAAAGCAATGCATCCCCGTTGGATACAATGGGCTACATCCTTGACATCTTCGGACGTCACTTTTGTCTTTGATTCTTCTCTTCAGACTCAGGAGTATTTGCAGTATGAATTCGTTCATCCTCCTCCTTTGTTTTTGCTACCGCTTGAGGATTACAAATGTGTGATCTACACCTATGGTTCGGCGCAACCGGCCACTGGGTCCAAGCACGCTTATTCAGCTGCATGTGCAATTGTCGCAGGTTCTTTTGTTGATGGAAAGTTCAAATCCTCTGCAGTGCATACTCGCACACTTGGAGATAGTACCGCACAATTGGCCGAGCTGCATGCATTGCTACTTGCGCTTGAGTTCGCTTCTCAGGATGAGACCACTCTAATTGTATGTGATTCTTTTTACTGTGTACAATCTTACAATGACAATCTGTTTTTCTGGTCGAAAAACGACTACAAGGACGCAAAAGGGAGCACAATAAAGCATAAAATGCTTTGGGTTCGAGTGGCAGAATTGCAACAACGTCTGCCCCTCACACAGGTGGTTCACACCTTAGGCCATCAGCGGGTGGGCGCACACGCTATTGGTAACGATCTGGCAGATGAGGCTGCCCGTTCAGCAGTAGTCACGTGTTCAGTAGCAGCGGTTACCAGGTCCATGTCTAAAATAGACCCTGTTATATTAGCAGCTATTGCTGCAACCAAGGAAGGTAATAATTACCCTACAGGTTTCCCTTCCAAGTATTCTTACACATTAAGTCCCGATCAGGTTCCTTTTGTAACTATACCTGACGTTGGAGATCGGCTGATCCCCAACGCGGACCGCAGGAGTGCCTTGATATCAGCTGCACACGAAGGCATGGCTTCTGCTCATGCAGGTGTGTCAGCTACGGTTTCCATCTTGCAGCAGCGTTATTGGTGGCGTGGATTATATAAAGACACCCGTGCTTTTGTGCTTTCTTGCGACGTTTGTCAACAGATTAAGCCTTCCACGGTAACACGTCCACCACAAACCCCGCTCTGCATTGCTAACAGACCCTTTGGGTGTGTTTACTTGGATCACTGCGGTCCATTCTCATCAGACACTGCCTATAAATACATCTTAGTGGCAGTGGACTCGTGCACACGGTTTCTCTGGGTCTGGCCACAACGGAGTGCTGACGCCCGAAATGTAATCAGGGATTTGCGTGTCTTTGTGGGAATTTTCGCATGCGGCACCTTCCATTCGGACCAAGGTCCAGCGTTTGCCTCTAGGGCTTACAAGGATGCAATGGCTTCGCTTGGGGTGCGGGTGAAATTTTCGTCTCCGTATAGGCCTGAGGGCAACTCTATCGTTGAACGAATGAACCGTGACTTAAAGCAATCCTTAACAGCTAGGGTTATAGGTACTGGCAGGAACTGGCTGGCCCATTTGTATACCGTTCAGCGTGCACTTAATAATCTCCCTAGAAGACCTCTGGGTGGGCGGACCCCATACGAAATGCTCTTTGGCATAAGAATGTTTGTGCCTGACCTTGAGGGTCCAGACATCGCGGCGCAATCCGCCAAGTTTGATGTAGATAACCATTCTGCTATGTTACAGGACTTACAAGAAGCCCGAGACAAACTTGCAACTACACATTTACCTTCAGCCACAGATCCTGCGTTGCAGATTCCGGTAGCCGGCTGGCTTCCGAAAGTTGGAGAACTGGTTCGAGAGAAGGTTGAAAACAAAAAGAATTTGGCCCCTCTTTTCGTGCACCGGTTCCAGTTCTGGGCTTGAAGGGAACACGTACAGTCATTTTACCACCGCTTCCTGGTCGCAAAGAGAACAGATACATCTCAGTTGAAAATGTCAAGCTACAGCGCCTGGCCGATCCTGAATAGTGTCACACCAGCGGTCTCTTGTCCTGCCATTTATCGGACATATGTTCGTGGCCCATCTACACGAACGGTCGCTGATGCTGTAATTGAGATGGTTGATTTGCCTGAAACTATAATTGATCCCCAACTGTCCACCAATATCGACGAGGACGAGTATACTTATCCTGCATCTGAATCGGTGGCACATCAACCAATAACGCCACTTGACCCGACTCGTTATTCCTTTGATTCGGATTCCACCTCTTCAAAAGTCCCATCCAAGTTCAGTATTTTTGTATCCTGGTTTAGAGACAATTTTTTGATTCCACCCTGGACATACATCTGGTTGGTACTTTTCTTAATTTTTTTGTTCATGTCCATTGGCTTTGTCACAGTGTTTTTTCTACTAATTAATGGTCACTATTTACCTGAACGCTCTGCTGTAGACTATGGGGCAGATTTACAAGCCCCTTGCGCCACTTTTGCGTCACTTTTAACATGGGAAAAGTGACGCAAAAGTGGCGCAAGGGGATTGTAAATCTGCCCCTATGTCTCTGGAACTTTGGCTCCTCATTCCTCGTCTCACATCATGAAGCGTGACCACACATTTGTGAACATTTCAGCTTTCCCAGTTGCTGATGGCATCGTATGGGATGCAGTGAACTATCAAATCCATGGTCCGACGGAAATTATTAATGTACCTAATGTCCTTCGTGTTTCAATGGGTGATGTAGTACAAAATAATATTCATTCTGATGATTGGGATGTGCATGCCGTTGAAGCATTGTTTGCCGATTTAAAATATTATGCATCTTTTAATGCTGAAGATTTATATATGAATTCTGCTAATTATGCCGATTTGTATTGTTACCAACATTGGGGTAATCATTTTCTCCATAAGCCCAGTGCCCTGCGTAGTTCTGTTAACTATACCCAATGGGAACATTGTCCAAACCCCTTGCCAGGTAGCTCTCAAACTCTTCGAAATAAGTTTAATTATTTTACTGATTTTAATCGGTCGAATCCTGCATCCTATTATTTTAGACTTAATAACACATCAACTCAGAAAATTATGTTAACACACACCAAATTGCTTTATTCAGGTTCCTTTCTAAGTGCCCTAGCTGTGGGTGGTTATGAGTACTGGGATAATACAGTGGATTTAAAATCTATTTGGGGCTCCAAGCCATGGCAGGTACAGGGGACCGAGGCATTACATCGTGCTTGCCTCATCCCTGCCCAAATTATGTTCCTCAATGTCTCCATCTATCAGACTACATGTTGGGGCTTAGCAACCACTAAACAATTGAATACTCCATCAATACCATCCCTGTCGAGTTTTCCCAATGAAAGCTCACGATTCAATATGTCCCTCGTGTCCCTGCAGGCTCTGTTACAAAATAATTCGTTTAATGTTTCTGAGCTAGTTCAGTCACCATGGTTGGTATGGCCTACATCATCAAATGCATGTCAAATGCGCTTTCACGACTCAGGAGCTAGTTACACACAGGATAGGCCTGATCCGAGATTTACTGATTCCCGTACTGTCACTACATATTCTGTTGGTAAATTATGCAAACAATGGCTGCAACATTCGTCCCTTGATTCTGTTAAACAACATTTGTCCCTCCTTACAGGCAATATTGATCTGTCCGATTTTGTTTTGGGACCTCGTGGTCCCCGACCTAAGAGATTCATTTATGAAACGTATAATGAACTCTGGAAGCTATCACAAATTGAAGCTGCTTCCCGTCTTCGGGAAATAGATCAAGCAAATATGGAAAAGGTGCTTGCTGTTGTTGACAATAGTATTAATACCCTGTCTTCTCGCATTTACACTTTAGAGAATATTGTGTCCTCTGTTGTCGATATTGTACAAGATGATGTTTCTGTGTTATATCATGGTCAGAATCAATTGCGCTCAGTTATGCAGTTTGCATGGACTTTACAAACGCTTAAGTTAGGTAAAGTGCCTTGGCATTTTTTGAACACCTCTGCCTTGTTTCTACCTTTTAACTTAACTGACAAACAGCAATTTATGTCCATGAAAGATGCAACTTACACTCTATTACATATCGAAAAGATGGATCCTTTGCCGTTCTCTGTTGCAGAACTCGATTCTGCTGTATGGCTAGTCCATGGGGTTATCGCTTTACCTTTTTCCTTGTTTGAATTTGACTCGTGCATGAAACATTATCCTGTGGGCCGTTACCGGCCCTTGGGCAGTGCTTTCCTGCATGAACTCTGGTCCTTGCCTTTCATGTATAAATGCCTTCGGGACGGCAAGGAAGTTTTTCTCACGGGGGAGTCTTGTGACTCGACTATGGGTCATTCGCTTATTTGTAAACACATTAAATTGCATGGCTCATGTAGCGTTTCCGCTCCTAATCTTGCTTGTGTGCTAAAAGGTATTCCTGCTCCTGTTATTTCCCCTGCTTTCACTCTCCTTTCCAATGGCAGTTATTTACTTTTAAATAACGAAAACTGTTGCGGCTTACAGGCTGGCATTCCTTACATTGTAACAGTTTCGCACAGGGTCGTCTGCTGCAAGAATGTGCTTTTTCCTCCCCCTCATGGCAAGGTTGATATCTCTATTTGGCCTTCCATCCCTACCATGGAGGCAGATTTCAATAGACTGAGCAGAATAAAGGCACTATTATTGAACGAGGAAGTTATGCTCACGTCCGCCCGGGAGACATTCATTCTCCAGGTGGCGAGTACCCACAGTGAAATACAGGCCCTTTTGAACACTAATCTCCCCCAACATTTTGGGGAGTTAATACATCGTATTTTCAACGCATCTAACACTGAAGGCCTAGTACACTTTTTTAAGGTCGTTGGGTCGGGTTTGGTGTCCTCCTTCCAAACTATTTTTGGTGTCATCCCGGCTTTCATACATTCTATTTTTTCCAGTGTCTTTGGCGGTTTCCCGTTGATCCTCGCTTTAGCGGCTGGTGTCTTGCTCTTAATTTGCTTTCTGCGCAATGGCTGCTCCCCGATGGGACCTGCTCGATCCAGAACGCCTACAGCTGCTCCGTGAGCGCCTCTTGGCTGGTTTTGGTGTACTGCCATTGGCGACACTGAGTGTGTCATATACTCTATCATTCCGCTTTGCGTATTTCACTTGCGTGCAACCTGTGATGACTTGTATCCGCTGTCCTTTCACCTGGACTCTGGATTATTGCCTCTCCAATTCGTCATTGTCTGTTCCGGATTTTGTTCAGTTGATGGGTCCCTTAGAGGCCCATGAACAGGACTGTTCCGTTGCCGGCTGTATGGCGCGTGCGGCTGCACTGGGGATTTTGGCGCAATGGGATATCTGGGCGGCTGCCCAGGATCTCCTACAAAGAAGCTGTTTCAATTATCACGCAAGCTGTCCCGCATTGCTTCTGGATGCTCCCTTTGCTGAGGAGCATCCCTGCTCTTTTGATCTCTTGGAGTGGATGGCATCTATGTTTTTTGACGATTCCAATGATGTCCTTTTGGAGGGTATGGCTTTTTTCTGCCCCTACACTATCATGGATTGACTTGTTCCTCGCCGTTTGGGCGCTCCCTCTGCAACACTGAATTTTTCTTTTTTGCCTCTGTCTTGGACGTTGGACTATCCAGGGGAGGGTGTCTTGTGGATTGTTGCCTGCCTTGTTATGTTGGCCTAGGCCTGGTTGCCATGCTGCTTTTCTTTGCGCACGTTACACTGAGCCGGGACTCCCTCGCCCTTTGCTCGTTCCAAGTTCTTTTGCACTTTCTGCATTTTATTTTGTTCACCTTTTTGGGCTCGGTCTGCACAAACATGTACAAGGTCACATAACAATGTATTTTGGTTCTTCCTGATATGGCCAGTCTCGCGCACCCAGACATAACATTAGGTGCAATTGCCATGAAGATTTTTGTGTGCTTTTAATACTGCGGTTTCCTAGTGCTTAGTACACTTGGAGAAATCCTTTTCAGTGAGAAGAGCTATGATGTCCTGCTGATGTAGTTCTGCATCTAGAGACTGAGGTATGGGGGTTCGCTAGTCAAAGCCCAGAGGTCTTCTCTTATTATAATAAACTATCTTACTGCACGGGGAGGGTGGTAATGTTATTTAGACATTTATCCACTGAGTTATGAAATGCTTTCCCGTTTGTATTCTATGGAATTGTAACCATGCTGCTTATATTAGTCATATGCATTATGCTATTGGTACTGACACGTGTACTGTACATTAGAGCACGTAAGTTGGAATAAACATTTTAACCTATCCAGTGTCTCTTCCTACGCACCTTGTGGACAAGTACGAGTGAGTGACGAAAGAGTGTTCTTGCTTCTGCGAGTCCTGAGATAAAGATACCGTGTTCTGGGTTGTCTAATCATTGGTACTTGGGTGCTAATGGGATGCTAAGCTAGTTGGGTTGGGGTTTTTGGGTGCTACGGTATATGGTGGCAAACCACTGTATTCCGGGGTCCCATTTTCCTGTGCATAGCTCTGTGTATGTGCAGAAACCTTATGACAATGTATTGTGACTTCAGCCATGCTATCTGTCATGCAGTGTCACTTGCATTGTCGGTGTGGCTCACAGAGCCGCTGTTTTTTGGGATTCAGCACATGTGCATGGGTAGGTTGTGGCATTGGTGATATGGAGGGGGGCCCATTTGTGCAGATTGTGGACGGGGGCCTACTTGGTGTTTCTATGTGTGCTGCAGTGTGCCAAGGGTGTCAGGGACATGTTCCACAGTCATTGTGGGTGTGCAGTGTGCTGCACATGATTGTGAATGTGTGGCATTGTGCCCATCTGCCCCCGTCCCCCCAGTCCCTGGTCGTTACCCTGTTGCTGTTGGGTCAGGTCATATCAGGCTGTGTCCAGACCCCCGACTCCTTGCACCATCTCCACGCTGATGACTGTGGCCACCATTTCCTCCAGCTCATCCAGCTCCTCCTGTGGCGCAGGACTCCCACCTCCAGTCGCCTTTGCTGCCTTCATGTTGGCGGCGAGTTTCTGTTTGGATTGGCTGTGCACTTCATGCCAGCGCCTCTTGACCTCCTCCATTGACCTCCTCGACACTCTGACTGCATTCACGTTGGTGACGATGGACTGCCATATTTCCGTTTGTGTTGCCAATGACGCAGTGGAGGTGACGAACAGTTGTTGGTAGTGTTCTATCACCTCTGTGACGATGATCCGGTCTTCCTGCGGACTGAACCCCGTCTTCTTCTTCCTCTTCTCCTTGCCCTTCCCCAAACACGGGGTTCCTGGCTGGTCCTCTGTGGGGCTTGTGGGGTTCGGGTTGTTCTCTGCACTCGGTCCGGGTGCATCCATGGTGCTACGCAGTTTGTTTTGTTTTTGGTGTTTATTTTTTGGTTGCTCTTATAGTGCATTTTCACGCATGACGCGTGGGATTTGCGGGCCTGTGGCTGGTTGTCGCTGATTTTTGTATCACGGTTTGGGACATCGCAGGTTTTTTCGCGTTCGTGTTTCGCATTGTTTCTGCGTCGCGTTGTTTTTTGGGCGGTTATTTGGCGCGTTATCCTGCTACTATTGCATGGTGCCGCAGGGTTGGGAATACCACGTTAACACGGTGTTATTTTCCCACGATAGACTGCGGTGTGAAGGGTTGCGTTAAGCAACTTTTGCGGTAGTTATCACACGTTCTTGAGAATATGCCCCAAGATATTTTAACATTCAGCCATCATGTCAAACTTGGTTAATCATTGCTGCTTACGCTTGGAGTTCTCCAATTCCCTCTGCTCATCTTAAGCCTTAAATTGCCTATCTTCCAACTCAATGTTTTCTCTCTTTCTTTTAGTACCCTTTGCCTCTAAAGGTCTCTTCTTGTCCCTCATAATTTTAAATCATTTGAATACAGCAAATAGGTAAATCACACAAACACCAACAATCAAAATAGGCCTCAATATAGCGCTGTAGTCCTAGAGGCACTCTTATGGTTTGACACCACGTGATGACCATCATTTTAATTGACTTTGGTGTGTTATTTTCCCCTAGCATGAATGTACATCCTGCGTATGCCTTGTTTCCCTTGAGGATTTTGTCTCGTAGTTTTGAAGTAGGAGCAATCTGTGGGTTCGTTGACGGATGCAAGAAGAGCGTTGCCGTAATGAAGGCGGTGGATTACCAAGACTTGAATCAGGGTTCTGCGGACTGATAGAAGTTAGAGGATAGATGTTGCTCAAAATCTCAAATGTGTGAGCACCTTTACTCAATTGAATGCTCTAAAATGTTTTAACATTTGCTTCTCTCCTAAAGAAACACAACTTTCCTTTGTGTTGCTAATCTAGACTAAGCTTGGGTTGTACTCCCATCTCCTTGTACTTCTCTTCTTCTGCCTTCCATACATCTTTCACTATTTCTTTCCTAGTTCACATTCGTTTCTCAAATTCTGCTCCCCTATCTTCCAGGCCATCAATGAATTCCTTCTCGACTGGACTCAAGAGACAAGTTAAGTTATATCTGTTGGCACAGACAGTATCATGCTTACCAGGGTACCTAAATAAATGCCACATGCTCTCAATTTCCTTTGCATTAGTGTGGGGGTTCAAATGTTCATACATGGGCACTTCTGACAGCAGCAAATAATAATGCAAAAAATAATATTCAAAATGGCATTGACGGTATAATAAACTAAGAAGAATTTTGCATGTGAAACCATAGTGAAGGGGAATGTGGTGGTAGTTTAAGCCCTCCACCTCAGATGCAGGTAAATGAGTACACACAAAGCAGTCTTTGGCTTGCATTATGTTACTGTACTCATTTAATAGCTTGAAAATGATGGTTAAAGAAAAATCTCCTTCTGAAGCACCCTTGTGGAAAAATTCTCAAATCAAAGCTACACAGCTCTTCTCAGTGTAAAGCAGTAGGTGTAGGTTTGGGCTAGTCTAGATAGACTAGTATCTGCAGGGGAACGTAAACCTATTAATAAAGTGTTGATGAATATGATAATGACAATCAGCACTTCAGCCACAATTACCCTATACTGATTCTTTGAAAGAATCACCATCATTTATCTACAGCCAGACCTTCGGAAAAGGATAGTTGGAAGCAAAAGAATGATTGCTACTTGTCGTACCTACTTGTGCACAACTGGCAAAACTGTATTGTTTCAAAAAGGATCTTATGTACAGTTGTCTTCATGAGTCATTCCTAGCCCTACTCCAACTCCTTCTAAAATGTTAACCCTGCTCTTCCACAGGAGTCTTGGCCCTAGGGAATCTTCAGATTTCAGTACAAATTCAGTTCATAAGTAAAGTTCATTTGTAGCGTTAATAATCAGGAAAATCATAAATCAGGCAATCTTCACTGTGGTAGCCCTAATCATGGTGGCTCTGCAGGCTAGGTATTTTGACCATCCAAGTCATAAAAGATTTAGTCTAGTTCAAGGTATTTCAAAGTCGGTCCTGGAGGGCTTGATCCATGCCAGATTTTTAAGATAACTACATTTATCTAAATGGGAATATGCTAAAAAAAATCTGGCATGGATCCGGCCCTCCAGGACCGACTTTGCACAACCCTGGTCTAGTTCATTGCAGACAAAGTATGTCCATTCAGGAGCTAAGTACCTTCGACTAGGCACCCTTGATCTATTTGATCTTCTGACTACTGGCGGTTCATCTTCACTGTCACTGTGTTCGCTTTGCTCAGTCTCCTTGGTGACAGTCTGTGGGATGCATTCTGCAGATATGCTTTTTTTTAGTCGCTGACAACTTCTTGGCCACCCTCCTCTTCTGTGGTCACCATTGACCACATGACTTCCCCATGAGGATTTCATGCAACCCTACACCTGCACAAAATGAAGAATAAAGGAAAGATGGTCATACGTGCTCTCTGTAAATTAAGTAACACCATTGACAGCCAACGCCAAAGTCATCAGGAGGGTGATCATGGTAAAATTCATGCCCTCCATTCACTATGCACCGCAAGAGTTTGCTGGCATGCTGGGGACCAAACTAGACAAGCCCCAATGCATGGGTTTAGAGCATGTTTTCAAATCACCTTCCCATATGTGGAATACACTGATATACTCAAATTTGGTCTTGTAACCCAAAAACTCAAGTGCATGGTCGGCCTGGCGAAATACTTCTATCACACAACAGTCACTCCTGAGAAAACAATGAAGGAGGTCCCAAAAACTATTTTCACAATCAAGAGCGACCCCTGGAACAGGCACCTAAAAAGGGCAGAGGAGAAGCTACAGTTAGCTGTCGAAAATTGGACCCAAAACACCAGCAATTATTCCACCATTTAAGCTGTCATAAAAAAGCAACTGCACCTCCACTCATGTGAAATAGACATCAAGGCCCTACTGGAAAGGGGCACACATGCCTCCCTAATAATATTTTATACAAACCAGCCAAGTCAACTGCACCTTTATCATGCATTGGGCAAAGGTGGCTTAAAGCCAATATTATGGGCAAGGCTCATGCCCCTTCCAATAAGAAAATTGAATTCTGGCTGGAAATCCCTCAAAAATATTGTGCGTTGTAGACTTTGCGACTACAGAAATTAATCTGTGGCTCACCTACTATGCTGTTGTCCAGCATTATACAATGCCCATCATATATTCCTGAGGCCAGTTATTTTACTTCATGGCACACGATTTGTCACAGAGGCTCACAACATTCTATTGTCCCTGGAAACAGTGACTGACATCGGCAAATTTGGCAAATTTTTACATCTGGCACAGACAATGCTAAAGGACAAAGTGCCAGAAACGACACCCCAACTTCCGGACTCTGCCCAGCCCTCTAGCAGTGAGCAGTCCAGCACCCAATAAGCTGAGCACTTAGATTTTAGCACCTTAACTTGTTTTTTAGTCTAACTGTCAAATGAACTGAAATAGAAGTATGCATGAATGAACTTTTTAAATTGCCTTTTACTCAACACATTAATTTTACCTTGCTATTTATGCTAGTTTTGTAATGGTTTTAAGTAAACATACAATAAAGTTTAAAAAAAACACTGGTCACATGGCTTGGTTCTTCTCCTTGGTCAGAACTGTCAGTCACAGGTTCACTGAGTTGGTTCACTGTGGTTACTCTTGACTCATTCATGACAGATGCCTCAGCTTGACGCTGAGGTGCATTTTCGCTTTGAGGCACTGATTGGCTTTGGGACACCTGGATGCACTCTACTTGTCTCTCTGCTCGTTTGGGCAGATCAGAAATGTGACTTTGCAAATCACTGGCTGTTGTCACCTCCTCTTCACCATTGTGCTGTACATTAAGTGTGGGATGCGTGCACCCAGTTAGGCAGTCCACCAATTTTTCACTGCTGTGTTGGTGACCAGTCTAACCTGAAAGGTGCCTTATCAACAGTGTTCCAGGCACAACTTTCTGATGTACTTCTTCACCAAACCTGGTTTCTGGGACTGAGGTCATGGCATTGCTTCTGGCTCGGAAGGTCAGTTGCTGCTTCGACCTGATGAGAGACAGAACTCACTACATCAGCCAGTCCCTTAAAGTAGTTGAGAATCATCTGAAATATTCACAAGTGCATTGGCAGGCACAGCACATAGCCTCAAGGCTCTCCCCATGAGGATTTCATGCAGTACAGAGCTTGTTCGCTGATCAGGGGTACTTCAGAGACTCATCAACACTAGAGGCAACACATCCAGCCTCTTAAGAGATGCAGAAACACACACTTTGGCAAAGCGAGATTTTATCATGCCATTTATCTGCTGGCGATTCTGGATGCTTCAGGCCGGTAACTACAATGCAGTCTCTGTTTTACTTTCAAAGCTACACATAGTATTCTCAGGACTTCATTACTGAAATGAGTACCATGGTCTGGCTCAAGAGAAACAAGCAGTTGAAGATGCACACCACAACTAAAACATATTGCAGCCCATTGCAAATGGGCATCTCAATAAAGTATAACTGCGTGTGGTTTAAGGGACCTCCTCATCTATATATATGACTGCTTAAACAACATCACCATGGCACCCTTCCCTAAGTGTGTGGGTCCACGAAAGTGTCTGAACACAGAAGACAATAAACTGTGTGACAAAACAGGTCTTCCATCTGCCAAAGTCCAAATCTAATCCTCATTCTTCCCACAACCTGCTGTTACCCATCCCTGCTGCTCACTCTCTGATGCTTCTTCCTGCAATGTCTTGACCTCCTCCCACATAGCAGCAATGGTTAACAATAGATTAATGGGGGCCTTGCTTTCAGATTCATTTGAATATTCTCTATTTGAGGCACAGGACCCATGAGCGCAATATCAGGCAACTGCGCTAGCATACCGATTTCCTGCAGCGACACTATCATTTCTGCTTCTGTATGCTGTGCACTTCATGACTTTTACCTCGAGAGGCATATGCAATTCTTTGAGAAGTCTCATGAGATATTGGAGACCCAGAAGATGTCATGAGTTTCTTTGTGACCACAACTGCCCAAAATCATGAACAACACCAAAGCCATACTGACCCTCAGTGTAAATGGTAGCATTAAGTTGGTCTGAAACACAGCAAGCTCTAGTAAGAATAACCAATTCCACCACTTGGGCAGAGGTTACATCGCACAGCGAGGAGGCTTCTACTACAGTCTCTAAATTGCAGACAGCATAAGCAGCTCTCATTTTTCCCCCATCATCTCAAGCATGAGCCGTCCAAGAATAATACATAATCAGGCTGTGCAAGTGGTTTATCTTTATTATCAGACTTAGGCTTTGTGCACAGTTCTGTAACATCAAGGCAATGAAGCTCCACCCCCGACCCCCATTCATTTCAGTTCCGCGCTGGATTTAAACACGTGCACCATTTCAATATAATGTTGCCAACCCCCAGTATGACTTTCTCACATCTGGTGAGGAGACTACTGGGCAGGTGCCGTGTCTTAGTCTGCGTTTTGAAGTACACAGAATGTAGAACCATCACCATGAGAGGGTAACCCATAAGAATACCCTGCCTCTGCTGTATAATAACACTAACCGCAGCCACTGCTTTTAGACAACCCGGCACCCTGTGGCTACTAGGTCAAGTGTGGTAGAATAATATGCAACTGGTCTTCTAGAATCACCATGATTTTAAGTGAGCACTGAGAGAGCACACCCTGCTCTCTCGCTACAAACAAAATGAATTCTTCAATGTAACCTGACATTCATGAAAGCAGCATGCAACAAAGACTTTCTCTCAGCTCGAGACAGGTGTTCATACTCTCGTTGTCCCAAAGTAGCAGATCGTACACATATTTGTGTGTTAGCCTCTGTAAAGACTTTGCCTGAAAGGAAAATTGGGTATCTGCTGGCGACAGTAGCCCACCATACCTAGAAACATCCTGACTTCTCTCTGCGTAGCTGAAGGGTACATTTTCAGAACTGTAGATACCCTCTCCTGCCACACTGTCCTTGCTCCCTTCTAAATCTGGTGTCCTAGATGCATGACTTCCTTCTGACAGTATTGCAAAGTGCTTGGAGGCACTTTATGTCCATTTTCAGCCAAATGATTCAGTAGACCTAAAATATCTTACTTGCATGCTTTCTATGACATCAACGCAACTAATATGTCATCAATTTATTGAACTAGGACAGAATTCTATGTTAACTTCAGGGACTCCAGATTCTTTTTCAAGATCTGGTTGAAGATCGAGGGGCTATCTGTATACCCTTGTGGAAATCAGCACCATGACAAATTCTATTTTGGAACCAGAATGTGATGCGAAACTGGCTGTCTTTGTGCATTGGTATTGAGAAGAATCTCTGACACAAATCGACCACTGTGTACTATTCAGCCTCACAGGTTCTCTGGAACAATATTACAGCAGAATTCGGTACCATGGGACTACAATATTATTCATGTTTCACAAATTCTGGAATATTCAGTATTTTCCATTAGGTTTCTGCAGGCCGATAATTAGGAAATTACATGGACTCACAACGATCTCTTTCAGGTTTCCTTCCTGGATCATGGATTCAATCACTGGGACAATTCCAGCTACTGTCTCTGGTGAGAGATTGTACTGGGATGTTCGGGGACACACTGCATTTGGATTAATTGTCATTTGCACCAAACTTTTACTGAATCTTTCAGATCAGAAGACAAATCATCAGCAGTGATCATGGGAAACAACCCAATGATCGTCCCTTGTTTGGCCAGTTTAAAATCTACATCTTCATTATGAGCCAGAAACGCAACATTTTCCGGTGTGCACTATAAAATCCAGAGTAAATCCCTGCCCAATAAGTTGACTGGCTTGTATCACACACTACAAACTGGTAGACCTTCTCAAAGGAACCTATTTTTACAGGAACTTTAGCTGACAGGGGTCTCAATATGTTTATTTCCAACACGTACAACATGGACTTGTGTTCTTGAGAGGGGTAGTATTGGGACTTCTTCTGTCCTCACAGTGGAGCAGGTAGTGCCGGTGTCAACCAAAAATCACATCTGGTGGCTCTTCACATCACGTCTTACAAATGGTCCACTCTTGTCTATCTCCAAGACTGCGCCGGGTACGCAGTCTTCCTCCCCTCTCAGGCACCATCTATGTGACTGGTCATACCCATAATATCTGGAGACATCGAAGACTGGGAACTGTTGGAAACTTCCCTGATTCTAGAAAGGGTTTGAGTTTGCTCTTGGAGCTTGATTCACATTAATGATTTGGTTATTTGGAGTTTATGGCACCATCAAGGCTTGGTGCACCTGCATCATTGAGTCTTGGGACATATTAGAGTTCTGAGGTCTCTGCATCTGCACATTTTGTACTTGCATGGAACTTACATTTTGCATTTGGCCATCACCTGACATTCTATTCATGTTGAGCAAGCATTTCCTTTTTCAATGTCCCAACTTACAACAATAATGAAACAGATTAGACATTTTAAGAGTCGCCACATCTATCTCAGTGTTCAGATCAATCGGAACACCAGCACTGATGTTCACCCTCGCTGAGTATGTCACTGCAGTCCGTTTTCTGATTAGCAAAAAATTTGCTGTCTGCAGACACACATTTTGGTGCTTACCATCTTTGCATTAACATTGTTTTTAACAGAGTGGCCTTTTAGGGCCTCGGTGAGGTAAATAGGGTAGATATGCAAGCACCCATCATTGAAATTGTGTCCACTAAGCAGCACTAGAAGGCCTACCCCATGGGACATTGAAAGACAATCAGGCTACAGTTTAATGTTTTTAGAGATGGGCAATACTGCCCCGATCCGCTGGAGGTCAAGACATCTTAAAGTGCTACCTGGAGTCCATTCAGGAGTGGCAGGATTACTGCCTCTAGTAATAAGGTACTTTTATGCAAGGAACCCTAGGGTGAGTTGAGTCATATTTAGAAATAGCACTTTATATTCCTTTTCTGAATACTTTGTGGTTGCTTATTTTTCTTATTACTTTGATAAAAATCTCCTCGGTATGCAGGTTTGTACTAAAAAAGACTTTCTCATTTTTGGGTTCTTTTGAAAGCTATTAATCAGGAACAGTGCTATTCTTGATCTAAGGTTGCTTCTTGGAGTTATAATCTAAGTTTGGACTGTAGAAAAGCAGTGTATTCCTTTGGATTGCCTGGTGGGCAATGCATAGTGCTTTGAAAACACTATGTTCTTCTTGTGATAGCTAACTAGTGCTCTGTTGACTAAATCCAGGCACCGTATGATGTTCACTGGCATAGTCAAGGTATGCTACCACTATTGTTCTTGTTGCCTGGACCCTCTGGGGTAACCCAAGTAAAAAAGATACATTGTAATGTTCTCATAGCTTTGAAAGAACATTTCATTACATAGTTGGCCTCACTTTGCAGTGAGAATGTGAAGTCCATAATAATATCTACCACTTCTTTTGATGTAGTAGGGATCCAATCTTCTCAAGCCAGGCAGTAGTGGTGTCACAGGTTTTCTCTAGCACACAGTTGAGGATTCCCTTTTTTTATAAGATCTTGAAGACAGTTTTTCCAGTTTCCCAACAATTTGGGCATCACTCGTATTAACGGGCAAGCGTTACGATATTTACATGCTCAGGAAGTGGGGGCAGGCACACATTGAAGAGAAAGGGTGGAATGATTATTGATTGTTTAAGGACACCTATGTTTGATGTATATATGTATGAGAATAATTCTGAGATGTATTCAGGCACCGCACAATGTGTCTACTATCTGTGAAATATGCCTTATTCCATTTTACGGCTGTGACTTGAATTCCTATGCCACTTGGTTTTTGGTGTAATAGTTGATGGTGCACAGTGTCAAATGCTGCTGGAAGGTAGGAGTGTGGCCTCAAGTTGGGGTCCTCTGTGTTTTTAAGTTTATCCCACATTGCAATTACTGCTGACTTAGTGACTTATCCAGGTCAAAATCCTGTCTGTCAGACAGGAGATTGTTTTTTTTTAAAACAATTTAGCTTTGCGCTATTTTGTAGCATTAAACTGCCTTCAGGCAGTCATATGTCAAAATATGCTGTGAAGAAATATCATCATAAATAGTTTCCTAAATATTGTTTACTAAAATATTATTCATTTGGTGTATGTTTTCTATTTCTAACTCCACTGGTTAAAGGAGAAGGAGGAAATAGGTGTAATGTCAAATTAGTAAAATGAAATGGGTATTGAAGGAGTTTTGGAATGATGGTGTTGAGTGAGATTGGGATGAGAGCCGGGGAAGCAGGAAGAGCCTCATCCTGAGTGGTAAGGTGTTGTCTGAAGCAGAGAAATATCAGAATGAAGGGATAGTGCAAGATGTTGATAAACAGGTAGTGTTGGAAATGGTCCTTTTTGCAGGGTTATCCCCAAATGTTTTGCTTCTTCCTCCTATTTTTTCCTGACCTGTGTTTCAATCAATCAATCAATCATGTCACTTATAAAGCGCACTACATACCCGCGAGGGTCTCAAGGCGCTGGGGGAAGAGGGGGGTGGTGCTGCTACTGATCGAAGAGCCAGGTCTTGAGGAGTCTTCTGAAGGCCAGTAGGTCTTGGGTCTGCCGAAGGTTGGTGGGGAGGGTGTTCCAGGTCTTGGCGGCGAGGTGGGAGAAGGATCTGCAGCCGGCGGTCGTTTTCCGGATGCGGGGGACTGTGGCGAGGGCGAGGCTGGTGGAGCGGAGCTGGCGGGTGGGGGTGTAGAAGCTGAGTCGTCTGTTGAGGTAGGCTGGTCCGGAGTTGTGTAGTGCTTTGTGTGCGTGGGTGAGGAGCTTGAAGGTTATCCTCTTGTTGACAGGGAGCCAGTGCAGGTCTCTCAGGTGGGGTGTGATGTGGCTGCGTCGGGGGATGTCGAGGATAAGACGTGCAGAGGCGTTCTGGATGCGTTGCAGCCGTCTCAGGAGCTTAGCCGTCGTTCCTGCGTAGAGGGCGTTTCCGTAGTCCAGCCTGCTGGTGACGAGGGCCTGGGTGAGTGTTTTTCTTGTTTCGGTGGGGATCCACTTGAAGATCCTGCGGAGCATTCGGAGGGTGTTGAAGCAGGATGAGGAAACGGCATTGACCTGCTTAGTCATGGAGAGGGTGGGGTCGAGGATGACCCCTAGGTTGCGTGCGGGGTCGGTGGGTGTCGGGGCTGTTCCCAGTGATGTCGGCCACCAGGAGTCGTCCCATGCTGAAGGGTTGGAACCAAGGATGAGGACCTCCGTCTTGTCCGAGTTCAGCTTCAGGCGGCTGGTCCTCATCCATTCGGCGACGGCCTTCATTCCTTCGTGGAGGTGGGCTTTGGCGGTGTGAGGGTCTTTGGTGAGGGAGAGGATCAGCTGGGTGTCGTCGGCGTAGGAGATGATGTTGAGGTTGTGCTGTCGGGCGACGTGGGCGAGGGGTGCCATGTAGATGTTGAACAGCGTTGGGCTGAGGGAGGAGCCTTGGGGTACGCCGCAGATGATCTTGGTGGCTTTGGATCGGAAGGGGGCGAGGCGGACGCTTTGTGTTCTGCCGGAGAGGAAGGATGTGGTCCAGTCCAGGTCTGTTTGTTGGCTATATGACTCTGGGCACTTTATTACTGCTGATCAGTGCTAAAGTGCATATGCTCTCTGTGTAACTTGTTATTGTGATTGGTTATCCATGAGTGGCATATTTGATTTATCAGTAGGTCCCTAGTAAAGTGCACTGAGTGTGCCTGGGCTGGTAAATCAAATGCTACTAGTGGGCTTGCAGCACTGATTGTGAAACCCACATGAGTATCCCTGAAAATATGTCTCAGGCCTGCCACCATGGTGCCTGTGCGCAGTTTGTTAACTGCCATGTCGACTTGGCAAGTGCACCCACTTGCCTGGCCCTAACCTTCTCTTTTCTTACATATAGGGCACCCCTATGGTATGCCCAAGGTACCCCCCCTGGGCAGGGTGCAGTGTATGTGAAAGGTAGGACATGTACTGGTGTGTGTAACATGTCCTGATAGTGAAATACTGCCAATTTCGTTTATCACTAGTGAAAGGCTATCTTGCCCCATAGGACAGAATGGGGAATGCTTTGCGACATTTTACAAGCATATCTTCCCAGAGGAATAAGATAGAAAAATGGAGTTTGGTATCCCTGAACTCAGAATTTGATAACACATCTTTTAGTAAAGATGGTTTATAAATTGTGTGTTTGAAAACACCTCTTTTAGAAAGTGGCTATTTTCTTGTTCAACCATCCTGTGTGCCTCTGCCTGTATGTGGATTGACTGTCTGGCTTTGGAGTGACAGGGGCTGGAGAGGTGCAGTGGCTCCAGGAGTCTGGATGAGTCAAAACTAGGCTGAATAGGCCTGATCTGCATTTGGAGTGGTGGGAGGAGTAGCACCTGTACCTGAATAGGGCTGTGCCTGCCTTCCACAATGCTGGCTCTGCCCCCCTGTGGTGTGTCTGGAGCCAAGGCTCACACTGACAATGGATGTTGTTGTGCACTTGCAGAGTGCCCCCCAGAACTGGTTTGAACTGGGCTCAGAGCCCCTAGCACAAAGAGAACAAAGACATTTTGGGGTATAAATATCAGACCCAAAACCCCAGACTTTAGATCATTCCTGGAATTCAAGAGGAACCTTTGCCAAGGAGAAGAGCTGGAGAGACTGGGGAGAAGTACTGCCCTTGCTGTGTGTCTGGGGTTGGCCTGCAGTTGCTGTTTCTGCCAAGGAAAGGAGAAGGACTTTGCTGTGTGCTGTGTCCCCTGCTTGAAGGAGATCTCCAAGGGCCTGAAGCGAGTTGGCCTCCTGTTCTGGAGTCTCAGGGACACAAAGACTTCACCCCCAGCTCCCCCTGAACTCTGCTGCTGTGAGTTCTAGCCTGCCAAGAGGTGCCGGTGCCAGTTTTGGGCCTCTGGAGGTTGTTGCTGCTGTTTTGGAGCTGGAAGAAAGAAGAAACTCAAAGAACTACTGAAATCGATGCATCGCTCTTCTTGCGGCTGCTTTCCCGACGCATCTCCATGGCGCGAAAAGAATTTCCACGCATCGCCGCGCCGCTGCGGAAACCGCTACAGAGACTGTCGCCGCTGCAAGAATCGACACATCGAGGGATCGCGGCTGAAGAGGACCGACGCAGCGCCTCTCGACGCCGCCGCATCGATTGCCTCCGCATCCCGGATTTCCACGCATTGTACCTGTGTGGCAAGTTCGTCAGACGCATCACCTGCGGACCGGAACCATCACGAAGAATCGACACATCACTCCCCGTACAGACCAGATTCGACGCAACCCTTCCTCTGCGTGCAGCAGTACTGTCGCATCACCTCCCCAAGGTCCTAGGAGTGTCGCATCTCTGTTTTCCGACTCTGCTGCTGTTTGGCTTTTGGAATTTTGACGCATCTACAGGTATTTTGGTGAAAAGTCACACATCCATAGTTTTCTATGGTACAAGTTCTTGAAACCTTTTGCAAGCCATATTTTTAACTGTGTATGTTGGATTTTTGTTGTTTTGGTCTTGTTTAGTTTAGATAAAGATATTTTATTTTTTCTAAACTGGTGTGGTGTCCTTTTGTGGTGTTTTCACTGTGTTACTGTGAGTGTTGGTACAAATAATTTACACATTGCCTTTGGGATAAGCCTGTCTGCTCGTGCCAAGCTACCAAGGGGGTGAGCAGGGGTTATCTAAAGTGTGTATTCCCCTTACCCTGACTAGAAGCAAGGGTCCCTATTTGGACAAAGGTACCTGCCTCTGCCAACTAGAGACCCCCATTTCTAACAGGTAGGACTAGCAGAGACTAGGAGGAAGGACAAACTGCGATGATAGTGAACTGCCAGATAGTAATGGGAGAAAAGTGGAGAGCTGATGGATAAAAGGTTGGGAATATAACAATGGAAGAACAGGGTAGTGTCAAGAGATGAGGTGTGTGCTAAAACAGGATGGGTATACAAGGAAGACATAAGGTAAGAAATTGAGTAAAGAGAAATGTCTGTTAGAGACCAAGAAGACTGAGGTGAAATACGGTGGCTATTCATTGCTTGCAGCATTTTGTTGTTTAACTCTCCACACAGAAAGGGGTCTTACCAGTAGTCGTGAGGCTGCAGCTGGGAGAGTATGAGTGAGTGCTCCAAAGAGAGATTAATGGCCCAGCAGAGAGAAGACTCAGCAGAAATATGAGAAAATAACTGAATAATGAGAGAACAGGTGGATAAACCAATTGTCTATCTATTAAAATGAATGCTTAGAGGCCCAAAGGTAACCAAAGACAACCATAACAGCAGGTTTATGCTGTCCACCCAGCACTGGGGGTGTTGCTGCCATACCGATAGCCCTAAAAACCAACAGCAATAGATCCATAGGATATAGCCAGGCGTCTAACCTAGGGAGAACCATAGAAACCACAGCAACATGTCTCTGGGTCCACCTAGGAACAGAGGTTTCATTTCCAGAAGGAATACCCACGGAATCCACAATAGACGGGCTAAATGGCCCATCCAAAAGCAGAGAAAGTGATACTCTGGAGATAGAAAAAGAGCATTTATTGTAAACAACACAGCACAGACTCACAAGGTGGTAGTACACATTCACAACATAATTTTATGAATGTGGCACTAGTGATCATTGAGATGGCTTAAGACCTTCACAAGGGTAGGTCTCCAGACAAACTGCACCAACACTTTTGAAATTCATTAGGGATCATCTTTGAGGTCATTTTATGTGGTCTCTTCTCATCAACAATGGCAACAGACTAGGGCTAATATTTACCGAGATTTCGCGTCTCCCTTGCGCCACACAAGAGCACGCATGGCCGAAGGAAAACCTAAATGAGATTTTTCAAGTCACACAAAGCCATCTTGCATGTCCCTGAGTGGCTTGATATATCTATGACAAGGCAAAGCAGCGCAAATCACTGCCTTACGTTACTCTGCAGCTGGGAGGTGTGCCATTGGTGGAGCATGGGTGTTCCCATGCACCCGCCCCTGGATTCTGACACATTCCCAGATTTGCCAACATTGGTAGACCTGGGAATGTGTCAGAATGTACGCCTCCCCACCAGAGGTGGAAGGAGGAGAAATATCTTTATCTCTCCTTGTTGTTTCATCTTTCTAAGGGTGCTGCATTCTGCTGTACACTCAGAAAGAGGAAAATGCCTCGGAGGATTCTTTTTGTGGAGGAAGGTCTCTCTCCCTGCACAAAAACAATCCTGCCTGCAATGCAGGTACCCTGGCACCATGGTGACAGGGTGCCTGCTTTGGCACTAGGCAGCAGTTTGTGCAGCAATTTAGACAGAGAGCAGAAATGCGCCGTTAATTGTTAATTGCGCCATCATTCCTGCCTTCTCCTTTTCACGCAGCGCAGCAAGGTGGCTTCCTGAGTTGTGAGAAAATTTGATAAATTTGCTCCTTAGTGTGTCTTTAGAGGCATCATGGCCTTCCTTTCTGGGAGTCCATCATCCTCTTCAAGGGTTGTTCCGGCTGTGACTGAGCTCCCACTCATAAGGTGTCCCCTTGTGGCTCTTGGGACCACAAATCACACAACAAATGGCAGCTTGAGAGATGTAATAAACATGCACCATATTCTAGGTGGCGACTGGTAAAGCACCCCTGTAGGACTTTTCAGGGCATATTTACAAGGGAATACCGCCACCAGACGGTCACTTTTAGTGACGTTCTGGTGGCGATATCCCCTTCTCCTTATTTACAAGGCGGCGTTATGCCACTTAACGTGGCTTAATGCTGCCTTGTAAATAAGGCCCCTTTTCACGCTTCACTTAGCGTGAAAGGGGCGTGCAATGGGTGTTGCAGTGGGATTTCCGCCGCAACACCCACTGCTTTTTGACGCTGCCCCACATTTACAAGGATGGGGCAGCGCCAAAAGCTGAGACCAGTAAAACCTGGCCTTAGGATGGCGATGCAAGAAGAAATGACTAATTTGGCCTCATATTTTGCTCTTTCTATGTGTGCTGCATTCTGCAGCACACATAGAAACAGCAAATCGCCTTTCTAGATTGTTTATGTGCAGGAAGATGTCCCCTCCTGCACCTAAACAATTGCCCCTGCAGTGCAGGCTCCCTTGCCACAAGGGGTGCCTGCGCTGGTGCTAGGTAGCTTGTTTAGTGCCATCGCTAGGGGAAACGCAGGGGTGCACCGTATTTGTGTAAGTAAGGCGCATCCCAGCGTTTAAAAAATGTCGGAGCGCGGCGTTACCAATTCTGAAGTAACACAGAGCTCCGACATTTTATTGTAAATATCCCCCTTCATTCCAGGCAACTGTACCTGCATCTGTAATTTGGCACCTAGGCAAAGGGATCCTTTCATCTCATGAAAATGCCGCAAACCCACTTTACTTTGCATGTGCGCAAACTTTGTAGTATGCAATGCTTAATTGAGAATGAGTTGCATCAGCATGTTCAGGTTCTGCTTTTATAGATGAAGGTGCAAACTAGCCCTATGGTGAATTTTAATTACGCTCATAAAATGTGTAAAATTTGAAATGCACAACATTTCTCATTAAATCATTTTGCATTCTTTTTTTACTCGATTTTTTATCAGAAAATGTCTTACTGAGAAATATTTTCTGCTCGAACCAGTCTACTGCGGTTTCTTGCAAGATTTTGTACTCGAGGCATACTTTTGCAAGAAAACTTCACGCTAGATATTGGCAAACAGCAAGTCACGCTATTTGTGTAATTTTATATAAATTTGCCTTCTTTTTCTGAGTATCATGAACATTTGCCAAAAAAATAGGCGATTTCATACACCTCTCAGACAAACGCACATTGCATTATTACACTCCTGCATACATTTAATAAAGCCCAAGTGTTATTTTTCCACTTCTTTTTTCCTAGACTTCGACATTTATTATAAAATCTAGAATAAAGTCAGTGAGTAAATAGGTAAATAATGTACTTAGTAGCGGTAAAAAAAAAGTTGCAAATGCTCGTCTACTCCTATATTGTAGATTTTTTTTTGCTAATTTTGTGACCTTCATGAAAACAAAGCGAGGCAAAAGAACTTCACAAAATGTAGATTTTGTGTAAAAAAGTAACTAGCAAACCCTGCTTTTTATTGGACAATGTCCTGAATTAAATGTTTTTGCTGCAAAATTCCCAGTGAAAAAACTTCATTTTCGAATTTTCGGCCATAGTTGAAGTCCTGTGAAGTATAACATTTTCCTCGTGAAATTTGTAACTGTAAATTAAATGTAGCTGGTCGGAAGTAACATAGCTGCTCGATGACATAAAATAAACTTCTGCCACTGCTTGTGTGATCCTATTAGTGGACAAGCGGATATAACACACATGCCTGGTTAACCAACGCGAGGCCATTCCGTGTGTTATTTGTGAAAGTGTCTGCGATGAATTTTCAGCACTGTTTATTTGCACACTGGTGGAATTTCCCCTTGAGTAAGACCACCACGCTAACAAAAATACAACAAAAATCTGAAGAATTTTGTGTCTGGCAGAAGCAAAGATTCCTAGTCATGCATGGTGCTTGTGTTTGACTTGGGGGGTGGGAGGGGGGGGGGGCGGAGGATGTCTTTGGTTAAAGAAACAGGAGTGGGACTATGAAGGGCAGCAAAACTACACTTCCTACTGAAGCTATAAAAGTCACGTCCTGAGTTGTAGATGATAACAGTTAACCCATGCAGCCTGAAACCAATTACTTCTGGGTGGGTGTAAGATTAAGGGGGAGATTTACTAAGCTTTTGCGCCGTGTTTGTGTCACAAAAGTGACGCAAAACCTTTTTTGTTTAATTTACTTTCCAGCGCTAAACTTGTTTAGCGCTGGAAATAACCTAAAAGTAATGCGAAGCAGCGCATTGCGTTGCTTCGAGTTACTTTGCGCCATGGGGGCATATCAAGGGTGGGTCATGGGCGTTACCATGCAACCACCGAAGGTTTCTCACGCTAAATGCAATTTGCTAAAAACAGTAGATTGGGTTTAGCATGAGAAAACTGCGCCCTTTTCAACTAGGTGCAAGGAAGGAGAAATGCTTTCATTTCTCCTTCCTTTTCCGACTGCATGCGTGCTGCACTGTGCAGCACGCATACAAAGTGGGAAAAACTTTCCCTTGTGTGGAGTATAGTATTTTGTACAGGAAGGGTACCCTTCCTGTACAAAATCTATGCTGGACTCATGCACACACCCTAGCGCTGCAGCTCTAAGGTGTGTGCATGGCGCACGGCAGCTGTAATCAGCGCCGCTGCAACGGAAAGGGGAGGATATAGCCATATCTTTGAAGATATGGCGCTCTCCTGCTCCCTCCCTTTCGTGCAACGCAGCGAAGCCTCACGGAGGCTGTGCTGCGTTGCACAACTTTTTCATAAATCTCCCCCTTAGTGTTTTAATATTGCTTCTCTGCACTTGGACATCATTCACTCTACACTAAAACACTGTTCACCTTGCACTCATGCAGCGCTCACTTTGCCCCCATTCACCCTGCACCCATGAGCCAATTGTCCTCTACTGACACACAGCTCACCCTGCAGACGTACGTTCTACACCTTGAATTCGCAGTTAAGCACCGGTCGATTAGTAGAAGCCAGCAAGTAACATCTGGGAGAGGTGAGCTGTTGCTGCAGGGATTTGGAACCTGTCTTGAGCACAGCCGCATATCAGAAACCTCGAGGGTCCCCTCGACAGGCCATGCATTTGAGACAGTACGAGTTCAGACATGCAGTGCAGAGCATTGCCCCTGCAGCATTCTGAGACCACCGGACTTGACATGGAGGCTGTTGTGTGCTGCGCTAATCTGGCGTCCATATTGCACACTCTTTGCTGCGTCGCTTCACACTGCTAGTGAGACACACTCTAGCCTCGTATTTTACGACTATGAGTTCACACCCCAGGCCATTTTATTATAAAGCAAACACAAGGAGATGATGGACGAAGCGCTGATACTTTTCAGACACTCACCCCCAGTCACTATTAGATCTGGGTTAAATCCATAATAGTTCTTTAGCTCACTTTGCTACCCCAGTTCAGACCTAGCCATATGCAAATAAGTCTTGACCCTGTTCCTCTTGGGTACAGTCCAGTCCGAACTGCCAAAACAGGTCTTCCCTGGACTGGAAACAAGTATCCTGGGTCCGGTTTCGGGGTAACACCCCTCATCAGCCAGGCTTGTTTTAATCCTGTGGCAAAGTGAGCAAGGGACCCACATCTGGCCATACCCTGCCAAATTAGGGCAAACAAAGCAAACAAAAGGAGATGATGGACTGAGCGCTCAAACTTTTCTGACACTCACACCCAGTCACAGATCTGGGTTGAATCCATCATCATTCTTTAGCTCACTTCGCCACATCAGTTCAGACCCAGCTATATGCAAATCAGTCTTGACCCTGTGCCTCATGGATAGAGTCCAGCCCGAACTGCCAGCCAGGTCTTCCCTGAACCGGAAACAAGCATCCTGGGACCGGTTTCGGGGCAACACCCCTCATCAGCCAGGCTAGCTTGAATCCAGTGGCAAAGTGAGCAAGGGACCCACCGCTGGGCATACCCTGCCAACTTAGGGCAAACACAAGGGGAAGATGGATGGAGCACTGAAACTTTTCAGACACTCACCACCAGTCACTATTAGATCTGGATTCAATCCATCATCATTCTCTAGCTCACTTTTCCACCCCCGGTCAGACCTAGCCATATGCAAATCAGTCTTGACCCTGTTCCTCTTGGGAACAGTCCAGTCCAAACTGCCAAGCCTGGTCTTCCCTGGACCGGAAACAAGCATCCTGGGACCAGTTTAGGGCTAACACCCCTCATCAGCCAGGCTAGCTTGAATCCAGTGGCAAAGTGAGCAAGGGACTCACGTTTAGGCATACCCTACCGACTTAGGGCGAAGAAAGTAAACACAAGGAACAAGGAGATGATGGACGGAGCACTGAAACTGACTTTCGGGACCCAAAACTGAAGGGGTGACTTGCCAAACACCCCTCTAGGGGGAAACATAGTGGGATCAACCCACCAACGTAAACATAACATTCCTCCTTTAGCAAAAAAAACAAAATACAGAGAGAAAAGAGAAAAAAAGAAAACAGAGAGAGAGAGCGAGAGATAGAGAGAGAGAGATGGAGAGAGAAAACAAAAGTTACCAAAAAGACAAAAACCAAGGTCATGTATTTAATGCAATACAAAATCCATCAATCGAGAAGATCTTGCCGGGTGGGGTCGAAGATGGTATCACTCAGTCCCTTGGTGACTGGCATCTCCTCTCACCTCAGCTGGCATAGCAGGCGATGGCGAGGTGCTAGGAACAGATGGCCCAGGTGAACACAGTTCTGGAAGACAGCATCTCTCAGCTTCAGAGAGCGAGGGCACTGACCCTGGTGACTCGAGAGGAGCAGGATGACTAAATGGCAACAGCTCTTCCTCAGTGGGCACTTCCACTTCAAACGGTGCAACCGTATCTGTCATGGATCTGTTCACAGGAGCTTGATAATGCTTGAAAAACTAGACATTCCTGGTGATGATCTCTCCAGCTCGTTGTGCCATAATCATGGTTCCTTTCAGTGTTTGCACCTTCCACGGATCGAGCTCAAAAGGTAACGTGAACTTTCCACGGGAATGTCTATTCTTTACCATCACCAGGTCACCCACTTTGATGGAATTCTCTTTGGCTCTGCGAGTTCGGGACATGTGTTCATTCCATATCCGTCACTTTTGTAACTTTTCAGCAGCCTATTCTTGCATTGCTGACGGACTTTCCATGTGAGGAATGACATCCCCAACAGTGCGATTTATGCATAGCGAGCTCGGACTGACATGAGTTGTAGAATGTGGAGTCAAATTATACTCCCTCAGAAAACTTTAGAGGGCGCAGTCCATGTTCTTTCCATTGGCCAAAGCGATTCTAAGCACCTTATTAAGAGTGCGCATACAACGCTCCGCTTCTCCGTTCGCTTTGGGCTGACGGGGTGTAAACGTCCTGTGGCGAACCTCCGGGATTGTAAATATTCAGTGAACTCTTGGCTCAAGAACGAAGGGCCATTGTTGGTGCGCAGTTCCTTGAGTATAACATGAGTGGCCATAATCTTTTCAAGACGAGGTATGGTTTGACTAGCTGTGGTGGATTCCATGATTTCAACCTCGGGATATTTTGAAAAGTCATCAATAACCACCAGCATGTGTCGGCCATCCAGGAGACTACCAAAATCTGCACTGGCCCTCTGCCAGGAGAATGGTGGGATGGTTTGGGCGATTCAATATGAGCAGGTAAATGTGCCTACAAGGGATTTGTTCAGGAATGTTTTAGCAATAGTAAATTAAATAGATTTGAGTAAGTTCTATACAAGTAACTCACAATTAACTCATTTAAAAAACAATTCAATCAAGTTATCAGTGAATAAATCATCAAGAGAACAATTTAAATGAAGTAAAACACGGGTGTGTATATTAAAAAAATGATTTAGTATTGATTCAAATTTGTTCAATTATGCAGGGTACATAAAAAGCAAACAACACAATGTAGCCGGAAGTAAGGATTACATGAGATTGATTATCCTTCACAGTTACAATTGTGGACACCTTTTCTGAGGATGTTTTTTAAGGCAATTTGAAGAGTTTACACAAAACAAACATTGCCTGCAGTACATTGAGCTAGAGAATAGGTGTGATAGTCGACGTTTCGGTCTAATTTTGTCTCAGTCCGTTAGACCATCTTCAGGACGTTGAATATTTTGATTAAAAAGACCCTTCACATTAGGTAGAGATTCTATTTAATATTTTAGAACCACAGTTTGTTGGACGACAATGATTTGTCGATTACAGCATGAAATGATCGTCGGTACTTGACGCAGGAACCGAGTTATTTATGGACTCCTGAGAATAAAGTCCGAAAACAGATCTCTGGGCCTGATTCACAGAACTAACTTACGTCAAAAACGTAAAGTTAGTACTTTTTGGTATTCACAGAATACACTTACTCATTTTGGTATTCACAGAATGAACTTACTCATTTCGGTATTCACAGAAGTTAGTAGTCCTAACTTTAGGACTCCTAAATGCCTTCTGTAAATACCAAAAGTCTTAAAGTTAGGATTTTCTCAGTTTAGGAGTAGTAAAGTTAGGAGTCCTAACTTTACTACTCCTAAACTGAGAAAAATCCTAACTTTAAGACTTTCGGTATTCACAGAAGGCATTTAGGAGTCCTAAAGTTAGGACTACTAACTTTTGTGAATACCGAAATGAGTAAGTTCATTCTGTGAATACCAAAATGAGTAAGTGTATTCTGTGAATACCAAAAAGTACTAACTTTACGTTTTTTGACGTAAGTTAGTTCTGTGAATCAGGCCCTCTATTGCAGTGCTGAAAAGCCAAAAAAATTCACGTTCGTGTAGAAATCGGCGAATTTCTACCTAATGTGAAGGGTCTTTTTAATCAACATATTCAACGTCCTGAAGATGGTCTAACGGACTGAGACACAATTAGACCGAAACGTCGACTATTACACCTATTCTCTAGCTCAATGTACTGCAGGCAATGTTTGTTTTGTGTAAACTCTTCAAATTGCCTTAAAAAACATCCTCAGAAAAGGTGTCCACAATTGTAACTGTGAAGGATAATCAATCTCATGTAATCCTTACTTCCGGCTACATTGTGTTGTTTGCTTTTTATGTACCTTTCATGAGACAGCCTTCAGGGGACACCACAAGTTCCGCTCAAACATTGTGTAGGAAGGCTAACGTCAGCCTCGCGTCATCCGTGCGATATGTAGTTTTGTCAAGCAGGGTGCACAATTTTCCAAACTGCACAGCAGAGATGTCCAATTCAATGCACTCATTGGTGAGGGTGGCTTCAATAATCTCTTCAAAGGAAATAAGGAGTGGTTGGAAGCACTAAACAATTAAACAAATATATTCCTCCACCTCGTCTGCGTTAAGCTCTTCGTTTTCTGTGGCAGGATGGGAATGTCTAGACAGGTAGTCCGCAGGGTTCTGAGTCCCCGGGTGAAAAATGACTGTAAAATGATATTCCTGCAACGGTAGAATCCATTTTTCGATTCGAGTGGAGGCTTGGAGGATGATCCCATAAACAACGGGAGGAGAGGTTTGTGGTCTGTGTGGACAACAAAAGGTTGGCCGTAGAGATATAGATGAAAATGACGACATCCCCAATGTACAGCAATTGCTTCTTTTTCAATGTGGGAATAGCGCTGCTCCATCTTAGTCAGCACTTGGCTGGCATATGCCACTGGAGCCCAGTCCCCGTTACTCTGCTTTTGAGATAACACTGCTCCGAGGCCAGTGGGGCTGGCATCAACTGATAGTTTGGATTCTTTGGCAGGGTCGAAGTATACTAAGGTCGTGTCTGCAGACAGTGCAAGCTTCGTGGCCTGGAAGGGTTTCTACTGATCAGGCCCCCAATTCCAGATGGTGTTGGTTTTGATTAGTTTCCTGAGCTAGGTGGTGAGGTCAGTGAGATTACGAATGAACTGGCCGCATTATGTGACCATACTAAGGAAACTTCTCACTCTGGTCACATTGGTGGGTGCTGAGGCAGTCTGGATATCTTGAACTTTGACCGGATCAGGTGACACCCTGTCCTGGGAAAATCTATATCCAAAAACGCTATCTCCTTCTGGAGAAAAGCACACTTTTCTCTATGAAGCGTCATTCCATTTTCTTTGAGGCGTTGAAAAACTGCCCTCTAGCTATCAAAATGTTCTTCTAGCGTAGGGGTGTGGACTAAAATGTCACTGACGTTGAGGACTCCCTCCAGGCCGGCGAGTACACTCCTGATGGTGTCATGAAAGTCCTCAGCTGCGCTAGAGATCCCAAAGCTGAGGCGCTTATATCTCCTCATGCCCACGTGGGTGGAGAAAGTGATGATGGCTTGAGATTCTGGGTCCAACAGCAGTTGGTGATAACCAGCTCGTAAGTCCATTTTTGAGAACCATTTTGAGCCACTCACTTCTGACATGATATCATCCACAGTGGGCGTCAGATGGCGCTCTCACTTGATAGCCAAATTAGGTAGGCGCATGTTCACACATATTCGGACCTCTCTGCGTAGCTTAGGTTTGCGTGCTACAACAATTGGGGACACCCAGGGAGTTGGCAGGGTGTCGCACCGGAGGGTGCGCGCATGACACGACAGCAAAGCAGGGAAGGAGGAAGAAGCAGTAGAAAACAACCCTCGGCCTCTCGGCGTGGCATCGCTCAGCAATCTGCGTGCCAGTAAAGAGACAAAACAGGGTCCAGGAGGTCCATCACAGCAGGGCGCTCGAAGCAGGCAACGCCCGGAATAGAAGACGAGGTGAGTGGTGGGTCCAGACCGCCTTCGTTGCCAGTGTTGCATGCTGCGCTTATCTGGAGGCCTTATTGCACACTCTTCACTGTGCCGTTTCACGCTGCTAGTGAGACACATACTCTAGCCTCCCTTTGTATGACCATGAGGTCAGTCCCCAGGCCAGTTTATTATATATCCTGTCACTACGTCACAGCCATGACTATCGGGACCCAAACGGAAGGCCTGACTTGCCAAACACCCCTCTAGGGGGAAACATAGTGGGATCAACCCACCAAAGTAAACATAACAGAGGCCAGGCAAGTAAGGTGTTCCACATCAAACATTGCAGTTTCATCTGTCTTAGAGTGCTGCTGCCCCATACACTGCCAGGGCCACAGCCAAACCAAGTAAGCTCATCACTGACCATCCTGAGTCCCAGAACCATGGGCGGCACCGCATGCAGCAGCTGGAAGGACCTGCAAGGCCAATCATGGCCGCACCAAGGATCCTATTTCAAGAGACAGCGGTCCTTTTAAAAAGAAAAATCAGTAAAGAGTAGCCAAATCGTCACAACCAAGAGTGGCTTAGTTGGTGTCAAAGTTGACAATGTCAGGAAATTTATTCACAACAAATGAAAAACAAAACAATACATACAAGGTGTGTGAGCTGGACGTGACAGGGTAAGCGGAAATCAGCCGATTTCCAGACCGCAGGTAAGTGACTTAAAAGTGACTTTTAGGTTGAAAAATGTAAATATGCAAAGGTCACAATCAAAAATACATCTTGTACTCCACATATATAAACAATTGCAGTTTAGAGTTAAGATGTAGGTGTCGACGATGTTTCGATCCCAAGCATGGTTATGGGATCATCATCAGGACTAAATAATAGAGCAAATGCCTGGGAAGTAGCCTGGGTAGGTGAGGGGAAAGAAAGGGGGGAGGAGGGAGTTGGGGAAAAAAAGGGGGAGGGAAAGAGTTAAAATCATAGAGGTATGAAACACAGTTATCCATTAAATAAGCGTGGAAAAGCCACTGGGTCAACTTAACAGAATCCTAAAGCCCCGCGCTGGAATCACAGTTTGAGAAATTTGGGACAGTATGAATATCCGGATGTCACAGAGGACAGCCACAGAGTTCAGCGAAATAAGGCGACGCAACAATTCCAATAAAAACAATGCCCTCAAAAGCTAAGGTAATTGAAAATGGGCATGCAAGGTGACTGGTAAATCGAGGAATAAGGAAGAGTGGGCGAAAATTAGAGGTGAGAAATAAACAGCAATATCAAAGAGGAAGAAAGGCGCAGCGGAACGGATAATGCGCGTGTAAAGGGTGAGTGAAGAGCGGTGAAAGCGAGGTGCTCATGTACAAGCAAGGTGGGTCCGGATGGACAGGGTGTAGGAATGCGCACAGTAAGGTGGGAGGGCAAGGTCTGCAAGGTGGAGGAGATGGGTTTACAGACACAATACCTGCAGGCTTGCAAGTACGTAACACCCCCGGAGTCTTCACTGACATTAAGAAATATCTCACAGGGTTCGGCTACATTGGTACAACGTGCTCAAGACACTGCATGGTCTTGGGCATTGACATAGCTACAGAGGAAATTAACAAACTTGAGATAGAAATTAAAGACATTGAAAAGCAGATCAAAGAAGACAGCAGTATTAAAGACACAAAACCACTTTCGGACAAAGTTGAGAAAACCGTCTCTGAATTCCATAGAATAGAACAGAACAAGAAAATCACCAAAGTAAAACGAGACGTTAAAAACTACAGGACAGAGAGAACTAACCCCTACTTAGTGGATGATTTCTATATCAATAGAGCATACCAGGGACCTCGCACACAACGCCCTTGGGGGAGATTTAACAAACAACAAAACATTGTTGGGTTCTCTGACACCTCTTCCGATTCATCCGATCAGTCGGACTCAGGTGAAGGCCCAAGCACAACTAGGAATAGGAACAACAACACTAATTTTTTAGACAAGGATCAGGGACGCCAAGCCAACCGGGATAACACGCGTCCCCCACGCTGGTACAGTGCTCCAGGAGACAGGCAAACACGGCAGAGATACTACCAATGGTGAGACATCGAATACACGACACGATGAGGCCATGACTACCAATACCAACAACATACCTGTACCGGACTCTATCCCGATATTCAATGTCTCAAATCACCAACTATCAGAGAAAGAAATTTCATTACTCAGTAAGGGCCTATCCTTTGTCCCCACTATCAAACCGAATTTTCTAGAATTACAGATCGAACTTCTGCGTTTTTTCAGGAAGATAAGACTCCAAGCATTTTTCCATGACAAACCCTACACGCCACCTAGAGCATACACTACATTCCGCCCACCTTCTACTTTTTCTCCACCTCAAATTAGTATACCGGTTGAGATCCAGACATTCGAAAAACTCGTCCTGAAAGACATTTCTGATTTAGAACAGGAACACAGGTACATCCCCTATAACCTCCCTCTGGAGGAGAAAAAAGCTCTACTTGACTTAAAACAGACCGAAAGTCTAATTATCAAACCAGCTGACAAGGGAGGGGGGATCGTACTCCAAGATCTAGATACCCACACACAAGAAATTCTGAGACAACTCTCTAGACCAGACCATTACTTGAGACTTCCATCTGATCCCACAGTTGAGATCCAAACACTTATTCACGACATCACGGAGGAAGGGTTGACACAAGGATTCTTGAGCAAGAATTAATTTTTATACCTTAACACCAGATCACCACGCACTCCGGTGACATACACATTGCCCAAGGTGCATAAAAATGCCCTATCACCCCCAGGCCGCCCGATAGTATCCGGATGCGGGTCCATCCTGGAGCCCTTGGGTAGATATGTTGACTATTTTATCAAAGACTTTGTGCCAAATACGCTTTGCTACATTAAGGACACCATGGCTATGGTGAACCTGGTTGAGGAACTCCCCTTTGACCCTGAGCACTGCTTTCTGTGCACACTTGATGTAGAGTCACTTTATACCAATATCCCCCAGGAAGAAGGAATCAATGTCATTGGTATCGCTCTCAACTCAAGACCCCACCCACATCCAGTCCCCACCTCGTTCATTCTTCACTTACTTAAAATTTGCCTTACCCGTAACTTTTTCCTTTTTAATGGTAATTTTTACCAACAAGTTAAGGGTACCTCCATGGGTGCTGTTTTTGCGCCGAACTTTGCTATTCTGTATATGGACTGGCTAGAAACACAAAGAATTCTATCCCCCTTCAATCTATTTCTTCCAGCTATACTAGAATAGAAGAGATACATAGACGAAATTTTTCTTATTTGGAAAGGCACCGAGGATACTCTGCATCAGTTCCTTGACTGGTTAAATGCACACAGCAACGGCCTCAACTTCACCTTGACCAAGAGCAAACAGGAGGTAGCCTTCCTGGACTTAACTATCATTGCACACAATGGCACACTATACACGACACTCTATCGTAAACCCACAGAAAGAAACACCTTACTAGCCTACAATAGCCACCACCCCAGAGCTTTACGGGACTCCCTTCCCTACTCGCAATTTCTCCGCATCCGACGGAATTGCTACCGGAAGGAGGACTACTTTCGCGAAGCAAAATTCTATCCCAAAAACTTACCAGTAGGGGCTACGCGCGTAAACTGGTCAAGAACTCCCTCAAGCGCGCGTGGTATTGCCCTAGGGAGACACTCTTAAGCCCTAAAATCAAGAAAAATGGTGATAAAACCGTCTGTGTCACTACATTCTCACCTGTATCCCATGCAGTGAGGAAATGCATCCTTAGACACTGGCCAATACTTAATGCCGGCAACCTCAACCTAGAACGTCCTCTATTTGCCTTTAAAAAGAGCAAAAGTATTAAAGACCATCTGGTTAGGGCAGCCCTCATGAGTAAGAAAAGCAATCCAACACTCACTGAGATGTGGGGACTACCTCCCGTTAAAGGGCACTTTAGATGTGGTGGGTGCAGTGTCTGTCACCTCACGATTGACAACAAAAAATGTTTGTTTGCAAACATTGATGTTACTCTGTCTAGCTTTTCCAACTGTAATACTGCAAATGTTGTGTATGCAATCACCTGCCCTTGTAACCTGATATATGTCGGACAAACCACGCAAAAGGTTCGAATCAGAATCTGTCAGCATCGGAGCAGGGTGCACTGTAGAACACCCAACGCACAATTGGTTGAACATTTCACGTCGCAAGGACACACAGAAAATGACCTACGTTGGCAAGTAATCAATGTGATCCAACAGCCTCCCAGGAATGCCAGCATCACGAGCATCCTTAACAGAGAGGAGCTTAAATGGATCAAACGCAAGGACAGTTTGCACACTGGGCTCAATTGGATGGAGGATTGGAGTAATCTCCTATAAACAATTCGCTTGCCATGGTTGCTCTGCAGATTACATTTAAATTGTTATTTGTTTAATATGCCTTGGCTTTTGGTTCATGCTCACTGTTAGAACTGGGTGTCTCTAGTTGGCAGAGGTAGGTACCTTTGTCCAAGTAGGGACCCTTGCTTCTAGTCAGGGTAATGGGGATACACTACTAAAATAACCCCTGCTCACCCCCTTGGTAGCTTGGCACGAGCAGGCAGGCTTATCTCAGAGGCAGTGTGTAAAGCATTTGTGAACACATACAGTAACCCAGTGACAATACTACAGATGGACACCACACAGGTTGTAGTATAAAAATAAGTATTTTTATATAGACTTAACACAAGACCCAAACGACAAAAATCCACAATACAATACGAAAATATGTCTGTCAAATGGTAGAAAATAGCTCAGTTCAATAAAGATGATAAATGCGACACTTTACTCTCAATGTACCTTTGGATGCGTAACGCAAAACAAACAAAAGGGTCGCAGGGAAGGTGATGTTTCGATTCCTTACACGCAGAAAGGAGGATGCGTCGGTTTCTTACTGCGGCCGGTTCCGATGCGTCGAGATGGGGCTCCGATGCGATGACGTTCCGGTGCGATGCGAGAAAATGGCGTCTTGCTTACGGTGCGACAACGTTGACGCATCTGAACCGGGCCGTAGTAAGAAACCGACGCATCCTCCTTTCTGCGTGTAAGGAATCGAAGAATCACCTTCCCTGCGACCCTTTTGTTTGTTTTGCATTACGCATCCAAAGGTACATTGAGAGTAAAGTGTCGCATTTATCATCTTTATTGAACTGAGCTATTTTCTACCATTTGACAGACCTATTTTGGTATTGTATTGTGGATTTTTGTCGTTTTGGTCTTGTGCTAAGTCTATATAAAAATACTTATTTTTATACTACAACCTGTGTGGTGTCCATCTGTAGTGTTGTCACTGGGTTACTGTATGTGTTCACAAATGCTTTACACACTGCCTCTGAGATAAGCCTGCCTGCTCGTGCCAAGCTACCAAGGGGGTGAGCAGGGGTTATTTTAGTAGTGTATCCCCCTTACCCTGACTAGAAGCAAGGGTCCCTATTTGGACAAAGGTACCTACCTCTGCCAACTAGAGACCCCCAGTTCTAACATTGGTGGTCAGCGGTGAGGATTTGGACTTGCATTTGTGACTCATATACAGTGATTGGTGTACACTACTAGTGAGTGCAGACCAAACGCAACCACATACTATTTTTCCCTGTTTCCCTTTGGACTTTGGTTATTGGAACTCTGGTTAGTTGTTGCACCTGTTGGGCCTTGTCAAAATGGAAGTCAACTTTTGGCACCTGAATATCTACAAGATAAGGGAACTAAAAGTATTTTGCAAGGAGAGGGGGCTACCTGTGAAGAGGAGATCCACAAGGCAGGATCTTGAGGCAGCCCTGCATAGCTATGAGGTGCTACGCTGGGAAGCAACACTAGCAGATGACTCTGAAGAGGAATCTGAGGGGGAGGATCCCCAGCCAGAATACCAAGAGGGCAGTGGCCCTGAGGAGGAAACATTTTGGGAAAGATTGGCTCGGGAAGAGAGGAATCGGATTCGTGCTCGTGACCGGAGGCTGAGGCAGCTAGACCGGGAGTGCGAGGAGATAGAGCGAGCCTTAGCTGAAAAAGAAATGTGTGTAGCTCAGGAAGTGAGCTTGGCTGAGTTGAAGGTGGAGTCCAGCTCAGATGGTGGCAGCAAAATTATGTTATCTAGTGCTGAGGGAGTAGTACACACACCCAGAGATGTGGCGCCTGACTTGAAGGAGGGGGTTAATATACACCAGGAAGTTCAAGGATATGAGGTAGCTCCAGTGGTGCGCAATGTCCCGGAGGTAAATGGGGAAACTGACGCAGGGGTTCCTAGTCCTAGTGGTGGTAGGGACACTGTACTGACTCTAGATGGGAGGTGCAGGGAGAGGGGTTCCCCCATGGTTGAAGTCCTGGTGTGTGAGTGTGAAGACCGCCCAGAAGAGTGTGAGTTGAGTGACAGAGACAGTCAGCTACTGTCTTGCCCATCTCAGGAGAGTGGTGTGGGGTACGTGTGCGAGACACTGGATGGTGAGGTGAAGGATAGTTTGGTTAACACCTGTGTGGGGCTGTGTGATCCAATTGTGGGAGAGCATATTGTAAGTCCCTGTTTTCCAGAGCTATGCCAACGCCTGGTGGAGTGTGAGTTCTCTGATCCCAGGGAGCTTGCACAGGAGGCAGACCTCTGGCTGCGTGTTAGAGGATCTGAAGAGGCATTTGGGAGTGATCCTAAAAGGAGTGGCTCAAGTATCTTCCAGACCTGTGTGAGGGAAGAGGTTCAGAGTAGCCCAGCTAGGTACCAGTGTAGTGGGAGGGGTGTAGGGGCTCACGACCTGTCTCAGTGTAGAAGGAGTGAGTGTGGGACTGCGTGTCCCAAGGTGCCCGAAACCCAGTCTCAGGACCTGGATGGTTCCTTAAGGGAACACCAGGTAGGGAGGCTAGGCTGTGCGGGTAGTCTAGAGGGGGATCTCCTAATGTCAGGTGAACTGGGAGTGTCTGTAAGTGGACCTCCATCAGTTCTGGTGTCTGGCAGTACCACTCCTAAGTGGAGGGTGCAGAAGTCCAGATTTTGATGGGTGAGAGGGGGAGAGAGTCCCCAGTGGAAGAACCAGTGGGTCAGGGGCCAGCCAGAAGGGCTGAGTCTCCCAGGAGTGACCATGGTGACACTACTTCTGTCCTGGGGGATCTTCCTGCACTGTCAGATAGACAGGGGTTGGGAGATCTGCGCCAGGCAGACTGTCACACGACACATGAGTTCTGTGTCACCCTTGGGGAGGGTATGTGTACTCCCCAGGAAGTCCTGGTTCGCCAGGCAATTGCTCAGCATTAGGGTTCCGTCCCTGGGTTGGGAAGCCAGGTTCAGGTGTTGCCTAACCTGGAGGGAAGGACAACTGTAATCAGTGTCCCTACCGGTTTGTCTTCTGGGGGCACCGCTCCAGGTGGGAGGGTGCAGGGCCCCAGTAAGGGGGGCAGGGAGAGGGCAGCCTCACCCCTGACCTCTGTCCAGTCTAATGGTACAGATCCTAGGCTGGGATCCCAGTTGCAGGATAGAATCCCTGAACTGGTGGGCGAATTGTGCAGGACACCTGCCACAGGTGCCCTGACAATTCTGGAAGGGGGTACCGCTCCAGCTGGGAGGGTGCAGAGCCCCGAGGAGGAGGAGCAGGTGTGGGGAAGCCCACCCCCGTCTCTGGTCCAGCCACCGGGTACAGGCCCGGGGCTGGTGGGTCAGTGCCAGGATGTCATACCTGACCTGACAAGAGGGAGAGTGGACAAAGGGTGCCAGGCACCTGGGGCTACTGCCCCCCACTCTCTGACGCCACAGAGGTTTGAGAGCCCTGCGAGGCATAAGGCTTGGGTCTCATCACTGACCACTGTCCGTGGCCACTGTGGCTTTCTATCCTGGTGGACAGAGTGGTCCCTGGGGGGGGGCAGGAGTCGCACCCCGGGGGTGGACTGGGCCACACCTCTGTGTTGGCCATGTGGGTACTGTCTGTCTGTTGGTACACACCTGTGAGCAAGCTAAGGCTAGGTGCTGCACAGATGGTGTCCACAGGTGAGGAAAAGGATTCCCCATGGGATTGCTTAGTGGGCCCTGAGAGTATGGACAGAGGGATCCAGATAGGTTCAGATTGGCGTAGAACTGGAATATGCCCCTGCTGTTGCGGGCCAGGGTCCTTGTTCTATCGCTCAAAGCAGGGAAGCCCGTCAAGGTAGTGATTGGTCTACCCTGCGTTTTGGCTGGAAGGGGGTTGTGTTGGACTTGGCCCTTTTTACAGGGTCATCCCTGAACCTTTTGCCTTCCTCCTGTATTCTTTCTGACCTGTTTTTGTTGGTTTTATGATTTTGGGCACTTTACCACTGCTGATCAGTGCTAAAGTGCATATGCTCTCCCTGTAAATTGTTGTAATGGATTAGTGACTCCATGATTGGCTTATTTGGTTTACTTGTCAGACCCTAGTACAGTGCACCGTGTGTGCCCAGGGCCTGTAAATCAAATGCTGCTGGTGGGCTTGCAGCGCTGATTGTGCCACCCACCGGAGCAGCTTGTAAACTATGGCTCAGGCCTGCCATTGCAGAGCCTGTGTGCAGTCTGGGACTGCCATGTCGACTTGGCCAGTCCCCAAACCTTCCCTTTTCTACGTGTTAGCCACCCCTAAGGTAGGCCCAAGGGCAGGGTGCATTGTATGTGAAAGGTAGGACATGCCCTGATGTGTGTGGCATGTCCTGATAGTGAATTACAGCCATTTTCGTTTTTCACTATTGCAAGGCTACCTGGTCCCATAGGCCAGAATGGGCAGTTTGATTATAACATCTTATAATCCTACCTGACCCAGGGAACAAGGTAGAAATTCGAGTTTAGTATGCCTGAACTCAGAATGTTAAAATACATCTTTTAGTGTGGGTGATTTTTACATTCTGTGTTTGAAAATACCACTTTTAGAAAGTAGGTATTTTCTTACCTAACCATCCAGCCTGCCTCTGCTAGGTTGTGTATTGCATGTCTGGTTTGTGAGGGACAGGGGCTGGGGTGGCTCCAGGAGACAGGGCGAGTCAGCACTAGGCTGAATAGACCTATCTGCATTGTGAGTGGTGGGAGGAGTAGCACCTGGGCCTGAATAGGGCTGTGCCTGCCTTCCACAATGCTGGCTCCACCTCCTGTGGTGCGTCTGATGACCCTGGCCCACACTGACAAAGGAAGAAGTTGTGCACTGGCAGAATGCACCCAGAACTGGTTTGGACTAGGTACAGGACCCTTTGCCTTCAGAGGACAGAGGATTTGCTAGTATAAATACTGGGGCCCAGACCCCAAGATTTTAGATCACTTCTGGGAATCAAGACGAACCTTTGCTGAGGAGAAGAACCAGGAAGCTGAAGGAGGAGACTACCCCAATGCTGCGTGTTGTTGGGGTTGGCCTGCAGTGGTTACTTTATTGCCAAAGAAAGGAGAAAAGGACTGAGTGTGCTTTCATCATCTTGAAGAATATCTCCAAGGGCTTGAACATTGAGCTTACCTCCTGCCAGAAGTCGCAGGGATACAAGTCTTCACCCCCAGCTCCCCTCCTGAATTCCCTTGCTGGGAATTGAAGTGCCTACTGCTGTTGGGCCTTCTGAGAGACCGCGTGTCGCTAGGAGCTGGAAGCGCGACGCAACGAAGAGGAAGCGTGTTGCCACCGCAGCAGTTGTCATCGCATCGCGGAGTAAGCGTGCCGCCGCTGCCGCTGTCGCATCACCGAAGCGCCCCGCATCACCTGCGAAGCGTGCCACCACAGCAGTTGTCGTCGCATCGCAGAGTAAGCGTGCCGCCGCTGTCGCCATCGCATCACCGAAGCGCCTCGCATCACCGGAGAAGCGTGCCGCCGCCACAGAGGACGCCGGCGCATCACTGAAGACGCGTGTTGCAGGGCCTGTCGTGGCTCAGAAGATCACCGAGTCGCCGCACGGCCATCGGGCGTGCACGCATCCTGCCTACCTTGTCGCACCGTAAGCCATTTTCTCGCATCGCATCGGATCGTCATCGCATCGGAGCGCCATCTGGACGCTTCGGAACCGGGCCGCACCAAGAAACCAACGCATCCTCCTTTCTGCGTGTAAGGAATCGAAGCATCACCTTCCCTGCAACCCTTTTGTTTGTTTTGCGTTACGCATCCATAGGTACATTGAGAGTAAAGTGTCGCATTTATCATCTTATTGAACTGAGCCATTTTCTACCAATTGACAGTCATATTTTTCGTATTGTATTGTGGATTTTTGTCGTTTGGGTCTTGTGTTAAGTCTATATAAAAATACTTATTTTTATACTACAACCTGTGTGGTGTCCATCTGTAGTGTTGTCACTGGGTTACTGTATGTGTTCACAAATGCTTTACACACTGCCTCTGAGATAAGCCTGCCTGCTCGTGCCAAGCTACCAAGGGGGTGAGCAGGGGTTATTTTAGTAGTGTATCCCCCTTACCCTGACTAGAAGCAAGGGTCCCTACTTGGACAAAGGTACCTACCTCTGCCAACTAGAGACCCCCAGTTCTAACACTCACCTAATTCCTTGATTAGATTGTTGCATAGATACCTTCTCTTTCACTGTTTTATCTCTCTGCATACTGCAAATTACGGCACCTTACCCTCAGTACTTTACACCCTCTTCGGTAATGTCTCATGTGCAGCAGTCCCCTTGGAACACCCGGCTGCATAACGATCTTCTCTAACTATTCTTATCGCCCCGCCCACTGAGGATACTGCATCGTTCGTTCTCCCACAATGCCTTTTTACCTAAATACGGCACGTTTCCATCATCCTGCTACACCCTTTTCTTATTTTCTACATTTTTTCCATCTCCTTTTTACACAGCGCATTGAGGGATACTAGCGCGCAATACCTACTCCCATCATGGCGGGTTCGGCTCTCCCAAGACTTCACCAGATACCGTTCTAGCTTCCCAGATCGTCACATGCCTAGTGAGCGACATCGTCATTTCCGCCTCAATATGAGCTTCACTCGCCTGCCCGCCAGCATTGGCTCCCACCGGCCGAGCACACCGGACAGCGGCACGGCTCCCTGCGAATTCAACACTGTCGTGCCCACAGGCTGGCACTAAGACCCTGGGGCTCAGGGTCAGGGGGGAACAGGGGACACCGGACACTACATCCGGTCAGGGGCGGGGGGACGAGGACACTCGCCTGCAGGACCTCGAGGTGAGAGGTCAGACCCTGGGGAGCGCAGCGCCCGAATGCCGATAACTGTGTACCAGGCAATAAAGAATTGACACCACTCACCCTGTCGCGTCCTTGATGTTCCACAAGCCGCGCGACGCGACAACTGGCGACGAAGGTAGGATCGTGACCTCCGTGAGCCTGCACGGCTCGGCGAAAAGGATCCTCTGTCGTGCCCACACAAGAAAAGAAAACGGAGCGCAGCGACGCGGGAGCCCACCCCGGCCGCTGCGAGGAAAGACTGCCTGCACCGGTAAGCGCCGTAACTAAAAGAGTGAAGACATAGAACTTGCCGCGAGCTCTCGCGAGAGTCTCGGCGGCCATTGCACAGTCAGGCGAGAGGGCCAATCAGCGAGCGGAAAAGACTCGGCGGCCATTTTGAAGTCAGGCAAGGTTTCCATTGGCCGCGAAATCGCGCGAGATTATCGGCGGCCATCTTAGAATCAGGCGAATAAGCCAATCGGAAGCAAGAGTGACTCGGCGGCCATTGCAAGGCCAGGAAAAAATCGATCTGACCAGAAAAGGGCAGAATTTCAAAAGAAAAAGAGGCAAAAGTGCACAACAAGCACTAGTAAAGGAAATAAAAGAGAAAAAGAGACAAGAGGAAAGAAATAAAGGAAAAAGAGAAGAATTCAAAAGGGCACAAAGAAAAGACAACTAAAATAACAACAAAGATAAGGCATAAGGAGAACGAAGAAACAGACAGTAAATAGATTAAAAGACATCAAAGACAAAATAAAGAAAATAAAGGCAACAGAACAAAGGAATACAAGGAGCAATGGCAGACCAGAAACAAAGTGCGCAATACAGGAGACCACTGCCGTTTAGCCTATCTGAACCACAAACTGGGATAAGATGGGAGAAATGGCTCAGACGTTTTGAAAATTACGTTGAAGCAACAGATGTCATAGAGGCCAAAAAACGGGGACTGTTCATAAACCTAGTGGGCGACGAGATCGAAGACCTACTAGTGACACTGCCAACTGCAGACACTGACACCTACGACAAATTAACAAAGTGCCTGACGAATAAGTTTGATCCGCAACGAAACACTGATTTTGAGAGGTACAGCTTCATGATTTCCTTCCAACAGGCCGAGGAGTCACTAGATGACTTCGCAACAAGGCTAAGGAAACTAGTGACTCACTGTGAATTTGATAAATTCGACAACGAGCAGGCCATTCGACTACTAATCATCGCAGGCTGTTGGGACATAGACTTCCGAACAAGAATACTTAAAGAACCGATAGCGCTGGAGAACATCCTTGCACTAGGAAGAGCGGAAGCAAGAGCCACAACACACGCGAAAGAAATGGAACGTGGAAAAGGAAGAGGTGGAGAACAAATTAATCGGATGGCAAGCAACAACAAAACAGGAAACTGGAGACAAGACAGAGGCGGCCAGACTGGGAAGAAGCAGCAAGAAGGAACGTGCTACAGATGCGGACTAGAGTTCCCACACCGAGGGCCATGCCCAGCATTTGGCCAGACGTGCCGAAAATGCAACGGACGAGACCATTACGCAAGTGTATGTCAAGGGGCACAGTTCAGAAATGACCGTGGAAGAACAAGCAGAGGGAGGATGCCGACACACAGACACATCAGGCATGTCGAGACTGAGGTGAGGAATTCGTCCGCAGAATCAGGGGAAGAGGGTGAAGAAGACAAGACTTCGCAAACGGGGCGGTTATACCTCATGACAGAGGTCAACACAGACTCAGAAGAAGACGAAGAAGAGCGAGATGAAACAATATGCCTGGTGGACAAGAAGAAGATAAAGAGAACGGAGTCCGTAAAAATAAAAGTGGGGCCACACGATACCACGTTTGTGTTGGACAGCGGCGCAACGTGCAATATCATGTGCGTCTCTGAATATGAGAAAATGAAAGTGAAGCCGACTCTAAAGCCATCCAGAGTGAAAGTATTCACATGGGGGCAAAGCGACCAGTGATCAACTTGGGGAAATTCAAAGAGGAATTACGATACAAAGATCAAAGGCTAACGGAACAGATACATGTGCTCAAAGGAGACATGCCAGCGCCATGCTTGTTGAGCAACGTCACGGCACAAGTGATGGGGCTGATGGAAATGACGTATCAGATGTCAGAAGAGAAAAACATTCTAAAAGAATACCCCAAACTGATAGAAGGACTAGGGAAGCTGAAAGGACGGCAGATCACGTTGCACATAGACGAAACGATAAGACCAGTTGCGCAACATCACAGAAGGGTACCCATACACCTACAGCCACAAGTTGAGGAAGAACTAGAGGCCCTGATGAGACAGGACATCATAGAACGAGCAGATGGGCCGACACCATGGGTGTCACCCATTGTGGCCGTCCCAAAAAAGGACAAATCAAAGATAAGAATATGTGTGGACATGAGGATCCCAAACAAGGCGATTGAACGTGAGCGACACCCAGGCCCACATCTAGACGACATGATCAGCTGTCTCACAGGCACGAGAAGATTCTCAAAACTGGATCTCTGCAAGGGGTACCACCAACTTGAACTAGACCCACAGTCCCGATACATCACGACGTTCTCCACCCACCTAGGACTATTTAGATACAAACGTTTGAGCTTCGGGATCTCATCGGCCGCAGAAATATTCCAGGAGACAATTCGTCAAGTCATCAGACCGGTCAAGAACAGCCTAAATTACAGTGACGATATCCTGGTGTTCGGCAAGTCGGACGAAGAACATGACACGGCGTTAAGAGAGGTATGCTCACATCTAGAAAAAGCAGGCCTAACATTAAATGAAGAAAAGTGCGAACTGGGGCGGAATGAGCTAGTGTTTTTCGGTCACATTTTTTCCAAAAAGGAATGCGGCCAGACCGCAGCAAGGTAGAAACACTGGAAAAGGCAAAGAAACCGACTGATGTGGCAGAAGTGAGGTCATTTCTGGGGTTGGCAAGTTACTGCGCACGCTACATTAAGGATTTCGCCACTGTCAGCGCGCCACTAAGAGAGCTGACGAAACAAGGACATAAGTTTCAATGGACCAGCGAGTGTGACAAAGGGTTTGAAGAGATAAGAAAGGCAGTGACAGCAGTGGATCATCTGGCCTACTTCGACCCGGACTTATGCACAGAGCTGACAGTGGATGCAAGCCCCGTGGGCTTGGGAGCAATTCTAGCACAACATCAACTTGGGAGAGATTCCCCAAGACACATCGTTGCGTATGGGAGCAAGAGTCTGACAGACGTCGAGAAAGGATATTCACAACCAGAAAAGGAGAGTCTGGCAGTAGTATGGGCCTGTGAACACTACCACATGTTCGTATACGGGAAACCATTCACAATCGTGACTGACCATCAGGCCCTGATAACAATATATGGCAACCCGAATGCAAAGATACCGCCAAGAATAGAAAGGTGGGGAATCAGACTGATGGACTACAACTTCAAAATCATTCACAAGCCAGGAAAAGAGCAAAACCCAGCAGACTATGTGTCAAGGCACCCCCTGCCACAAAACTCTCAAGCAACCACAATGGCAGAAGAGTACCTGAACTTCGCACTGAAACTAAGCACACCGGCAACAATAACAGAGAGTGAACTAAATAAAGAAACGAAACAGGACGCCACCATGCAGGAGGCAATGAGGATCAACAGGGCGCAACGATGGAGGCATGTAAACAACAACATGCACGTAGGAAGAGGAATAGACAAAGAAGAACTGCTGGCACTGAAAAGAATAAATGAGGAACTGTCAGAATGCGAAAACGGAACAATAATGAGGGGCACAAGAATAGTGATGCCCCAAACGCTAAGACTGAGAACAGTGGAGTTGGCACACGAGTCACACCGAGGCATGGTAGCGACAAAAAAGATGCTGCGAGAAAAAGTGTGGTTCCCGGGACTTGACAGCATGGTGGAAGAGATGGTGACAAAGTGCCACGTATGTCAAATAATAGGACCACCGTCCAAACCAGAACCATTGCAAATGTCTCCGCTACCACAGGCGGTGTGGACCGAGCTGGCAGCAGATTTCTACGGGCCATTAGAAACAGGAAGCTATTTTCTGGTCGTGATAGACGAATACTCAAGATTCCCCTTAGTAACGCCAGTGTCATCAACGTCGGCAAACGCTACGCTACCAGTGTTGGACGACATTTTTGCTGCATGGGGCTCGCCACAGACATTGAAAACAGACAATGGACCACCATTCTCAGGGGAGGAATTCAAAAGGTTCATGGCATACCTAGGCATAAATCACAGACGAATAACGCCACTGTGGCCACAAGCAAATGGGATGGCTGAGCGGTTCATGGGAACAATCAAAAAGGCGGTGCAAAGAGCAAAGCTAACACAAGTATCGATCGGACAAGCCCTGTGCCAGGTACTGAGGGACTATCGAAACACACCACACAGCTCCACGGGGAGATGCCCCGCTGAACTGGTACTAGGGCGAGTGAGCAGGACAAGACTGCCGCAGACAAAAGAAAAAAAAAAACAGACCAGGAGGACGTCGTCATCAGAGATAAGGGACAGAAAGCAAAAATGAAAGAATACGCTGATCAAAGAAGACGTGCAATGCCTCACGAGCTAGAGGAAGGAGACATGGTGCTCGTAAAACAACGGCAGGTGAGGAAGTCAGACAGCGCGTTCGCAAAGGATCCGCTGAAGGTGGTGAAAGTGAACAGGACCATGATTACAGCTACAGCCGGCCAGCACCAGGTCACAAGAAACAGCTCCCACTTCAAGGAGGTGAAAACGGAAGAAGAAGGAGACATACCAAAGAAGGAACTGACCAGAGAGATTTGGCAGGAAGATACATCACCAGTCGTCGGAGAACAGCGACCAAAGAGGGAATGTAAAAAGACCAAGAGACTAATCGAAGAGATGTGAAGAGACCACCAGTTCACAGAGATGTCTCTCTCTCTCTCTCTCTCTCTCTCTCTCTCTCTCTCTCCTCTCTCTCTCTCTCTCTCTCTCTCTCTGATCACCGTCACGAGTCGACAGGACAAGTGGCAAGAAACTGTGTTTGCAACAAAGGGGGAGATGTCGTGCCCACAGGCTGGCACTAAGACCCTGGGGCTCAGGGTCAGGGGGGAACAGGGGACACCGGACACTACATCCGGTCAGGGGCGGGGGGACGAGGACACTCGCCTGCAGGACCTCGAGGTGAGAGGTCAGACCCTGGGGAGCGCAGCGCCCGAATGCCGATAACTGTGTACCAGGCAATAAAGAATTGACACCACTCACCCTGTCGCGTCCTTGATGTTCCACAAGCCGCGCGACGCGACAAACACCATAACGGTGCCTATCTGCTAGCCTGATTACCGTAAGTCTCCTCTCTATGACCCCTCCTTTCCCGATCTCACCCGATTGCTGCTCCAATTCTAAATGGGCATTCCTTCCCTCCCGCAGGCTTCATTTCCGGCCCCATACCGGTCACACTGGATATTATCTAATACAGTTGCAACGCCGCCAACTGCAGTTCGAGCGTGTATTCGCCATGCTACTTAATACTTCATTCTAGGGTTACATCCTCGAACATCGGTAAGCATATACCACTTTGACCGCTTGCCTTACTCGACTCCCCCTCACACTTCACCCACCCACCTCTTCCCTCCTTCCCTTCTAGGCCACCTTACATCGTTAAAGCTGGTTCGCCACCACCATTACGAATCATCAAGACCTTGTGACTGCTCATTCTGGGTAAGCCCATCTCCTCCACCTTGCAGACCCTGGCCCTCCCACCTTACTGTGCGCATTCCTACACCCTGTCCATCCGGACCCGCCTTGCTTGTACATGAGCATCTCGCTTTCACCGCTCTTCACTCACCTTTTACACGCGCATTATCCGTTCCGCTGCGCCTTTCTTCCTCCTTGATATTGCTGTTTATTTATCACCTCTATTTTTCGCCCACTCTTCCTTATTCCTCGATTTACCAGTCACCTTGCATGCCCATTGTCAATTACTTTATCTTTTGAGGGCATTGTTTTTATTGGAATTGTTGCGTCGCCTTAATTCGCTGAACTCTGTGGCTGTCCTCTGTAACATCCGGATATTCACACTGTCCTAAATTTCTCAACCTGTGATTCCAGCGCGGGGCTTTAGGATTCTGTTAAGTTGACCCAGTGGCTTTTCCACGCTTATTTAATGGATGACTGTGTTTCATACCTCTATGATTTTAACTCTTTCCCTCCCCCTTTTTTTCCCCAACTCCCTCCTCCCCCCTTTCTTTCCCCTCACCTACCCAGGCTACTTCCCAGGCATTTGCTCTATTATTTAGTCCCGATGATGATCCCATAACCATGCTTGGGATCGAAACGTCGTCGACACCTACATCTTAACTCTAAACTGCAATTGTTTATATATGTGGAGTACAAGATGTATTTTTGATTGTGACTTTTGCATATTTACATTTTTCAACCTAAAAGTCACTTTTAAGTCACTTGCCTGCGGTAAGGAAATCGGCTGATTTCCGCTTACCCTGTCACATCCAGCTCACTCACCTTGTATGTATTGTTTTGTTTTTCATTTGTTGTGAATACATTTCCTGACATTGACAACTTTGACACCAACTAAGCCACTCTTGATTTTGACGATTTGGCTACTCTTTACTGATTTTTCTTTTTAAAGGGACCGCCGTTTCTCTTTTGAATAACTACCACCCTTGGTCCCTTTTTTGACCCTGAGGGTTTCCTTGTTTCTATTTCCGCACCAAGGATCCTGTCACTGGACCCAGCATCATTCACTCTCACCACCAGAGGTCAGCCCTGCTCCTGACTGCTGCTGCACTGACCACCCTTCCTCGCATCCAGAATGTGCATGTCAGCACCAGTAAAGGCTGTTTAGGCCCAGACTGACTGTCGGGGCCCAGCTCTAATTCAGTGCCTGGGTCCATGCCTGACTCATCTGCGGTCATCCCCAAGTGATATCCAGTCAGAGCACGGCCAGCACAGTGTTAACATAGCACAGCCGCACATGCAGCTCCCACGGTTAATCAGCACTTTGAAATTCTGTGCAGTTTACTAGGTTTGGTTGAGAGTCTGCCAACACGCCAGTCCTGGGTCTTACATAACATGTCACTCCCACTCAAAAATATACTCTTAGAATCTGTCTAGCCATGCGATTGGTTGTCAGTCGATTCAGAAGTACTGATTATGTACATCTAAATATCAGACAGGTGGTCTCATTAAAGTGCATGCACAGATGGACATACACTGTCTGAGTGTTTTATATAGAATGGAAAATCAGCAGTAGTACATCAAACGCTAATGTAGCATGATGGAGAGTTCTGCCCTTACATGCCGCCTCTTCTCTACATTGGAATGCATCGGCCATGTTAGGTGAGGGGAAACCCTCCAGCAGCACAATGCAAGCATTCTTTCAAAGGAAACACAACTTTTGCCAAATTAAAGCTGTACTGCGGGGAACCAACATCTGGTTGGAGAAAAAATCCCTCTCTCAGCGGTACGTCTGAAAATCCCTTTTTTCCTATTCATCAGATCAGGTCTGGTGACAAGTCAGACCTAAAAAGCAGGGGTTAGAGATAACACAGTGAGAATAGAAAGTGATGCAACACCAATCGGAAAGATGACTCGTGGTGTACATCAATCATTGAACAGCTGTGTCATTGAATAACATTCTGTCTCGTGGGTTTTCGCTAATGAATCAAAGGGACAAGAGACCAGAGTTTATAAAACGCAGGGATAAATGAAGCAAAAGGCAAAGGCAGTAAATCTGACCTTGGCAAGCTGGTGCAATAGAAACATGTTATGTTTTTTTTTTTATTGCAAGCATACCCTACAAAAATAAAAAGAAGGGAAAAAATAGAAATGCTGCCATCTAAATGTGACATTCATTTGCTTGCAATGCATATTTTTAGTGAAAAGGGGCATTAGTCAGGGGAAATTCAAAGTACTAAAAAAACACAACTAAATTACTGATGGAGTCTTCAGTCATACAATAAGCTTCGTTTTAGTTTTGGATCAGGAATGTTTCCGACCATTCTGAAGTTATTTCTGAAGTTCTTGAAGGAACCACTGAATATCACCATTGGCACTATCAGCTTGGACTTGTGGTCCATCGCTCTTGCTGTTCTTCTGAAGCAAAGTACAGTGATGGTTAATAAAGAATGTTGTAGGGAACCATATGCACAACTATTTTGACAAAGCAAACTATCTTACCTATCATATTGGCATGTTCACCACCTGGACTGGGCGTTAGATTATGCACAAAGTGGCTTCCCATTAGCTGTAAACAATATCTCACGCACTGTTGCTCTAGATTCCTGAAAAGGATGAATGTCACAATGAAGAATTAATATAATGATCAACGGGTAATGACTTACAGGGAGCTAAGCTCATTATCAAGAATTATGTGCTAACTAAGGCTTTTAACTTAATGTTTGACTACGGGAATGTTCTCGGGGGGATATTCACAAGAACGTGCGCTAAACATCTCCAAAAAATGTTAACGCAACTTTACACATCCCAGCCTATCGCGGGAAAATAACCCAGTGTTAATGTGGAATTCACAACACGGCGGTACCATGCGATAGTCTGCTGAAAACGCGGCCAATGTCCGCGATACAATCACCTCGACGGAGATAAAAACACAAACCTCAACACCAAAAAACATGCGATGAGCCCATTCGCGATGAGGAAAGCAGCGATAAGCAGCGCCAGGCCCACGACAAACACACGGCAGGCGGGAATAAGCACAACAAAAGCAGGAAAAAGGAAGACAAACCAAACAGAAAACAACAGCGAAGCACAATGGAGGCAACCGGAGCCAGTACACAACCCCACAAGCCCCATTGGCAACAAAACATTGTACATGGCAGGCCATCGTGGACAAGGTGAATGCAGCCGGAGAGCGGAGGAGGACAATGGAAGAAAACCAGAACAGCTGGAATGATGCGAAACGCACAAACAAGCAGAAACATGCCAACAACCACAAGGCAGTAATGCACACCGGAGGTGGGAGTCCAGCGCCACACAAGGAGCTGGATGACATGGAGGAAATGGTGTCCACCACATCAGTCTGGAGATGGTGGCAGGACCCGGGGACCAGAAACTGCCCAAAATCAACAGACACAACAGCAACAGGGAGAGGAACGACCAGGGACTGGGGGGACGGGAGGAGATGGGCACAATGACACACATGCACAATTAAGCACAGCACAACTGCAGACAAACCATGCCCAAGAGTAACAACACCAACCAAGAGCACAAGTCACACAACCCGGCAATATCACACCACTGAACAAGCACAGAAGTGAAAACCACACTGCCTGAAAGGGAGAAGGGTGAGCCAAATCAGAGCTGAAGGGACATCTCACACACAATGCAGCACACACACATAGGAAGCAGAGCACCCCAACAACGAACGCAATGTGGTACAAACAGCAACATTTGCACAACCGAACACAGGACACAAGTGCACCCGCTTGTGGCCAGGAAATGGCCATATGCATCTGGCAAGGCACGAAACAGGGACATGATAATGCACAAGTACAAACCCACAGCCCTGATGGGGTAGCAATGCACGTATGGCAGGGAGCCAGATAGGCCGTGACACACACATTGGCATACAAATCAAGACTCAACACAGTTGGAGACAAGTGAAAGTGCGGAAACTTTATCAACAAGTGCGTGTCAGTACGGCCAAGAGAAGTGCCACGACATGCAGAACAATGCAGCTGCATGTCTGAATGAGGAACGTTGGAAAGCGCCCATGTCCACCCCGGGGGAGTCCATCACCAACAGAAGTCAGTGCCAACCCACGTTGGTTGTCTGCGCATGGATCAGGAGTCCAGGCCAATGCAGCCATGCCCACTGTAGTCTTGGGACATGTGACCAGAGCCTCAACATGCAACCAGGCGTCGGGACACGTGCAATGGGTCACATCCAGTTGTGGCTGCAGGTACCTTGTCACTCGTCCATGAACGCGAGTGCAGCAGCGTAGGCCAGCATTTCCAATGAGAGATCGTTGTCCTCCACATCTGACATGTCGGCGACGTAATCCATCAGCTGACCCGGACAGATGTGCTGACTCCAACCCCTGGCCCCAATTTGCACCAAAGCCCAATCGGGGAGCGGCTCAATGTGGTCACTGCACACGACGACTCGTGCAATCTCCCAGGTCCAGTTGCCAGCATGCATGCCAAACATCCAGGCATGCCATAAACGGGCATCACAGTGAAACTCCTGGTCGTGGGCCAACAGGGGGCCCACACACATGTCGAAATCCAGGTCAGCTACCGTTACGTTGGAGAGGCAGACATCCATGGTCCACTCGAATATGCACGAGCGGCAATGCAACACATGCTGCACGCAGGTGAAGTTCGCAAGGCGGAAGCCCAGCCAGTAACTGATCCGCAGCACTGCCAACGGCAGTGCCCCCAGTACATGCAGCAGACGTGCACGTACAGGTCCACGTGACTGGAGTTGAGCATGTGTCCGGGATGGTCTGCCATTGCGTCAGTGGCTCTGCTTGAAGCGGCAGTGGCTTGCCCTGCGCCAGTCCTGTGGATGAAATGCCACAGCTTGGATCAATGAGCAGTGTCTGTGTGCAATGGGTGCAGGCCTGGGGTGGGGTGGGAGTACGTGTGAAGGCCATATCACGCACGCTAACTACGACCAAGGACTTCTGCGTGTGAGATGTGTACACGTTGGTCTCACGTCGGGCAGTGCATAGTGTGGGAGTCGCAAGCAAATGCTATCGTATCTGTCAGGGGGTGCTGGCCACATGCAAGTTCCAGCTCGGAGCTGCAGATGTGCTACCGCCTGATAGTTCAGACAAAGGACTAACCCTGGGCGTAGTTCGTGAAGTAGCGCTACGCGAAGCTACGCAAAGTGCAGTTCGCACTACGCGAGCTACGCGTAGCACTACGCGAACTGCGTAGTGCGCTGTTCGCGATGATTGCACAGTGCCGGATGCTTGTCCGCACTGTGCAATCATTGAAAACGGCATCTTGCACAGTGCGAGCTGTCTTTTACTGCCGCTCGAGTAGATTTTTACTCGAGCGGCAGCTTTCTCAACGCGGACTGGTAGTTTCTCATCGCGAGCGGTCGCGAGCATACGCGACCACTCACAATGATAAACCTGACCTCCCCGCGTTGAGAATCTCGCCGGGAGGTTTATTTTCCACGCTCGCGATCGGCAACTTGATGTTGCTGATCGCGAACGAGGAAAAAGTCTCGCCGGGATGTCATTTTGCTTGCTCGCGGTCGCCAACTTGACGTTGAGGACCGCGAGCAAGCAAAAAATGACCGCTGCACTACGCTACGCTACGCGTGTTTGCACTGTGCTACGTGCAATTCGCGTTGTGCGAAGTAGCGCAAACTTAGCAAACTACGCGAGCGTAGCGTAGTGCTTTGCCCAGGGTTACAAAGGACCTTTCATCCCTACAGTAACTTCACCATCTGCATGCATACAGGAGATGTGCAGAGGCCTGTCGTGGGTGTGGTGGGATGTCTGCGACCCAGGGAATCATGGATGATATGCCCAGCACGTGGCACATGAGAGGCCTCACTGTGTGTTAAGTTGCCTCACAGCTGCTCCTCCCTCCCACAAGCCCCCTCACTTTTGTGTGCTGCGCTGTTGTGCCACATGCACTCCTACGGCACACCATTGTAATGCCTGTCCGCGCATGTCCAGCGGCATGCCAACAACACCGTGAAGCTGGCCTTTGAGGGTGTGTGGCCATGTGAGTGTAGGCCAATGGTCCGGACAGGGCGGACACAGGTGTACAGTCCATGGCTGGCTGTGATCGTGCTGCGATAGAGGCTTGGCAACTGACTTATGCAGCCGCAGGACTGATACACATAACACTTGGCATGCATGTCCCAAGACCCCGAGCGGTCTTGCGCTCCTACATTTCCCCATACGTGCATGCCCGCCCTCCTGGTGCATGCAACATTGCAACATCGACTACTGTGGCCCTGGTGGCGACTATACCCCAACACAGAGACACACTTACCGCACTTCTTGCTCAAGGCCAGACCAGAGCCACGTCCTGATCCCCCTGCCGAATCAGCACACCCCAGCGCTGACCTGACATACGCCGGACCAGCACACGCCGCATGTGCATGCAGGGGGGGGCGGGCGAAGCTACATGTCCAAGGTCTCAGCCACTGCTGAGGTGACATGGTATCGTCTGCTGAAGACAGCACACTGTGATGTTGCAGGGCTCGGGCACATCATGCTGACATAATGACCACACGGACACACTTGCTTAGATGGTGGGAATGGCTACGGGCACGTGCACCCAGCCACTTTTATTAGCAGGCTCACATGTCGAGTGGCACCTGTGTTGGATGTGTGTGGGGTGTGTGCACACCAGCCATCATGGAGTGCCTGGTGCAGTCAAAAAACGACAACAGTGTACATCGTTAAGGACACACCCATTCAACCATAAAGGCCCCATTACTTGTGCTGCACAGAGTTAGTGGCCCCGGATGCACAGCATCCTGCACGGGCCTACCGCCACGGGCCGCTGACTTGCGGTGCACTGGGGCAGGGTCACGAGAGCAGAGCAGGTTTTCGTAGATGAAAAAGGGGGTTGTCGCGGAGTGTCTCGGTGGACAGTGGAAGGTGTACCCCCAGGGCATGATGCAGAGGGCAGAACCACGCTGAAACAGTCACTATGGTGGAGGTGAATGGAACAGACACATGTCTGACACCAAGTCCTGTCCAGCCAGATGATGATGCAGACAACCCCCAGGCCATGGACTCAGACGCCACCAAAGTCCAACCAGAAAGTGCCCATGAGTCATTGCACACAGAGTTAGTGGCACCAGTGCTGATAGGGGATGCCGCCTGCGATGAGGTGTGTCCAATGGTGTGGACTCCTCCACATCTTACCCAAGACACAGTTCCACATGTGTGACCTACTCGACCGCAGTGTAGGCCTGAGGCAGCGGTCAGCAGGGGCCATTCACTGAGTGTCGCTGGCATACGTTGCATGGTCCCACCGGCCTGCGTTGTTCAGGTTCAGTGGCACCACGGTACGTGGACTTGCAGTGAACAGGGTTGATGGCACCAGGTCAGTTGTTGCTAGTGTTCGGTCACCTCCGTGACTAGGAGCCGCATCTTCTTCTTACTCCTCTCTGTGCGTTCACTTGTATGGACTCTGCCATTCATGAATCACGACTAAGTGCTGGATGTGGGACCTACTGGTGCGCAGTGTAGGCCTGAGCCAGTAGTCTGCAGGGGCCCACAAACACGTGTCGCCTGCTTGCGTTGAACAGGGTTAGTGGTACCACGTGTCGCAGGCTTGCGATGCAGACTTTTGCTTCACTGATTGGAGGGAGTTCAGCGATGTGGACGCTGCCACGGACTTGGGGTCACTGCCATTCAAGACTCAGGACACAGTTCCACATGTGGGACCTACTGGGCCGAAGTGTAGGCCTGAGCCCTCATCCACGTGTCGCCGGATTGCGTTGAACAGGGTTGGTGGCACGACGTGTCGCAGGCTTGCGATGCAGACTTTTGCTTCACTGATCGGAGGGAGTTTAGTGATGTGGACGCTGCCACGGACTTGGGGTCACTGCCATTCAAGACTCAGGACACAGTTCCATATGTGGGACCTACTGGAGCGCAGGGTAGGCCAGAGCCAGTAGTCTGCAGGGGCCCACAAACACGTGTCGCTGGCTTGCGTTGAACAGGGTTAGTGGCACCACGTGTCGCCGGCTTGCGTTGTACAGGGTTAGTGGCACCACGTGTCGCAGGCCTGCGATGCATACTTTGGCTTCACTGATCGGAGGGACGCCGAAGAGGACGCCGGTGGAGTATGTCAATGAAAAAGGAGTACTGAGGGCCAGCATCGTGGAGGCCAGCAATGGTCTGCGGAGGCTGCAAAGGTCGCGGGACTGGGGCTTGGAGCTTGCACCGGCACGTGGTGGACCCTCTTTGACACACGCCGGTGTCGGCAGGTGAGCGGAGCCTCCTTGGTGCGCTGGGGCAGGCATGATGGGTCTGGGGACCAGCGGCCCGGGGTGCAGCAGGCGCACAGGGACGCAGGCCCCGCCGCGCCTCGTGGCGGGCTGGGAGGCGCTGCCCTGGCGGACGCGTTGGCCATTCCGAAAGAGAACCATGCCCAGTGCGACGGGCTTTTTATTCACACCCCTATGCAGGCCTGGCGTACGCAGGGCCAACCCACTCCGCCCGCGCATGCAGGGGGGGATGTAACGTGCGACATTTCTGTGTTCTGCCCCACAGCCGGTGGGGACATGGTAGCGTCCACTGGCCACTACACTCCATGCACCAGCAGTTAATCTCCACATGGCCATTTCCATGGTTTGCACACTGAAGTCTGTCCGGCACCTCCACGCCACACCTGGCATTGGGTAGGTTCACATTCATTAGTCACTTGCCGCTCTCGCACATGCCTGCTCCAAGCCTCTCCTCAAATCCTGCTATTGTGTGGCTGTGGTGCCATGCCGTGGCTGGGTTGTGGGCATGGCAAGCCCAGGTTCCCAATGGAGATGTGTTGTCTTTTTTTCCTGCCCGGCTCTTTGTTTGCTGCTACGTTCCCCAGCGCTCCCGTTGACCGCGACAGTCTTATCTCGGCTGTTGGTTTCCTGCCTAATTGGTTTGCAACTTAAGAGTTGTTTTGCGATGGGACGTCCCCTTTGCTCAGATGTATTATAGGTCTAGCGGTGTTATTTATTGTACAAGCCTATCCCTCATCAAGTGGTGTTACCTCTCTTACTTCTAGGCCTTTGCGTGATAATTTGAAGATAAACTCCTACAAGATTTGCTTTGAACACCATCGTAACATAACCTGGCGGTGTTGGACATCACCATTGTGGGACGTGCCTTTTAGTCATTATTTGGTCGTGGCCTTTATATAGACGGCTCTAATCCTTGATATAATAACATACCGGACGGGAAACAGCTCACTAGCAGGGAATCCTATGACCTTTCAGTTCATGGAAGTGTTAGATTCTACCATCATCTAGTGCCCTGAAGAAGTCCTGCACTAGGACGAAACGCGTCGGCTGTACTGTGTGTTGAGTCATTAGAACTGGACTGGACTGTGTTTTATCTACGTAAAATGAAAATAGAATAAAAAGAAAAACTTGAAGAACTTTCTTTTTTGGATATGGACTTCATAACTGTCCTTATTGATCAAATTCCGTTGTGTGGTGCATCTGTGCTTTTGTTCTGAATTGTTAGGTTCCTGAGGGAACAAGCACTGTGACGGTGGGTGCCATTCAGTGTGCACACAGATCCCAGCTAGTATAGAAGGGACAAGATTGATGGAGTGATAATAGGTTAGGTGCTGGCAGCTAGAAGGTTCCACTGTTAGGTCTAATTGTTTATGGAGTTGTGTTGTCGTGTCTGGTCAGTTGGCATGTTGTGTGGCATGTTAAATGTAGTTGTGCTGCGTGCCCATTGCCAGTGTCGTGAGTTGCATGACTATGGGTTGGAGGTGTGTGGTGTGTTCATTTTGGACTTACCAACGAGCACTGCATTTCCATAGGTGCCATCCTGGGAGCGCTGGTTGATGATGGACTGTCGGGAGATGTAGGAATCATGCACTCTGCCTGGGGAGTTGGCCACGACATTGTTGAGGAGTCCCGGGCGGTCCACTATTGCCTACACATTCATGGGATGCGTGTGCTTTCTGTTGAGGTAGTTGTGTGCAGTGTCAGCAGGGGGCACGAGGGGTACATGTGTGCAGTTGATTGCCCCCAACACGTGAGGGAATCCAGCTATGGCGTGGGAGCCTTGCTTGGTCTCCAGCTGCTCCTGCGCAGTGTGGGTGGAGTGGAGGTGCTGGGGTACCGGGCTGATGTTGGCATCCAGGACAGGTGTGAAGAACTTGGATGGGGCTGGCTGTGAGACTCCTCCGACTCTGGCAGTTGTGGGTTGGAAGGTACCAGAGGCCAACATGTGCAGCACATCCGGCAGCTTTGTCTGCGGAGGGATGTTCGTTGTGCGCTGTGTTGGTACCGTCAGCAGGTGGGCGGTGTGGGTCAGGATGCGGGGGATGGTTGTCCTTTTGGGCCTGTAGTGGGCAATGTCCTCCTCTGGCGTTCGGTCTGTACGGCTTGTGCGTTTAGGTGGGTCCGCTGTCTTTGTGTACGCTGCCTCTGTGGTGGTCCGGGGGGGCGGGACGGGTCCTGGGGGTGTTGGCGGGCCTGGGGGTGGTGGGGGTGGGTGTTGTGGCCCTCCTGGGTGTCCGGGCTGCATGATCATTGTCTCCATGGCATCTGTGGGTCTTCAGATGTGGCTCTTGGCTGGCCTCCCTTTCATGCAGCAGGTAGTCGTCCTGCTTAACACCAGCAGAAGGCAGGTGTTAATTCCCTGGTGCTACCGCGGCTTATCGCCTGTTTTTGGTTCGCATCGCAGATCTGGCAGTTCGTTGTGAAAGTAGTGTAGTGGTGTTTTCGTGTGTTTTTGCACGGGAACGCCTACTCTGCATCTCATTAGGGTTAGTTGGTGGTGTCACCCGTGGAGATAAATTTGGAGGAAGTTATCGCGGGAATACTAGCGATGTTTGCGGTTTGCACACGCTTGTGAATGGGGCGTTAAATCTATCTCCACTTTTGTTGAGTTAAGATGGCGATAAATCGGCGATGAGTCCTTGTGAATATGCCCCTTAGTCTTTAGAAACCAGATCACAACTCAAGGTATTGCTGCCATCGTGCCAGTGGCAAAAGAGTGTAGATCCTTACTACCTTTCAGTGTTAGGTGCAAACTCCCATATTACAACTACAGATGTCATACTGTTGCAGTGATTCCTCCCCCATGATTACCAATAAGTAAAGTTCCGTTTCTTCTTAGGTTAGCTCTTAGTCTTCCTGAGCCGGCAATGAAGCTCCTTCAGAAATCATTTAAGACACTACAAGTCGTTTCTAAAGGGACATTGAATTTTGTTAACTTTCATTTTAAGTTGTTACACTGTAAAATGTTTAACAAAAGAAAATAAAAGACAAATTAATTTTCATTTCCCAGATATTTTGTGCGAAATTAGGTGAAATGTTTGGGCGCACACTTTGTTTACAGGCCTAAACATGTTTTTGAATAATGAATGCAGCCTTATCAATCGTTTCACCTTGCACTTGATTTAATTCAGTGTTGAGCAAACACAATTAAAATCACGAGGTCAAATAAAACCCTGGGGAACAGTCTATAGAATGTGTCTTGCAATGTATTCAGTGTTGCTGAATTCAGTGGCAGCCATTTTGACGCAAGGGATTAGAGAGGTTTAATCTACGGGGGACAGAGACCGATGTCACTGGTCTGCTCTATAGATGTTCGAACATGAGGATTAGTGGTGGTCACGGATGCACACACTTTGTCCGCTAACATGCTGCATAATTAAGGATTACTTGGACTGCTCCGTTCAGGTAACAGGCTTAATCTTGGACTCCTTCCAGAGCTTGAATATATGCTGTGGGTTATATATTTTTTTTTTTTTTGGCCTCAGGCGGATATTGTAATCCAGCTCAGTTTGCAGAAAGCTAAGCAAAGCTGTTGCTCACTTTTTTCCAATGTATTAGTAGTTTCGAAATCCTTTTCCTCCAGCTTAGTCCATTAGTTTACGTGACAATCATTCTCCATGTATGCTGGAAGCTGCCTTTTTACATAAATGCTTAAATGCTATTGTAGAGAAACTTTTATTGGTAAAAAAAATGGTTCTATTGGCAAACATGAAACAAATCATATAGAAAGAGTTACCTTTGAGTGAAGACTGTTTCTTTCTCCCAAAGAAGGGTGAACCAATGAACAGATAAATGGGGCTTACTTGAAAATTATACTGATAAATTTATGGATTGACAGTGAAGTGAGTTATTCAATTATTTGTATTCTATTCCAATGTACTAATCTTCTAATGTTTGGTCTCTGGCGTTTTGTTTAAAAAAAATAAAACAAATGATGCATTTTGTAAGATCAAGAAACAAGACAATTTTGTTAAGGAAGTGCAGCAATCTTTAAGAGTTTTTCCAATAGATTTCAGTTACACGAAAAGCAAGAAATTGAGGGGGATATTCTCAAGAACGTGTGATAATTATCGCAAAATTACCTTAACGCAACTTTGCACATCGCAGTCCATCGTGGGAAAATAACACCGTGTTAATGTTGTATTCTCAACCCGGCGGCACCATGCGATAGTCTCACGATAACGCACCAAATGACCGCATTAAAATTAACGTGATGCCGAAAAAATGCGAAACCCGAACGCGAAAAAAGTTGCGATGCCCCAAATCGCGATAAAAAATCAGCGATAACCAGCGACAGGCCTGCAATTCCTACACGTCATGCGGGAAAATGCACTATAACAGCACCGAAAAACAGAAACAAAATAATTCAAACTGCGTAGCACCATGGATGTACCCGGACCGAGTGCAGAGGACAACGCGAACCCCACAAGCCCCACAGACGACCAGCAAGGAACCTCGGGGTCGGGGAAGGGCAAGGAGAAGAGGAAGAGGAAGACGGGGTTCAGTCCGCAGGAAAACCGGATCATCGTCACAGAGGTGATAGAACACTACCAACAACTGTTCGTCACCTCCACTGTGTCATTGGCAACACAAACGGAAATATGGTGGTCGATCGTGAACAACATGAATGCAGTCGGAGTGTTGAGGAGTTCAATGGAGGAGGTCAAGAGGCGCTGGCATAATGTGAATAGCCAAACCAAGCAGAAACTCGCTGCCAACCGGAAGGCAGCAACGGCGACTGGAGGTGGGAGTCCTGCGCCACAGGAGGAGCTGGATGAGCTGGAGGAAATGGTGGCCACAGTCATCAGTGTGGAGACGGTGCAAGGAGTTGGGGGTCCGGACACAGCTCGATATGACCTGACCCAACAGCAACAGGGTGAGTAACGACCAGGGACTGGGTAGACGGGGGGAGATGGGCACAATGGCACAGATGCACAATTATGTGTAGCACACTGCACACCCACAATGATTGTGGAACATGTCCCTGATACCCTTGGCACACTGAAGCACACATAGAAACACCAAGTAGGCCCCCGTCCACTATGTGCACAAAGGGGCCCCCCTCCCTATCACCAATCTCACAACCTACCCATGCACATGTGCTGAATCCAGCAAAGCAGCGGCTCTGTGAGCCACACTGACAATGCAAGTGACACTGCATGACCAATAGCATGGCTGCAGTCAAAATACATGACATGGTGCATGACACGACACTGAGGTGGCCCAGTGTGGATCACATCTTCAAAGGAGCAGGTTACACTCTGACACATCCACGTGCACATACAACCCCTGACGTCAACAACACATCTGCAGACAAACAATGCACAAGAGTACAAAAACCGTCCAAGAGCACAAATGACCCAAGTCGCCAACATCTCAGCACCTTAAAAGCACACAAGTCAAAGGCACACCGCCTCAAAGGGATAAGGGACCGCTAAATCAGAGCTGCAGGGGTGACTCTCCCACAATGCAGCACACACACATAGCAATCACAGTACATCAACATTGACGACAATGGGGTACAAAGTGCAACACTTTCACTACAGAACAGTGGACACAACTGGTGCCACTTGTGCGTAGAAACTGGCCAATCACATCTGGCATAGCAGGAAACTGTGAGATGATAATGTACGAGTACAACCTCACATCCGTCATGTAGTCAAAATGTCCACTGTATCCCATCAAATAGCCAGCTCATCCAAAACAATCACAATGTACATTGTCATGCAGTCTGTATGTAAACATGTACAATGCGTCAACATACATGGAACACACTGTTAACCTGCATCTCCCCTTTACATTGCAGAGGGACAATCATCACCTCCTGCAGAGCAGACCAGACATCTCTTCAGTGATGATGAGGAGGACCCCCTGGCCATCTGCTCTGACACCCTACAACGGTTCGTGGACAGCCTCTGCACCCCACCTCCAGGAGCAGGGCAGCCCAGCTGCATCGAGGTGACCCCACCCCCTGCACAGCTCACACAGCAGGAAGCACCCACCACCAGGGCTGGCTCCCAGCACCTCACCGAAAGACACATGGCATTCCAACGCCATGTGTTAGACTGTCAGAGGGGGCTGGCTGAACAGGTGCGGGTGGGTTTCGACCTCATGGCAGCCAAACTTGATGCCATACGTGGGTGTATGAGTTCCATCAGGGACCACTTACAGTCCCTAACGGACACCCACAGTCTGTTCCTTGCTCTACAACAATCCTTGGCTGACGTCGCTGGAGCCATTACTCGGATACAAGAACTGTCTAGTCAGACAGGCTCCAGCGATGACAGCACAGAGATGGCACAGATGCAGAGGACAATGGAGGACATGGAGCGGATGCAGGCTGGAAGGATGGCTGCCACGGCTGTACACCAGCGAGATGTAGCTGGGATCTTCCATGCCCTGCAGAACCTCATCTTGCCATTGCTGCCACAGAGCCTGTCCCAGATGACTGCTGCAGGAACTTCGACACACACATCTCCGCCACCTGATGTGTCAGTGGCACACAGTGATGCAGCCATAACACCACCACACACACCTGACACAGAAGACATATCAGAGGACTAAGATGTGGATGGCAATGACTCTGTGTGAGAAAGGAGGTTGTAGCATTCATCCCCGCCATATGGCCTGTTCCTGCTTGGTTCAGCCCTCTGCATCATGCCCGGGAAAGAACACCTTCCACTGTCCCCCGAAACACTTACCTGGACCCTGACATGGACTGCCATATCTGCTCTGGTTACCAATGACACAGCAATCAGGCTGCGGACTGGACTCTTCCTCTTCCGATTAAATTGTCATTCCCCAAAGGACTCTGGTTGGCCCTCTACTGGGCAACCATGTAATGTGGGGTTTGCATGGCCATGTACTGCTCCAGCTCCGACACTCCACAGAATGTGAATAAAACATTCCAAATCACACAGATGTGTCATGTCTATGTTCAATCAAGTATAAAAGTATGGATGAATGTAGGGACATTCATTGCACAAAAAGGTACACCCTGGGAAATGACATCAATGCGCATGTTTGACCCTGACCCACATGGCCAATTAGATGACTGTGAAGGTGTGAACTAGCTGCGGCCTCATTGCTCATGAACAACAATCTCGCATCCCCCTAACGTAGCCCCACGTCCATGTAGTAAGTCTGGCTGTGTGTAAAAATGTCGAATTCGGTAGCAGGCCTAAAGTAGTGTCCCCCATCACATGTGACAACAGGACATCTCTTTGCATACCTACTCACACTCAACTGTGTGGACACAGCCTGTTTTGATGGATCACATTGATCCACATGGCAAGTAGTTGGACACCATATTCACATTGCTGAAGACACGTAAGAGCACAGGTCTACCAGCAACTATCCCAACCACAATGTCTGGCTCACAGAGGTGGAGCTGGCAATAGGGACTCACCCCTAAGAGAAATGCGTCAGTCAGTCCCTCCCTGTGTACGGACAATGCTCATTGAGGCACACGATTTGTCATTCTAATCAACACTCATCACAGTTGAACACTAGTGAAGTGGCGTAGACTTTATTAGCATGTGCGTGTCAGTACGGGCAAGACAAGGGCCACAACATGCAGACCAATGCTTCAGACACTATCAGGCAGCATGGGAACATGTAGAGGTGCAAGAAATGGGGAGGCAAAAATGAACACCAATCATTACGGATGGCAACGGTCTCAGCCCACCTTGCCTTGCTGGACGAGTCATGTGATGTTTGGCGTCTGCTCATTTCCCCGTGTCAGGGGACACGACTCACAGCCCATGGGATCTGCATAGTGCTGTACCACCGTACTGCGCAGACTGTCTACTCTGCTGACAGTGAGCAGGTGAAAGGGTCCAACAAGGTCACATGTAGTACTACATTGCCATGTGTGTACTCTCCCTCCAGCAGTATGTCAGATTTAGGAACCTTGCCAAGCGACGCTGTGCAGCTCCGCCCATGGGACTGCCTCACCTTGCACAGGTGTGTGTCAACACGCGTAGGTGCACGCACAGGCATTCTGAGTCCAGGCGAATGCTGCAATGCCCACTGTTGTGGTGGGATATGTGACCATTTCTCCAAGATGCAACAAGGTGTTGGGACCTGTGCTCTGGGTTACAAGCAGTTGTGGCTGCAGGAATGTAGTTACTCGTCCATGAATGCGAGCGCAGCTTCCTGGGCAATCAGTTACAAGAGTACATCGTTGTCGACTTCAACGAACACGAGGGCGAGCCAATGCATTAACTGGTCCGGACAGATGTGCTCCGTCCACGCCGTTTCACCAATCCGCAACACAGCCCAATAGGGGAGCGCTTCGCTGTGGTCACTGCACACGACGACTTGTGCAATCTCCCATGCCCAACTGCCAGCACATAGCCAAATATCAAGGCATCCCATGAATGGGTATCACGGTTACACTGCTGGTCGTGGGCCAACAGGGGGCGCACACACAAGTCATAATCCAGTTCAGCTACCGTTGTGTTGGATAGGCAGACATCCATGGGCCACTCGAATATGCATGATCGACAGTGGAACCAGGGCTGGATGCAGGTGATGTACGCAAGACGGAAGCTCAGACAGTAACTGATGCACAACACTGCCAGTGGCAGTGCCCCCAACAACTGCAGCATACGTGCACGGTACAGTTCCACGTGACAGGGGTTGTGCATGTGCCCGGGATGTTCTGCCATTGCGTTGGTGGCTCTCATAGAACCGGCACTCTTCTGACCTGCGGCAGTTATGTGGATGATATGCCACGGCTCGGAGCAATGAGTCGTATGTGTGTGCAACGTTTGGACATATGGGTTGTTGTGTACGTAAGTGTCAAGGGCATTCCATGCAAGAGTACCTTGAGCAAGGACTTCTGTGTGTGGGGTGTGGATACGTTGGTCTTTCATTAGCGCTGTGTGTAGTGTGAGAGTCGTCATCATCTGCTATGGTATCTCTCTCAGGGGGTGCCTGCTGCATGCAAGACCAAGGTCGGAGGTGCAGATGTCCTTCCGCCTTATGTATTGAGACAAAGGAGCTTTCATCCCTAATGTTAGTCTGACTACTGCTTGCATTCTGGAAATGTGATGTGGCTTTCGCGCTGCATTTGGGGCTAGGCCTTAGGCTTATGGTGCACCAATAGTGATACACACACAACAGTTGGCATGTATGTGTCAAGAACCTTCCTTTCACTGTGTCTCTCTCCCTCTCTTTCTCTCTCTTTCTCTCTCTCTCTCTCTCGTTCTCTCTCTTTCTCTATCTCTCTCCCTCTCTTCCTCTCACTGTCTCTCTCTCTTTCTCTCTCTTTCTCTCTCTTTCTCTCTCTCCCTCTCTTTCACTCTCTCTCTCTCTCCCTTTCTTTCTTTCTCTCTCTCTTTCTCTCTCTCTCTGTCCTTTGATGAGCGCATGACACACCTTCTTATCTTGAATTTTGTCTTGCAGGCTGTGACTTACTGATTGTCCAGGGAAGACCCGCTATGACTCTTCCAAATAGTTGTTTTGAGTTACATTTGAATAAAATGATTGGTTTGGAAATTCAGAGATGAATGAATGATTCTCCTTTTTCGGACCACACATGAATGTTAATTGTTGTAATTTTGCGACATCAGGCGAATTGTTTTGTTCATGATTTCAAAAGTTGGTGTAAAATATCTTTGTCCGGGGGTGGGGCCTGGGGGTGGTGGCGGTGGGTGTTGTGGCCCTCTTGGGTGTCCGAGCTGCATGATCAGTGGCTCCATGGCATCTGTTGTTCTTCTGGTGTGCCTGTGGGCTGGGCTCCCATTTCTGGTGCAGGTTATTGTCCGACTTAATACCAGGAAAGAGCAGGTGTTAATTCCCTGCTGATAACACGCCTTATCGCATGTTTTGTGATCTTATCGCCGATCTGGCTGGTCGTTGAGAATGTTGCGAAGTGGTGTTGTCGCGGCTTTTTGCACGGGAAAGCCTACTCTGCATCTCATTAGCGTTAGTTGCCGGTGTCATCCGTGGCTATGTTTTTTGCGGCTGCTAACGCAGGAAAACTGGCGATATTGGCTGTTAGCACCAGCTTGTGAATAGGGCGATAAAGCTATCGCCACTTTGGCTGCGATAAAGTGCCGCTAACTCGGCGATAAGTCCTTGAGAATATGCCCCTGAATTTTCTAAATACAGCTTCTCAAAATGGAAACAGCTTGGAAGTTAACATGAAGCAGAATGGTTACAGTGTGGGCGCCTAGGCCTGTAATGCAAAGACAAAACCAAACCCATCGTGTTCATGTCACATGACCACACTACTATTGCACTAATACACGCAAGAGCTTCAGCAACTAACATTAAGGGTATTTTGCAGAGCGCAGCCCTAGATGGCATGGGAAAACTAGCGAGTGCCATGTGATGTTCTCGTTCTGGCATTTGCAAGGAACTCTTAAGCTTGCATCTGCAGTGGGAAGAGCACACTGTTTAACAAAATTTTATGATTGTACCAGAAAGAGTTTTTTACACATTTTATGAATTCACATCTGTTTTCCATGCCTAAGATCTGAACTGTTGATTACATTTCCTTTGCTTAGAGATTTTCCAGACATTTTGCTGATCTCCCAAGTCATTGAGCTGAATAAATCTCGCTCTCAAAGCCGGTGTTCACAACAGCCTATTGTTGATAATACATAGGACTTCAAATTTGTACTAGTAATACATTTTCCAGGTAATCACAGGTCATGCATTTTTATTAGCATTTATTCACAGATTATATTGTTTTGTATTGTAGTTACATTTCTGAAGCATGTCTCACCCATAACGATGCGTTGAAGGAAATTAGTGGAAGGCTAGCATACTACACTTTGGAAAGTGCTTGGTTGAAAGAGTGCTGAATTTAAATTTTTTCATAGGTGAAAAGTGTTTTGGTGGGCACGAGAGGATGCCGGCAGACAATCCCGCATGATCTGGCGCTAGCAGGACCACTCCACCCCTCTTGTCTCACACTTCCTGGTTACCAGAGCGATGCGTGAGGCTGCCGATGGAAGTCTGAGACCTTAAGACACGGGTCGAAACTGATCCATTCGGCTTTCTGGACATTTCTGGACATTGAGAACGGCCCCTCCACCACATCTAGGAAAATATGGCTGTGGCCCGTTTTGATTTGATTTTGTTGCTGCTGCTGTTTTGGACTTCCGTGACGCCCCCTTACGATATTGGCGATGAGCAGGTGAGCGGAGGGCCAGACCGGAGTAAGTAACATTTGCTCGAGTACCATTGCTCGTCAATTTGTGGATTTTTCTCATTCTTTTCTCTCTCTCAGAACGCTTTAAATACATAGCTGGTCAGCATCTCTTGTAATCTCCTGGGATATACTTATCTGTACAGCTACTGGTATCCAGCAGTTACTTGATTCTCTATTTAAAAACTGCCTCTTTTTTTGCCAGCATCAGGATTTTGCCCCATGAAGTGCAAACGAGGCAAGCAGGGGATACAGTGAGAGAGAAGGGGGACCTCCAGGTTCCACGCCAATAGTAGACACCTAAAGAGTTTGGGGCGGGCGCTGGTAGTAGGGTCGCTGGGTTGGTCCCCCCACTTCAACTCTAGTAAGGAGTTTCAGAGAGGAGAAGAGAAGGGGAAGGAAAGAGGAGAGACATAATAAAACAAAGAATAACTGGAGCTTGATATGATGGGGAAGCACTTAAAAATTTCCAACGTGATGGCTCATGTTGACACTGCTGTTGGCCTCAAAACCAAAACACGAACAGCTCACATGAAGGCAGTTTCAGCTGCAGCAACAGCTGAGCGCTCCCTAAAATCACTCTGAGGGTCAGCCACAATCTCAAGCCCTGCTAGCTCAGAAGAGGATATAGTGGAGCATGGAGTGGAGGTTAGAGCTGTGGGTCCAGTCCCGGAAAGTTCTGCAAGGATGGTCAGAAGAAGAAGTAGGCCCTGAGGGGGAGTCTGCTGCTCAAACTGGAGAACCGGAAATTTTTAATGAAGGTAGCTGGACAATAAAAAACAAAGATGAGGGGCCGAATGGAGGGGAAACTGAAGGGAGGGGAAAAAAATGACCCCCCCCCGAGAGCACACAAATTAAGGCACTATCAGTCCGACCCAAGGAAAATCTAAGGAGTATCCACTATTTACGAAAAAAAGAACAACGCTAACTACGCTAACTACAGCACAAGGGCCTGTCATGGATATGCAATCTGGACTGCCACGAAGTGACCAGTCTCCCACTTTACCTTGGATTTCATCGGAAGAAGAAAAGGGGGGTCATCGATCTTTAGTAAAGCAGAGTAGTGCCTTAATGGACTTCCAGCTATAGCCTCCGCCTTCCATCACAGGTAAAGCTCCAGATGTGGGGCAGCAAGAAAAGGCATGGCAAGTATCAGACTGATCTTTAGAAAAACAGGCACTAGAAAAGCTGTAAGAAGGAGGGGGGTGTCACCCAATTTGACATTAAAACCATGCTAAATCTCATTTTGGATGAAATACGAGAGCTTAAGGCAACACAAGCAAGCGAGATAGCCTCCTTACATCATTGTCTTTCGAAAATTGAAGAAGCAGTCGGTAGCTTCCCGGCCAGAATGCAAGAGGCCGAATCTCGGATTTCTCAGCTTGAAGACCAGATGAATATGATGCAGCAGCAGGCTACTTTGGCAAGAAAGCAGAAAACCTCACTAGAAAGCAAGCTGGAGGAACTGGAAAATCATTCACAACGCTCCAACTTGCATATGGTTGGGGTTCCAGAAGGATGCGAAGGCTCTCAAGTACTTCAATGGGTTGAGACGTTTATTAAAAACTGCCAGAGTTTTCTGGAGATCTCACAATCACAAGAGCACATAGGGTACCAGCACAGCCATACCCGAATTCAAAGCTGCCTCGAACAATCCTAGTCAACTTTGCAGATTTTTGTGTCAAAGAACAGATACTTACTAGAGCTATTCAGAAGGAACAATTTTCTACTAATGAAGTACCCAGCTGCCGTACTTTTTCCGACATTTCAGCAGCTGCTGCACATCGTCGAAAGGAATTTGTTAAGCTTTTGTATTTGTTTAAGGCGCAGGGTGCTCAAGCAGCAATTGCTCAGCAATCCAAGTTACGGGTTTTGGTGAAAGGGAAATTTCATATGTTCGCAAATCTTGATGAAGCCCAGGAGTTGGTACAAAAAATTACCACTGAAAAGTAGAAAATGAGTGGTAATTTGGGGGTGCATTTTTCAGTAATTATTTGATTAATAATGTGACGAGGGGGATGGGACAGTTCACCCAGGGTGCAACACCATGGCACCCAGCTTGGGCGTAAATCATGGGAGGGAGGCAAGGGGTACGGTGGGCAATTCCCCAATTGCCAGCGGTTGGGAGGATGAGGAAGATCACGGTGGGTGGGGGAACCAGGGGTGGGAAGCAAGGGGTAGTGTGGGCAATCCCTCTTCCCCTAGGGGTTGGGGGGTTGAGGGAGAGGTTGAGCACGGGGATGGGGTGCACATATAGCAAACAAAAAAAGAGCAGAATCATAGAGGGAAAGGTAATGTTGGATATCTTTTTGATGGAAAAGGGTGAATGTCGAAAGAATTTTGGGGAGGATGTGAGTGCAAGTACACATAGTATTGGTTTATGTTAATAGAGTGTCCAATAAGAAAAAATATGGTGGTCTAATAAGATGGTTGACCTTCTTCTCTCCTCAAATCCTATTTCTTCAGGAAACTCATTTAAAAACAAATGTGCCTAAGCTCTTTATTCCTAAATAATATTCTAAGGTATTCTTTGTCTCCGCTGGGATGGCAATAAGGGGGGTAGCCATCTATCTGGGGCGAGGGATAGATTGGGAGATTACTCAAGTCAGGAGGGACCCCCACGGCAGATGGACATGGGTCACAGCGGGGATAAATGGTAATTTTTTTTATTTGGTGAATTATTATGCACCAATTATAGATGACCCCAAAGATATTATGAAGATCAATGATTTAGCAAGAGGGACTGTGGGCCCCATAATTTTAGGGGGGGACTTTAAATATATCCAAGACTTGGCAGGGGATACTTCGAATAGAACAAATAAACAATTGAAGCCTATGACAAAAAAAGCATGCAATGTAATGAAACAAGACTACCAATTAATTGATCCATGGCGCAGGGCCCATTTGGAAACCTCCCAGTATACTTGTTATTCTTGTCAATTTCAGTCTGCATCTCGTATTGATTTTTTTCTAATCTCCCGCTCTCTTAAGTGTCTTAATTCAGAAATTAGGGCTAATTTATTCTCCGATCATTCGCTGGTGAAAATCGAAATTAAAATCGATGCGAAAAGAAGGCAAAGGTCCAGGTTGCAGATGGATTGTCTCCTTCTTTCTAACCAACAATGGATAACTAGTATGAAAAAATGGATTAAAGAGTTTTTTCAGGAGAATAAGGGCACGGCAACACTCTTCTCTGTTTAGGGGGCCTTTAAGGCTACAATGTGGGGGCAGATGGTGGCTTATATGGCCGCACAATCCAAAATTCGGGGGACACGTATAGCCGAATTACAGCTGGCAGTGGACACAGCTCTATTACAGAAGAATAGGTATTTAGGGTTGGATGCTCCAGCAGAGGCGCAATTAACCAAAGCCAAACAGGAATTAAGGGAATTTTTAATCATAGAGGAAATAAATAGTGCACGGATGTTCAACCAGCAAGTATATGAGGAAAATCAGATGGTAGGCAGACTTGCAGCATGGTCGACAAGGGTAATGCAGGAAGCATCAATAATCACTGCACTGCAAGAACCAGGGACAGGGGCCTTGATTATCAAAAAGGAGAAGATCACTAAAATCTTTTTAGATCATTATTGTAAACTGTATGGAACCAAATATACGATTTCAGATTATCAACCTTCTGCAGCTATCGAGTACTCAGGTAGAGGGAATGGTAGCTGATATCACAATGGTAGAAATTCAACAGGCCCTTTCCTCAATGCCCTGCGGGAAGGCTTGCAGCAACATTGGCCTTCCAACAGAGTTTTATAAAGCATTTTCGGAAGAGCGAATACATTTTTGGCCGAGCTTTTTAATTTTGTAAAAAAAGGAAGTGAGATCCCTCTAATTTTTAAAGGATCCACCATCATCAGTTTTGTTAAGAAGGGTAAGAATCATAGAAATATCAACTCATATAGGCCGATCAGTCTGTTAAACTCTGACTATAACATTTTAATGAAAATATGTGCAAATCGATTCACTGCAGTTGCACAGAAGGTGGTCCATAAGGATCAGACAGGGCTTGTGGCTGGAAGGTCAATGTCATCCAATACTGGATTTTTAGTACAAGCACTTGATTTCTTTAACACTAATCAAACCCCTGCTCTTATAATGATGATCGATGCTGAGAAAGCATTCGATCTCGTGAATTGGGACGCTCTTTTTACAGCCTTAGAAGGGTGGGGTTTCCCTCTCAAATCATTAACATGCTATGGAATATTTATCAAGGGGCACAGGCTCAGGTCTTCATAAACAACTTAGCAGGGAAGGTTGATATAAATTGGGGAACTGGACAGGGCTGTCCCTTATCCCCCGTTTTGTTCACTTTCTTTATTGAACCATTTGCAGTCAGGATAAGGGCAAATTTGGAGATAGAAGCACCAATAGTGGGGATGTCCAAACTGAAATTGTTTGCAGACAATGTAATCTTTTATCTTAGACCTGAAAAGCAGAATATTGAGACGAGGTTGACAGAATTTGTGCAGTTTGAATCAATTGGGGGATATAAAATCAATCACAATAAGACAGAAATTATGTTGCTTAATGCCACTTGTGATGATCTCCCATATAATCTTCAACGGCAAGGTCTCTCCCCCAATTCGATTTGATATCTGGGTATATATGTTACCAAACGCTATGTGGAAATATATAAATTGAATTATGAGGTAATGTTGACAAAAATTAAAGACCTACTAGATAGGTGGATACTTCTTCCTCTTACATTGATTGGCCGTGTAGCTCTCATAAAAATGTCTATTTTACCTTTTTAGATTTCTCTTTTTATAAAAGTTCCGATTAAAATTAACACAATATATTTTAAAGAACTGGAAGTAATTTTTCGACAGTTCATTTAGAATAAGAAGGCTTTCAGGGTAAAATTTCCAGTGCTTCAACTGGATATTGAAAAGTGGGGGTTGGCACTCCCCCAGGTTCGTACGCATTTTGAAGCCTCTTTCTTAGATATTATAGTCCGTTTAATTGATGGTAAGGGATCCTTGGATAGTTTATTGCTCGATAAGATGATACAGGAAGTCGGATCTCAGATTCCGGTTTTCATACAGACAGCTAAATTCCCCCCCCAAAAACTAGATATAAGACACGACAGGAGTACTGTACCAGACTCCAGGCATTCTATTCCATGAAGGCTCATTCAGCAGGGTATGAGTACTTGCAACTCACAGAATGTAAAAGCATGGGCCTACATATCCAGAATAGTCGGTTAAGGTTCTAGAAAGCAAATGGTTTTAAAGAGCTGGGACATTTTAAAGTGGGAGGGAGATGTATTAATTGGCAGGAGATCCATGCTAGGTGTGGAAATCGATGCAGGCTTTTCTTTTTAGGGTATCTTCAGATTGTACATATATTGAAAAAATATTGTCTCCCATCTGGTATAGGTCCAACATCTACAGTTGCCGCTCTTTTCAGTTCAAAGCTGAGAGAGGTGGGAAACTGGCATAGACTTTCAGAGAGTCAAGGGGAGTGCCCCGTAGTAAAAGGTTTTTTAGACAAGATTACTCAGGCGACACAATGTACTTTCACTGCGCTCGAGTGGCAGGCGATCTCGCTAATTGGTAACAAAGCATTAAAAGCAGCAAATTTTAAAAGAATGTCATTTTTCCCATGCTAGATGGCATACTATACTCCCAAAGCGCTTCATAAAATGTATCCAGAAGTAGAGGGTAGATGCTTTCGTTACCAGCAACTGGGAGAAGGAGGCTGGCTTCATATTTTGTTTACCTGCCAGAAGTTAACACAGTTTTGGGAGAGAGTTTTCTCCGTTCATGGCCTCGGCCTTCAGAGAAGACTCGAACCAGAGACGGCAATAGTGCTTTTTGGATTAGTAAGGCAGAGACAAAATCCATCAATGTCTAAAGGGGAGAAAACATTCATTTCAATTGCCTTAGTGGCAAAAGTACCAGTCTACTTAGAATGGTATAGTGAAATGATTAGAACAAAAACATTTGAAGAGGCCTACACTAAAAAGGTTGGTGCCATTAAAGGATTTACTGCTATATGGAACTATATGAATGAAGTAGAAAGCCTACAAGTGTGAAAGCAAGGTAAAAAACTGGGCTTAACGCAATGTGTAGCTACAATTGTACTTTATAACGAAAGCTGTCTGCTGCTGTACCCGAGTTGATGTACTTTACTAAAGCTTTGAGTAATTTTATTGGGAGGCAGGGATAAATGCACTTTATGGAAGTCAAGTACAATTGCACTTTATAACAAAAGCTGTCTGCTTCTGAACCTGAGGTGATGCTCTTTACTAAAGCTTTGAGTTAATCTTATTGGGAGGTAGGGACAAATGCACTTTATGGGAGTCAAAGCATTTGCACTTTAACAATAGCACATTGTCCAAAATGTGTGAATGAATGTGTTCAATAATGCATGCTTGATTAATTTTTATTTTAATTGGCATAATACTTGATTTACTTTCTAATATAAGTAGAAGTATTTTGAATGTTGTTTCTGCATGTTTCCCTTTCTTATAAGGAAAGAAACAACAGGGATTGTAACATCAAAGTTATACTAGACTCCAATTGTTTATATGAACGTGTTATTTGTTGAAATCAATTTTATGTTTTACATATATGATATATTGATTTATCTTATGCTTCTGTGCGAGTGCAGTGGTGCTCTTATCCTATCCTGTTAGATATGTAGTGAAGTGAAGTGTGGTGAAAGATATAACTCTTAAGCTTTATATCACTGTTGGGTCTTTTTCGAATTCTGCAGTTTCTGAATATGGCCGGTGTGGGAAGTGTTTTGGTGCTGTATGTGATTACACAGTGGATTGCAATTTTTGCGTCACTGTGTTTGTGTAGCTGAGTTGGAATGTTGTAGAGTGGGAGACAGTTGTGAGTCTGGTCATTCCTACCACTCTTGGAAGTGGGACATGTGGTTGTATATCTGGATCCAGACTTGGTCGCCACTCATGGAAACCTGCTAAACAGATATTTCTCCAAACTTAACACTCAGGAGAGTCCAGGGTGATGTTACTTGTGTGGATCCCGCTATGTTTTCTTACCATGGATGCCCTTCAAACTTTAGTTAAAATAGTGCATTTGCCTCACATTTTTGTGAAGGAAAGTTCCAGAAAGTGCCGGGAACCACAAAATTCCTAAACCCAGCATTTCACACATCTCTAGAGAGAACTGGTAATCTACTTGTGTGTCTGGGCTTGCTGCCCATGGCTCGATAGGTCACAGAACACAACATAGAAACATTATGTTTTTGCATGAAAATTTACCCATTTTAGTGAGGTGTGTAGCTGCAGTATTTGGGCCCATCCCGACTGTCATCCAGTGAAATCTGCTAAACCTAGATATTTCTGAAAACTAGGCACTCAAGGGTGTCTAGCTGACTTGAGTGGATCCCATTAGTTTGCCTTAACCACAATGCCCTGCAATCCTCAATCATTGGCTTAAATTGATCATTTTCTTTACTTTTCTGTGAGGGAAAGTTATGGAATCTGTGGGGATCTGCAAAATACATACTGTTAAATAAATCCTCCAACATGTACAGAAGGTAAGAAGTTTATTTGCTGTGAGATCCTCTACCAACCGACCGTTCAGGTGGCTCACACTAACATTCTAAGGTGAGCTTCACCTGAAGGCTCCATGGAATGGGGAACAAGAGAGGAGTGTACAGGAATTACAAAATGTCAAAGCAATGAAGGAAACATTACATCTTATAGTCTGCCTGCCACCTAGGAGGACGACGAACTCTGACATCCTTCGACCGACACAGTTCCATCCTCCACCCCACCATCATTTGACAAAGGAATTAACACATCCGGGCAACGGGCCACATTGTCCCTACTCCATGTACGTCCATCCTCTAAAGCTACAGAGTTGCGATTGACACGATTGATCCTCATGGGTTTAGAGAACAAAGATATTTTGGAGCGGTTAGAGATTCGTCTCTTGATTGTGACCTATTGACCTTCTCTCCATTCTCTACTGACTGTACCCCATTTCCGGTCATATCTGGTCTTGTAATCATTTTGTTGATGACCAATCTTGTCTAAGACTGAGTTTCTGTCTACCCAAACTGGACGTCCTCCATTAAGCCAATTGGGGGTCAACTTGGAGCCTGGATTCCTCCCCTTAAGGGAAACGAATGGAGATACTCCTGAAATTGCATTAGGAGTGATATGAGATGACCATAAGATCTTCCTCAAAGCTTCATCAATATGATCACGAGAGATGAGGGCTAACTGAATGGTGCCTTTAATCATCCTGTTAGCCCTTTCCACTAACCCATTGGCTTTTGGGCAATAAAGGGGGTATTTAACAGGCATAATGGACACATATTCCAGAAACTGTGTCATCTCATCGGAAGTAAACTGTACTCCATTATCAGTGACCCCAATGCTGGGTATACCTTCTTTAGAAAATGTCTCTTTTAAGAACTCAACAAGAGATGAGGTATTAATGGTTGTGACTGAATTAGTAGCTATCCAATGGGAATGGCAATCTATTAGCTCAAACATGAATCTCTGGGAATTGTCAAGCATATTCAATGGTCCTACAACGTCAAGGCCTAATTTGTCCCACAGCTTTGAAGGTACTATCACACGAAGGAGGAGGGTCTTATGTGTGACTCTAGTTTTGTCACTGGAGCTTCAAGCAAAGCATTCTTTCACTGTCTTCTCCACAATGGTGTCCATGTTGAGAAACCAATAATCATTTCGGATTTTCCCTTTTGTCATACTCCTACCTGGATGGCCTTCATGTGCTATTTCTATAATGCGTTCTTGCATGCCCTTGGGGGGAACAATCTTGTTGCATCTATAAATTTTATCATTGATGATAGATAACTCATCTTTCACATTCCAGTAAGGCCGAAGCACTTCAGGCAAGTCATTACATTTCTTGGGCCAACCCTTGACAAAACTATCTTTAAGGGTCTTGAGGATATTATTATCTTCCTCACACTTTTCCCATTCTTCTTTCTTATTACTGGAATTTCAATAGATAGAATAGCTTCCTCATGTGGGCTGACCTAGGAAAAAAACAACCCACCCAACTTTCCCACACTGCAGTGGACATGAACAATTCATCTACCACATTCAAAGGCTTATTGGTTACTGTGATCCTGCTTTATGTGTCTGGGAAGACCAAGGAATTCACTTCCTTCCCAAATTCCAAATGAGCATCTATATTTCTTGTCTTTGTTAGGACAGATTTAGTTCAATAATTTTCCTGCCTATATGGAGAATGAGGTTCCATTGATCCATTTCTTTTGAGAGGGATGATGAACTGAAGTGCTAGAATAGAAGAAGGTTTGGGTGATGATATTGTTGCAAATATTGATTGCAAAAGTAGTATTAGCTAGTTTTCAATGGGAATATTGCTAATTGTTTATAACTGACAAATACAATCATGGAGTCAGTCTATTCAGAAAATCTTTCTACCTTTAGTTGACACATGGAAGTAGAAAGAAGCACAAACAAAGCAACAGGTCTGACTTACATCTTGAGTTCTGACTAAACAAAAAGAAAGCCTCCTGCAGTGAAAAAACACTAATCAAAAATGAAATAAAGAATTTAATGTTTGATGTACATAGTACAGTACAGAGTACTTTTGAGATTTACAATAGTCCTCATACAGTGCAATGCAAGCATTCCATAGAAGCCCGAATGATGGGCTGAGCATTCAATAATGTGAGGCGAGAGAGAAATACCCCTGGGTTGGAGCCAAAGCAAACCATATGGATATTTTAAAGAGTTGGTAACAAAATGGCATGCAGACAGCTGCACTCTTGAGTCAAACCCAAAAAAGATTACCTGAACTTGAGATTTACAGGATCAACTTCTGCAGACTTTAGTGTGTGTAGTTTGGGGGTATGAAGTTGATAAATCTATCAACTCACTATTTTCTTTACAAGATTCATGAAGTGCACAGCTCATACATATTTTCATTAGACGATATGAAGCTTCAGAGACCAATTACTCAAGCATGAATAAATTCCAGCCGCTTTAAGGGGTAACGCATGAATGGCTGCTGATTCTTGTGTACTGTGTCCTGTGTGTCACACAAGAGAAGAGTCAGGGTGTGCATGACAAAGGTGGTTTATTGTCAGCATAGCAGCATAAAAAGGCTAGGCAAGTTGACAGTATAATCTCCAATTCTTCTCCCAGATTCCAACCCTTCCAGTATCTTCACATTCCAGCTGACCTGTTGACATGCTGACCACTGTGACAATCAGCACATTCCATAGCAATAACCTTTATCATCTCCCCACTTTGCATCATCCCCTGTGATGTTACCTGCCTTCCACTAAATATTGTTTTAAAAAAAATTAATTAAGTGGTTTTATACATTAATATTCACAACCGTTTGTAATACAGTCAAGCATCGTAGCATGCACACGTAGGTTGTTTACAGTGGTAATCATTGTTATGAAATGCAGGTGTTGCTACAGAATTTGTTCATGCTCTCTGCTGTGTGAAAGTCAAACTCAGCAGCCATGTCAGTTTATTAAAAGGATAGTTAAAAGTAATAGAGAAAAATATTGAAAAACCAGAGAACAATGTGGAACATGGGGGAATCAAAGAGTGGTGTGAAACAGAAAGCTGGCCTTAGCCAGGCATAGAGGTGCTGAGGAATCTGATCAGTACTAGAGTTAGTGTGTGTGTGCTGCGATAGAGTAGTTGTCGGGAGCGCAGTATTGTTGCTGACTGTCTATGTGTAAGGAATGACCCAGACAGAGGGCCAGTGTCTGCAGGCTGGTGGTAAACTGCTCTAGGGTCTTAGAGTAGGAAAGAGTAGGAACACGGCCAAGGTCAGAGTGCAGATGTTGTGTGAAAGGTATTACAACTCCCGCTGGAGTATGTGAGTGTGCTCTACAGAGCTAAGGGATCGTCCTTAGGGAGCGCCTAGAACTTGGTGATTAGTCCATTCTAGTCCAACGACAGCAAGTGCTTTCGGAGGCCTCTAGCTTCCGACTGCCTCACGGTTCAATTCCCAGCGATGGCGGCAGCTCAGCTCAGCACCATATGACTCTGGGCAATAGCTCACTTAATCTCCACGACAGCCTCCAGCGCCTTGAGACCCTTAGGGGTGAGTAGTTCATGCTTTACAAATATCAGATTTAGATTTAGATTTGCTGCCTGAGGCTGTCCCTTCAGATTCAGCTCATGAGAGAACCGAGCTGTGCCTTCCAACGGGTGATGGGAGGCGCTGGCTTTCCAGTAGCGAGTAATACAGCATAAGGTGGTATACCAAAATAGCCTTTCCTTATGTACGAAAGGCATATACGCTGTCGCAACATGCAATTCCTAACCAGTAGAAATCACATTTTGTAATTCCCAAAATAGGAAATCACATGTTTGTAATTGGTGTATACCTTGATTGACATATTTAATTTACTTACAAGTCCCTTGTAAGGTGGGATACCATATACCTGGGGCCTGTAAGTTATAGGTTATAGTGGACTGCATCAATGATTGTGCCACCCACAAAAGTAGCCTTTCAAACCTGTCTCAGGCCTGCCACTGCAGTGCCTGTGTATGCAGTTTACTGCCACTTTGACTTGCCATTTAAAATTACTTGCCAAGTCTTACACTGCCCTTTAATTGCAAATAAGTCACCCCTATGGTAGGCACTGGGTAGCGCTAAGGTCAGGGTGCTTTGTAAATAAACGGTAGGACATGTACTGTGGTGGTTTGCATGTCCTGGTAGTGACAAATGGCCTATTACATTTTTTACTACTGTGAGGCCTACCCCTTTCATAGGTTAGCATTGGGAAGTCCTGATCATAGAGGAGTAGCTTTTTGATGTTTCATATGTTTGGAATGGTATTGATAAATTCTTCTTACTGGTGAGGTTGGATTTAATTTGACTATTTTGCCACTTTTGGAAATTGGACATGTCTCTGCACTTACTGCTCTATGTGCCTGCCAACCTCTCTCATATGCATGTCCGGGCTGGGCTGGGTGACAGCTACATTTGTGCATTCCCTCTGGACAGTACCAACACATGTCACTCAACTACATTTGCATTCATCTGCATCCTGATGGGTCTTCCTGGGCTGGGAGGGAAGGGAGGGGCTCACACTTCACTTGAGTATGTAATTTCCTGGCCACACACAAGGTACTGATAACCCCCCACCGATAGCCTGGCAGACAGTACTGGGTTCAAAGGGACCCTTGTGTACTTCAGAGAACTCATTTGAAGTCACACCCTACATCAAAGGCACTTTTGGATATGCGTACTGGGTGGGACTTGTAACCAGACGTTATTTTCTTTTTTTAGTATATCTTTATTGTCAAAAACCATTTATTGCAGAGTTGGTACAAAAAATTATTAAAACACTCACAAGACATTAGTACAAGACAAGTTAAATTCACCCACAATCCATAAGTGGCACCAACATGTTGTCTTGTGTGTCCGGTCGAACCATCGGCTGCATAACGATCATGAAGTAGACCGACCTAGGGGCATATTTACAAGCCCCTATCGCTACCAGAGGATCACTTTTTTTGACGCTCCGGTGGCAAAGCACAATTTTTCATATTTACGAGGAGGCGCTAAGCCACTTAGCGTGGCTTAATGCCACCTTGTAAATATGCCCCTTTCTGCCACAGTCCTCTGCATCAAAGGGGCGTGCAGTGGGTGTTGCTGTGGGCGTTCCATCACAAGACCCATTACTTTTTGACGCTGCCCCAGATTTACAAGGCTGAGGCAGCGCCAAAAACTAATGCCATGGAATACCAAGCGTTACAATGGCGATACGAAGAGAGATTATTAATTGCTCCTTGGTTTTTGCTCTTTACATGTGTGCTGCGTTCTGCAGCACACATAGAAAGATCAAATCGCCATTATTGATTGTTTGTGTGCAGGAAGGTGTCCCTTCATGAACATAAACAATCACCCCTGCATTGCAGGCACCCTTGCCACATGATGTCAGGGGGCCTGCACTGGCACTAGGCAGCTTTTTTTGCACCAGCGCTAGGGGAAACACAGGGGTGCACCGTATTCTTGTGAATGTGGCGCATCCCTGCATTTTCAAAATGTTGGAGTGCAGCGCTGCCAAATGTGGTGCATTTTTGCGCTCCATCATTTTTTTGTAAAGCCCCCTGCCCCCTAGGGTGAACCACATTATTACAGCTTATGGATTCCAGCACACGCCAGTCCAACTCCATCATCAACATATAACTCCATATGAGGCCTTACTACATCCAAAGACTAATTTGTCATTGATTACAGTCTCCGTGGCCTCACTGATACGACAGCAAGGTCCTAGGATTTGCGTGGGTTGGACAACAGTCCGCGCCCCAGAGATACAATTCCCACTTCTGCTTCCAGACCTATCCCGGTAAGCCGCCCCAGCATCTCCAGCCGGACCTGCTGCGGCTCCCAGGTGCATGTTCTGCTTAGTTCAAGGACACTAGCCCAGGGCTTGGTAGGCCTGGCAGCAGGAGACACTCATGGCCAGATTCATCAAGGCTTTGTGTCACCCTTGGATCACACCGGGGTGCAAGGGCGATGCAAAGCCTAAGTGAGATTTATCAAGCCACTCAAGGCCACCTTGTGTAGCCCTGCATGGCTTGATAAATCTAGAGTAATGCAAAGCAGCACACATTGCTGACTTGCATCTCTCTGTGGCAGGGAGGCATTCCCCGGACGGAGTGTGGGTGTTCCCAAGCATCCACCCATGGATTTAGGCACATTCCCAGATTTACCATTAGTGGTAGACCTGGAAATGTGTCAAAATGCTACGTCTCCCCAGGTGAGGCCTAACGAAGAGAAATATTTTTATTTGTCTTTGTTTTCCCCTCTTTCTACATGTGCTGCAGAATGGGGACATACTCCAATGGGGCTCTGGCCCTTCACTTTGAACTCACAGTTAGAGGCGGAGAGTGGGGAAAATTGCAGTCCTACTCGTGGACCCCTGCAGAGTGGCACGACCCTCAGGCAAACTGCAACCCATAGGCCCTGATAGGCCACAAGGTCGCAGTCCAGGCAACGGGGATCTGCCCCAGCGAGACAGCTTCCTACACAAGCTCCCCTCAGTTGGCTGTCGCTCACTGACAAAGTCATGGTTCGATGGATTTGCTGGTAGGAGAAAGTCGACGGATTCAGGCTGAGGTGGCAGAGCATGGACTCAAATGGCTGCTATCGTTGATCTGATGGCCACGGCTCCACCTGCCTCCCACTCTACGTGTGTTCTCCTCCGTACCCCTAACACAGCACACCATACTGGTGCACCAGCCCCTGCCCTGGCTTTAGCCCCTGTCCACCCTGAGAGTATAGCTCAAGGGATTTCTTCACATAGAAAAGGTGTCCCATATGCTTTAAAAAATTAGCAAAGAACAAATTTAGAAATGCACATTTCGTCTAACACTACACTTGTCATTTGTCTGTCCAAAGACCAGTTGGCACGTATTGGGGAATCTAGGACAGCACTGGATTAATAAGCAGTAAGCATCTCTACTTTTTAATAGCTGAAACAATGGAATATCAGGGTAGATTGTAGGATTATGTTTGAATCTGCTTGGATTCTGAAATTTTGGTGAATAGGTCTTGGACAGTATGGCAGCCATTTGATTTATGGATGTACGGGCCACAGAGAGTAAAGCCCTCTTGAAGATGGGCAGTCTTTGAAATGAGAAGGAAAAGTCTGGTATTAAATTGCATTATAAGCATACCATGCCTTCTGCATAGTCACTAGGAATACTACAGTGTAGTGCACAGAACATACACCCCAGCCTACCTTGTGTTCACAGTAACTGATAAACGACAGCCCAGCATGATGAGGCATCTGGTTGGGATGATCAGGCAGGAGATGTGAAAAAATACTCTTACCTTGAATTTGAACATTGCAGCTTTGTCTGTGTTTACATTAACACATTTGTCTATGGTTGTTTAGGCCTGATCATTAAAATCAGTGACACAAAGCTTGCAGATTGTGGCAAATAGTATGCAGGAATGCAAGCACATTGCGTTTGCACCCATTTTGCCCATGGAATTACTACTGGTGTATTGTTTTGCATTGGCACTTAAGAATAGATACAAAATGGTGGTAAGCACCCTCACAAACCCTAAGGGCTGGATTACAACTTTGGTGGTGCAGCACCGGGTCCGCGCCACCGCCGCACCACCAAAGCTGTGGTCAGACCGCCTGCCAGATTAGGAGTTTCCTCCTGTCTGGCTGGCTTTGTTTTTGACATTCCTATGGCGGTGCCCTGAAAATGGGCACCACAATGGGAAAGCCAAAAACAGTTCCTACACGGCATGGACTGCTGTGCATGCACACAGGGGGCACATGTTGAGCCCCCCTGCGTGTGCATCCACAGGGCGTGAGGCAACAGGGTCCCATGTAGGGCTCCCTTTGTTTCCTCTCCACCACGGTTTTCATGGAGGTGGAACTGCCATGAAAACCATGGCAGAGAGGACATTTGTAATATGCTTGGCGGGACTGTGGCGGTCCCGCTAAGCATATTACTGCCTCCTGACCGCTGCAACACTGCCAGGGAATGGCGGTTCCCTGGCAGTTGCGGCGGGGCTGTGGCAGTCCCACTGCCCTTATCGTAATAGGGCGGTCGGGAGACCGCCACCCCTCTGCAAGTCTGGCGGCCTGTGGACAGCCAGACTCGTAATCGGGGCCAAAGTAAGCGCAATTTCCACCTCTGTATCAGTATTAAACCAGGCACAGATACCGTTTGCATGCAATTCAACACTAGCACATGGATCTAATTTCCTACATAAGAACCTACATAGGAACTCTGGTTCTAATTTTGTTAGGTTTAAGGCAGTTTCAGTTTTATCTTAAGCCGGCACAGATGGTCTTGATTTACAAAGGTTTAAGACAGTTTAAGGACTGAATCAGGAATTTTTTTCTTGACTTTAAAGCCATTTTAATGTTTTAGTTGCGGCTTAAGGCAGTCCTAAACATGCATTATCAAAGCCTGTGGGTCTGGCTGCAATGTGAAAATGTATAAAAACACAGGCATTTACAAATGTTCACATGCATGGCAGGCGCAAATGGTGTTTTATTACATTAGATCTTGCTCTATTAGCATTGCGAATGCTAGAAAAGAAGTAGCAAGAAAGGACTGTTTTCTTTCAGAATGCATATAGGAGATAAAAATGTAATTCAACAAACAGCATGATTGAGTGTACTTTTCAGAGGTAAAACACTCCCTCACTTTCCTAGTATTTGGAATGAATAGCCAATAGCATGAGGTGAGAGAGTATTACTCCACTGGGTGGACTCAAGCCAGCTCTGTGTACATTTTAATACATTGGTTATAATAAGTCTTGGAGACTGTTGTGCTGCAAGGCCAGACCTAAAAATAAGGAGTCTATGTTCTGAAGTCCTTCCTTAACTTCTCTCAGTGACTTTCTGCTTTCCATAACAGTGAAAGGGCCATTTGGACTGAGAGGCACGCTTCAGGCCACACAAGGCAACTCTCTATGTCATGGCCTGTTTGACCAGTAGACAATAGTGTACCTGGCTAAATATTCATTTATTTATTTAATTGATTTAAAAAGCACTGGCTTGTAACAGAGAGCCTGCTGGCCCTTGCTGCAGTCAAAGGAAACTTTAAGAACCTCGGCCCATATTTATCAAGGTTTTGCGTCGTCCTTGCACCACGTAAGGGTGACGCAAAAACTAAATGAGATTTATCAAGCCACGCAAAGCCGCCTTGCATGGCCCTGCATGGCTTGATACATCTAGAGTAACGCAAGGCAGCGCATATCACCGCCTTGCGTTACTCTGTGGCAGGGAGGTGTGCCATGGGTGGAACGTGGGTGTTCCCACGTATCCACCCATGCATTCTGATACATTCCAATATTTACCAATGCTGGTAGACCTGTGGCATATTTAGACAGAGGAAGATGCCTCTGAGGATTGTTCTTGTACAGGAAGGTGCCCCTTCCTGCACAAAACAATCCTGCCTACAACGCAGGGTGTCTGTGTTGACACTAGGTGCAAAGGTGTCTGCGTTGGCCCTAGGCAGCATTCTGTGAGCCGGAGCCCAGGCACAGAGCAGAAATGCACCATGTAATGTTAAATATGGCGCATTGTTGCCTTCTCTCTTTTAGGCGCATGCAAATTTGATAAATGTGCCACCTGATGTGTGTTCATTGCTCCCTGCCAACATTTATCTTCGTGGGGCCCTGTCATTTAAAGAACGGAAGGTGTCATCCCAGAGGCACTAAGGTAGTTGGAAAGGCCGCCATGAAAAGGTTCATTTTCAGAATCCTTTTTCGAGTAAATGGTGCCTTGCAAGATGCGAAAGAAATATTAGTTTGATTACATTGACTTTGTGCAGGTATTTTTTGCAGAAGCCGAGCCATCAAACTCCTCGAATAAACAGTGGACTGTTCTTTCTTGAAATTGCTGCATTATGTATTCTTATGGAAGCCGAAATACCCGAAGGAAACTGCAGGGTTCCTGCCATTTTCCCCCAGACAGTCTGAATTTATGGCTTTCATGAGAAACGAAATTGCATAGAATGTCAAATGCGGTTGCAGCCCGCTGTGTTTACCCCATCAAGGGAAATGTTGTTGATCTTTATGCAGAGAGTGCCAGCAAATTCGAGAAAGTATTTACAGATGTGGTTTTGTAGGCCTGCCACATGCACAGCATGAATGCAGCACGTGCATGAACTTTAGTTACACTTAAGCACGTGTAAGTAATGGCTTGGCTTGGAATGTGAGGATTCGTATGTCCTTGACAAGAGGTTGGCAGGATATACATTTCTGTATCATATTAGAATGTGTGTCCTATCTTCTTCCTTATTTTCGCTCATCCTATATACAGTCAAACTCGTCTCCAGGTTACCACAGAGCTGATCTTATCCATGAGCACGGTTAGCTACCCAGCAAGCATAAATAAAAATGCCTTGGAAGTATTGGTTTCTAACTATAGTGGCATATCATAAATGTAAAGATGGTATAACTTCTTTTATAATTATTTGACTGTGCAGTTTTTTTGTGGTGTGGGTAGCAGACTTTCACTTTGTCTGCCTAAGAAGAATGGGCCTCATTCACAGAATCCGAAAAAAGTTTACAAGTCAAAGGTGTGAGTAAAAATCCCACAAGATACATTTAGAAATCTACATAAAATGTACATTTTGCTGCACTAAATATACATTTGGCATGAATGACACGCTGCATTTTTTAGCACATACAGTAGTACTCCAGAAGTACAATTTACAATGTACAAAATGCAATTTAAAAACCCAGGAGTGAAGCTATCCTAGTACAGTTTACTTACTACAAAATAGTATTGACAAACGAATGGACATCTCCGTCTCTCCTACCTTTGCTGCACGGCGATCTCTGCTGTGGTGGAACTCTTCCCACATGTAGGGGCATATTCTCAAGGATCTATCGCCGAGTTAACAACACTTTATCTCAGCCAAAGTCGCGATAAAATTATCGCCCCATTCACAAGCTGGTGCAAACAGCCTATATCACCAGTTTACCTGCGATAGCATCCGCAAAAAACGGTGGGTGGACAAAATATCGAAAACACAAATATCGTCGGACACAATATCGTGTCAAAAATATCGAGGACAAGAATATCGTGAAGGTCATTTTCTATGGGTAAGTAAAGTTTTACTATATATAACTCCACATATATGTACTTTGACGATATATATATCTTCAAGGTACGTAGATCTGGAGTTAAGAATAGTAAATTGATACCTATCTATTTGCACTTACCTACTCGATATTCTTGTCCTCAATATTTTGGACACAATATTCTGTCCACACGATATTTTGTTTTCGATATTCTGTCAGTGAACCGCAAAAAACATCGCCACAGATGAGCCCGGCAACTAACGCTAATGAGATGCAGAGTAGGCGTCCACGAGCAAAAATCTGTGACAACACCACAACGCAACATTCTCAACGACCAGCCAGATCGGCGATAAGAACACAAAACAGGCGATACGGCGCGTTAGCAGCAGGAAATTAACAGCTGCTCTGACCTGGTGCAAAGTCGGACGACAACCTGCACCAGAAAAGGGAGCCCAGCCCACAGTCACACCTGAAGAACAACAGATGCCATGGAGCTACTCATCATGCAGCTCGGAGCACCAACAGGGCCACAACACCCACCGCCACCACACCCAGGCCCGCCACCCCCCCCCCCGGACTCCCTGCACCCCCCCGGACCACCACGGAGGCAGCGCAGACAAAGGCAGCGGACCTTCAGGAAACGCACCAGCCTCACAGACTTGACACCAGAGGATGTCATTGCCCACTACAGACTCAAAAGGTCAACCATCCTCCGCATCCTGACCATCATTGCCCACATGCTGACGGTACCAACACAGTGGACAACCAACATCCCACCTCAGACAAAGCTTCTGGCTGTGCTGCACCTGTTGGCCTCTGGGACCTTCCAACCAACAACTGCCAGAGTCGGAGGAGTCTCACAGCCAGCCCTATCCAAGTACCTCACACCTGTCTTGGATGCCATCATCAGCTTGGTACACCAGCACCTTTACTTCCCACACACTGCGCAGGAACAGCTGGGGACCAAGCAAGGGTACTACGCCATAGCTGGCTTCCCTCACATGTTGGGGGCAATCAACTGCACATATGTACTCCTCGTGCCCCCTGCCGCCACTGCACACAATTACCGCAACAGGAAGCACACGCATTCCATCAATGTGCAAGCAATAGTGGACCACCGGGGACTCTTCACCAATGCCGTCGACAACTACCCAGGCAGTGTGCATGATTCCTACATCTTCCAACAGTCCATCATCAACCAGCGCTTTGAGGCTGGCATCTATGCAAATGCAATGCTCGTTGGTAAGTACCAACTGAACACACCACACACCTCAACTCCACCGACATACAACTCACAACTCTGGGAATGCACACGTTACAAAATCACATACAACATGACAAACAACATGCCCACATACCAGACACAACAACACAATTTACTGTGGTAACCTGGGCTAGCCATGTACACAAGCCAACAACGGCATGGCACCACAGCCACACAATAGCAGAATGTGGGGAGAGGTGGGAACCAGGCATGTGCGAAGGAGGCAAGTGACCCATGAATGAGAATGTACACAATGCCAAGTGTGGCGTGGATGTGCTGGACAGGCTTGAGTATGCAGACCACAGACATTTCCATGTCGACATACACTGCTGGTGTTTGGAGTTTAGTGGACAGTGGACGCAACCATGTTACCTCAGCCAGTGGGGAAGATCGCGGAAATGTAGCTTGTTACGTCCCCCCTTGTAAGCGTGAGCAGAGTGGGCTGGCCCGGCGTACGCCAGGCCAGCGTATGGGTGTGAATAAAAAGCACGTTGCTCTTGGCGTGGTTCTCTTCCGGAATGGCCAACGTGTCTGTCAGGGCGGCGCCTCTCACCCCGCCACGAGGCCGACGCCGTGAGCGGTGGTGCCTGCGATCCTGTGCGCCTGCTGCACCCCAGGCCGCTGGCCCCCAGACTCGTCTTGGCCGCCCCTGCGCACCCAGGCCTCACTGCTCACCTGCCGACACTGGCGTGTGTCAAAGAGGGCCCACCACGTGCCGGTGCAAGCTCCAAGCCCGAGGCCTGCGACCTTGGCAGCCTCCTCAGACCATCGCTGGCCTCCGCGACACAGGCCCCCAGCACTCCTTTCTCGTTGACGTACTCCACCGCTGCCTCCGTCCTACACTGCGGTGAAGTAGGTCACACATTTGGAACTGAGTCTTGATTATTCAATGGCCGAGTTCATATCATTGTACGCAAGGAGAGGAGTAAGAGGAAGACGCGGTTCAGTCCGGAGGAAAAAAGGATCATCGTTATGGAGGTGATCGAACACTACCAACAACTGCTCTGGTGCCACTAACTCTGTGCATCGCAAGCCAATGACACGTGGCTGTGGGCCCCTGCTGACCACTGCCTCCGGCCTACACTGCGGTCCACCAGGGCTCACACATCAAATCGAGTCCTGACCTGCCTGGATGACGCATCACCGCTGGCTGCACACGCCACCACCGCCAGGACCACCTCCAACCAACAACTGCCAGAGTCAAAAGAGTCTTACAGCCAGACTATCAGAGTTGCTCACACCTGTCTTGGATGCCATCATCAGCTTGATACCCTGCTCAGCTCTTCAGGTGCCACTAACTCAGTGCACCACAACTCATGGACCCTTTCTGATTGAGTTTTGTGCTGTGGACAGCTCACGCAACAATGTCACCTCAGGCAGTGGGGAAGACATGGGACGATGATGAGGAAGATGAGGCAGGTGTAACACACCCCACTGCAGCTGCAGCAGGATATCCCAAAGGGACACAATCCTAGACAATTTCTTCACATGAGCACGCTCAGCTCTAGTGCCCCTACCTCAGTGCACTGCAACTCACGGACCCTTCTGATTGAATATTGGGTGACCTCTGTACTTGCTCCGGCTACCACCATGATGCTTCGCAGTTGTTTGTGTCATGTTGGTGTTTTGTGTTTCCACTTTAATAGTGATCACTGTTCAAGTTGTTGCCAGCACCAACCCCTCCCTGAGGGCTGGCTTACACCCACCCCACACCCATCCAGCACAGGCGTCACTGGACATGTGACCCTGGTAATAAAAGGTGGCCGGGCACACGTGCCCGTAGCCAGTTCAACTATCTCACTAAGGGGCCGATTCCGATCTCGGCCGGTAGTGCTCCGAATCGGATTTGGTTTTACCGGATCCGATCCGGAGCCCTATTTTCCGACCGAGTCGTACGCGCGTCCGGGCGAGCGAGTACGATGCGTATTCGCCGACCGACTCGTCCGGGCGACCCGACCGCTCCGACCGACTGGTTCCCGGATCGTACTGCTCCGACCGACTCGCTCGGACCCGGTTCGCACCGCGCAATGGAGACGTTTTCCGGCCGGGTAAGTACGATGCGCACCTCGACCGCTCCGACCGACTCGCGCCGTCCGACTCGAACTCGCTGTCGGAGCCGTACTTTGGGGGTCCGTGTCGGACCCCCCTGTACGCGTACCCGTGCGAGGCGCACACAGGGGGGACCCATGGGTCCCCCCTACCTGTGCGTGTACGCCGCAAAGCGCTACGCGGCGTACTCGCTGTAGGGGGCGCCCTTGTCCGCCTCGCACCCATTGAGGCAATGGGAGCCCGCGTACGCGTTGTACGACCGGCTCCCATTGAGTTCAATGGGAGTTCGACCGACTCGTGTCCGGTGGCATACGAATGCATCGGACTCGTTCGGTCGGACTGCACGGGTCCGATTCGGTCGGAAATCTCTCCGAGGCCGGCTCGGTCGGAGAAATTACCGACACGAATCGGAATCGGCCCCTAAGTGTGTCCGTGTGGTCATTATGTATGCATGATGGGCCAGGGCCCTACCACATTACATTGTGCTGTGGACAGCGGACGCAACCATGTCACCTCAGGCAGTGGGTAAGACCTTGGACATGTAGCTTTGTCGTCCCCCCTTTTATACGTAAGAGGAGTGGACTTGGCCGGCGTACGCAAGTACAGCGTAGGGGTGTGAATGATTATCCCGGGGCTCTGGGCGTGGTTCAGTACTGGAAATGTGCAAATGCGTGTGTCTCTGTCGCAGTGCGAGTGTCCGTTGGGGAGTGCAAGTGGTCCCTGATGGGAATTAGACACCCACGTATGTAATCTAGTTTGGCTGCCATGAGGTCGAAACCCACCCGCACCTGTTCAGCCACCTCCTTCTGGCAGTCTAACACCTGGCCTTGGAATCCGATGCGTGCTTTGGTGAGGTGCTGGGAGCCAGCCGTGGTGGTGGGTGCTTCCTGCTGTGTGGTCTGTGCAGGGGGTGGGGTCTCCTCGATGCAGCTGGGCTGCCCTGCTCCTGGAGGTGGTTTGCCTAAGATGTCATGAGCTGTTGTAGGGCGTCGGTGTCGAAGGTGTGGAGGTCCTCTTCATCATCACTGATGAGTCGTCTGGTCTGCTCTGCAGGAGGTGTTGATTGTCCCTCTGCAATGTGAAGGGGAGATGCATTTTAACATTGTGTTGACATGTATGTTGACGCATTGTTCTAGTTTACATCCAGACTGCATGACAATGTACATTGGGACTGTTTGGGAGGAGCTGACTATTTGATGCGGGACAGTGGACATTTGAACTACATCACGGATGTGAGGTTGTACACGTACATTTTCATCTCACAGTTTCCTGCTATGCCAGATGTGATTGGCCAGTTTCTACGCACAAGTGGAACCAGTTGTGTCCTCTGTTCTGTAGTGAAAGTGTTGCACTTTGTACCACATTGTCGTCAATGTTGATGTGCTGTTATTGCTATGTGTGTGTGCTGCATTGTGGCAGAGTCGCCCCTGCAGCAGTGATTTTGCTGCCCCTTATCCCTTTGAGGCGGAGTGCCTTTGACTTCTGTGCTTCTACAGTGCTGAGATGTTGCAGACTTGGCTAATTTTGGCTCTTGTTCGTATCTTGTGCATGGTTTATCCGCAGATGTGTTGTTGACGTCAGGGGTTGTTTGTGCACGTGGATGTGTCAGAGTGTGACCTGCTCCTTTCCGGATGTGTTCCACACTCAGCCACCCCAGTGTCGTGGCGTGCACCATGTCATGATAATTGGACTGCAGCCATGCTATTCGTCATGCAGTGTCACTTGCATTGTCATAGTGGCTCACAGACACGCAGTTTTGCTGGTTTTGACACGTGTGCATGGGTTGGTTGTGAGATTGGTGCTGTGTGTGGAGAGACCTCTTTGTGCCCATAGTGGACAGGGGCCTACTTGCTGTTTGTATGTGTGCTGCAGTGTGCCAAGGGGATCAGGGACATGATCCAGAGTCATTGTGGGTGTGCAGTGTGCTCTACTTAATTATGCATGTGTGCCATTGTGCCCATCTCCCCCCGTCCCCCCAGTCCCTGTTCGGTACTCACCCTGGTGCTGTTGTGTCAGGTCATGTCGAGCAGTGTCCGGACCCCCAACTCCTGCCACCGTCTCCCCACTGATGACTGTGGCCACCATTTCCTCCATCTCATCCAGCTCCTGGTGTTCCGCTGGACTGCCACCTCCAGTCTGCATTGGTGCCTGATGGTTGTCAGCGAGTTTCTTCTTGGTTTTGCGCTTCGCATCATTCCAGCGCCTCTTGACCTCTCCAACTGTCCTCCTCCTCACTCCGACTGCATTCACCTTGTCCAGGATGGACTGCCATATTGCATTTTTATTTGCCAATGACACGTTGGAGGTGACGAACAGTTGTTGGTGGTGTTCTATCACCTCCGTGATGATGATCCTGTTTTCCTGCGGACTGAACCTCGTCTTCCTCGTCTTCTTCTCCTTGCCCTTCCGTGACCCCGAGGTCCCAGGCTGGTCCTCCTGGGGTCTTGTGGGGTTCTGGTCATCCTCTGTACTTGCTCCGGCTTTCTCCATGGTGCTACGCAGTTTGAATTATTTTGTTTGTGTTTTTCGGTGCTTTTATAGTGCATTTTCCCGCATGACGCGTGGGAATTGCAGGCCTGTCGCTGGTTATCGCTGATTTTTTTATCGCGGTTGGCCACATAGCAACTTTTTTTGCGTTCGTGTTTTGCGTTTTTTTGCCGTCACGGTAATTTTATCACGGTCATTTGACGCGTTAGCGTGAGACTATCGCCGTGTTGAGAATACAATGCTAACACGGCATTATTTTCACTCGATAGACTGCGATGTGCAAAGTTGCGTTAAACTAATTTTGCGATAATTATCACACGTTCTTGAGAATATATAGTTTGTTAATTATTTTAATGTATTTTAGTTGATATATTAATTTTATGTTATTATTGTTCAATAAATGTTTTTTTTAAATATAGCATCTAATTTTAAGTGATATAGAATGTTTTATTCAATTTTTGCAGGGGGATAGGGTGAAAGTTAATTAGGTAATAATTAATTATGAATATTTTAATATATTTTGTTTAATTATATGATTGATATTTATTATGTAAATTATGAAAAACTGATTTATTTTTGTTATATATTATTTGCAGGCTGCTAGGTCTGTAGGGGTATAGGGTGGGAAGTTAATTAAGTAATAATTATTTAGCAATTAATTATTAATTGTTAATTATTTATTTGATTGATATTTATTTGTGTAGTTTATATAATATTTATTTAGTTTACGTGTAATTTAATTGTGAGCTGCTAGGTTTGTATGGGTGTAGGGTAGGAAGTTAATTAAGATATAATTAAATGACAATATATTATTAATTGTTAATGAATCATTTAATTGACTTTTAATTACGTAAAATATGGAATACTGATTTATTTTACATATATTTTAGTTGCAAGATGCTAGGTTTGTTGGGGTGGAGGGTGGGAAGTTAATTGAGTAATAATTAATTCACAAATAATTGTTCATTGTAAAATAATATTTCATTAATTCTAAATATGTAAGGTCTGAAAGACATTTATTTTGGTTATGTTTTAGTTTGTATGGGTATAGGATGGGAATGTAATTAATTAATAATTGAATAACACTTATTTATTAATTGATAATTATTGATCAGTAATTATGTAAATTGATTAATTGTTTTTAGTTTTTAATACATATATATATATTATTTTTTTCTGTTAATCAATAATTTTTAGAGTAAGAGTTAAAAAAATGTGTACATTCATGAGTGTAAAGGGTTTGAAGTGAAGTACTTTCCGTACTCTTGCTTAGACTGTAGTAGGAACAGTAAAGTTAACTCCACCAAAGTCCAACACTTTCCCTACTGTTGCACTGTTTGAAGTGGGAATAGTACATTTCACCCCTCCGAAATTCAACGCTTTCCCTACTGTTACACAGACTAGAGTGGGATTAGTAAATTTAAGCCATCTGAAGTCCAACACTTTTCCTCCTGTTGCAAATACTGGAGTGGGAATGGTAAATTTTACCCCTCCCAAGTCCAACAGTTTCCCTACCATTGCGTTGTTTGGAGAGGGAATAGTAAATGTTGCTCCTTTGAAATTCCAGGCTTTCCCTACTGTTTCGCTGTTTGGAGTGTAAATTGTAAATGCAACCCCTCCGAAGTTCAACGCTTTACCTAGTGTTGTTTAGACTGGAGTGGGAATAGTAAATACAATCCCTTCGAAGTCCAACACTTTACCTACCATTGTTTAACCCAAAAAATGCAATCATAAAAACAATCACAAGAGGTGCTAATTTCTTTTTTTATACATCGTTAGACCACATAAACAGCCATAGAACAAGCCATTTGATGGGTTCCTGCCTCTAAAATGTAAGCACTAGCCTGGTAAATGCTTTAAATAATATAGGACCTAATTACAATGGCGGTCGTACGAGTGTCCGACCACCATCGGAGCGGGTTGGAAACCGACCGACATGTAGTCGGCAGTTCCACCAGCCCAATTAAGATTCTACCGCTGTGTAGATGGTCGGAAACATCCCCTTTTCCATTGCGGTTGTGCTGCAGCCTGGAAAACGGCTGTAGCACAATCTGCAGTGGAAAACAGGATGTTTTGAAACATCCACGCCCCGTGTGTCAGGCACCATGTGGTGCCTGGCACACGGGACATTGATTGTTGGGGAGCCACCACAGGTGTCCCCCCACGGGGACGGGGTCCTGCTAGGGGCCCCAAAAATCCCTTTCTGACAGGTTGAAAGGCTGTTGGAAATGGACATCGTAATCCCTACGGCAGTGCCTGCGCAGGCACCGCCCCTGTTGTATTGATTGATTGATTTGGCAATTATAAAGCGTGAACAACAGTCCGAAGGCTTCAAGGTGCTAATGTGGTTAGTCTACAGGGGGGTGAGAGCATCGTCCCTACACTAACAAGACATTACAAGGCAAAAAGCCAGGTCTTATGGAAACGAAAATGGGCTTCCAGGCAGGCCAGGAGATGTACTGAGGGAGAGTATTCCAAAGCTTAGATGCCGCCATAGCAAAAGCTCTCCCTCCCCATCTTGCCCTCCAAAACCTAGGAATAATCAACAGATTTTTACAAGCAGAACGCAATTGTCTAGAAGGAACATACAGTTGAAAGAGATGCTTAACTCCCTCAGGGCCTGAATTGTGAAGTGACTTATAAACAATGCATAAGGCCTTGAATGCAATTCGTTTGGTGGCAGGGAGTCAATGCAGTTTCCAAATAGCAGCTGAGACTGAATGATATTTAGGAAGATCCAAAAACGAGTCTTGCTGCAGCATTCTAGACAAGCTACAACTTGTCAATGGCTGTCCTATTAATGTCCAGGTAGAACGCTTTGCAATGATCCAGCCTGGACATAATCAGTGCCACAGCCGCTTGTTTATGCGCAGGGAGAGAGAGAAACGGAAACACCTTCCTAAGGGTCTTAATCACCCAAAAATATGATGATTCTATCCTATTGACCTGAAGATTAAAAGACACCTTGTTGTCAACTAGGACACCCAAATTCTTTGCAGAGTCAGCAGGGCTGGGACATTGCCCCAGCATTTCTAGTCACCAAGAATGGGTCCAAATTGATTGTTGGCTACCAACAATCCCCAGGGATTACGATCCGACCGACGGTCAGATGCGTCGGTCAGTCCCTCCGACCACAGCGCTCAGACCAACAGCATCCTAATGCGGCGGTCGGACCACTGTGCTGGATGGCGGTCAGACCGCCACCGACGGCCTGTCAGTGGTGATCGGACTGCCATCCTAATCAGGCCCATAGTTAGTTCTCCAGACGTCATGGTTTAAATGACCAAGGAGACTTACTGTTTATTTTTCTAAAGTTGCTGGGAGGGGGACTGCAGAACTCCGTCCAGGCTCCCACAAAATGAAAACATTTTGGTGTTGCCCCATCTAGGGACATCACCAAAACTAAAAAATATGTAATTCGCCTTTGTGTTTTATTTTTTATTTTTATGCATGTCCCGGTTCCACCCTGGACACCCACTGTTTTTTTGTTGTTTTTTTTTAATAAGGGGCCGCAGTGGGAGCCCCAGGGCCCCCACGGCCCGCCAGCTCTCTGCAAGAGGCCACAGGAGCCAGCTGTTTTTTTCAAATTAAGGGGTGCCCTGGAGCCCAACCCGGGGCATCTAACACCATTATACTTGTTGGAGGGAGCCCCACGGCTCCCACAGCCACACTGTCTCCCTACTTCTGCAGGAGCTGGCCAAATGTTTTAGTAATTTGGTGGCGTGCGCTCCGGTGCCACAGCTGCTGCCTCACTGGGGGCTGTGGGGGGAGGCCTAGGGCCCCCACAGCCCTGCGAGTTCCCCTGCTTGCACACATCACAGATGTCGTGGGTGCCGGCATAGCTTCCACCATGTGCAGACAGGGAAATAGTTTTCTTTTCATACCAGGCAGGAGCAGCTTTGTGTTCCCACCTGGTGGGAGAACTATGCACTTTCCCTGCCCGGCCTTCCACAGTGGTCTAATGAGCAGCTATCGCACTAACATTTATGGGGCTTATTTATGAGAAATTGGCGTGGGGCAACACCGCAAGTTTTCTTGCTGTGCCGCCATACGCCAATTCGAAAGGGCAGGAATGCACCGTATTTATAATATACAGTGTATTCCAGTCCTTTCAACCAGCGCTAGTGCACATTCTACAGCCATGCTCCAACACAGGCAGCCTTGCACCATTGGGATAGGATGTCCGTGTTGTTGGCAGGATTGTTTTTGTGCAGGAAGGTGCACCTTCCTGCACAAGAACAATCCTAAGAGGCGTTTTTCTCTTTCTACGTGTGCTGTAGAATGCAGCACACATAGAGGAAAAAACAAGGAGAAATTAAAACATTTCTCCTCGTTAAGCCTGCTCTGGGGAGGGACATGGTTTTGACGCATTCCCACATTATGCCATATTGTAATCTGAGAATGTGTCAAAATCCATGGGCATTGCGTGGAACACCCTCTGCAATGCCCATGGAACGTCTCTTTGACTCAGAGTAAGGCAAGTCAGCGACTTTCACTGCTTTGCCTTACTCCATATTTACGAGAATATGAAAAGCCATGAAAAGAGTCTTTGTGTGACCTCATAGGTATGGGTCTAAACACTGCACCTCCAGAGCATCACAAAAGTGCCACTCTGGCGGCGCAAAAGTGCCACAAGGGGCTTGTAAATAAGCCCCTCTATATTTATGCCAAAACTGCATTATAACTGAACTCCAACTTGATGGAATCAAAGGTGTGAAAACTGAAGTCGAAGAAGGGGGATGGATGTTTCTTTTCTGTCACAAAATTATGGTTACTGCTCTGGAAAGCTAAAATGATGACACATTATCTTTCAGTTTTGAAATGTCTTTCTCGTACATGTTAATAAAACATTTTGACATGCATACTGAAACTGTACTTTCAACACCAGCAGCAGTCTGTCAATGATTTCCCTAGTGATCAACTGCAGCTTCAACACAGAGTTCTAATGAACATATTCAGTGCTAACATTCTACATTTGTGACAAAAGTGTGACAAACCTGAAGGCCATCTTGACTAAATAAAAGTTGTAAACCTGGAATGAATTTCCTACAGAGGATCAAGCAGTAAATAAACAAAACATGGAGTTTTCTTTTACTCATAGTATTTTTGGTTAATTCTTTAGAAAGCTAAATTGAGAAAACATTTTCTATGAGTTTTTCCTCTTCCACTGCAATAAAACGTTATGACATGAAGAGTGAAACATGATCTTCCAACAACAGCAGTCTGCCAGTTAACTCTGTAGTAATTGTAAGAAATTGGGGTATTATTGGAGGGGGTTATTAATAACCACAATCCGTGTCAGGGTGAACCACTAGAATCACTAAATAAAACTGAGCTCAACCCTGTGGTAGCTATGGCACTGAGCCAACAAGCTTAACTCAGAGGCAATATGTACAGTATTTATGCAGCACTAAAACATTAATAAAGGCAAAATAATGAAAATCTCAAAATGAGTTTAGGAAAATAGCGTAGACTTTAATAAACAAAATGACACCAAATTGACATAAATCCAATAACAGCCATTGTAGATATGAATGTTTAAGGTTTTAAGTAGAAATAGCTCCAACAAGATCAAAGTTCAAATGATAGTCAATGGTCGCAGTAGAACAGAACCTAGGTGCAATTTGACACTAACAGCGATGGAGTGCAGGTCAGATACACTAATCAGGTTCATTCTGGTCAAAGATTTTACCTTCTGATTCTACCTACTCTTTAAGTCCCAATCCACCCCAGGAGTACACATTTAAATCCCCCAGTACCTGAGAGGAGGCACTTGGAGACTCATAGGGTGACAGGAAGAGGCCAGCAACAGGGTCCAATCCAGGAACAGTTGCCACTGGCTAGCAGAGCAGTTGCAGGGAAGGGCCTCCTATAGCTTGTTGTGTCCCTGTAGCTTAATGAGAGGTCAGATTTATGACTCTTGGAGTTCACTTCTTTGTCCTGGGTACACGAGAACGAGCAGGTCCTGTCTCTTATGCTCTTCTCAAGTCTCAGACAACAAGTTCAGTCCTCTTTCGATGTTCCACAGCTCCAGAACTGCTCTGAAGTAGGGGCCTGGAGGTGCCGCATTTATACCTGGCATGAGCTAGCGGGTTCGAATCACCACTAGGGATGTCCTAATCAATGGGGTAAAGGCTCATAAGGCTAACCCTGCCCAATTTGAGCATTTGCAAGCTGGCCAAAGTCTTCAGCCATTATAAAGTTGGGCTTTGGGGGCTCTGAGGGCTGGGAGTGTGTGTGGAGAATACCATGGTTATTGTATTGCCCTTACACATATAACACTAAAATCAAGTTTTAGGCAGTCCTGCACCTCCAACCAACTCAGAGACAGACGTCTGACAGAATCAAAGCTCAGCTTTCAGCATCAGGACAGTGGATACACACAAAGGGGCTGATTACGAGTCTGGCGGTCAACGGCCCACCAGACTTACGAGGGCGCTGCGGTGGCAGTATTGCCCTGTTATGACTAGAGTGGTCGGACCACCATTGTGGCATGGTGGTCTTGAGGTCGCAATATGCTTGGTGGGACTGCCACGGTCCTGCCAAGCATATATTACGAGTTTCCTCTCCTCCACAGTTTTCATGGCGATTCCTCCTCCATAAAACTGTGGAAGACAAGAAACAAAGGGGGCCCTATAGGACCCCCTGTTACCTGAGGACCGTGAGGTGCAACATGTGCTCTCCTGTGTGCATGCACCCCAGTTCCTGCACGTCATGGACTGCAGCAGTCTATGCAGTGCAGGTACTGCCTTTGACATTCCCACTGCAGTGCCTATTTCATAGGCACCGCTGTGGGAACGCCCAAGAACCGCCTGCCAGTGACTAAAAAAGTCATATTATGGCGGGCGGTGTGCACACAGGTTTGGTGGTGCTGCAGCGGGGCGCTCCCGCACCCCCAAACTCGTAATCAGGCACTAAGTGTTTTGACTTATTTTTCCCTTCTATGAAGTGAAATGTTATATCTAAACCTAGCAGACTTGTCAAACAAACTTTAAAACTGTAATGTCAAAGAGAAGCCCATTGTGATTGGGGCCTGACTGGCTTGCAGGACAAAAGAAGGGCCCTGTGAAGTGTCAGCTCACATTTACCTGTGACAGGGAGTCCTTTTTGAAGTCTGCCCCAAGTGTCATATGAAAACCCCAGCAGATCTGTCAAGCAGGATGTGACATTCATGTAGGACTTGACACATTAATGTCAAAGAGGATCCGTCCAACCTCCCCATCATATTCTATCAAGTTCACATGGGTCATCTTTACCCATTCAGGTCAGCCTATTGTTTGCCCCTGAGAACAGTTCACACCTTACCACACAGAAGCCATCAGCTGCCATGTGACAGTTAGGAGGCATTGAAAGACCTTTGAAGCTTTAGGCAGGCAAAACATTTCTAAAGTACACTTTCTGTAATAGAGAAATTCTACTTTACTATTAAATTGGATGTTTCTTACCTAATAAAAAGAATCCTTGAAACATTTCTCTATCTGTTTGCTAGAGGAGATAATATTAATTAAACTTAATATTGTACCCCAACACTTTCTTATGGAACAGCTAACCTTGCTACAGAGAAAATAGCCGGTTGGGTCTTTTTGTAAGGACCTGTTTAACAATACATGTCTTACTCTTAAGTATCAGGCAACCTGCCTTAATGAGAAGGAAGGCCTCCTTAGGAGTGACTTATTAATATTTAGAAGCATAGTTAAGGCCTTTTTAAAATGGAGTATTGTTAATATGCAATTTAAACCTGCACAGCCAGGCTACTGGTGGCAGGCCTGCAGTCATGTTTCCATTGTCACTGCAGTAGGTGGCACAAAGAGTGCTGCAGCCTACTGATGACATTTAACTTTCAGCCCCTGGGTGCCCTGTGGGTGCTATATACTAGGGACGTATAGGTAAGTTAAATATGCCAGGAGCATGCCAATTTCATCATGTAGAAAGGAGCATCACAAGCACTTTACCAGTGTTTAGCAGGGGTAAAGTGCACAAGTTATATAGCCAGCAAAAAATGGGTTCAGCAAAAAAGGGCAAACAAATCAGGGTGACCCGTCATAAAGAGGAAATTTGACAGTAATAAACTGCAACACCACCACAATGTTTTAATGTGCTCTTTAATGGCTGCTATTCAGCCGAATAAAGATGATGATGAACAACTACAATTACAGTGCTGTAAGAAATTGGGTTGTTAGTGGCGAGGGTTCGAAGACCAGCTCATGCAATAACCACAATCCTTGTCATGGTGAACCCAAAAGTCACTAAATTACCCTGCGCTTAACCCTCTGGTAGCTTGACACAAAGCAGTCAGACTTAACATAGAGGCAAGGTGTAAAGTATTTATGCAGCATTCAAAAATATAGTGAAAACGCAAAACAAAAAAAATCCAAAACCAATTTAGATAGAGTAGATTTTAATAAATAAAATGATACAAGAATGACAAAAATCCAAAAAGTAAAGTTGGAGTTATTAATTTTTAAAGTTCTTAGCGAAAATAGGGCGTAAAAGATCAAAGCACCAACTACGGGTATCTAGTCGCCTGAGACAGGGACAAAGTCAAAAGTTAAGGCTGACTGTGATGGTGCATGGGTCGGATACACGAAATGGACTGGGCCCAGTCTTGGCTTACCTTCATACTTAGAAGAAATATTGAAGAAAAGTTTCTGAGAAGGGAAAGTTCAGTGGGACAAGGTAGTCAGTAGTCTCTGAGGAGGAGATGTTGTCATTCGCAAGCCACTGGACAGACTCATGGTGAGGATTTCTACCTTCTGACTTTGTCACTTTTTTGGAAGTTGAAAATCTCCAGTGGCCGAAGCTGGAGGCTGTAGCCAACAAGGGATCCACTTGGCTGGATGCCTTCTCTAAGAGGTACCACTTAAAAGGATATGCTACTGTGTAGAAGAACATAGTGGGAGCTAGAGCAGAGTCAGGCTGACTGGCAATGCACCTTGGACGGACTAATGAGCAGATAGAACTCGGTCTTCTGTCGGTTTTCATGCTACTTTTTGATTAACATTTTTTTTAAGTCAAACTTTTAGGGTCAGGCAGGAGCAGCAGCTTTAACACCACATCCAGATGTCCGGGACGCGTGGGCACCACTTGGGGAGTTAGGAGTTGTTAGAAATGGGGGTCTCTAGTTGGCAGAGGTAGGTACCTTTGACCAAGTAGGGGCCATTGCTTCTAGTCAGGGTAAGGGGGCTACATTCCTAAAATAACCCCTGCTCACCCCCTTGGTAGCTTGGCACGAGCAGGCAGGCTTATCTCAGAGGCAGTGTGTAAAGCATTTGTGAACACATACAGTAATACAGTACATACAGTAATACAGTGAAAACACTATAAATGGACACCACACCAGTTTAGAAAAATAAGTAATCTTTATCTAGACTTAACACAAGACCAAACGACAAAAATCCACAATACAGTTCTCGAGATATCCTTAAAAATAGTTTATTCACTTAAATCAAGCTTGCAGCAACAAATAACTCCACTTTGAGTTATACGAAGTCGTGACAGATAGAAATCCCAAAGTACGGCGCCGACCGCGAGGTGCGCAGCATCGGGCCCGGAGTCAAACAGACCCACAAAGAACAGTACCTTGGAAAAGCGATGAAAACAAAGACGGCAGTTCACGGCGTCGGGGAGGTGCGGCTTCATAGGTGCTGCGCGGCGTCGGTTCCTTACGACCCCAGGGGAGGTGTAGCCTCTGTTCCTTACTGCATCGCAGGGGAGGCGAGACGACGGTTCCTTACTGCGTCGGGGAGGTGACGTCACGATGGCGCCGAAACCACTGTTCCTTACGATGTCGCGATGTCGATGGATTCAGGGGGTCACCCACGTCGAGGATTGGCTCCGCGATGATGAAGTCGGCTTCGGAGTCGATGCGGCACAACAGCAGGCGTCGGGCCCACGTCGCAAGTCGGAGCAGCGCTCACGGCTTCGGGCAGGTTACGGCGTCGCTCGCTGGCGTCGATGTGGCACGGCAGCTGGCGTTGGGCCTACGTCGCAAGTCGGAGCAGAGCTCACGGCTTCGGTGCAGGTTACGGCATCGCTCGCCGGCGTCGGTGTTGCAATTTCCATCTGTAGCAGCTAAAACAGCAGTTCTAGATGCAGAAAGACAGAAGGGGTGAAGTCTTTGTGTTCCTGAGACTTCAGAACAGGAGGCAAGCTCAGTTTCAAGCCCTTGGAGATCTTCGTCAAGATGATTAAAGTACACACAAAGTTCCTTTTCTCCTTTCCTTGGCAATAAGTAACCACTGCAGGCCAACCCCAAACAATCACCAGTGCAGGGGCAGTCTCCTTCTTCAGCTTCCTTGGTTTCTCTCCTTGGCAAATGTTCGTCTTGATTCCCAGAAGTGATCTAAAGTTCTGGGGTCTGGGCCCCAATATTTATACTACTAAATGCTTTGTTCTCTGAAGGCAGAGAGTGTCTGTACCTAGTCAAAACCAGTTCTGTCCTCCCTGGTGCAGCTTCCTGGCAGGAGGTGGAGACAGCATTGTTGAAAGCAGACCTGGCCCAGGTAGCTGAAAGGAAAACTCCTCCCCCTACTCTCTATTCTATGAAGGCTCAGGCAAGTGAAAGTAAATCTCTTCCCCCTACTCTCTATTCTATGTAGGCTCTATTCAGCCCAGCCCTGACTCATCAGACTGCTGGAGCCAAAGCCCTCTCCAGCCCCCTGTCACTCACAAACCAGACATGGAATACACAAACCTAGCAGAGGCATACTGGATGGTTAGGCAAGAAAATGCCTACTTTCTAAAAGTGGTATTTTCAAACACAGAATGTAAAAATCACCAACGCTAAAAGATGTATTTTAACATTCTGAGTTCAGGCATACTAAACTTTATTTTCCTATCTTGTTCCTTGGGTCAGTTATGCTGATAAGATGTTATAATCAAACTGCCCATTCTGGCCTATGGGAACAGATAGCCTTGCAATTGTGAAAAACGAAATTGGCTGTAATTCACTATCAGGACATGTCACACACATCAGGGCATGTCATACCTTTCACATACAATGCACCCTGCCCATAGGGTTACCTTGGGCCTACCTTAGGGGTGACTAACATGTAGAAAAGGGAAGGTTTAGGGACTGGCGACTGGCAAGTGGATGCACTTGCCAAGTCGACATGGCAGTCCCAGACTGCACACAGGCTCTGCAATGGCAGGCCTGAGCCACATTTTACAAGCTGCTTCTGTAGGTGGCACAACCAGTGCTGCAAGCCCACCAGCAGCATTTGATTTACAGGCCCTGGGCACACATGGTGCACTGTACTAGGGTCTGACAAGAAAATCAAATGGCCAATCATGGAGTCACTAATCCATTACAACAATTTACAATAGGGAGCACTTGCACTTTGGCACTGAATAGCAGTGGCAAAGTGCCCAAAGCATCTAGACCAGCAAAAACATAGGAGGCAACAGCAAAAAAATGGAAGGGAGACCCACGCCAATGGTGCCAGGTCTAACACGTGTCCCCTCCAGCTGAAATGTGGGGAGAACTACCCTACCTCTTGGGAGTTCTCTTCACTAAGGCGGAAAAATCCAGACAGCTCATCAGCATTGGCGTGTTCTGTACCAGGGTGGTGTTCCACCGTGAAGTCCATCCCCTGTAGGGAAATGGACCACCTCAACAGCTATGGGTTCTCACCCCTCATCTGCATCAACCATCCGAGGGTCCTGTGGTCTGTCTGAACCCGGAAGTGAGTCCCAAACAAGTATGGTCTCAACTTCTTCAGTGCCCAGACCACAGCAAATGCCTCACGCTCAATTGCACTCCACCTCTGTTCCCGTGGAAGTAACCTCTTACTAATGAAGGCCAGAGGTTGGTCTAGGCCCTCCTCATTCATCTGTGAAAGTACAGCCCCCACACCATGCTCTGAAGCGTCTGTCTGCACAATGAATTCCTTTGAGAAGTTGGGCGCCTGAAGCACGGGCGCCGTGCACATGGCAGTCTTCAGGGCATCAAAAGCTTTCTGACAGGTGTCAGTCCAGTTCACTTTCTTGGGCTGCTTCCTGGAAGTCAGCTCTGTCAAAGGTGCAACAATGCTGCCATACCCCTTGACAAACCTCCTGTAGTACCCTGTGAGTCCTAAAAAGGCTCTCACCTCTGTCTGGGTCTTGGGGGGTTCTCAAGCCAGGATGGTCTCAATCTTGGGCTGTAGGGGCACCACCTGGCCGCTCCCAACCTGGTGTCCCAAGAACAACACGGAACCCTGCCCGATCTGGCACTTACTCGCCTTGATCGTGAGGCCTGCCCTCCGCAGGGCCATCAACACTTCCCAGAGGTGGCGCAGATGTTCTTCCCAACTGGCGCTGAACACTGCGATGTCATTCAGGTAGGCGGCACTGAAATCTTCCAGTCCAGCCAACACCTGGTTGACCAACCTCTGAAAGGTGGCAGGGGCATTCTTCATCCCAAAGGGCATAACCCGGAATTGGTAGTGCCCATCTGGTGTGGAGAATGCTGACCTCTCTCTTGCCCATCAGTTAAGGCGATCTACCAGTACCCAGACGTTAAGTCAAACGTACTGAGGTACCGGGCAGCCTCTAACCAATCAATGAGCTCATCAGCTCTGGGGATGGGGTGCGCGTCAGTCCTGGTGACTGAATTGAGTCCTCGGTAGTCCACACAGAACCGGAGTGCGGATGTGGCACCAGGCGCGGCAGCCTTTGGGACCAAGACCACTGGGCTGGCCCAAGGGCTGTTAGAGGACTGAATCACCCCTAAAGCAAACATCTTGGAGACCTCCTCCTTGATGCAAGCTCTCACCCTGTCAGTCACTCTGTAAGTTTTGTGTTTTACAGGAGGACTGTCCCCAGTGTCCACATCATGGACGCACCACTCAGTGATACCGGGAGTCAGGGAGAAGAGATCAGGAAACTGTCCCAACGGTTGGCGACAGTCATCCTGCTGCTCAGGGGTCAGGGCGGAAGAGAGGTTCACACCGTCCACTGACCCATCTTGCTCTGTTGCAGACAGGAGGTCAGGAAGAGGCTCAGTCTCCTCCTCCATTCCATCATCTGTTGCTAGGAGCATGCCCACTTCGGACCTCTCCAAGTGGGGCTTCAGGCGGTTTACATGTAGGACCCGCAAAGGGTTCATAGGAGACCGCAAGTCCACCAAGTAGGTGACATCACTCTTGCGCTCCACCACCTCAAATGGTCCGTTCCACTTATCCTGGAGCGCACAAGGCTCTACGGGTGCCATGACCCACACTTTCGGTCCAGGCTGAAACTCGATCAGAGTGGCATTCTGATCATACCACCGTTTCATCTCCTCCTGGCTGGCTTCCAGATTCACCTTAGCGAGTTGTCTGAAATGCCAAGTTTGGTTTCTGAAGGCCAGCATGTAGCTATATACATCCTGGGGAGGTTTACTGGGAGCTTTCTCCCAGCCTTCTTTTACCAAACTCAGAGGTCCTCTTACAGGGTGACCATACAGCAGTTCAAAGGGACTGAACCCTAGGGACTTCTGTGGCACCTCTCTGTAAGCAAACAGAAGGCATGGCAAGAGGATGTCCCACTTACGCCTCATAGATTCCTCAAGACCCGTAATCATGCCTTTTAGGGTCCGGCTGAATCTCTCAACCAGTCCATTACCTTGGGGGTGGTAAGGAGTGGTGAACTTGTAGGTTACACCGCACTCCTGCCACAGGGACTTCATATACTTAGATATGAAGTTGGTACCACGGTCTGACACCACCTCTCTGGGGAACCCCACACAGGAGAAAATCCCCATTAATGCACGTCCTACCACGGGGGCCGTCACAGTCCTGAGAGGGATGGCTTCCGGGTACCGGGTGGCATGGTCCACCAAGACCAGGATGAACCTGTTGCCCATGGCTGTCTTGGGATCCAGAGGCCCCACAATGTCAATGCCCACCCTTTCAAAGGGGGTGCTGACCACAGGGAACGGTTGGAGAGGAGCCTTTTGCTTCCTCCCACTCTTACCACTTGCATGGCAAGTCTGACAGGTCCTGCACTGAGTATCTGAACTCTTGCGAATTTGGGGCCAATAAAAGTGGGTGACAAGTCTTTCAAAGGTCTTGTCTTGCCCCAAATGTCCTGCTAAAGGCACATCATGAGCCAGACCTAGTAGGAAGGCTCTGAAGCGCTGGGGTACCACCAGCACATGGGCTGACCCAGGCTCAGCAACCTTAGGCTCGCTATACAGGAGACCATTCTCCAGGTAGATCCAATGTGATCCAGACTGATCACCTGCTGCCTGGTTTGTGGCCTGTTGTGGCAAACCCACAAGAGAAGGGCACTTCTTCTGCTCCTCGCAGAACTCTTCCCTGGAGGGTCCTCCTTCCTGCTGCCAATGGGTCAGCTCAGGCAGGTCCCCCAGTTCAGCTACTTGTTCCCCTGTAAGTTCCAGGGCATCCCCCTCAAGGTCTGCCTCCTCCTGGACCGTGGGAACTCCGGGGGCTGGTTTCCCGCTCCCCCTGCCTCTCCTCTTTAAGGCAGGCACCTGGGCCACTCTTTCAGGCTCCAGGTCCTCTTGAATACCCTTACTGGCTGCCATGGACCGAGTGGTCACACACGCTCACTCAGGCAGACCCAACATCTCCAAATGAGCTCTTCGCTCCACCTTAGCCCAAGGGGAGCTTTCCAAATCATTACCTAGCAGACAGTCAACAGGCATGGCTCGCCTCACAGCTACTTGAAAGGTACCTGAGACCCCCCCCACTCAAAGGGAACCTGGGCCACCTTACAGTGGCTCTCTGAGTTGTCAGCGGCAACTACAGGGTAAAATGCATGGGGGATCATCTGCTCTTCAGACACCAGCCGACAACTGACAGCTGTCACACTGGTTCCGGTGTCTCTCAGAGCCTCCACCCTATGGCCATTGATGGTCACCCACTGCCTGTATTTCTTAATGTTATCAGGCAGCTGGGTCCTAGGGACCATCTCACTGTCTCCTAAAGAGACCAGGGACATCTCTGTGGGACCCCACCCACCTTGGGCACCCAACTCCTCCCCCAGGGCTACACTAGCCATCTGCCGGGGCGGTGCACCAGTGGGTGCTGCATTCGCTTTCATGGGATACTTAATATCCCAGAAGCAGTGTCCCACCTGACCACAATTATAACATTTCCTGGGCCCCTTCTGAACAGGCTTATCTGTCGGGCCCCTGGCTTTTTCTCAGGGGGAGGCTGGGAACCCTTCCCTTGGTTCCCTTGGGGATTACTTTGGGGCCCTTTCTGGAACTCCCTCTGTTTACCTTTGTCCCCCCCACTCTTCTGCTGGGGACCCTGCCCACCTTTGGCAAAGTCTCCCACATGACCCTTGTGGACCCGGGTACTAACCCAGCGGTCCGCCTCCTCAGCAAGTTTCCTAGGGTTAGTCAGCTTACTATCAATCAGGTGCTGGCGTAGCTCTGGGAAACAATTACTGGACAAGTGCTCCCATGCAATCAAATCATAGAGCGCTTCAAAATCATTCACTTTGCAACCCTTCACCCAACCATCCAATGCTCTGCAAAAAAAAGACACATATTCTACCCAAGTACTTGACTCCAGTTTCTTACAATTTCTAAACCTTTGTCGATAAAGCTCTGGGGTCAACCCATACCTGGTCATTAAGGCTTCCTTCATGTGGACATAGGAATTCTGGTCCTCAGAGGGCAAGTCTAACAAGGTGCCCCGCCCATCACTGAGAAACCGCCCCCACAACCCCGCTCCCCAATCCTTCTCAGGGACCCGGTGGGAGGACATGGCCACTTCATAGGCCTTAAACCATTGCCCAATATCTTCATGCTTGTGGAACTCCTTAATTACATCTTTGGGGATGAATACTCTTGCTTCTACAGGCATGGATGGTGTGCTGCCACCAGAGGGAGTAATCTCTAAGCTCTTGGCTTTCAATTCCAATTCCCTCAACATTCTCTCATGCTCTAAATGCATCCTTTTTTCTTCCAAGGCTAACTTCTTGCTTTCTAATTCCATCTGACCACCCAGTTTGAGCTTGGCTAGCTCCATCTTATGCATCCTATCCCTCTCCCTGTCCTCCAGCTCTTCTGGAGACAGGCCCTTTGAAGAAACACTGCTGCCTGCCCTGGAAGGTACTTTCTCCCCGGTCAGACCCAATGGCCCATCTAGCTGCCCATCTGTATTCTCTGCCTCCTCCCTAGGCTCTTCAGAATGCTCAGGTGTTTTTCTAGCTTCCAACTAGGCCTTCAGCACCTTTTGGAACTCCTCCTTCTTGCTGATGCCTTTCACAGAGATTTTAAATCTTTTACAGAGGGTTTTAAGCTGTGGCAGTGTAGATATCAACCCTGTCTTCTTCAAATTGTAGATCCATAGATGCGTTGGATGCTGCTTTGCTCATTGTAACAAGGATTGGCAGTTTCTAGCAAAAATAGAAGTCCCAAGGAAAAAATTCTACCAAAATGTATGTTGTCGCGTTATGGTCTGCACTCACTAGTAGTGTACACCAATCACTGTATATGAGTCCCAAATGCAAGTCCAAATCCTCACCGCTTACCAACAATGTTAGAAATGGGGGTCTCTAGTTGACAGAGGTAGGTACCTTTGACAAAGTAGGGGCCCTTGCTTCTAGTCAGGTTAAGGGGGCTACACTCCTAAAATATCCCCTGCTCACCCCCTAGGTAGCTTGGCATGAGCAGGCATGCTTATCTCAGAGGCAGTGTGTAAAGCATTTGTGAACATATACAGTAATACAGTGAAAACACTACAAATGGACACCACACCAGTTTAGAAAAATAAGTAATCTTTATCTAGACTTAACACAAGACCAAACGACAAAAATCCACAATACAGTTCTCGAGATATCCTTAAAAATAGGTTATTCACTTAAATCAAGCTTGTAGCAACAAATAACTCCACTTTGAGTTATACGACGTCGTGACAGATAGAAATCCCAAAGTACGGCACCGACCGCGAGGTGCGCGGCGTCGGGCCCGGAGTCAAACAGACCCACAAAGAACAGTACCTTGGAAAAGCGATGAAAACAAAGACGGCAGTTCACGGCGTCGGGGAGGTGCGGCTTCATAGGCGCTGCGCGGCGATGGTTCCTTACAACCCCAGGGGAGGCGTAGCCTCTGTTCCTTACTGCAGGGGAGGCGAGACAACGGTTCCTTACTGCGTCGGGGAGGTGATGTCACGATGGCGCCGAAACCACTGTTCCTTACGATGTCGCGATGTCGATGGATTCAGGGGGTCACCCACGTCGAGGATCGGCTCCGCGATGATGAAGTCGGCTTCGGAGTCGATGCAGCACAGCAGCAGGCGTCGGGTCCACGTCGCAAGTCGGAGCAGCGCTCACGGCTTCGGGCAGGTTACGGCGTCGCTCGTTGGCGTCGATGTGGCACGGCAGCTGGCGTTGGGCCTACGTTGCAAGTCGGAGCAGCGCTCACGGCTTCGGTGCAGGTTACAGCATCGCTCGCCGGCGTCGGTGTTGCAATTTCCTTCTGTAGCAGCTAAAACAGCAGTTCTAGATGCAGGAAGACAGAAAGGGTGAAGTCTTTGTGTTCCTGAGAATTCAGAACAGGAGCCAAGCTCAGTTTCAAGCCCTTGGAGATCTTCCTCAAGATGATTAAAGTACACACAAAGTTCCTTTTCTCCTTTCCTTGGCAATAAGTAACCACTGCAGGCCAACCCCAAACAATCACCAGTTCAGGGGCAGTCTCCTCCTTCAGCTTCCATGGTTTCTCTCCTTGGCAAAGGTTCGTCTTGATTCCCAGAAGTGATCTAAAGTTCTGGGGTCTGGGCCCCAGTATTTATACTACTAAATCCTTTGTTCTCTGAAGGCAGAGACTGTATGTACCTAGTCAAAACCAGTTCTGTCCCCCCTGGTGCAGCTTCCTGGCAGGAGGTGGAGACAGCATTGTTGAAAGCAGACGTGGCCCAGGTAGCTGAAAGGAAAGCTCCTCCCCCTACTCTCTATTCTATGAAGGCTCAGGCAAGTGAAAGGAAATATCCTCCCCCTACTCTCTATTCTATGTAGGCTCTATTTAGCCCAGCCCTGACTCATCAGACTGCTGGAGCCAAAGCCCTCTCCAGCCCCCTGTCACTCACAAACCAGACATGGAATACACAAACCTAGCAGTGGCATACTGGATGGTTAGGCAAGAAAATACCTACTTTCTAAAAGTGGTATTTTCAAACACAGAATGTAAAAATCACCCACACTAAAAGATGTATTTTAACATTCTGAGTTCAGGCATACTAAACTTTATTTTCCCATCTTGTTCCTTGGGTCAGTTATGCTTATAAGATGTTATAATCAAACTGCCCATTCTGGCCTATGGGAACAGATAGCCTTGCAATAGTGAAAAACGAAATTGGCTGTAATTCACTATCAGGACATGTCACACACATCAGGGCATGTCCTACCTTTCATATACAATGCACCCTGCCCAAAGGGTTACCTTGGGCCTACCTTAGGGGTGACTAACATGTAGAAAAGGGAAGGTTTAGGGACTGGCGACTGGCAAGTGGGTGCACTTGCCAAGTCGACATGGCAGTCCCAGACTGCACACAGGCTCTGCAATGGCAGGCCTGAGCCACATTTTACAAGCTGCTTCTGTGGGTGGTGCAACCAGTGCTGCAAGCCCACCAGCAGCATTTGATTTACAGGCCCTGGGCACACATGGTGCACTGTACTAGGGTTTGACAAGTAAATCAAATGGCCAATCATGGAGTCACTAATCCATTACAACAATTTACAATAGGGAGCACTTGCACTTTGGCACTGAATAGCAGTGGCAAAGTGCCCAAAGGATCTAGACTAGCAAAAACACAGCAAAAACATAGGAGGCAACAGCAAAAAAATGGAAGGGAGACACACGCCAATGGTGCCAGGTCTAACAGGAGTCATTATAGATGAGGCCAGGTGGAGGGTCAAGGTCTCCGGAGCATGTTAAGTCCCTGTAGCTCACATAGGAGACCAGCCAACTAGCCCTTGGAGTCATGCTGGTATCCTGGGTTCAAGCAGCGAGGCAGGCCACAAGCAGCTGGTCAGTCCTCTGGGGTGCACGGAGACCTCAATCAGTAGGGCAGTCCCCTGCTAGCAGCAGGACAGTCCTCAGAGGTACAAGACAAGCCACAAGCAGCAGAGAAGTCATCTGGGGATCCAAGGCAGTCCTTCTAAAGTCTTCCGCAAGTCTAGGAGTCTACTGAGGAGTTGTTCTGAGGGGCCAATATTTATAGCTGGTGCCAGCCTTTGAAGTTGGGGAATCTTCTAGGCTACCTCCACATCTGACCCTGGATAGGTCTTTCCTTCCCCTACCAAGACCCCAAGAAGTCTGTGGTGACAGAAGACTAGTGTCAGGTTTATTTGTGTGTGCTGGAGGCAAGCCTTTTAAAATGTAAGTGGGGCAATGAACAGCTCTGTCCCAAACCATCCTGGCAGGATGGCCCATCCTGCCAGCACCTAGTCCCCCTTTGTCTGACTGTCTGAGAGCAATACACAAAGCCCAACAGTTCAGCTATTCTCAGTCATGTGACCTAGCACACTGGCAGCAGGAATCCAATGGTAGGGCAAGAAAAATGCCAACTTTCTGAAAGTGGCATTATCCAAATTGTAACTTGGAATCCGACTTTACCATTAAAGAGGATTCTAACTAACAATTCATTTGAGTTCACAGATGACATTTCTACATGCTCCTAATCAAAATTTAGTACTTATTAAATGTGATAAGATAACCCAATGATAGCCAATGGCAACAAAAACAAAATTCAGAAAACAGGGGTGGTGAATGCAAAAGGTTTGGGGTGACCCTGCAGACAGGGCTAAGTCAAACAAGCGCTAACATTTTGCATTCAAGACAAAAGTAAGGCACTCCTGAAAGTAATGTTGCTCAAATAGGAGCTGCTGTATTTACCGCCTTTCCGGAGGAGCAGGCTGAAGCAAATGAGCATTGAGATGCTGATGCAGATATGAAACTTGCAGGTCAAAAATGTGAGAGTATGTATGGGCTTTTAGTAAATTGATGCATAATGTATTTTTAAAGGGGCTAAAAGTAGTTGAGGGGAGAGATGCCTGCATAAGTAGAGCATCCCCTTCCGGCACCCATTTATTCAGCCTACCCATCTTCTCAAACATGTAACAGCTAAGTAAATATTATTAGCTGGGCATTATGTATTAATTGGCTCATTGAGTGAGGTGTCTGCCTTACGGCGAACCACTCCAGAAGGTAAAAGTGATTTTATAGTTAGGTTAAATGCTAAGACTTTAACGTTTGTTAAAAAAACTGAAATTCACTGAAAAATACAACAGTTTAAGTGACATTATAGTTAGATGTGGGGATGAGGCGTGAGCCAATGTAAACAAAAGCAAAAAACACTGGAATATGCCAGCTGTAGTTTCATGAACTTTCTATAACTTGCACCCCAATAAAGCACTGCTTTTGACGTCACATATTATATCACTCATGACATGAGGGGCTTTGTGACCCACTTGGGACTTCACCTCTCGTAAGTCATGACCCCTCCACACGCTTAACAATGATAATAAATTGCATGTTACACTCTGCCCATTGACATACATACTAAGGGACAGACACATTGTGGAACCTGTGCAAAGTTGCAAAAAGTGATGCAAACTGATGCACAGTGTTCATTTTGGGTTTACTTGCCTGCACAGAATTTGCTTTCAGGTGGAAAGTTGCCTAAAAGTAATTATAAGTAACTTTGCGCTACTCTGGGTCCAGTGTACAACCCATGGGTGTTGAATGGGTCTTCCTGCATTACCACTCTTGGCTTTAGATGCAAATCCCTTTCTACTAACATTTGTAAACAGGACTTTGTCACAAAAAATATGCCTCTTTGAGGTAGGTGCTAAGAAAAAAAGGTTTTTTTTGTCCAATCTTACTAACTTGTATAGCACACATACAAAATGAGAGATGTTTAAAACCAAGTCCAAGCTTAATATTTTGTACAAGAAGGCTACCCTTCTAGTCAAAACCTGTGGTAGATGTCAAACACACGTGTCCGTTAAGGTGCAAAGGTTTATTTGCTTGGTGCACGGCAGCCAAATTGTGTGCCATTGCTTTGCAAGGAAGTTGCAGCTTCATATTTTAGTAGATATGGTGATATCCTTCTCTCTCCCTGTCATAAAATGCAGCACAGCAACTTTGGTTCCTGTGATGTGTTTCGGGACATATTAGTAAATATGTTTCAAAATGTTTAAGATGGCTGCCACCATCTACAAGTTTCATTAGAGTGCTGTGACTCTATGGGACATGCAGTCCACACTTTGCACACCTCTCCTTCCTCTTCTGGTTTTGAAGAGATGCATTTTAGAGGATTTGGAAAAGCACATCAGATGGTACTGGCATGCAGATGTAACCATGTTAGTGCCTCAACCGGACACTACTAGACAAATTTGTACCTCATCAGGCCAGAGTTCTTGGTTTGTGCTGCCAGGAGGATTTTGCAACAAAGTCTGTGACTCCCACCGGACCAATGACACCTGGGGCCTATTACATAAAGTGCCCCTGGGGCACAACTGTCATTTGCGTTAGCTTTGCACACCACTGGGGCTCTTTGGTATTACAGAAGGGGCCACAGACGCTTGTGCGACCCCTTCTGTAATACCGATTGCACTGGCGCACATAAAGTGCCAGCGTTATCTGCAGGGGGTGTTCCCTAATTTGCATGGGAGCTTGCCCCATGCAAATGAGGGAATCAATTTGCTTCTGCGCCTTATTACAGACACAGGCGTAGAGGCAAAGAAGTCATCAGGAGGCACACTGAGAGTGCGGCACCTAAAAGGTGGCACACTCTGAGTGCACCCCCTGAGAGCAGCCCTCTGGAGGGGAAAAAGGGGTCCCATGGACGCCCCCAGACATCCCCTTGCAGGCGGGTGCAGTCACTGACTGCAACCGCCTTCAAGGGGATCTCTAATCCCCTTAAAAAGGGCAGGCGGAAGACGGAGCCGCTGTAAAGCAGCCTCTCCGTTTTTCACTGGAATGCGCTGCCCCCACAGCAGCATGAGTCCGCAGCTGCCCTGGGAGCAGCGCATTGATGGTAATAGGGTGCATTTTCACTGTTTGCGCCCGGCACACCTTTTTAGGTCTCGCCTAGCGTTGCTGCGCACATGCGCAGCTCGCTCGGCGAGATTTATTGCAGATGAGGACTTTGAGAAAAGGGCTTGAAGCCCCGCCCCTTATTCCCATTGGCTTACGTCACCGTTTATGTTAAACGTGGGCTGCCATTGGAAATACGGTTTCTGGGGTGCCTCCTTTTCGCTTTTTTGTCCGGCCCATCTGGACTGGCTTGCTTGCATTACGGCTGTCGTGACGAAGTTTCTTATCAGAAGCTTCGTCACGCTGCCTTGCATGCGCCAGTCCGGCTCTCTGATTGGGCGCTGTGAGAACGCTCTTCATATGGTAACGGGCTTGTTTTAGTAGGATTTCCGCATCTTTGGGCGTCCTTCCAAGGTGTGCATGGCTTGCGTAGCTGCTTTTTCTTACTGTGTTTTTCTTAACATCTTAACATTTATATAGCGCGAACTCGACCCGAAGCTTTCGGAGCGCTTCACATAAGCACCTTATTCCAGCACTGTCATCACCAGTTGCCCTCATACACCCGCCAGGCTCCAACAGACATACACGGAGAAGCCCATTAGGGGTTATAGGCACAACACAGACACCTGGGCGCCGTGGCGGGTGTATGCACGCGCCACAAACTGAATTCGACCCAAGTGTGCACGCCGGCACGGGCACACTCCGGCACCTACAGCGAATGCACGGACACGCCCAAGCCACCCGGGACACCAGGAGGCACAATCTGACTGAAGCAGAATACCACCGGTCAATCCGTTCAGCCCATCCTTTCCGGCTCCTTACATGTAAACTCTACCTAGCCTCCAGTGCCACCCTTGCCTGCTGAGCTACAGTAGGAATCCACTTAAATACACCGTGGCACGGGAACGCAGTCAGAATGCGCGCATGGTTTTTTATAAAGTGATCTACTCATAAATAGCGCGAACTAGCTGAAGGTATTGGAGCGCTTTACATGAGCTCCGGTTACGTTACACAAGGGCACATTCAGGCACGGGGAGATTATGCGATCGGCAGGCAGGGCTGCTCGGGAGGAGCGCTTGAGGCAAGCTGGCACAGTGTTTTTTTAATGCAGATTTCTATAGCGCGAACTCTAGCTGAAGGTATTGCAGCGCTTTACATGAGCTCCGGTTACGTTACACAAGGGCACATTCAGGCACGGGGAGATTATGTGATCGGCAGGCAGAGCTGCTCGGGAGGAGCGCTTGAGGCAGGCTGGCACTGTGTTTTTTTATGCAGATCTCTATAGCGCGAGCTCTAGCTGAAGGTATTGGAGCGCTTTACATAAGCTCCGGTTACGTTACACAAGGGCACATTCAGGCACGGGGAGATTATGTAATCGGCAGGCAGGGCTGCTCGGGAGGAGCGCTTGAGGCAGGCTGGCACAGTGTTTTTTTGTATGCAGATTTCTATAGCGCGAACTCTAGCTGAAGGTATTGGAGCGCTTTACATGAGCTCCGGTTACGTTACACAAGGGCACATTCAGGCACGGGGAGATTATGTGATCGGCAGGCACGGCTGCTCGGGAGGAGCGCTTGAGGCAGGCTGGCACAGTGTTTTTTTTAATGCAGATTTCTATAGCGCAAACTCTACCTGAAGGTATTGGAACGCTTTACATGAGATCCGGTTACGTTACACAAGGGCACATTCAGGCACGGGGAGATGATGTGATCGGCAGGCAGGGCTGCCCTGGAGGAGCGCTTGAGGCAGGCTGGCACGGTGTTTTTTTTTTTATGTATGGCGCCGTCCCTAACTCCTTTGGAGACCTCGGGCCATATGTATCAAGCCCATTTCCCGTTCGCAAACGGGCCGATTCTCAGAATCGGCCCGTTTGCGAACGGGAACAAGCCTTTTGGGATGTATCATCCCAAAAGGCATTCGCAAAATAGAGAATCGCAAAATTGCGATTCTCTATTTTGCAAATGCATTTAAGGAATCGCAAACTGCGATTCCTTAAATGAAATGTATGAAGCACCTAAGTTGTGCGATTATGGCTTAAGGAATCGCAAATTACCACCAACTACAGGTTGGTGGTAACTTGCGATTTCTTTGAGAAATGCATTTTTTTGCATTTTTCAAAGTGGCATGTGGCGCACATACATGCCCTTAGGGCATGTATGTGCGCCACATGTGCACCCATGCTCATTTCAGGGGTGCAACAGGGTGTCCTTTGGACACCCTTGCAACCTTGAAATTGCATTCTCAATTTGCGATTCTCTAATTGCTAATCGCAAATTGAGAATGTCCTCCCATTCATTCCTATGGGCCTCTAGGCCCATAGGAATGAATGGGGAGGGTTTCCTTAACTGCGAATCGCAATTTGCGAATCGCAATTAAGAGAATATGTAGGATTCGCAAATTTTCTTGCGAATCCTACATACATCTCGTTTGCGATTCTCAAATAGCGATTCTCAAAAATTCGCTATTTGAGAATCGCAAACACAAACTTTGATACATATGGCCCCTCATCTCCAGACCTTCTTCGTGACAGTGGAATCCCCTCTAATTCTCAGACGTGAACAGCATGGGACTTGCCTCATTTTGGGACCTTCATGCCACAGCTTTAGATCATCAGCACGCAACTTAGCCTCCCCAAGTTAATGCGCTTAAACTTTTTTTATTCATTGCTTCTCTTTTCGACCTCGTTGTTCGCGTCTCACGTTCCTGACTTATATTTGGAAAACTAAGTTGTGTGTCCCGTATATCGTGTAGAATCTACCACGGTTTTCTGTCCAAAGGCTACGCATACAAGTTTAAATTCCCCACTTGCTTGCCCTTCTTTTGCTGGCAAAAAAACTATTTCCATAGTCGTCCTACTTTCATTTACTACTGGTTTTTAGACCAGGACTGAAAATTTGCATAACATGAAAATGCTCACTCAAGTGATTTTTTAGTTCTTTTCTCCTATAAATCCTGTTTATTGTTTTATGCTAGCTGCTGTATTTTGTTTTCCTTATAGCTTATCTATTTTTACTTTATGCAACAATTTTACTTGCTCTACCGTACATCAATACCATTATTTACTCGAAGAAATTTGGTTATTGTCCTTCTCTTTTTCCCCTATTTGATTTCAACTTCATTCTATACCCTTTTATTTCCCCAAACCTATTTTTTTGTGCACTCATTTTCTTTCACAATTTTCAATGCATAGCAAAAATTGCCTCAAAGCCACTTGTTATAAACCTGTTAGTGGTCCATCTATTAAAAGTAGGTTTGTCATCATATATGTGTAGGTTCTGTATGAATGTTTTATGTCAGTTGACTCCATTTCATGTCACTACATCGTCTAGGTAAATTCTATCCAGAACACCCTGCAAGACACTTCTAGATATTTATTACGTTTGGTGTAATATAGAATCCAATTGCAAATTCACAGATCAGATCATCCAAAGAAATTGCAAAGCTTGAACTCAAGATGAGGTTATAGTTCTCTTGCCTCTTTCCTTATATGGGTTATTATATTAGCTGCCTTAGGTAAAGACACACCTGCTAATATTGACAAGGGATAAGGAGAAGAAGCCAGCAAATATTAATTCCATAGTTATAACTTACATATGCATTGTTAACCCACATGTAACATTGTAGCAAATTCACCTTGGGAGGCACTCAGAATACACCACAAAAGTTCCAAATGCATAGATTTTAATAACTTAGCGCGGCTACTGCCTTACATCTGCTTCATAAGTAGGTAACAGTACAAATCTCATGAGATCATCTCTCTCACCTTTCACCATTATATCATTTCCCATTCATCTATTGGTGCTAATACTGACCATAGAACAATGTTGTTTTCAAAAGTAGATGTTTCTGCCCAGTATCCATATATCCAGATGACCAGATGGCATGACTCCTATTGGGGATGAATGAAGTATTTATTCCACTGATTGAATCGGATAAAATTATATTTTACAATGTACTAAAATCTTTATGTCTTAAAAATATTTCCTTTTATGTTTGTAGTGTATAGTTTCATACAAAAAGATTTTCTTGCGTCGACCATCTGTAACAATGTAGAAAAGAAGACTTGTAATATATATTTGTATAAAAAATAAATGAAAAACTTCTAACACTGAGTTTTTTTTTTAATCCTTAAATTTGTGGATCGTTTGAGATGCTTAATTAAAGAAATAATTCAAAAACTTCGCAAAATTTGTAAAGGTTCTGGTGTAATTGCTATTCAGTAGTCCTAATGGTGAAACACTTTTACCACCTTTCAATTGAAAGTGGTATAATACTGTGGGTCTCTTTTGCTGAGAGTTTTTTGTATGGTTCATCGGTCAATCAGGAGGCAGCTCGCCTATATCTGCCTCCCTGAACTCTCTGCCCACACATATCATTGGGCTGGAGCTTGAAGCTCCGGCAAAAAAGACATAGAGGTAGAGAAGGAGGAATGAATGCTAACGATAAAGCGAAAGCAATACCTGCAGGAAGAATAAAACACAGGGGCATATGTACAAGGAGTTAACGCCGCTTTAGCGGCACTTTTCCGACGGTTTAGCTGCAATATTTTTATCGCCATATGTACAAGCTGACGCTAACCTCTGTTAGCGGCAGTTTTACGGCAAAAACGTCCATTTTAAAGATCGCCACTTCTGTTAGCGATAATGACATGCAAGGGAGGTGTTACCGTGCAAAAACGGCCGCTAAACCCACTTCGCGATATTTACAAGGGAATACTTGAAGTGTGGAAGACCAAAAAAACTGCCTCTAACTGCAGTTAGAGGCAGTTTTTAAGACCAGAAAATAGCTGGTCTTAAAAATGGAGATAACACTTGGGGCCTCATTTCAGCAGGTTTTGGTGCTGGACCGCGCTGCAAGCAATTTCGCTGCGCTGTCCTGCGACAAAACTACAGGGCAGGAATGCGCACCATCAATAAGATAGTGCGCATTCCTGGGCCTCACTCATGAAAAGTGTTGCAGCGCTGCGAAAAGACAGCGTTGCAACACTTTTCACTACGCCCTTCTTGCGACACCATGGATGCGCTGAATTCACAGGACAGCGCTCCATGTCGCAAGTAATGACAGATACGTCTGGAATCCTGACGTATCTGTCAGCGTTAAAGTCACGCATTGCTGTAGTTGTGTCACAAGCATGACGCAACTCCAGTAATGCATGGGGCCAGCCTATCCCTGTGGCACTGCGTCACCCTTACGCCTGACATCAGGCAGGCGTAAGGTACTGACGCAGTGCCATTCTTGAGGGATGCCCGGGTGTCGGGGCAGTTGGAGATCCATCGGTGGCGGTTGCACGCTGGGGTGTCATCGTCTGTAAGCGTTGGCGGAGTGGTGGTGCTGAGGAAGTTGAGGAGACGTTCTTCAGTGGCCTTGAACCAGCTGCGAGGGGGGGCGATGATGGCGGTGGTGTACGGTGGGCATGGTGAAGACGTGATGCATACAATGATTTTCGGTCCAGGAGAGCCCGGTGGTGTGGCTGTAGTTGATGTTCACACTGGCGGAGGAGACGTGCTCGACCATATGTCCTGCTATGTGGCTTGCTGCGGTGACTAGCTGCTTGAGTCTGATGTTGGGGAGCTTCCCCAGGAGGGGGTAGTGTTCTGGTCACTGGGGTTGTCCAGGTGCAACTTGAGTTCACCAAGAAGGATGTCGTCGGTGGATGGGAGAGCCTGGGGTGCAATGAGGTCTACAATGGTATCGGAGAATGGGGCTCCATGACACGGGGGGCCTGCAGATGAGGGTGCCGCAGAGGATGGGCTTGGGGTTGGTCCGGATCTGGAAGTTGAGGTGTTCCATGGTCACCGTTGGGTCATTCGAATGCGTGGTCACTCGGAGTGTGCTTCTGTAGGTGATGGCAATGCCTCCACCTGGGTGGTCGGGGTGGTCCTTGCGGGTGAATAAGTAGCCGTCAGTGATGGCAATGGCGATGTCCGGCCCAGAGCAGAGGTTGGTCCTGGCAGGCGATGTGGCGTCCAGGGTTGACGGCGAGGAGGGTGCTGGCGTCGTAGCAGTGGAGTGTCTGAGAGGAAGGGTCCTTGGTGCTGAGCGTGGTCCAGGGGCAGACGGACGCAGACGGGCTTGCCTATTGTTTGCCTTTGGCATGGGAGACGTCCATTACAACACAGGCATTACATCGTAATGCCTTTACAACACTACTCCAACATCACAGGTGCCTTTCACATCGCGTTCCATTACAACGCATTGTGAGGTCAGTAATGGGGTATTTTTTAAGTTTTAGGGTGGGTGTGGGTTTCGTGTGTCAAAGATGAAATTTGGGGTGTATTATGGGGTAAAATATGAAATTTGGGGTGTGTTTTGGGGTCAATTATGAAAATTGGGGTGTGCATTTGGGTCAATTATGAAAATTGGGCTGTGCATTTGGGTAAAATATGAAAATTGGGGTGTGCATTTGGGTCAAATATGATTTTTAGGGTGTGTTTTGGGGGCTCAAAGATGAATTTTAGGGTTCAGTGTTTGATTTAGGGTGCAAGGGTTAGTTTTAGGGTTGCACTCACTGAAGTGGGAATAGTAATTTTTACATCTCCGCTATCCAACACCTTCCTTAATGTTGCAATATGCCTAGTATTAGTATGCATTGTAATGGAATGCGATGTAATGGTATGCGTCGTAACTTTAGATATACCTTTGGCACACCAGTGATACGCCGGCTATTGAGAAGTGCTGCGGGGGAGACTGGACAGCTGGGAGGTGGCAAATGCCGGAAAGAACACTGAATGGGGCGTGGGCGCGTGGGTGTGTGTGTGAGCGGGTGTTGTAAATATTTAAATGAGAGAAATCTTACCTCGAGGCCGGGTCCCGTGTCTTCGTTGCTCCTGCTCTCCTGAGTCTGCTTCCAGGAACAGGAAGTAGGCAGCCAGGCTCCCTCCCCTAAGCCAAGCACAACGCTGCAATGCGGCGTTGGGATTGGTCATTGGCGCTGGGACAAGGCGTTTGGCCAGGGCTGGAGGGGTGGGCATGTTCTCCATGCAGGCTGTAATGCAGCCTGCATTGCAAACACGACAGTGCGCATACTGCTTTGGGCGGCCAGAGCGGGCCGACCAAACAGTCACTGCGCACTTGAGTGGACATGCCACTCAGCTCCTGCCCTGCTCCATGAGTGGAGCTGCCCTAAAGCAAAGGAAACATGGCACAATTACATCAGGAAATTATCATCATGTGATGATTTTTCCTCTTCTTGCACTGCTTGAAAGCAGTGGGGCGACGCTCTTCTGCCATAGTGGATGAGCCGCCACTGGGGGTGCGTCATCTACAGGTGCTAGACCTGGGCGACTCGACCCCCGGGCCTCCTCCGCTGCGTGTCTCACCTTCTCCTTACCTAGACATTGACACCGTGGCGCAATCCAGATCTGTGACTCAGCCAGCAGGAGCCTCAGCCAGGCAGGATTTCACAAGCCTGGGTACAGTAGTCGCCACCAAGTCCGCTGGGGAACCTCCTGATGCAGGTGACGCAGCAAGGCCCCCTTATGCGTGAAGATGCAGCTCTCCTGCCACACAAGTTCGGCGCAGCTCAGGGGCCTCACCCTCCACAGCGTCCAGCCAGCGCAACATCATCCGGCCTGTGAAGCAGAGAGGTGCCGCCCACCGTTAGTAATCCCCTACATGCACCCCGGTGTAGTGGTGGATCATAGTATGCGATGCAGACCTCCCTACGTTGGTGCGCAGGGGCGCCTCTACCATTTATAGCTCCAAGGGGCTCAAGGTGGTCTTCTCACACAGGTCAGCAGCGTGTCTCCATTCGACCTGCCAGACTTCCCCACCAGGCACATGCGATCGTCGTGCCTCAATGTCTACCGCCACAGCTCATCGACTCCACAGCACCTCCGCATCCCACTCCAGGCTCCAGACGCAGGTCCAGCGAGGCATCCAGGCTCCAGACGCAGGTCCAGCGAGGCATCCAGGCTCCAGACGCAGGTCCAGCGAGGCATCCAGGCTCCAGACGCAGGTCCAGCGAGGCATCCAGGTTCCGGACACAGGTCCAGCGAGGCATTCAGGCTCCAGGCGCAGGTCCTTCAAGACATCCAGGCTCTCATCCTGGTCATCCTGGATGTTGGGTGGCTTGACGGGGTTGTTGATGTGTGCTGCACTTGGCCCTGGCTGCTCCATTCTGCATTTCATTGTTTTTTTTGCCTATTTTCTATTGGAGGTCGACTGATAGGCTATTTTTTCCAATAGAGGCAAAAAAACTCACGTTGGGCTGACTAACATGCGTTTTTTTGCCGCTAATGGGCCTTTCGTTGGTTTTCGCCCGCTAATGCCGGAATTACTATCGTCATCACGCTAATGTTAGCGGCAGTTTTCACCGCTGATCCCTGAAGCTATTGCCATGTAGCGACGTCTTGTACATACATTGCTAACAAGGCGATAGTTTTCAGTGGTACACAGCGGTAAGAAAACTGCCGCTAACTAGCGTTAGCAGTAGTTTTCGCCAGTCCTTGTACATATGGCCCACAGTTCCTTTGGCCACCCTGCCTATGATAGGCATACTTAGGAGCTCAGTTTCACAGTAATGTTCCAGTATAAAATCAGCCAACTCCCATCATAGCATATTTGTATATCATTATGCTCTAAAATGATTTATTGAGTATGATGTTGTCATAATTAGGAACTACAGCTTATTTCATGGATCCATTGTAAATGTTCCATAGTGCAATACTTGATTGAAAAATCCCTTATCATTAAATTCTGGAGAGATCTTAATGTGGGTTCTGCCCTGATTAACGTTAATAGAAAAGATTTGGGCTATTGTTCTGGACTTTGTTTCAGCATTGTTTTCTTACAAATATGCTTATGGTGAAACATTACCACCTACATACTTGCCTTCTGATTGTAAATTTGAACATCTTTACCAATTTAACTCACTTCATGCTACTCGCGGTTTAAATTTTGATGTAGTTTGCTATGTATTGTAATCTCCTCTCCATGGTACATTCCGGACCCCCCTCCTCGGTCTCCCAGTTGGTATTGCCCTGGTCCCTGGTTGCCAACATTCCACAGCGCACTCCAGCTGACTGGAACCTGTGGTGGTGTGAAGGCGAATAAAGAAGAGTTCTACAATTGCCTGCTCTTTGTCTTCATTTTAACACTGGCGACGATTCACCGGGTGGGGACGGTTCACCACCACCCCCAATGCTTACTCCAGGTCAGCTGTTCTGTTTCTACTTTATACAAGTGAGTAATCTCCTCTTCTCAACTTCTGTTCAAACTACTTCGCCTTCTCCTTTCGGACTTGCGGTGCTGATGACCTATAGGAGGGACTGCCTTCAGCTGTGCATTTTGTGACATTTAAGCTTCAATTGAGGGGGGAGGGAGTGAATTCACCTCTACTCCTTTCTTCAACGGACTTACTTACTTACTTACTCAACGGGGCGGACTTATCCTCTTTCTACTCCTTGGTGGGATTTGAATTGACGCGCTCCTGCCTCGCCTGGTGCTGTTTCTTCAGCTGTGCTCTGTACGTTATAGAGCTGCCTCAGCGGGTGGAGGAGAGAATCCTTTCAGCTCCCCTGAGGGAATTCTCTCAAGTGTTTCCGTTGTATTTACGAGCTCCTGCCCCGCCTGGTGCAGTCATCGTCAGCTGTGTTTGGCGCGATAGACCAGTTTCCCAGCGGAGGGGTGGAATGAATTCCTTTCAGCGCTTAGGATTCCCTGCTGGTGGAGCATGTCACATTCTGAGGAGACAGCCTTCGTCATCAGCTGTGCCCAGCACGCTAATAGCTTCCTCAGCGGGAGGGAGGAAATCTCTTTCAACTCCTCGGAGGGAGTTGTATCTGCGCGCTCCTGCCCCGCCTGGTGCGGTCATCGTCAGCTGTGTTCGGGTGATAGACCAGCTTCCCCAGCGGAGGGGCGGAGTGAATTCCTTCAGCGCTTCGGATTCCCTGCCGGCGGAGCTTGTCACGATCAGCGGAGAGAGTCGTCTTCTCCTCACGCCTCTGGACACTCCTCCACGGGCGGGGTTTCCCTTCTTGTTGAAGGCCTTGGTTTCCGCCCTCAGCCACTCCTACCTCAGGCAGAATTAACCCGTGGTTGTCTCTGCATTACACAAACTCCCTCAGGGTGATTTAACCGGTGCTTGTCTCTGCACTTCTCCTCTCGAAGCCTCACGGTGATGGGCACAGCTGTTTGTGCTTGTTCCACACGTTTAGAGCCTGAGGGGGAGTTTCACATAATTCTCGTGCATCTTTAATTTCTCGCTGATGGGCACAGCTGATGGCTCTCTATTTCACCTGCCTGTCTTTTCACGCTAATGGGCACAGCTTTACATCTTTAGCGTCACGCTGATGGGCACAGCTAATTCTCACTATTGGTCATGCCTGTCATTTCACGCTGACGGGCACAGCTCTTCACACTTGCTAGGACATTCATGTACTGTTACCATAATTGCTGGCCATACGTAGTGCGCACAGTTGTTACTTTTTGCTCTGTGGGGGATATTATATGAGGTTGGAGGTAATTTACATGTTCTTTTTTGTTTTTACCTTTCACTGACAGGCACAGTTTCATAAGTGTCGATTACTTCACAACCAGTGTTACCTTTCACTGTATGTTGTATACTGTATTTGCTTTACGTTTGAACTCATCTATATTTTACCACTGTCTCCCCCACAATTGGTTCACCTGGTGCAAGCATGGCAGCTGCTAACATGTTACAACCTCCACCCTTCCTTAACGAGGGGGGAGAACCTTTACTGCCATGGAAGCAATGGTTTGGATTATTAGAGTCCTACCTAATTGCTATCGGTGGGGAGAAATTTTCTCATTTACGTAAACTACACACCCTACTGCACAACTTAGGCATTGAGGGCCGTAAGGTTTATGATGATATTTCTGTCACTGCAGATGGGGAAGTGATAGTGATGATGATGAGAATGTGTATTTGGTGGCTGTCAACATATTAGAAAAACACTTCAGCAAAAAAATAAATGTGGTGTTAGAGAGGCATAAGTTCTTTTCAAGGACACAAGGGAAAAGTGAAAAAGTTAAACCATTCATTGCTGCGTTAAAGGGCCTAGCGAACACATGTGAGTTTGAGTCTCTTCAAGAGTCCCTAATTAGGGATCAGTTGGTTAGGTGCACTAACAATCCCAAGATACAGGAGAGACTTCTTGTGGCCAACCCTGATCTCAAGGAAGCCATAGACATAGCGGTGGGGATTGAGCATACAGCAGATTGCATGGTTGCAATGAAAGGAGAGGGGGGCAAGTCCACAGAGGTTAATGCCATAAGAAAACCTGATACAGGAAAAGATAACAAAAATAAGCCGGCTAATACGTTCCCTCCCGGAACCAAACTCAAATGTTATAGGTGTGGGAGTCCTAGCCATCTTGCCAACAACCCCATATGCCAAGCCCGTTCGGTCATCTGCCACAAATGTAGGAAAAGGGGACATTTGACCAGGGTTTGTAAAGTTCAGCGCTCCAAATCGGTGTTGTCTATTGAATCAAAATAATTTCCTGAGTCTAAGTTAATCTTTCAACTTAAAGATACTAATGATACGGCCAAATTTCCCTCTTGTAATATCACTCTGGACAATAAACCTGTAACAGTCTTTGCAGATTCATGTTCCCCATACACACTTGTTGATGCCAAAGTATTCTCCCAACTCTTTCCATTATGGCAAGAGACCATACAGCCCTCTGACATCCAACCGGGTGGTTATAATGGGGATCCCATACCCTTGTTAGGCATGACCACCATGGAAATTGGGTTTAAGGGCAGGTACACGGTGGGTAGGATTTACGTCACCCAGAAAGGATCTAACTTGTTAGGGTGGAAACACCAAAGGGAACTGGGTATCAAACTTGATCCCAACAGTCCTGATCCAGTTTTATTGGTGGATCCATCAGTTGGTGGGAGGGAAGTATGCAACGATTTCCCCAAAGTCTTTTCTGATGATTTGGGTTTACTTAAGGATTACCAACATTCCATAAAGTTAAAATCTAACGCCAAGCCTGTGGCACACAAAGTCAGACCTATACCCCACATGATGCAAGCCCCCCTTCGCACTGAACTCGACAGATTATTGTCTTTAGGCGTAATTGAACCCATTGAATGCTCACAGTGGTTGGCCCCCATTGTTCTCACCACCAAAGCATCCAGTAAAGACATCAGGCTGTGTGTGGACCTTAGGGACCTTAATGAGAACATCTGGGAGGACAGGCACCCCCTGCCCCGCATACACGAGGTCCTCACCCTCATCAAAGGTGCCAGTTGTTTCAGCGTCCTGGATTTGTCCTCAGCCTACTACCAGGTAGAGCTTCACCCAAACTCACGTCACTTAACCTCCTTTGTTACTCCCCTGGGAGCATTCCAATTCCTACGTATGCCATTTGGGTTGGCCTCTGCGGCTGCTGCCTTCCAGAGGATCATGCAGCATGTTCTAAAAGACCTTTCCAGAACCCTCTGTTTCCAGGATGACATACTCATATATGGGAAGGATCTGGAGGAACATAATATCACTCTCAGAATGGTGCTATCCAATTTGGAAAAATCTGGCCTCACTCTCAAAAAGGAAAAATGTCATATTGGAGTGGGATCCGTTGAGTACCTTGGACACACCATTTCTCAGGATGGTATCAGACCCAAATTAGACCTGGTAGAGGCTATTCGAGACACTGCTGCCCCCACTTGCGTTCAAGATCTCAAGTCATTCTTGGGCCTATCCAAATACTACTCCAAGTTTGTAAAAAATGATGCTTCCATAGTGGAACCTCTGAGGGGTTTGCTCAAATCCAGAACTCCCTTTGTATGGTCTGACAACTGTCAGGATGCTTTTGAAACTGTAAAAGAATGTATCATCTCTGCCCCATCACTGGGAAGGTTCGACCCCACCAAACCCACAATCCTTTGCACAGATGACAGCAACAAAGGCCTGGGAGCTAGCCTCACCCAAATTGATGACGGTAAAGAACTAATCGTCGCATTTGCCTCCCGTTCCCTGAAGGGCGCAGAATGTAACTACTCTGTAGTGGAAAGAGAGGCACTTGCCTGCTATTGGGCGATCAAACATTTTCGGTTCTTTCTGTGGGGCATACCATTTACTGTAAAGACAGACCACAAACCCCTCATGTTTGCATTTACCATAAAAGGGTCTACTAGCACCACCCCCAGGATTGCCAAATGGATCTTAGGGCTTGAAGGGTACAATTTCAGTGTAAAGTATGTGCCAGGTTCCCAAAACATTGTTGCTGATTTTTTATCCCGTTCTCCACCAGTGGGTGAATGCAAAACTTTTTCTGATGATTGTGACGATGTCATACTCCAACTTACCTGTTTGAACAAGGAGGAATGGGACATTGCTGTGCAAGCTGATACTGAGATGGGTTCAATCAAAGAGTTCATCAGAAATGGGTGGCCTGCCACTAAAAGTGACGTTCCGACCAACCTGTGTAAATACTGGGATGTAAGACTAGAATTGAATATACAAGAAGGTGTTGTTTGCCGTGGGGAGAAAGTGGTTCCACCTGAGAATCTAAGAGAACAAATAGTTGAACTGGCTCACATGGGTCATTTGGGGCGTAGTCTCACCAAAAACAAAATTCGCTTGGACTACTGGTGGCCAGGCATGGATGCTATGACTGAGAATGTTGTGAAACATTGTTTAGATTGCAGCCACAGTGACAAGGTTCATCAAACCCGAAAACCCCCACTGTCTCCAGTGGAGGTTCCGGACAGGCCTTGGACCAAATTGGCCCTTGACATTATAGGTCCCCTCAACCTGAAAAGCTTAAAAGAACGCTTCATTTTAGTATTAGTGGACTACCACACTCGTTGGGTTGTATATAAATGTGTACATCAGATCGACACTAAAGTTCTCACACAGTTCTTGGAAGGTGTTTTTTGTGATGAGAGTATACCTGACACCCTGGTTACAGACAATGGGGTGCAATTCACCTCTGAAAATATGAAGGAGTTTCTGTCATACAGGGGCATCAATCATCACAAGACAGCTTTGTATTGTCCCCGAGCTAATGGGCTTGTAGAGCGGATCAACCGTATGTTCAAAGAATGCATTCAGAGGGCAGAAGTTATGGGCACAACGGCCAGCTCTGCCTTAATGGAGACAGTTTGGGCTTATCGCTCCACCCCCAATAGTGTAACATGAGTTTCCCCGTTCACCTCCCTCAAAGGGAGGGTCCCTAAAACAAGGCTGTCTCCTCCAGGTTTAAAAAGGAACGATACATGTGTGGTCAACCGCAGTGAAATTTCCAGAAGGGTGGACGAACACCAGATCAAATACAAAGACAGATATGACCATACCAAGCACTTCAAATCCCATTTGTTCAAAGAAGGAGAATGGGTCCGCGTGGACCTGCCCAAACCACGCAGAAGAGAAGCGTCCAGGTTCTCAGAGCCTTGCAGAATATCCAAAGTGGGAAAAAATGTTGTCCTACTAGAAAGTGGACAAACCTGGAGCATGGACAGAATCATTCATCACAATCAAGGGGGTGATGTTGATCACAGCTCTAATCCAGAGAGCGAGTCAGAGATACATATGCCTAGGAGGTCTGTGAGAACCAAGTCCACTCCTGTGTGGGTTAGTGATTATTGTGTAAAGTGATAGCTCTAACTTTTGTTGTTCAGGCATTGCAATATGTCTTTTCTTCTCCCTTTCAGTTTCCTGTTTCTCTCTCTTTCTCTCCTCTTTCCATCCTTCCCTTTCTTCCTTCTTTCTCCCTATGCAAGGAGGTGTGTTGTAATCTCCTCTCCATGGTACATTCTGGACCCCCCTCCTCCGTGTCCCAGTTGGTATTGCCCTAGTCCCTGGTTGCCAACATTCCACAGCGCACTCCAGCTGACTGGAACCTGTGGTGGTGTGAAGACGAATAAAGAAGAGTTCTACACTTACCTGCTCTTTGTCTTCATTTTAACACTATGCTATTCCTTCTGAATTGTCAAATTTACCAGCTGGTGATTTTCTGGCACAAAAACACAGAAACTACATGGTGCCGTTTTTCCTTGGCAAACATTATTGGCCCAATTCAAATTTCCCTGCTCAGAATGAGGGATTACCTATATTATCAAAGTCTTTGCAGCCGATTAAAGCAGGTTTACTTTCTTTCTGACCAGTTTTGACTTGCAAAATTCCTAGGTTTTTCTCATGAAGTCTGCACGTTTAAAATTCTCAGATGTGTTGGAATTTCACACATTTCTTTATTCCAATTCGAGTGCAAAATTATTTTTGTACCCATTCTGGAAACACTGGTCCACTTAGAATAAGTGCCCACGTGTCTGCAGTATTTCTTCTTTCTCTGTTTGTTGAGTGGGGGGTGATAGATGAACACCTGCATCACTTGCACATATGTAGAGAGCTTTGCGCTCTAGTGTGAGAAAGCTCTGGTACACTTGTATTTCAGCAAGAAAGTGATCTGATTATCTTCGTAGTTTTTGCTTTCTGAAAAATATTTAGTGGGCAAGAAGTATAGTACCAGAAAATAGTGGCCTAAATATAGTTCACAAAAATATCGCCCCACAGGGGGAGGTTATAATAGAAAATCAACACCTGATAGAACGATATTTTTGTACGCTGTATTTAGGCCACAGTAATTATGGTAGACAATTAAAAATAGAAATAGCTGTGCCTCTGAAAATGAACACTTGCATATGTTCAACATTGCCACAGAACGTGAAAATTTGGTGATAGATGTGATTTTTAATAATTAATCAGGGACGGCTCCTCTGTTATGGGAGCATCGCCCCACTAGGTAGCAGCAGATTTAAACACATGAAAAATAAAATGATATTAAACCAATTTTATTATCATTTTGTTTTTCTTCTTACCTGCAGGCTGCCAGCGACCTTGTCATAGGGTGGGGAGGGGTCATGTTATCTATGTTATCTATGTCAACAGTGGGGAGGAGGGCTGATGGGCAACACTCAGGGGCATATTCACAAGGAAGTGGCGAAGTGAGGCGTTAGCCGTCATGGCTTAACGCCTCACTTTGCCACTTCAGAAACGCAAGGCTGCACCATATTCAACAAGGATATGGTGCAGCCTTGCTTTTCCCCCTGCGCTGGCGCTAAGTGTAACAGCTTAGCGCCAACGCAGGCACCCTTGCACCATGGTGCAAAGGTGTCTGCGTGCAAGGGAAGATTGTGTATGTACAGGAAGGTCCCCCTTCCTGCACATAAACAATCATGAAATGCCGTTTTGTGACTTCTATGTGTGCAGCTTAATGCAGCACACACAGAAGTTGCAAAACGGCATTTTCAAAAAATTATTGTTTATGTGCAGGGAGGGGGACCTTCCTGTACATACACAATTATTGGCCTTTGCTGTTTTCATGTGTGCTGCACAACGCAGCACACATGAAAACAGCAAAACGAGAGAAATTAAACATTTCTCCTCGCTCGTCAGGTTAAGACCAGGTTTTCCCTGGTCTTAATTCTGGCGCTGCCTCCTATTTACGCTGCTCTTGTGAATAGGAGGTAGCGTCAGAAGCAATGGGTGTTGCGATGGAACGCCCACAGCAACACCCATTGCCCTCCCCTTTCACGCTAAGTATAGCGTGAAAGGGGGACTTATTCACAAGGCAGCGTTAAGGCCAGGGTAAGTGGCTTAACGCTGCCTTGTGAATAAGGTGAAGCCCCTATCGCCACAGGAACGTCAAAAAAAATGACGTTACTGTGGCGATAGGGGCGTGTGAATATGCCCCTAAGTGCGCATGACCGTTTGGCCGGCCGTCTTAGGCCGGCCAAACCATCATACACACTTAGCATTTCTCCACCCGGCTGTGTTGTACAGCCGGGTGGAGAAAAGCCACAGGCTCCCAGGCACTGTCTGAACAGCAAACGAGACCGCTCAGACCAATCCCTGTGCTTCTCTCATGCTGGGAATATTATTCCCAGCATGACAGCAGCGTCAGGATTGGCATCTGGGAGCCTGCGCAGAGTGCAACAGCCCTGGAGTCGAGGATCGGGAGAGAAGCAATCTGGCACCACAGTGGCAGATAAGTAAAGTTTTATATTTTGTATTTCTATTTTTGTCTGTGTGTTTGCGCTTAGTTTTGTATTCCCCCCGCCTCACTACTTCTGATCCTGACCAGCCACCACTGTAATTAATGCACAATAATTTCCACCGTCAATAACGTCTGTGTGCTAAAAGGTCATGATTTCGAAACTAATTTTAAAAAGTCGACATCATGTGCATATACAGGCCTGTGTAAGGCACTTGAATTGCATAATTCCAGTGCTGAAGTATGAAAAGCAATCCAGTCTAACAGTTCAGGGGGACATACTCAACGTTAATGTAGTACAGTAGAAGTAGTACATTTTTATTGTATTTGATTCATTAAAATCATTAGAAAAAGATAAACAAAATAAGTAAAATGTTATAAATAATCATGGTACTAAAATAAAATGGGTTAATTCCTTCTAAAAACTAACAACAGTTGTAAAATAGCAAGAGTTCATTTAAGAAGCTTGTAAATGCTAAAAATTTTTTTTAAAGATGTCATTTAGCTGTCTTAATGCCTCATTGCAACATTTCAGGTTGTTAATGAGCATAATATGTTTTATATAGATGCGGTGCTCTGGCTGCTCTATCCTGCAACAACATGGATGAGCAAACAACTCCTGTTTGTTGTCACAAAGTCTGCACCTTTGGTTTATGTATGATTCAGAGCATCATGATGATCTGACCTCTTTGATTGGAAAGAGAATGAATCTCATTCAGAGGACTTTCTTGATTCGTGTAACTGTTCAAATAGATAATATTGAGCATCCAGCGAATAATAGGAATACATGATTAGGGATGAAAATATTTTTTTTGATAACTTCAAGGTGTCTTCTGTTCGGATTAACTAGATTGTTTGGGTTTTAATTGCCTTTTTTGAAGTCAGACATGACAGTTTGTTTCCCCAGATGTTACCAATTCCAATTCATCACGTAGCAGGATCATGGATTGATAGCGTTTACTCCTTCTTCTATAATAGAACCAATGACATGCTTCAGGCTGCCCTTCTTTGAGTTGATGACTAAGGGCACGATTACAACTTTTGGCGTTGCGGGGGCAGGCGGCACGTCACTGCTGTGCCCCCACACTGCAAGAGTCACCGCCGCCCACCAGCCAGATTGCAACTTAAAAGAGGTCTGCGGGGGCCGTTTGAAAAGGATGCCACAATGAGAACATCACACAAGGTTCCTGCACGGCATGGACTTTAACGTCCATGATGTGCAGGAACTAGTGTGCATGCACACAGGGGGGCACATGTTGTGCCCCTCTGTGTGCATCCACATGGCGTGAGGCACCAGCCTTTGTTTCTTTTCTGCCGCGGTTTTCATGGCCATGAAAACCGTGGCGTTGAGGCAACTTGTAATATGCATGGTGGAACTACGGCAGTCCCACCGAGCATATTGCGGCCTCTGGACCATCGTGCCACCTCCAGGGAACAGGGTTTCTTGGTGGCGGCAATCCCATTGCAGCCACCACTGCGCCACCATGAGTGTGGTGGCCTTCGGGCCACCAGGCTCGTAATTGGGCCCTAAGTGACAGTACTTTAGGAAGTCAGCTGTGCATACAAAATCTTATCTAGAAGACAAAACTCGAGATGCAGTTGTGCTCTTGTGGTACTCTGTGGCAAATGAAATAGTTTTCTGTAGGCTGTACATTTGATCAGAACCCAAGTGGAAGCAAATCTGCTGGGGAATCCTTGATGTCCATAAGTCAGTCTACATACGCTGAAAAGTTAGAGCAGCACCTCTATGTTTTTGTTTGCTAGATGGAGTCTTGGTGTCCCTTTTTCCCATTAACCATGTGCCAAGATAATTGCAAGCTGTGGTATAGCACTGGATCACTGGCCTAGAAGGCCATTTTGTCTTTGATTTGCTCGCATATTTCCCAAAGATCATTACTTTGGATTTGTGTTCATTGAGTTCTGACTTATTATCAAGGTTGAACTCATGCAACTTGCTTAAGGCTCTTTGTAGTTCAATATGAGTTTGATCCAATAAAACAATGTCATTGGCGTCCTGCAAGATTTGAATCTGCTGGTTCTGTATTCTGGGATGGAATGACATTGCTTTGCTTGATATGTCTCCGATATCAGCGTGTAAAAGTTGAAGAGTAGTCAAGATGCATCCTTGTTTGAGGTCTCTATTTTTGACTATTCTTTTGGAGATGTTATAACTGGTTTTCACTTTTACCCAGGTGTCACAATATAGCTCCCAATAGAGCAGATGGAATTCCCCAAGCTGATAATTGTTTCCATAATATGTGTCTGTCTAGTTTTCCAAAGGTGGTAGAGTAATCAATGAAGCAGACAAAAAGAGGACCACCTTTTTGTGTAACTGACTGCTGTGCCAAGTATGATACTGTCACAATGTTGTCTACTATACTACGTCTGGCCCTAAATCCAGTTTGGAACAAGCATTGGCAAAACCAAAAGGTTTTGCCTATGTGACACTTATTGGCTTTGTCATTACTTTGTTTACATAAGCTGCATGGGCTGCTGTGCAACATGGCTGAAAAGGAGGAAAATGCGCTATGACACAGCCAGTGTTAATCACGTCCTAGCACTTTTTTCTTTTTCACTTTAGGCCATGTTACACAACAGTGCGAGCTGCTATGCAACAGGTCTAATAAAAGCATTGATAACGCGAAAAGATGTCGCAGAAGTAAAACCTATTGGCCTTGCTAATGCTTGTTTTCCAAAGCTTTTCTGAAGATTGGCGCTCTGAAGTTTGCTCTCTCTATGGTGGTTCCATTCAGCTCTCCGGGTTGCGTTAAGGAGACCTGAGGAGCCCCGGGCGTTCCTTTCCGTTCTCGTTTTTAACTCATGATTTTTTTTTTAAATTGGCAGCCATATGTTGGTATATTATGCTGAGGCAGCTGCTTGTATGATACATAGTGTGGCCCCTTTTCTGTAACACTCTTGAATTCTTGTTCCAGAAGGTCAAGCTATGTAACGTGCCACGAGTCACGATGAAAGTACTTTTTGGCTCTCTTCCTTACCTATCAAGCATGGAGTTCATGACTTCAGAAGGCAATAACTTCTTTTTATATTGCACCTTTTACTAGAGTGTGTAAGGGCTGTATGTGTAAGATTTACTCAGATTTATGACAAACCATTCACCGACTTCAGAAGGATGAAAGGCTGGGTTGTGAACTTGAGATGTGCTGATCTCCCCAGATGACAGCAGTGAGCGTTTAACTGGTTGACTCTCCAGTTTGTTCTGTGATTCCTGGGTAAAGGCATAATTGTTTAGCTGCTGGTTGGGCGATTGAAGACCTGCATGTTTGGACATGTTTGTGCATTACTTGTAGTCTCACTATTAACAAGTACTTATTACAAAATGAATCCTTTGACAATCCTTGGCCTCTAGGCGGTGTTCTCATTTTTGCTCTGTGCTTCTATGTTCTTGCCGGTGTTTTTGCTTTAAGAGACTGCAGGCATGTCTGAGGTGGTTGCAGTAGGCTGGGTTTCGCTGAATGGAACCAGCTTGCTGGATAGATGCCTTACCTTTGCAGTGTGGATGCATTTGTGGTCGCTGTGCATGGGTTTTGCTTTAGAGCTCTGTGTTTTCAAAATTATTGTAATTGCAATTGTAATTGCATTTATATAGCGCTTACTACCCCTGACGAGGCATCGAAGTGATTTTTGGCGAGTAGCACGCTACTCCGGATTCCAAAAAGAATTAGTGGTGAATTAGTATAGGGAAATATGAATTGGAATCAACAAACTTGAGTGTGGGAAGGGCGGTAGACAGCCTGGCCTGACTATCCGGTTCTGGAACACACTGCCCTTGTCCCTGATGGACACGATTGCCCTGATAAAACGGTGCTGCTGCTGCGATGCCTCCTCATGCTGCAAGGATCGCTGTATGAGATCTCCCACTGCTACTTCACAGAGGTTGACAACCTAATTTCAGAATTATTTTGGACCAGGAAGCGGATGAGGGTTGGGCTCAATACCCTCAAATGGACTTGAATTGCCTGATATGGTGGCTTATTATATGGTGGCTTATTTGCGACATGCAGTACATTGGTTGGATCCCGATGAGAACTGGGAGAAGCAACTGCACAGGGGCTCCTGTGACACGAAGTCACTGCCCACGTTACTGATGAGGGAAGCGAGAATGCCATTGGAGGCGCCGAATGCTGTGAGACAGACGTGTAGACTGTTGGAAAGGGCAGTAAAGAGGGTGACAAAGAGGATACCTTACACACATGACATGCCTATTTGGGACTCCGGTCATTTGTGAAGATGTCTGTCAATATGGCTGTGGAGAAGTGGAACACCCTGGGGGACCAGTACACAGACGGACAATTCATCACGAGACAGGAGGTGATGGAGACTTTTATTTTGGGATAGGGACCATACCTCCAGTGTGGGAAACTGTCTGTCAGGACAGTTTCTTCCAATGCAAGGTTCAAGCTGATACAATACAATTACATTCACCAGGCACCTTACCTCCAAGACACTTCATGATATTTATCCCGCATGAGAGGCGAGCTGTTTGAGTTGCGGTGAGAGGGAAGCAGATTTTATACATGTCGCTTGGACTTGTAGATCCCTGGGTCCATACTGGCAGGAGACAGTGGATAGGCTAAATTTGTCCAGGAAGTGAAACCTTCAGCTTGACATCAAATTGATATTGTTGGGTTTGCTTCCAAACCAGAAAAGAAGGAAACTGAGCAGGAGATTTCTGCTCTTGGGGCTGGTATTAGCTAAACAGCGTGTCGCCATCAGATAGTTGGCGTAGGACCCACCCAGAGTAGAAGAGTGGCTCAGGGACATATTGGAGTGGGCAGTTGTAGAGGAGGTACATATGAAGCCAACCAGGCACGACGACAGGGTGAAGGACAGTTTACAAGTGTAGGTGGGTATGTTGGACGCACTAAGGGACCCCCTGACTTCCAGCCTCCTTGAAGATGTAATCGCTGAATGGCACAGGGCGACAGGACAAACTGAATGTTCAAATCCAGAGCGGGAGAGAGATGAGCTGGACTCTGGCCAGCTTCGATGGCTTTGGATCATAGATGCTTTCAGAGGGAGGCATTATGCACAACGCCCTGGGTGTATGGGGTGGCCCTCGCTGAAGAGAGGTGTTATTATTAGAATAGCACAGTGCACATATGCAGGACCATAAAGAGCAGTTGGGGAGGGGAAAATTGGGGGGAGTTGTCAGCTAATAAGTCATACATGTATGTGATAAACATGGAAATGTGATGGTATTGTATGCTATAGTAAAATGCAATAGAAACTATAGACAAAAAAAAGCAATCCATGGGATAGCTAGTCCCTTGTCTTGCAATAAACAATCCTTGATAATGGGCCTGTTCAGAGTTGCCTCAGGATTAGTCCAAATTGAGATCCATAGTGAGATTTGGGATGATTTGCTAAGGTCTTGCTTGTACAAGCTCTCCGTGACAGATAAAGTGCGAGCTAGTGGACGGTAGACGCAGCAACCGCCTCCAAAGGTGATTTTCCTCAACTTGCAGAAGATAGCTATTCAAGTAACCTCAAAACCCGTGCACCATAGCTGGCTATTGAGACAGACTGGGACTTATTAATAGACAAAAGAGGAGTAAAGGCCTTACGATCAGTTGGCCACAGGAAACCCAGAAGTGCACCTACCGCCCGACATAGTTTTCAGGTTCAAGTAGAGATGTTGGAACCCCATGTGCCCGCAGAGTCAAGTTGTGTATATTGGATAAGTGCTTACTCTCACATGCTAACGAGGTAACCCTACAACTCATACGACTGCATGCCATAATCTGAGATTTGCTAAAATTGATTGATAAATCCAAATCGCCCATAAATTTGACAAAAGTATTAACCAGCTTGTGTAAGGCATCAGGCGTGCGGGCCATTAAGACTGCGTCATCAGGATACATCAACACCAAAATAGCTACACTACCTATTAAGGAGACATCCTTGGAGACATTACATTAAAAAAGAGCCTAAGTTGTTGACATATAAAATAAAAATTAGCGGTGCAACACAAAACCTTGACGAACACAGCGGGCAAGATTAAATTGAGTGGTAAATTCCCCGTTTGGTCACTCTGAACCGTACAGCACCCTGGCCCAGTTCTCAAAGCTTTGAATCTGACAGCGACAGCCAAAATCTTTTCTTAATGTAATCTGAACAGCCCCTTTGATGTTGTAGGAAGAATTCTTTGCTCTTAAGATATATTGATTGCTGCAGGTGATTAAAGGGGAGTGGTTGTCTTCTGATGGTTAAGTTGTCCGAATATGTTTCTCTTTCTTTTTTGTTGAGCCTGATACCCCAGTTCTCAAATTCAGTTTAAGCGTTATCATTTCCACTATTTTGGGAGATGTCCATATGACAGGGGCTGCCTCAGTCACAGGAAAAGTTGGTTGCAGGACTAACTGAATACTTATGATAACATATATGGTTAATGCGGATAAGGCAGGTATGTATGCTAGTAGAGATAATTTATAGCTTCTATTTAAAATGTAGTCTCCCTCTTGATTTATATTTGGTAGGAAGATTACCATGGTGTCTGATGTAAGTTCACCTCCATATGCTATTGTAAGATTCTGATCTATTTTTAATTGGTGCAGCTGAGACTCTGCGTGTGGGGTTTCTACGTTTTCCTGGTTTGCTTGTTATATTATGTTGCTCTTGGGTGTTACCCTTGAAGCTGGAAAGGTTTAAGTATTAGGCCGAGGGTTAGAGAAATATATTCTGAACCAGGGTGCAATCAAAGCATTGGCCAGAGCCATTACAAGTTCTCCTGTGTCATCTGTTATGTGTGGAACTTGTCTTCAGTCACTACCACAATTGCTTTCTTGACCCTCTGGTGCGCAGAGAATTGTTGATTTGGAAGCCCATTATGACTGATGCTGGCGAGTTAATCGGTGTTGTAATTGTTTCTGCCAGAAATTCTATCTTCTGTACAGATTTGTGCGACCTTGGCAAAGTGTTTACACATTTTGCTCAGATAATGATGAGGTTACGGTTTTCTTCTTGTATTGCTCACATGAAAAAACAGGGTAGATTTTGACCTCATGTGAGCAGTTTTCCCTTAGATCTAAAGCCTTTTTTCATAAAAGTAATACTTTTAGACTTTGTTCCTCTAGTTTTTCTTCTTTTCCTTCCTACTTAAGGGTTTGAGAGGTAGTTTTGTATTGCCAGTCGATGGCTGTTCAGTAGAGGACTTATCCCTTATTTTAGTAAGATCAGCCTGCAGAATGACTTGTATGGGCTTCTTGATTGCTGTGAGGTTTCTCCTGTCAAGAATTAATCCTGCAACAATGTCCTCACTTTTTGTCGTCTCTGTTGTAGTTGGGGGGGGGAGGGGGGATTAGTATGCTCCTCCACCAACTGCCCAGTTATTTCCCTTCATTGCATGATACTATAGCTATCCTGCATTCCATACCTACTGTCATGCTGCTGCTGGTCTTTGCCAAAAACCAGAACATCATCCTGAAAAGCGATGACACCTTCCAACCCTTTAAATAAACACTCCACAACTCTTTGGAAAACGGCAGAAGTTGATGCCAACCCAAATGCATACGCTTAATTTGACAGAGATCCTCTGCGGTTATAAATGATGCAACATGTCTGGAGTTTGGATGCAGACTGATTTGATGATATGCTGAGGTCACATCAAGCAAACTAAAGTTATTGCCCCCTTTCAAGGTGGACAAGGTAGTCTACTGTTTTGAGTCAGCAAAATCCGGCCTTTTATTCTGTGTGGGCGTTTCGTATTGCAGCAATGTGAGAAATTGGGTTGGTTGAGTGGAGTGTTAACCCTGCCCAGACAACCGCCATGATACCTGTCTGAGTGAACCAGAAAAGTCTCAGATTTAACCAGTGCCTAACCCTCTGATAGTTTGGCACATAATCAGTCAGGCTTAACTTAGAGGAAATGTGTAAATTATTTATGCAGCACACAAACATTAATAAAGTGAAAACACAACACAAGAAAAAATCCCACAATAATTTAGAAAACTATAGTTAATTTTAAGAAATAATTTGACACCAAAACAGCAAAAATCCAATCATTAGAACCAGAGTTATGAACCTTTACATTTGAAGGTAAAAACAAGTGCCTAAGAGACCAAAACGTATCCTGCTCATAACCTGCCCCAAATCGCCAGATACGCTGCTGCCGTGGAAGCGGAGCCCACCATCTATCCATCTTTGCCGCCAGCCCCGCTGACACCAGCCTAAATGCCCTGCACGGCGCCTCTGCAAGCCCCGGCCTGTGCAGCCTAAGATGGCTGCCGCCACCACTGACTAACACCGCTGGCATTGCCACTGACACCGGAGGCACAGAGGGGGCCAAAATCGAGCTTGCCTCCCCGACCCGCTGCTGCCAATCACCTCACGGACCGCCTCATCTGCGAACCGGAGTGGACACCGCCGCCGGAGCCGCTACCTGTGAGTCCAGCTCGCCAACCCCGCGCTGGGGGGAACTGCGCGGGCCCATCGCGCCCCTGCGGGCCTGAGCCTCCTACACCTGCATACTGCCGCCGCCCTTGATACCTGCTACTGCGGAGGGGAGGCCCAGCGTGTACCTGCCTGGTGAGTGTGCCTGAGGAGAAGTCTGCGCTCTGCCTGCTGCTCCCTGCTGATGCCAGCCTGCATGCCCTGCACGGCGCCTTTGCAAGCCCCGGCCTGTGCGGCCTAAGATGGCAGCCGCCTCCACTAACTAGCACCAACAACATTGTCAATAGCACCGGAGGCGCAAGGGGGGCCTGGATCATGCTTGCTTCCCCGCCCGCTGCTGCCGACAATCTCGCAGGCTGCCTCATTTGCGAGCCGGAGTGTGCTGCGCTGCCGAACCCGCTACCTGGGAGTCCAGCTCACCAACCCTGCGCTGGGAGGACCCGCGCTGGCCCATCGTGCCCCCACGGACCTGAGCCTCCTCCACCTGCACACTACCGCCGCCCGGGATACCTGCCCCTGCAGGGAAGAGTCCCGGTGCGTGCCTGCTTGGTGGGTGTGCCTGGGGCGGGATTCGCGCCCTGCCTGCTGCGCCGGGCCCGCTTCTCAGCCACCTGGCCTGCGTCGCCCTCTTCTACAGGCTCCCACGGCAGACCCCCCGGCCTACTCACGCTGCTGCCACTTCACACCCGGAGGGAGCCGCCTGCGCCTGCCCTGGGGCACTACCGGTCCCTAGCCTTCTCTCTTGCACGGCGCCGGGACCCTGCCACGCCGACTGATCCCGCTCCTCTCGAGAGGCCCCGCCCGGAGACCCCTGGCTTGCTGCTGCCCACTCGCCTCGCCTCGCCTTGCGTGGGCCTTCCATGACTGGTGCCCCTCCACTTGCAGCTCCAACCGCATTCTAGCGATGCCTCCCTTTCCATGCTCCCTCGGCCAGCTGGAATCCGTGCTACGTGTTTACTGACGCCATCTGCCTACCACCTCCCTCCACTGCGGGCCCTGCTCTCCTGGAACGATCACGCTGGGGCCTTCCATGCCTTCCCTGCGGAGCATCTCTCCGCGGTGGCCCCCCTGCTATGCGCTACCGGCAGCCAACCCGCAGAGGGGATAGAGCAATGGAGTACCCAATATCAGCCTTCTAAACTCACCATTGAACCTTGCTCCTACCTAACTGGGAGACAACCTCTAACTGCAAGGCCCTACATCGCGCTTCACTGTGCAGGCACCGCCCCCGGGGGCCCCCCGTACTTATGGCGAACGGCCGTATATACCCACCAGAAGGATCCACGGGTGAAGGCCCGCACAAAACTCTCCTACTGCGGCGTCATCGGAGGCTCTGCGGGGCGGCGCTGCAGACGCACCCACCGCTCACCTACCCCTAAATGGCAACCGCCGCCATGGGTAAGGCCGACGGAAAACAGCCTAAACTTACCTTTGAAGGTCGCAAATCCATGAGATCATAGGCTGATGCGGATGGCGAGCAGGCGGAGACCACTGCGTCGGACCCACCCACCTCCACGGAGGACCTGAAAGCGCTCCTTCTCGCAGTGCAATCCAGCTTGACCTCCATCGAGACAAAAATGGACACTATGAATGCTCGCATGGACACGCTCACGCACAATATCGAGAGGCACGAGGAGCGCATCATTGAAACGGAACGCCGCATCTCTGACCTGGAAGATACCTCATCCACAACTGTGGAGAAAACACAAGGCATGGAGAAACTCTTACAGGTTATAGCCGCCAAGAACGAAGACTTGGAATCTCGCTCGAGACGCAACAACCTGCGGATCCTAGGGGTGCCGGAGTCAACTGCCACGGGCAGAATGGTGGAATACGTGGAGCGCATGCTCTTCGGACGGGAGGCCTTCTCGCCGGTATTCATCATTGAAAGAGCACATCGATCGCTGGCCCCCCGCCCGATACCTGGCGCCCCTCCTCGCCCCATCATCGTGAGGGTACTCAACTATAGAGACCGAGATGTGGCGCTGCGGCTTGCCAGAGAGCGGGGACGGGAGGCCTTCTCGCCGGTATTCATCATTGAAAGAGCACATCGATCGCTGGCCCCCCTGGCCCCTTGCCCGATACCTGGCGCCCCTCCTCGCCCCATCATCGTGAGGGTACTCAACTATAGAGACCGAGATGTGGTGCTGCGGCTTGCCAGAGAGCGGGGACGGGTGGTCTTCAAGGGTATAGAGGTATCGCTGTACCCCGATTTCACCATGGCCACCCAAGAAGCACGTCGTAAGTTCCTCCCAGCTAAGAAGAAGCTCCAGCAAATGAACATTGCCTATGCCATGCTTTTTCCTGCGCGCCTCAAAGTCACGCATCAGGGGAAGCAACACTTCTTTACCAATCCCCAGCATGTTCAAGACTTTATAAAATCCCTACCCAAATGACCTGCGGCTTGCACATCTCCTTCCAATCGCTCTGCCGACGCTGGCAGCACATCAGACGTGGAATGACGCTCACGCCTCTTCCCGAATTCTCTGACATGGGCTCCACTAAATAACTGCTAACCCCTCGGGCTTCTAAGGGTCGCCATCTGAACTGCAACGCCTCCCACTGAGCCTTGTCGAATGACCCCCACGAGGCCTTCTACATAGATGCTGTGACTACTTCCGCACCTGCAGCCACTAACACAGAACTGTTGGCAGGATGAGACTCTTTACTAATACTTCCCGAGCACCCTCGCCGATGCGAGGTGCCCCTGGTTCGCCCTCTGGCCGCTACCCTCTCAGGGAATCCCTACATTGTTCTGGCATTGTATGTTTATGGCCTCGAATCCACTCTTCCCCGTTGGAGGTCTGGACCACGAGACATGGGGGGGGAGGGAGGGAGACGTTTCACGGCAGGATTGGGCTGCTGATGTGGGTGGGGGGAGGGGGGAGTTTTTATTTCCTACCACTTTCCGACGACTTGACAAATACAGACGCACACCGCGCAGCCGAACTGCTCCATATGTCACTAGCGCCTATTGCAACACTTCTGTCATATGACCATGGAGAGCCGACCTAGCCCCCCCAAAGTACAACCTCCTGACATGGAACGTTAGAGGCCTGGGTGACCCCCACAAGCGACGGCACATCCTCGCCTACCTAGACCGCCACAACATACACTGCGCTATGCTTCAAGAGACGCATCTCGGCCCCTCCGCCCAACCTCATTTGCATCCCGCTGGGCGATTTACCGATGTTTCTCATCATACTCCACCTATGCATGAGGTACAGCTATCCTAGTCAAGCACACGCTGCCTTACACCCCCATGGGGTCCTACGCCGACCCGCAAGGCCGGTACAGCATCATATGGGGAAGATTGGCTGCTCAATCTATCACGCTCATCTCCTGCTACGGACCAAACACCGACGACTCCGAATTCTTCTGAGTCCTCTGGGGCAAGATTTTGGATGCTGGGTCGACACATGTGATATGGGGTGGAGACTTTAATGTTAGCCTTGACCCACCACTAGACAGTTCGCACCCACAGCCCCATCACTATTCCAGTGCGCACCACACACTTAACCACATCATTGCTGATCACGGCCTCGTGGACGCATGGCGCACCCTTCACCCACACGACAGAGAAGGCTCCTGCTTTTCCACTGCCCACTCCTCCTGGTCCTGAATCGACAGTTGGCTCCTCTCTAAGGGACTGACCCCATGGCTGTCCCGCGCTTCCCACCTCCCACGCACCTATTCCGACCACTCACAGGTGATCCTCACACTCTCTCCCCCTCATGCAGACTCTCCATATCTATCCCGGCGGCTACCCGCGTATGCATTGTTGGACCCTGTATTTAGGTCTGAGCTTGAGCAAGAGATTACTGATTTCTTCCCTCGCAATAAAAACTCAGTCGCTCAATACTCCATGATATGGGAAGCTTTTAAAGTTACGGTGCGCGGAATCTGCATCGCCAAAAGCGGAGGAATTCTGAGAGATATCCGCTCCACACTACACAAGCTTGAAGCAGACCTAAAACACACTGAAACACAGCTGCAAACCTCACCCACCCCAGAATTACAGGCACGCTTCAGGGAACTACTCACTGAATTTCAGGAGACAGCTGACAGGGAGTGCAAGTTCAGGGGGAAATATCACCAAGCCCGCCTCTACGGGGAAGGGGAGAGGCCCTTATTCGCCCACCCAGGTTTTTTAACACTATTCTAGAAATCACTGATGAAGATGGCCACTTGCACAGAAGCACTTCAGATATAGCAGCCACTTTTAAACGCTTTTACAAAACCCTATACACAGCGCACAGGTCACAACCAGCTGATTTCGCCCCTTTCTTCCAGGACGCCGCAATTGGCTGGCTCGGGGACACCCAAAGGAAATTCCTCCTTGCAGATTTTGAAGACGATTAGATCACTGCGGCGATTATGCAACTACAGGCAGGCAGGGCCCCTGGCCCTGACGGCCTTACGGCAGAATTCTACAAAGCCTTCCACAATATACTTATTCCCGTTTTGCGGCAGGTCTACGAGGATGCTCGGGAAACAGGCATACTTCCCCAAACAATGCGAGAGGCACTTATAATATCCATACTGAAGCCAGGGAAACCAGTCACACAATGCGATTCCTATAGACCCCTCTCCCTTATAAACGTTGATGCTAAAATTTTGGCAAAGCTTATCGCAAACCGTATCAGCCCCCTCATGACTGCTCTTGTCCTCCCTGACCAATCAGGGTTTGCACCCAGCAGGGGTACCTCTCACAGCCTCCGTACCCTATTTGCCGTCTTGCAAGACATCGACCCGGACATGAATGCGGTGGCGGTCTTTCTTGATGCCACCAAAGCATTTGATCCTTTGGAATGGGACTATCTAGCATTCGTACTTCATTGCATGGGCTTTCCCGACCGGTTCCTCTCTTGGATTCACTTGCTATATACAGGCCTACAGGCTAGCACATTAGTCAATGGCACCAGGTCCTCCCCTTTTCCAATAACCAGAGGAACTAGGCAAGGATGCCCCCTGTCCCCCTCCTTTTTGCCCTGGCCATCGAGCCTCTGGCTGCCAAGATTCGCCAACACTATCGCGAACATGCCCTCATATACCCCGAAAGACAAATACTGATCTCCCTGTATGCCGACGACCTCACTCTCTACCTCCGCAACCCGGAGGACAGTCTCAACCCTATTTTAAGGCTACTCATTCACTTTGGATACCTCTCTGGGATCAATATCAATTGGGGAAAATCCCAGAGTTTCCCCATTACAGACTCCACTGCACGGTTCATACCCGACTAGCCCCTCGCATGGTGCAATGACACAATTACTTATTTAGGGATAGCAGTCACTCGCAATCGCACTGACCTGATGACAGCCAACTATGGATGCACACTAACTCTCCTCACTGATAAAATCACCAGATGGATCGGCATGCCAATCTCAATGGCTGGGAGAGCCTCACTTATAAAGATGGTAATCCTGCCCAAATTGCTCTACCTCTTCATTAACATCCCCTATGCTCCCAGTAGACATTTTTTTAAAGCCCTAACTACTCAACTCATCCGTCTTACTTGGGGAGGGAAACAACTGAGATTACGTTGGGCCGCTCTCACTCTGCCCTTTAGTGCTGGAGGGTTTGAAATACCAGACCTAGAGCTCTACTTCAGCTGTGCGCAGGCCCACTACTCGGCAAATTGGATAGTCCCCCCTCCTTACATGCCTCATCTAGCGGTGGAAGATGGGTACATGACCTCGACCCCATACTCCGCTTATTTGAGCGCCCCTGCCGTTCCGCGGCGCCTTTCCTCTACCACTGTAGACTGTACTACCAGCGCGTGATGCGACCTCGCTCGTCGCCTCCATATCTCCACACTCTACTCCCCTCTGTTACCCCTCCAGAGCAGGCTTGATCTCCCCATCACCCAAGAAGGAGGATGCCACCAACTCCTCCAGAAACTCTCCATCCAGACCTGGGGTGAGCTCTACGTCAATGGCACGTTTCGAACTAGCGAGGAGTTTTTTGGGGACACCTCGCCCACCCCTCTGGAATGCTTTTACTACATCAGATTGCGCCAAGACGTCAGGGCGCTCACCCTGTGCTTCCCACAAGAGCCTCCTAGCATGACCCCCCTGCATGCCCTCCTGCAGAAAGCCAACCCCACACATGTCGTGTCACTACTGTACTGCACTACCCAAAAAGACTGCATACACGAACCCCCCACTGCTAGGGCAATTCTGGGAGGAGGAACTCGCTTCCCCCCTCACGGACGATCAGTGGTCCTTCTGCTGCCAACAGACTGGGAAAATATCCGCCAGTAGCAGGATGCGCATCATTCACTACAAATACATACATCGCCTCTACTACACACCCGCACGACTGAAGCGCCTCCGACTACGAGACTCAGACCGCTGTGACCGATGCGGGAGCGAGGGTGCGGATTTTAGACATTTAGCCTGGGATTGTCCTTCTATTCGACGATACTGGTCAGAAATACTGACAGCACTTAACCAAATGACTGGACTGCACATCCCAGAGGATCCCCTTGTGACGCTCCTGGGGTACATATCCTTAACACTCTTGCTGGCCAAGAGACGAGTTGCCTGTAGGTGGGGCAGAGGGAGGACGCCCAAATTCAAAGATTGGTTGCAGGACCTTATATACTGTCAAGACCAAATGCACACTTATGCCGAACTTCTACCACCCTCCTCCCGCCCGCGGGACATATGGTCTCCCCTCCAGACGTATTTCCTGGAGCGCGCTGACACTGAGGACACGGACCGTGCACCGCGACCGGACGGCTGACGGGGCTTACACATGAGATGCATTCTACCCCCTTAGACATCTAACTATGTCTGGAACGCAGAGATCATGGTAACCACTGAAACTGGGACATGACTGGGTTGCGCTCAGAGCTACTGATATTTCATTGCTAAATGTGCGGATAAACTGTAAAGTCGGACTTGATAAGTGGTACTGTTTCGATTCAATACGTCGTTGTATCTTATGTGCTTGAAACTCAATAAAGAAAGTTAAAAAAAATTAAAAAAATTAGAGACAGTGGGCACCCCTGCCTCGTCCCCTTCTGTAAGGGGAACACCCGGGACAGAGTTGAATTAACTCGCAACCTGGCTAGTGGTTGTTTGTATTGCAATCTTACCCAGCCAATAAAATTTGGACTAAACCCCAGAAATTGCAAAACTGCCCATAGGTAATTCCACTCCACACTATCAAAGGCCATTCTTGCATCCAAGGACAGAAGAGCCGCTGGCTCGGTGTGGTTGGCCTCCTTTACATGTAGGATCCCAAACAATCTATGCAGGTTACCCTGCTGGGCATATATCCAGATTGGTCTGGATGTATGAGAGAGGAGGTCACCACGCCCAGACGCATGGAGAGGACCTTTGTCAAAACCTTCACCTCATAGTTGAGGAGGGATATCGGCCTATATGACCCGCAGCTCGTTGGGGATTTGCCCTCCTTGGTTATAACTACTATCAATGCCATTCTCTTATTCTGTGTCAGGACACCTATCTATCTAGCCTCCTGAAACATTGTGAGAAGGTGTGACACTGTTTTGTCAAGCACACATTTGAACAGTTCCAATGGCAAACCGTTGGGCCTTGCGGCCTTCCCCGACTGCAGGGCTTGGGCGGATGAACTAATCTCCTCCAACGTAAGATTTCCCTCCAATCGTTCCCTGTCCTCTGAAGCCAGGCACGGCTGGGTTATGTCTTGCAGGAAGTCTCTACAGTCCAGCTCAGTGTGTCCGGAGGAGGACAAGTATAGCATTTCATAGTATGTAGCAAACGCCTCTGCAATGTCGTTCCCGGTCAAGTGCCTACTTCCTATACCATCCACTAGTTAAACAGGATTTTGTATTTTCAATTTCTTAGACACCAAACATGAAATCTCTGCCTGTTGTCAGTCAAATGTTAGCACTAAATAAATAATAAGGCAACCCAATGTTATCCTATGGGAGAGGTAGGCCTCTCAGTAGTGGAAAAGGAATTTGTGAGTTTTTTGGTACCAAGACATGCAAAACTTAAAAGTACATGTTCAACCTTTTAATTACAATGCACCCTGTCCTATGGGCTGCCTAGCGCCTACCTTAGGGGCGATGTATATGTAATAAAAGAAGAATTTAAGGCTCGGTAAGGGATTATTTTACCAAGTCAAATTGGCAGTTTAAAATCACATTCAGGCTGAAATGGCAGACCTTGTACATGTTTTAAGGGGCTACTTAAGTGGGTGGCACAATACATGCAGCAGTCCCACTAGTAGCAGTTAATTTACAGGCCCTGGGTATATAGTATAGAAATTTACTAGGGACTTACTGCCATGACAACTTCCTCTATGCTTACTCTCTCTGAGTACCTGACACACCCGGGTGGCCTGGTTCCAGAGCCTTCTATACATTCTCTTGGTTGAATTCCCCTGCCCTCCCTCCGCTATTGCCAACTTTCCTGCAGCGCCCCACTTTTGTGGTGTTATGCGCCCTCGGACATATTCTTGGCCCTTAGACCTCATAAGTATCATCCTTTGGGGACACACTATGGGGCATATGTACAAGGACTTAACGCCGCCGTAGCGTCAATTTTTTGACGTTGCAGCAGCTTTTTTATCACCATATTTACAAGTTGTCGCTAACTGCAGTTAACGGCACTTTTCCGTGGAAAACGTGAATCTTTAAGATCTCCACTTCTGTTAGCGGGACTTAACGAAAATGAGATGCAAGGTAGGCGTTCCCGTGCAAAAACCGCAGCTATCCCCACTTAGCACTATTTCCAAGGAATTCCTTGTATGTTGCAAAATCGAAAAAACTGCCTCTAACTCCAGTTAGAGGCAGTTTTTTTAAGATTAGAAAATAGCTGGTCTTAAAAATGGTGCAAACACTTGGGGCCTCATTTCAGAAGGTTTTGGTGCTGGACAGCACTGCAAGGAATGTTGCTGCGCTGCGCTGCAACAAAACTACAGGGCACGAATGCTCACCATCAATAAGATAGGGCGCATTCCTGGGCCTCCTTCCTGAAAAGTGTTGCATCGCTGCAACAAAACAGCATTGCAACACTTTTCACTACGCCCTTCTTGCGACACCATGTATGTGCTGTATTCACTGTACGGCGCTCCATGTCTCAATTAATGACAGATATGTCTGGAATCCTGACGTATCTGTCAGTGCTAAAGTCACACATTGCTGCAGTTGTGTCACAAGCATGATGCAACACCAGCAATGCATGGGGCCAGCCTATCCCTGTGGCTCTGCGTCACCCTTACACCTGCCATGAGGCAGGCGTAAGGTACTGACGTAGTGGCGTCATACAATTGTTGCAGTGAAATCTGATGGATTTCACTGTGCCACTCCTAGGAGGCTTTGTTGCATGGGAACGCCCACCCTGCATACATCATACCTGATGCAGGTATAATGTGGCACAGGGCTTCACAAGGTCACGCATATGTCTAGACGTGTCACTTTGCAAATACGGCGCAACGTGGTGCAAGAATCACACTGCAAGTACGTCAAGAAAATGACACACCGGCGGGGTGAAACTGTAAGAAGGGGCTCATGAATAAGCCCCCCTGTCTTGTTCCCCTATGTTGGAACACAATGGCTGCCTTGCACCAACGCAGGCACCCTTGCGCCATGGTGCAAGGGTGACTGTGTTGCGGAGTTGATTGATGTTGTGCAGGAAGGGACACCTACATACACAAAACCTATCAATCCAGGGTATTTCCTCTTTCTCTGTGTGCTGCAGAATGCTGCACACATTGAAAGGGTGACTGTGTTGCGTAGTTGATTGATGTTGTGGCTCCATCTCTTCTCGAGATGTCTGCAGGTGGAGCTGGACTAGTGGAGGGCGGGAGTGAACCAGTTGGCCTTCTTGGAGTGTTGTTTGCCTGGTATTTTCTTGAGGGGTGCCAGGGTGTTGGTGCAGTTGGAGATCCATCGGTGGAGGTTGCGTGTTGCGGTGTTGGCGCCTGTAAGCATTGGCAGAGTGGTGGTGCTGAGGGAGTTGACGGGAAGTTCTTCGGTAGCCTTGATCCAGCTGCAATGGGGGGCAATGATGGCGATGGTGTACAGTGGGTGTGGTGACGGCGTGATGTAAACAATGATGGTCGGTACAGGAGAGTCCTGTGGTGTGGCTGTAGTTGAAGTTCCCGCTGGTGGAGAAGACGGGCTCTAGCGTGTGTCAGGCTATGTGGGTTGGTGCGGTGACTAGCTGCTTGAGTCCGATGTTGGCGAGGTTTCCCAGGAGGGGGGTGGTGTTCTGGTCACTGGGGTTGTTCAGGTGGAGCTTGAGGACTCCGAGTAGGATGTAGTCGGTGGATGGGAGAGCCTGGGGTGCAATGAGGTCTAAAATGGCATCAGTGAATGGGGGTTCATGGCCCGGGGGGCCTGTAGATGAGGGTGCCGCAGAGGGTGGTGTTGGGGTTGGTCCGGATCTGGAAGTGGAGGTGTTCCATGGTCACTGTGGGGTCATTAGAGTGCATGGTCAGTCAGAGTGTGCCTTTTTTAGACAATGGCAATGCCTCCTTCTGGCTGCTTGGGGTGGTCTGTGCGGGTGAATTTGTAGCCATCGTGGATGGTGATGGCGATGTCCGGTCCGGAGCAGAGGTTGGTTCAGGTTTCCGTGAAGAAGGCGATGTCTGATGAGGTGGCATCGAGGAGGTCCCAGATTTCTGTTGCGTGTTTGTAGAGGGACCGCACATTAAGGAGGATGCAGTTGAGCTGGTCGGCTGCGCTGTTGGTAGGCTGGGCAGCAGGAGGCGCTGGTGTGCTGATGTGGCAGAAGGTGCATTTGCAGTTTCGACAGGCGCTGGGTGCAAGAGAATTTTACAGTGTTACTAGATGGCAGGTGGTGTGGCGTCCAGGGTTGATGGCGTGGAGGGTGCTGGCATTGTAGCAGTGGAGTGTCCGAGAGGAATGGTCCTTGGTGCTGGGTGTGGTCCAGCGGTGACAGACGCAGAAGGGCTTGCCTTTAGCGCACCAGTGGTATGCCCGCTGCGCATGGCCGCACAGCAGCCGCCATTATGTAGTGCTGTGGGGGGGACTGCACAGCTGGGAGGCAGGAAACGCGGGAAGGGACACTGGAGGGGATGGGGACGCGGGGGCTAGGGGGGTTGTAAACATCTTTTTAAAAATTCTTATCTCGAGGCCGGGTCCCGCATTTTCTGTGCTCCTGCTCTCCTGAGTCTGCTTCCATGAACAGGAAGCAGGCAGCCAGGCTCCCTCCCCTAAGCCAATCACAATGCCACAATGTGACATTGTGATTGTTCTTGAGCGCCGTGACAAGGTGTTCAGCCAGGGGCTGGAGGGGTGGTCATGTTCTCCATGCAGGCTGTAATGCAGCCTGCATTGCGAACAGGGATGTGCGCATGACTGCTTTGGGCGGCCTGAGAGGGCTGACCAAACAGTCATTGCGCACTTGAGTGGGCATACCACTCCGCCCCTACCCTGCTCCGTGAGTAGAGCAGCCCCACCCACCCTCCCGCCAGCAAAGGAAACATAGCATGAGTACATCAGAAAGTTATCGTTATGTTTTCTCTTTTTGCACTGCTTGAAAGCAGTGGGGCGACGCTCTTCCGCCATAGCGGATGAGCCGCCACTGTGGGTGCATCACCCACAGGTGGTATTCCTGGCCCCGACTAAACCCCCGAGCCTCCTCCGCTACACGTCCCACCTTCTCCACACCTGGACATTGACACCGTGGCGCAATCCGCTGCACTCTCTCCAAATCTGTGATTCAGCCAGCAGGAGCCTCACCCACGCGGGATTTCACAAGCCTGGGTACAGCAATCGCCGCCAAGTCTGCTGGGGAACCTCCCGATGCAGGTGATGCAACAGGGCCCCCTTATGCATGAAGTTGCAGCACTCCCGGCCACACAAGTTTGGCGCAGCTCCAGGGCCTCACCCTCCACAGTGTTCGGCCTGTGCAACATCCTTCGGCCTATGATGCAGAGAGGTGCTGCCCACCATTGGTAATCTCCTCCGTGCACCCCAGTGTAGTGGTGGCGCGTGGTATCCGATGCAGACCTCCCTACATTGGTGCGCAGGAGCGCCTCTACCGTTCACAGCTCCAAGCTGCGCCAGGCGATCTCACACAGGCCAGCAACGTGCCTCCATGCGACCTGCCAGACTTCACCACCAGGTAAGGGTGATCAATGATGCCTCAATGTCTACCGCCACGGCCCAGCAACTCCACAGCACCTCTGCCTCCCACTACGAGTCACAGACGCAGGCCCAGGGAGGCCTCCGGGCCCCGGGGACTGTCCGCGCTTTAAGGTTTTGGATGCCATGGTGTTGCAATGATAAGTGTTGCATCACTGGTTTTGCCCAGCGATGCACCTCTTTTCATGATTGTAGCCCTGAATTTCCTCTTCCCCTAGGACTCTAGCTGGTATCCTGGCCGTTAGGGGGGTTGTTGATCTGTACTGCACTTGGCCCTGGCTGCTCCATTCTGCATTCCAGTGGTTTTGTTTCCTATTTTTCATTGGAGGTGGACTTATAGGCTATTTTAGCATCTAGAGGCAAAAAACGTCATGTTGGGCTGACTAACGTGAGTTTTTTTGCCGCTAATGGGCCTTTTGTCAGTTTTTGCCTTCTAACACCAGAATTTGTATCGCCTTCATGCTATCGTTAGCAGCAGTTTTCACCGCAGCTATCTGAAACTATCGCCATGTAGCGACGTATTGTAAATACATCGCTAACAGGGCGATAGTTTTTGTGATAGGCTGCATTAAGAAAACTGCTGCTAACTAATGCTAATGCTAGTTAGCGGCAGTGCTTGTACATATACCCCTTCGTCTGCATTTGACTACCTCCAAATTTGTTCCCACTTCATTAAGTATGTAGCATAGTGGGCATTCCTTTGTGCACTTGCCCTCAAGGCTTAGACTTGTGAAATCTCGGCATGCCACAAGCACTAGCGGCTGTCTTTGGGGCCTGGCAATAAATACTGAGCGCCACTCATGTGGTCTCGCTTGGCTTTGTCTCTGCCAACCTGAGCACATCGCCACGAACAATTCCAGATCCAGTTACCTGACCAGAGCGTTATCCTTCCCCAAACGCCTGGATCTCCATTGCGAAGAGAGGAACTTCATCTGTGAACCTGCAAAACAAAATAAAACAAGAAGTAAGATCGCAGCCTTTTGTAAGACCATAGGCGTCCTGCCTCAATCTCTATTGTGCATGAAATTTGGATGCAAGAATGCAAGACAGACTATTGGCAAGTGCCAGAGACCTGACTGCTTAAATCACTAATCTTTCCTAAGACGTCCCATTGATTTTTCAAAATACTAATCTGCCTATTCTGTGACTGTCAATTATCTTTAGTGACTCTACGATACCTTGGAATAGACTTTGAGTGACTCTTGTGAAACCTTTCAACACCCAGAGCCTCTGTGTTCAGTTCCTGAGAAGCCATCAGGAGCAAATGTACTGCATATACGCATGTTTAGATATTGAAAGTACTTGTAACCTTTTGATAAATTGTACTATGTGCATTGTTACTATGTAAATCAGTGAGTAACATTTGTTTCATCATTGGCAAATAGCACGTGAAATCCTTCCCGATCAGATCATAATAAATATCCAAACACTAAGGTGGAATAGTTTGAAGGCAAGCCCCGCCCACCAAGCCCCCCCCCCCACCCTGATGCAGTAAGCTGTACAGATAACTCAGTGAAATAGAGTGAAACCCACAGGATTTGTTTTCTTTCCTTCGTCCCATCACCTTTTCCCTTCAGGAACAACTGTCAGACCAAGTTATCCTCAGACTTGTGTTGATAGCTGTTCTTGAGTGGAGCGGGTTGTTAAGCATCGCCCCAGTAAAATAACCTGGAATTTAGGGGAGTGGTGCTCGACACTTATAAGTAAATTGAATATGGCAAAAAGTTTGGGGGAAGACCACCCTATTGTCGACAGGTCTAACAAGCAACTTTTTATAATGAAGCGAAATTGAAGGGACATTTGCAAGGAAGCTTACAGATTGTATTGATTGAAAGAACTGGCAAAATCCTTATGTTCTTTAAAGAAAATCAAGAGTGCTTTGTCATTAAGCACTTTTTGGACGAGTTGCAGGACAGAGATTTGATGTATGTCTGAGAACGCTAAGACATGAATGAATGAGTGGACCGACTTACAGGTGAAAAATGACTGTCAGTTTTCTAGAGGTTAATTAGCACTCATGCCTTTGATATCTTGTTTAAGGTCAGTTACTTTATCTTGGGATCAGTTACAGGGGGATATTCACAAGAACGTGCGATAAACATCGCCAAAATAGGCTAACGCAATTTTTCAAATCGCCGCCTATCGCGGGAAAATAACTCTGTGTCAACGTCCTATTCCCAACACGGCGGTAGCATGCGATAGTTTCCAGAGAATGCCACAAATGTCCGCGATACAACTACCGCGACAGCGATAAAAAAGGAAACCCGAACGTGAAAAAAGATGCGATGGGCCCAACTGCGATAAAAATCCAGCGAAAAGCAGCGCCAGGCCCGCAAGTCCCACAAGTAAGGCGGGAACAAACACTATAAAAGCGTCAAAAATGAAATACAAATAAAACACAAACAACTGCGAAGCACCATGGAGGTAGACGGAGCAAGCACAGAGGACAACCCGAACCCCACAAGCCCCACGGAGGACCAGCCCGGGACCTCGGAGTCAGGGAAGGGCAAGGAGAAGAAGAAGAGGAAGACGCGGTTCAGTCCACAGGAAAACAGGATCCTGATTACGGAGGTGACAGAACACCATCAACAACTGTTCGACACCTCCACTGTGTCATTGGCAACAAAAAATGGAATATGGCAGTCCATCGTGGACAAGGAGAATGCAGTCGGAGTGCAGAGGAGGACAATGGAAGAGCTCAAGAGGCGCTGGAATGATGTGAAGCGCAAAAACAAGCTGAAACTCGCCAACAACCGCAAAGCAGCAATGCAGACTGGGGGTGGGAGTCCTGCACCACAGGAGGAGCTGGATGAGATGGAGGAAATGGTGTCCACAGTCATCAGTGAGGAGACGGTGGCAGGAGTCGGAGGACCGGACACTGCTCAACATGACCTGACACAACAGCAACATGGTGAGTAACCACCAGGGACTGGGGGGACGGGGGGAGATGGGCACAATGGCACACATGCACAAGCAAGTACAGCACATCTGCGGACAAACCATGCCCAAGAGTCACAACTCTGACCAAGAGCCCAATTTACCCAAGTCTGCAACAGCTCAGCACTGTATAAGCACAGAAGTGAAAGGCACACCGCCTGAAAGGGATAAGGGCCAGCCAAAGCAGAGCTGAAGGGGCAAATCACCCACAATGCAGCACACACACATAACACTCAGAGCACCTCAACATGTACAACAAAGTGGACCAAACTGCAACACTTCCACAACAGAACAGAGGACACAACTGCTGCCGCTCGTGTGTAGAAAATGGCCATTTGCATTTGGCATAGCAGGAAACTGTGAGATGACAATGGACAAATACAACCTCACATCCGTGATGGTGGCGAAATGCCAACTGTCCAGCATTAAATAGGCATCTCCACACAAACAGACACAATGTACATTGACATGCAGTCTGTTTGTAAACTTGGCCAAAGTGTCAACATACATGTGAACACAATGTCAAACTGCATCTCCCCTTCACATTGCAGAGGGAGAATCATCACCTCCTGCAGAGCAGACCGTACTCCTCATCACCGATGATGAAGAGGACCTACACACCATTGACCCCGACGCCCTCCAACAGCTCATGGACACCCTCAGCACCCCACCCCCAGGAGCAGGGCAGCCCAGCTGCATCGAGGCGAACCCATCCCCTGCACAGACCACACAGCAGGAAGCACCCACCACCCCGGCTGTCTCCCAGGATCCCCACGCCCAACACATGGCATTCCAACGCCGTGTGTCACAGGGCCAGAAGGGGACAGCAGAGCAGGTGCGGGTGGGGTTCGACCTCATGGCAGCCAAACTAGATGCCATCCGTGGGTGTCCAAGTCCCATCAGGGACCGCCTACAGGCCCTAACGGACACCCACAGTCCGCTCCATGTTCTCCAACAATCCATGGCTGACAACGCCGGAGTCATGACTCGTAGACAAGAACAACTGTCTAGTCAGAGTGGCTCCAGCGACCTCAGCCATGAGTTGGCCAACATGGGGAGGAACATGGAGAACATGGAGCGGATGCAGGCGGGAAGAATGGCTGCCATGGCTGCACACCAGCAAGATGTAGCAGGGATCTACCATGCCCTGCAGAACCACATAATGGCAGTGCTGCCACAAGGCCTGGCGCAGAGGAATGCTGCTGTCACTACTCCCTCCACATCACCACCCCCTGATGTGTCAGTGCCTCACAGTGCGGCTGACAATGCACCTCTGGCCCCTGATGTGTCACTGCCACACAGTGCCGCTGACAAAACACCACCACCCACATGTGAGGCACATCACACATAGGAGGACGATGATGAGGATGAATCTGCCGTTGGGCTAAGTAGGAAGCGGTAGCATTCATCTCCGCCATATGGCCTCTTTCTGCTTGGTTCTGCCCTCTGCATCATGCCCAGGAATAACACCCTCCACTGTCCCCCTTAACAGTCTGTGACACTCACCTTGGCCCCAGACATGGATTGCCACATTTGTGTAGGCAACCAATGACACAGAAATCAGACTGCGGACTGAACTCCCTCTCCTACGATGCACTTTTCCCTCCCCAAAGGACCCTGGCTGGCCCTCCATGGGGCAAAATTGTAAAGTAGCGTGTGCATGGCCAGGTACTGGTCCACCTTCACCACTCCACCGAATGTGAATAAGACATTAAAATTCACACAGAAGAGTCATGTCCATGATCAAGCAAGTATGAAAGTATGGATGTATGTAGGGGCAGTGTTGCCACACAACGGTGCTCCCTGGGAACTGATTTCAATGCGCATGTATGTCCGTGACCCAGATAGGCAGTGAGATGACTGGGAATGTGTGAACTAGCTGTGGCCTCATTGCTCCAAAACAACAATCTCGATATTTCCAAACTTAGCCCCACGTCAATGTATGAAATAGGGCTGTGTGTCACAAAGGCAAAGTCACAGTTATGTGGAAGCCACAGCTCGGAGCAATGATTGGTCTGAGTGTGGAGCGCTTGGACTCCTGGGATGGTCGGTGCGTAAGTGTGAAGGACATACCATGCAAGTGAACTACGAGCAAGGACTCCAGTGTGTGTGGTGTGAATACGTTGGTCTCTGGTTCGTGCTGTGCGCAGTGTGGGAGCCATCAGCAGCTGCTATGGTATCGCTCAGGGTGTGCCGGGTGCATGCATTCCCAAGGTCGGAGGTGCAGATGTGCTACTGCCTTCCAGTTCAGACAGAGGGGCTGTCACACACAATGTTAGTTTGTCATCTGCTTGCATTCTGGAAATGTGATGGGTATTGGGTGGGGGGGATGTCACTGCTTCGCCTTACGGCATGGTTGAACCCTTACCAGCCATGTACGTGCCCTCACGGTCAGTATTGCATGCTCTGATGTAGCAGTGTTGTGTTGCTGCAGTCTGACAGTGATGGATGCAGGTAGCTGTGAGGAGGCGGTTGACCACTCACCTTGCACCTATTAGCTGGCACTGATCACTTCTCTTGATGGATGACGTCCGTGTACACATGTGACCTGTACAGGGCACATTTGACCAGGGAACACCTTGGTGTGTTCCACGCAAGGTGGACCTACTGGCTTCTAGGCTGGTGTGCATCTCCCAATGTTGCTGAGGTGTCCACTGTGCCCACATCACCCTTACAGCCATGTTGTTCATGTTGTGGGACTCGACATACAGGGTGTATATTTGCATCAGGCAGGTACATCTCTGACCACAAATGGCACCCTGTTGTCTTTTCCTGAACACCAATGACGGCCTTCATGTCACGTTCATGTACACGTGGGACGCTGATGAGTGGCATGACGTACTACATGTGACACCCTGATATGGCATGTTGAATACGTGATGCCATGAACAGCCTCTCGGTACAGAGGTGACATACACACCATCTCTTCTTGCAACATATGCGAATGTAAGCACTCAATGTTGCACTTACACCCGTCAGATTAATGTGCTAATGCAGAGGACTGACATGCACACGGGGAATGTGTGTTGCTAAGATTTCATTTGCACATGCTGGTCATGTGGTCATCTTGTACTGTGCCATGATTGCTGTGGACAGTCACAGTGTGACGTGCTCATGCGAAGAAATTGTTGATGATTGTGTTCCTTCGGGCTATTCCTGCTGCGGCTGCAGTGGGGTGTGGTCCACCTGCATCATCTTCCTCATCATCGTCCGGTGCTTCTGGGACTTGGATCCATGGGGCATTGGTGCGTACACATAGATTGTGCAATACACAACATGCAGTGATCATCTTGCACACTATTTCTGGGCTGTACAGGAGTCTTCCACCGGTGATGTCCAGGCACCTGAAACGTGATTTCAACACGCCAAACGTGCGTTCAACAATGCCCCTGGTGCGTTTGTGGGCCACATTGTACTGTCTCTGGGCCGGGGTGTTCGGGTCTCGGAGGGGTGTCATCATCCATGGGCAGAGTGCATATCCTTGATCACCTGTGAGAGGTAAGTGAGGTCCGTGTTAACTGGTGGTTCTGCATGCTGTGTTGGCAGACATACAAGTTTCGTGGTGTGTGATTTGTGCGACCTTGGGACACATGTTAGCCATGTATTGCTGTTGGCAAATGTGGTAGGACAATGTGTATTACTTAGCCTCACAGCTGCTCCTCCCTCCCACCGAGCCTATTTACTTGTGTGTGCTGCGCGGTTGCATCACTTGCACTCCTACGGCACACCATTGTCATGCCTGTCTGCTCATGTCCGCAGGACACACAGCAAGACTGTAATGTTGGCCGTTGAAGGTGTGCGGCCTTTGTGTGTAGGCCTATAGTAAGGATAGGGCGGACACAGATGTGGAGTTCTGGCCTGGCTGAACTCGCGCTGATATTGAGGCTAGGCCTTCGGTTCAGGCTGCGGCTATGTAGATACACACACAACAGTTGTCATGTATGAGCCGAGACCCCGAGTGGTCTAGCGCTCCTTTATTAATCCATTCGGGCGAGGCCGCCCTCCTGGTGCATGCTACATTGTGACATTGTCAATTACAGGCCGCGTAGCGTAGACACTACTACGGAGACACACGCCATAGTCACTTTTGTGGCCAGGCCGGAACTGGACCACGCCCAGAGCCCAGAACTGAACCAGGCCCAGAGCCCCGGGCCATTTCTCCGCACTCCTCACACGCGTGCACCGCTGCTGCGGCGCTGGGATGTCGTGCGCTTCGGAGTATGTCTCCAGACGATCTCCCCAGGCTTACCGGCGGCCTGCCTGGGACGGGGGTGGCCCCTTGACTGTGAAGGGCTCCAGTGGCGTTACCGAGGACATGCTGTTGGCTACTGGAGGCGGACTTGTGGGGTAGCCCCTCGGGACAATGACTTGCAGTGCACTGAGTTCGGCCCACAGGAAGAGCTGAGTGGGTGTGCATCATGCTATAATGCTGGAGGCTGGACGGTGACTTGTGGTGCACTTATTTCGGCCCACCGGAAGAGCTGAGCGGGTGTGCATCATGCTATAATGCTGGAGGCTGAACGGTGACTTGTGGTGCACTGAGTTCGGCCCACCGGAAGAGCTGAGCGGGTGTGCATCATGCTATAATGCTGGAGGCTGGACGGTGACTTGTGGTGCACTGAGTTCGGCCCACCGGAAGAGCCGAGCGGGTGTGCAGCCTGCGATGACGCAGCAGGCCTGGAGGGGCGGACTGGAAAGGATGTGTATGTTACTTGCTGTACCACAGTGTGGTCAGAAGGCAGCAGTAGCCAACTCGCAACTCCGCGGTGCGGTGCCGCTGGGGGCCTGTTGCGCAGAAGCCAGCGATCGGCTGAGGAGGCTGCCATGCCTGCAGAGCCCGGCCTTGGAGATTGCACCGGCACGTGGTGGGCCCTCTTGGAGAGACTCCGGTGGCGGCAGGTGAGCAGTGAGGCCTGGGTGCGCAGGGGCGGGCATTTACCGCTGGGCGCAGGTCGGGTCTGGGGATCAGCGGGCTGGGGTGCGGCAGGCGCACAGGATTGCGAAGGCACCACTGGTCACGATGGCGGCTTCGTGGCAGGGTGAGGGACGCCGCCCTGGCAGACACACCACTGCAGGCGATGACGAGATGTGCACCAGGTGGCGTGGGACGTAGCCACCTCGTTGCCGGTGTGACTTTGTCTGTTGTAGGCGGTCGGCCACGTGTGTGTAGGCCTATGGCCAGGATATGGCAGACACAGAGCCACACGCAGTAGTTACTTCGGTGGCCGTCCCGGAAGTGAACCACTCCCTGAGCCCTGGCCTATTGAGTCACTCCCCTACGCTGTACTGGCGTGCGCCGGGCCTGCCCACTACGCTTACGCTCACAGGGGGGCCGACATGGCTACTTGTCCAAGGTGTTCCCCACTGCCTGTGATGACATGGTTGCGTCCACTGTCCACGACACTACAGACTCCAGCAGTATGTGTCCACATGGACATGACTGTGCTCTGCATACTCAAGACTGTCCAGCACATCACCGCCACACTTGGCATTGTGCACATTATTATTCATGGGTCCATTGCCTCCTTCGCACAATAGTGGTTCCCACCTCTCCCCACATTCTGCAAATGTGTGGCAGAGGGGCTATGCCTTAGTGTATGGTTTGTCCACCTTTCTGGCCCCTCTTACCACTGTTACTTGTGTTGTCGTGTCTGGCAGGTCTGCATGTTGTTTGGCATGTTGGATGTGATTTTGTTACGTGTCCATTCCCACAGTTATGCGTTGTGTGATTGTGGAATTGAGGTGTGTGGTGTGTTCTGTTGGTACTTACCAATGAGCAGTCCATTTCCATAGGTGCCATCCTGGAAGCGCTGGTTGATGATGGACTGTCGGAAGATGTATGAGTCATGCACACTGCCTGGGTAGTTGGCGACGACATTGGTGAAGAGTCCCCGGTGGTCCACTATTGCCTGCACATTGATGGAATGCGTGTGCTTCCTGTTGCGGTAATTGTGTGCTGTGTTGGCAGGGGGCACAAGTAGGACATGTGTGCAGTTGATTGCCCCCAACACGTGCGGGAATCCGGCTATGGCGTAGAAGCCTTGCTTGGTCTCCAGCTCTTCCTGCGCAGTGTGGGGGAAGTGAAGGTGCTGGGGTATGATACTGATGATGGCATCCAGGACAGGTGTGATGGCCTTTGATAGGGCTGGCTGTGAGACCCCTCCGACTCTGGCAGTTGTTGGTTGGAAGGTACCAGAGGCCAACAGGTGCAGCACAGCCAGCAGCTTTGTCTGCGGAGGGATGTTGGTTGTCCGCTGTGTTGGTGCCGTCAGCCTGTGGGCAATGTGGGTCATGATGCGGAGGATGGTTGTCCTTTTGAGCCTGTAGTGGGCAATGACATCCTCTGGCGTTAAGTCTGTGAGGCTGATGCGTTTTCAGAAGGTCCGTTGTCTTGTTCTGCGCTGCCTCGGTGGTGGTCTGGGGAGGGGTGGTCCTGGGGGTGGGGGTGGTCCTGGGGGTGGTGGCAGGCCTGGGTGTGGTGGCGGTGGGTGTTGTGGCCCTCTTGGGTCTCCAAGCTGCATGATTAGTAGCTCCATGGCATCTGTTGGTCTTCAGATGTGGCTCTGGTCTGGGCTCCCTCTGTACTGCGGGTTTTCGTCTTACTTAACACCAGTAATGAGCAGGTGTTAAGTCCCTGCTGCTAACGCGCCTTATCGCCTGTTTTTGTCCGGCATCGCAGATCTGGCAGGTCGTTGAGAATATCGTGAAGTGGTGTTTTCGTGTGTTTTTGCACGGGAACGCCTACTCTGCATGTCATTAGCGTTAATTGTGGCTCTCATCCGTGGTGATGTGTTTTGCGGCAGCTATCGCAGGAAAACTGGCGATGTCAGCAGTTTTCACCAGCTTGTGACTGGGGCGATAAGTCTATCGCTACTTTTGCGGTGCTGAAGTGCCGATAAATCGGCGATGGCTCCTTGAGAATATCCCCACAGTCTGTTAAAAATACGTGTGCGTTATTTAGAGCGTAAGAATAAGCTCTTCACTTACCTCCTCCTTTTATCTCCAGTGCTGTCACCGCTGTCTCCACCCTCGTGCTTGTAAGCTGTGCTACTTTGGTGGTGCACCGGTTTGCATTGACTCCTTGTTGCCGTGCCTATTCAGGCTTTCTATTAGGCCCACGTTTGAGGATCCCTGGCCCCACTAAGCAGCTGACTGAGTTCAAAGCTCTTGCGTACCCTACCCGCCCTGGCTCCCCTGGGAAGGAGGACTCAGTAGTGTAAAAAACCAACGGCCAGCTCCTGCGTGCTGGGTCTTCCAGGGGCAGAACTCCATTACTCAACGGGAAGAGCCTCCGAGCCCCCTCTCTGTTGACCTTTCAGTCAGAGCCACCAGATATCAGGTTGCACTTGGTGTCACTTGACTCAGCAGAACTCCTGCAAGAAGTGCAGTGCTTAATTTGTACAGCAATAAGTGCCAGGGCTCTCTTGAGGAGCCCACTGCAGCTTGCCCCACACATTGCCCCTCCCATGCTACCAATGATAGTAACAACACAACTACTAACCATCACACTCCTACAAGTGTGACAATTCGGACTATGTCAGGCCCCCGAAGCTATAAGAATGGCCTGGGTGGCAGGTAACAGTCATTTTTGATGTACATTGAATTAATAAATAACTGTTGTTGTGGTCATCTCTAAATTATCCAGACAGCGCCACCACGTGGCAGACTGTCACAAGCGCCCGTGTTGGCAATTACGTGCTGGTGCCCGGCACCGGAAACCACCGGCTCAAATTAAGCACTGAAGAACTGTGACACGGGGCATTCACCTCTCACCTGTCTCTCTTGAATTTCCTTGGATGTTGGTTTTTCGCTAGTTGTTGTCTCTGGGATCCTGCTCCTAGGTCTCAGGGATGGGCAGGGATGAGCATAGAACATAGGAGGACGGGCACAAGCACAGCAAGGCTGAACATCTGAACTGGTGTGACACATGAGGGAGGGATGAGCATCAATGTACTGTTTTACAGAACAGAACCAATAAACATTAAATAAACTTACCATGTGCTGTAACGGCATGGCTGGTAAAGACACGAGTGTTAAAGGCATCCGCTTGGTATGGCTGTGTGGAAAAGGCAGAGGTGATAATTGCATGCATTGTGAAGTTGGACATTCTTTCTAATGGTTCCATTCTCCAACCGTCATTGCACTCAATTTCTCCTTCTTTTGTACTGCTCTCGTATCTTCTTACATGCTCATTTTACTCTTATCTCACCTTTACCTTAAACATTCTCTCATACTCCAGATTCGATCTTCCTTTATAATGATGCTCAATTGCAATAGCTCCGCTCATTTTCACCTTTCTCAGTTTTTGTCTCAGTTCACCCAAGTTATTTTTTCTTCCCTCACTACTCGCCCTTATTTTCCCACTTCATGTCTGTCCTCAGTGACTCCCTCCCTCACTCCCTTTCCTTTTATTTTTTTAATAATTTTTTATTTTTCTTAGCCATAAGTATAATACAATACAAAAAAAAGAAGAGAACAAAAACAAGAAATAGAGCATACATAATATACAAAAATAAAGAAATAACATCAATCTAAGCCTGATACAATAACCATGAACATGGTAGGGAAAGACAACGTCAGCAAAAACAATAACACAATGGAATAAAAGTATAGAGAGGATAGTGCAAAAATCCAAGAAAAAAGAAAGAAATAGTACATTAATCCCATTGGAGGCTGGACCAGACCCTTTTAAATTTTAACCAAGAACATGGGCCTCTGGCCTTGGCTAGTGCTAGTTCCATTTCATATATATGTCTAAGTAAAACCCAGAATTCGTTAATGCTTGGGCTCGTGCTGTGAATCCATACTCGGGCTATACATAGGCGAGCGCATGCTATAACGATTGAAGCTAGTAATTTCTCGTGGCTGCCCATGTCTCGTATTACCCCCAATACAACTTCCTTCTCTGTGATCTGGACATTATAACTGTAAAGTAGTGTAAGTATGGAAGTTACATCTGTCCAGAATGTGTTCAGCCTTGGACAGGTAACGAACATATGTCTTAAATCTGCAGCGTAAGCATGACATTTTTGACAAAGTGATTTAGCCGAGGGTTGGGACGTAGTCCATTTAGAGATGAGCTCAGGGGTATAATACAACATAAAAACTAACCTATGTTGTTGAAGTTTCAAATTGACAGAAGTTACAGCTGCATCTACGGTATCCAATGAAACCTGTATTTCCTCGCCAGTTATATTGGTTTGGAAAATCCGACTTAGTTTAGCTGCTACCTGCAATCCATCATCACTGGCAGCTGCGAGTAATTTCTGGTAAACCATGCCGATAGTTCCTTGGCCTGAGGTCAGAAAAAATGCTGATAGTATTTCAGAGGGATTCACCATTTCTGATATCCTCTGACCCCACAAGAAATAGTCCCTTACTTGTAAGTACTTAAAAAATTTATTCTGTACAAGCCCGAACTCATCTTTCAGGGCTAAAAAAGATCGAAGCCCTTGTCCATCATATAGCTGGCCAAGTTGATAAATACCCTTATGCTGCCAACATCTTCCAGCATGATCGTGGAATATGTCGGGCAACATAGGATTGCCCCACAACATCGTCTAGTGGTGCAGCACTTGCAGAGAATATTCCTTACGAATATCTTGCCAGATCCTGGCAATGTCTCTAATTATCTTAAACCTAACCCGCTTGTAGTAATTGGGATCAGCCGTTTTATACAGCAAAAACCCAGTATTTGGTCTACAGGCCAGTTGGTAGGACAGCCAAACAGTGTTAGTGTCAGGCCCACTATGCAAGCTTCGGATCCGACCAACAAATGTTATGTTATGTTATGTTAAATGGGTTTGTAAAGCGCACTGTTACCCAAGGGTGTCCTGGCGCTGAGCACTGTATGCCTGGGGCAGTAAATACCTGGTGACCTCCACCCCTGAGCCCCGCTGAGACTAAGCTGAAAACAACCAGGTTTTCAGACCTTTCCTAAACGAGAGGAAATCAGTACCGGTCCTTAGATATAACGGAAGACCGTTCCAGGCATTGGTGGCTCTAAGGACAAAGCTCTTCCCACCCCAGTTAGCCTTTCTCGTTCTAGGAACGACCGCCCGCTTTGCTTCCATTGAGCGCAATGTTCTCCCGGGAACATACCATTGAATGCGCTTTTCTAGGTCATCAGGGCCGGTTCCAGTCAGGGACTTAAAGACCGTGCAGAGAGCCTTGAATTGAACTCGCTGTAAGATTGGGAGCCAGTGAAGGTGACGTAGGTCATTTCTGACCGACATAAACCTAGGAGTGCCTATCAGCAACCTAGCTGCCGCGTTCTGCACCATCTGCAGTCTATTGAGGTGTTTCTTATTAATAGTCAGGTACAGACTGTTACAGTAGTCCAGACGGGACAGAATGCGGCCCAGAAATAAAATGTTAAATCTGGAAGCTTAAAGCCCCCTTGTTTATAAGATAATGTAATACATCGGAGAGCTCTCCTTGCACGTCTGTATCCCCATATAAAACTACCTATGACACTATCTAGATGCTTGAAAAACAACCAAGGAACTCTTAGAGGAATTGTGCGATATAGATATAAAAATCTAGGGAGTATATTCATTTTCACTATGTTGCACCTTCCGTATATACTTAAAGGAAGCCAGTGCCAACTGCGCAATTTTGCCATGACTGTTTTAAGCAATGGCTCGTAGTTCAAAGAGACCACATCGTCGACTCGGCTACTAAGACAGACTCCCAAATACGTTGCTGTTCTTGTAACCCCTAATGTCATTGGAGCCGTTTCAGGTTGGAAGTTTAAAATTGTCTGAGTCTTAGTCAGATTTAGTTTATAGCCAGAAAAGGAGCCAAAGCGCTGTGCCTCTTGTGTAATTTCGACTATAGCATCGACAGGGTTAGAAGAAAAAATAGCAATGTTGTCCGCATATGCGGTTAGTTTTAATTCCAGTCCGCTAAGACATACTGGAGAAATCCTAGCGTTTTGCCGCAAATGCCTTATGAACGGCTCAATATAAAGAGCAAACAGTAATGGGGATAGCGGTCAGCCCTGCCTCGTACCCCTTTGAACTGGGAAGTGGGCTGAAGAAAGGCCGTTCAACTTGACTGCTGCTACCGGGTTGCTATACAGTTTCTGAACCGCTGAAATATACCTATGACCGAGGCCAAATGATAACAAGGTAGGCCATAATGCTCCCCAGGCAACTTGGTCAAAGGCCTTTTCGGCGTCAAGCATCACCATCCCTATGTGTTGATCTAATTGACCAGAGATATCAAAAGCGGCAATAGCTGTATTAATGTGGGCTGCCGTGTCTACCTGGAACAAAGCTGTGCTGTTGCTCTGAGACTAATTGATGGATAAGAGGAGCCAAACGTGAAGCAAGAATTCTAGAGAAAAGTTTAGCATCGGCATTAATCAATGATATAGGACGATAAGAACTCATATCCTCTAACGATTTCTCCTTCTTAGCAAATACAACAATGTTAGTAATGCTCCAAGAAGGAGGGGCATCATCCCCATGGATAATGTTACTAAGTAATACAGAAAAGGCATGTGCCAAAATGTCCTTAAAAGTTTTATAAAATTCCAGCGGAATAGTGTCCTCACCAATGGCCTTACCTGAAGGTAAAGCACGGATCGCATCCTCGACCTCCCCCAGCTCTAAGTCTTTCTGCAAACTCTCAAAATCCAGCGGATTGAGAATAGGTAACGCACTCTCCTGTATATAATCCAAGAGATTTTGTTTGCTAAAGGAAGCTGACGCACCATATAGCTCAGCATAAAAAAGTCTAAACTGTTCAACTATATCTACTGGTCGATTGTAAGATACACCGTCTGCTCCTTTTAGTGATTTAATATTGGATCTGGCCCTTTGATCGGCGATCTCAGTAGCTAGCAGGTGGCCGACCCTTTCCCCATATTCATATTGCTTGGTTTTATACTTGTGATACTTAGTAGCGACTTTATCCATTAACCCTCTATTCAGCTTCGCTCTTACTTCTACAAGTCAGCAATATATTAGCTGTTCAGCTGCATCCCTTAAAGCAATGGCTTTTGCATGTTGCCTTTCCAAATCTAAATAGAGCCTATGTTCCTGCTCCGTCTCCCAAATAGAGTGGCGATTCTGTGTTAAAATATACTGGAGCGTAGCCTCTCTTACAAAAGCCTTCATACAGCCCCACACCATTGAAATAGAGGCAGTGCCCCTATTATTCTCTAAGTATTCCCCTTAGTGCTCCTCGCATGTATGCCAAAAAATCTAAATTAGTTAGGAGATGTCTAGGTAATGTAAAAGCCCGAAATGGTTCTCTATCCCCCTGCTGAATCTGTAGAATCAACATCACTGGGTTGTGGTCCGATGTGATTTTAAGACAGACCTCTATAGATGCCTTTTCCAACAAAATTCTATTAACAAAGATCATGTCGATTTGGGAGTAATGTTTGTGCGGGGATGAATAATATGTATAGCCTGGGAGTATTGGATATAGTCTCCTCCATGCATCTTCCAGTTGGTGTATGTGGAGAGGTTCCAGGATAGCGGCCCTAGTCTTGGCCATTCTGGCCCGAGTTGTAGTGTTAGTAGTATCAATCTTCTTGTCAATAATACAATTAAAATCCCCCATAACTATCAAATCGCCAGCCCACTCCAGTAATTCAGAACATAAATAGTAGAAAACCTCGGGGCAATCGGTGTTAGGACCATATACCACACAGATCGTAGTCTTACGCCCAAAAATCAATAGCTGTGCAATTGCCCATCTCCCCTTAGAATCAGCCAGTGTACGTAATACTGTTGCTTTACAATTCCGAGATTTCAATATGGCTACCCCCCGAATAGAGATCGCCTGTGAAGTGCAAACCAGTATATCAAAGCCAAGTTGTTTTAACTGAGATCTATCCTTGTAAGCTAAGTGCTGCTCGGTGAGACCCAATATATGGGGTTTAAACACACGTAGTTCCTCCCCTACTAATCGGCGCTTTCTAGCCTGATTGAGCCCCGCTACATTCCAACACATGTATTTAAAATCAGACATTAACCAGTCTCCATAAACTCGATTCAATCACTTCCCCCCTTTTTCCATCATCCTTTCCCTTTTGATCTACCAGTGAATCTTTAACTAAAGTGTGGCTATTTAAACCCCTCCCTCCCCAACCCCTTCCCCCCCTGCTGGCTCCTCCACCAGATTGACCAGGAGCCACTGTCTGCCATTACCTGCCTTACACCTAACCTTACTAAACCCCCCGTGCCTATGAAAAGGAATCATCCACTTCTCCTGCTGCCGCTGACTGACAGCATTGAGAGAACACCCCTCTGCCCCCAGACCTCAAAACCCCCCGACCCCCACCACCTTCCCCCGATAAGTATGAAAAGTGTCCCAAAAAAGAAAAAAAGTGACACAAAAAAGCAGAAAAGTACACATCTCTTAGTACCCCAGTGCCTGCCCCCTTCACTTATAAGATCACTTTCTAGTATCAGACTTCCACTTCGCTAGTGCTTGTTTAGCGTCTTGCTCAGTATAGAAAAAGTGCGACTGACCATCGTTAGTAGCCTTAAGACAGGCTGGCTCCTGCAAAAAAACTTGTGAACAGACTGCCTTAAAAGGGTCCATTAGTTGGCGTAACCTCCAACGTTTGTCCATTGTGGATTTACACAGGTCAGAGCATGCAAATATAGAGATAGTGTCCAACTTTACGGGAGTAGATGGGCGGGCCTTTAAATAAATTGCCTGACGTAACAAAAAATTGCCCAAATACACAAGTATAGGCCGTGACAAAGTTGACCTAGCTTGATTCCCTTGAGAAATAGCTAAAGGCAGTCGATGCGCCTGCTGTACCTGTGTGTCCATATCCCAGTCCGCTAAGTCTGGAAATGCTTTTTGGAAAAGACTGACAATGTAAGCCCGGGGATCGGAGCCTTCCCTCCCTTCCGGTATGCCAAAGATACTTAAATTCTGACGTCGCTGACGGTTCTCAAGGTCCTCGATCTTGGCCTGCATGAACGTCAGCTGAGACTCCTGTGCTTTAGTCATGCTCACAGTTGTGAGTATTTGCCTCTTCAACTGCTGCTATACGCTCTTGTAGGTTAGTGACCTCAGCAGATAGCAGAGTAACCTTGGAAGTAACATCCGTCAGTGCTTGTTTTATTTCTCCGCTGTCCATTTTTTCCTGTGAGTAGTATTCTTGGGCCTCTGCTCTCTGAGTAGCTAGCACCTGTAGCATTGTAGATAGGGAAGGCTCCCCACAGTCATCCAGGTGCGGGCCCTTCATGGAGTTTGCCAATTCTACTGGAGCCAAAGATGGAGCCAAGGATGAAGATAAAGAGCTAGAGGTAGGGTCCACAGATGTAGATAAAGCCCCCAAAACTAATGCAGGCGCTGGTAATAAAGATAGAGGACTAGAGGATCCTCCGTTTAATCTGCCTAAATTCCCATCGGATCCTTCTGTTTGAATTAGTGGGACATTAGGATCAATGCGGAGATGGGATAAGAGTAATGGATCTTCAACTCCGACTTCAGCTTCAATTACTGCAGTTTCCATATTGCCGGAATTGGATAATCATGAGATAATAGCCTTTACCTCTCCTTTTGAGGCCACCCATTTACGCAGGGGGCTAATACCAGGACCGGTCTTTGTGCTGCTTGCGACAGAGTCCTTGAGTCGTCCCAGTGCGGCATTAACTTGAGGTTTAACTCCACTACCACACGGCCCTTACCTCCCTTGGCTACTCTAGTGGTTTTGGGACCTTTCGCCTTGGTACCTTTCCCCCCAGCTGGGGAACAGATTTTCAGAGAGGTGGGCTCCATTGCTTCACCAATGAGATTGGTCGGGTTACATCGCTGATCTATGGGCTCAACCTGATGACTAATCTGTGTACTTTCGACATATTGAATGGAATCATGTTGGTTAATATTTAAGGCATTGTCAGTGTCAGTGTCAGTCCGGGAAACCACAGTGCCTAAATTCAGTTGTTGCTGGGGCGCTGATTCAGATGTATCATCACTTTGGAGGTAGCCACCCCCGCGCCCAAATTAATCGTCACATGCTGCAATTGTGTTAATATTTGTGTGATTCCCCCGGATACATTGACACATGATGCAGGTAGATCTAAAGTGTCTGGAGTGTCAGAGGGGCCAGCTTCAGAGTCACAACGGACCTCCCTACTCACGGTATTGTCTTTCTCCATATTATTAGCCATGTTAGCCAAATCCCCGATATCAGATTCTTTTACCTTACTGCTTTCTTGCCGATTGGGGGTCAGAGGCGATGATACCAGAGCTGAGCCACTCATAGACCCTTCCTCCTCTCCCCAGCCCTCCTGGATAGCTGCATTTAGTACCTCAGCCATCTCAAGACCCTGAATGGAGGTTGGAAAGGAAGATGGTGGATTGAATCCGCGTTAGAGGACGCCTCTCATAGCTCTCCTCAAAGACCTCGATGCACCCAGCGATCCCCCCTCAGCCTTCTTCTAACAATGCTCTCTAAACTGCAATTCTAAACTACAATTACAATTTTGAAAGACTTTCGCACTAATATCCTCCTTCGCCCTTCGCATGTAGCAAGTTAAGCGACTGAAGCAATCGAAGCAGCTGTACCTGTGACTGATGTGCCGGATCGGGCTGTTGTGGAGATACATCCTTGTGGGTCGAGTGGTGCGGTGGTATCTGCTACAGCCGCCGCTGCTGCTCTCTGAATTCAGGAATTCTCCTCCAGCTTATGACAGCGGGTGCAGACTGGCGGCAACGTCTGGGGAAGTAATGGCTCCACAGCGCGCTGTAAAGGGACGCGGCCGCATAGAAGCACTCCCTGAGAACGGATGCGGGATTTCAGCCCCAAGGAGGCAGCGCGATGAGGTGGATGGCGATGGAGCTGCGGATCCGGTGCCCTCGTCGGATGTTGCATCTACCTCTAGCTCCCAACTTGGAAAACCGATCCTCCGATTGTTGCGATCCGGTAGAGCAGTTGGACTGCTCCGTTCCTGTGGGCCTCACTCCCTTTCCATCCCTCTACTCAGACTTCTGTGTCACTGTTCACAATTTTTTATCTTATTAATCAGCATTAATTGGATAGATCAACCCCTTCTCCTTCTTTCTGATGTCTTCTACCTCTAGACGTCCATTTCTTGGACTCATTTTCATGTTCTCCTCTCTATGGTCTTTCACCCATGCTTCCACCTTTCTCTGCCCCAGTCTATCCTTTCAGTTTATCTCTTCCATCTCTTTTAGCCTGTCTCTTTGTTCATAACGTTCTATTTATCTATTTCCCTGCAACATTCTGTTCTTTATTTTTCTTCGGCTTCTCTAATTCTTTGTGTTTGTCCTCACGCTTATTTCTGTTTTATCTTGTTTTCTCTTATGTTTCCCCCCTCTAATTTTGCTTTCCCTTTCACATTTTCATGTTGTTCTCTAACTCATCTCCATGTTCTTTTATTGCTTTCTGTTTCCTTCTCCTTCTAGTTCTTCCTCTCCAGTATCATTTCTGTCTCATCATTGCTTGCCCCTCCATTCTCTTTTATCTCGCTTATCTTTTCCCTTACTTCCTTTTTCCTCTCATTCTTCTCCTCCCATCCACTGTTTCTCATTCTAATTTGTTAATTTGTTCACTTCACTTCACTCCCCCTTTTCTTTTTCTCTCTTATTTTCTTTATGCTTGTCTGTAACCATTAAGATTATTTTGCTTCCCTTCAAGATCCGGTCTGGCAGCCCTATGAGGACAGTCTCCTTCTGAGGTCATTTATAACCCTCTGCCTGTTTAAAGAAATCAAAGTGGAGACCTGCCTGTTTACAGAAATCAAAGTGGAGACTCCAAAACACTGAGATCCCTCCAACACCAGTAAAAGGATGTAAAGTCAGGAATAGGGACCAGGTGTGGTGCAGACAAAAGCGATGTGAGCACTGGTCTCATATACAACAGGTAGTGAGCAGAAAGCAGCACTATAAGCCTCACAGTAGCCAAAACTTGTGCAACACGGCAAAAGTGTATGACTTCCTCACACACAGACCAGGTGCACCACAGGCAGTAGCAGTGCACGCTTTGCTCACAAATAGTGTGCTGGTACGTCACAAATAGCAGCAGTAGTAGGTTTTGCCCCATTGAACACCATGGGAAGCAGTTTCCTGTACACACAGATCAGGGGCTGGTCTAGCATATGTTTTCCTAATAAAGAAACCGAAGAGGAGAGGCAGTAACGGTGGAAACTGCCTTCACACAAAAAGGTACTTTCCAAGAAAAAGCTGAACAAGCCTCCTTCACAAACACAGGCACAGGACAGGAACTTTCCTGTCATGCGCGTTAGACTCACTCATGCAAGTGTGGTAGAGTTTATATCAGGAAACATGTGGGAATGCTGGGTGATCCGATTTTCCCTTTATGAAAATGTGAGTAAAAAGTGTGTTTTTTAATAAACAACGTTTGAGGTTTGCAAGGCCTTCTGGGTAAAAAAAAATATCATGGATTCATGCAAGTCACATCCGCCTAAACTCCCTTGAGTGACTAGTTTTTAGAAATGTCTGGGTTTCCTTAGAAAGTGGGCAAGCCAGGGCCCAAAATCCCCAATTACCTACATGACCAAACCGGGTAATTTTCTCTCAGATTTATTTGTTGTCTCCATGTTGTGTTTTGGAGCAATATGTGTTGTTGACGTTCGGCTAAGCCACACAAGTGGGGTACAATTTTTATCAGGATAAATATGGGGCCACCCGGTGGTAGGAATTTTGTGAATTCCTGCAGTTTCCAGAAGTTTTTGCCATAGAAATGTGACAAAAACTTAGCAGCCAAGTGGCTAAAGCAGCAGTGAAAGTGAAAAGTAAAACAATCTCTGAAGCTGGGGTAGGCCCCTCGAGTGAATGGGTCCCCTGCCCTTAAGAATCCTTGGGGCATATTCACAAGGAGCTATCGCCAAATTAAAGGCACTTTATCGCAGCCAAAGTCGTGATAAATTTACCCACCCATTCACAAGCCGGTGTTAACAGCCCACAGCACCAGTTTACCCGCGATAGCAGCCGCAAAAAACATTGCCACAGAGGGCCCACGCAAATATAGCTAATGAGATGCAGAGTAGGCGTTCCCGTGACAAAAGCAGAGACAACAGCACACCTCAACATTCACAATGACCAGCCACATCCGCAATAAAAACACAAAACAGGCGATAAGGCGCGTTAGCACCAGGAAATCTACACCTGCTCTGACCTGGTGTAAAGTCGGACGGCAGCCAGCACCACAAAAGGGAGCACAGCCCAGGGCCACATCCGAAGGGCAACAGATGCCATGGAGCCGCCCATAATGCGGCCCGGACACCCAAGAGGGCCACAACACCCACCTCCACCACCCCAGGACCCCAACCCACACCCGGAACACCCCCCCCAGACCACCACAGACGCAGCGCAGACAAAGACAGCGGGACCCCAGGAAACGTACCAGCCGCACAGACCCAACATCTGACAATGTCACCGTCCACTACAGGCTGAAAGGGACAACCAACCTACGCATCCTGACCATCATCGCCTAACAGGCCTGCGGCAACAACACAGCGGACAACCAACATCCCACCCCACACAAAGCTGATGGCGTGGCTGCACCTGTTGGCCCCTGGGACCCCCCATCCAACACCCGCCAGAGTCGGAGGAGTCTCACAGCCAGCCACATCCAAGTCCCCCACACCTGTCCTGGACATCACCATCACCCTGGTACCCCATACGTACAACACAATGCGCAGGATCCGCTGGAGACCAAGCAAGGACCATACCCCATAGCAGGATGCACGCACGTGTCGGGGGCAATACACAGCACACATGTACTACCTGTGCCCCCTGGTGACACAGCACACAATCACCGCAACAGGAAGCACACGTCTCAGACCAATGTGCAGGCAACAACAGAACACCGTGGAACCCCCAACAATGTCGCCTTCAATACACAGCCAGTGTGCATGATACCTTCATCCTCCGACAGCCCATCATCAACCAGCGTTCCCAGGATGGCAACAAGGGAAATGCACAGCCCCTTGGCAATATACAAATGAACACCCCACACACCTCAACTCCACAACCATGCAACTCACAACGCTGGCAATGCACACGTCACAAAATCACATACAACAGGCACAACAATATGCCCACCCACCAGACACGACAGAACAACTTACAATGTCCACATGGGCAAGCCCTGAACATGAGCCAGCAACGGCATGGCACCTCAGCCACATAATTGCCAAATGTGGGGAGAGGTGGCAACCAGGCATGTGTGAAGGATGCAGTAGAACCATGATTGGGAAAGTACACAATGCCAAGAGTGCCGGAGATGTGCTGGACACCTCGCAGTATGCAGAACACACCCATATCCATGGCGACATACGCCGCTTGCGTATGGAGTGTAGTGGACAGTGGACGCCACCATGTCACCCCAGCCAGTGGGGGACCTCGCGGAAATGTTGCCTGTTACGCCTCCCCCTAAGCGTCAGCAGAGTGGGATGGCCCGGCGTACGCCACGCCAGCGTAGGGGTGTGAATAAAAAGCACGTAGGCCTGGGCCTCTTCCGGAAAGACCCACGTCTCTGCCAGGGCGGCGCCTCCCACCTCGCCACGAGGCCGACGCCATCCTCGTGAGTGGAGTTGCCTGCGATGCCGTGCGCCTGCCGGACCCCGGCACGCTGGACCACGAACCCGTCAGGCCAGCCCCTGCGCAGCCAGGCCACACTGATCACCTTCCGACACCGGCGTGTGTCAAGGAGGGCCCACCACGTGCCGGCGCAAGCCCCAAGCCCAAGGCTCGAGACCTTGGCAGCCACCTCAAACCATCACGGCCTCCACAACACCGGCCCGCTTTATTCCTTTTTCGTTGACGTACTCCACTGCCGCCCCCGGCCTACTCTTCGGACCAGTAGGTTCCATATGTGAAACTGTGTCCTGAGTCATGAATGGCAGTGACCCCAAATCCGGGCCAGCGGCCACAGCACCAGACCCCCCCGCCCGATCAGTGAGGCACAGTTCCATATGGGCATCTTGCGACACGTGGTGCCACTAACCCTGTTCAACGCCAGCCTGCTACACGTGGTGCCACTAACCCTGTTCAATGCCAGCCGGCTACATGTGGTGCCACTAACCCTGTTCAACGCCAGCCGGCTACACGTGGTGCCACTAACCCTGTTCAACTCCAGCCGGCTACACGTGGTGCCACTGAACCTGAACAACGCAGGCCGGTGGGGCCATCCAACCTATGCCGGAGACACTCGGTGAATGGGCCGTGCTGACCGTTGCCTCAGGCCTACACCACGGTCAGGTAGGTCACACATTTGGACGTGAGTCTTGATTACACCATGGCAGTGAACATTAGTTATGGCAGAGAACAATTCACAATACACCCTCCGATGTGGTGGCAACAAGTCTGTGCATGGCGTCACAACCACACGTGTCTGTGGGCCTACGCAGACCACTGCCCTCGGCCTACGCTGCGCACGAGTGGGATCACAGATTTGGAACTGAACATCAGTAATTCAAAAGGCAGAATACATTTCTTCGCACGCACGGAGGGGCGTAAGAGGATGACACGTTGCAGTCCGGAGGGAATAGGATCAGCGTCACGGAGGTGATTGAACACTACCGACCACTGCCACTGTGTCACTAACTCTGTGCCTCGCGAGCCAACGACCCGTGGCTGTGGGCCACTGCTGACCGCTGCCTCCGGCCTACACTGTGGTCCAGTAGGTCACAGAGCCTTGATTTGGCATTCTTGGAGTTCACATCTGTGTACCGGCATCATCGCAGACTGCATCCACTCACAGCATCTGTGCCACTACGTTTGTTCCCCGACATTCATGGACACTCACTGATCGTACATTGGTGGCGTTTGAGTCTATGGACTAGGGGCTAGTTTTCATCCTCATGTAGCTGATCCCGAATTATTGGTGCAAACGAGGGTTGCGCTTTCCACTCCTCCATTTGCTGCTTCCAGATGACATCAGACCTTCCGCATCATGCCCTGGAGGACACCTTCCACTGTTCCCCGAAACCCTCCGCAACATACACCTCGGTCGCATGGCCCATCTGACTGCACCGCAAGTCACCGTCCCGTGGCTGGGTGCCTGTGCCGGCCGCAGTGCATCCGGGGCCACTAACTCTGTGCTGCTCAGGCCTGGGACCCCTTCTTCTGAGACATTGAATGGCCTCTGTAGCGATGGTCTTGGGGTCATCAACGCCATGTGTCTGTGGCCCTGCGCTGTCCGCCTCCTCCGGCCCCAACTGCAGGCCACAAGGGCCCACACATGGCATCGAGTCTTGACCGGCCCGGACGTCGCATCACCGCAGGAGGCACACGCCACCACCGCAAGGACCACCTTCAACCGCCATCTGCCAGAGTAGAAAGGGTGGTCCTGACAGACCTACGGAGTTGCTCAGACCTGTCGTGGATGCCATCATCGGCCTGATACCCTGCTCAGCACTCCAGGTGCCAGTGACTCAGTGCACCGCAAGCCATTGTCTGTTACTGATTGAGTTTTGTGCTGTTGTGAGGTTGCGCAGCAATGTCACCTCATGCAGTGGGGAAGACCTGGGACCATGAGGAGGAGGATGTGTCAAGTGTGTGGACAGGAGAAGACACAGACAATGGGAGGGCAGGTGGCAACAGCCCCAAGGCAGGAATGCAGACTGGTGGCGGTAGTCAAGCTACACACCCGGATCTAATACTGAGTATTGCGCTGTGCACTGCGGATGCAACTGTCACCTCAGGCAGTGTGGGAGACCTGGGACGTTGATGAGGAAGTTGATGCAGGTGTAACACACCCCACTGCATCTGCATCAGGACTAACCCGAAGGGACATGATCCTAGCAATTTCTTCACATGAGCGCGCTCTTCTCTAGTGCCCCTACCTCAGTGCACTGCAACTCACGGAACGTCCAGACTGAATATTGGGTGACCTCTGGCCTTACTCCGGATCCCTCCATGTTGCTCTGCATTTGACTCTGTTATGCTGGTGTTTTCTGTTTCCATGACACTGGTGTCCACTTTTCAGGTTGTTGGCAGCACCAAGCACTCCGTGCGGGCTGGCTTATACTCACCCCACACACATCCAGCACAGGTGTCACTGTACATGTGGCCCTGCCAATAAAGGGGCCGGGCGCACGTGCCCGTAGCCAGTTCAACATGATATGTGCATGTGTCCCTGTGGTCTTGTTGTATGCATGGGGGCCCTGGGCCCTACGACATTACATTGTGCTGTGTACAGCGGTCGCAGACATGTCACCGCAGGCAGCAGGCTAGAACCTGGACATGTGGCTTTGTGGTCACCCACTCAATTCGTAAGGGAAGTGGACTGTGCCATCGTACGCAGAGCCAACGTGGGTGTGTGACTGATATGTGCATGCCCCTGGGCGTGGTTCTGTACTGGGTATGTGCATCTGCATGTGTCTCTATGGCAGTGTGGGTCTCCTTTGTGGGGTGTAGGTGGTCCCTGAAGGGTATTGGACACCCACGTATGTGTTCTAGTTCTCATTCCATGGGTTGGGCAACACCCGCACCTGTTGGGCCACCTCCTTTTGGCGTTCTGCCACCTGGCATTGGGGTGCCATGTGTGGGTGGGTGAAGTGTTGTGAGGCAGCCATGATTGCGGGTGCTTCATGCTGTGTGGTCTGTTGCAGGGTCTGGGTTCTCCTCTGAGTAACTTGTCTGCCCTGGTCCTGGTGGTGGGTTGTGTGGGATGTCCATGGGCTGTTGTAGGGCATCGGAGTCGGGGTGTGGTGTTCGTCTCGGGCATCACTGATGGGTTGTCTGTTCTGACCTGCTGGAGGTGTTGTTTGTCCCTCTACATTGTGAAGGGGAGGTGCATGTTGGCATTGTGTTGGCACCTTGTTCTTGTCGACAGGCAGACTGTGTGACAATGTACATTGTGACTGTTTGGGCGGTGGTGACTATTTGAGTTGGGACAGTGTACATTTGGCCTACATGGCTGATGTGGGGTTGTAGGGGTAGATGTGCATCTCACAGTTCCCTGCTCTGTCCAATGTGATTGTTCTGTTTCTGCGCCTGGGTGGACCCAGTTGTGTCCCCTGTTCTGCAGTGTGGGTGTTGCACTTTGTGCCACATTGTCATGGTATGTGCTGTGATTGCTATGTGTGTGTGCTGCAGTGTGCCACGGGGATGGGGAACATGTCCCTGGGTAATTGTGGGTGTGCAGTGTGTTACACCTCATTGTGCATGTGTGGCATTGTGCCCATCACCCCCCGTCCCCCCAGTCCCTGTTGGATCCTCACCCTATTGTTGCTGTGTCAGGTCCTGTCGAGCTGTGTCCGTACTCCCTACTCCTTGCACCCTCTCCACACTGATGACTGTGGCCTGGGTTTCCTCCTGCTCTTCCTGTGGCGCTGGACTGCCACCTCCTGTCGCCGTTGTTGCCTTCCTGTTGGCAGCGGGTTTGTACCTGGTTTAGGTTGTCACGTCCTGCCGGCGCCTCTTGGCCTCCTGGATTGGCCTCCTGGGCACTCCGACTGCATTCCAGGTGGTCTGCTTGTGGGTCAGTTGCTGGTAGTGTTCTGTCGCCTCCGTGGCCTTGGTCTTGTTTTCGCTTCTTTTTGTACCGCGATTGGCCTCATCGCATGATTTCTCGCGTTTCGCATTTTTTCGGTGTGGCGTTGATTTTCACGTTGACATTTGGCGCGTTATCTGGTGACTATCGCATGGTACCGCCTTGTTGTGAATTCCACGTTGACACAGGGTTATTTTCCCGTGATAGGCTGCGTTATTGAAAGCTGCGTTACGCTACTCTTGTGGTAGTTATCACACGTTCTTGTGAATATACCCCCATATATTTTGGGAAATGAAAAGTTGCACACTCTGAGTTAATATTTAAGGGTTCTCATGCAGCAGCAGGAAGTGCTTCTGTCCTTGGCACAGCCTTTGTGGTCTCCGTAGACACGAAGACAGTACCAGTTGCAGAAAGTAAAAAAACAAAAAACATTTAATATGACGTCCATGGCACGGCTGTTAGAGCCAAGCTAGATCCTTGGCTCATCTCTAGCTCGGCTCCCCCTGTTAATTTGTTGGCTCTCCGACCTCTGCTGAAAATATTTCCAGGCCTCCCTGATCACGATCTTCCAATCACCCACCTTCCAGGGGCTAAACAACCATGCGACAAACACAGGCGCATATTGCAGAGCGAAGGCAGAAACAGTGTTTTAAATAGATTTCAATTTACATGAGCTGCCAATGCAGTACTCAGCCGAGTTGTGTTATGCATGTGATTTGCTTTCATCATTCCCATTCATTTTTGGCAGACCTAAATGTCTCGCTCACATTTTGAAAAGGCTTGCAATTATGACAAAACCGTATAATCAGAACGTCAGTGTAACTGAGCCGCAATCGCTTCGGGAAAATTAGTCTGCTCACGCTGGCACACTGAGTAAAAACAAATATATACTATTAGGTTTCTTTCAGCTCTCCAAAGAAAATACGTTTTTTTTTCTGAAAATGACATTATTTGCCAAATTTGTTTTCCTCGTTTGTGATGTTATTTTTTTTTAAAAGTTGAAGAAATTTAAATTTGTTTGATAGTATGCTTTGAGTGCAAATAAACTAATTTATCAGCCAGTGTATGCTTTTGGCATAACAAATAACCTTGTAAAACTTGGTTACGTTTTGAAGATGGTGATATTTGCAAAACTTCACTAGAAGAATTATGATTTTGCACAGTTTTAAACGTTATTTACTTTCCCAGGCATATTGTCTGTGCTGACCCACTTCGTAGTTATTCACATGAAAACTCCTTTTTAGGACTTTGGGGCTGATTACGATGTTGGTGTGTCGGTTGCGATCTGACCAACATCTGCCCCTGCGTTCCAAGGGGACCGACTACTGCTTTTCTGTCAAAGAGCCCATCGGCCCAGGCACTTCTCAGGCACTGCCGTAGGGATTACAATGTCCCTTTCAGTCTGCCTTTCTATGGTGGTCCGTACTAGCACGGCTTCTGTCCCTCTGCTAAGAGGCCTGGGGGGCACCAAACATCAATTCACCTTTAGGCAGGCACCATGTGGTGCCTGCCACAAGGTGCATGGATGTTTGCAAACATCCATTTTCCTAATGCAGGTTGTGCAGTGGCCATTTTCCACCGCTGCACAAGCCGCCTTAGGTAAATGGATGTTTATGACCGCTCATGGGCGGTCGCATCCAAATTCGTCGGATGGAGCTGCTGACTTCTTGTCGGTCGGTTTCCATTTCGACACAATGCCCGTCGGATGCTCGTCCGACCTGCATCGTAATTAGGGCCTTTGTTAGGAGATGTTAGTCGACCAGAGGGAGGAATGCTGGGTATGGAGTTCACAATTCTGACCGGTCCTTCCTTTGCAGTTACCTGACTTCACGTACGTTTTCAGGTCAGAATTGGGGAAAACATGGGGGACAAGGGATTAAAAGGCTCATTCCTGCAAGTGGTGCCCTGATTTTTGTCTTTTTAAAACAAACATATTTCACTTGCTTTCAATCAGAGGAAATTTGCACATGAAAAACTGGGTTTTACTGTGTGCAATCCGGCACAGTGCAAAACTTGTAAATGGGTGGGACAGTATTCCCCTAGGGAGATCACTCTGTCTGACTTGTAATGGGTCTTTCAATTTCATTTCCAGTTTAGGTATCTACTACATACAACTTTAGCTGTCTATTAGCCAGACCAATTGTTTCCAATATCCATAGGGGTCGATTACAAAGGGCCTCCACACTTGTGACGGAGCCCATCAGTCATGGCAGGGGGGCCCGCATTCACGCCGGGGGACCTGCACTTATGGTGGGACCTCCGCATTGAGTAACTACAGTGCGGAGGACCCACCATGAGTGCACGCCCCTGCCAGGAGTGCAGAGACCCTTTGTGAAGCAGGCCAATAGAGTGGGCTTTGGGTCATTCTGTTGCTCATGATTGAATAGCTTAGTTGTCTATCTGTGTTGTTTTTACTTGATTCTTGTGTTTGTCCAATCAACATGCATTTCAGACTCACAGTGTTCAGATTGGATGACTTGAATCCTTCCACTGCTGATGTTGCTTGCATTCAGAGAACTACTTTCTTTTTGCTCTCTCCTGATTGTGTGGCTCCCTTTGTACTGCCCCCCTCGCTCTCCATATTTTTTCCTCCAGCTCAGCCCAGCTTATCTGTTGCGTTCTCTTCTCCTCCCTATCCTGCTCATTTTTTAATAACCCCTCAGCCTTGCACCTTCCCAATTGGCACTCCCTCCCCCACTCCTTTCCCACTTCATCTTTGAATGAGTTTTAATACCATGGAATGTTGAGCTAGTCCTCACTGTTCAGTTCATTTTCTTAGCCACGATGTGTACCTCCATCCAGCTAATCTGCTGCTAACGAATAAGGAAGAGTGATGTGACCCATGACACTGAGAAGTGAACTCACTCGCTTGAATGTCTTCAGATCTTGAATATTGTGGCCCTCGAGGAATTCCTTCTTTTATGAATGGTCAAAATGTAATATCTATAAATTGTAAAGGGTACAGTTAACTTTCACACAAACTCCTTTTACATTTTATATAAAGTTAGTACAGTACCTGAAAATTGAAGTACAAGTGTAATGCAAATAGATATTAATCATAAACTCTTCAAGCCAAATTATTTTAAACATTGTTAATAAAATATGTTCATGGAAGTTTTTGACAAGATTTCAAAAGAACAATATTTTGGGCACAATTATGATGTCGGGCGGAAAGCCTCTGACAGCTGGTCGGAGGCTTTCTGCCCTACATGGTAGTCATAGTCAGTCATAGAGTTTTATTAAGCTCACATATCACCCGGAGGGGTCTCTAAGCGCTATAGCGAATATTGGTGAAGGCAAAGATAAAACAGCTGAAAAAAAGGGGGCAGGTGCACGGTCAGAATAGCCAGGTTTTAAGCTTTTTTCAGAACTGTTTATGATCCGAGATCGTGCGAAGCTGCAATAGGAGTTTGTTCCAAAAGCGGGGGGCTAAATGGGAAAAATGATCGTCCACCGTGCCTGGCGGTACGCACCCTGAGTGGAGTGAGAAGAAGTTTAGTTCCAGACCTGAGGTTCCTGTGGGGGAGATACCAGTTTAGTTTTTTGGCCAGGCAGCTCAGCCCATTTCCATACAAGGTCTTGTGTACCAGACAGCTGATCTTAAAATGGATCAGTTTCCTAATTGGGAGCCAGTGGAGAGTTTTCAGACTTGGCGCAGACGGAGGCCGAGGTGGAAGGTTTAGTACTAGCCTGGCAGTTGTGTTCTGCAAGACTTGGAGTCTGGTGACAAGCTCTTCGTTAATTGAGGCCATCAGAGCATTTCCATAGTCAAGATGACTGATGATTAAGCCTTGGACAAGCGGTTTTCTTGACTCTAATGGAATCCATTGGAAGATCTTATGTAGGCTCCTCATCAGACCATAACAGGTGCTCACTATTTGGTTTACCTGGTCCTTCATGGATAGTTTGTCAGTGATTTTTACTCCAAGGTTGCGTACCATGGGTTTAGGAGAAGGACAGGGGCCAAGGCTTTGGGGCCACCAGTCGTTAGACCAGTGCTCATGAGCCTTGCCAAATAAGATGATCTCGGTCTTACTGGCATTGAGCTGCAGATAGTTAGTTTGCATCCAGAGGTTAATATGATTCATACAGTTTTTGAATCTAATTCTGGTATCAGTTGGATTGGGACCGAGGGTTATTAGTAGCTGGGTGTCTTCAGCGTATGACAATACGTCAAACCCATATGATCTGATCACCTTGGACAGGGGTACCACATAAAGATTGAATAGCATGGGACTAAGTATTGATCCCTGGGGGACTCCCTTGTCTATCATCCAGCTACGAGAAGCCGTTTTAGGATGGCAATGGTCAGAGTTTAAACCTGGTGGTGAATCTGACCCTCCCGTAGTCGGAAAGGCAGTATAATCCCTTAAGGACAGTGTTTCCGCTGTTGGGATTATAATTTCGGTTTCAGATAGCCATTCCATGGTGGCCTTTCTGAGATGGAAAGGCTGTCAGAAAGCAACATTGGGGGCCCCTACCAGGGCCCCCTTCCTCCCCTGGCCCTCCGCATACTGACCTGAGGAGCACCTATGGTGCCTACCTCAACATCCATGCACCATGTGCCAGGCACAGTGAGGTGCCTGCCACATGGTGCTGGGATATTTACAAACTTCAATTTTTCAATGGGAGCTTGTTCTGCAGGCGTTTTCGGCCCGTCGCAGAAGCTCCGATTGAAAAATTGAAGTTTCCGACCACACTATGGGGCACATTACGATGGTGGGCAGACAAAGTCCGCCCGCCACCGTAGCGGTGAATGGGACCGTCCGCCATAGGAGCGGCGGTCCTGCCGCGAGTATTAGGATGCCACCGCCACGGTGGCGGTGGCATCCCCTATTCGCAACATTGTGGCGGGCAGTGTTCACAGCACCGCCCGCTACAATGCTGGGAATGCACGCCGTGCATTGGCATGTGCAAGGTTACAGGCACTGCGCGGTGCCTGCCACCTTGTCCATGCCAATGCAGGGGGGTACCATAGGTACCCCCCATGTGCACCCCCCAACCCCCAACACTCTGCAACGGGCCCCCAATAGCGAAGACCGTATGCCTTTCCATGGCGGCATTGCCGCCATGGAAAGGCTGCTCTCCGCAACCATCCTAATATGGATGGCGGTGTCTTGCAGACACCGCCACCATATTAGTGCCCTTTTCCGCCCGGTCACCTGTGTGACCGGCGGAAAACCGCCGGGCTCCCCCCCGCCATCGTAATGTGGCGGAGGGGAAATGGCATGCGGGCGGAGGGGAATGGCGGGCGGATCGCCACCGCCATATGGGCGGTGGCGATCCGCCAGTCATCGTAATGACCCCCTATGTGTGGTTGCATCCTAATTGGGATTACGGAACTGCCGAACCATTGTTGAGCTGTTCCTTTCCTACAACACATCGGCCCAACATCGTAATAAGAGCCATATGTCTTTGTTTTCCATAGGAATTGTACTTCTTGTAAAATAAACAAGCTAAACTGCAGCATATCTTCTGATAGATAGGATGAATTAGGAAGTATATTTCTTTTTTAGACCTACAAACCCACTGGTGAAGAATCATCACAGTTCATGAAAATCGAAAGGGATCTAGCTTGGATAATGATACAGGGACTAAGCAGCATACCTGTCAGTAAAAATACTTGTCATCTCGTACTTACATTTTTGTAGCATGTCCAACAGCCTAGATGTGAACAATTCAGAACATTCTCTCTCTACTATTGTCATATTTCTTCCTCATGAGAAAGTATGCTCACATCTTTACAGCAATTGCTAATACATATTTTACTCTCAACAAAATGGTTATAGGATAAACTATCATGATAAGTTACTTCAAAAGTCGTCTTCCTCTTTTTCCCAAGCCTTTAGCTCACACTTCCCTTTCTTTCCTCCAGTGTTAGAGTCTCAGTGAGGCTAATAATAAGATTGTCCATTTCAAGATGGTGAATACTTTTCTGTTGCACTTTGTGGATGGAGGTTAGAAGCAATGCACACCCTCAACCTGCAGCATAATTGTGTGAGCTGGTGTTAAATGAGTTAGCCAACAAAGAATGCTAACAGAATTTTTGTGATGTTATCAAGATGAACATATCAGTGTTGGGTCCCAAATAGTAAGGAGGTTTCAGGAGGGAATGGGAGATTGCACAAGCAAAGTCTAGAGTGGAGGTGTGTGGAACTTGCGGAGTTTCACTCTGTGGAATTCCGTGGAGTTACATGAAAACTCAGCGAGATTCCGCAGAGTTCAGCAAACAGGTTGAAATCGACACGTTGCATTGCTCATGCTGATTTTTAGCAGCAGGAGCTTGTTCCATGCTGCAAAATCAGCTCTAAATGCACCATGTGGTGCTCCAGAGGGCGCTGCTTCTTTGCTGCCGCTCTAGAAGATTTTCTACTTGAGCGGCAGCTTTCTCACTGTGAACGGGCACGACCGCTTGTACCCACCCACAATGAGAAAATCTCTCTGGGTGCCCTCCTAGCACCTGAAAATTGATCTAGAGGATGCCAATTCTTGCTGGTGCTAGCCAACTTACTGTTGACGAGCTCCACATGAGAAAAAACTCTGCTACGTGGCAGTTGGCGAAGTTTGGCCAGAACTATGCATTACAACCATAACGTAAGTGACCAAAACACTTCGAACAATACCAGCAGACCAGAATTTTTCGACCACTCCTAGTCTAGAGTGTCACAAAGGGTAGATTGGGTGGTATGAGCATTTCTGGAGAGTGGTTAAGGCAGCATTGGGATTCCATTAATTATGAGAGTATGGATAGATCTTGCAGTAAAGTGAGAGATGTTGGGTGTTGGATTCCTGTAAGAGGACCATTTAATATTCCCAGAGTGTTAAGAAGAATGGTTTGGGAGGAGTATGCCAACCCCATTTCAAGACATCATGGACTATGATGCCAAAATTGTGCTTTTGTGTGACAATCTCATGCATTCTGAGTGGTGTAGTCTGGTTTGCTTTTTCTGACCTAATTAGACTGACTTATCTGATAATAAGGATTTTTACCAGAAATGTTCAGGACTTGAAACAGTGTATGGAATGCAATACAGTGCAATGGACATGCTAATTGGATGAAAAGGGCATTTCTGGGATGTGGTGAGCTTCACTGACAAAATATTGACCCTCAAAATATCCCCATACCAAAATATCGTCACCAAAATATCGATGTCAAACACATAGTCATCCTATACTTATCATAGTAAGTACAAAAATATTAGACTAAAATATCGTTGTATTAAAAATAGTTTTTAAATATATATGAAATTAAAATAATAAATATTAAATATATTAATTAGTAACATTAATTAAAAAAATAAAATAGATTTAATATATATTTTAACAAATATAACAAATAAACATAATAAAAAGTCAAACACTCATATATAATAATTAATATATATATTTACATATATGTTTTCTTTAAAAACTATTATAAAATTAATAATTTTAATTGATATTATAATTTTATTTTTTTAACTAATATAAACATACAAACAAATAAATATATATATAATATATATGCCTTGGCTTTTGTTTTATACTTGAGGGACTGCATGTCCCTACATCCTGACTCATTTGTAGACTCCACATGCATCCCCTTCTTCCCCAGTACCTGGGCTCCCACTGGTATTTACGGGGGGGTCTCCCTGACACTCACACATGGTTGCTACAATAGGACATTTGTCCATACACTCCTACAACACACCAGAGGAAGGTACATTAAGGGGCTTAGTACGATGACGGTCAAAGTTGCCACCGACCATACCGTCTCGGAATCGGGACCGACCTGAGATCAGCGGTTCCGACCACCTAATTACGATGCGACCGAACACTGTTCAGTCAGATTCCCACTATTCTCTATGGGAGCGTGTGTCATGGCTGTAAACAGCCGTAATACAGGCTTCTATAGAGAAATGGGTGTGTGTGTAACACCCTGCCCCCTGAGGCAAGCACCCAATGGTGCCTGCCACACAGTGCAAGGTTTTACAGGGGGTACCCTGGGTACCCCCTCGACCACCAACCATAGATGGTGGAGGCAAGGGGGCCCTGCTAGAGGCACCCAAAGTAGCTCTACGGCAGCATTTCTGTGTCAGAAAGGCCGGCATGGAAAGGCTGTGAGAAACCAACATCGTAATCCAGACGGCGGAAACACCGTCCATATAGGAGGTTACGGTGCGGTTCCGACCAACAGGAAGACTAAGAGAGCCGGTCGGAACCGAGTCGGACTGACCAGTCTGTTTACGATCCGACCACCAACATCATAATCTGTCAGTCGGACTGCAAACCAACCGAGTTGGTCGGAAAGCCTCTGAACGTGGTCGCTAAGCCTACGACTAGTGGTCAGAGGCTTTCCGACTGGCATCAAAATCGGCCCCTAAATGTTCTGTACCTTTCACCTGTCTGGAATCTGGTCCCTTCACTCCTCGTGCTTCACTTCAGACCCCATTTGCATTTACAGGTTGCCGGTGGGGTGATCACTTGCCCTTTCTACATGGGACACTATGTCCTCCATGGGAGTGCTAACCTCCACCACTGACTGGCACACACTTTTGCAGACAGCGATCCTTGTGGGTGATCAATACATTCCAGCTTATGACCATGCATGGCAGCTGCTTGATATTTACGAGCATGCTCCAGCAGACTAATGGGTTTTGTACTGCTTTAAAAAAAATTCTTTCCTTGTTGCACTCCCTGTGTTTTTGGTTGTTTGGCATGGCATGTAATCACACTCCGGCAGCCATTTGGAATGCACATGTGGTTTGTTAAATTTTTACACTTGGCCGTTTTGATCTGTGCACTACATCTAATTAAATTAAAAAAGTAAACAACTTAAAATTTAGTAAAAATATTTTAATCATTAAAACATTTATAATTATAAATATTATAATTTTAAGTAAACAAAACATAATATTATAATTTATAACAATCTAAAATAAATTATAAAAAATACAATTTAATACATATACTGTTCCGACTACAATTATAGAAAACTACGCAAACTAATATAGTAAATATATACTAAAATTCTACTGCCACTTCACGCAACACAAAAATAATAAAACTGGGTAAAATTTACAAATCTCCCTCCAGTAAATGCAATAGTAGTGAAAATGTTTGATTGAGGAGGGGTAAAATGTACTATTCCCACTCCAGTCAGTACAACAATAGGGAAAGTGTTTGATTGTGGAGGGGTAAAATCAACTTTTCTCACTCCAGTCAGTACAACAATAGGGAAAGTGTTGGATAGAGGAGGGGTAAAATTTACTATTTCCACTCCAGTCAGTACAACAGTAGGGAAAGTGATGGATTTCAGAGTGGTAAAATCTACTATTCCCACTCCAAAAAGTGCAACAGAAGGGAAAGTGTTGGATTGCGGAGGGGTAAAATTTACTTTTCTCAATCCAGTGAGTACAACAATAGGGAAAGCCTTGGATAGCGGAGGGGTAAAAAGTGATGGATTGTGGAAGGGTAAAATTTACTATTCCCACTCCAGTCAGTACAACAGTAGGGAAAGTGTTGGATAGCAGAGTGGTAAAATTTACTATTCCCACTCCAATAAGTGCAACAGTAGGGAAAGTGTTGGATTACAGAGGGGTAACATTTACTATTCCCACTATAGTCAATACAACAGTAGGGAAAGTGTTGGATTGTGGAGGGATAAAAATACTATTTCCACTCCAGTCAGTACAACAGTAGGGAAAGTTTTGGATTGCGGTGGGATAACATTTACTATTCCCACTCCAGTCAGTACAACAGTAGGGAAAGTGTTGCATAGCGGAGTGATAACATTTACTATTCCCACTCCAATAAGTGTCAGTAGGGAAAGTGTTGGATTGCGTAAGGGTAAAATTTACTATTCCCACTCTGATAAATGCAACAGTAGGGAAAGGTTTGGATTGCAGAGGGGTCAAATTTGCTATTTCCACTCCAGTCAATACAACAGTAGGGAAAATGTTAGATTGCGGAGGGGTAAAATGTACTATTCCTACACCAGTCAGTACAACCGTAAGGAAAGTGTTGGATAGTGGAGGGGTAAATTTAATATTCCCATTCCAGTCAGCACAACAATAGGGAAAGTGTTCAATTGCGGAGGGGTAAAATTGACTATTCCCACTTCAATAAGTGTAACAGTAGTTTGGCTAGATTCCTCTTGAATGGATCACGGTGCACCCTTTGTATCTCGTGCACAAGGTCTATACTGGGCGAGTTCTTCAACACTGTTTCCTTTAACAGGGATATCACAAACCCCTTTATATCCGTACCCTCAAGGGCTTCAGGGATGTTTAAAAGCCTCAGGTTGTTCTTCCTCGAATGGTTTTCCAAACGTTCTAGGTCGTCTTTTAGCTCTTTATTCTGGGCCATTAACTTTGCCAAGTCCACTGAGGTAGTATGCATAGCTTCCTTGATTTTAGGGATCTCCAACTCTATTGCATCGGTTCTTAGTGTCACTTCCTCCAATTTCTGAGCTAAAACCTCACAGGATGCTTGGATGGCAGCCTGATTCGCCTCTGAGACAGTGAACCTACTTGTCATCTCAGCCTGGTTCGTCTCCGACACCGTGAACCTACTTGACATCTCGTCTTTAAGAGCCAGTAATATATCTGCCAGTGAACGGGTCATAGTATCTGAAACTGCACAGTCATTGGGAACATTCGGCTGAAGTTCCTGGTTGTCTTGAGAAGCCAAGACAGTAAATCTATTTGTAAGACTTACTACAGGGTGGATGATAGGAGGTGGACCCTCAGAGCTCTCAACTAGATCCTTCAGGGAGTCCGGCGGTCTTGGCCCCTTCATATTGCTTTGCAAGGTTGTCGGCATGACATTTGGCACTACAATTGTCTCATCGAGAGGCTTACTTATGGGGGTATCCGGAGGGTCCCCTGAATGCAATCTACGGGGACTATGTGACCTATGTGGCCTATGAGAACCCACCAAAGGACTGTCCTGTTCAACATCCTGTTCAACAACCTGTTCAGCATCCTTTTTGGGGTCACGGGTAGTTGAGGATGACATAACCTTATAGTATGTTTTCAGTGAGGGAGTTATTTTCACTTTAAAAGGCGATGCTTTCTTACCCCTACCCCTACCCCTGCCCACCTCTTTCCCCTTGACGGCAGTTCCGTGCTCGATTACACCCCCTTTCTGCCTACTCTGCTTTGCTGACACTCTGACTTCTAAGACAGGGGGGGAGACTCGGGAGGGCAAGATAGGCTGAGTAATATCTATGTTGGAAGAAGAATAGGCTGCTCTGGCTCTCAGGGTATATCTGCTGACTTTTGGCGGTGAAATACCCACTTTCAGGCCATCACCAGTCTCCATGCAGTTGAAGAATGCCTCTTCTTTCTCAGGTGACCGGGAAATCACAAAGGTCCTCTTTTGATAAAACAAAGAGCCACTGCCGATGGAACTATCCGAAGATAAAACATACTCCCCCTTACCTCTTTTCCAAACAGCAACGTTAACCTCCTCGTTCGAGTTGAAACGCGAACGCCCTACCTCGGGACCAAACCCGACCACCCCTTCTGCTCCAATCATGAAGCTCGTGTAGGCGCCGGTGCAGGTGCTGACCCTGCCTCCGGTGATCCGGAGCAGGAAGCAGGCAGTATCGCGGCGCTGCCGCTCACGTGCCGCACCTTCCCATCGCCAGTCCCCGAGCAGCCAACGAGCCGCTGCAAAGGTCCGGAGCCATCAACTATGCTGAGCCTTGAGGGGGGGGGTCACTGCCCAAAATGACACATCGAGGTAGGAGTGGAGGGAGGAGGGCGCTCAACTCAGCGCCAGGATAGCAGGACCCCGCCAGCAAGAACCATTAGGGAGCCCGAGGGAGCAGGACCGCAGCCATTTGGCTAGCGGCCGCCATGTTCCCCCACCCTTTTGGAAGGGGGTGGGAGACACCGTTTGTGGCATTTTTAAAATCAACATCGAGGTTAATGCTTCACTAGTAATCTTTGGAGAGGATGGATTGTCCAGTTTGAATTTATTGCAGATTCATAGAGGGTTGTTGCTATATTTGGTGTTACTCGCCCGGAGAGAGATCTGCATGAAGTGGAAAGATCCACGGCCCCCGAAATGTGAGGACTGGCTTAAAGCCACGTTTGCCATGGCTCGTTTAGATCAGAACGGAACTGGGGAAAGTACGATAAACATCTGGCAGCCTCTAATGAGCTGGGGCCGAGACCTGAGATTAATATAGTTCCAGTTGGCTTCCTCCGGTCCAATGATTACACCAAGCCTTCATCAAATGGGGCTGGTCAGGCTGACCTAAGCAAGTGCAGTAAGCCGTAGGGCGCCCAGTTGGTAATGACGGCTTTTACTAACATCTGCAGAAGCTTATTGGTGAGATGAGGACTAAAATAAATAAATTAAAAAAATAATTAAAAAAAAATAATAATAATAAGTGTAACAGTAGTGAATGTGTTGGATTGCGGAGGGATAAAAGTACAGTTCACTGATAACACATTGACACCCAAAATATCCCCATACCACAATATCGAGTCATAAATATAGATGTCAAAAATATCGACATCCTATATTTATAAAGGTAAGTACAAATATATCGAAACAAAAATATCGATGACATAAATATAGATGTAAAAAATATAATTTTTTATATATATATAAAATAAAATAATAAATATGAAATAATAAACTTAATTTAAAAAAAGAAATAGATTTAATATACATTTAACAAAAATAACAAATGAACTTAACCTAAAAAAATTCTACCCACTTATATAATAATTAATATATATATTTACAGTAAAATAATAAATACACTATTAATTTAAACTTATTTTATAAGTTGAAAAATATATAAAAATGTAACAAATAAATATATACATATACCAATAACATAAAATTTATGTTAAAAAACACTCTATTATTAATTAAAACATCAAACTATTTAAAAATATTTAAACTTAAATTTCCAACTCTAATCAATGCAACAGTAGGGAAGTGTTGGATAGCGGAGTAGGTAAAGATTACTATTCCCACTCCAGTGAGTGCAACAGTAGGCAAGTGTTGGATAGCAGAGAGATAACATTTTAAATTCCCACTCCAGTCAGTGCAACAGTAGGGAAAGTGTTGGATAGCGGAGGTGTAAAAATTACTATTCCTACTCCAGTCAGTGCAACAGTAGGGAAAGGGTTGGATAGCGGAGGGGAAAAACTTAGGGGTCGATTCCGATCTCGGTCGGAAGGCCTCCGAATCGGATTCGGCTTTACCGGATCCGAGTCGGAGGCTTTGTTTCCGACCGAGTCGTACAGAGGTCCGGACGCCCAAGTACGATGCGAATGAACGCAAAATCGCCGACCGAATCATTTCCGGGTCCGAACCGCTCCGTACGACTCGTTCGTACTCGATTCGTACCGCGCAATGGAGACGTTTAACGACCGAGCCAGTACGATGCACGATCCGGACAGCCAGATCGAGTCGGAGCCTCCGACACGTAAAAGCTCTGGGAAGCGGACTTCGGGGGTCCGTGCCGGACCCCCCTTCACCCGTAGCCTTACGAGTCGGACACAGGGGGGACCCAAGGGTCCCCCCTATACATGCATGTACGGTGCGGATGGCACCAACGCATACCCACTACAGGGGGCACCCTTTTGCGCAACATACCCATTGAGTCAATGGGAGCCCATGTACACGTCGTACGACCGGCTCCCATTGACTTCAATGGGAGTCCGACCGAACCGAGTCCGTCAGCATGCGGCCACATCATACTCGCTCGGTCGGACTGCAGGAGTCCGGCTCGGTCGGAAAACAATCCGGATCGGTCGGAGAGCTTTCCGACCCAGATCGGAATCGGCCCCTTAATATTCCCACTCCAATGAGTGCAACAGTAAGGAAAATGTTGCATAGCAGGGGGGTAAAAAATTATTATTCCCACTTCAGTCAGTACAACAGTAGGGAAAGGGTTGGATAGCGGAGGGGAAAAAATTAATATTCCCACTCCAGTGAGTGTAGGAGTAGGGAAAGTGTTGGATTGCGGAGGGATAAAAGTTACTATTCCCACAACAGTCAATTCAAAATTAAAAACAAACAAAATATCAACAAAAAATATTTGAAAAACATAATAAATTAAAAAAATATAAGGAAAGTGTTGGATAGCGGAGGGGTAAAGATTACTATTCCCACTCCAGTCAGTGCAACAGTAGGGAAAGGGTTGGATAGTGGAGGGGTAAAAATTACTATTCCCACTCCAGTCAGTTTAACAGTAGGGAAAGTGTTGGATAGCGGAGGGGTAAAAATTACTATTCCTACTCCAGTGAGTGTAGGAGTAGGGAAAGTGTTGGATTGCGGAGGGATAAAAGTTACTATTCCCACAACAGTCAATTCAAAATTAAAAACAAACAAAAATATCAACAAAAAATATTTGAAAAACATAATAAATTAAAAAAATATATAAATGTGTAAAAAATAAAAATAAAAATATATTTAATATTAAAAATTCAAAAAAATAAAAACATATCATAATGCTAAATACATATCACTAATTCCAAGAAATATTATAATAAATAAAATATAAAAATTGTTTTCAAACAAAGAAATATTTTTAGTTGCAAACTATTCATAAACAAAAACATTATTACATACATTTATCTTATTTACATCCTACCCTATAACACCACACAATTCACAACCCACATCTAAATTAATAATAAAATGTACTTCCATAATTAACACAATTAATTATCAATTAAATACATTTTATTAATCAAAAAAATTTATTAAAACACATAAAAAATATTTAACTTCCCATCCTTTACCCCTATAAACCCCACAACCCACATCTAAAATTAATTACATAATTCTCATATTTAATGTTCAATTAATGAAATACTATTAAATAACAACTAATAATTAATGAATTAAAAATAAATTACTTCCCACCGTTTACCCCTATGTACCCCACAACCCGCACCTTAACAAAATTACACAATTCTCATATTTAATTTTCAATTAATGAAATACTATTAAATAACAACTAATAATTAATTAATTAAAAATAAATTACTTCCCACCCATGTACCCTAAGTACCCCACAACCCGCACCTTAAAATAATTATACAATTTCAATATTTAATTTTTAAATAATTAATTAATAATAATTAACAACTCTTTATTCATTAATCAAAAATAAATTACTTCCCACCCTGTACCCCTATAAACCCCACAACCCGCACCTAAAATTAATTACACAATTTCAATATTTAATTTTCAATTCATTAATATTAATTAACAACTAATTATTTAAAAATAAATTACTTCCCATCCTATACCCCTATAAACCCCACAACCCGCACCTAAAATTAATTACACAATTTCAATATTTAATTTTCAATTGATTAATATTAATTAACAACAAATTATTAATTAATTTAAAATAAATTACTTCCCAACCTATACCCCTATAAAACCCACAACCCACACCTAAAATTAATTACACCATTTACATATTAAGTTTCAATTAATTAATTAATGTTAATTAAAAACAAATGAATAATTAATTAAAAATAAATTACTTAAATAAAAACTATCATTAATTTATCAGAATTAAATTACTTCTCACCCTATTCCCCTATAATCCCACAACCCGTTATGGAACTAAAAAACGCAAAATGTAATTAAAATAAAATTGATAACTAATAAAAATATAACACATATTAAAAAACATAAACAAAACTTATACAAAAAAGACATCACATGCATTTAAAATATATACTAAAATATATAACACTAATTAAAAAATCGATATTTTAACCAAATTTATTTTTGCAAACAATAATATTGACTTCTATATTTTTAACCCCTTCGCTGCTAGGTCTTTTCCACCCCTGTGCTAAGCCTTTTTTTGGCTATTTGGGGGAGTTCGCTCTTAGGCCCCTGTAACTTTTTGACCACATAAGGTATCCACGCCAAATTTGCGTCCTTTTTTTCCAACATCATGGGGATTCTAAATGTAGCCAGGGTTTTTAGATTCCCCTGGAGGGGACCCAGAAATTAGCCAAAATACAGCAAAATTTTGTTTTTTTGGGGAAAAATGCGAAAAAGGGCTACAGATGAAAGCATCTGGTTTTTTCCCTGCAAATGGTATCAAAAAAAGTGTTGTGGTGCTGAAATCACCATCTTCCCAGCTTTCAGGGACAGGCAGACTTTTGTCAGAAAACCAAAATGTTTTACACAGTTTTGGCATTTTTCTGGGACATAGCCTATTTTTGCTATTTTTTGTGCTTTCAACCTCCTTCCAGTTAATGGTAGAAATAGGTATGAACGCAATAATGGATCCTGGAAAGCTATACATTTTTGAAAAGTAGACAAAATTCTGAATTCAGCAAGGGGTCATTTGTGTAGATCGTTCAAGGTTTCTTTATAGAAACAAACAGGTAAATATAGAAAAAATTTAAAATTAGTTGAAAAAAACAGCCATTTGTGTCAACGTTTTCACCTGTAACTTCTTCTAATTATGACAGCTATTTGAAAGCAATATAATGTTACATCCGCTGGACCTTTCTGGTTGTGGCAATATATAGGACTTGTAGGTTCACCAAGAACCCGACAAACCCAGAGCCAATAACTGAGCAGCGTCTTGCAATGGTTTTTTATTATGTACTGGGTATATAGCAATTATTTTGGGAAAATTAATACATGGAAAAATTGGTATGAAAGACACCTGTGTATTTCTTAAATGGGAACAAAATATAGAGTTTAGAAACAGTAGATATTTGCACATTTCCGAAATTGGGAGTACCCATACTAGCATGAGAATTATAGGTCATTTTTCAAAATGACTTCTTTTTTACACATTGGGGCCGATTCCGATTCGGGCCGGAAAAAGCACCGACCGACTCGGATCCGGTAAAAATACCGACCGACACGTACCAGTGGCGCCCGACACGCCAAGTACGATGCAAGCCGCGATAAATCCGACCGACACGTCAGGAAACCAAGCCGACCGACCGAGCCGCTCGGAAAATAGCAATCCGGCCGGAAAAACACGCGAATCCAACCGACCGACACGCACCCGGAACAAATCCGACCGAATCGTACCCGCCAACTCCAACCCGCAAAGTACGATGCAAGGCGCGAAAAACACGACCGAGTCGGACGGAGGACAAGCCGTACGACCGACACGCATACAAAACCGAGCCGAAGCAACACAATACACCGCGACCGACGCGTACGCAGCATACAAAACTGCACAAACACAGCGTGAACGAAACGGAAAACACCGTACGAGACCAATGCACGGTCCGACTCGGTCACAAGAACGTTTCCAACATACACAAACAGCACAAAGGAAAAATCAACCAAAAAAGGGCCAAACAAGCAATTACCAAGCCAATAAATACTGGGGGGGTGGGGACAGAGAACAAAGACACACCCACAACTCCACCTATATAAAGGACACAAATCACTACCATGAGCCTTTGCAAATGCCATTCCACTACCAGCACCCAAGAGAAAGCAACCACACACCCACAGCTCATCCCTCACACAAGCCACACACCAGCAGCACACCAACAAATACCTACCTCACATACACCCAGCACAACACACACCCACACACCCTCACCTGCACACCAACACACACATCACCCACCATCACCAACCATCACCATGCCCCCCAAGAAGAATCCCAAGTTCCTAGATTGTGAATTGGAAGTCCTGGTAGACGAGATCCTCAGGGTGGAGCCACAGCTGTTTGGCACATTGGTCCAACAGACCCCCATGTCGCAGAAAACCAAGATGTGGGAGAGGATCATCAACAGGGTGAACGCCCAATCACCATGTCGGCGCACAAAGACGGACATCCAGAACAGGTGGTATGACGTGCGCAGGAGGGTACGGGACCTGCTGAAGATAGACTACATCAACAGCCAACACACCGGCAGTGGCCCTCCTGCCAAGCCAATATACCTCAGGCCCTGGGAGGAGAAGGTGCGGGCCATCCTTCCGCCAGTGAGCGTATATGGACTAGAGAACATCCCAGAGCCTGGTGAGTACACAACAAATGTACACAATAAACTGCCACAAAACACACACATCACTGTCAAGGGGAGAGTCAAACCATGCACTCATAGCAATTACACAGCAACTAGAACAGAATCATCCCAAAATGTGTATGTCAGTCAGATAAACACAACACATGCCATCAAAAAGTCACATCCAACTGTGCCAACACATGTACAAACACAACCACAACTACAGCTAGGCAGTGGCACAAATAGAACTAACACACACATCCACACATGTAGCCACCACAACAACACCAACACACAGTGAAGACCACTCAAAGGAAGGAATTCTGTGTATGCTGGCCAAGTCAGTGTAGCCAATAGCATCATGGGAGTCGCAGTCACACATATTGCCCCCCCAACTGTCCCATCAACACCACCATGAACCATGCGCACATCACAGGGAGTGGAGAAGGACTCACAAGATGGCTGACACTGGCTACTGCTGTGGGGAGCACAAGGCCCTGCTGCCAACTGTGCACCAACAAACAGCAGGACACCACTGACTGACATCCTGAGAGACAACTTACACTCCCTGCAATGCAAGCACGTTCCATGGTGGGATATCTGGCTGGCTGGGTGGGAAGGGGGACTTGCAGCACTGACCATAGTCACCAGCACCTCCCCTCACACCCCCCCAACACAAACTCCACAGTACCCACCTGGTAGAATGCAATGCCCTCCATCCTAACACAAGATCCCACAAAGCACCACCACCCTGGGTTATGTTGTGTGAAGCACAGGGACACTCTTGGGACTCTTAGCCAAACAACTGCCAGGACAACACTCCCAGCCATCCTGTCAGCACAGCCAGCCCACCCCACAGGGAAGCAGAGTCAAAAGGAAGGAAGCATGGGCATGCTGTGAAGGGGGGTGGAGGCAATAGCATGATGGGAGTCGTAGTCACAGACATTGCTCAGCCTCACAACTGTCCCATCAACACCACCCTGAACCATGCTCACATCACAGGGAGTGGAGAAGGACTCACAAGATGGCTGACACTGGCTACTGCTGTGGGGAGCACAAGGGCATGCTGGGAACTGCACACCAACCAACAGCAGGACACCACTGTCAGCCATCTTGCCATTGCCCTCACACCCACACACACTGAACTCCCCACAAAAGCAAGTAAGTATGGGAATGCTGGGAAGTGGGGTGGAGGCAATAGCATGATGGGAGTCACAGTCACAGACATAGCTCACCCCCACAACTGTCCCATCAACACCACCCTGAACCATGCTCACATCACAGGGAGTGGAGAAGGACTCACAAGATGGCTGACACTGGCTACTGCTGTGGGGAGCACAAGGCCCTGCTGCCAACTGTGCACCAACAAACAGCAGGACACCACTGACTGACATCCTGAGAGACAACTTACACTCCCTGCAATGCAAGCACGTTCCATGGTGGGATATCTGGCTGGCTGGGTGGGAAGGGGGACTTGCAGCACTGACCATAGTCACCAGCACCTCCCCTCACACCCCCCCAACACAAACTCCACAGTACCCACCTGGTAGAATGCAATGCCCTCCATCCTAACACAAGATCCCACAAAGCACCACCACCCTGGGTTATGTTGTGTGAAGCACAGGGACACTCTTGGGACTCTTAGCCAAACAACTGCCAGGACAACACTCCCAGCCATCCTGTCAGCACAGCCAGCCCACCCCACAGGGAAGCAGAGTCAAAAGGAAGGAAGCATGGGCATGCTGTGAAGGGGGTGGAGGCAATAGCATGATGGGAGTCGTAGTCACAGACATTGCTCAGCCTCACAACTGGCCCATCAACACCACCCTGAACCATGCTCACATCACAGGGAGTGGAGAAGGACTCACAAGATGGCTGACACTGGCTACTGCTGTGGGGAGCACAAGGGCATGCTGCCAACTGTGCACCAACAAACAGCAGGACACCACTGACTGACATCCTGAGAGACAACTTACACTCCCTGCAATGCAAGCACGTTCCATGGTGGGATATCTGGCTGGCTGGGTGGGAAGGGGGACTTGCAGCACTGACCATAGTCACCAGCACCTCCCCTCACACCCCCCCCAACACAAACTCCACAGTACCCACCTGGTAGAATGCAATGCCCTCCATCCTAACACAAGATCCCACAAAGCACCACCACCCTGGGTTATGTTGTGTGAAGCACAGGGACACTCTTGGGACTCTTAGCCAAACAACTGCCAGGACAACACTCCCAGCCATCCTGTCAGCACAGCCAGCCCACCCCACAGGGAAGCAGAGTCAAAAGGAAGGAAGCATGGGCATGCTGTGAAGGAGGGTGGAGGCAATAGCATGATGGGAGTCGTAGTCACAGACATTGCTCAGCCTCACAACTGGCCCATCAACACCACCCTGAACCATGCTCACATCACAGGGAGTGGAGAAGGACTCACAAGATGGCTGACACTGGCTACTGCTGTGGGGAGCACAAGGGCATGCTGGGAACTGCACACCAACCAACAGCAGGACACCACTGTCAGCCATCTTGCCATTGCCCTCACACCCACACACACTGAACTCCCCACAAAAGCAAGTAAGTATGGGAATGCTGGGAAGTGGGGTGGAGGCAATAGCATGATGGGAGTCACAGTCACAGACATAGCTCACCCCCACAACTGTCCCATCAACACCACCCTGAACCATGCTCACATCACAGGGAGTGGAGAAGGACTCACAAGATGGCTGACACTGGCTACTGCTGTGGGGAGCACAAGGCCCTGCTGCCAACTGTGCACCAACAAACAGCAGGACACCACTGACTGACATCCTGAGAGACAACTTACACTCCCTGCAATGCAAGCACGTTCCATGGTGGGATAACTGACTGGGTGGGTGGGTGGGTGGGAAGGAGGTCTGGCTGTCAACCAAACACAATCAATGCAGACCATGTTCACACCCCAGAGAATACATAGAAATGCCCAAATAATGCAGGACAATGTGCCACACCAATATCAACCCCTGACTGTGACGACTTAGGACAATACAATGTACAGGCCCGCACCCCGAGGCACAGTCACAACTGTCAGGTGTGTCAACCACTGATGCCTGCAGAAACATGACATACATTGTTTGTGTCTCCCAAAAACAGGTGATGATAGGGACACAGCAGCAGACGCTGAGGAGTCCCAGTCCCAGGCTCAAGAGGATGCCGAGCTCACTGGCGTCGTACAGCCTCTGTCCTCCTCGGACGATGAAGAACAACCTGGCACATCCGGTGCAAGTCAACATGCTGCACCAGCAGGACCACCAGCTGCAGCACCAGCAGGTCCACCAGCTGCACCCCCTGCACCCACCCCTCCAACGACTGTCACCACGAATACCATCCCTGCCGACATGGACAGAATAAGGAACAACACCAGCGCAGTGACCCTGGACCAACCTGGGGCCATGGACACCACCACCACCACCAACCCCCAAGGTGGACCAGGGTTATCTGTGCGTGCAACTGCACACACTGCACATGTCAGCAGGGGTGGTGGGAGGGGTGGGAGACAGAGGTCGCTGCTTGCAGACGTTGCTGGTGTGCATGAAGACCCACAACTGGTACGCATAGCTGATGCGTACCAGTCCAGCACCGGAGAGCTCAGCCAGGTAGTGGGGCTCCTCAGAGACATCAAACAGCAGCAGGCTGCCCATCATGCCCGCTTGGACTCCCACATGTCCCACGTGGAGTCACACATGTCACGTGTGGACTCCCACATGTCACGTGTGGACTCCCACATGACCCGCGTGGAGTCCAAGTGGGATGTACTACATGAGATGACGGCGGTGCACAGGGACATTTTACAATGCCTCCGCCAGATGAACAGCAACCAGTCCACACCTCCCTGTGTGCCAACAACATCTGGTACCGAACAAACTGCAACTGCCACAGGGAGGGAGGAGGACTCTGGCGGAGAGTCCCCTGCACCGCAGCAGCCTGCACTAGAGGGCCCCCCCCAAGAAGAGGGGTCGTCCGAGGAGGGGAAAGTGAGAGGCTGATGGCCAAGCGCAACTCCCAGGAAGCCTGAACCTGTTCTGGATTTTCGCCTTTGTGCACAGACTGTTCACCCTGTTGATGGCAACACTACTCCCACACATTGCATGGGGAGTACAAGTTGGAACAATGTGTCAGACAACTGTGGCCCCGATACTGGGGATCCTGTCTACCTGGACTTTCTATTCATCTAGGAACTTGGGATTGCAAGATTCATGTACAGCACAATCCATCCTATGCACTATTATCACAATAAACACACTAATACACCATACTTGCCTCTGTCGTGATTCCAACGTGGGTGCTGTTATGGGGATGATGAACTGCAAAATTACACAGTGTATGCGAACTGCAACAGCAAGGACAACACAGGCATGTGAGTACAGGCAACGTGACACATATGAGGGAGACACACCACCAGGGCTACACAACACATACACACCTAGGCCATCTGACTCATTGCCTACACTGATGTTGCCAGGGAAGACGGTGCAATGCACAGACACCACACCCATTCCCAGTTGTAGTCAAGTAGCCCACAGGTGCAGTAAGCAAATGGCAGTCAAATGTGTGACCACAGACAACGCACATCACTAAGTGAAGCACAGGTTTATTACACAGTAGCAACATGCCGTAACCACTACAGATGCAAGGTAACCCCACCTGGTAGCGGGCACACAGTCAACAACTGTAGACAGAAGGAAGTCCATGGGTGTGGCGCACATCACCTGTAGGGACACAACAGCTACCAGCCTGGATGTGCAATCACGTCGTCGGTGGACACAGTTGACCAAACGAATCTGAAAGTACCCTGTGAAGGACAGAAATGACACACAGTCAAAAGCAATGCAGTACAGGACAGAACAGCAAAACTCATGCACAATACATGTTACAAGATACCCACCCAGAACCAAGTTAGCATGTCAACACTGTTGGGGAGTACAGCCCACCTGTCACCACACATCGCAACACACATCCTGTCAAGTAGCCCATGGACACACTCCAACAGCACCAGAGCACCACCCACACATCATGCCAACTCACATCATTCACATGACACCTCAGGATACTCACATTCAGCTAAAGAAGTTGGTGATGAGCTGTGTGCGGACATCACCATCACCATCATCATCATCATCGTCACTGGCATCGTGGTCCAGGCCAGGATCCTCCACAGGTGGCGGATGTTGGTCATCGTCATCCTGGATGAGAGGCAACTCCTTCCGCACTGCCAGGTTGTGGAGCATGCAGCAGACGATGATAATCTTGCACACTTTCGCAGGGGCATATGGGAGGGACCCTCCGGTCTTGTCCAGGCAGCGGAAGCGGCTCTTCAGGAGACCAAAGGTCCGCTCAATCACTCTCCTGGTCCGACCATGTGCCTCATTGTAGCGCATCTGGGCAGGTGTCACAGGGTTCCTGAGGGGTGTCAGCAACCACGGCATGTTGGGGTATCCCGAGTCACCTACGGACAGACAAGTGCACATCAGCTGACTTGGAAAAGTGGGCGGAATACTACAGATCAGATCACACACAATGGCACAAAGTCAGTACACACCGACAAGCCAGGCACGCTGGTTCTGCATCTGTGCCATCAACCTGGGGATGCGACTACTCCTCATCACAAAGGCATCGTGTGCTGAACCAGGGAAACGGGCACACACGTGTGTGATGGTCATGTCTGCAAGACACACCACCAGTGCATTGACCGAGTGGTAGTGCTTGCGGTTCCTGTAGGCCTGCTCCTGGGCCTGTGGTGGTACCAAAGCCACATGTGTCCCATCAATGGAGCCAATGACATGCGGCATCCTCCCCAGGGCATAAAAGTCACTCTTCACGTCAGTGAGTCGTCGCAGTCTAGGGAAATAGATGTACCGGTTCAGGAAGAGCAACATTGCCGCCAAGAAATCGCGGAGCACACGGCTGAACATGGTCTGTGACATCCCACCAGCAGACGCCACAGTATGTTGGAAGGTACCGGTGGCAAAGAAGTGTAGGGCTGCCATCACCTTCACCTTGGGGGTCAGCGCTGTAGGATACGGCCGGCCAGGCTGCAAATGTGGGGACAACTGCACTGCAAAATCCTCAATCAGCTGCCTGGTGAAGCGGTACCGTCGGATGCTGTCCCGTTCCACCATCGTTGCCAGGTCTGGGAATGGCCGATGGACAGCAGGAGCCCTGCAGTGCAGAGGAGAAGTAAGCAAGATCGTCAGTCACCCCACATATGCGGCATTGAACACACTCAAGATCCCAACATACATCATCATGAGGCACAACTACATGAAGTGTGCAGTACCGGAACGACATGTATGGTACATACATGGCCAACATCTGTCAACACGGTCCTACAGGTGGCATCAATTTGGCCCAGGTTGGCCCATTGGATATCATGATGCTGTGTCACAGTCACCCCCCAGTGACATGTGAGGACAGATGTGCCCCAGGCACCACAGCTCAACGACAGGCACATTCCCAGGGACCCTGTAATGCCACATGGACACTGGCATCACCTGGAGTATCATGTGTACACCACAACAAAACAAACATGACCCCCACAGGTAGTGGCCACACTTGCCATGGCAGGAGAGCCATGGACGTCTGTGACACACACGCACAACATCAGAGTCCATGCACACACAACGTGGATGTGGAGACTGTCTCCCATTGTGCACATGAAATCAGAGACATTGTAAACACTACATGCACAAAGACTGTGGAGGGCCATCACTATTGTGCCACTGGGACACCCTGGCTCAAACATACCGTCCCACATGGGACTCACGGGGTATGTGACATGACATACACAAACACCACTGTGAAATGTGACCATGGCACATGCACAGATATGAACAGTTGCACATCACAGTGGTCACGTACACGTAACACCCAGGATCCTGTCCCCATGAACACGTGCACAGCCTGGGGGTGGCTGCCCACAGGTGACACCCACAGGACAACATGTACACCAACATACACACAATAGGAAATGCAGCCTTACATGCCTTCATGATAAGGTGTGGACAGGCTGTCGTGATGTAGGTGTGCCCCTCACTCCCTGGGAGCTATCTGTGGCTGGCATATGTCCATCTGAGACAGGCATGCTGACATATGCCAGTCACATGTACAGTGATGCGTTGAACAGCAATGGACCGATCGGTGCCTCCGGCCGGCCCATTGCTTTCAATGTGTGCGGGTACGCGTTGTACCCCTGTGCGCGTTGTACTGCAATGGACCGATCGGTGCCTCCGGCCGGCCCATTGCATTCAATGTGTGCGGGTACGCGTTGTACCCCTGTGCGCGTTGTACTGCAATGGACCGATCGGTGCCTCCGGCCGGCCCATTGCATTCAATGTGTGCGGGTACGCGTTGTACCCCTGTGCGCGTTGTACTGCAATGGACCGATCGGTGCCTCCGGCCGGCCCATTGCATTCAATGTGTGCGGGTACGCGTTGTACCCCTGTGCGCGTTGTACTGCAATGGACCGATCGGTGCCTCCGGCCGGCCCATTGCATTCAATGTGTGCGGGTACGCGTTGTACCCCTGTGCGCGTTGTACCTCAATGGACCGATCGGTGCGCACCCATTGACAATGGGCTTGCCTGGCAACGGACGCGTTTTCGAATATTCGAACGAGTCGGTTGCTGGAAAATCAGTTGGTCACCCACAACAATGTTGCAAAATCATGTATGTCATGAAGTTGAAATTTTGAAGGATGCTGTGGGCGTGTTTTGGTGCTGCTATTCCATGGATTGGCCAGATTCAGAAGATGCAAACGACTTGGACCTATCACTTTGGACACAAGGGACAGTATCTGCCTCTCCAGCACATATATATTGCTGCATGTTCCCCTGAGAGCCCACTTGCCTGCACTACATGCTCCAGGACGACATCTGCCACTGCACTGCTGCTGTCTCTGCCCCTCTGGACCCTGCAATGGCACGTACTGTGGAGAGAGCCCCAGCCTTCAGCCTTGAAGAGAACCAGGCCCTGCTGGACAGCCTACTTCCACAGTACAGCAAGCTGTATGGGACACCAGGGGAGCAGGTGAGTGTTCTGTGCACTGCCTTTCTGAATGTGCATTTTGTCTGACTAGCAAGGCTGAGAGTCAGCACACCACTGGCTAGCAGGCTCACTGAGTAGTTGTCACCCCCATAGTGTGTAGTGACTTGCACTGGACAGGTATGGTGCAGTGACAGTGCTTCTGAACAGGGTTTTACTCCCCATGCTATGATACCATGTAGTGACTTCTGGAAAACTGTCCATGGGCAGCCGTGCACTGCCTGGGTACACCATGTGCCCCTGTGATTGCGACATGTATATGCAACTGTGTCATGCACGGATATGTTGCATGTGTAGTAATGTCCTTATCACTTTGTCATCCTGACAGGCTTCTGCCCATCGGAAGCATGAGATCTGGAAGGACATCGTCCGGGCTGTCCGGTCCGTGGGGGTCTACAAGCGCCGGATCCGCAACTGCCAAAAGAGGTGGCAGGACCTTCGGGGCTGGACCCGGAGGATTGCACGGGTCCAGCTGAAGCTGTCGCCTCCTCGCAGGAGGGGCGGAACACGGACCCTGACCCCCACATGCTCAGGATCCTGGCGGTGGTCTTTCCAGACCTGGATGGGCAGCTGAAGGCCAGAGAGCAGCAAGGAGGGGGTGAGTCAAAGACTGCACTGTGTACTCTGTCTAACATGTTATGTGCCCTCCTCGGGCCAGGTTGAACTGCCACAGTACAGCAGTCATGTTGTCCAGGAGCCATGTCCCTCTATTGTGCACTGCCCACTCCTCATCTGATACCCAGGTGTGGCCCTTACATGCAGGGAATCCTGTCACTTAGGACTGTGTCCTTGCAGTTTGCTTGACTCAAGGTGGGAGACAGCATCTGTTTCCCTGACTCTGTGGTGGGCATCATGGGTGGGTCCATTGCTTACACAATGCCTGTATTCTGACATGTATTCAGCGTGTTACTTTGATCTGTGGTCCAATTGCTGAGCTGATCCACAACATGTGGCTGGGGTACCTGGCACACACCCATGCTGCGGGTGGGAACAATGTTTGGGCCCCAGGAGTATGTATATGACGTGTGTCACACATACTTAGCCAGCTGCCTACAGTCCAGGGCTCATCCCTCATTAATGTGGGGCTGGACAGTCATGCCTACTCCAGGCCATACAATACACTCTGTACTCCCACTCCCGTGTATCAGTGGACACATTGTGCACAGTGATTTGCCCCTCAGGTGTCTGCCTCTGTGTCAGTGTGCTGTGGATTAGTCGCCAGGACTGCTGTGGAGTTTCTTGGTAGGGGCTCAGCATGCCACTGGAGATGTGACCATAGGAGACGATACTTGTGTGACACATAGGTGTCTGATCAGCTGCCCATGCAGACTGGGGCATGTAAATGTGAAGTTCAGGTAGCTGTTCCCCATGCACAGCAGAGTGTGAGGGGCTCAGGTTCAGAGGGTAGTGTCACAGGTCTCCCATATGTCCAATAGGTATGACCTGGACAGATGAGGGTTAAGAGGATGTGTTGTGGGGGGATGTACATGTGCACTTGTGCAGCTCCAGGACTTGCATTCCCCATGACCTACTATTGTGACACAGTGCAGAGTGTTGTTGTCTGGCTGCAAAGTCATACATCACTGAGACAGTGATGTATGACTTTGCAGTCATGCCTCCGCCATGGCATGTGTCTACTGATTGGTGATCCTGCAGGGGAGTGACATGTGCTACATGCACACCATAGTGGCGCTGGCTATCAGGACATGGGTGCATCATGGTGTCTGTCGCTGGTATGCATCACATGCATTTCCTATTTGACTCTGGGCATCCCTTACATCCGTAAACCTGTACTGACTCAGTGGCAAGAGCTGTGATGTGTCCACACCGTGTCCTCTGCACTGTCCAACTACTGTGTACTTGGTGCATGTGTCAACACTGGGGTGTTGCAATCCAACAGACACCAGACAGATGGGTGCAAGGCCATGTGGGATGTGAGTGCCATGCTTGGCATCAGACTGACAATTGACTTCTCCTGTTCAATTAGTGCACTTTTAGCAATGTACAACTAATGATGCCAGGGCTTGCTCTGTGATGTGCTGTGCTCACAGTGGTGTGTGCGTTATGTGCAGGTGACTGATGTCTGTCTGTTTCCCCATTGTTTGCAGATACATCCACGGCCACGGAAGGGGACAGCTCCACGGACCAGGAGGAGCCGGAGAGCCAGACTGGGTCAGCAGCCGAGGAGTGGTCGGAGGGACCCAGTGGCACGGAGGGCGAGGGGAGCCACACCGAGGAGTCCTCAGCAGCATCCACCTCAGCTGAGGACCAGAGCAACTCGGAGGATGACTCCCTTGTGGAGGCGGGTGTCAGCAGCCACCACACCCCAGCTAGTGTTGCTGTCCCCGCCACCACCAGCACCACCACCGCCCTCCCATCGGCTCCCATTCCCCAGGTCCGTGGAGGCTCCCATGTCCGGGAGCGTGTCTCCTTTGGGCCAGGCACCGCACCCCCTGCCCCTGTGTCCCCTGCTGCCCTGAGTGAGGAGTCTGTGTACCTCCTTCGCCAGCTCCATGTAGGGCAGACAGCCATGCTGAGTGTCCTCCATGCGCACACCGCGCTGTTGACTCAGCTGGTGTCGTTCATGGAGGGCATCTCATCGGGCATGTCTGACCTACAGAGGGGCAATAGGTCCATGGACTCCTCCCTGACGGCAGCAGTGTCCCTCCTCAAACGGTCCCTCACCCCTCCTGCCTCTGCTCCATCCACACTCCCCAGCACCTTACCCATCCCAGGCACACACACACTGGCACACACCAGCACACACACATCCAGCACACTGACACACACGCCAATGACAAAACGCACACGCACGCACATTCAGGGGACTGAAGCCAGACTCACAGGGGATGGGGCCCTGGAACACACACACGCATCCACATGCACTGCGCAGTCCTCAGTTCCCTCTCCCTCCAAAGCACCCTCCCTTGCCTCACCTGCAACCCCAAAGTCACAGCAGCTCTTCCTCTGTGACCTCGGCCTCTTCCCCACCGATGAAGCTGCTCCAGCATCCCGGGGGAAGAGGAAGCCCACCCACACGGAGCAGAGTGCCCCTCGCCCCCGGACACCCTCCCCCAGGCGCAGACGGACTGAGGCCCCCACCCGCAAGTCCCCCGGAGTGCTAAGAGCAAGACCCCGCCACCGCCCTGCAGCTCAGGCACAAGGTCTCCGTCCTCCATCCCTCAGGCCCCCACTGCACAGGTGCCCCCACCACACCCTGCCCCAGGTTCCCCCACCCACAGATATACCATCCCCAAGATGCTCCGGCCTTCTCCCCTGCCACTTGCTCTCCCAGCACCACACCCCCGCTGCGCTTGTCTGTGCCACTGATGTGGTGAGGGTGTCCCCCCTCTGTCCAACCCACCTTGCCTGTTCCCCATTCTCCTCCCCTGGAGGTAGGCACTGCAGTGGAGTCCACTACCGCCCTGTCTGACTTGGGCACTGCAGTGGCGGACCTGTCCACCCCATCTGCAGGGTCCACTGCAGTTGTGCCGGCACCCACGACATCTGTGTCATGCCCCCCAGTTGTGCCGGCACACACCATGTCAGACACCTCCACTGCAGTTGTCAGTGGCTCTCCTGCACCCACCACCCCTTCCCTGACTCCCCTGGTGAGCCCTGATCCTGTCCCTGCGGTGCCTGGCCTGCCCCCCGGTTGCCCCTCCTAGTGGATTGTCCCTGGTATTGTGCAGGCATGCGTAGGGTGACATCTGCCAGTGTCACCCTGTTTGAACTTTGACAATGGACTGGCCATTGGCCTTTGCTCTTTTTTCAGGACTTCGTTTGGCCTCAACACATATGCTGAATAAAGCAACTTTCTTTTCTCTAGTGCTCATGCTTCAGATGTACATGTTGTTGGTGCAGCTAACCATGCCCTTGCTGCAGTGATGGTGATATCTGGTCTCATGATTATGAAGTGTTACTGTGCAGGAACCCATGTGGTCCAGGGGGAATGTGTCCTATCATGTGGTGTATCCATGTCATCAATAGCAGCATCTGAGGGTGTCATGTGTTCAGTATTTGGCAATGGGTTTCCTACTTACATTGGCAATTTCATATCTGTGGCTTCCACCCCTGCACATCTGTTGTGCCTGCCATCGTTGCATTTGTCTACTTCCCTGACCGTGTTGCCATCTCCAGTGGACATGCAGGTTTGGGCATCAATGGGGAGGGACTCATCCGTGTAGTCAGTGCAACATTGCTATACAAGTGTGTTGGATCTGTGCTGATGATTCCGTTGGCACATCCATGACCAGGCTGATGTGATGGGAGCCCTCATTTGGTGCTAATTGTTGATTGTGTGACCAAGTGCTCAGCTGACATGATGGGGCCCTACTGAGGCAACATATGGCACAGCTTTCCTCACACAGGAGTGGAGTCCCCTCATGGCAGTGTGTACACGTGTGACATTGCCTGCGCCCAAGGTGTGTGTTGTATGTGCATGTCTGTGTGTTCACTTCCATTCATCTGCGCATGCTGTGATCCCTAGTGTTGTACCTGTTTGTGATGCTTGCTGACTTGAGCTATGTTCCCCCAAAGTCTTCTCCCTGTGTTCTCTGTGATGTGGGTGCATGGCACATTACTGGTCATCAGGGTGTCACCCATAGGTGTGTTTGCTGTCAGGGCAGAGTTTGTGTGCTGACGCAGATGGGTCACAGTCAGGTTTCCCTTTGGCACTTGTTGTTTGCCCCTGTCATGTGATTTCCAGTTTGTGTTATCTTTCAGTGATTGTGACACGTTGTGTGTGTGACTGCTGCCACTCCTTAGGGTCAGAGCTGCAATGTTGGTTGTTGTCTATGTGTGTTCTTTGTGGGTGACCTTGGCTTCTTCATTGGTGTGTGACTGTGGCTGGGATCCCATTGGTCGGTGTGGTATTGCCGTCATGTCCATGTACAGCGTAGTGTGCAGTGTGTCAGACATTCAGGAGTCTTGTTGAGTGTCCATGTGTGATGTGTTTCTACACCTTGGTTCCCACCCACCACCCTGGAATAGTCATGGGTGCATGTGCAATGTCACCAGTGCATGTGTACTTCACTGCTGCACATTGTTGGAGGTCGAGGGGTGTGGTGTTGAGTGTGTGCAGATGAGAGTTGTTGCCCGGCTAGGCCCCTGCCTCCATGTTGGCCTTGGCTTACTGGCCATGCTGATTGATTTGTGCTTGTGTAGGTGTGATGGTAGTTAGTTGCTCAGGACACCTGACTGTGGTTCACAGTGTGAACGACATTTAGCTTTGTCATCACAGTGGTATTTTTATTCAGCCCAGGGTCACCACATTGTGGGGGCCCTGGGGGTGGTGCTGTGGTGTGTCTGTGACTTGCTGTGTCAGTTGTTGTTCCTACGTGCCTGTGTGACATGTGTGTTTTGTGCTCCCTCTCACCTGTCAATGCCTGCTTGCCCACATAGGGGATTTGGATCCATGAGTTACCTTAGTGTGGCAGTGTATGCACATCTGTATGATTGGTATTCAGCTCTCCTCATGTGTTGTGTTGTTGCCTGGGGACACTGGCACCCCCACCCCTCACCTGCTGTGTATGATGACAGTGTTGGTCTGCCTGTTTGTGTTTGTGCATCTGCACCACTGCATTGGCATATCTTGGGTGTGCCATTGGCTGTATGTTGTTTGGTGTGTTTCCCCTGCTGTCCCTGGGACTCCTAGGTCATCGGTCAGCACAGTGATCATGGTTTGTGTGTCCCATTGCTGCCATGGTATGGTATCTGTTCACCTCACATCTGCTGTCTCCACAGGGTATCTGCATTTGTGTGCCCATTGGTGCAAATATGTGGTTCTGCATTCTGATGGTCACTTCTGTCATTGTGTCATTGATGACTGTTGACGGTCTCAGCCCCCATGGGTGTTGTTTGTCTGCACATGGCCAAAGGAATGTTTCATTTGCACTGCAGTATTTGGCTCCCCCAATTTATGTTGCAATGGGACACATACACTACTTTGCCACGGATGAGTTTTTGGTTCTGTGACCAGGAATGATCCATGCAGTTTGGCAGTTGCAGCTCTTTCTTTGTCAACAATTACCTTTTGGTCACTGTGATGATGAGGGTGTAGACCCCATTGCCACAATGGTCAAAATGTGCTTCAGCTATGGACCCCACACTTGCCTTTTGGTCACTGTGATGATGGGGGTTTAGGCCCCATTGCCACAATGGTCATGGGCTGCTTGCATTGTGGGTGCCACACACATATATGTGTGGCACATGTGCTAGGGGGTCACATTGTATGTTGAAAGTCATGTTCGGTGTTGTAGGCATTTGACACAGCCTGCTCACACGCTTGTCATGGTGGTGGGGGATGTCTTAATCTTGCATTCCCTAGGTTGTGGTGTGCTTGTTGTGTCATGCATTGTCCATCCTATGAGTGGGGGTGGTAGTAGTGGTAGGCATCCAGCCCCCTGGCTGAGGGTGGTAGTAGTGGTAGGCATCCTGCCCCCCTGGGTGAGGGTGGTAGTAGTGGTGGGCATCCTGCCCCCCGTGGGTGAGGGTGGTAGTAGTGGTGGGCATCCTGCCCCCTGGCTAAGGGTGGTAGTAGTGGTAGGCATCCTGCCCCCTGGCTAAGGGTGGTAGTAGTGGTGGGCATCCTGCCCCCCGTGGGTGAGGGTGGTAGTAGTGGTGGGCATCCTGCCCCCTGGCTAAGGGTGGTAGTAGTGGTAGGCATCCAGCCCCCCTGGGTTGGGGTGGTAGTAGTGGTAGGCATCCTGCCCCCCTGGCTAAGGGTGGTAGTAGTGGTAGGCATCCTGCCCCCTGGGTGAGGGTGGTAGTAGTGGTAGGCATCCAGCCCCCTGGCTAAGGGTGGTGGTAGGCATCCAGCCCCCCTGGGTGAGGGTGGTAGTAGTGGTAGGCATCCAGCCCCCTGGCTAAGGGTAGTAGTGGTAGGCATCCTGCCCCCCTGGGTGAGGGTGGTAGTAGTGGTAGGCATCCTGCCCCCCTGGGTGAGGGTGGTAGTAGTGGTAGGCATCCAGCCCCCCTGGGTGAGGGTGGTAGTAGTGGTGGGCATCCTGCCATCCTGGCTAAGGGTGGTAGTAGTGGTAGGCATCCTGCCACCCCTGGGTGAGGGTGGTAGTAGTGGTAGGCATCCAGCCCCCCTGGGTGAGGGTGGTAGTAGTGGTGGGCATCCTGCCCCCTGGCTAAGGGTGGTAGTAGTGGTAGGCATCCAGCCCCCCTGGCTAAGGGTGGTAGTAGTGGTGGGCATCCTGCCCCCTGGCTAAGGGTGGTAGTAGTGGTAGGCATCCTGCCCCCTGGCTAAGGGTGGTAGTAGTGGTAGGCATCCTGCCACCCTGGCTAAGGGTGGTAGTAGTGGTAGGCATCCTGCCACCCCTGGGTGAGGGTGGTAGTAGTGGTAGGCATCCAGCCCCCCTGGGTGAGGGTGGTAGTAGTGGTGGGCATCCTGCCCCCTGGCTAAGGGTGGTAGTAGTGGTAGGCATCCAGCCCCCTGGCTAAGGGTGGTAGTAGTGGTAGGCATCCAGCCCCCCTGGGTTGGGGTGGTAGTAGTGGTAGGCATCCTGCCCCCTGGCTAAGGGTGGTAGTAGTGGTAGGCATCCTGCCACCCTGGCTAAGGGTGGTAGTAGTGGTAGGCATCCTGCCCCCGTGGGTGAGGGTGGTAGTAGTGGTGGGCATCCTGCCCCCTGGCTAAGGGTGGTAGTAGTGGTAGGCATCCAGCCCCCCTGGGTTGGGGTGGTAGTAGTGGTAGGCATCCTGCCCCCTGGCTAAGGGTGGTAGTAGTGGTAGGCATCCTGCCCCCTGGCTAAGGGTGGTAGTAGTGGTAGGCATCCTGCCCCCTGGCTAAGGGTGGTAGTAGTGGTAGGCATCCTGCCACCCTGGCTAAGGGTGGTAGTAGTGGTAGGCATCCTGCCACCCTGGCTAAGGGTGGTAGTAGTGGTAGGCATCCTGCCCCCTGGCTAAGGGTGGTAGTAGTGGTAGGCATCCTGCCACCCTGGCTAAGGGTGGTAGTAGTGGTGGGCATCCTGCCCCCCTGGGTGAGGGTGGTAGTAGTGGTAGGCATCCTGCCCCCTGGCTAAGGGTGGTAGTAGTGGTAGGCATCCAGCCCCCTGGGTGAGGGTGGTAGTAGTGGTGGGCATCCTGCCCCCTGGCTAAGGGTGGTAGTAGTGGTAGGCATCCAGCCCCCCTGGCTAAGGGTGGTAGTAGTGGTAGGCATCCTGCCACCCCTGGGTGAGGGTGGTAGTAGTGGTAGGCATCCTGCCACCCTGGCTAAGGGTGGTAGTAGTGGTAGGCATCCAGCCCCCTGGGTGAGGGTGGTAGTAGTGGTGGGCATCCTGCCCCCTGGCTAAGGGTGGTAGTAGTGGTAGGCATCCAGCCCCCTGGCTAAGGGTGGTAGTAGTGGTAGGCATCCTGCCCCCTGGCTAAGGGTGGTAGTAGTGGTAGGCATCCTGCCACCCTGGCTAAGGGTGGTAGTAGTGGTAGGCATCCTGCCACCCCTGGGTGAGGGTGGTAGTAGTGGTAGGCATCCAGCCCCCCTGGGTGAGGGTGGTAGTAGTGGTGGGCATCCTGCCCCCCTGGCTAAGGGTGGTAGTAGTGGTAGGCATCCAGCCCCCCTGGCTAAGGGTGGTAGTAGTGGTGGGCATCCTGCCCCCTGGCTAAGGGTGGTAGTAGTGGTAGGCATCCTGCCCCCTGGCTAAGGGTGGTAGTAGTGGTAGGCATCCTGCCACCCTGGCTAAGGGTGGTAGTAGTGGTAGGCATCCTGCCACCCCTGGGTGAGGGTGGTAGTAGTGGTAGGCATCCAGCCCCCCTGGGTGAGGGTGGTAGTAGTGGTGGGCATCCAGCCCCCCTGGGTTGGGGTGGTGGCGCGCATTCAGGCCCCTGTGTGCATATGTGGCATTGGTGATGGGCATCCCGCCCCTATGGTGCTGCTGTTGCAAGTATATTCAGATTCCCAGTGTATGTGTGTGATGTGTCGTGTACGTGTTGTATGTGTTTTGTGGTTGGTGTCTGACTTACCTTCTGCGCCGTACGCGTCCGTGCCTGTTCCGGTAGTAGATGTAGAATATTGGTATGATCGGGACGAAGGGATTCATGGTTGGTTCGTGTCGTTCGTCCTTCTCGTTGCTTCGCGTCGTCCTCGTCGCTTGGCTTCGTCCTCGTCGCTTCGCTTCGTCCTCGTCGCTCGCGTCGTCCTCGTCTGTGCTGTGTTCGTCTCGTAGCCGTGGATCGTGTTGTGGCGCGATTCGGAGCTTATGTGCGCCTCTCCCGGATGCTTTGACGTGCCGTGCGTAGCGACGGGTTCGGCGCGTACGGAAAGCGCATCGTACTTGTCCGGCCGGACGGGGCTGCATTTTCCCTTCCGTGCGACTCGATTCGGCGTTTCCGGATTCGCCTCGGTCGGAGAACAGGACCTGGTTTGGGTGAGTACGGCTCGGCCGGAATTTTTGCTGTTGTGCGCATCGTACTTGCTCGTTCGGTGTGCTGTACGGATCGGTCGGGAAACTGGCTTTCGCATGGCTTTTTTCCCGACCGAATGGTATTGGGTGCGCCTCCGACCGAGATCGGAATCGGCCCCTATATTATGACTGTCGATATTTTGACAATCGATATTTCTTACCTGAATTTCGATATTCTTAACCACTATATTTTGGCAATTCGATATTCTGTCCATTCTATATTAAAAACTCGATTATTTGGCAATTCGATATTAAAAATTCGATATTATGTCTGTTTACCCAATCTTTTCAGGTCTCAATACCTCTCACAGGCGCACAGGTGCATCTCCACAAGCTCGTCAGCTCAATGGCTCACGGGAGCCTTTTCAAACAGGAAGGGGTGGGAGCACACTGCTTCACCTCCCAGCACAGTTCGCCCCTTAGCATTCTGGTCAATGCAGTTCATAGTACAGGCTTACTTCAAATTTCACTGGAGTATTCCACCAAAGTTGGTGCAGGTTAGTGCTGTAAATCTGTAGACACATGTTTCTGGATATCATCCGTCATCAGTACAGATAAAAACAAATGTAATTTGGGGTTGCTGAGCAGGCTGCCACAATCTTTTCAGGTCTTAGTACCTCTCACAGGAGCACAGGTGCATCTCCACAAGCTCGTCAGCTCAATGGCTCAAGGGAGCCTTTTCAAACAGGAAGGGGTGGGAGCACACTGCTTCACCTCCCAGCACAGTTCGCCCCTTAGCATTCTGGTCAATGCAGTTCATAGTACTTGCTTACTTCAAATTTCACTGGAGTATTCCACCAAAGTTGGTGCAGGTTAGTGCTGTAAATCTGTAGACACATGTTTCTGGATATCATCCGTCATCAGTACAGATAAAAGCGAATTTAATTTGGGATTGCTGAGCAGGCTGCCACAATCTTTTCAGGTCTCAGTACCTCTCACAGGCGCACAGGTGCATCTCCACAAGCTCGTCAGCTCAATGGCTCAAGGCAGCCTTTTCAAACAGGAAGTGGTGGGAGCACACTGCTTCACCTCCCAGCACAGTTCACCCCTTAGCAGTCTGGTCAATGCAGTTCATAGTACACGCTTACTTCAAATTTCAGTGGAGTATTCCACCAAATTTGGTGCAGGTTAGTGCTGTAAATCTGTAGACACGTGTTTCTGGATATCATCCATCATCAGTACAGATAAAAACAAATTTAATTTGGGGTTGCTGAGCGGGCTGCCACAATCTTTTCAGGTCTCAGTACCTCTCACAGGCGCACAGGTGCATCTCCACAAGCTCATCAGCTCAATGGCTCAAGGGAGCCTTTTCAAACAGGAAGGGGTGGGAGCACACTGCTTCACCTCCCAGCACAGTTCGCCCCTTAGCATTCTGGTCAATGCAGTTCATAGTACATGCTTACTTCAAATTTCACTGGAGTATTCCACCAAAGTTGGTGCAGGTTAGTGCTGTAAATCTGTAGACACGTATTTCTGGATATCATCCGTCATCAGTACAGATAAAAACAAATTTAATTTGGGGTTGCTGAGCAGGCTGCCACAATCTTTTCAGGTCTCAGTACCTCTCAGAGGCGCACAGGTGCATCTCCACAAGCTCCTCAGCTCAATGGCACAAACAGGAAGGGGTGGGAGCTCCCCCACCACACAGCTCCGCCTGTGTTGTCTGCCCGCTGCTTCTGCAGGTAAGATCGCCCTCCGCTTGTGGCCCCGGTGCCCGTATTTCCTGCTTGTCTCCCCTTTTCCTTTCTGTGCCCCTCGCTGCCCCATTAGCGTTGTGCTTGCCATTTTGTCTGTTTTCACCCCCTTTTTCCTTTCTGTGCCCCTCGCTGCCCCATTAGCGTTGTACTTGCCATTTTGTCTGTTTTCACCCCCTTTTTCCTTTCTGTGCCCCTCGCTGCCCCATTAGCGTTGTGCTTGCCATTTTGTCTGTTTTCACCCCTTTTTCCTTTCTGTGCCCCTCGCTGCCCCATTAGCGTTGTGCTTGCCATTTTGTCTGTTTTCACCCCCTTTTCCTTTCTGTGCCCCTCGCTGCCCCATTAGCGTTGTGCTTGCCATTTTGTCTGTTTTCACCCCCTTTTTCCTTTCTGTGCCCCTCGCTGCCCCATTAGCGTTGTGCTTGCCATTTTGTCTGTTTTCACCCCTTTTTCCTTTCTGTGCCCCTCGCTGCCCCATTAGCGTTGTGCTTGCCATTTTGTCTGTTTTCACCCCCTTTTCCTTTCTGTGCCCCTCGCTGCCCCATTAGCGTTGTGCTTGCCATTTTGTCTGTTTTCACCCCCTTTTTCCTTTCTGTGCCCCTCGCTGCCCCATTAGCGTTGTGCTTGCCATTTTGTCTGTTTTCACCCCCTTTTTCCTTTCTGTGCCCCTCGCTGCCCCATTAGCGTTGTGCTTGCCATTTTGTCTGTTTTCACCCCCTTTTCCTTTCTGTGCCCCTCGCTGCCCCATTAGCGTTGTGCTTGCCACTTTGTCTGTTTTCACCCCCATTTTCCTTTTGTGCCCCCGCTGCCTCTCGCCAGTCCCGCCGCTGCGTCCCTGCGGCCCCGCCCCCTGACTGCCCATTCGCTGCCCCTGCCTCCCGCCTCCCAGCTGCTCCTCCCTCCCACCTCCCCATAAATGGCGGCCGCTGCGCGTGAGGAGAGCGACCCTTGACCTTGCCAGGTAGGTCGCTCCCCCACCACACAGCTCCGCCTGTGTTGTCTGCCCGCTGCTTCTGCAGGTAAGATCGCCCTCCGCTTGTGGCCCCGGTGCCCGTATTTCCTGCTTGTCTCCCCTTTTCCTTTCTGTGCCCCTCGCTGCCCCATTAGCGTTGTGCTTGCCATTTTGTCTGTTTTCACCCCCTTTTTCCTTTCTGTGCCCCTCGCTGCCCCATTAGCGTTGTGCTTGCCATTTTGTCTGTTTTCACCCCCTTTTTCCTTTCTGTGCCCCTCGCTGCCCCATTAGCGTTGTGCTTGCCATTTTGTCTGTTTTCACCCCCTTTTTCCTTTCTGTGCCCCTCGCTGCCCCATTAGCGTTGTGCTTGCCATTTTGTCTGTTTTCACCCCCTTTTCCTTTCTGTGCCCCTCGCTGCCCCATTAGCGTTGTGCTTGCCATTTTGTCTGTTTTCACCCCTTTTTCCTTTCTGTGCCCCTCGCTGCCCCATTAGCGTTGTGCTTGCCATTTTGTCTGTTTTCACCCCCTTTTTCCTTTCTGTGCCCCTCGCTGCCCCATTAGCGTTGTGCTTGCCATTTTGTCTGTTTTCACCCCCTTTTCCTTTCTGTGCCCCTCGCTGCCCCATTAGCGTTGTGCTTGCCATTTTGTCTGTTTTCACCCCCTTTTTCCTTTCTGTGCCCCTCGCTGCCCCATTAGCGTTGTGCTTGCCATTTTGTCTGTTTTCACCCCCTTTTCCTTTCTGTGCCCCTCGCTGCCCCATTAGCGTTGTGCTTGCCATTTTGTCTGTTTTCACCCCCAATTTCCTTTTGTGCCCCCGCTGCCTCTCGCCAGTCCCGCCGGTGCGTCCCCTGCGGCCCCGCCCCCCTGACTGCCCATTCGCTGCCCCTGCCTCCCGCCTCCCAGCTGCTCCTCCCTCCCACCTCCCCATAAATGGCGGCCGCTGCGCGGTGAGGAGAGCGACCCTTGACCTTGCCAGGTAGGTCGCTCCCCCACCACACAGCTCCGCCTGTGTTGTCTGCCCGCTGCTTCTGCAGGTAAGATCGCCCTCCGCTTGTGGCCCCGGTGCCCGTATTTCCTGCTTGTCTCCCCTTTTCCTTTCTGTGCCCCTCGCTGCCCCATTAGCGTTGTGCTTGCCATTTTGTCTGTTTTCACCCCCTTTTTCCTTTCTGTGCCCCTCGCTGCCCCATTAGCGTTGTGCTTGCCATTTTGTCTGTTTTCACCCCCTTTTTCCTTTCTGTGCCCCTCGCTGCCCCATTAGCGTTGTGCTTGCCATTTTGTCTGTTTTCACCCCCTTTTTCCTTTCTGTGCCCCTCGCTGCCCCATTAGCGTTGTGCTTGCCATTTTGTCTGTTTTCACCCCCTTTTTCCTTTCTGTGCCCCTCGCTGCCCCATTAGCGTTGTGCTTGCCATTTGGTCTGTTTTCACCCCCTTTTTCCTTTCTGTGCCCCTCGCTGCCCCATTAGCGTTGTGCTTGCCATTTTGTCTGTTTTCACCCCTTTTCCTTTCTGTGCCCCTCGCTGCCCCATTAGCGTTGTGCTTGCCATTTTGTCTGTTTTCACCCCCATTTTCCTTTTGTGCCCCCGCTGCCTCTCGCCAGTCCCGCCGCTGCGTCCCTGCGGCCCCGCCCCCTGACTGCCCATTCGCTGCCCCTGCCTCCCGCCTCCCAGCTGCTCCTCCCTCCCACCTCCCCATAAATGGCGGCCGCTGCGCGCCGCGCGCTGGCGCGCCGTAGGCGCGCCAAAGGCAAGCCCGTCTGCGCCCGTCCGCGACTGGACCGCGCCCAGCGCCAGAACCCCTGGAACCCACCGATGCAACACCACTCGACGGACCTACGACGCCGCCACACTCACCGCACTCAATGCCGGCCGGAACCCTGCCTGCTACCGAGCCTCACCGAGACGCACCCACGGACCCTTCACCTGCCAAACCTGCCGATTCACCTGCCCCCGGACGTGCACCACCTCCGCCAAGTCGAGCATCAGCAGCAACCACCTGAAATGCATCCTGTTGAACACCCGCTCCGTCCACAGGCACGCCGTGGAACTCTGGGACCTGCTCGACGCAACAGCACCGGACATCGCCTTCCTCACCGAAACCTGGATGAACGCCTCCTCAGCGCCCGACATCGCCATAGCCATCCCGGACGGATACAAGATCACCCGGAGGGACCGCGTCAACCAGACGGGAGGAGGCATCGCCATCGTACACAAGAACACCATCCGCATCTCGACTAACTCCGACGAGACCTTCACCGCCGCCGAACACCTACACTTCCAGATACACACTGACCCCAAGACCACCCTCCGAGGCACCCTCATCTACAGACCCCCGGGACCACGCACACTATTCAGCGAAGACATCGCAGACCTCATCAGCCCGCACGCCATGCCCTCCGCCGACTACATCCTCCTAGGGGACCTCAACTTCCACCTGGAGAACAACAACGACAGAAACACCACCGCCCTGCTGGACAACCTCGCCAACCTCGGACTCAAGCAACTGGTGAACACACCCACCCACTACGCCAGCCACACGCTTGACCCCGTCTTCTCGTCCAGCAAACACATCTCCTTCAGCCACGCCACCGGACTCCACTGGACCGACCACAGCTGCATCCACTTCAGCTTCAGAAAGACTGCGACCCACCACCACCCGCAACAGGCTCCCCGCCGGAGCTGGAGCAAGATCACCGCCCGAGCAGCTCACCGCCTCCCTCGGCCAGAACACACCCACCAACACAACGGACCCAAACGAAGCAGCCAGCAACCTCGCCAAGTGGCTGACCGCCTGCGCCGACGACCTCGCACCACTAAAAACCCTCCCAGCAGACCCGGAAGCAAGAAAACCCCTTGGTTCACCAACGAACTCAAGGAATCCAAGAAGAACTGCCGCACTCTCGAGAAAACCTGGCGACTCGACCAGACCACAGACAACAGGACCGCCCTCAAGCACGCCACCCGCAAACACCACCAGCTGATCCGTGCCACCAAGAAGTCGGCACTCAAAGAACGACTGGACAACAACGCCCATGACAGCAAGGAACTTTTCAGCATCGTCAAAGAGTTCTCCAACCCCAGCGCCGGAAACAACGACATCACCCCCTCGCAAGACCTCTGCAACTCACTCTCCGCGTTCTTCCACCGCAAGATCACCGACATACATAACAGCTTCGACGCACAAACCACGCACCCTACCGCCGAACCAACGCCCGCCACCACCACCCTCTGCAACTGGACCCCGATCAGCACCGAAGACACCACCCGCACGATGAACTCCATCCACTCCGGATCACCAACCGACCCCTGCCCACACCACGTCTTCAACAAAGCCGACGCCACCATCGCACCCCATCTCCGGGACATCATCAACTCCTCCTTCCACACCGCCACCTTCCCGGAGAGCTGGAAGCACGCCGAGCTTACCGCCCTCCTGAAGAAACCAACGGTGGACCCCACCGACCTCAAGAACTACCGTCCCATCTCGCTCCTTCCGTTTCCGGCCAAAGTCATCGAGAAGACCGTCAACAGACAGCTTGCCGCCTTCCTCGAGACGAATGGATCCCTCGACCCCTCGCAGTCCGGGTTTCGGGCCAACCACAGCACCGAGACCGCCCTTATCGCAGCCACCGACGACATCAGAACCCTAACCGACAACGGGAAACAGCTGCCCTCATCCTCTTGGACCTCTCCGCGGCGTTCGACACCGTCTGCCACCGCACCCTAGTGAAGCGCCTCAGCAACATCGGAATCCGAGAGAAAGCACTGGAATGGATCATCTCGTTCCTCGCCGGAAGAACCCAGAGAGTCCGCCTCCCCCGTTCAGATCCGAAGCCACCGAAGTCATCTGCGGCGTTCCATAAGGATCTTCACTCAGTCCAACCCTCTTCAACGTCTACATGAGCCCCCTCGCAGCCATCGCACGCCAACACAACCTCAACATCATCTCCTCACGCCGACGACACCCAGCTGATCCTCTCCCTCACCAACGACCCCACCACCGCCAGAGCCAACCTACACGACGGGATGAGAGACGTCGCCGACTGGATGAGGAACAGCCGCCTTAAACTGAACTCGGACAAGACGGAAGTCCTCATCCTGGGCTCATCTCCCTCCGCCTGGGACGACTCCTGGTGGCCCCCGGCCCTGGGCACCGCGCCCAAGCCAACGGACCACGCACGCAACCTGGGCTTCATCCTGGACTCCTCACTGTCGATGACCAGACAAGTCAACGCCGTCTCATCTTCATGCTTCAACACCCTGCGCATGCTCCGCAAGATCTTCAGATGGATCCACACTGAAACCAGGAAGACCGTCACCCAGGCACTCGTCACCAGCCGACTGGACTATGGGAACACCCTCTACGCCGGAACCACAGCCAAACTTCAAAAAAGACTCCAGCGCATCCAGAACGCCTCCGCACGACTCATCCTGGACATCCCCCGACACAGCCACATCACCGGACACCTGAAAGACCTGCACTGGTTCCCCGTCAGCAAGAGAATCACGTTCAGACTCCTCACCCACGCACACAAGGCCCTCCACGACCTGGGCCCAAAGTACCTCAACGACCGCATGACCTTCTACACGCCCACACGCCAGCTACGATCAACCAGCCACGCCCTCGCCACCGTACCACGCATCCGCAGAACCACCGCCGGAGGAAGATCCTTCTCCTACCTGGCAGCCAAGACCTGGAACTCCCTCCCCACTCACCTTCGGCGAACCCAGGACCATCTCTCCTTCAGGAAGCAGCTCAAGACCTGGCTGTTCGAGCAGTAACCTACCCCCTCCCCCAGCGCCTTGAGACCCTCCCGGGTGAGTAGCGCGCTCTATAAATGCCGTGATTGATTGATTGATTGAGCACACTGCTTCACCTCCCAGCACAGTTCACCCTTAGCATTCTGGTCAATGCAGTTCATAGTACACGCTTACTTCAAATTTCACTGGAGTATTCCACCAAAGTTGGTGCCGGGTAGTGCTGTGAATCTGTAGACACGTGTTTCTGGATATCATCCGTCATCAGTACAGATAAAAACAAATTTAATTTGGGGTTGCTGAGCAGGCTGCCACAATTTTTTCAGGTCTCAGTACCTCTCACAGGCGCACAGGTGCATCTCCACAAGCTCGTCAGCTCAATGGCTCAAGGGAGCCTTTTCAAACAGGAAGGGGTGGGAGCACACTGCTTCACCTTCCAGCACAGTTCGCCCCTTAGTATTCTGGTCAATGCAGTTCATATTACATGCTTACTTCAAATTTCACTGTATTATTCCACCAAAGTTGGCGCAGGTTAGTGCTGTAAATCTGTAGACACGTGTTTCTGGATATCATCCGTCATCAGTACAGATAAAAACGAATTTAATTTGGGGTTGCTGAGCAGGCTGCCACAATCTTTTCAGGTCTCAATACCTCTCACAGGCGCACAGGTGCATCTCCACAGGCTCGTCAGCTCAATGGCTCAAGGGAGCCTTTTCAAACAGGAAGGGGTGGGAGCACACTGCTTCACCTCCCAGCACAGTTCGCCCCTTAGCATTCTGGTCAATAAGGTTCATAGTACAGGCTTACTTCAAATTTCACTGGAGTATTCCACCAAAGTTGGTGCAGGTTAGTGCTGTAAATCTGTAGACACGTGTTTCTGGATATCATCCGTCATCAGTACAGATAAAAACAAATTTAATTTGGGGTTGCTGAGCAGGCTGCCACAATCTTTTCAGGTCTTAGTACCTCTCACAGGCGCACAGGTGCATCTCCATAAGCTCGTCAGCTCAATGGCTCAAGGGAGCCTTTTCAAACAAGAAGGGGTGGGAGCACACTGCTTCTCTCTCAGCACAGTTCGCCCCTTAGCATTCTGGTCAATGCAGTTCATAGTACTTGCTTACTTCAAATTTCACTGGAGTATTCCACCAAAGTTGGTGCAGGTTAGTGCTGTAAATCTGTAGACCGTATTTCTGGATATCATCCGTCATCAGTACAGATAAAAACAAATTTAATTTGGGGTTGCTGAGCAGGCTGCCACAATCTTTTCAGGTCTCAGTACCTCTCACAGGCGCACAGGTGCATCTCCACAAGCTCGTCAGCTCAATGGCACAAACAGGAAGGGGTGGGAGCACACTGCTTCACCTCCCAGCACAATTCGCCCCTTAGCATTCTGGTCAATCCTGTTCATAGTACATGCTTACTTCAAATTTCACTGGAGTATTCCACCAAAGTTGGTGCAGGTTAGTGCTGTAAATCTGTAGGCACTTGGTTCTGGATATCATCCGTCATCAGTACAGATAAAAACAAATTTAATTTGGGGTTGCTGAGCAGGCTGACACAATCTTTTCAGGTCTCACTACCTCTCACAGGTCGCACAGGTGCATCTCCACAAGCAAGTCAGCTCAATGGCTCAAGGGAGCCTTTTCAAACAGGAAGGGGTGGGAGCACACTGCTTCACCTCCCAGCACAGTTCGCCCCTTAACATTCTGGTCAATGCAGTTCATATTACATGCTTACTTCAAATTTCACTGGATTATTCCACCAAAGTTGGTGCAGGTTAGTGCTGTAAATCTGTAGACACGTGTTTCTGGATATCATCCGTCATCAGTACAGATAAAAACAAATTTAATTTGGGGTTGCTGTGCAGGCTGCCACAATCTTTTCAGGTCTCAGTACCTCTCACAGGCACACAGGTGCATCTCCACAAGCTTGTTGGCTCAATGGCTCAAGGGAGCCTTTTCAAACAGGAAGGGGTGGGAGCACACTGCTTCACCTCCCAGCATAGTTCGCCCCTTATTATTCTGGTCAATGCAGTTCATAGTACATGCTTACTTCAAATTTCACTGGAGTATTCCACCAAAGTTGGTGCAGGTTAGTGCTGTAAATCTGTAGACACGTGTTTCTGGATATCATCCGTCATCAGTAGAGATAAAAACGAATTTAATTTGGGGTTGCTGAGCAGGCTGCCACAATCTTTTCAGATCTCAATACCTCTCACAGGTGCACAGGTGCATCTCCACAAGCTCGTCAGCTCAATGGCTCAAGGGAGCCTTTTCAAACAGGAAGGGGTGGGAGCACACTGCTTCACCTCCCAGCACAGTTCTCCCCTTAGCATTCTGGTCAATGCAGTTCATAGTACAGGCTTACTTCAAATTTCACTGGAGTATTCCACTAAAGTTGGTGCACGTTAGTGCTGTAAATCTGTAGACACGTGTTTCTGGATATCATCCGTCATCAGTACAGATAAAAACGAATTTAATTTGGGGTTGCTGAGCAGGCTGCCACAATCTTTTCAGGTCTTAGTACCTCTCACAGGCGCACAGGTGCATCTCCACAAGCTCGTCAGCTCAATGGCTCAAGGGAGCCTTTTCAAACAAGAAGGGATGGGAGCACACTGCTTCTCTCCCAGCACAGTTCGCCCCTTAGCATTCTGGTCAATGCAGTTCATAGGACTTGCTTACTTCAAATTTCACTGGAGTATTCCACCAAAGTTGGTGCAGGTTAGTGCTGTAAATCTGTAGACCGTATTTCTGGATATCATCCGTCATCAGTAGAGATAAAAACAAATTTAATTTGGGGTTGCTGAGCAGGCTGCCACAATTTATTCAGGTCTCAGTACATCTCACAGGCGCACAGGTGCATCTCCACAAGCTCGTCAGCTCAATGGCACAAACAGGAAGGGGTGGGAGCACACTGCTTCACCTCCCAGCACAGTTCACCCCTTAGCATTCTGGTCAATGCAGTTCATAGTACACGCTTACTTCAAATTTCACTGGAGTATTCCACCAAAGTTGGTGCAGGTTAGTGCTGTAAATCCGTAGACACGTGTTTCTGGATATCATCCGTCATCAGTACAGATAAAAACGAATTTAATTTGGGGTTGCTGAGCAGGCTGACACAATCTTTTCAGGTCTCACTACCTCTCACAGGCGCACAGGTGCATCTCCACAAGCTCGTCAGCTCAATGGCTCAAGGGAGCCTTTTCAAACAGGAAGGGGTGGGAGCACACTGCTTCACCTCCCAGCACAATTCGCCCCTTAGCATTCTGGTCAATGCAGTTCATAGTACATGCTTACTTCAAATTTTACTGGAGTATTCCACCAAAGTTGGTGTAGGTTAGTGCTGTAAATCTGTAAACACGTGTTTCTGGATATCATCCGTCATCAGTACAGATAAAAACAAATTTAATTTGGGGTTGCTGAGCAGGCTGCCACAATCTTTTCAGGTCTCAGTACCTCTCACAGGCGCACAGGTACATCTCCACAAGCTCGTTAGCTCAATGGCTCAAGCCAGCCTTTTCAAACAGGAAGGGGTGGGAGCACACTGCCTCCCCTCCCAGCACAGTTCGCCCCTTAGCATTCTGGTCAATGCAGTTCATAGTACATGCTTTCTTCAAATTTCACTGGAGTATTCCACCAAAGTTGGTGCAGGGTAGTGCTGTAAATCTGTAGACACGTGTTTCTGGATATCATCCGTTATCAGTGCAGATAAAAACGAATTTAATTTGGGGTTGCTCAGCAGGCTGCCACAATCTTTTCAGGTCTCAGTGCCTCTCACAGGCGCACAGGTGCATCTCCACAAGCTCGTCAGCTCAATGGCTCAAGGTGAGCATTTTCAAACAGGAAGGGGTGGGAGCACACTGCTTCACCTCCCAGCACAGTTCACCCCTTAGCATTTTGGTCAATGCAGTTCATAGTACATGCTTACTTCAAATTTCACTGGAGTATTCCACCAAAGTTGGTGCAGGTTAGTGCTGTAAATCTGTAGATACGTGTTTCTGGATATCATCAGTCATCAGTACAGATAAAAACAAATTTAATTTGGGGTTGCTGAGAAGGCTGCCACAATCTTTTCAGGTCTCGTACCTCTCACAGGCGCACAGGTGCATCTCCACAAGCTTGTCAGCTCAATGGCTCAAAGGAGCCTTTTCAAACAGGAAGGGGTGGGAGCACACTGCTTCACCTCCCAGCACAGTTCGCCCCTTAGCATTCTGGTCAATGCAGTTCATAGTACATGCTTACTTCAAATTTCACTGGAGTATTCCACCAAAGTTGGTGCAGGTTAGTGCTGTAAATCTGTAGACACGTGTTTCTGGATATCATCCGTCATCAGTAGAGATAAAAACGAATTTAATTTGGGGTTGCTCAGCAGGCTGCCACAATCTTTTCAGGTCTCAGTACCTCTCACAGGCGCACATGTGGATCTCCACATGCTCGTCAGCCCAATGGCTCAAGGGAGCCTTTTCAAACAGGAAGGGGTGGGAGCACACTGCTTCACCTCCCAGCACAGTTCACCCCTTAGCATTCTAGTCAATGCAATTCATAGTACATTCTTACTTCAAATTTCACTGGAGTATTCCACCAAAGTTGGTGCAGGTTAGTGGTGTAAATCTGTAGACACGTGTTTCTGGATATCATCCGTCATCAGTACAGATAAAAACGAATTTAATTTGGGGTTGCTGAGCAGGCTGCCACAATCTTTTCAGGTCTCAGTACCTCTCACAGGCGCATATGTGGATCTCCAGATGCTCGTCAGCTCAATGGCTCAAGGGAGCCTTTTCAAACAGGAAGGGGTGGGAGCACACTGCTTCACCTCCCAGCACAGTTCGCCCCTTAGCATTCTGGTCAATGCAGTTCATAGAACATGCTTACTTCAAATTTCACTGGAGCATTCCACCAAAGTTGGTGCAGGTTAGTGCTGTAAATCTGTAGACACGTGTTTCTGGATATCATCCGTCATCAGTACAGATAAAAACAAATTTAATTCGGGGTTGCTGAGGAGGCTGCCACAATCTTTTCAGGTCTCAGTACCTCTCACAGGCGCACATGTGGATCTCCACAAGTTCGTCAGCTCAATGGCTCAAGGGAGCCTTTTCAAACAGGTAGGGGTGTGAGCACACTGCTTCACCTCCCAGCACAGTTCGCCCCTTAGCATTCTGGTCAGTGCAGTTCATAGTACATTCTTACTTCAAATTTCACTGGAGTATTCCACCAAAGTTGGTGCAGGTTAGTGCTGTAAATCTGTAGACACGTTTTTCTGGATATCATCCGTCATCAGTACAGATAAAAACAAATTTAAATTGGGGTTGCTGAGCAGGCTGCCACAATCTTTTCAGGTCTCATTTCCTCTCACAGGCGCACAGGTGCATCTCCACAAGCTCGTCAGCTCCATGGCACAAACATGAAGGGGTGGGAGCATACTGCTTCACCTCCCATCACAGTTCACCCCTTAGCATTCTGGTCAATGCAGTTCATACTACACGCTTACTTCAAATTTCACTGGAGTATTCCACCAAAGTTGGTGCAGGTTAGTGCTGTAAATCTGTAGACACGTGTTTGTGGATATCATCCGTCATCAGTACAGATACAAACAAATTTAATTTGGGGTTGCTGAGCAGGCTGCCACAACCTTTTCAGGTCTCAGTACCTCTCACAGGCGCACAGGTGCATCTCCACAAGCTCGTCAGCTCAATGGCTCAAGGGATCCTTTTCAAACAGGAAGGGGTGGGAGCACACTGCTTCACCTCCCAGCATAGTTCGCCCCTTAGCATTCTGGTCCATGCAGTTCATAGTACATGCTTACTTCAAATTTCACTGGAGTATTCCACCAAAGTTGGTGCAGGGTAGTGCTGTAAATCTGTAGACACGTGTTTCTGGATATCATCTGTCATCAGTACAGATAAAACTGAATTTAATTTGGGGTTGCTGAGCAGGCTGCTACAATATTTTTAGGTCTCAGTACCTCTCACAGGCGCACAGGTGCATCTCCACAAGCTCGTCAGCTCAATGGCTGAAAGGTAGCCTTTTCAAAGAGGAAGGGGTAGGAGCACACTGCTTCACCTCGCAGCACAGTTCGCCCCTTAGCTTTCTGGTCAATGCAGTTCATAGTACATGCATACTTCAAATTTCACTGGAGTATTCCACCAAAGTTGGTGCAGGTTAGTGCTGTAAATCTGTATACATGTGTTTCTGGATATCATCCGTCATCAGTACAGATAAAAACGAATTTAATTTGGGTTGCTGAGCAGGCTGCCACAATCTTTTCATGTCTCAGTACCTCTCACAGGCGCACAGGTGCATCTCCACAAGCTCGTCAGCTCAATGGCTCAAGGGAGCCTTTTCAAACAGGAAGGGGTGGGAGCACACTGCTTCACCTCCCAGCACAGTTCGCCCCTTAGCATTCTGGTCCATGCAGTTCATAGTACATGCTTACTTCAAATTTCACTGGAGTATTCCACCAAAGTTGGTGCAGGTTAGTGCTGTAAATCTGTAGAGACGTGTTTCTGGATATCATCCGTCATAAGTACAGATAAAAACAAATTTAATTTGGGGTTGCTGAGAAGGCTGCCACAATCTTTTCAGGTCTCAGTACCTCTCACAGGCGCACAGGTACATCTCCACAAGCTCGTCAGCTCAATGGCTCAAGGAAGCCTTTTCAAACAGGAAGAGGCGGGAGCACACTGGTTCACCTCCCAGCACAGTTCACCCTTAGCATTCTGGTCAATGCAGTTCATAGTACACGCTTATTTCAAATTTCACTGGAGTATTCCACCAAAGTTGGTGCAGGGTAGTGCTGTAAATCTGTAGACACGTGTTTCTGGATATCATCTGTCATCAGTACAGATAAAACTGAATTTAATTTGGGGTTGCTGAGCAGGCTGCTACAATATTTTTAGGTCTCAGTACCTCTCACAGGCGCACAGGTGCATCTCCACAAGCTCGTCAGCTCAATGGCTGAAAGGTAGCCTTTTCAAAGAGGAAGGGGTAGGAGCACACTGCTTCACCTCGCAGCACAGTTCGCCCCTTAGCTTTCTGGTCAATGCAGTTCATAGTACATGCATACTTCATACTTCACTGGAGTATTCCACCAAAGTTGGTGCAGGTTAGTGCTGTAAATCTGTATACATGTGTTTCTGGATATCATCCGTCATCAGTACAGATAAAAACGAATTTAATTTGGGTTGCTGAGCAGGCTGCCACAATCTTTTCATGTCTCAGTACCTCTCACAGGCGCACAGGTGCATCTCCACAAGCTCGTCAGCTCAATGGCTCAAGGGAGCCTTTTCAAACAGGAAGGGGTGGGAGCACACTGCTTCACCTCCCAGCACAGTTCGCCCCTTAGCATTCTGGTCAATGCAATTCATAGTACATGCTTACTTCAAATTTCACTGGAGTATTCCACCAAAGTTGGTGCAGGTTAGTGCTGTAAATCTGTATACATGTGTTTCTGGATATCATCCGTCATCAGTACAGATAAAAACGAATTTAATTTGGGGTTGCTGAGAAGGCTGCCACAATCTTTTCAGGTCTCGTACCTCTCACAGGCGCACAGGTGCATCTCCACAAGCTTGTCAGCTCAATGGCTCAAAGGAGCCTTTTCAAACAGAAAGGGGTGGGAGCACAATGCTTCACCTCCCAGCACAGTTCGCCCCTTAGCATTCTGGTCAATGCAGTTCATAGTACATGCTTACTTCAAATTTCACTGGAGTATTCCACCAAAGTTGGTGCAGGTTAGTGCTGTAAATCTGTAGACACGTGTTTCTGGATATCATCCGTCATCAGTACAGATAAAAACGAATTTAATTTGGGGTTGCTCAGCAGGCTGCCACAATCTTTTCAGGTCTCAGTACCTCTCACAGGCGCACATGTGGATCTCCACATGCTCGTCAGCTCAATGGCTCAAGGGAGCCTTTTCAAACAGGAAGGGGTGGGAGCACACTGCTTCACCTCCCAGCACAGTTCACCCCTTAGCATTCTGGTCAATGCAATTCATAGTACATTCTTACTTCAAATTTTGCTGGAGTATTCCACCAAAGTTTGTGCAGGTTAGTGGTGTAAATCTGTAGACACGTGTTTCTGGATATCATCCGTCATCAGTACAGATAAAAACGAATTTAATTTGGGGTTGCTGAGCAGGCTGCCACAATCTTTTCAGGTCTCAGTACCTCTCACAGGCGCACATGTAGATCTCCAGATGCTCGTCAGCTCAATGGCTCAAGGGAGCCTTTTCAAACAGGAAGGGGTGGGAGCACACTGCTTCACCTCCCAGCACAGTTCACCCCTTAGCATTCTGGTCAATGCAATTCATAGTACATGCTTACTTCAAATTTCAGTGGAGTATTCCACCAAAGTTGGTGCAGGTTAGTGCTGTAAATCTGTAGACACGTGTTTCTGGATATCATCCATCATCAGTAAAGATAAAAACAAATTTAATTTGGGTTTGCTGATCAGGCTGCCACAATCTTTTCAGGTCTCAGTACCTCTCACAGGCGCACAGGTGCATCTCCACAAGCTCATCAGCTCAATGGCTCAAGGGAGCCTTTTCAAACAGGAAGGGGTGGGAGCACACTGCTTCACCTCCCAGCACAGTCCGCCCCTTAGCATTCTGGTCAATGCAGTTCATAGAACATGCTTACTTCAAATTTCACTGGAGCATTCCACCAAAGTTGGTGCAGGTTAGTGCTGTAAATCTGTAGACACGTGTTTCTGGATATCATCCGTCATCCGTACAGATAAAAACGAATTTAATTCGGGGTTGCTGAGGAGGCTGCCACAATATTTTCAGGTCTCAGTACCTCTCACAGGCGCACATGTGGATCTCCACAAGCTCATCAGCTCAATGGCTCAAGGGAGCCTTTTCAAACAGGTAGGGGTGGGAGCACACTGCTTCACCTCCCAGCACAGTTCACCCCTTAGCATTCTGGTCAGTGCAGTTCATAGTACATTCTTACTTCAAATTTCACTGGAGTATTCCCCCAAAGTTGGTGCAGGTTAGTGCTGTAAATCTGTAGACACGTTTTTCTGGATATCATCCGTCATCAGTACAGATAAAAACAAATTTAAATTGGGGTTGCTGAGCAGGCTGCCACAATCTTTTCAGGTCTCATTTCCTCTCACGGGCGCACAGGTGCATCTCCACAAGCTCGTCAGCTCCATGGCACAAACATGAAGGGGTGGGAGCATACTGCTTCACCTCCCAGCACAGTTCACCCCTTAGCATTCTGGTCAATGCAGTTCATACTACACGCTTACTTCAAATTTCACTGGAGTATTCCACCAAAGTTGGTGCAGGTTAGTGCTGTAAATCTGTAGACACGTGTTTCTGGATATCATCCGTCATCAGTACAGATACAAACGAATTTAATTTGGGGTTGCTGAGCAGGCTGCCACAATCTTTTCAGGTCTCAGTACCTCTCACAGGCGCACAGGTGCATCTCCACAAGCTCGTCAGCTCAATGGCTCAAGGGATCCTTTTCAAACAGGAAGGGGTGGGAGCACACTGCTTCACCTCTCAGCATAGTTCGCCCCTTAGCATTCTGGTCCATGCAGTTCATAGTACATGCTTACTTCAAATTTTAGTGGAGTATTCCACCAAAGTTGGTGCAGGTTAGTGCTGTAAATCTGTAGAGACGTGTTTCTGGATATCATCCATCATAAGTACAGATAAAAACAAATTTAATTTGGGGTTGCTGAGAAGGCTGCCACAATCTTTTCAGGTCTCAGTACCTCTCACAGGCGCACAGGTACATCTCCACAAGCTCGTCAGCTCAATGGCTCAAGGGAGCCTTTTCAAACAGGAAGAGGTGGGAGCACACTGGTTCACCTCCCAGCACAGTTCACCCTTAGCATTCTGGTCAATGCAGTTCATAGTACACGCTTATTTCAAATTTCACTGGAGTATTCCACCAAAGTTGGTGCAGGGTAGTGCTGTAAATCTGTAGACACGTGTTTCTGGATATCATCTGTCATCAGTACAGATAAAACTGAATTTAATTTGGGGTTGCTGAGCAGGCTGCTACAATATTTTTAGGTCTCAGTACCTCTCACAGGCGCACAGGTGCATCTCCACAAGCTCGTCAGCTCAATGGCTGAAAGGTAGCCTTTTCAAAGAGGAAGGGGTAGGAGCACACTGCTTCACCTCGCAGCACAGTTCGCCCCTTAGCTTTCTGGTCAATGCAGTTCATAGTACATGCATACTTCAAATTTAAGTGGAGTATTCCACCAAAGTTGGTGCAGGTTAGTGCTGTAAATCTGTATACATGTGTTTCTGGATATCATCCGTCATCAGTACAGATAAAAACGAATTTAATTTGGGTTGCTGAGCAGGCTGCCACAATCTTTTCATGTCTCAGTACCTCTCACAGGCGCACAGGTGCATCTCCACAAGTTCGTCAGCTCAATGGCTCAAGGGAGCCTTTTCAAACAGGAAGGGATGGGAGCACACTGCTTCACCTCCCAGCACAGTTCGCCCCTTAGCATTCTGGTCAATGCAGTTCATAGTACATGCTTACTTCAAATTTCACTGGAGTATTCCACCAAAGTTGGTGTAGGTTAGTGCTGTAAATCTGTAGACACGTGTTTCTGGATATCATCCGTCATCAGTACAGGTAAAAACAAATTTAATTTGGGGTTGCTGAGCAGGCTGCCACAATCTTTTCAGGTCTCAGTACCTCTCACAGGCGCACAGGTGCATCTCCACAAGCTCGTCAGCTCAATGGCTCAAGGGAGCCTTTTCAAACAGGAAGGGGTGGGAGCACACTGTTTCACCTCCCAGCACAGTTCGCCCCTTAGCATTCTGGTCAATGCAGTTCATAGTACATGCTTACTTGAAATTTCACTGGAGTATTCCACCAAAGTTGGTGCAGGTTAGTGCTATAAATCTGTAGACACGCGTTTCTGGATATCATCCATCATCAGTACAGATAAAAACGAATTTAATTTGGGGTTGCTGAGCAGGCTGCCACAATCTTTTCAGGTCTCAGTACCTCTCACAGGCTCTCAGGTGCAACTCCACAAGCTCGTCAGCTCAATGGCTCAACTGAGCCTTTTCAAACAGGAAGGGGTGGGAGTACACTGCTTCACCTCCCAGCACAGTTCGCCCCTTAGCATTCTGGTCAATGCAGTTCATAGTACATGCTTACTTCAAATTTCACTGGAGTATTCCACCAAAGTTGGTTCAGGTTAGTGCTGTAAATCTGTAGACACGTGTTTCTGGATATCATCCGTCATCAGTACAGATAAAAACGAATTTAATTTGAGGTTGCTAAGCAGGCTGCCAGAATCTTTTCAGGTCTCAGTACCTATCACAGGCGCACAGGTGCATCTCCTCAAGCTCGTCAGCTCAATGGCTCAAGGGAGCCTTTTCAAACAGGCAGGGGTGGGAGCACACTGCTTCACCTCCCAGCACAGTTCGCCCCTTAGCATTCTGGTCAATGCAGTTCATAGTACATGCTTACTTCAAATTTCACTGGAGTATTCCACCAAAGTTGGTGCAGGTTAGTGCTGTAAATCTGTAGACACGTTTTTCTGGATATCATCCGTCATGCTAAGGGGCGAACTGTGCTGGGCGGTGAAGCAGTGTGCTCCCACCCCTTCCTGTTTGAAAGGCTCCCTTGAGCCATTGAGCTGACAAGCTTGTGGCAGCCTGCTCAGCAACCCCAAATAAAATTTGTTTTGATCTGTACTGATGAGAGATGATATCCAGAAACATGTGTCTACAGATTTACAGCACTAACCTGCAGCAACTTTGGTGGAATACTCCAGTGAAATTTGAAGTAAGCATGTACCATGAACTGCATTGACCAGAATGCTAAGGGGCAAACTGTGCTGGGAGGTGAAGCGGTGTGCTCCCACCCCTTCCTGTTTGAAAAGGCTCCCTTGAGCCATTGAGCTGACAAGCTTGTGGAGATGCACCTGTGTGCCTGTGAGAGGTACTGAGACCTGAAAGGATTGTGGCAGCCTGCTTAGCAACCCCAGATCAAATTTGTTTTTATCTGTACTGATGACGGATGATATCCAGAAACACGTGTCTACAGATTTACAGCACTAACCTGCACCAACTTTGGTGGAATACTCCAGTGAAATTTGAGGTAAGCATGTACCATGAACTGCATTGACCAGAATGCTAATGGGCGAACTGTGCTGGGAGGTGAAGCAGTGTGCTCCCACCCCTTCCTGTTTGAAAAGTCTCCCTTGAGCCATTGAGCTGACGAGCTTGTGGAGATGCACCTGTGTGCCTGTGAGAGGTACTGAGACCTGAAAGGATTGTGGCAGCCTGCTCAGCAACCCCAAATAAAATTAGTTTTCATCTGTACTGATGACGGATGATATCCAGAAACACGTGTCTACAGATTTACAACACTAACCTGCACCAACTTTGGTGAAATACTCCAGTGAAATTTGAAGTATGCATGTACCATGAACTGCATTGACCAGAATGCTAAGGGGCGAACTGTGCTGGGAGGTGAAGCAGTGTGCTCCCACCCCTTCCTGTCAGAAATACTGAACCCTGAAAAATATGAAAATTTCTGTGCAAAAGTTCTCGTACTACTTTTCGGTGGTGTAGGGCAATGTTCCCATTGGTGATATGTGAAAACACTCCAAGGGGTACTGGATTTGTGTAGAAAATGATGACCATATTTGTTGATAACAATACATGGTGTTAAAATCTGATGTGTCTTCCAACATTTCATTACTAGAAAATGCGGCAGATTGTTCTAAATCAGACAACATATTGTTTACAGTTTCAAAATCCCAATCATCGCAAAATGTACTGGAGGTAATGATATCATTTGAGGAAATTTTAAATAAATGAAGTATTTTTAAATGTTTGGTCGAACCAAATATATCATAATCAACCTTGTCCCATACTATACCATCAGGTATAGGAACTGCTGTAATGTTCACTGATGACAAGTCTCTTTGTTCACGATGTGGCGAAACATGAGGTTTCAGGATCAAGTTCACTTTCGAAGCTGCAGAGCTTTGGCGCAGATAAATTCTATTAATAAGTAAGCAGAAAACAGTTACTAAGCCTATCCAGAAAAGAAAGAACAGTATACCGGTGATTATCCATATTTCTAGCCAAGGTGACACCAGGTATGTCTTTTTAAGAAAAATAAAGAAGTCTTTGATTTGTTGTTGAAGAGATATTGCGGCTGGCATTGTTTCAGGTTCACTTGGATCCAACGAAAAGGTATCAATGTTGATGAAATAGCCAGATGCAGTTTGATCTATTTTAGTTAGCTCAGTAGGTTTTGTTGAACTTGTAGATGGCTCTTGTTGATGCATATTTATGTAGACATCAGTGTTAGGTCAAATTGAAATTTGTCTTTCATTTTGATTTTGAATCTCTGTTTCAAGAGGAACGAGTTCCATGGCATTGTTACATAGTCCATCATTCCGTATAGGAGACTCTTCAAACGTGCTGAGCCTTTCTGTCTGAACTTCCTGTATAGTTGCAAGAGGAGGGCGTTGGCTACTCAGGAGCCCACTAGGCCTACTATTCAGTATCGGCCACATAGTGTGGTTTGATCAGATCAATGGAGACAAATCTCTTCTCCTTTTTTCTGGCAAGAGGCGGCAGAAGTACTGTTCTTGTTCCTTCGATGGCCAAGACAGGTACAAGCTTTCTATATGATGGTCCAAATTCTTTTTTGTCCACTATCTTTTCCCTGACCAGATCCCTGACTTTAGGAATCCAGACAGGTCTTGCCGTGACTGACTTGACTTCCCCAGTGGCGGTCCGCTTTACCTGCACATTACTTTGTAGTGCCCTGGATGCATTCAGATCCTGTAAAACAGCCAAACATTTATTGATGTCAAAAGGTTTTTCATCCGCCACTGTGCCTTCACAATCGAGATCAGGTACCCACATTCTCGTCCCAAAAAGGACCTCATAAGGAGTGACACCCCCTAGAGAACTTCTTGGCATGCTATTCAAGGCCCGCCGTACCCCATATAAATGATTGACCCAACTGCCACCCGCGCCTAATACTCTAGCCGTTAATGATTGCTTTAAGTCCCGGTTTTTCCTCTCCACAACCGAATTTCCCTTGGGATGGTATGGAGAGGAATACCGCAGTGCAACACCCAAACTTCCCATGGCTTCCTTGTAAGGCCTAGAGCTCAATGCAGGGCCACGGTCGGAATATAATGTGCCAACTGCGTATGTCCCTATAAAGACTCGCAAATCTTTGATAATAGTTCGAACGTCAGCCAAGCGCTGAGGCCATACACATAGGAATCTCGAGCAGGAATCCACTGCAACCATGATGTACTTGTAAGCCCCATCAGATTGTAAGGGGCCGCAGTGGTCCAAATAGACACACACGAGTGGTCTGTCTGATATTATCAATGGTGTCTGTGCTGGACGTGTTATGGTGGAACCCTTCATCTGTTGACAGATGTCGCATTTTAAAACATAATCTTTGGTCTGCTTTGTTAACCCTGGCCACCAATAGCCTGGTTTCAGTAAAGAAACAGTCGCCGTAACTCCTGCAAGTGCAGAACCCAGACCCTCGTGTGCAGCTAATATTAAGCCCAATCTGCAATCCATGTTTGGTATTACTCTATCCCCCACTACGGGAATCTGAGAAAATGGAACATTGTTTGCATCTAACTTGTAGGGGTACTTGAGTGGAAAACCTTTCGGCAATGCCTTATTGTCTTTGCGTGAAGCAATGACAGCTACCATTATCTGTCCGTCTATTCTCGTTTTTGAACGAGTGATTGCAGCTATGGACGCAATTCGTACTGCCCCCTTTGCGGCTTCATCAGCCAATGAATTCCCTTCAACGTGAACGCCATCATGTTGATGACTCAGCGTGTGTATCACGTGAGCCCTCGGTAGTTCGTTTTTCAACTCAACTACCTGTTCCCATAGCATTTTATGCTTACTTGTGCCTCCTTTTGAGTCTTTAAACCTATTTTGTCCCCAATCTTGACGATATTCATTGTATGACTGGACACAGTAAAAAGAATTGCACACAATTAGTGTGGGGAATTTTCGATCCGTATTTATCAGTGCCAGCAAAAGAGCTTTTAATTCTGCCAGTTGTGCCGTGCAGTCTCCTAGAGACTGTGTTTTTGTACAGCTTGGATGGAACTTTCCGTCCTGCATACGACCTTTTACAATCGCACATGCGGCGCTGTATTGCTGTTTACTTCCAATGGCCAGCTGAGCAGATCCGTCAGTGTAAATTATGTATTCATACTAATCTAGAGGCATTATTTCATTCGGGAGAGGATATTCCTGTCCATATTGCAAAAATGCTTGTGTTTTTAGACTTGCGTCGTATCTGTATTCTACATCTGACGCAGTGAGAGAATTCGCCCATTGTATCTATCTCGGATGTAAAGCTTTAGCATTTGGAACGCTAGCCAGAGTCACAACAATTATTTGTTTTCCCTGTGCCATTACTCTTTCTCTCACTACAGCCGTCTGTACAGCTGTCAGAATTTCCTCTGTGGATGCGAAGCGCATCTCAGCGTTTGTGTATAAGTGTGACTTGTACGCTATGGGTACTGTTTCGCCTTCATTGTATGTTAGGTAGGTGTACCCAGATTGACCTGCAACTATACGGATCACCAAGTTGCGAACATTTACGCGTGTCTGTAAGTGTTTAGACGCTATCATGCCAGCTTGTAGGGAATGAAGGATATCTGTGTGTACCTGTGTCCATTGCCTAACTGAAAAATCAGGTCTTATGAGGTCGTAGAAAGGTTTAACCCTTTCTGCGTAATCCAAATTGTATGTTCTACCAAAATTCAGGAATCTCAGTACGGATTGTACATTTTTCAATGATTTTGGAGGTTGGAGCAGCGCAGATTTTTCTAAAAAGTAGGCTGCCAAGCTTTTTCCTTCACTTGAGAGCTCATATCCCAAAAATAGGACATTGAGGTGGGCGATTTTTGATTTTTTAAAGTTGAATTTGTAGCCCTCAGAGGCGAATCCCAAAATTATGATGCTCACCCTGGTCAAGTGTTCCTCTAGGTCATCATCCGTCAGATAAATATCATGTACATAGGACAATGCCTCCTCATCCAGTTTCTGAAGTAACTCAGTTACCCTAGCTGAGAACAACCCAGGGCTGTTTTTATACCCCTGGGGGAGTCGACAAAATTGACGCTGGGACCCCAGCGCTGAGAATGCTGTCAAATATCTGCTCTCAGGCGCTATATTTTGGCAGAAAAATTCAATGAGATATCTAGTGTTGTTTTGTATTTTTTCCGCACAATGTTATTCATCAATGCGGCACTGTGTGCGTTTTGTACTGCAAAGGTTTTTGTGCATGAGTTTAGATGTCTATAGTTTAAAACTAGATGATATGAGTTGTCAGGTTTCATTACGGGAAACAAAGGATTATTCATTGAAGAGGTGCAAGTTTCAATCACACCCTGGTATTCAAGTTTATCTAAGATCTCCCTGACCTGTTTTTCGCTTCCTGTTTTATTAGATACTGTCTCTGTGGAGTCGGAGTAGATTTTAATGGTATCACGTGGTGGGTTTAATTTTCATCCCACCCAACATGGTTGCGATATAGTGCAGGGGCAAGGGCTACCGGCCACTCCTGCACATATGTGTGTTTTAAGTGGTTAGGAACAAGCTCTGAAAAATCTGGAAAAATGACCCTTTCTCCCTTTGGGCAATCCATAACAATAGCAGGCGGCCAATCTCTTTCAGCTAAAAGAATGTCAAAGCCAAAAGTCAGGTTCTCCAAAAAGAGACCTTTAATTTTTCTGGGTTTGTCCCGCTCCATTTGGAGTGCTATTTCATGTAACCTATGTGGGACACTTACCCTAGTATCAGGCGTTTCCACCGTGATATGTTCACTCAGCTCCGCTGTCACCAGAAATTCCATCAGGTTCTGGCGAGCTATCATTACTTCTGCTGCACTGTCTAGCATCATCAGAGCCCTTTTCCCGTTCAGTAGTTGAGTCCTCAGACTTCTGGGCATGTCTGATCTTAAGACCTGATACTTTCTTCTTTTTGATTGAGGTTTTGATTTTGGTTATTCTTCTTTCTTTGAAGTGTATTCTGGAGCGTGTTGCGTGACTCTGGACTTTCTACGCTCTTCTTGTCAGTGTTCTGACCGTCTTTCCCTCTCAGAGTTTTTCGATGAACCCTGAAAGGAACAAGAGGAACGTGTATCAGTGTCCTGATACCTGTCAGGTTTTCTAATGTTTTCCCTATTCCTAAGGTTATACCTCCTTTCGGAGGGCTCCTGTTGAGGAGACCTACCTCTGGATTGAGATCTATTCTCTTTATTCTTTTGTTGTTTGTTATTATCCCATTTCTTCTTTGAAGAAGCAGGTGCTTGCTTAAAGGTATCCTTTCCGGGACTACCAATCAGCTGAGGTTTTATCGCTCTAGCTCCCAAACTGTCTCTACCTAATTCTGCATAAGCAGTTTCAATTATTTTAGGTAATTCATATTCCTGTTGTAGAGGAGTGAACTCCCTCAGGCGTTGGCGTATTGCCACCGCTGCTGCCTCCCCTTTAATATTTGCTAATATTATAGCTGATACCTGGGCAAAATTACCTAGTAATTTCATCCCTAAGTTCAGAGCAGGTTCTGCTCCATACTCGTTCTGTATTTGTCTTAATGACATCTGGTATTACTGCTAATGATGTGATACCATGAGTCCTGGTATATATGGCAGCGAAAACTGTACCCCAAGAGGTACAATCCTCTATCTGGGGGGTTATCCCCATGGGCAAACAGATTGTTAACATTCTGTGTTTTTCTTGTGGGTTGGTGTGTCGAATACCGCCTCTAGCTGTGTTATTTTTTGAGCTACCCAGAATGGCATTTGTTCACGTTTTATGGGCATCTTACCCATCACTGCGTGTAACGTTTGTGGTGTGATTTTAGTAGTTGATGTTTGAATCGGACCTGATGATATAGTCATTGCTGGCTGAAGTGTTAGTGTTCTCATCACAAACTGTGTCATGTTTCTGTAAAGTCTTATTAGTTCTTTATGAAATGTACATAAGTCTCCTACTGGCATTGTTTCAATGTCAGGATGTGGTGTGTAGGCCGCTAGTACTGGCCATGTTGCTCCGTCTCTTCCGAGTGGACCGAGTCTTACTTTATTTCTTGTATGGCGGAGGGTGCCTTTAAACCAGTATAAATGCTCCTGGCAAGTGAGCGGAACTTCAATCTCCTTGTACGGACAATATTTGTTCAGTAAGTCATCTTCTGTGTAGTAATGAAATGTTTTTGTTCATGCATTTGCCTGTGGGAATCTAACCCATGAGTAGAATACCTCTATTCTAAATGATTTGTGTGCCTCAATCACGAAGGTTACTGGCCCACCCCTAGCTGTAAAACCATATGAAGCTAGTTTTAGGGTGATGGCATTTCTAACATTTTCTGTAATTTTTACTGCATCTGCATCTTCTTCTTTGGCTGAGAGATTTAGTTCATGCACAGGGTTATCCTGTTGCTCAGTCATTGTTTTTAGTAAGAAGAGTTCTTCAAGGGAACCAAGATAAGGTGTTATGCACAAATAGGAACAATGCGTCCTTCAAGCTTGATTAACCAACAGCCAATAAATAGGATTTTGCCTACTCAGCTACGGCGGATTTTGTACCCTCCCACTCCAGATGTCTCTGGGGAAATGTGAGTAGGTGTCTCTGAGAATAGCATGACTGAACTACTCAGATTTCACTGTTAAATAAGTACCCAATCAACGTTGGCAGCGCCATGTTGTGTAGTTCCTATAAAACCTATATAGGTACTGCACGTTTAGACAACATACACTGTAGTATTGGTGTCAGGCTGATTCTAGATACCCCCACCGGGTATGTTTGCCTGTGTACCAACTAGCTCACAGTGCCACTAGAGACTCCTCTTACCAAGGAGAGAATAGTTCCTGGCAACTATCGAACATGACAACCCTGATCCCTCAGGCCCATGGAAACAGTGTACTACTTTTCGCTCAGTCACTCGTGCTCACCTAGCCTCAGAGATATACACAGAATAAACGGTATGGACGTTTTTCAATAAGCATTTATTGAACAGTCGTTATTCTAGTGTAAAATAGGTGTGCTGAAACAACAATTAGACAGTAACAGATATAAATGATTAGAAACACTAAGAAAGTAAACGGATGGTAGATCTCTACCATTTTGCTATAACCATGAATACAGACAAGTATATAAAATACATGACAATAAAATGCATACTCCTACGATGCTACCCTAACTAGATGTACCTAAGTGTATCTAGCATGTATGTAGGTTTTAAGCCAAGAATCCCTCTAGGATAAAGTCAACCCCATTACCTGAAGTGAGAGACTGTGGGACCCCGTGGTCTCGTGTCGGACACCCCACAAGGGATGTTTAGACCACTGCGAGCTGGAGTATCTGCATGCAGGAGCCTCAGCGTCTCGCGTCAGTGTGTCGGCAGGGAAGTCCTGATCGCCTCTATTTGTCTCAGCAAGATGTGATGTTTATATAACCAAAGGTCTCCCCGGGGGTTCTACCTTGCTGTGCAACTTGTCGGACTTAATATGACGTCGGGAATGAACTTTATAAATAGTTTTTATACAGGAGATGGTAGTCCTGCTGAGTTTCCAAGAATCCTCATGCATAATGTATGAGGCTTTTACCAGGGAAAATCCCGCGTTCTGGGTGCATTGTCGTATCTAGGTAAAAGGTCAGTCTCCTGGAACCGTTATGTGTGTAATGTAGGGGAGAGTATAGGTGAAAGGTTACGATGTTACCTGATCCTATATTGGATACCTATATAGAATATAACAATCTGACCTGCTTGCAACACGTCAGTTAAAAACACGTGTAAATGCACCAAACCCTGGTCATCCGTATAGTGGTGGGTGCTATTGGCTTTACTAATATCACGTTTAATGAAGGTGAAACAATGCTGATTGCATATAAATCACATTTATATTCCAATATGGAGATGCGTTTTGCATCTACTGAAATAATCCTGACTGTGGTGCAGATGGCTATATTAAAAGAAAGGCCACTTGCACAAGGGAAATGCATTATTGTCATTACTCCCATTTCAGCCTTAGAGGCTGTCACAAAAACAAGCAATCCAAAATCTAAAGTCATCCATCCTAGATGGATACAATGGGCAACATCCTTAACAGCTGTGGTTGTAGACTTCGTCTTTGACCCGTCTTTACATACACAAGAATTTCTTCAATATGAGCTTGCATATTCCATGCCCAGCAATCCTTTGCCACGTGAGCAGTATAAATATATAATTTATAGTGATGGTTCAGCTCAACCTGCTACAGGGACCAGGCACCAATATAAGACAGTGTGCAACACCGTTCTTGGTGTGATGTTGGACTGAAATTTCCAACCACAAAACACTCACACACATTCCTTAGTTGACTGTACTGCGCAGTTGGCTGAACTAAAAGCTTTACTTCTTTTTTTTTTCTTAGTCCTCATTTACCAATTTAAGCTAGGGTGTCAGGAAGGTCTAACCGACTATGGCAGGGAGTGCCCAGTCTCTCCACGAGGGAGGGATGTAGGAAACATCCCGGGCCAGACAAAAACCTCCTGCCTGGTCGGAAGAGCTGACTCCTCTTTACAGATGCAAGTAGGTGACCCCGAATCTTGCGCAACCTGTATAGCATATCGTTAATCATTGGACCGTGGATTTTCAACATAAACATAAGAAGGAAAGGAACAGGGAAAACAGAAGAACAAAGAGGAGAGGGAATTTCTATGTTCAGGAAATTGAATTAGCACCATATGACTTAAACCAGTCATCCCAGAGTTCCCAAAATTTGGGGCTCATTAGGATGGCGGGTGGACCTGAGTCCGCCCGCCATCCTTGCGGTGTTTGGACTGCCCGCCAGACATGCAGCGGTCCCGCACCATGAATTAGGATGTGACTGCCGCCATGGCGGTCGCATTCTGAAATTTAACATTGCGGCTGGTGCTGCTGACAGCAGCACCCGCCGCGATGTTAAAATCGCATGTCTAGCATTTCACTGCACCACATGGCAGGCACCACACGGTGCCTGCCACTTGGTGCAGTGAAATGAGCCCCCAAGTGCACCCCACCTCCCACCGACACAAGGGGGGCCCACAACGGGCCCCCGTACCCAATCCCCGCCAGCCTTTCCATGGCGGCCTCGCCGCCATGGAAAGGCCTTTCTTTTTCCACATCCTAACATGGTGGACGGTGCCTGCTAGGCACCGCCACCATATTAGTGGCTCTGCTCCGCACGCCAGGTAATCGGCGCGATTGCCACCGGTGGAAAAGCGGCAGACGCACTTTGCGTCCGCCGCGATACCCACTGCCATCCTAATATGGCGGTGGGTAAATCTCAATATGATGGCGGAACGATCGGTGGTGATCGTTCCGCCATCGTAATGAGCCCCTTTGATCTTTTAGCTGACTTAATGGCCCGGTCAAGAGACGATATTTTTTGTGCTGATTGGATCCATTCTGCTTCCATGGGGGGGCATGGAAGGATCCACTTAATACACAATTCTCTACTTGCAAGAAGAGTTAAAACAAAAATTAGGGCATTATGAGTCCTAAGAAGACCCCCATTTCCCTCCACTCCCGGAACCACCCCAAAAATTACCAAAGCTAGACTCACCTTAATCTCTCGACCCAGGATTTCCAAAACGCTGTTACCCACTTTAAACAAGACGTTCTGGATTGAAGGGCACTGCCAAAACATGTGGACATAATTTGCGTTGTCTTCTCCACACTTGGGGCACTGCTTCACTTCCCGACTGCCCAACTTCGATAATTTAGGTGGCGTCCAGTAGGCCTTATGGACAGTAAAGAGATGATTCTTCCTCAGTGGAGCAGATTTCACATATGTCCACAAGTGAGACATAGATACTTGCCATAATGATTCAAGTTCTTGGTCTGGCAGTTCCCTCCTCCAGATCTCTGTCAGCAGGTTTTGCACTTCTTCTCGGTCTGAATTAACATCCAGTACCATTCTGCAACCTCTTTCCGCAAAAGAGGTCATGAGCGTATCCTAGCCTCCAAGTTCGGATTCCCTTTACCATCCTTACCCAGGGTAATTGCCCAGCTTGTTAGTTGGTAATATTTAAATTTTGGGACAGAACCCTCGTATATCTCCAGCAATCGCTGCCATGAGATTAATTTAGAGTCCTCTATAAGTTGCCCCCAAGGATGAATGCCGCACTCCCTCAAAGGAGTTGCAAGTGAATCAAGAAGGCAGACTGGAGTACCGGGGGAATCCCAGATAGGTGCTGAGTCGCTATAGTAAGGTATTTGTAAGGAGAGTCTTACTTGGTACCAGACCTTGGATGCGCCTATGAGAATCTTTAACCTGACTTTTTTAAAGAATTTGGGGTGGCCGAATTTGAGGAGGAAAAATGTGCTTGGTCTGGGGAGCCTGCAGTGAGGGCCCTAAAAAGCGGGGTCAAACAAGAGCTACACATCAAAAGCTGTCGGAAGTTCTTCAGATGGAAAGCATGGTAGTACTGATAAAGATCTGGGTTAGCAATACCACCATGTTCTTTCCTTCTTCGGAGCTTCTTCCAGGAGATTCTAGGGCTTTTATTTTTCCAAATAAAACTAGTGAACTCCCCTTGCACTTTCTTAAACCAATCCTTTTTAAATTCTAATGGGATAGCATTAAACAAATAAGTAAACTTCGGAAGGATTGACATTTTCAAGAGATTAGACCTACCTAAAAAGGACAATGAAAGTGCTCCCCAAGCCTGTAACTGTTTTTTGACACCAGTAACTAACATCAAAATTCACCTGAGCCAAATTCTCCAAATTATGTACTACTTGGACTCCCAAATATCTCATTTCTGGTCTTGTTAACTCACTCCTGTAATTTGTGTTCCACTGCATTAACTCCATCTTCTGTTGATTAATGGAGTACCCCGATACCCTATCAAACCCTTCTAGTATCTCCCAGATTGCAGGAAGAGACCTGGGCAGGTCTCCTGTGAAGATCATCAGGTCATCTGCATACAGCCTAAATATTTTCGACCAATCATTACAGATGAAAGGGTAGATGTTCCTGCATGCCCTTAATTTACATGCCAATGGCTCAATGTAGAGGTTAAACAGGAGGGGGAAAGGGGGCAACCGTGTCTGGTCCCCCTACCTATGTTTATTAGGTTAGTGAGATTCCCGTTAACCAAGACCCTAGCCCGAGGGGTTTTTGTATAAGGCCCTGACTGCTGCTAAGAAGACCTCTCCTAAATTAAAGTGTTGAATCATCTTATACAGAAAAGGAAAGCTGACCCTATCGAAGGCCTTTGCAGCATCAAAAGTCATTACTGTTAAAGGGTTCCCATATTCCCTCGCCAAGTCAATTGCACCTATTAACTCGTGGGTTAGCTCATGGGGTTGTCTCCCCTTCATAAAACCTTTTTGGTCAATGTGAATTAGCGTACCCACTACCTTGTCCAGTCGTTTTGTAAGGATCTGCTTAACTTCTTGCACTAAAACATATCGGTCCTGAATTCCCCACACTTGTAATCTGAGATTCATATTATTGTGTCTTTTAATGACTGTTAGACCTGGCATCCTTGGCGTGGTTTCCCCTTACTTTTTGCTTCTACCTCCTGTATTTTTTTATGCTGTGCTGGATTTCGTTTTTGCTGGCTTAGATGCTTTGGGCACTTTGCCACTGCTGATCAGTGTCAAAGTGCAAGTGCTCCCTATAGAAACTGTTATTATGATTGGTTCTCCCTGATTGGCATATTTGATTTACTTGTAAGCTCCTAGTAATGTGCACTATGTGTGCCAGGGCCTGTAAGTGTAATGCTACTAGTGGGCCTTCAGCACTGATTGTGCCACCCACATGAGTAGCCCTGAAAAGGTATCTCAGGCCTGCCACTGCAATATCTGCGCGCAGTTTTAAACTGTCATGTCAACCTGGCAAGTGCACACACTTACGAACACGACGAAACCGTTTTGGATTCCAATCAAACTGCACAGCCATTTCACTGAATAAATCAAATCAATACCGTTCTCCATTTTCTCTTCATTTTCGCTCCATGCTTACTTCATTCCTCTTTATCCGTATTTATTTTTTTCATGTTATCTTCAATTCATTTTATTCAATTCGTAACCATGCCAAGCTTTTCGCATACACAGGAAGGACACCAATTAGTTCCGCATGTAACATCTTTATTTTAAAATTACCCAATGCATTTCGGGAAGCCTTCTTCCCTTCGTCAGGGGTATCTACAATGCAAAATTTAAAAAATTCATGAAGATTGCCATCAGCATAGATAATGCGTTCAAACAACAGCCATATGTCTGTATACATTTACTCAACTCCCTATGTGTGAAACTCCTATTTGCTGCATACGCTACGTTTCTCTTAGTTTGTTTTACCAGGGCTTTTTATTGTACTCCCTAATCCTTGGTGGACTCGCAAGTATCTCCCATAGGGACCTCCCATATCATAATATTGTTCTCCCAACTTTACAACAGTTTTCTTGTATCCCTTCTCATAGTAATAAGCTTACCATAGCATAAGTGCGGTCTTGAACGTTAAAAACACGAATTAGCGTCTGTTGTGGCGCATTCTTAAATCTGAAATGCGATGCAGGTCTTTGTGTTTCCTGCTCCATAACGTACCGCAGCACAAACTGAATGCGCACTTAAAGGCCTACGCCATAATTGAATGCCCCTCCCCTTCCCCACAGGTGATCGGTCTCTTACGTGTCTCTCTATACATTCAACAACGGACTAAAACTGTTGTGCATTGCGTAACCTTCCCTCTATCGGTCCAAAACACTACATTTCCCACAATACAACTCAACTGCTTTCCTCAAGCCCCGACTCTTCTAATGAAAACTAGCAACGTAATCTGTACATAAAACGACTTATGATTCACAGCATGCCTAATCAATGAATATAAATTACATCATGGTTAATTGCATCCATTGTCACCAAATTAACTAACACGGAATTCTCTATCTCTTGTGGTAAAATACTGATGGCAGTCTTTGATGTCCAAAAAAAAACTCTGCTCCTTCACTGTAAGATGTAATTCGCATGGTCCTCTGATTCCATGTTTATCATGCACATTTTACTATTAAACTGTTCGTACTCCATGTTTATTCAAGGGTGCAAGTTCACCGGGGTAGGCGGAAACATCATTAAATATGAAAATAAGTGGTGAAATGCACACCTGTGTACTCCTTGCTTTTCATGTTTGACTGTTTCAGAACTATAGAGGCGTGCAAGTTTGCTCCGCGCTCCGCCCCACTGCGCTGCAGTATCAACGAACACGACGAAACCGTTTTGGATTCCAATCAAACTGCACAGCCATTTCGCTGAATAAATCAAATCAATACCGTTCTCCATTTTCTCTTCATTTTCGCTCCATGCTTACTTCATTCCTCTTTATCCGTATTTATTTTTTTCATGTTATCTTCAATTCATTTTATTCAATTCGTAACCATGCCAAGCTTTTCGCATACACAGGAAGGACACCAATTAGTTCCGCATGTAACATCTTTATTTTAAAATGACCCAATGCATTTCGGGAAGCCTTCTTCCCTTCGTCAGGGGTATCTACAATGCAAAATTAAAAAAATTCATGAACATTGCCATCAGCATAGATAATGCGTTCAAACAACAGCCATATGTCTGTATACATTTACTCAACTCCCTATGTGTGAAACTCCTAAATGCTGCATACGCTACGTTTCTCTTAGTTTGTTTTACCAGGGCTTTTAATTGTACTCCCTAATCCTTGGTGGACTCGCAAGTATCTCCCATAGGGACCTCCCATATCATAATATTGTTCTCCCAACTTTACAACAGTTTTCTTGTATCCCTTCTCATAGTAATAAGGTTACCGTAGCATAAGTGCGGTCTTGAACGTTAAAAACACGAATTAGCGTCTGTTGTGGCGCATTCTTAAATCTGAAATGCGATGCAGGTCTTTGTGTTTCCTGCTCCATAACGTACCGCAGTGCAAACTGAATGCGCACTTAAAGGCCTACTCCATAATTGAATGCCCCTCCCCTTCCCCACAGGTGATCGGTCTCTTACGTGTCTCTCTATACATTCAACAACGGACTAAAACTGTTGCGCATTGCGTAACCGTCCCTCTATCGGTCCAAAACACTACATTTCCCACAATACAACTCAACTGCTTTCCTCAAGCCCCGACTCTTCTAATGAAAACTAGCAACGTAATCTGTACATAAAACGACTTATGATTCACAGCATGACTAATCAATAAATATATATTACATCATGGTTAATTGCATCCATTGTCACCAAATTAACTAACACGGAATTCTCTATCTCTTGTGGTAAAATACTGATGGCAGTTTTAAACTGCCATGTCAACCTGGCAAGTGCACACACTTGCCAGGCCCTAACTTTCCCTTTTCTTACATGTTAGTCACCCCTAAGGTAGGCACAAAGTACCCCTGTGGGCAGGGTGCAGTGTATGTGAAAGGTAGGACATGCCCTGGTGTGTGCGGCATGTCCTGATAGTGAAATACTGCCAATTTAGTTTTTCACTATTGCAAGGCTACCTGTTTCCATAGAATGGGGAGTTTGTTTATAACATCTTATAAACATAACTACCCCTGGGAACAAGGTAGGAAAATAAAGTTTAGTATGCCTGAATGTTAAAGTACATCTTTTAGTGAGGGTGATTTTTACATTCTGTGTTTGAAAATACCACTTATAGAAAGTAGGTATTTTCTTGCTTAGCCATCCAGTCTGCCTCTGCTAGGATGTGTATTGACTGTCTGGCTTTGGAGTGACAAGGGCTGGGGATGTGCAGTGGCTCCAGAGAGTCTGGGTGAGTCAGGACAGGGCTGAATAGACCTGGGCTGCATTTAGAGTAGGGGGAGGAGATTTCCTTTCACTCAAATGGGCCTGGTCTGCCTTCCACAATGCTGTCTCTACCTCCTGCCAGGAAGCTGCACCAGAGAGGGCAGAACTGGTTTTGACTGAGCACAGGGCTTCTCTGCCACCAGAGAACAAAGGATTTTGCTGTATAAATATTGGGTCCCAGACACCAGAATTTTAGATCATCCCTGGAATTCAAGAGGACCCTTTGCCAAGGAGAAGAGCATGAGAGACTGAGGAGAAGTACTGCCCCTTTGCTGTGTGCTGTGTAGGGTTAGCCTGCAGTTGCTGTTTCTGCCAAGGAAAGGAGAAGGACTTTGCTGTGTGATGTGTCCCCTGCTTGAAGGAGATCTCCTGTTGCTGACCTCCTGTTCCGAAGTCTCAGGGACACAAAGACTTTACCCCCAGCTCCCCTGAACTCTGCTGCTGTAATTTCTGACCTGGCAAGAGGTGCCCGTGCCAGTCTAATACCTCTGGAGGTTGTTGCTGCTCTTTGGGAGCTGGAAGAAAGAAGAAACTTGAAGAACTGCAAAAATCAGCGCATCGCTCTTCTTGCGGCTGTTTTTCTGACGCATATCCACGGCGCGAGAAGAATTTTCATGCATCACTGTGCCGCTGTGAAAACCGACGCAGCGCCTGTCGCCGCTGCAAGAATTGACGCATCGAGGGATCGCAGCTGAAGAAAACCAAAGCAGTGTCGCTCGTCGCCGCCGCATCGATCACCAACGCATCCCGGATTTCCACACATCGCATCTGTGTGGCAAGTTTTTCAAACGCATCACCTGCGGACTGGAACCGTCACGAAGAATCGATGCATCACTCCCCAAACAGACTGGAATCAACATAACCCTTCCTCTCCGTCCAGCGGGACTGTCGCATAGCCTCCCCATGGTCTCAGGAGTTGACGCATCTCTTTGTTTCCGACTCTGCGGCTGTTTGGCCTTGTGAATTTTGCCACAACTACAGGTACTTTGTGTAAAAGTCACGCATCCATAGTTTTCTATGGTACAAGCTCTTGAAACCTTTTGAAAGTCATATTTTTAACTGTGTATGTTGGATTTTTGTCGTTTTGGTCTTGTTTAGTTTAGATAAAGATATTTCATTTTTCTAAACTAGTGTGATATCCTTTTGTGGTGCTTTCACTGTTTTACTGTGTGTGTTGGTACACATATTCTACACATTGCCTTTGGGATAAGCCTGTCTGCTCTTGCCAAACTACCAAGGGGGTGAGCAGGGGTTATCTAAAGTGTGTATCCCCCTGACTAGAAGCAAGGGTTCCTATTTGGACAAAGGCACATACCTCTGCCAACTAGAGACCACCATTTCTAACAATGACAATTTGCATTATTGGCACCACAATGGATTCAAAGAATCTAAAGGCTACATTATAAAGCATAAACCGTTTGGGGTCAAGGTGGCCTACCTAAAAGATGGTTTGTCACAGACTCATGTTGTTCATAAATTGAGTCATCAGCATGTGGGAGCACAAGTTGTAGGGAATTCTTTCACAGATGAAGCGGCTAAATCCGCAGTTGCGACTGCGACAGTTGCTGTGATTACTCGTGCTCATACAAGAGTAGGTGATGATATATTAGCTGTCATTAGTGCTGCAGGGGACAGCACCCCTTTGCCTAAGGGCTTTCCAGCTAAATATACATGCCATTTAAGCAAACAATATGTTCCCTTGTGAAAATTCCAGGGATTGGGGATTGTTTGATTCTCAACCAAGACCACAGGCTAGTGTTAGTGATAACTGCGCATGAAGGTGTTGCTTCTGCACACGCAGATGTGGCAGCCACAATTTTGTTACCACAGCAACGTTATTGGTGGCATGGCTTTTATAAACAGGGCAAGGAATATGTCTTTTGTTGCGACATTTGTCAACAAATCAAAAGTTTCACTGTGGCTTGCCCACCGCAGACTCTCCTGATGATTTCAAACAAGACTTTCGGCTGCATTTATTTGGACCATTGTGGTCCTTTTAATTTGGATGGAGCATTTAAATTTATGCTCCTTGCAGTTGATTCTTGCTCAAGGTTCCTCTGGGTGTGACCACAATGTTTGCCTGATGCTTGCGCTGTTATTAAAGATTTGCAAGTCTTTATCGGAACACATACATACTCTACATTCCATTCGGACCTGGGCCCTGCTTTCGCCTCTAAAACATATAGAAATATTATGGCATCCCTGGATGTAGAGGTACATTATTTCTCCCCCATCATCCAAAGGGAAATTCAGTGGTTGAAAGGATGAACCATGACTTAAAGCAATCCTTAACAGCTAGAATATTAGGTAGAGGACGTAGTTGGATCCATCACCTATATGGGGTACAAAGAGCACTTAATAATATCCCTAAATGATCTCTGTGTGGCAGGACCCCATACGAGGTCAAAATGTATGTTCCAGACCTTGACATTCCAGATATTGTGGCAGTGGCCACACCCTTTGACATGAATGAGCGCTGTGCTGTCTTGCACGATTAGCAAACCTTCTGCGACGGGCAACTGAACGAGCAGTTGAAAACATCTGTCTGTACCAGAATCAAGGAGCAGCCAACACCTTCTGATAATATTCCACGAATTGGGAATCTCGTTCGTGAGAAGGTTGAGGTGAAAAAGGAATTTGGCCCATCATACCGAGCACCGGTGTCAGTCCTTGACTTTCAAGGTACAAGAACTGTAATATTGCCACTGTTTGCTGGTTCTAAAGACAATCGTTTTGTCTTCATTGATCACATCAAGTTACACCATGTGGCCACTTCTAAACAGTAGGCCATGAGGAGTCCTTGGTAGCTCCCTAACTACTCTTGCTAAGATACAGGAAATTCCTCTACAGCTTGTGAGCATCATCAAAGCTGTTTCTCCCCAGCTGGGGGAGCGGTGAATGAACTTCAGTTAATTCCTATTTCTGCCACAAATGCCAGCCATACGATAGAAGTGAATACTGTACTTCCTACTGCATCTCCTGAAGAGGATGTTGTTTATACTGATCCACCCCTTGTGGAATTTACCACTTCTCTTACTGCACCTATGGCTCCTGTTTTTCAACAAACTGCTTCTGGCTATTATATGGGAACAGATGATTTTTAATCATACTCTTTTGACAGTTCCACCATCCTAGAGACTCTGCCTACATGGGCCTGTGATTTCTCTGCATGGCCGAAACACAATTTATCTGGTCCCACCTTGGATATATGCTTGGATAACACTTTCCTATTTCTTTGGATTGAATTTGTGACTGTTTCCTTCTTGCTAAACAATGGCCATTTCCCTTTCAGAACGCTATGCCATTGAACTGGTCGATGAGGTGTTAACGCCTCACTCACCTTCACATAAACTGAAAAGAGACCTGTCCCTTGTGAACATTTCAGCTGTCCCAGCAACTGATATTTTTGGGATAAGATCCCCTATGATATTTTCAGCCCTACAGAAATCCTGCAGGTCCCTTACATTTTCAAGGTGTCTATGGGCGATGTTATTGTACCTGGGTTACATTCTGATGATTGGGATGTAGACACTGTAAACTCCATGCTCTCAGAGCTGGTATATTATACTTTATTTGAAAGTGAAGACCTCTAAATTCTGCTAATTATGGTGAAATGTTCTTTTATCATCATTATGGACATCACTATTTACATCGAGCTAGTGTTCAATGCACACTTTTTAATTGCACACAATGAGAACATTGTCCAACTCCCCCACCAGGGAGCTCAATAGCATATAGGGATAGATTCACATATTTTTCTGGATATGATGGTTTTATTTGAAACTTGTCCCTAAGCCTGCTCAAAAATATATGCTGATGAAAACCAAGCTAATATATACAGATTTGTTTGTCAAACAGTTATCCTTAAAATGCTATGAATATTGGAAGGATAACATTGACATATCAATTTGGGGTTCCAAATATTTTCAAGTTGAGGGAACAAACATTTTATTTAGAACCTGTTTGATTCCAACACAAATTATTTTTCTGAATGACACAGTTCAACAGTCTTCTTGTCTAGGATTTGCTAAAATTAAAGACATGAATTCCCCCAACATTCCTCCCATTGCCTGATTTGATAATTGTCAACATTTAATAAATTGTAGCAAAGAGCAGCTCAATAGTATGTTGCAGAATGGTATATTTAACTCTACACTTTCAGGTTCAAATGTGTGGTTATTTTGGACAGTGGGCACAAATGGTTGTTATGCTCATTTTTTGCTTCCACACTAGGGTTTAAGGCAAGCAGACCCGACCCTCATTATTGTCATTACCAACAGTCAGGTATAGGCACAACATATTTGGTAGGAAACTTGTGCCAACAATGGTTGGAACATTCCACACTGTCTGCAGTAAAACAACATCTTTCCCTCCTGTCAGAAGACATGGACCTATCTGATTTCTTGTTTGGTCCTAAGTCTCCGCGTTCTAAACAATTCATTTATGCCACTTATAGTGAATTTGGAAATTATCACAAATGGATGCAGCTGCACGTTTAAGGCAAATTGATCAAGATAATTTGGATAAAGTTCTTGCTGTTGTTGATAATAGCATTAATAGGTTGCCTTCTCGCATTTATAGTTTGAATAACATTGTGTTGTCTGTTAATGATAATGCAAAATGACACTCCTTTATTCTTCCATAGGCAAAGTCAGCTTAGATCTATTATGCAGTTTAGTAGGACACTTCAGGTTCCTAACAATGGCTGTGTGCCATTGCATTATCTAAATTCGACTCAACTATTCTTGACTTTCAACCTGACATGTAAACAGTGGCTCATGGCCAAAAAAGATTCCACTTATACAGTGTTGCATATTGAGAAGTTAGAACAGTTGCCCTTTACTGTAGCTGAAACACCCTCTGCTGTATGGTTAATTCATGGCATAATATCTTTGACAATTTCCACATTCCAGTTCACTTCTTGCATGAAACATTTCCCGGTAGGTAGATATGAAGCCCTGAGAGTGAGCTTTATTTACAAATTGTGGTCACTTCCTTTTGATTACCGATGTATTGACAGAGGGGTATTCCTTACTGGAAATTAATGTGACTCTGCTGTCGGCCACTCACTTGTATGTAAACACGTTACCATCCATGGAGCATGTAATACTTCAGTAATGAATTTGGCCTGTTTTCTAAATGTTTTCTAGAATCCCATATATCCTTTCTGTTTCCCAGACCGTGATCTGCTGCTATAATGTGCTTTTACCTCCTACGCATGCGGTTTTTGATAGTTCGTTATGGCCTTCCATTCCAACTTTGAAGGCAGATTTTAACAAGCTAAGTTGACTTCAAGCCTTATTGTTTCAAAAAGATATGCCAATAACATCTGCCCGGGAAACCTTTGGACTGCAGGTAGGATAGTGAAATACAGTCCTTTTAAGCACAAATCTCCCACTGCATTTCGGTGAGCTTGTCAATCGAATTTTTTATGCTTCCAATACTGCTGGTATAACGCACTTTTTAAAACGGTTGCGACTAGCTTAGTCAGTACCTTTCAGAAAATCTCTGGAATAATACAGCCCTTTATACATTCCCTGTGTTCGGGGGCATACCCATGCTGTTATTCCTCATATGTGGCATTTTGGTTCTATTTTTACTACTCCCCATTAGATGTTCCATTTCGAAGCCCACTGGTAATGGAATGATCACCAGTCCAACTGTGCCATGAGCGCATGATACAATTCTTCAGAGTCTCTCTGCTCCAAAAAAGATTCATCCACATCAACTTCTTCCTGGAAAGTTTTGGGGTGATCTGTCAAGTAGGGGTTGAGAAAAGTCCGGGTCCCAAAACACTATTTTTCCATGCAATTTCCATAAGGATTTTTGAACAGAGTCACAGCAAAACTGTATCAATGGAATTGCACCAAATTTGGCAGAAATTTAGATCTATAATCATAAAGTTTGCTTTTGCAAGTTGATGTAAATGTGCTCTGTACTTTTTGAGAAATGAAGGTTAAAAATGTATAGATCTAGAAGGTTGGGTATGCGGGAGTCCCACAAATACACAACTTCAAATAATAGAGTGATGTGATTGACAGAGGGGGCTTTTTTTCCCTGTCAGTCACCTCACTCCTGTGGAAGCAAGAGGCTGATGCAGGTCCCATGTGAGCTCGATCTCTGATTGGCTGGCCGCAACATGAACAAAAATGCTGCAGCTGCTATTACAGGACATGGGATCGTGGATCCTGTGACCTGAAAATGAAATAAATAAAGTATAAGGGGGCACGGTAAGAGTCTCCAGATCGCTGCAACAACTCCCTCTCTCTTATGGCCAAATTATTAATTTTTTTAACGTGCCACCATACCGCTGGACTGTCGCAGGAGCTACTGCGAACCCCTTACTTCTGTTAGAATTCAACTGGTTCAGAAAACAATTGGAAAAAAACAAGTGGGGTGGGTACCCAGGCCCTGTGACCAAAACCATACCACACATGACCGAAGAAAGTGCATGGTGGAGGGTTGAGCGGGGAGGTGGCATAATTAGGTATGGTAATAAAATCTTACATTAAAAAACCCTATAAATTCCCTGAGCAAAAAAGAAAGATTAAAATGACGCTATGGTTAGGTAAAAACGTCACTTAAAAATACCATTTTAAACACCTTCAAGCACTGACATTTACCAGTTAGATTTAACTGAATTAACTAGAACTTGCACAGTTACCTTGCACTGCTAATGACCTAACATACTACATCACTCATAATATGTTCTATGACATCATTGATAACATCATTGATGACATTTAAAATGACATCAATGTGCATGGCGAGTGCACAAGTTAACATCTTCATGGTCAGAAAGCATGCTATTCTTGGAAGGCTGAGGTCTGGCAGTATGCCACCTTTTAAATGGGTTTACTTATGAGTGGTCCTTTAGTTACTTGATCTGCAGTTTGCTAAGTTACGCTGGATGATATCCCAATCTCTTTTGTATATGCTTACATTCCATGTGTTTATTTCGGGACAATTCATTACCTCAGGATTCATCTTACAAGATTAGTCTTGCAGTTATTAAATTTGAGTTCACTGTTTTGTATTACTTTTTGAAATATAATTGGATGAATTATTTAAATGTTGCCAATTTTACTTTTGTTCTTAAACTATTCCCTACTCCCAATTCCCTTGTCCTCAACTGTTTTAATTGCATTGTCCTTTACACATACTTATTGTCTCGTTCTGAATATCTTCTCTTCCAAACTGTGATTTTATTTTAATTACTTCAAGAATGTTGTCTCCCTAGGTAATCAAAGCAAAATTCCAAATGCCACCATAGACTGGTGTAGTAGATTGCTTGTAGTTAATTTGGAAATTCACCAATTGATAGGGAGTATTTGATGATCCTTCTCTCTGGTATAGCAACAGAAGATTCTTGTTGTATTGTTTTGGGAGTAATGGAGAGCAGGGATTTGCTGGGGATCCATACATGTTTATGGAATTGATTAAATGTTTTGGTTTATTTCTCTTTTAAAGAGTTGAAAGATCACAGTTTAAGTTGTATATTCAAGATCACCTTAGGTGGTGGAGAAGACATTATGAAAGTACTTATTGCCTTTGAAAGGATAACAAGATTTAAGATGAGTGACTTTATCATTCAAGTGGTTTGCTAAGGCATCAGAGTGTTCATGAGACTGTTTTACATTTGTTAAGGTGCTGGTAGTTTTGTGCAAGTCATTGAGAATTTTATTTTGAATATGTCTTTGATTGGACATGTAGCATCAGAGTTTCATTAAGTGTAGTGGGAACTCATACCTTTTTTGATGGATGGTCTGTAGATTCTCTGCAGCCTTTGGCAGCTCTTTTTATAATTAAGGTTGCATGTTTTCACCCAAAGTCTACTGGGTATCTCTTTTCAGTTTTTCAAAGTTTTACATCAGAGTTTTTACAACCTGCCTTTCTTCTATATGTCCTGGCTGTGTTGTTTTAATAGAAATTTCCAAGTCAAATTCCTCCATACCATAAGTAAAACTGTTTTCTGGAATAGTTCTGATTTCAGGTGTGTAAAGTGGGAAGATGTTCATAGAAGGAGTTCATTTCACGTTTCTTGCAAGGTTAGGTAATTATGGTTGGATTGTCATCTCCAGCTGCTTGGACTGTGGATTATAGAATAAGTGAAAATTTAATGATATGATGGTCACTTTTTGAGGCAAATGGTGCGCCTACCACATAGCCTGCCATCTGGGTGATTCCAGTGACCAGTTGGTGGAAATCAAGTGTTTCAATTCTGGTGAGTAAGCATGATGTCAGGCAAAGTGCTACTATGCAGCAGTTGTGTGGGGAAGGTTAGCAGACGAGCAGGAAGGGAGCAGAGAAAAGCGGTGATTTGAATGTAAAAATGGTGAAGTCTTTAATGTTGGATGAGTGCAGACTATTTTTATATGAAGACTATGATCCCAACACTCTTCAACTTTTCTAGCTACTTTCTGAAGAGAGTTCGGTATGTAGTATGGAAGTTGCATCAGGTTCAAAAGCAGTTTTTTTATAACAAGGAGGTATGGGTTGAGGCCTGCTAGAAGGTCATAGATATGATCTCTGTTTTTGCTTAGTGAGTGTGTAATATTTGGCATTCAGGACATCTGATTGATATCATTACAGTAATAGCTAGAGGTATCAAGGTTTGTTTTGTTGTGGTAGTGTGCTTGTAGGGTTTTTTGTGTGTTTTTATGTTTTGGACTTGTTTTACGTTCACTGGTAGTCTTTCTGCAGCATCTTTCAGCTGACTTGGCAGGGTGCAGGTAAATGTATGATCCTTTTTGCTGCCAATGTGTCGCCATGCAGTTCCCACCATTTTTATCTTACAACTGCTTGAAATATGCTTCACCAGAAACTTTTTCCTTTTTGAAGACCAATATTACCAACAGGTCAAAGGTACTTCAATGGGTGCTGTCTTTGCACCAAATTTGGCCATAATGTATATGGACTATTTAGAGATGACAAGAATCTTGACTCCATGTAACCCTTTCCACACTGGGATTTCCGTATGGAAACGGTACATTGACGATATTTTGCTAATTTGGCACGATTCAGAAGACACCCTTACACAGTTTCTACATTGGCTCAACAATAACTGTCAAGGGTTAAACTTTACTCTGGCACATAGCAGAAGTGAGATTCCTTTCCTAGACCTCAACATCCAACATAGAAATGGAGAATTAATCACTAGCCTATTCAGAAAACCCACTGAGCGGAACACACTTTTAAGATATGAGAGTAACCACCCTCGTGCTTTAAGAGACTAACTCCCCTACTCACAATTCCTGCGCATTAGGAGAAATTGCACCCTCAAGGAAGATTACTTCCGCAAAGGACAAGTTCTGTCCAACAAACTCACAGCCAGAGGCTACCCGCGCAAACTGATACGCAACTCAATGAAAAGGGCATGGTATTGTCCTAGGGATTGCCTTCTCTCACCAAAGCCCAAATCCCCCCAAAACCGGCTAGTCTGTGTCACCACCTTCTCACCTGTGTCACACCCATGCATAAGAGCATTCTCAAGCACTTGGTAGTCCTAAACGCAGGTAGCCTTAAACTTGAACGACTGCACTTCGCGTTTCATAAGGGCAAAAACATAAAGGACCACTTAGTACGAGCAGCACTACCCACTCCTAAACCTGCTGGAACATTGAATAAACACTGGGGACTTGAGCCACTCATGGGCCATGCTAAATGTGGTAATTGCGTTGCATGCAAGTTTACAATTGAATGTAAAGAATTTTGTTTCAGTAAAAACACAAGGCACAGTTAAAACAATTTTCTAACTGTACACCTGTAATGTTATTTACGCCATCCTATGTCCCTGTGACAAAATTTACATTGGGCAGACAACCCAGAAAGCACGAATCAGGATTTGCCAGCATCGTAGCCGTCTACGCTGCAAAACACCCAAGGCCCCACTTGTAGAACATTTTATGGCCACTGGACATACCGAGGACGTCCTCAGGTGGACCATCATCAGTTTGATCAAACCACCACCAAGAGGTGCGGATATTGCACAACTCCTCAACAAAGAAGAACTCAAGTGGATCCTTCGCACTGGCAGCATACGAACAGGACTCAACAGACTTGAGGATTGGATGACTCTGCTGTAAATTACACTGTTCGTGTCTATTAGTCCTTCCTATCCTCCTTGCCATGGGTCTGTCTTCAGACCTTCCCAACTTTTCAAATTGAAGGTCAATTCCAAATTGTCCCTCGCTAATTTCTCCAAATTTGTAATTCTACCTCCTCTGACTGTTTTTGCCCTGTCCTTTGAATATTCGGCATTCCTGTCATAATGCATAACAAGCTCTATGGGCTCTGCCTCTTGTGATATTTTTCTATCACTTTTCATAACGCAAATAGAAATGGCGCTACTGTATTACGTGGTTTTGTTTATATTTAATATAAGTAATGCATAACAAGCTCCATCGGCTCTGCCCCTTGTGATATTTTTCTATTACTTTTCATCATGCAAACAGCAATGGTGCCTCCAATGTATTACGTGTTCTTGTTTTGATTTACATTGCATTTGTCATTAGAATATTATGTGCCTTTAATGATCTATTTTCCCTTTTTTATTGTTTTCCGCTCTCCCCTCTCTTTATTTCACCTGATTCACTCACTACTTTCATAGTTCAAATATGGCCGCCGTTTTTAGGCACAATACACCACTTATCCTGCACGATAGCCATGTGACTCCACACATGACCCTCCACTTCCGGTAGTTCGTCTTTAATACAGTGGTATTCGCAGTTTCTGGCACAACTCCTTTTGCATGCCAGAAGTGAAGACGCTTTGATTTCAGCGCTTCGTTCGCAGCAGTTAAGCCCTTCCCTGCAACCACCCTTGGCAAATCCCTGAGGTTATGCAGTTCCCCACATTTACTTTTACCTACCAGTTCCTTCTTAGGTCCATCGAGACCTTCGCTCAAGCCAATTCGGTTTGTAACCGCGGACGGGGTTCCCATCCTTTCCAGTGTATTCTCTACAGGAATACCGGTAGGTTCCTCTTTTCTTCATCAGTCACCATGCATGTAATTCTGGCAGTCTTGCGGTTGACCGCATTGACTATTCATTCTCCCATTGAGGTCGCTGGAGGCAATTTTACATTGAAACACTCTCTTACCTCGCCTCTCAGCAACCTCATAGGACACGCTGCTGTGGTCTTCCTAGTGGCTTGTTTTCCTTATGGTAAGCTGCCACTTCCACAAGTCAACACGGCCAACTATTCTAAGGCCACCGGCCCATGTTTTTCACATCGTGTGCCACAGAACACACGGTTTCCCACTGGGCACCAGCTCACCATGCCATTCTGGTTTAATGTCCCGTGTTATCCTCATGCCTACAAGGCTATCGAGTGTCCACTCTAGGGCCACTGGCCCCAGGCTTTCAAAACGTGTACCACGGTTACAGAACACACGGTTTTTCTCTTAAACCTGTTCACCTTGATATAGTGGCCCATGTCACATCACGACACTCTGCCTTTGACACAGATCTAGACCTTTTACACAGCTAGATTGGCACTAGATCACGTGTCCTTAGCGCCGAAGTTCTCTTAAATCAGTCACCGGCTCACTTGCGTCTGCATGATATTTTCCGCCGGTTTTAAACTCATCCTAACGGTCTTTCCCATTTTCCCTTTCTCTTATTATTTTTTTACAGGCAATTTTACTCAGGCATGTAATACTATGTCCTGATGATGATCCCAAAAATGTTCAAAAGGGATCGAAACGTCGGCGACTCTATGTACACCGTAAACGCTTTTCTAATTAATATTACTCATGTGTAACGGTGTCCCAACACATCTCTGCTTGTGCTATTTGAATGTATAACATACAAGCAATTCGCTCTGCCTGAGCCTCTCTTTTGTTTTTCTGTTTTATGTTTATACTCGATACACACGCTTAGTAGGATGCAGGCTTGTGTCCCACATTATTATTTCTGTGTTAATTTTACAAATTAAAAGCATTCCTGTCCGGCTGGACAGCTTTAAATATAGTACTAACTCTGGTCTATATACATCTCTCCTTACGTCTATTGTCCTTGTTTAGGGACCACTGTGTTGAAAACTCGCCAATGTGTAGGGCAGCTGCTATGCCTGTGCTTGTGGACTTGATAATTGAAGTTTGCTTTAATTTATACTGATGCTGGTTTTAGCTAGGCGAGAGAAGTTAGTTTGGAGTGAAGAAGATGTTTTGGTTTGTTGGACCATACTTCCTTTTGTTTCTTTGTAGAAGTTTGTATTTCTGTCATGAAAAAACTCTGCTGCAAGTGTCATCCAAACAAGCCATTTTAGTATTTAAAACCTAATTCGTTGAAAAGTTCAGGGATAATCAACATTTCCTGTTCAATTGCCCTTTCTGAGATGGAATGTGTCAAAGTTTGTCTCTTGCCCTATTTCGGGGAACATTCGATTTACCATTGAATAAATGGGCATTGAATTCTTCAGTGATAACAGCAAAGCAGATCTTATATATCAATAATTACTTTAAAGTTTTTTATTTAAACGCAAAAACCCAGCAAATTTCTAAAGGGTTGCTTAGAACAAATAAAAAGGTACTTATCGCTGTACCGTATGTGATTCGTTTTTTCTGCTACCTCAGAAACACAGGATATTTTATTGTTGGCAGTTAACAAACAGATATACCTAACACAGGTAAAATTTGTTCAGTTCCCTCTGGGCGGCAATTCTGGGTAGAATGAAATGAAAATTAAAGATATCTGAAGCATCAGTTTTAGTAGCTGCAGTATATTACACCGATCAAATATGTCACAGCTACCTCTCAGACTGTGAATTGCGAACAAATGATATACTTTTCCCACATAGCTGGGCAAATCTTCCTTAATTCAGTCATTTTTGGAAACTCCAAGTTAGTTATGCTCCAAAAACGGTTTGCCAATGTGTTTAGTTTCCCCAGCTCCTCATACTGATTCCTAGTAAACTAAATTGCCTTTTTTAACTTTTTTTGCTGTACCATGATTATGGGCTATATCATCCTCTACAATATACTGAGAGTCAGACTTTCCCTTTAAAAAGTGCTTTACTTGTATGCCCTCATTACGAGTGGCCCATAATAGTTCCCATTATTTTCCCGCCCAGGATTTATCATTATGGGGTTATGGTAATTCTGGGGGCAGGGAATATCTGGAATCATGTGTTTTTGCAGAATAACAAAGGGAAATCAGATTTACCATGCTGATTTCTGCATGTTCTTCCCCAGTATGCATTTGGAGACTTTGGGCCTTATTATGACTTTGGTGGTCCTCCAGCAGTGCTGCTACCACACCGTCTACTGTAGGATCGCCAAAGCAGTAGCATGGCCGCCTGCCGGATTACAAGTAATCAGGGTCGGGCGGGCGGTGCTGCGGCGGTTTCACAGCAGTGGGCTGTTAGGCTCCTATGAGAGCCTAACATGCAGCCTGCTTCCATGACTGCACAAGCAGCATGTTCCTGCATGATGTGGCATGCATGCCACACCGTGCAGGAACTGGGGTGCAAGTACAGGGGGCACAACATGTGCCCCCCGCTTGCACCCTCAGGTCCAAATGCAGCAGGGGACCATGTTAGGGCCCCCTTAGTTGCCTCTCTGTCACCCCTTTCATGGAGGGCACACTGCCATGAATAGGGTGGTGGAAAGGCAACTCAGAATATGCTTGGTGGTGCCGGCAGTGGCGCTATCAGCATATTTATGCTGGTTGCAGAAAGCTGGCCCCGCAGGATCCTTGATCCCGGCGGAGCCGCTGGTCTAGTGGCTCTCCGACCGTCCCACTCAGAATATTGCGGCCGGGCCCGAAGTGTGGCGGTGGTCGGACCGCCACCATGAGTACAGCGGTCACTCGTAATAAGGCCCTTTGTGTGTCTATAGTAGGTGAAATCTCTGGGAGAAAGACTACACGCTGCAATGTTGTCACAAAACTTGTAATTACAACAGCACTGATAATTCCTCTTACCAGCCCCATTGAAATTATATGGCAACTCACAATGAGGGCCTTAATCTTCTTACCCTTACTTCCCAAGCTGTGGACCTTCCTGATGCTGTTAGTTTCTGAAAGCACATATTTCTCAGGTTTGTGTCCTACTTCTATGACATTCTCACCTATAGTGTTATATATATATAGTAGAAGGTAGCCATAGCCTCTTAAGGTCTTTTCCTGTCATACAGCACCATTAGTACATTTACATAATTTTTGCACTGTCAACATTTACCATTGATCTAGGGGGCCAAAATGTCCAAATATTTGCTAGTATGTCTAATTCCATTTACTCTTTATCTGTGGCTACGTTTTTAGCTTTTTATGTAGCATTGTTCAAATATGCATTTTTTTTAAACTAGAATATACCGGATAAAGTCAAAAGAGTTCCTGAAACTTTAAAAGCTTTTTTTTTATGTCATTGACTGAAAAAGCTGAATTTGCAGAAGGTGACCCTCCTGGCCTGGGACTGGTCATAGCCATGACAAGAAACAAGTTAAATGTGGTTTCTTTTGGGTAGAACCAGTGGCATCTGGGTTTCAGAACAAATATATAACTGCCTTGATTAAGTCTGCTGCGTATAAGTTGCAGCTTTGAACCAGTTATTGATGTTTAAAGAGGTCTGTTGTTTCGGGAGGTATTGTTTTAATGAGAGCTACATTTCATCTTCTTTCTACTGGACATATACCCACATGCCTGAAGTCGTTAAAGCAAAAGTGAATGGTAATTATATCAAACGAATTTCTACCTGTTACGCTTCGGTATATTAGAGATCTTTCAATAATAACCTAAATTGCAATGCTGTTAATATGTTTTTGAATTTCTGTATGATGCTATAGGGCTGCCCATAAAAGACATACAATGATTCTTCTTTCTTTCAGTTAAATTGATGTTGCTAAGTACCAGCCAAGATTGTTGTGTACTACCGGTGTGGTGATAAGCCCGCCAGTTCTCTTCCATCAGCTTTATCTTACTGGTTGATGAATTGGAGGCTTCTGACTGCAAATGTCTCCCATCCTTTACACTTTAAAAGGAATGTATTCATTCTCATCCCAAGTTGAAGCTGCAAGAGGAAACATTTACTGGCCAGTTACCTAGTGTAATTTATCAATTAGTCTTAAGTGAACATCAAATAGGCAAGGTCAGTGACATTTCACCATTTAATTTAAAATCAATTTCCAGTTCCTAACAGAGCTTGGCGAGTTCCAAAAATCAAGTAGAAGGTGCGAACACAGGCAGAGCCTGTACATACTTTTTTATCTTAACTGTATTGTAGTTTATGCATGTCACAGAAAGCGCCCAACTTCCTAGCATGGGCCTGTTCTACGAGAATAATAATCAACTACCCATATCGTACCTGCTCTGTCGTATAGGCTTTATACTATACAAAAGGAACAATTATTGACTTTGACAAAGCTTGTTTTTGTTAACCACAGATTGCTTTAGAATAGTCTGCACTGTTTGAGTTTTTACTATCAGGCTTATCTAGTGTGGGGTAAATATAACTAAGATAAAATATTTATATTCTCTCCCATCAGGGCAAGGATGTTTGCTTGAGAGAAAAACCCCGACTGCAAACCCCTCCTATAGTACCTTTTTCGTGCTCCACCACTAGATCAGTCTTCTCTTTATTCAATATTTTCTCCGCAAATCCCTACTGGAGCACAAACTGCAGTGTAAAGTCTTTGTCACGCTGATCTGTAAAAGATTTGCTTCCCGAGATAAGGATTTACATAACAGCAAATGAATCTCTTGTCGCAAAGTGGGCTGTCACTCCTGAGGCTTGTTGGCAATGCTGCAGCCACATGGTGCAGGATGGCAGCAGGGTGGAAAAGACTTAAAAGAGATACACCGACTAGTAGCTGTTGCACTTTTAGGTGAGTGGAGGGGTAATAAAATAAGGACAGAATAATGGATGGGTAATGAGTGACATCAAATATAGATAACAAGAGAGAAGCTCGAGTTGCCTATGATGTCACTTAGAAGCCCGAGGTGATTAACATTATCATGTCAGAGTTACCCCATCTACTGTCCCAACGTCCGATATATATGCATGGGCAGAGAAGTATTGGGGGAGCTATAAACAACATTGATTAAAACATTCTAAAAAACCCTCTTTCCTCCACATAAATGGAAATAAATAGCTGACTTACTGCCACTCCCCCATACCATACACTGCATATATCTATCCAATCCCCCATTAAAAAAAACTGTCCAAACAATATGTAGGTACCTACCACCCACACCCACCACCCTTTGCATAGTCCCACCATCTCTTAGTCCAAAGCTGCACTAGCAGAACCGCATTGACATAGAAGATATTGCTTGGTGCAGGAATTGTGCAACCCTCATTCTCTCATCCCCCTCAGGTCTATGAAGACATAGAAGAAATAGGAGACGGTGGGTGAGACCACTCACTGCCATTTAGCTGTTGCTGTGGGGTCTCTGCAGACTCAGAAGAGGCGGCGAGTCAAAGAGGAAGCAAGCGCTTCCCCTGGGGAACGTCCTTACAGTGGTTAACCACTCTGGTTACACCACCATTGTGAGATCAGAGCGCTGAATAACTGGATTCTGATTTGGTTATTCACGCTATAGGCTTCAAATTGAAGTCATATACAATACTGCGACTGAAAATTTGATATACTGTGTTAAGGGAAAATGTATTGGTCATGTTGACTACTGTTCATAAAAATAAGTATCACATTTAGTCGACAGTAATAAGCAAAGGTGGTTTGTTTCAGCTCTAACTTGAGCTTGTGCAGTCTGTGTAAAATCAGAAGGAAAAAAAATAATTTTAGTTGAAATGTAAAATGAATGAAAATTGGAGTTTTTGTTACAACTATTTTCTACTTAAGGAAGTATGAACCAAACGTTAGTGAGGTGAAGCCTTCTGCATGTCACCTGCCTGTAGAGGGAAAAGAAAATGAAAAGTTTTCAATTAAGTAGGCCAGAAACTTTCTTTTTCTGAGGTTTCCAGCTCCAGAATAAAGCAGAAAACAAAGGAACGTTGATAAGAAGAATTACATCAAGTATGGTAACAGAGATATGTTTTAGGAGATCATGTGATAAAAGGGAAGTCCATAGGGTGGGTGCATGGAAGAGGCAAATTTACCTAACTGTTTTAGTGAGATGTGGTCAGATGGCATAAAGTATTAAGATGTTGTCACTATACTCTTTAGCTTCCTCTGCAAAGATCTATTTATGAGCTCTGGGTCAGAGGCTTAAATGTGAGTGGAGCCCAATTTGCCATTCGTCGTTGTAAAATCATATCAATATATACCATCATATAATGTCATTAAGAAATGAAGAACTAGCTGCTACTATTTAAGGTATTTAAGGTATTCAGTTTCTCCTAGGGCCCAGCTCCCACTTTCCTTAGACTGGCCTCTGACCAGTCTAAGGCCCTTCTGGACCCAGCTGTCTGCCTCTAGTCCCCCACCTTGCTGCACTCCTCCTTTCTGTGTCCTCGCTCTCCTTCACACTCTTGCTTTGACCTGTGCTCTGTCTTTTGTGCATGGCTTCTGTGCCTGTCTGTCTTTGTGCTTTGGCTTTAGTGCCTGTTTGGCTTCTGTATCTGTTTGTCTTTTGTGCCCATTTGGCTTGATCTGCCCAGTCTTTTTGTCTGCCTTTTGTGCTTTTTCTTCTGTACTCGTTTGTGTTTTTGGCCTGTTTTTTCTGCTCTGCCAAGGCTTTTGTGCCCATTTTATTTGCTCTGCTCAGTCTTTTTTGCCTGTTTTCTTTGCTCTGCCCAGTTTTTGGTGCCCACTGTGTTTGCTCTGCCTAATCTTTTATGCCCAATTTGTGTGCTCTATCTTGTCTTTTTATGCCCATAATTATGCTTGTTTAACTCGTTTCTGCTGACTGCTTTTTCTCTGTTTCCCACCTCCCTCCCCCTCGCCTATCTGATTCTCACATGTGTTTTCTCCCACTGCAGTCGCAGTAGGACCACTGCTGGTGCACCATAGGTGCGCCAAAGGCAAGCCTGCCTGCACCCGTCCACGCCTAGAGTGTGCCTAGCACCGCAGACTCTGGTCTATATGACCGCCACCACTACACTTCAGCTGGCATGCTAGCGATCAACACCGGAAACTGACATGACTACTTCCCCCGTAACACATTTGCTTTGCGTGGTAGGACCATTCTCGTGCTCTCACTGCCGCTTCTCTTGCAGCGTCACCCCTACTCCGCCCGCTGCACTCACGTCAGCCCGCATCACCTGCAAGCTCCTCAACACCAGATCTCTCTGCAAACACACCACTGAGGTTTCAGCCTCACCGACACACACTCCCCTAACATCCTCTTTATCACCGAAACCTGGCTCGGCCCATCATTCACCCCCTCCATTGCAGTAGCCACCCTCCCTGGCCACCAGATCGTCCACCGTGACAGGCTTCTCAAACCAGGAGGAGGCCTCACAATCATCTACAAAGACACCATGACCTGCACTACCTCAACAGGCGAACTTCCAACTACATCTCAGCCACTCCACAACCATATCGTCCACCAGTACTCAGCATCACCTTCAGCAACCTCTTCAAAGACTTTATCTCTCCCATCATCATTAGATCCAATGACTTCCTGCTGCTCGGCGACCTCAACATCCATCTCAATTACCCAACAGACCACAGCACCCTTGACCTCCTAGAGAGCCTGGACAATGATGGACACATAAAAGGCCTGACCCACTTCGCCAGACACACACTCGACCCAGTCTTTACAGTCAGCAGCAAGATTACCTTCAGTCACCTCACCCCGCTCACATGGACTGATCACTCCATTGTATTCTTCAACGCACCCCACCCAGTAAACCAAAACCAATTATCATCTTTATATGCAAGTGGAACAACATAACAGAAGAAGACTGGGCCCACACCCTCAGATCCAATCAGCCAATCCTCACAGGTGACCTAAAGATCGACCTATCCACCTTTAACAACTGGATCTCAGACTGCGCCAACACCCTGGCCCCCATGAAGAAGACCAGACATACAAAAACTTGCGCTCAAGCATGCTGTTACACTGAAGACTTAAAAGACTCCAAGCACTATTGCAAACAACTGGAAAGAAAATGGAGAACCAGTCGATACAACACCTCTCGAGACACCTACAAATCCCCACTCAGAAGGTACCTTGCTTAGCTCAAAGAAGCCAGGCAAGTGACCCTCATGCTCAAACTCGAATCCTGCTCCAACTCCTGCAATGAACTTTCCTATATCGCCAAATAATTCACCAACCCTAAAGCAGTCTCCAACACCAACATCGCTTCACAGATTCTCTACGACGACCTTTCCAACTTTTTCCACTACAAAATACTCAAGATCTACACCAACTCCCCCCCAAATTCACTCTAGAGGACATCATCACACACTCACCCACCACCACCAGGAGCATCCACCTCCTTACAAACTGGAGCACCCTCACCACAGACCCATGCAGACCATCCACTCAGGGTCTCCTACAGAACCCTGCCCACTCCACATGTACAACCTGGGCAGCAAACTGATCACCTCAGTGGAAACTTACCAGACAGCTGGAAACAGGCAGAGGTCACAGCCCTCCTCAAGAAAGAACTCAGCAACTACAGGCCCATCTTGCTCCTGCCCTTGCCAGCCAAAGTCCTGACAAAAGAGATCAACAAGCAGCTCTCTGCCCTTCTTTAAAAGCACAACCTCCTGGACTTCACTGAGTCAGGGTTCCGCAGCAGCCACAGCACAGATACCGCCCCCTGGCAGCAACAGATGACATTTGGTTCATCATGGATAGAGGAGAAACTGCCACTCTCATCCTGCTCGACCTCTTGGTGGAATTCAACACCATCTCCCACGGTACCCTCATTATCACACTTTAGGAATCAGGAATCCAAGGGCATGCCTGCCCTGAGCACCTTCTTCTTCTCCTACAGGACAAGAGTCAGACTCTCCACGTTCACCTCCAAACACAAGATGCTCGTCTGTGGAGTCCCCCATGGCTCCTCTCTCAGTCCAAACCTGTTCAACGTAAACATGGCACCTCTTGCCTGCATCACAATAACCCACGGCATCAACATTGTGATATATGCAAATGACACTCAACTCATCCTCTCCCTCACTAACATGAACAACACCACCAGGACCAACTTCCCCTCCCACATGTCTGACATGGCAAACTAGATGTGGTAAAACTCACTCAAACTCAACACGGCCAAAACTGAGATCCTAATTTTTGGAAATAAGAGCTCCCACTGGGCCTCCTCCAGGTAGCTACCCAATCTGGGTCCCACACCCATCCCCACAGACCACACCACAAACTTTGGCATCATCCTTTATGACAAGCTCACGATTATCAAACAGGTCAATGTCATGATCGCATCCTGCTGCCACATCCGTAGAAGGATTCGCACGATTTTAAAATGGCCTCTCATGAGCACAAGGCGCACCGTCACCCTGGCCTTCATCACCAGCAGACTCGACTACAGCAGCGCGCTGTACGTCGGCATTTCCAATCGACTCACTCCAAGACTGCAGACCATCAAAAACATCATCGCCAGACTCATCCTAAATGTCCCCAGAAATGCCCACATCATTCCATACCTCACTGAACTACACATGCTACCCATCCAGAAACACTGGAAATTCAATTTGCTCATTCACGCCTACAAAGCCCTCCACAACACAGGGCCAGCTTACCTAAATGACAGACTCCAACTCTACCAGTCCTCCAGACAACTACGCTACACCGCTTTTCCCCCTGCACAAATTCACTACATCCGCAGAAGCAAGACAGGAGAACGCACATTTTCCTTTATTGCCACCAAAAACTGGAGAGAACTTCCTCAATACATCAGAAATGCCACGTCACTTCCCAACTTCCGCACAAAGCTTAAGACCTCGCTGTTGAACTAGGAGTACTGCTCGCCCACGCTCCTGCACCTGTATACCCTCACGGGTGGGAAGCAGCACCATACAAATCCACATAATATACCATAATATAACCCAACGTATACCATGACATAACAATTTAGATCTAACAGAAGTCTGTAATCATTAAAAAATTGGAACTTAAATGACAATGGTTCGCTGCCTTTAGGTTAGGTTTGTGCTAAAGAAACATTATATATATATATATAATGTTTCTTTAGCACAAACCTATATATATATATATAGATAGCTATCTATATATATATATATATATATATTCACTGAAAAAACCATAGGTTTCAGACACGTTATAGTTAGAAATTTGCATTTAAAAAAACCTTACAAATTCACTGAAAAAACCATAGGTTTTAGGGACAGTTATAGTTAGTTGGACATTGCACTCGTACAAAACACGTGAAATTCCCACGTTATAGTTAGTTCAGCTAACTATAACTCGGGCCCCCGCAATGCACTGCTGATGACGTCACATATTACATCACTCATGACATGGTCAGTGACATCACTGATGACATCACTGATGACATCTCAAATGACATCACTGATGGCATCAGTGATGACATCATCCAGTGACTGTGTGTTTCTGTAAAGTTTAAATATGTTTAATATATATAGGGAAAGGCGTATTGAAGAATGAGTGGGTGTATAAGTGTCTGTATGGATGATTTAGTAGGTGCGTGACTGACTCTATAAGTGAGTGATTAAACGTATCTTACTGAATGCATGGGTTAGTGACTAAACTGGGTGAATGTCTGTATCCGTCTGTCTGTTGCTGTGTAAGTGGCTGCATGGGTTTGTGAATAGCTACATGAGTGTCTATATGAGTTATTGATTGGTTGTCTGAGTATCTGTATGGGTGCCTGAGTGTTTGTGTGGGTGGGGTGGGTGCGACTCTGTGCATAGATGTGTGAGTGCGTGATTCACTGGGTGGATGGTTTCAAGAGTGCATCGGTGATAGACTGTATGGGTGGGTAAGTGTGTGTAAGAGTGTATTAGTGAGTGAATGTATGTCCCAGTGGTACATGTGTGAGTAACTACATATGTGAAAGGCAGTATATATGTGTGTTGGAGTATATAAATAGCTATAAGCGAGAGTGTGTGATTGTGAGAGTGACTGTATGGATGAGTGTGTGCTTGCATCAGTGATTGTATAAGAGCGTAAGAATGTGCTAGTATTTGTATGAGTAAGTGAGCTGGTGTGTGTATAACTGTATAGGTGAGTAAATGGCAGTGTGTTTAATTATTTGCATGACTGACTAGGTGTGTGAGTACCTCTATGGATGAGTGGCGGTGTTTGAGTGTCTATGTAGGAGTATGAGTGCATGTGATAGTCCTGTACTGAGTGACCGTAAGTATGAGTGACTGTACAGGTGAGTGAGTGGATGTGTGTGTAGACCTAAGAATCAATGAGTGGGTATGTAGTTATTGCTGTTGGAGTGTCTATGGTTTTGCGAATGGCAGTCTGTAATTTAGAGTGGGTGTATCAAAGGTTATATTAGGGTGTGAGGAGGTGCATCAGATTATCATGTGGATGATGTCATCAGTGATGTCATTTGAGATGTCATCAGTGATGTCATGAGTGATGTCACTGACCATGTCATGAGTGATGTAATATGTGACGTCATCAGCAGTGCATTGCGGGGGCGCGAGTTATAGTTAGCTGAATTAACTATAACGGGGGAATTTCACGTGTTTTGTATGAGTGCAATGTCCAACTAACTATAACTGTCCCTAAAACCTATGGTTTTTTCTGTGAATTTGTAAGGTTTTTTAAATGCAAATTTCTAACTATAACGTGTCTGAAACCTATGGTTTTTTCAGTGAATTTCAAAGGTTTTTTAAATGCTAATTTCTAACTATAACGTGCCTGAAAACTATGGTTTTTTCACTGAATTTCAAAGGTTTTTTAAATGCTAATTTCTAACTATAACGTGCCTGAAACCTATGGTTTTTTCAGTGAATTTCAAAGGTTTTTTAAATGCTAATTCCTAACTATAACATGTCTGAAACCTATGGTTTTTTTCAGTGAATTTCAAAAGTTTTGTAAATGACAATTTTTAAATGTATTAATTGTTATATTTATTTTTTTGATACTGATTTACTACATTTTTTAAACTATTTATTTTTAGATATTTTATTTTTTAAATTACATTGTAATTACATTATACATTACATTACAAAATATACTTTCTCAGAATGAATTACTTTAGTTTAAATACTTTGCAAATAGGCAATAGACTTTTAAGTACAGTAGTTACAGTTGTTGCAATGGGCAACACAATTTCAAACACAATGCAACATTGAGCTCAATGTGAATTTCTAGTTAAATGTAATTAGTTACCTTATGGATTACTTTTCTAACCACAGGACTGGATCCTAGATTCAGTCTTGGGACATCTCCTGTAAACAGTTGAGTAAAAGCGTTTTGGTTAGAGTAGTGATTTTTAAGGAATATTATTGTATTTTAAAACTTGACACTTCGAAACTTTTTCACATAGAATCACCAATGTTATCCTACGGGAGGAAATTCACTTAGCAGGTAAGTAGTGTTATCGTTACTTTTTTTTACTCAGTGGTGGATCCTGGATCCAGCACTGGTGCATCTCCTGTAAACAGTTGAAAGAATGCGTTTAAGTCATACAGGCGATTTTTAAGGAATATTTGTAGTTTGTGAAAAACGACACTGAAACTTTTCTGCGGAAACCCAGACAATGGATTTCAATGGAAGGAAATACAAGTTACTGGTAAGTACGGTTAGAATTACTTATCAGGGTCAGTGCTGGGCTAAAAGATGCAGCACTGGGTTCTCTCCTGATAACAGGTGAGTAAATCGGAATTCGTAGTTCGGCTGATTTTAGAGGAATATTATAAAGTTCCAAAACTCCACACTTAGAAGAATTTCCAAGTGAACCAGTCAATGTTAGCCTATGGAAGGAAATTCAAGTTACTGTTAAGTACGGTTAGAATTACTTTTCAGGATCTGTACTGGGCTGAAAGATGCAGCACTGAGGTCTCTCCTGATAACAGGTGAGTAAATTGGAATTCATAGTTCAGCTGATTTTAGAGGAATATTATAAAGTTCCAAAACTCAACACTTAGAAGAATTTCCAAGTGAAACCAGTCAATGTTAGCCTATGGAAGGAAATTCAAGTTACTGGTAAGTACGGTTAAAATTACTTTTCAGGATTAGTACTGGGCTCAAAGATGCAGCACTGAGGTCTCTCCTGATAACAGGTGAGTAAATTGGAATTCGTAGTTCGGCTGATTTTAGAGGAATATTTGCACAATGGTGAAGGAAGGGGGTGGGGCCTGAGGTGACATGTCTGCAAACACGCCCTGTGGCGCGTTTTAAGTTGGAGAATTAATTCCTCCTCAATCCCGAGGGTCCCTAGGGGCCAACTGGCCCACCAGATACCTCCAGTATGCGCCAGAGAGCTGCGTTGCAGAGAGGTGTTCAGAGGCCACGCCCTTTTTACAACACTCTGCAACGCAGCTCCGTGGCGCTTACTGGAGGTACCTGGTGGGCTAGTTGGCCCCAGGGACCCTCAGGATTGAAGGGGATTTAATTCCCCATCTTAAAACGTGCCACGGGGCCTGTTTGCACACATGTCACCTGAAGCCCCGCCCTCCCTTCACCACTGTGCAAACGCGCCCCGTGGCGCGTTTTAAGTTGGGGGATTAAGTCCCCGTGAATCCTGAGGGTCCCTGGGGTCCAACTGTCCCACCAGGTACCTCCAGTACTACTAACTTCTGTGAATACCGAAATGAGTAAGTTCATTCTGTGAATACCAAAATGAGTAAGTGTATTCTGTGAATACCTAAAAAGTACTAACTTTACGTTTACGTTTTTGACGTAAGTTAGTTCTGTGAATCAGGCCCGTAGTCCTTCTTCGATGTTGAAGACCTAAGTGTATTTAAATCAAGAAGCAACTGACCCTCGCATCAGCATATGATTAAGACCCACTTGGCGATCGAAACTCGTAATGCTTTGCCTGTTGAAGATTAAACTTTCTTACCTGAAGTCTGTCTGGAGGCTTGATTTCGCGCTGTGGATGTTGCGTGAAGGTTGTGCTGTGTTTTGGCGGTGACGTCGCCTATAAGCCCTGGCCCTCTTGGATGGCCTTTCCTTTTGTCGCATCTGCATGTGGATATATATTTATATATTTATATTACCTACTGGTGGTCACCAGTAGGTAGTTATAGTTAGGACCTAGCGTATTTTGACTTGTCCTTATCTTTAGTGCCATATGATAAATCTTCATGAAAGTTTCAAAAACAGTGTGCCAGTCATTCTAGTTGTGCATGGAAAGTTTTTGAGTGATCCATCAAACGGGGGCCGAGAAAAAGGGGAGTCAAAAATGTGCGTTTTCCATGTTAATTCTCATAGGAATTTTAGACTACAGCCCGAACTGCTAAACGGAATTACACTAAATTTGGCGGAAAGGTAGCTGTTGGTCCTTTTTTTGAACTGGTGTAAATCCATTCAGTAGTTTTTGAGATATTAAAAGAAATCCAAATTTGTATATATAGGAACACGGATCCTTCGCGACACCCATGCAGAGCTTCGTGAACCCCAGTGCCAGGAGAAGTGCTGTGATTGGCTGGCCGCAACCTGTGTAGAAAGTTGTGGCTGCCATTTTGTAAACTGGGACTGTGTTCCGGAGGATGAAAATGAAGATTAGAAACTATAGAAGGGGTCAGGGTAAGGGTACCCTGTCCCTATGGTTGCATTGTAGGTGTCTCTGAGGGACCACTTATGAGTATGAAAATGACCCAAACAGTTTTTTTTCACATGGTTGGAGCCGCAGACCCATTGTGACATTCAACGGGCCCTCCCCGTGAAGCGTTGTGGCGAAGTCGCCAACCTTGCTGAATTAAAAATATATATACATTCGCAGACTCACTCGCACACTAATTCATGCACTGACATACCACTTCAGAGACTCACATCCCCACTCAGAGACCCACTTAGACACTCACGCACCCATTGAGGGACCCACTCAGACTCTCACGCACCCACTCACAGACCCACACAGAGACTCACACACTCACTCAGAGACCCACTCAAACAATCATGCACCCACTCATAGACCCACAAGACCCTATGAAAGCCCTATGTCACTAGCATTTGCAGATGTATTCACTAAAACCTCCAAATGGATTTGTCAATCATCACATTTGCAATATGTTCATTTTCTCCCATCTGTGCAATCCTAGATGGTTGAAAATCTATCATGAATCGGCCCCCTGTTTTGTATCATGCATCTTCAAATGCTGATTTCGGATTCATTTTATTTGAAACTTTATTGCCATAGAAATCTTATTTAATATTTCCAGACCTCAGAACTTGCCCCTATGGCTTACTTTTGAAGGCTCAGAGCACACAGAGAGAAGTTGAAATATTGACAAGATCAATGGTAGTCCATTTGATGTAGGTGGCATAGTGACCAGGAGTTATTCCTGGTTGACCTCAGTCCTTAGCTCCAACCATATTCTGCAAAACAATGGTTCAGTAGGAACGTATTGCAGCATTCATTAATATTTTACAGGTATAACAAGTTGCACTATGAAGGGTCAAGGAATGACTAGCAACAGAAATATGCTGGGTTTCACAGTGAATCTGTTGCCCCAATTTCTCATTCAATGTAGAAGATGCCATATCTGTTTGCCACACCACTACGAACAGGCATAGCATTTCCTACATTGAATTATAAACAGTTGGGGCAACAAATTAATTGAGGTACCTAAAATACTCTTGTTTATGGTTTCTGCATTATCCTTTGCTTTTACACACATCTTTAATTACTCTCTTTCTCTTTGCTTGTGTCAACACTGGGACATCAAATACTGTTTCTGTTATTTTGTATATATTATATCAGGAATACTTGTGTGAATATGGTTATTAAAGTTGACTAAAATCTTGGAACTATTAAGAAGCTTGTTCTGTTGTTATAGTCATTTCTTTACCCTACACAGTGCAACGTGTTGTACTTGTAAAATATTAATGAATGTTGCAATATGTTCCTAGTGAACCATTGGTTTAACACATCCGTTTTATCTGATTTTTTTAAACGTTTGATACTTAAAATGAATAAATGATATCAGAAGGTAAAGAAATGATATTGTGCCTCAAAACATATATGATGTGTTAAAACAGGAAAACATAATGTATATTAAAGAGTTCCATTAGAGCTTAGCGAATATGACACAACACAGCACATAACACAAAGTTAATGAAATAGAAAAGATACTGTGCAATCCTAAACTATACACATACATAATTGGTAAGCTTACTCAGCCATGCGCCCCCCTTCCCTTTAAAATGTATACGACCCTGGGGGATGGAGTCCCCAGGGCCTATTGAGGCTCGGGGAGGGGTGCCACTCGGACACATGGCCCCCTTCCCTTTTGAAATATGTACGACACTGGAGGATGGGGTCTGCAGGGCTTAATGAGGTTCGGAGAGGTCAGTAAACACACTGCCCTCCCCATAAAAATAAAAACATATCTGGGGGGTGGGGTCCCCAGGGCATAATGAGGCTTTGGGAGGGGGGCTATGCTGTCCCCCTCCCATTTAAAATATATGCAGCCCTGGGGAATAGGATTCCCAGGGCCTAATAAGGCTCAGGAAGGGGGGGACCACATGGCCCACTCCCCTTTTATTAAAATGTCAGCTCTGGGGATGGGGTGCCTGGGGCCTAATTAAGCTTGGGGGGTGTTAGAAATGGGATTTCTGGCTGGCTAAGGCTTGCGCCAAAGCCAGGCAGAAACCACCCCTCTAGTCAGGGCAAGGGAGTTACACACTGATGATAACCCCTGCTCACCCCCTTGGTAGGTTGGCACGAGCAGTCAGGCTTATCCCAGAGGCAATGTGTAAAGCGTTTGCGCAACACACACACACACAGCAGCAACACATTAGGCACACTACAAAAGAAACTCCACACAAGGTTATATAAAATATAGCCTTTGTATTATCATAAACACATTAGAAACCTAATCACACCTTTACACTGTGCCAACTGGCACGGGCAATATTCACAGGGGATTATATACAGGACCAGGCCAATCGGGCCACGGTCAGAACCATCAGATGAGGTAAGTAAATGCAAAACACAACCAGTAACTACTGGTACCATAATGACCTAAGCATTATCACATTAGCATTAGACACCATCCTAAAATATCATAACATGACATTAGGCAATAAATCACCTTAGGCCCAAAACCTCATTAGCATGAACACATTACGCACTATGCCTCACCAGCATAAACACATTATGCAATAACCTTATAACCATAAACATCATTAGAGACCTAAATCAGGGTGCATAAATCACATCACATAAATCACATTATGCAATCATAATCACAAGCATAAACACATTATGCAACTTTGTAGAGCCTGGCGCTCTACGAATCTCACCCACAATGGCCCCCAGGCCAACCGGCCTTTTCTAGGGCTCCAATGCCCTATGTCCAGCAAAGTCAGGGCTCAGCTGCCAATGCAGCAATAATGAAAGGTGCGCAATGCACTGGCCTAAACGTTGCAGTTGCCGCTAATTGTGGCGCAGCTGTGAGTGAAACAAAGCACTGGCAAAACGGGGCCCCAGGGAACGCTGACGCAGCTCCAGGCACCGACAATGTGCCTCGGTGGAGCCAAAATCGCCCCCAAAGAGAAACTGGTACTGACTGTGCTTTGAAAGCCCCAATGGGGACTCTATAATTAAAATTGCCCCCAACAACGTGGAATCGGCCCGTGAACTGGTGGGGCCGCTGCTCTGCAAGATTTGGCACAAACGTTGCAGCTGCCCACTGTCAGGCGGGGTAGCTGTGGCAATTTACACCGGCAATGTGCCTTGATCGGCACCAACAATGCCCTACTTGAGCCCCCCACTCACCGGGGCTCTTTGGAGGACTTCTCCGGACTTCACCCGGGCCCTCCCCTGGGACCCGGGACTTCAACGTGGAGCCCGCGAGGCTCCGGTCGTCACAGGCTGCAGTCGTGCAGCACAGCCACTGCCTCCTCACCTTCACCCGACGGGCAGGGCAGGGCACGGAGCGAGTCTCCGGTGGCTCCCTCACTTCTCCTCAGCATACGCAGGGCTTCCCTCAGCTCACGGGAGCCCCGCTTGGCATTTGCTGACTTCCGGCCGGCTCGGCAGGCCCCGCCCACCTCCAGGCGAGGTTGCCTGATTTCCGCGTCGCGTCTTCAGTGCTCCTTCTTCCCGGGCCGCGGCGGTGACTTCCTTTTCGATCTCGGCGGCGGCAATGTTATGCGGGGTGGGCACCCGCCAGCGGTGCACCAACACAACACAAGTGCGGGGTGGGCTCCTGCTAAATAGCCCAAATGCGGGGTGGGCACCCGCTCGCCAAAACCAGCATATTTCAGCGGGGTGGGCTCCCGCTCGATGAGCACCAATGCGGGGGAATCCCCATGTCGGGATTCCCTCGAAACAAGTCCCAGCTCCGCGCTGCGAAGCTCCAGCGCTCTTCTCCAGGGAGCAAAACTTCAGCGCTCATCAGGATAAAAATAAAGCGCTCTTTCAGCAATAATGATATAGGGCTCCCAAGGCGCTTAGTCCAAAGTCCAGGGCGGCAAAGGCTGGGCCCAGGGAGGCCAGCACACAGGGCCCTCCAGCAGGGAGGCAAGCCCTCATGGCGGTTCCTCCTGGGCCCCAGCAGCAGCAAGCCCCAGCAAGTTCAGGAACAGCACATTTTTATGGGGTCACAGCCCCAGTATTTATACACCTTTTCCCTTTGTCTGAAGTACAGGGCATGGGGAACCAGATGCAACTGGTTCAGGGGGGAATTGGAGCAATTTGTTTTCCAAGCTCCTCTTCCCCTTTGTCAGGTGGGGGCTAGGTGATCAGGCACACCACAGGGGGCGGAGCCAGCATTGTACAGGCTGGGCACAGTCCTATTCAGGGTCAGGGGATTACTCCTCCCACTACTCCAAATGCAGATGTCCCATTCAGCCTAGCGCTGACTCACCCTGCCCCTCCTGGAGCCACACACACCTCCCAGCGCCGGTCACTCACAAGCCAGACATGCAATTCACATCAGGCAGGCAGACACATAGCACACAGAAATACCAACTTCTAAAAGTGGCATTTCTAAAATAGTTATATAAATCTGCGCACACCATTGCGCAGCATTTATTATCACTATTCCAAATATACCAAACTTGACCACGCTGCGCCTCTCATATCAGGAATTACCACTGAAACACTTATCAGGGAATCCCCAATGCATTCCTATGGAAAGGCAGCCCCACAGTAGTGAGAAACCAAAATGGCTGTTTGTCACTACCAGGACATGTCACACACTTAAGGTACATGTCCTATCTTTTACCTACAATGCACCCTGCCCATAGGGCTAGCTAGGGCCTACCTTAGGGGTGACTGACATGTAGTAAAAGGGGGGTCACGGACATGGCACACACTTTAGGTGCCACGTCACAGTGGCAGTAACTCTGCGCGCACAGGCCCTGCAGTGGCAGAGGCCTGAGATAGGTTTGAAAGGCTACTTTGGTGGGTGGCGCAATCAGCGCTGCAAACCCGCCAGTAGCATTTAATTTACCAGCCCTGGGTATATGGGATACCACTTTACAAGGGACTGACAGGTACATTAAATAGGCCAAACAGGTGTAGACCAATCTTACCATATTTATCACAGAGAGCACCCGCACTTTACACTGAACAGCAGTGCTAAAGTGCCCAGAGTCCTAAAACCACCATCACCATGTCAGAAAAAAGGCTAGGAGAAAGACAAAAAGTTTAGGGATAACCCTGTAAAAAGGGCCAAGTCCAACAGGGGGCATGCACCCCCCTCCCTTTATTAATTACTTGGCTCCGGGGTTGGGGTCCCTGTGGACTAATAAGATTCTGCAAGGGGTGCCACAGTGCCCTCCTCCCATTAATAATGTAATACAATCCCAAGGGATGGGTTCCCTGGGGCCAAAAGAGGCTCAGGAAGGAGGGCAGCATGGCCCTCTGCCCTTTTAAAATACAGATTGCTCCAGAGGATGCGGTCCCCAGTGCCTGAGAAGTCTTGCTCCTCCTGCCTCTGCTGAACTCACTGCATTTCCTAAAGAGTGGGAGATTAATATTGGAACTTCAAAAATTTTACTTGGAGACATTTTACAGTATATGCTTGATTTATATAGAGAAAATTTGAATGAAATGAGACACCTGCAAAGAGAAGCAGCAAGGTATGTGAATGAAGCACATATTAAACTTGAGGAATTAACTCATGAATATGAGCTCAATATAAACAGAATAAGAAAGTTACAGAGAAATTATAAAATGGATTTAAGTGAAGCAGAGATAAAAGAGGTGGGTTTGGTGACTTTGTGAGCTCACATTAAAGGCTATGGGGCCGATTCCGATTCGGGCCGGAAATCTCTCCGACCGAGCCGGACTCGGAGAGATTTCCGACCGAATCGGACTCTGGCAGCCCGACCGAACGAGTACGATGCGCACGTATGCCATCGGACTCGAGTCGGTCGGACTCCCATTGAAGTCAATGGGAGCCGGTCGTACAACGCGTACGCGGGCTCCCATTGACTCAATGGGTGCGAGGCGGTCAAGGGCGCCCCCTACAGCGGGTACGCGTCGAAGCGACTCGCGCCGTACACGCACAGGTAGGGGGGACCCATGCCCCTGTGTGTGACTCGCGCGGCTACGCGTACAGGGGGGTCCGACACGGACCCCCAAAGTACGTCTCCGACTGCTCTTTGGAGCCGGAGTGCGCGGCTCGGTCGGACTGCTCGCGGCGCGCATCGTACTCACCCGGCCGGGGAACGTCTCCATTGCGCGGTGCGAGTCGAGTCCGAGCGAGTCGGTCGGTGCGGTTCGACCCGGGAACGAGTCGGTCGGAGCGGTCGGGACGCCCTGACGAGTCGGTCGGCGAATTCGCATCGTACTCGCTCGCCCGGACGCACGTACGAATCGGTCGGGAAATAGGGCTCCGAATCGGATCCGGTTAAGCCGAATCCGATTCGGAGCCCTACCGGCCGAGTTCGGAATCGGCCCCTTAGTTGAGAAAATTAATAATTGGAGACCTTTGTAGAAATACAAAGAAAATTGGAAGAAGGGAGTTACTTCTAAAAAGAAAGGCACAGACACATGGAAGAAATCAAAGGTGGCCATTAATGAGTCAGAACCAGAGACAGTGCTTGAATATTCTTTGAGGGACGTGCATAGAGGTAATAATACGGATGAGTCTTTGACTAGGGGTGATCTCTTTGCCTTTACAACAAAGTTTTTGAAACTGAGAGAGGAACCTGGCAAGTGGTACAAAGGCATTCATCGTGGCGAGGGAGCATTTGAAAAAGAAAGTGCCACAAAAGAAGTGAATTAGCTAAAGATAATGAGAGCTACACAAGAGCTGAAAGAGTCAGTGCATGCTTATTATGAGATATTTATGTGGAATTATAGCAAATATAGTGGAGTTAAAGAGACAGAAAAAAAAGGTATTGGTGAATTATTCTTGGCTTTCATTTTGGGATTCTATGTGGAGCTTAGGGCATCATTACGATGGTGGGCGGACCGGTAAACGGGACCGTCCGCCAGAGGTGTAGCGGTCCCGCTGGGCCCATTAGGATGCGACCGCCAACCTGGCGGTCGCATTCCGCATATTCAACATTGTGGCGGGCGGTGCTGTAAGCAGCACCCGCCACAATGTTGAAAATGCATGTTGTGCATTGTCATGCACAACGTGACAGGCACCGCGCGGTGCCTGACACCTTGTCCATGCCAATGTAGGGGGGTACCATGGGTACCCCACAAGTGTATCCCCCCACCCCCGCACTCCCCGGGGGCCCGCAACGTTCCCCCAAAGTGAACTCCGCAAGCCTTTCCATGGCGGAGTCTCCGCCATGGAAAGGCATTGAAAATGCCACATGCTAATATGAATGGCGGTGCCTGCAAGGCACCGCCACCATATTATAGGCCTTTTCCGCCCGGTAGGCAATCGGGATGATTGCCTACCAGTGGAAAAGCGGCGGATGGTCTTTCCGTCCGCCGCGGTACCCCCCGCCATGCTAATGTGGCGGGGGTAAAAGGCCGTCCGGCAGGGTGTTTTGGCGGGCGGATCGCCATGCTAATAGGCCCCTAAGTTCTCATATTCTGCAGTATAATGTGCCGGCAAACCCAGAGAACTCAAAAGATTTTGAAGTATGCTAAATATTGTAGTGACTATTTTGATGTGAATCAGAAAAAGATTCAGGAGAAGTTAAATGATTGCAAAAATTAAACATATTCAGAGAGACAACAAAAATCAGATGTTGGGTTCAGATTCCGATTTTGTGAAGTCTGATCATTCTAGAATGATTGGAGTGAAACCTTTGGAGGTGTTGGAATGAGGAATGAGATGGCGCAGAGAGATGGCTGTGGTAGAGCAAATGTGAATAATAATTCCACAGTGAATACAAATATTAATTTGATGATGAAGAGCACTGCTTGTCACTCTTGTGGTAAAATCAGGCTCTGGAAGTACTAGTGTAACAGAATCCAGATCAAATCCAGAATTATTTTGTTTCCCAGATGCAGCAAAACATAAATAAAATGCAAGCAGAAAATTGTGTACCAGCCCAACAGACTCCTATGCAGAATGTGCAAAATCAAGGGCAGTTCCATACAAATAAGCTGAAAGCTCCAGTTGTGCTGCAAAATATGCGCAACAAGATGCCATAAAATCCTGGGTAGTAAGAGAATCCCTTGATTCTAAGCAATGATTTTCCTCCATTTTCACCAGAGACAAATTCACAATGAGGGTACCTGAGCAGGGAGGAGAATTGCATGCTTGGCTCAATCCTAGAGGTAGGCCAGAGTGGTCAATGTGTAGATGGTGAGGTGAATGGCCACCCTGTATCATTTTTGATTGATAGTGGTGCTACCTGCTCTACAGTTCATTCTGTTGAGGTCCAATCCTTCCCCTGGGAAAAAGAAGTCCAATTAGCAATAAGCTGATTATTAATCATGTCACGGAAGAAGGCATGGGATTTGAAAGGTAAAGAGATAGGGTTGATAAAAAGTGGAAAGTCAGTCAAAATACAGGTCAAACCTAGTACTGCGTATCCTAGAATTTGTCAATACAAACTTTCAAAAGGGGCAGAAGCGGGAATGAACCAGGTCATAGACAAAATGATAGAACAAGTTGTGTGTTTGGTAGTCCTTGCAACCCTCCTGTGATGGGCATTCAAAAACTGATACTGAGTGGTAAGGGGAGGATAGTTCAGGAACTTCGAAAGATAAACCAAATTGTTATCCCATGTTATCCATTGGTACCAAGTCCGTCTGTTATATTGTTTCAAATTCCTGTAGATGGAGAATGATACAAAGTCATTAACTTATGCCAACCGTTCTTCTCCATTGATCTGCATGAGAATAGCCAATATCCTTTCGCATTTCGGTTCCATAATAAAGTCGTCATTTGGTGGCGAATTACACAGGGGTATACTGAAAATCCCTCAACTTTTGGTCAGATCTTAAAGAAAGATTTGTAGAATTTGCAGTTACCCTGTAACTCAGGGCCTGATTCTGATGCGGTTAGGAAAGCATTCCCACCTAGGGCCTGATTCTGATGCGGTTAGGAAGGCCTCCTAATGGCATTTGCTCCTTCCAAATCGGATAGGGAACGTGTCTTCCCGACCCAGGGCCCAATTATGATGCAGTTAGGAACATATGCTCCCATTGAAGTCAATGGGAGTCCAACCAAATCGTATCTGGAAGCATCCGGATGCATCGTACTCCGTCAGTCGGATTCTCCCGATCCGAGTGGGTCAGAAACCATTTCCAAACCGATTCGGTCAGGAAGCTTTCCAACCCGCATCAGAATCAGGCCCTCAGTCTTAGTCCAATATATTGATGACCTACTTGTGGCATCAAGGACAAAAGAAGACTACAAACTAGATACAATTGCACTCTTGAATGATCTTGCTGACAATGGTCACAAGGTCTCACCTACAAGAATGCAGTACTGTAAAAAAGAAGTGATTTATATTGGTAATTACATTAAAAAGGAAAGCTTCAAAAGAATGCATTTTTGCAATTCTGAAAATGAATCCTCCAACCATAAGTTGATTGCTTTAACAAGTTTCAAGTTGAGTGTGGCAATTTACTCAGACAGCCAGTATGAATTTGTAGTGGTACATGATTTTAGACAGCTATGGTCACAAAGCGGTTTTATGACATTCTCTGCTACTCTCATCAGGAGTAGTTCCTATATTTTTGATGTTTTGGAAGCAATACAAAAACCAAGAGAAATTGAAGTGATAAAGCACACAGCCCATAAGGCTGGTGACCACAAAATCACAATGGGAAACAATTATGCTGATATAGTGGCAAAGTATTCTGCCCTTGAGAATGAAACTGTGAGACCAAGGGGATCAATACGATGTCATAACTATCGCCACCGCCGAGCCGGTGGTGGCGACTGTTACGCCATCGTAACGAGTAATACCCCCGCCATATTATGATGGCGGGAGCTATCGCGGCGGACGCAAAGTGCGACCGCTGCTTTTCCGCCGGTCGGCAATCGTTCCGATTACCGGCCGGGCGGACTTGGCCCCTAATATGGTGGTGGTGCCTAGCAGGCCCGCCATCCATATTATGATGGTTGACTTCCAGGGCCTTTCCATGGCGGCGATGCCGCCATGAGAAGGCTGGTGGGGATGAGCTTTGGGGGCCCGTTGCGGGCCCCCGGGGGGTGGTGGGTGCACCTGGGGGGTACCCATGGTACCCCCCTGCATGTCCATACACAAGGTGGCAGGCACCGCGCGGTGCCTGCCACATTGTGCATGGAAATGCACAACATGGCATTTCACCATTGCGGAGGGTGCTGCAGCCTGCAGCACCCGCCGCAGTGTTAAAACGCCAGATGCGACCGCCGCGTTGGCGGTCGCATCGTGATTAGGGTGGCGTGACCGCTGCATGTCTGGCGGCCGGTCCCGTTACCGCTAGGGTGGCGGTCGGACTAAAGTCCGCCGCCATCCTAATAGGCCCCTAAATGAGCAAATTACTGTGCAAGAATCAGAAAATACGCAGTGAAAAAACTGCTGAAAATGCAAATTATATAAATTAATTTTTGTTGAGCCTAATATAGGCCACATTAAGGGAATTGCAGGATCTCCAGGAGGATGTACCAGAAGAAAAACCGAAATGGGAATTAGCTTGTTGCAGAAAGAATTTCAATTATGTATTTGTTACTCCTGAATGGCGATATGTACTTCTGGACTCAATGCTATATTCAATTGCCCATTATCTGCATGGCCATACACAAGTAGGGAGTGATTTGATTACCAGAACTTTCAAAAAGTACTGGTCCAACGTTAAAGTCAGAAGTGTAGCAGAAGACTTGTGTCAAAGATAAGTTATTAGCCAGAGAAATAATCAGGGAAGGAGAACCATTGTCATTATGAATCAAATTGACAAATCGGTAAACCCATTTACTAGACTTCAAGCAGATTTCATTGAGATGGCTATTTACAATGGGCTTGAATATGTTATTGTGATTGCCTGTTTGTTTTCTAAATGGGTTGAAGCATATCCAACTTGGAGATTCAAAAGCATGACAGTCACCAAATGCTTATTAGGAGGTTTGCCCTGCCTACTTCTATTCAGAAGGACTGTTGAACTTGTTTTAAAAATGAGATCTTTTAGTTGATTTGTACAGCTCTCCAAAATTGAGCAGAAATTCCATTGCAGTTATCATCTACCACCATCTGAAATTTTAGATAAAATGAATGGAACATTCAAAAAGAAGATGACTAAAGTGTGTGCTGCCACTAATGAAAATGGCCTGATGCTCCTGCTCTTATTCTCATGAGTATTTGACATATTCTAGATAAAAAGACTGGTCTCTCACCCCATGAAGTGTCAATGGGCAGAGCAATGAGGATTGCATGTTTCCCCTCAGCAATATTAGTGTCAAGAACAGATTATATCATATAAGAATAATGCAAATGGCTGGCTGATGACGTGAAAGGTGTTTCTCATCAGATGAATTTGGCAACAGCCTCTACTAAAGAAATTTAGAGCCAACCTCTACAATCAGGAGACTGGGTCCTGGCTAAGAAGTATGTCTGTAAGAGCTGCTATGAGCCCAGGTGTAATGGGCTGCTTCAATTCATGCTTGTGACTAACACTGCTGTATAGTGTGCCAGAATCCTGCAGTAGATCCATGCAGCTCAAATGAGAAGAGTGAAGACAGCAAATGAAGAAGTGGTGACAAAACCACTGATTGACAGGGTGAAGCTCAAGTTTGCAACATAGATTCAGAGGGGGGAGAAGTCGGAGGAGAAGTTGGAGAAGAAGTTATAGAAGTGAATCCAGAAACTGATGAAGTGGATGAAGTTGCTGAAAGGTGAAGATCCTGGTGAAGGTACTAGTATCCATTTTCAGTTTGAGAATCAGAGTAAAGAACTGTTGCAAAGTTATGTGCAGCAGCAGGAAACAGTCTCTTATCCAGCTCATGAATTCTCCAACTGAAATTTTCAGTCTAGAGAACCCCCATGGGAAGGAAGTAGTTCACAGTGAATTGAGTTGCTAATGGTGATCAAAGCACAAGTTCGACTGTGAGTTAGGAAGACTTAGCAGTAGTCACAAGTGAAGATACAAGAGTTAAGAAAGTACATTGAGCAGTGCCTTATCTCCTAGGGCAGTGAAGAGAACCTGCAAAAAGCGACACTGAGAAAATAAAAGATCAGAACCAGAAATAATTGAAATCAATTCAGTGAATAGTGAATTGCCCGTTGACAAAAGACCTGGGAAAAAGAGAATCCTGAACAGAAAATATGCTTCATCTGAATAGGCTTATCTTTCATTTGTATCTGTGTCTGAAGAAGAAGAGTCAGATGTAGAAGACTACAATTCAACAATCTGTTGCTGATTCATCTTTGAAAAAGAACCACCTTGAATTTTTACAGATCCTGACACTGGTGACACTTTTGAAACTTAAAATTTTGACCTTTGGAAAGTATGTACCTGAAGAACTAGTTTTGATTCATAAACTAAACACACAAACTGAAAAAAACTCTTAAATTTGATGTGTGATTATTGTTATAAAAAGAAAAAAATATTTATTATTGTTTTGAAAAATAAATTTTTGAAAAATGAATTTTGAGTCCCAAATACTTTAAATTTTTGTTTTTGATCTCAGAAGAAATGGGATACAGCAGATGCTATGACATTTTAGCATTGTTGTGCTAATAGTGATACTAATAGTCTTAATTAGCCTTTTGTTTTGCCTAATTTCTCCAGTTGTATATGTCTCCTCACAGGCTGAACTGTCTACCGTACACAATGAAATGCAACATAACACAGTGACAAGTAGGGAAAGTTTACTTAGTAGTTTTAGGGCTAATATCTATGCAAATTTGTTAAAGCAGTATGTGTACATTATGGGGATCAATAACTGTTTGTTGTGTACTTTCCTACTTTGTCAGATGAAGGTGCAACACACTACCAACTGCTGATTTCATATAGTCTTTCAAGTAAATTATTTTAGTATATTTAAGAAGCAAGAGTTTCTATTGCCATACTTGTCGGATTTCAACGCTTTGCTGGAGGACCTTTCTGTTTCTGGAGATAGCATGAATTTTGTAACCAATAGTAAATATTTGAATATAGTTGCACAAATTCTTCCTAACATTAAAATGACTAAAGTGGAGTTTGTGTGTAGTTTGAATAAAGAGGAGTGTAAGTTTGTTAAGGAATATATGAGAGTACAATAAGAATTCTGAGAGACTGGAAGGATGAAAAGGAAATTAGAGAACAGATTAAGGCTGAAGAGGAATTTAGGTCTTCAAACTGGCATCCAAGATGGAGAATGAAACATGAGAGAAAGTGTTAATTGTGTATGGTGCATCATAAACCCACATAAGTCAGATTAAAAGAGTTTGGGGAAAGTGTTAGAATAATAGGAATTATATTGTTCGTGGTGATTTCCAGGTTGGTGAAGAACCAATACGTAGGGGAATTTATTATCTGTGGTAAGACTGCCTATTTCAACCTGTCACATAATTGGGTTGGTTCTTGCTATCTTGCTTTGCTATTCTAGAGGGTTTACCATGTGAATCAGATGAGTGATGCTGTTGGTGAAACGTGGTCTTGGGCAGATTGTGCTAGATGTATTAGGAACTTTGATTCCATCTATTGAGTGGCCTTTAAATGTGCATTTTCTAAGCTTATGCTAACAAGACCTCACCTAGGCCTCCACACCATCTTGTTCAAAATCGATGTCTCACCCTGCACATTCACTGTTTTTTATTTCTGCTATACATATGCAAGCAAGTCATGTTTATATATTTCCAAATGAGGTTGTTCCCGAGGAAAACTTTCTAGCATGGGCTCAGTACTGTAGCTTTCTCCAAGGTTTCCTCTGCCTCCTCACAGTATTGCATTCATTCACAATGGTTCACTGTTGTTTTTTAACTAATTTGTTCTAACAACTCCAGATGACTTTAACACAGAGGGGGCTAAACTAATATTAAGGGTTCACTAATAGAATGTCGACCCCCAAAATTTCCCCATACAAAAATATTGAGTTATAAATATCGATGCCCAAAAAATCGACATCTTATATTTATAATGGTAAGTACAAAAATATTGAAGAAAAAAATATCGATGTAAAAAATATAGTTGTACAAAATATTGATTTTAATCGATATAAAAAATAATATTAAATATATTAAATATTAAAATTAACTTAAAAATAAATAAATTAGATTTATTATACATTTTAACAAATATAACAAATACATTTAATTTAAAACATTTAAACATACGTATATAAAATGCAATCTATATATAAATATATTTACTTTAAAACAATTAATAAACTATTCATTTTAATTTATTTTATAATTTTATAACTATATAAATATTTACAAATAAATATATATATATATATATATATATATATACATACACCAATAACATAAAATCTAATTTAAAAAAAATTATATTATAAATTAAAACATTAAACTATTTAAAAGTCTTCAAACTTAAATTTTCCACTCCAGTGAGTGCAACAGTAGGGAAAGTGTTGGATAGTGGAGGGGTAAAAATGACTATTCCCACTCCAGTGAGTGCAACAGTAGGGAAATTTTTGGATAGCGGAGAGGTAAAAAATACTATTCCCACTCCAGTGAGTGTAACAGTAGGGTAAGTGTTGGATAGCAGAGAAATAAAAATGACTATTCCCACTCCAGTGAGGGCAACAGTAGGGATAATGTTGGATACCGGAGGGGTAAAAATTCCTATTCCCACTCCAGTGAGTGCAAAAGTAGGGAAAGTGTTGGATAGCGGAGGGGTACAAAATACTATTCCCACTCCAGTTAGTGCAACAATAGGGAAAGTGTTGGATAGCGGAGGGGAGAAAAAATACTATTCCCACTCCAGTTAGTGCAACAATAGGGAAAGTGTTGGATAGCGGAGAGGTAAAAAATACTATTCCAACTCCGGATGTGCAACAATAGGGAAAGTGTTGGATTGCGGAGGGGTAAAAAATACTATTCCAACTCCAGTTAGTGCAACAATAGGGGAAGTGTTGGATAGTGGAGGAGTAAAAATTAATAGTTCCACTGGAGTCAGTTCAAAATAAAAAACAAACAAAATATTAACAACAACACAAAATATAACCAAAAACAAAAAAAAATATATAAAAATATGAAAAAATTAAAAAAGATAGCAACATACCATAATGTTAATTAGATATGATAAATACCTAGAAATATTATATTCAATACATTAAAAAATATTTTACAAACAAATAACTATTTTTAACTAGAAATTATTTATAAACAAAAACATTAATTATTACATACATTTAATCTTTTTTATTTCCTGCCCTTTAACACCACACAATTCACAACACACATCTAAATAAAAATAAAAATGTACCTCCATAATTAACATAATTAATTATCAATTAAAGAAATATTATTAATTAAAAAACAAATTAAAACAGATAAAAATTAATTTACTCCCCAAATATTACCCCTATAAAACCAAAACCCACACACAAAAAATAAACAATTACCCTATTTAATTATCAATTGATGAATTAATATTAATGATCAACTAATTATTAATTAATTTAACATAAATTACTTTCCACCCTCCACCCCTATAAACCCCACAACTCACACCTAAAAATAATTACACAATTTCCATAATTACTTTTAAATTAACACATTAATATCAATTAACAACTACTTATTAATTAATTAAAAATAAATTACTTCCCACCCTTCACCACGATAAACCCCACAACTCACATCTAAAATTAATTACACAATTGCCATATTTAAATCTTAATTAATTAATTAGCATTAATTAACAAATAATTATTAATTAATTAAAAAATATATTACTTCCCACCCTTTAACCCTATAAACCCCACCACCGTGCCTAAAAAAATGACACAATTAACATAATTAATTACCAATTAATTAATTATAATTAACCAATTAATAATTAATTAAGAATAAATTACTTCCCACATTTAACACTAGAAAATCTAAATTAAATAAATATTAATAAATAAATACATCATTAGTTTATTATAATTAAACTACTTCCCACCCTTTACCCCTATAAACCCCACAACCCGCTCCTAAAAAAATAGCACAATTACCATAATTAATTACCATTTAATTAATTAATATTAATTAAAAACCAATTAATAATTAATTAATAATAAATTACTTCCGACAATTAACACTATGAAATCTAAATTAAATCAATATAAATAAATAAAAAATAATCATTAATTTATTATAATTAAATTACTTCCCACCCTATTCCCCTATAAAACCACAACCCGCTACAGAACTAAACAACGCAAATTTAATTAAAATAAAATTAATAACTACTAAAAATGTAACACATATTAAAAAACAAAAACAATACTTATACAAAAAAATAGATCACAATTATTTAAAATACATACTAAAATACATAACACTAATTAAAAAATCGATATTTTAAACAACTATATTTTTGCAAATGATATTATTGACTTCGATATTTTTAAAAACAATATTTCTTACCTTAAAGTCGATATTCTTGACCACGATATTCTTGCTGTCGATATTTCTGTGTCACGATATTTCCAACTCAATATTTGTGTAAGTCGACATTTCCAACTCTGTCTGCATACCAATATTCAGAAGTAATTTAGGGGCCTATTACGATGGCGGTTGGGAAACCTCCCCGACCGCCATGGTAGCGGGAAAAGACCGTCCGCATGGACCGCAACATCACCGCCGGTCGAATTACGATGACCCGCGCTCAAAATCAGACCGCGGCGGTCTGATCGCAGGCCTTAACATTGCGGCGGTTGCTGCTGCCCGCAGCACCGCCGCGATGCCGAAAGGAGCATGTCCTGCATTTCCCTGCACTGCGTGGCAGGCACTGCACAGTGCCTGCCACCTGGTACAGGGTGTCATAAGGTTTCTGCACATACACAGAGCTATGCACAGGAAAATGGGACCCCGGAATACAGTGGTTTGCCACCATATACCGTAGCACCCAAAAACCCCAACCCAACTAGCTTAGCATCCCATTAGCACCCAAGTACTAATGTTTGGACAACCCAGAACACGGTATCTTTATCTCAGGACTCGCAGAAGCAAGAACACTCTTTCGTCACTCACTCGTACTTGTCCACAAGATGCGTAGGAAGAGACACTGGATAGGTTAAAATGTTTATTCCAACTTACGTGCTCTAATGTACAGTACACGTGTCAGTACCAATAGCATAATGCATATGACTAATATAAGCAGCATGGTTACAATTCCATAGAATACAAACGGGGAAAGCATCTCAGAGCTCAGTGGATAAACGTATAAATAACATTACCACCCTCCCCTTGCAGTAAGATAGTTTATTATAATAATAGAAGACCTCTGGGCTTTGACTAGCGAACCCCCATACCTCAGTCTCTAGATGCAGAATTACATCAGCAGGACATCATAGCTCTTCTCACTGAAAGGGATTTCTCCAAGTGTGTTAAGCGCTAGTAAACCACAGTATTAAAAGCATATCAAGTTCTTCATGGCAATTGCACATAATGTTATGTCTGGGTGCGCGAGACTGGCCATATCAGGAAGAACCAGAATACATTGTTATGCGACCTTGTACATGTTTGTGCAGACTGAGCCCAAAAAGGTGAACAACAGAAAATGCAGACAGTGCAAAAGAACTTGGCACGAGCAAAGGGCGAGGAAGGCCCGGCTCAGTGTAACGTGCGCAAAGAAAAGCAGCATGGCAGCCAGGCCTAGGCCAACATAACAAGGCAGGTAACAATCCACAAGACACCCTCCCTGGACAGTCCGGCGGCCAGGACAGAGGCCCATTAGAGGAACAACAAAGCCGTTGGAGCACAGGGAGCGCCCAAACGGCGAAGGGCAGGTCAATCCATGAAAGTGTAAGTGCAGAAAAAAGCCATACCCTCTAAGAGTTCATCATTGGAATCGTCAAAAAACATAGATGCCATCCAATCCATGAGATCAAAAGAGCAGGAATGCTCCTCAGCAAAGGGAGCATCCAGAAGCAATGCGGGACAGCTTGCGTGATAATTGAAACAGATTCGTTGTAGGAGATCCTGGGCAGCCGCCCAGATATCCCATTGCGCCAAAATCCCCAGTGCAGCCGCACGCGCCATACAGCCAGCAACGGAACAGTCCTGTTCATGGGCCTCCAAGGGACCCATCAACTGAACAAAATCCGGAACAGACAATGACGAATTGGAGAGGCAATAATCCAGAGTCCAGGTGAAAGGACAGCGGACACAAGTCATCACAGGTTGCACGCAAGTGAAATACGCAAAGCGAAATGAAAGAGTATATGACACACTCAGTGTCGCCAATGGCAAGACACCAAAACCGGCCAAAAGGCGTTCACGGAGCAGCTGGAGGCGTTCTGGATCGAGCAGGTCCCATCGGGGAGCAGCCATTGCGCAGAAAGCAAATTAAGAGCAAGACACCAGCCGCTAAAGCGAGGATCAATGGGAAACCGCCAAAGACACTGGAAAAAATAGAATGTATGAAAGCCGGTATGACACCAAATATAGTTTGGAAGGAGGACACCAAGCCCGACCCCACGACCTTAAAAAAGTGCACTAGGCCTTCAGTGTTAGATGCGTTAAAAATACGATGTATTAACTCCCCAAAATGTTGGGGGAGATTAGTGTTCAAAAGGGCCTGTATTTCACTGTGGGTACTCGCCACCTGGAGAATGAATGTCTCCCGGGCGGACGTGAGCATAACTTCCTCGTTTAATAATAGTGCCTTTATTCTGCTCAGTCTATTGAAATCTGCTTCCATGGTAGGGATGGAAGGCCAAATAGAGATATCAACCCTGCCGTGAGGGGGAGGAAACAGCACATTTTTGCAGCAGACAACCCTGTGCGAAACTGTTACAATGTAAGGAATGCCAGCCTGCAGGCCACAACAGTTTTCGTTATTTAAAAGTAAATAACTGCCATTGGAAAGGAGAGTGAAAGTAGGTGAAATAACAGGAGCAGGAATACCTTTCAGCACACAAGCAAGATTAGGAGAGGAAACGCTACATGAGCCATGCAATTTAATGTGTTTACAAATAAGCGAATGACCTATAGTCGAGTCGCAGTACTCCCCCGTGAGAAAGACTTCCTTGCCGTCCCGAAGGCATTTATACATGAAAGGCAAGGACCAGAGTTCATGCAGGAAAGCACTGCCCAATGGCCGGTAACGGCCCACAGGATAATGTTTCATGCACGAGTCAAATTCAAACAAGGAAAAAGGTAAAACGATAACCCCATGAACTAGCCATACAGCAGAATCGAGTTCTGCAACAGAGAACGGCAAAGGATCCACCTTTTCGATATGTAATAGAGTGTAAGTTGCATCCTTCATGGACATAAATTGCTGTTTGTCAGTTAAGTTAAAAGGTAGAAATAAGGCAGAGGTGTTCAAAAAATGCCAAGGCACTTTACCTAACTTGAGCGTTTGTAAAGTCCATGCAAACTGCATAACTGAGCGCAATTGATTCTGACCATGATATAACACAGAAACATCATCTTGTACAATATCAACAACAGAGGACACAATATTCTCTAAAGTGTAAATGCGAGAAGACAGGGTATTAATACTATTGTCAACAACAGCGAGCACCTTTTCCATATTTGCTTGATCTATTTCCCGAAGACGGGAAGCAGCTTCCATTTGTGATAGCTTCCAGAGTTCATTATATGTTTCATAAATGAATCTTTTAGGTCGGGGACCACGAGGTCCCAAAACAAAGTCGGACAGATCAATATTGCCTGTAAGGAGGGACAAATGTTGTTTAACAGAATCAAGGGACGAATGTTGCAGCCATTGTTTGCATAATTTACCAACAGAGTATGTAGTGACAGTACGGGCATCAGTAAACCTCGGATCAGGCCTATTCTGTGTGTAGCTAGCACCAGTATCATGAAAACGCATTTGACATGCATTAGATGATATAGGCCATACTAACCAGGGTGACTGAACCAGCTCAGAAACATTAAACGAATTATTTTGTAACATTGCCTGCAGGGACATGAGGGACATATTGAATCGTGAGCTTTCATTTGGAAAACTCGACAGGGATGGTATTGATGGCGTATTCAATTGTTTAGTGGTTGCTAAGCCCCAACATGTAGTCTGATAGATGGAAGCATTTAGGAACATAATTTGGGTAGGGATGAGGCACGCACGATGCAACGCCTCGGTTCCCTGTACCTGCCATGGCTTGGAGCCCCAAATAGATTTTAAATCCACTGTATTATCCCAGTACTCATAACCACCCACAGCTAGGGCACTCAGAAAGGAACCTGAATATAGCAATTTGGTGTGTGTCAACATAATTTTCTGAGTTGATGTGTTATTAAGTCTAAAATAATAGGATGCAGGGTTCGACCGATTAAAATCAGTAAAATAATTAAACTTATTTCGAAGAGTTTGAGAGCTACCTGGCAAGGGGTTTGGACAATGTTCCCATTGGGTAAAGTTAACAGAACTACGCAGGGCACTGGGCTTATGGAGAAAATGATTACCCCAATGTTGGTAACAATACAAATCGGCATAATTAGCAGAATTCATATATAAATCTTCAGCATTAAAAGATGCATAATATTTTAAATCGGCAAACAATGCTTCAACGGCATGCACATCCCAATCATCAGAATGAATATTATTTTGTACTACATCACCCATTGAAACACGAAGGACATTAGGTACATTAATAATTTCCGTCGGACCATGGATTTGATAGTTCACTGCATCCCATACGATGCCATCAGCAACGGGGAAAGCTGAAATGTTCACAAATGTGTGGTCACGCTTCATGATGTGAGACGAGGAATGAGGAGCCAAAGTTCCAGAAACATAGTCTACAGCAGAGCGTTCAGGTAAATAGTGACCATTGATTAGTAGAAAAAACACTGTGACAAAGCCAATGGACATGAACAAAAATATCAAGAAAAGTACCAACCAGATGTATGTCCAGGGGGAATCAAAAAATTGTCTCTAAACCAGGATATAAAAATACTGAACTTGGATGGAACTTTTGAAGATGTGGAATCCGAATCAAAGGAATAACGAGTCGGGCTTAGTGGCGTTGTTGGTTGATGTGCCACCGATTCTGATGCAGGATAAGTATACTCGTCCTCGTTGATATTGGTGGAGAGTTGGGGATCAATCGTAGTTTCAGGCAAATCAACCATCTCAATTACAGCATCAGCGATCGTTCGTGCAGATGGACTATGAACATATGTCCGATAAATGGCAGGACAAGAGACCGCTGGTGTGACACTATTCAGGATCGGCCAGGCGCTGTAGCTTGACATTTTCAACTGAGATGTATCTGTTCTCTTTGCGACCAGGAAGCGGTGGTAAAATGACTGTACGTGTTCCCTTCAGGCCAAGAACTGGAACCGGTGCACGAAAAGAGGGGCCAAATTCCTTTTTGTTTTCAACCTTCTCTCGAACCAGTTCTCCAACTTTCGGAAGCCAGCCGGCTACCGGAATCTGCAACGCAGGATCTGTGGCTGAAGGTAAATGTGTAGTTGCAAGTTTGTCTCGGGCTTCTTGTAAGTCCTGTAACATAGCAGAATGGTTATCTACATCAAACTTGGCGGATTGCGCCGCGATGTCTGGACCCTCAAGGTCAGGCACAAACATTCTTATGCCAAAGAGCATTTCGTATGGGGTCCGCCCACCCAGAGGTCTTCTAGGGAGATTATTAAGTGCACGCTGAACGGTATACAAATGGGCCAGCCAGTTCCTGCCAGTACCTATAACCCTAGCTGTTAAGGATTGCTTTAAGTCACGGTTCATTCGTTCAACGATAGAGTTGCCCTCAGGCCTATACGGAGACGAAAATTTCACCCGCACCCCAAGCGAAGCCATTGCATCCTTGTAAGCCCTAGAGGCAAACGCTGGACCTTGGTCCGAATGGAAGGTGCCGCATGCGAAAATTCCCACAAAGACACGCAAATCCCTGATTACATTTCGGGCGTCAGCACTCCGTTGTGGCCAGACCCAGAGAAACCGTGTGCACGAGTCCACTGCCACTAAGATGTATTTATAAGCAGTGTCTGATGAGAATGGACCGCAGTGATCCAAGTAAACACACCCAAAGGGTCTGTTAGCAATGCAGAGCGGTGTTTGTGGTGGACGTGTTACCGTGGAAGGCTTAATCTGTTGACAAACGTCGCAAGAAAGCACAAAAGCACGGGTGTCTTTATATAACCCACGCCACCAATAACGCTGCTGCAAGATGGAAACCGTAGCTGACACACCTGCATGTGCAGAAGCCATGCCTTCGTGTGCAGCTGATATCAAGGCACTCCTGCGGTCCGCGTTGGGGATCAGCCGATCTCCAACGTCAGGTATAGTTACATAAGGAACCTGATCGGGACTTAATGTGTAAGAATACTTGGAAGGGAAACCTGTAGGGTAATTATTACCTTCCTTGGTTGCAGCAATAGCTGCTAATATAACAGGGTCTATTTTAGACATGGACCTGGTAACCGCTGCTACTGAACACGTGACTACTGCTGAACGGGCAGCTTCATCTGCCAGATCGTTACCAATAGCGTGTGCGCCCACCCGCTGATGGCCTAAGGTGTGAACCACCTGTGTGAGGGGCAGACGTTGTTGCAATTCTGCCACTCGAACCCAAAGCATTTTATGCTTGATTGTGCTCCCTTTTGCGTCCTTGTAGTCGTTTTTCGACCAGAAAAACAGATTGTCATTGTAAGATTGTACACAGTAAAAAGAATCACATACAATTAGAGTGGTCTCATCCTGAGAAGCAAACTCAAGCGCAAGTAGCAATGCATGCAGCTCGGCCAATTGTGCGGTACTATCTCCAAGTGTGCGAGTATGCACTACAGAGGATTTGAACGTTCCATTCACAAAGGAACCCGCAACAATAGCACATGCAGCTGAATAAGCGTGCTTGGACCCAGTGGCCGGTTGCGCCGAACCATCGGTGTAGATCACACATTTATAATCCTCAAGCGGTAGTAAAAACAAAGGAGGAGGATGAACGAATTCATACTGCAAAAACTCCTGAGTCTGAAGAGAAGAATCAAATACAAAAGTGACGTCCGAAGACGTCAAGGATGTAGCCCATTGTATCCAACGGGGATGCATTGCTTTTGAGTTCGGTACACTTGCCTTTGTTACTGCCTCTAGGGCAGGACAGGGTGTTACCACCAGAATCCGCTTTCCCTGTGCTAGTGCGCGTTCTTTTCAGAATCGCCATTTGCACTGCAGTTAGAACTTTTTCGACAGATGTAAAGCGCAATTCAGCGGAAGTGTACAGATGTGACTTGTATGCGATGGGTACTGTATCACCTTCATTAAAGGTTAAGTAGGTGAATCCCACCGCCCCCGGAATAATTCTAATCACCAGGTTTGTGTGGTTATCACGAGTCAAAAGATATTTAGACTCCAAAAGGTCTGTCTGCAAAGACTGCAGAATTGAGGTATGCTCAGGCAGCCAGCAAGACCTTGAATAAGTAGGTTGTATCAAAGCATACAAAGGCTTGATACGCTGGGCATATTCGGGAATGTAAGTACGCCCGAAGTTCAGGAAACCCAGCAAAGACTGAAGCTTCTTCAGAGTATTTGGGGGCACAAATGTGCACATTTTTCCAAGAAATGGGGGGCTAAGCCCTTACCTTCGTTATTGAGCTCATAGCCCAAGAACAGAACGGTAAATTCAGCAATGTGTGACTTAGCAAAGTTAAATTTGTAACCCTGCTCCGCAAATTCAAGAATAATGCGGTCCACACGGGACAGATGCTGATATAACTCGTCGTCTGTCAGATAGATGTCATCAACGTACGAACATGCGTCTTGATCAATGTCATTTAACAAAGAAACAACACGGGCGGCGAATATACCCGGACTATTTTTATAGCCCATGGGTAATCGCCGGAACTGGAATAATTTACCACCGGATGTGAATGCGGTCCATTGACCACTCTCCGGGGCTAGGTTGTGCGTGTAGAAACCGTTTGAAAGGTCAAGTGTCGTTTTGTATTTTTTACGAACAAGACTGTCTACAAGCGCAGAACTGTGTGTATTTTGCACCGCAAAGTTCCGACAATGAGTATTTAAATGCCGGTAATCCAAAACTAAGCGGTACGATCCATCGGGTTTAGAAACCACGAAAAGGGGATTGTTCATAGGTGATACGCATGGTTCAATTACTCCCTGATATTCCAACTGTGTCAGAATTTCGGAGACGGGGCCTTTTGCCTGCCGTTTGATGGGATATTGGGGTTGTGGCTGCGGTAGTGACCGCAAAGGTATTGCATGAGGAGGTGATTCTTCATCCCATCCCACATGGTTGCGGTATAACGCTGGTGCCAGGTACACAGCCCACTCAGCTGCAAGTGCTTCAGCTTTGTCTTTTGGGACATGCCGTGAAAAGCTTGGAAGGATTACCTCCTCTCCTTTATGTGCAGCTAAAACGAATGGGGGTGGCCAATCCACCTCTGCTAACAAAATGTCATATGAAGAGGTTAGATTTACCCAAAAAATCCCTTTTATTTCACGCGGTATGTCACCTTCGATTTGTATGACTATATTATATAGTCTGTCAGGGGGTGCCACTCTCGTGTCAGCTGTCTCTACAGTAACGAATGTTTCAGTTGCTGTCGCCTCCATATGAGGACGTAGCGCCTCCCGCACTATGGTAACTTCCGCGGCGCTGTCTAGGAGGGTCACTGCCCACGTCCAATTCTGGAGTCTCGTTCTCACGGTCTGAGGCATATTTCGCTGTGACAGCGGCAACCTTTTTCTTCTGAAATTGCGGTCGAGGAAGATGAAAATCTTCTGCTTTCCCTCTGACTTGTTGTCGAGGTTGGTCTCGCTCCTGGGGAGCCTCTCGACCCCTTCCTCTATCTTGCCGTCCTCCTCCACCAGCCTGTGACGACGTCTGGGCCTGTGAAGAACGAGGAGAACGCGTATCAGAGCTCTGAAACCTTTCTGGTGATTTAATCCTTGACCTATCACGTAAATCATAAGTACGTTCAGAAGAAACCGAAACTGGGGAAGCGCCTCTCGACCCCGGCTTCTTTTGTTGCTTACCCTGTTTTTTCTGTCTCCAACTTTTTTTAGTGAAGACCGGTTTATCATCTTTCTCAGATGCACTTTTTGTTTGTATAACTTGTGTTTGCGATTGAGTTTGCATTTTTACAAAAGGCTTGTTGCCTAGGCTATTTCTTCCAATTGTTTTATAAGCCCGGGCTATTATTTTCGGTAATTCGCGAGGCCTGTCCAACTCTGGGACCAAAGCCAAAGCATTCGCTACTTGAAAGTTCATAGCATCGCCCTTGACATTTCCAAGGATCAGTTCAGCTACTACATCAAACACTCCCACTAGTCTCATCCCTAATTCCACAGCCGCTTCAGGGCCATGTTCATCCTGTACTTTTTTAATTACAGAGGGTAGAACCGTCATGGAAGGAGTTCCAAAACATGCAAAGGGAGCATCCAGAAGCAATGCGGGACAGCTTGCGTGATAATTGAAACAGCTTCGTTGTAGGAGATCCTGGGCAGCCGCCCAGATATCCCATTGCGCCAAAATCCCCAGTGCAGCCGCACGCGCCATACAGCCAGCAACGGAACAGTCCTGTTCATGGGCCTCCAAGGGACCCATCAACTGAACAAAATCCGGAACAGACAATGACGAATTGGAGAGGCAATAATCCAGAGTCCAGGTGAAAGGACAGCGGACACAAGTCATCACAGGTTGCACGCAAGTGAAATACGCAAAGCGAAATGAAAGAGTATATGACACACTCAGTGTCGCCAATGGCAAGACACCAAAACCGGCCAAAAGGCGTTCACGGAGCAGCTGGAGGCGTTCTGGATCGAGCAGGTCCCATCGGGGAGCAGCCATTGCGCAGAAAGCAAATTAAGAGCAAGACACCAGCCGCTAAAGCGAGGATCAATGGGAAACCGCCAAAGACACTGGAAAAAATAGAATGTATGAAAGCCGGTATGACACCAAATATAGTTTGGAAGGAGGACACCAAGCCCGACCCCACGACCTTAAAAAAGTGCACTAGGCCTTCAGTGTTAGATGCGTTAAAAATACGATGTATTAACTCCCCAAAATGTTGGGGGAGATTAGTGTTCAAAAGGGCCTGTATTTCACTGTGGGTACTCGCCACCTGGAGAATGAATGTCTCCCGGGCGGACGTGAGCATAACTTCCTCGTTTAATAATAGTGCCTTTATTCTGCTCAGTCTATTGAAATCTTCTTCCATGGTAGGGATGGAAGGCCAAATAGAGATATCAACCCTGCCGTGAGGGGGAGGAAACAGCACATTTTTGCAGCAGACAACCCTGTGCGAAACTGTTACAATGTAAGGAATGCCAGCCTGCAGGCCACAACAGTTTTCGTTATTTAAAAGTAAATAACTGCCATTGGAAAGGAGAGTGAAAGTAGGTGAAATAACAGGAGCAGGAATACCTTTCAGCACACAAGCAAGATTAGGAGAGGAAACGCTACATGAGCCCTGCAATTTAATGTGTTTACAAATAAGCGAATGACCTATAGTCGAGTCGCAGTACTCCCCCGTGAGAAAGACTTCCTTGCCGTCCCGAAGGCATTTATACATGAAAGGCAAGGACCAGAGTTCATGCAGGAAAGCACTGCCCAATGGCCGGTAACGGCCCACAGGATAATGTTTCATGCACGAGTCAAATTCAAACAAGGAAAAAGGTAAAACGATAACCCCATGAACTAGCCATACAGCAGAATCGAGTTCTGCAACAGAGAACGGCAAAGGATCCACCTTTTCGATATGTAATAGAGTGTAAGTTGCATCCTTCATGGACATAAATTGCTGTTTGTCAGTTAAGTTAAAAGGTAGAAATAAGGCAGAGGTGTTCAAAAAATGCCAAGGCACTTTACCTAACTTGAGCGTTTGTAAAGTCCATGCAAACTGCATAACTGAGCGCAATTGATTCTGACCATGATATAACACAGAAACATCATCTTGTACAATATCAACAACAGAGGACACAATTTTCTCTAAAGTGTAAATGCGAGAAGACAGGGTATTAATACTATTGTCAACAACAGCGAGCACCTTTTCCATATTTGCTTGATCTATTTCCCGAAGACGGGAAGCAGCTTCCATTTGTGATAGCTTCCAGAGTTCATTATATGTTTCATAAATGAATCTTTTAGGTCGGGGACCACGAGGTCCCAAAACAAAGTCGGACAGATCAATATTGCCTGTAAGGAGGGACAAATGTTGTTTAACAGAATCAAGGGACGAATGTTGCAGCCATTGTTTGCATAATTTACCAACAGAGTATGTAGTGACAGTACGGGCATCAGTAAACCTCGGATCAGGCCTATTCTGTGTGTAGTTGAATAAACTGCTGCGAATACCTTACCCCAGTTTTCACATGATGTCAAATCGGGGATTATGTCTTTTGGCAAACTTATCGTGAGGATGCGGTGTTTATCTACTGGGGATGTATGTGGAAACACTGCTTCTATCTGATCGAACTTTTCTGCAAGCCAGTAAGGATAGTCGTCCTTATTTTGCGGACGTTTGCCCATCACAGAATTTACCATGACAGGACTTATAGTCACTCCAGCTGCAATAGCTGGTTGGCCTGCGACTACAGGAGCAGCTCCATGGAGGCTACCTGTAACGTATGTCACCAAGGCTCGATGCACTCGCACCAATTCGGTATGCATAGTGCGCAGTTCCGCAAGCGGTAATGCCAGATAATTTGAATGCGGGGTATACCCGGCCAATACAGGCCAAGTGGCCCCCTGAATTGACAAGGGGCCTAAACGAACTGCGGTAGTTGGTTGTGGTAGGGCGCCATTGAACCAAACACGGTGCTGCCAAGCCGTGAGAGGCACTTCAAGAGCAGTATAGGGTCGATAGGCAGCAGGAATAGCGGTGGGTTTATATTCATGAAACAGTTTATCACCTGCATCCACCGCCTCAAAAGTGATCCAAGTGTAAAACACTTCAAAGTGATAAGCCGCATCGGCTTGAACCACAAAGACCAACTCGACCCCAGTATCGGGCACTCCATACACAGCTAAGTGGTCTCGGAGTGCTCCTCGACTATGTGCAGCTATCGCCACACCAGCCATGACTATACAATTATATTCGACAACCTAACAGGGAGCACAAAAATGGGTCTGTTAACTAACCTTTTTAATAATACCAAGCTTGAAAAAACCTATAAAACATTCAATATAGGAGGTATCACCGTCACATACGCCTCCGGAAGCGTACGCGAGGGGTTTGTGGACAAGCACAAGTACTACTCAAGCGTCTCGCAGATAAGCTGCCCCACGGTGGTCGCGCCATGTCATAAGGTTTCTGCACATACACAGAGCTATGCACAGGAAAATGGGACCCCGGAATACAGTGGTTTGCCACCATATACCGTAGCACCCAAAAACCCCAACCCAACTAGCTTAGCATCCCATTAGCACCCAAGTACTAATGTTTGGACAACCCAGAACACGGTATCTTTATCTCAGGACTCGCAGAAGCAAGAACACTCTTTCGTCACTCACTCGTACTTGTCCACAAGATGCGTAGGAAGAGACACTGGATAGGTTAAAATGTTTATTCCAACTTACGTGCTCTAATGTACAGTACACGTGTCAGTACCAATAGCATAATGCATATGACTAATATAAGCAGCATGGTTACAATTCCATAGAATACAAACGGGGAAAGCATCTCAGAGCTCAGTGGATAAACGTATAAAAAACATTACCACCCTCCCCTTGCAGTAAGATAGTTTATTATAATAATAGAAGACCTCTGGGCTTTGACTAGCGAACCCCCATACCTCAGTCTCTAGATGCAGAATTACATCAGCAGGACATCATAGCTCTTCTCACTGAAAGGGATTTCTCCAAGTGTGTTAAGCGCTAGTAAACCACAGTATTAAAAGCATATCAAGTTCTTCATGGCAATTGCACATAATGTTATGTCTGGGTGCGCGAGACTGGCCATATCAGGAAGAACCAGAATACATTGTTATGCGACCTTGTACATGTTTGTGCAGACTGAGCCCAAAAAGGTGAACAACAGAAAATGCAGACAGTGCAAAAGAACTTGGCACGAGCAAAGGGCGAGGAAGGCCCGGCTCAGTGTAACGTGCGCAAAGAAAAGCAGCATGGCAGCCAGGCCTAGGCCAACATAACAAGGCAGGTAACAATCCACAAGACAAGGGAAATGTAGGGGCGGACCATGGGTACCCCCCCAGTGCACCCACCCCAACACATTGGGGGCCCGCAACAGGCCCCCGGAAGACAATCTCCGCATGCCTTTCCATGGCGGTTTGACCTCTGAGGAAAGGCTGGCTACCACTGGCATCATAATCCTGCCGGCGGAGCCTGCTCTGCACCGCCACCATTATCCCGGTCCTGCTCCGTCCGCCAGGCAGGAGTGCAGATGGCAACCGGCGGAAAAGAGGCGGTCGTAATTTCCCACTGCTGCGGTGACCACCGCCATCCTAATTTGACCGGCGGTTTTCTTGGTTGCGATCGCTGGCGGATGTCCACCACCTACTAGACTCCTTAGTGCTTAAAGCCTTGCCACTGTATGAGGCTCTTGATTTTGATGCTCTGATTTGTAAGAACTGTAATTCTTTTGCTAATACCATGAGGAATCTGCACTTTCTATGTTAGTCTATAAGAAGATATCCTATATAAACCCTCAAATTTGGGGTCGTCAATTTTCCCATCAATCTTGGTTAAACTGCGCTGCATTGACGCTAGTATTTGCTTCAGGTCCAAGTCTGCAGGTGGATCCCCCATCTCTGAGCCGTATTCTGAGGCATTTTTCTCAATTTCCTGTTGTCTGGGGGTCTTGCATGGCATAATTTGGAGCTTAGACTGTGACTTTTCTGTTCTCCCCATGTTGGGATTACCCTGGAGCCTCAGGTCGCACGAGGGCTACCAGACTCGAATGAGGAAGAGCGGGATCCTTATAGTGACGCTGCGAGCTGAGCAGGGGCTTCTGAAGGCAAAGTGGTGGGATACTTATTGAGGGCAATTGCAGGCCAGGTCATGGAAGAGCAGTGGATCTCCACTATGTGAGGGTGGCGGATGAGTTCCAAGTTCAATGGTGGCCGGTCCCGCTGGATCCCCATGCCTGGTCCCTACCAGAAGGCAGCCCAACACACCACAGGGCTTTATGTCGTCGCGGTTGTGCGTGCCACCTCCCTGTTACTCTTGTCCCTTAGAGCTGATGGCACTTAATGTCCCCGGGTGCCCTTATGTTTCTTTTGACTGATGGGGCTGTGGAGAAATATATGCAGTTGCACCTCCATTCAGTGTTCCAGGTACCTAAACTTGATCACGCCTCTGCAAAAATGATGTTGTGGATCTCGCCGGTATGATCGCTGCACCGGCCTGAGATTCCCTTGGGCGCTGATATTCAGAGGTTGCTTTGCACTATGGCAGGGTCTCTGTCTCCAGGCTGAATTTCAAGGAGGGGTGCAGGTCTGAGCGCTAAGGGGCTGCCCGATGTGAAGGCGGAGGATACAGCGAGAGCGCCGTGATGGGGATTGTTATGGCTGCCGGCGTGTGTCTAGGCCTCGCATCAGCCCCTCTCTCCACGAACTTCGATATCCGTGTGCAGGGAGAGTCAGGAACTGTTGGCAGGGACACGGAGCGCACGGCTGTAACCGGAGAGCATCTCCTACCTTGTTGCTCCACTCGGAGGCTTAGAGTTTCAGTTCCATTTACTCCGGGCACTCTGCCCGAGTGACGCTCATGTCCCTGCGGCAGCTCTCGGTCTGTGCACCGGGGTTGGCTTTGTGCCTGCATTTTCGCCCTCCTGGTTCGATGGATCGGCAGCGCCCCAGTCTCTACCACCAACGAGACCAGGGGCTGCGTCACTGTCTCTCTCGGCCTCACTTGCGTGCCACTCCGGAGGGACAAGTGTGCATCGCGGACATGCCGAGATGTAGGCCGCGATCCAGGCCCAGGGTGAGGCGCTCCTCGCGGCTCGTGCATCTCTGTATTTTCCCCGGAGTCAGCCGAATATCACTCCTCGGCGTATTAATAAGTTCCGTGGAAGAGTGAAGGGGGAAACACTGTTTAAAGGGAAGGATTGAATATCGCGCTCGTGTAGCTAATCTAAAGCGCGACCATCTTTGGGCTAGGCAAGCTCTGCCCCCCCGGATGCTGTCTGATTTATCACTGATTTTCATATTCATTTAGGACTTAGAATATTTTTGATTTTGCCAATTATTCTGTATTGTCGTATTGCGGAGAGTGTGCAGAGTCTGATGACGCCACACAGCTAACTCTCCTCCCTGGTGGGGCATATTTAAAAAATGTGTGTTTTCCATTTTACTCCCCTTACTTGGTGTGCTTTTAAAATACCTGCTTTCTGTAGCGTGTTCTCTGCTCCTTGCCCTGTTTTGCCGCGGCTGCAGTGCCGATTGTGCGGAGGGCAGAGGTTACTGTTTCTGGCATCACTTCTGCCCTGGTCTCTATCCCGAGTGGTGAGCATTCTAGTTTTTTTCTCTCCTCACAATATTTAAACTCATGCTTGAGTGGACGCGCAGCGGAAGGTGGCAGAGTCTGCTGACTCCGCACAGCTAACTCTCCTCCCTGGTGGGGCATATTTTTAAAATTTGTGTTTTCTAATTTTACTCCCCTTACTTGGTGTACTTTTAAAATACCTGCTTTCTGTAGCATGTTCTCTGCTCCTTGCCCTGTTTTGCCGCGGCTGCAGTGCCGATTGTGTGGAGGGCAGAGGTTACTGTTTCTGGCATCACTTCCACCCTGGTCTCTCTCCCGAGCTGTGAGCATTTTAGTCTTTTTCTCTTCTCACGATATTTAAAGTCATGCTTGAGTGGACGATTGCAGCGGGCGGGCTGCTGGCATGCAGAAGGCCAGTCCGTCTGCGCCCATATTTGTCCGGCTGGGGCCAGGGGCCACAAGCCCTGGTCCTCCACAACTGGTTTTTAGAGCTTATTCCTCACTGGCCCTTCACAGCTTAAGGCCCTCATCTAATGCACTGTGTCAGGTTTTTTAGTCCTGGCATTCCTGCATCTGACTGCACCTGTTGTCAGTTTGAATGCACCCCCTACCTCCTGCCTAAGTCTGTCTTAGTTCCTCATGTTAGGGAGGTTGCATCTCGCCCAATTTCTAACGGCCTGGCTGACCTTTCCCTGCTTTAGCTTAATCTGTTGCTCTCTCCCGAAGCACCAGGTACATTTATTTAACTTTCTTTGTGATGCTGACCCTGAGGTGGTCTTCCTAACAGAAACCTGGCTTCACAACGGCTCCTCGCCTGCCATAATTTCTGCACTTCCTACCAATTTTGCCCTCCTGGGGATAAATGGACCACACAGAACAGGTGGAGGCATTGCCATCATTTTTAAAAAGGTCTACAAGTGCAATATTAAGGACCTCCTGATCCCTAACTGTGAATCCTTACTATTCTCTCTCCGTTTCTCTCCTAAATCTACCTTTTCAGGGGCCCTTATTTATCGTCCCCCTGGGCCCTCCAGTAATTGGTGCTTTGCTTTACCTGATTTTCTGACTCCACACATTTTGCAGGCAGCAAATTTTACTTTGCTTGGTGATATCAACCTTCATCTTGAGGACGCCAAAAATAACCTAGCTTCAACCTTCATAGACGATTTGGGCTCCCTCAATCTTTCTCTTCTTAATTCCACTTCTACCCATGTTGCGGGATACCTCTTAGACCCCATCTTTTCCAATCTCTCTACCCTTCTCGCCGCTCCTCCGCTCCAACTTTGTTGGATGGATCATTAAGCAGTACCTTTCAGTATTACAGTTCTCTTCTCTCCCCTTACTCGACCTGCTCTGCAATCTACAACCAGGCATTGGTCTAAACTTGACATGGCTGAGTTAAACAATTTGCTTCTCAACAAAATCCCTACCCTTATTTTTCAACCTGACTCTGACCAAATTGTTGTGCATCAATGGCTTACGGAGGCCACTGATTCAATGTTGCCTCTAACATCTAAAATGCAATGCAGAATGCACCCTAGTTCACTGAGGCCCACCATTCTGAAAATAAACTCTGTAAAATCTTTGAAAGGTGTTGGAGGAAGCTTTATGCACCCGAGGCTAAGGCAGAGTATGTAGCTACTCTGAAAAAATATCATGCCTCCTTCAAATCTGCCCGTGCATCTTATTACACTGAAAAGATCACTAACTCCCAACACTGCCAGAAGACTCTGTTTAAAGTTGCGAAGGAACTTTCAGCAACTAGCGCCTTCACACCGCCCCCTCCCTCTCTCGACAGCAATGTGATGAGCTAGCCACATTTTTCCTAAGTAAAGTAGAGTCAATTCACCGTCAATTCACCGTCAATTAGATGCGGATGAGTCTAATCTAGTCAATTTGTCAATCTCTGCTACCCAAGCATTCAGTCACCTGGACTTAAACCCCTTTGACTGTAAGTCAGATGAACCCCTGAAAATCAGGGTTTGGCCTTCTTTGGATTTGGCATCATTGCACAGTATACTGGGTTCCATCAAGTCTGGCTCCCTGCTAGATCCCCTACCCCGTCAAAACTTAGACTGTTAGAAGATGTTGCCTTCACTGTAATTCTTGATCTCCTCAACTCTTCCCAGGGTACTGGTTACGTACCTCAGAACTGGAAGCACGCCTTGGTACTCCCTATGCTTAAGAAGGATGACCTTGACCCCCACTGCTGGTCAAATTTTCCTCCAATCTCCCTTCTCTCTGTCTTCTCTAAGACTCTGGAAAGGCATGTTAATACCCAACTTTACATTCGCCCTTTGGCGGATGTGATTGAGAAGTCTGCTCTCAACCTTTTTTCTTATGCTGATGATTCCCAGATCATTTCTTCACTATCTGATGCTCAAAATCAAGATACCTCACTACTCAGGTTTGACAAATGTCGCCCTTTGGATGTACAGAAATGCCTTAAAGCTCAATGGCAACAAAACTGAAGTCATGGTTTTGGGAAATAACCCGGAACTCTGGAGAGTCAACCATTGGCCTGTTTTATTGGGGCCACTACCCACTCCGGTAAACAAGGTTAAGAATCTCGGCTTCATTATCGATAAGAACTTGTCCCTCAAGCCTCAGGTGTCCAAGCTCACAGCCTCCTGCTTATCTGTTCTCAAATGGCTCAAGAAGATCCTTTGGCTGATTCCCTCGGCAGCCCAGAGAATGGTGCTGCAGGCTCTGGTAACGTCCAGATTGGACTATGGGAATGTACTGTATCTGGGCGCTGAAAAATCCTTGATCCGATGCTTGCAGATCATTCAAAACGCGGCTGCTCGCCTTCTTTTTCGGTTAACCAGATATGCTTCTGTCTCTCCTCTGATCCACAAACTACATTGGCTAAAGGTCGATAAGCATATTAAATTCAAGGCCTTATGCTAAATGTTCCGAGCAAGACACGGCCTGGCCCCCTTATACATCCAAGGATTGGTGTCACCCAACATGCCCACCCGTCGGCTGAGATTATCCAACCTCTCATTGTTTACTACGCCCAGGTTTCGTCTGGCCCGCATGAAGGGTCGCTCTTTTTCCTACCTGGGCCCAAAACTTTGCAACTCTCTTCCTGTAGCTCTCAGGAATTGTCACTCTCTACTTACTTTTCGTAAGAACCTGAAGACTCTGCTCTTCAGTTGTCATGACTAAGCTCTGCGTCACTTGGTTAGCTGTTTGTGCTATCTGCCTTTTTTCTGCATCTCTGCTCGCTGCCTGCTCTAGCGCCAGAAAACCCTTTCTGGGTAGCTGTGCGCTTTATACCTTTTTTAATAATAATAATTTTTGAGTGCCTTCATAGCAATGATTTCATCCATCTGTTCTTAACAATTCTCTACAGTTTCTGTGTTGTACAATTTTGAATTTTTGTAATAAATCTTTCTAATTTTTTTTTGGTCTGTCTTTACTTACTGACTGTATTTTTTTAATATGTTTTGTACCTTATTTTGGGACACATTACCTCTTGATCTTGAGGTTTAACACCGTCCACAGTCCCTCCACCCATGGGTGTTCTATTTAAGTATCTTTTGGGGTGTAAGATTTTGATGGTCCCCGCACCTGCAATTGTGAACATGGGGCCAGATTAAATTTGTTTTAATTCAACATTTGCACTGAAAGAGATTAATTCAAAGATAACATTCACACCAGATGAACACAGCAACAATATTTTTGTACACAATGATCAGTGCAATATTTTAGCAATGTTGGTACAAACTTTCTGTAATCTGGCCCAATAATCACGCTCTGTCGTTAACACTCACTTAGAAGGAATAAGAGTGATCCTGGATGCCACGTTGGCACTGCAAATGACAGACTCTCTGCTGCACTGATCCCTTCCATTAGTATGCAAATCACTGTTTACTAAACATACCGCCAGAATGAGACTGCCTTACGGCCCAAGTTCCTTCCTGGCTATGCTGCAAAAACGGCCCCTGTAACAAAATCGGCCGAAACCGGCCCTGGCAAACAGCTCGCCGCACCCCCACCCCCCCGGGGGGGGGGCAGCCGAGCTCTTTGCTAGGGCCGGTTTTGGTTCCCAGTCCGGCCCTGAGCACTGATTGTGCCACCCACATGAGTAGCCCTGCAAACATAAAGAAACTGGATTGGAACTGCACCACTGCTAATCAGACATGTCCATAAGCAAATGTCCATGGATGTTAAAGATTCATAATTTGATGTAGAAAATGGCTGCAACTGCAAGATATATAGCGTTCTCTTCTTTATTTAGTTCACAAAACAAACCATCAGCCAATGCGTTTCGTCCTTTAAAACATAGGACTTCTTCAGGGCTGTAAGTTAGAAGAGTGAATAAACAAGACATTTACAAAAAACACACTCTACATGACCAGCAACACTTATATGTACATGACAAATATTTTACATGAACATAACATTAAAAACGATGGTACAGTGTCGTGTATCCATCCTAATACATAAAAACGTCTGTACATTAAACACCATACCCAAGGTAACACACAAACAACTACATAGATAGTTTATACACAATGATATACAGCATTGGCCTGCATATGTGCAAAAAAGATCAGCAGAAAGAAAAAAAGGGGAGAAGGAAAGAAAGAAGAAGTAAAAATCAAAGTTCCAGAACCAACCGAGCCTGTATTGTAGACAGTAAAAAGACAGGTGAAAGACGGAGGGTGATGCAACGCACACCGGCCTCACATGCCCATAAGGTTTGCCCTGGGAATGGGATTGCTAGGTCAAACCCCAAGGACAGAAAAATGAATGACATACATTGACCCGACGATGGTCACTAAAATTGGTGCACCCCAACTTGAGACCATAGGTGAACCAAAATGACATTGTGAAACACCCCACGTGATAACACAAGAAAAACCTACCAAAGTCAATAGGGGTGACAACCACTCCGAACTGTTGTAACCTGGTGGTAAGAATTATCTTGAACAAAAGCTGTAGGTGGTATCTGCAAAAACAAAGCCAAGAGTCCCTATCTTAACATTCGATTATGCATATTCCTATTTGATAGAGTTTGGGATATGTATGCGCTGTGTAATTACAATGCCTACCTGTGACGTACTGCAAATTAATGTTCCAAATCAGGCTGTACAGATTGAAGAGTGTAATCCAATGCCCAAATATAGGCAGTTGAAAGGAGCGCGTGGTATGATAGCCACAAAGAAATCTTTAGACGTGCAAGTTATATCAGAACTAGCACATAATGATGGAGACTATCCACCCTGACTAGTGCTCCTGTAAAAATAAGAGAAATATAATGCATTCCTTTAGCCAAAATTTAGGTTGTTGCACTCTTAAAAAACAATCCATTTACGCCTTCCTGACAATCAATTTATAAAAAACTGATTTGTTCTAACCAATGTATCGCAATATTTTACAATGAAAAATAATAAGGAGGTCATAATGACAAAGTAACACAAAGACAAGTCCTACATGGCGAGTGCACCGCAGTGAAAAATAAGACTGAGACGCTACCCTGAATGCAAGTTATTATGCAAGATGGAATCTGAGTCACCTATTCACATAAACACGTGACCTGTGTAACTCCTGCAACACAAACTGGACAGGTCCTGAAATACATTCACAATGTTGTTGTTTTATAGTCCACTGTCCAAATCTCGAGTTTCTATAGCCCTGCAAACATGTTGAAGACCTGCCAATGCGGTGTCTGTGAGTGTAGTTTTAAATTGCCATTTCGACCTGGCAAGTGCACCCACCTGCCAGGCCCAAACCTTTCCTTTTGCTACATGTAAGTCACCCCTAAGGTAGGCTCAAGGCAGCCCCATGGGCAGGATTCAGTGCATTTAAAAGGTAGGACATGTACTGGTGTGTTTTGCATGTCCTTATAGTGAAATACTGATAATTTTGTTTTTACTATCTCTCCCATTGGGTGACATGGAGATTGCCTTGAAATATCTTTTAAGTGTAATATCCTATTGGGAGGAGATAGAGATTTGGAGTTTGGGGTCTCTGAACTCACAATTTAAAAACACATCTTTTGGTGAAGTTGAGTTTTAAAATGCGTGTTTGAAAATGCCACTTTTAAAAAATGGACATTTTCTTGCTTAACCATTCTGTGCCTCTGCCTGACTGTAGACTATACATCTGGGTTTGCTGACAGTTGGACTCTTGTGCTTTTACTCTAAACAGTCACAAAAAGGGAGCTGAGGTGTTCCATGCATATCCTGATTGCCCATCACCAGGCTGATGAGCCTTCCTGAACTAGAGTGGTGGGTGGAGTTGGCACTGATACCTGAATAGGGCTGTGCCTTTCCTCGCACAATGCTGTCTCTACTCCCCCGTAGTGTGTCTGGAGCCAGGTCAGGGAGAGGCAGGGTCTTGTGCACTACAAACTTTCCTTTGAAGTTTGCCTACTTAAAAGGCAGAAAGGGATATTAGTATTAGACCTCTGACACCCCAAAATCGGAACACTTCTGGACTGAGGACATTCTGCCAGGAAGAAGAGCTGGATGCTGTAGGAGGGTCTGCCACTGCCTGTTGCTTTGTTGTGCTGAAATGACTGGGCTTTGTTTTCTACATCTGGCTTCCAAGGTTCTCCAAGGGCATGTGCATGCTTGTCTCCTGTCAAGAAGTCTCAGGGCCATCAAAGACTCCATCTACCAGTTCCTGGGCTCTTCTGTTGAGAGCCCTGACTTGTTAAAGGGTGCCAAATCCAGTTTCTGGGCCCTTGGAAGTGTAACTATTCATAAAGGAAGAACCTCAGATGGAAAAACAGGCATCAAGGGCGCCCTCCACTCAACATCAGCACCATATACAAAAAAGCCCTTGTTGCACGTTACAAATCAAGTCGGAATACCCCACTTCTTCTTTTTAGGTGGGGGAGGTTCAAGTACCTACTTTTGAACCCACCCATTTGTGTATTTAAAGGTAAAGGCTGGTCCTGTGCTAGAAGGAGATTCTTACAAGTGTAAGAAAAGTATTAAAAATGTATGTGTTTAGGAAGTGCCTCACGTAAGCAACCACCAAGGAGAGATTGGCAAGTTCTCGCCAACTTGGCAGGATGCACGTCTGTATTCTAACACAGGCCTCCATGGCCGCATATGGTACTGAAAGATGGCCGCACATGGTTCCAAAACAGGTTCCGCAATTGTAATTCAAATTACGTTATATATTGGCTGACCTGCGGCTATGGCATACATTATAGTGGCCTAACCACTAGAAAGTTAAAATCAGAATCCAGGAACATATTAGTACCTTAAAAGCAGGGAAACTCACAACACAACTGGTCAGACATTTCCAAGAGATGGGACATGGCACCATAGATTTTAGGCGGACAGTATTGGAAAAGGTGATCACAGGTGGCATTGATGCTGATGATATCCTGTTCAGAAAAGAAGCACGCTGGATTTTTGCTGAAAAGACAGATCAAGGGGACCTCAATGATTCGCCTGAATGGCATAAACTACGAAGATAACTCCTGAGTAGGCAGGCGTTCGTTGGAACCCCCCCTTTTTCTTGCTATTGCCATATGCTGCAGAATTTAGAAAGATGTAATGGGTGTAGAATAAAACTGATTTTCCTGCACCTTTCTTCCAGCTTTTTATATCTTAGCTATTGGGAGAATAGATATGAATATATGATACACCTATAAATAAGTTCTGGTGTGATAATGGAGGGCCCCATATATCATTACATGCCTCTAATTATGACTGGTTCATTTGGTAATCCAACATAACCAAAAGATTTAAGCGTTTTTGGGCCATAAAGTATATGAATCCTGTTTGCTCAAAGTAATAGCCGAAGGAATGACGGTATTTAATCATAAAATGACACTGGGATTAATTTTAGCATCATGTCCCAGGTCTAACTTTACACTCTAATATGGCACCCACGCTGATGGACGAAGTCAGCTGACTTATCCCGCTTCCCGTCATGCGTTTTCAATTTCAATTAGACGAGCGCGGCAGTCCGACGTCGGGTGACTCATGCACGGAAGACGCCTAGCCAGGTGGTGAGTATTTGAACTATGATCGTTAGTAGAGCAGGTCAGTGGGGCCCCAGGGTCTACTAAAACAATCGTTTTGTGTATGAGTTGTGGTTTAGAATACTGGTATGAATGTGACAGGCATACTTAATGTGGCCCGAGATGCAGATGTCAATCGTAAAATTGTTGGAATGGTTCTCCGTGGTGATGATGAGTACCGATTGGGAGCTCACGCTATTGTGCACGGAAGTGCATATGACGAGTACAGAATGGATGAGCAGTCACCCATTTAATATAATGAATATCGCGTGGGATAATGTGCACAGTGAATCCCACCTTCCCTCCTTTCTTTGACCTTTCGCTGAGTAACTCCCCAATGATAAACATGGGCCATTAAGCTCAAAACGTTGCTCCTGCATTCAATTTTATAGGCTACTGAGTGTAAACTTCTCGCTGTGCTCCTGCATGTTGCCTTCTGGTAGGTGTCCACCTGGTAGCCACATGGTAACTATATCATATATTATGTGAAGTATCCTTTGGGTGAAAGAATGTTACATCTTTCTGAGAAAAACTTGTTTTCTTGCACTATTCTATTCATTCTCTATGCTATATGTTGTCCCCTCATATTTCTTTAAACCTGCAGGTCGATGCATTTTCAAGGTGTAATTGGGTCCTCAAGCCCTGATGAATTTGCCAAAAAGTGAAGTGGAAATGAAACACATCAACCGCTCAGTTTAAAATGATCTAAATGTGATATGGTTTTTATTATGAGTGCGGGCACTACAAATTTAAGACAAATGCAGTGTGCTTTTCCGTAACTCATTTTTAAACTTTGTAGTGCTTGTGAGGAAGAAGCTCTCTTCCCTTGATGGGGATTTATAGGGAACACATATGTTTAGATGTGTACCATACACAGTTTGTAGTTTTTAGGTTACATATATACATTTTTCCCACACATGTTTTGGGTGTTAGTTTTCATTCCTTTTTAGGAAAGTGTTGATGATGAGAGAGTAAGTGAGTTGGTGAGAACCTGCCAATCTAACCTTGGTATTTGCTTATGTGAGGCACTTCCTAAACAGATACATTTTTATTATTATTCTTACACCTTATCACCTTCTAGCACAGGACTAGGCTTTATCTTTAAATACATATATGGGTGGGTTCATAAGTGGGTACTAGAACCTCCCCCACGTAAAAAGAAGTGGGGAACCCCTAAAATTCCGACGATGTGTAACATGCAACAAGGGCTTTTTTATGATACCCTTAGAAGTGTAACCTGGTGAGAAAATCCATGCATCGACTTGCAGTGCCTGTTTTCTCAACTCAGCTCCTGCCTTGTGGCTGAAAAATTGCCGCAGCATGAGTACTGAGCACTGTCACTGACGTCCATGGCACCCGCTTCGACTCTGATGCAGCACCTGCTTCGCCGTTGACGAACCGATGTAGCGCCTACTTCACGGCTGTGAAATCGATGCAGCACCTGCCTCGCCACCATCGCATCGAGGCAGTGCATTGGGATTTTCAATGCATCATCCCACAACGCCGACTATTCATCAATGTTGCACCACAGTAAGGAACCAAGGCCGCGTGCCCGGGGATCGACCTATCACCTCCCGTTCCAGTATGGAACCAACACATCACCTATCCTGGCAGTAAGGAACCGATGCATCACCTCCCCAGTGGAGTAAGGAACCGATGCATCGCTTCATTTTTTCGGCACCTCACTTCCCGTGCGCCTACTTCATCTTTGATTTTTGACGCATCCAAGGTACTTTGTGCTAAAAGAAACAAATCCATTGATTTCTATGAACCAACTAAACTTAATCTTTGAAAAGTGATATCTTGATCTGTGTATTTTGGATTTTTGTCACTTTGATCTTGTTTTATTCAGATAAATATTGCCTATTTTTCTAAACTGGTGTGGACTCCTTTTGTGGTGTTTTCACTCTGTTACTGTGCATGTATGTACAAATGCTTTACACATTGACTGTGAGATAAGACTGACTACTCGTGCCAAGCTACCAAGGGGGTTAGCTGTGTGACTCCCATACCCTGACTAGAGTGAGGGCCCCTACTTGGACAGGGTGCAAAACTACTGCCAACTAGAGACCCCATTTCTAACAGAAATGCTGCATTCAGCTTCATTCCTCTGTGGCTTTCCAGTTCTTGGTTTACATATCACTGGTGGAGAATTGGCTACCAAGGCAAAATATGCTTTATCCTTTTATGTCAACTTCAGAAGACAAACTATCCGGTGTCTGTGTCCTGGAGTCTTTCAAAAGCTTATGGAAGTGAAATGGAGACGAGGCAGGGAAAGCTGTTAAAAAGCAAGGAGGAGGAGAAGAAAGAGGGAGGCAATACGAGAAAGAATAAGAGAAGAACGGAGAAGAGAGAAAGACACAGATAAAGACAGATTACTTTGGTTATTCCTACTGTGCACTTGTGGGAGGATGATAATTGTCCGATTTCAAATTAAAATTGAATTAATAGAGGAGTTGAAGAAGAGTATGCAAATTACAAAAACATGACGTATTTGCCTTTGTTGCCCACAGTCATTTGCATGCTAATTTTGCTTTGCCACAATTGTTTCATGTAGAATGTTTGATATTAGAATTAAGTTAATATCCGCCAGCCGATAGAATATAATGAGAAAACAAAGGCTAAGGAGGATGCAGATACTACACACAGAAATCAATATATAAAAGTCTGGAGAAGTGGTTCAAGTGCTCGACAAAAATGAAGCACACTCAGGAGGCAAAACATGAATTGGATAATCTGTATTTATGCAGAAATCTGCAGTTTTTCAGCAGCCAACTTGTGCCCTAGGCTGCTGCTTAAATCTTGTAATCGTGTTACTTTGGGAGGCATTGAATAGTCTGAACTGTCACACTTGTAGAGGTGTGATGGTTTGTAGTTGTGCTTGTACTTGCATTGGCACAGCTGGCCGAAGCAGCATGTGTTGCATGCTACAGTGGCTTCCTAAGCGGGCCAGGGCACTTACTTACTTTTTCACAAATTAAAACTGGTCCTACATGTGGAACGTTTTGTAGCCATATAGTCCACTTGTTTTTAATGCGGTATGTCTATTACATTCTCACAATTAATGCAATCCCTTCAGTCACATGCCATTATGATAGTTTTGATCGCCCTTGCCCATTCCATTTATCTTTTATTGTGGGAAACTAATTTATTCCCAAAAACTGATTTGTTACCTCAGCCTTCATCGAGAGCAGTGTGTTATTTATAAATGCTTTTAGTTATTCTACTGAATTGTAGTTCAATATTTATCTGCGGGAACTGTAAGTCTCAGATTGCTGGTAGATGTTGAATCCGGAAACTGGATTTTTTTGTCCTTGAATAGAGTTTAGCTGAGCTCAAGGACTTCTACCTGCTTTAATGAAATGTGATTGATTGTTGGTATTGTTGAACAGAGCATTGTCATGTCCATTAATGTGATGGGCTAATTCTTTCATTAATCAACACCTTCTCAAGTGTTTGGTGGGGACGATTCTTTGTCTACTACACGTTGTCGTACTTTCCTGCACACTGTTGATTGTCCATTATGCAGACGTATTTTGGACCACGACTTTTGACGTTTCTCTGACTTTGTCATCATGTACAGCTAGTCATTTTTGTGACCGAACAAACAAGAGACTGAAAATAAGAACTATTATTATTTAAACGTAATCTCAACCCGATTTGCAGTCGACAAACCTCTGACGCTTATGCGAAAAATAACGTACCCTGTAATGATGCACAAGAGAACTTAGAAGACTTTGGGGTCGATTCCGATGTCGGCCGGAAGCGCACCTAACAGTATTCCTCCGGAAAAAATACCAGCCGAACGCGTGTTTTCCGACCGACTCGAACACTCTACCGAACGAACAAGTACGATGCGCATAACAGCCCAGATTCCGAGCGAGCCGTACTTACCCATTCCAGCTCCTGTTCCCTGCCCGAGCCGGATCCGTAAACGCCGAATCGAGTCGCACGGAACCAAATACACAGCACCTTCCTGCCGGACTAGTACGATGCGTCTTCCGTACGCGCCGAACTCATCGCTACGTCCGGCACGTATGAGCATCCGGGAGAGCTGCACATAAGCTCCGATTCGCGCCACAAGACGATCCACGGCGACGAGACGAACAAGCCAGCGACTAGTACGAGTCGAAGCCAGGAGAAACCCGAACGAGACGACCCAACCATGAATCCCATCGTGCAGGTCCTACCAATACTCTACATCTATTACCGGTACGGACGCGTACGGCGCAGATGGTAAGTCAAACACCCACAACACAAACAAACGACACGTACCCGAAATATGTCACACACACATAGGGATGCACAAATGACGTACACTAGCAACAGCAGAACCATAGGGACGGGATGGCCATCACCAATGCCATATACACCCATAGGGGGATGGATGCCTGCCACTACTACCATCCCCACCCATAGGGGGCTGGATGCCTACCACTAACACCACCCCCACTCAGGGTGGGCTGGATGCCTACCACTACTGCCATCCCCACCCATAGGGGGATGGATGGCTGTCACTACTGCCTTCCCCACCCATAGGGGGATGGATGGCTGTCACTACTACCATCCCCACTCATGGGGGTCTGGATGCCTACCACTACTACCATCCCTACTCATGGGGGGCTGGATGCCTACCACTACTACCATCCCCACCCATAGGGGGCTGGATGCCTACCACTAACACCACCCCTACTCAGGGTGGGCTGGATGCCTGTCACTACTGCCATCCCTACCCATAGGGGAATGGATGGCTGTCACTACTACCATCCCCACCCATAGGGGGCTGGATGCCTGTTACTACTGCCATCCCCACCCATAGGGGGCTGGATGCCTACCACTAACACCACCCCTACTCAGGCTGGGCTGGATGCCTGTCACTACTGCCATCCCCACCCATAGGGGGATGGATGGCTGTCACTACTACCATCCCCACTCATGGGGGGCTGGATGCCCACCACTACTACCATCCCCACTCATGGGGGGCTGGATGCCTGCCACTACTGCCATCCCCACCCATAGGGGGATGGATGCCTACCACTAACACCACCCCCACTCAGGGTGGGCTGGATGCCTACCACTACTACCATCCCCACTCATGGGGGGCTGGATGCCTACCACTACTACCATCCCCACCCATAGGGGGATGGATGCCTACCACTAACACCACCCCCACTCAGGGTGGGCTGGATGCCTACCACTACTGCCATCCCCACCCATAGGGGGATGGATGGCTGTCACTACTACCATCCCCACCCATAGGGGGATGGATGGCTGTCACTACTGCCATCCCCACCCATAGGGGGATGGATGGCTGTCACTACTACCATCCCCACTCATGGGGGTCTGGATGCCTACCACTACTACCATCCCCACTCATGGGGGGCTGGATGCCTACCACTACTACCATCCCCACCCATAGGGGGCTGGGTGCCTACCACTACTACCATCCCCACTCATGGGGGGCTGGATGCCTACCACTACTACCATCCCCACTCATGGGGGCTGGATGCCTACCACTACTACCATCCCCACTGATTGGGGGGCTGGATGCGCCAGCCTACCACTACTACCATCCCCACTCATGGGGGGCTGGATGCCTACCACTACTACCATCCCCACTCATGGGGGGCTGGATGCCTGCCACTACTGCCACCCCCACCCATAGGGGGATGGATGCCTACCACTAACACCACCCCCACTCAGGGTGGACTGGATGCCTACCACTACTACCATCCCCACTCATGGGGGCTGGATGCCTACCACTAACACCACCCCTACTCAGGGTGGGCTGGATGCCTGTCACTACTGCCATCCCCACCCATAGGGGATGGATGGCTGTCACTACTACCATCCCCACTCATGGGGGTCTGGATGCCTACCACTAACACCACCCCTACTCAGGGTGGGCTGGATGCCTGTCACTACTGCCATCCCCACCCATAGGGGGATGGATGGCTGTCACTACTACCATCCCCACTCATGGGGGTCTGGATGCCTACCACTACTACCATCCCCACTCATGGGGGGCTGGATGCGTGTCACTACAACCACCCCTACTCATAGGATGGGTAATGCATGACACAACTAGCATACTCCCACATAAGGACTGTCTGTAAATTACATCCCACCCCCAACACCATGACAAGCGTGTGTGGTCTGTGTCAAATGCATACAACACTGAACATGACATTGAACATACAATGTGACCCCTAACACATGTGTCACACATAATTGTGTGTGTGGCCTACACAATGCAAGCAGACCATGACCACTGTGGCAATGTGGCCCAAAGCCCCATCACCACAGTGCACAAAAGGTAAGTGTGTGCTCCATAGCTGAAGCACATATTGAACAGTGTGGCAATGGGGCCCAAAGCCCCATCACCACAGTGCACAAAAGGTAAGTGTGTGCTCCATAGCTGAAGCACATATTGAACAGTGTGGCAATGGGGCCCAAAGCCCCATCACCACAGTGCCCAAAAGGTAAGTGTGTGCTCCATAGCTGAAGCACATTTTGAACAGTGTGGCAATGGGGCCCAAAGCCCCATCACCACAGTGCCCAAAAGGTAAGTGTAGTCCTGGTAAAAGCTGCTAAAACAAAACTGCAGGGATTATTCCTGGCCACACAACACCAAACACTACAGTGGCATTGTAGTGCTTGTGTCCCATAGCAACATAGATTGTGTGAGGCAAGCAGTGCAGTGCCAATGACATATCGTTCTGGCCATGTGCACACAAACATCAGCCATGGGGGCCCACATTATCTACATTCACAAATAACACAATGACAGAAGTGAGCATCATAATGCAGACCCACATATCTGCACCAATGGACACACAAATGTAGATATCCTGTGGAGACTGTAGATGTCAGGTGAACAAATACCATACCATGGCAGCAATGGGACATACTAACCATGATCAATGTGCTGACTGATGACCTAGCAGTCCCAGGGCCAGCAGGGGAAAGCCAACAAACAACATACAGCCAATGGCAAACTAAAGATATGCCAATGCAGTGGTGCAAATGCACAAACACAAACAGGCAGACTCACACTGCATATCATACACAACAGGTGAGGGGGTTGTGTGCCAGTGTCCCCAGGCAAACACACAACACATGAGGAGGCCAGATTCACTAATACACAGATGTCAACACAGTCACATACAAAAGTAACTCATGGATTGGATTCCCCTATGTGGGCAAACAGGCGTTGTGAGATGAGAGGGAGCCCAAATTACACATGTCACACAAGCTTGTAGGAACAGCAACAAACACAGCAAGAGACAGAACCACCACAGCACTCCCCCAGGGACCCCACATTGTGGTGACACTAGCCTGCATGACAATCACACTGTGATGACAAAGGTAGATGTCATCCACACTGTGAACCACAGCCATGTGTCCTGAGCAACAAACTACCATCACACCTATACAAGCACAAAGCACTCAGCATGGCCTGCCAGCCAAGGACAATATGGAGGTAGTGCCCCAGCCGTGCAACAACTCACATTTGCACACACTCAACGCCACACACCTTGAACTCCACCAATGTGCAGCAGTGAAGCTCACATGGACTGCTGACATTGCACATGCACCCATTACAATCCCAGGGGTGGTGGGGGAAATAAGGTGCAGAAACCCATCACACATGGCCAGTCAACAATACTTGTGAATGTCTGACACACTGCACAGTATGCCGTACATGGGCATGACGTGAAATCCACCCCAAACAATGGGATCCTGGCCATAGTCACACACCAATGAAGAAGCCAAGCTGACCCACAAAGGACACACATAGACAACTTCCAACATTGCAGCTCTGACCCTGAGGAGTGGCAGCAGTCACACACACAACGTGTCACAAACACTGAAAGCATACACAAACAGAAAATCACATTACTCGTTTAACCAACAAGTGCCAAGAGGAATCCTGACTGTGTCCCATCTGCGTTTGCCCACATCACCAGCCCTGACAACAAAGACAACTAGGGATGACAACCTCATGAACATTAGTTTGCCATGCACCCACATCCTGGAGAAACCAGGTCCAAGATGCTGGATGAACACAGAACAACTCAGCAAGCATCACAAACAGGAACAACCGTAGGGACACAGCCTGTGTAGGAAAAGGAGAAGAGAACACGCACAGACATGCCTACACAACACACAACACGGGCACAGCCTATATCACGGAATCACGCACTGCCATGAGGGCACTCCACTCCTGTGGAAGGTCAGCTGTGCCAAACCTTGTCTGTGCACGACTCAAACATGTCAGCAGAACACTCGGTCAGTGAGTCAACAACTACAACACACTGAAGGCTCTGCTCATATCAGCCTGGGCACGGGAGTGTCACGTCAGTCATCTGCATACACCCAAGACACGTGTCAAGCAACTTGCACTGTGTACACAGATGAGTCCTCCAAATTTGATGTGCTAAACTGCATGTCCATTGGAGACGGGCACACAGTCAGGGTACTAGGAACATTGGACAGTGGTAAGCCCACCAGATGTGCATCAGTGTAGGGCAAAGATGATAATCTACAAATGCTAAACGTACATCCCTGTGTCAAATGCTGAACATTACACCCTCCGACTGCAGCAAAGGATGCCATAGATCCAGACTAGATTAGGACACATATCCCATGGACCACATGGAGCCCATCACAGCAAAACTTCATTTACCTGATCTGAACACTATTACAACAGCAAATGCATGATTCTACACATCTACATCATGTACCTCCAAAGATTAACCACAAGTAAACAAAAAGAGGCTTTATTCAGCAAGTGTGCAACTCAAAATCAAAAGTCCAAAATAAACTAAGGCCAATGGCCAGTCCAAATATACAGTCCCAACAGGGTGATGTGTGACAACTTGTCAACAATTGCTTGCCTGCACAGGTACGGACAGGGGACATCCCCCTTGGAGGGGCATACGAGGGGCAGTCCAGGCACCGCAGGGACAGGATCAGGGGATGCCAGAAGGAGGCAGTGAAGGGGAGGTGGGTGCAGGAGTGTCACCGGCAACTGCAGTGGAGGTGTCTGACTCAGGGGGGGCCGGCACCACTGTGGTACACAAGTCAGTTGGTGTGGGTGCTGCAACCACTGCAGTGGGCTGGACTGATGTAGTGGACTGGGTACCCACTGCAGTGCCCAAGTCAGACGTGGTGGTTGTGGACTCCACTGCAGTGCATGACTCCAAGGGAGTGGAAGGGTGGGCAGATGAGGTGGGCAGGACAGAGGGGGGGACCCGGTCTCCACAACAGTGCCACTAACCGGCAGAGCGTCTGGGTTGGGAAGAGCAAGTGGCAGGGGGAGGGCCTAAGCAGTCTGGGGATGCGGTATCGGTGTGTGGGGAACCTGGGGCAGGGTGTGGCGGGGGAACCTGTGCAGTGGTGGACTGGGGGATGGAGGAGAGAGACTGGGCGGTGGAGCTGCGTGGTGGTGGTGGTGGGGTCTTGCTCTTCCTGGTCCGGGGGACTTCCTAATGGGGTCCTGTGTCTGCCTGCGCCTGGGGGAGGGTGTCCGGGGGCGAGGGGCACTCCCTCTGTGTGGGTGGACGTCCTCTTCCCCCAGTATGCTGGATCAGCAGGATTGGAGGGAAGAGGCCGAGGTCACACAGGAAGATCTGCTGTGTAGGTGTGGTAGCAGGCGAGGCAAGGGAAGGGGTCTTGGAGGGAGAGGATTTGGAGGACTGCGGAGTTAATGTGGATGCCTGTGTGTGTGTGTGTGTGTTCCCCGTCCCCTGTGTCTGTGGTATCAGTCCCCTGAGGATGCTTGTGTGCACGTCTTGCCTTTCTCTTGGGTGTGTCTGTGCTGCTCGTGTCTGTGTGTTTGGGTGACTGTGCAGGTCTGCATGTGCTTTGGACAGGTAGGGGGGCAGGAAGTGTGGATGGGGCAGAGGTGGGAGGGGTGAGGGACTGTTGGAGGAGGGACACTGCTGCCGTCAGGGAGGAGTCCATGGACTTATTGCTCCTCTGTAGGGCAGACATACCCGTCGAGATGCCCTCCATGAACGACACCAGCTGTGTCAACAGAGTGGTGTGTGCATGGAGGACACTCAGCATTGCTGTCTGCCCTACATGGAGCTGCCGAAGTAGGTACACAGACTCCTCACTCAGGGCAGCAGGGGACACAGGGGCAGGGGGTGCAGTGCCTGGCACGAAGGAGACACGCTCCCGAGTACGGGAGCCTCCACGGACCTCAGGAATGGGAGCCAATGGGAGGGCGGTGGTGGTGGTGGCGGGGCCAGACAGACTAGCTGGCCTTTGGTGGCTGCTGAGACCCGCCTCCACAAGGGAGTCCTCCTCCGAGCTGCTGTGGTCCTCAGCTGAGGTGGATGGTGCTGAGGACTCCTCGGTGTGGCTCCCCTCGCCCTCTGTGCCACTGGGTCCCTCTGACCACTCGTCCGATGCTGACCCAGTCTGGCTCCGCTGCTCCTCCTGGTCCGTGGAGCTGTCCCCTCCTGTGGCCGTGGATGTATCTGCAAACAATTAGGGAAACAGACAAACATCAGTCACCTGCACTGACCGCACACACCACAGTAAGTACAGCACATTACAGAGCAAGCCCTGGCATCCTTAGTTGAACATTGCCTAAAGTCCTCACACAGATTCGGGAAACCAATTGTCAGTCTGATGGTCAACCATGGGACTCACACCCCTCCTGCCCTTGCACCCATCTGTCTGGTGCCTGTCTGATGGTAAGACCCCAGTGTGGACACATGCACCACCTACACAGTTGTTGGACATTGCACGGTGAAGTATGTGAACATGCACACATCACATCTCTTGCCACTGAGTCAGTGCAGGTGTCCGGATAAAGGGATGGCCAGAGTCTAAATAGAAATGCATGTGATGCATACCAGCACCAGACACCATGATGCACCCATGTCCGGATAGTCAATGCCACAATGGGGTGCATGTTGCACATGTCACTCCCCTGCAGGATCAGTCTCTGGAAGTTTAATGCCATGACACAGGAATGCGTGCAAAGTCATACATTACTGTCTCAAGTCACATGGCCATGGCAGCCAGCCAACAACAGTCTGCACTGTGTCACAATCCGAGGGCATGGGGAATGCAAGTTATGTGACTGACAAGTGCACATGCCCATCCCCCTAAAAGCACATCATCTGTACTACTATTTGTCCACGTCATACCAACTGGACATATGGGGGACATGAAACACAACTCTCTGAACATGAGCACCTCACAGTGTGCTGTGAATGAAAATACAGCTGCCTGAAAGTCACAGTCACAAACACCTGTGTGCACAGTCAAGTGATCAGACACCTATAAGTCACAGAAGTATCGTCTATCATGGTCACATCTCAGATGGCATGCTGAGCCCTAACCTATAAACATACCAGTAATCCTGGCAACGAAGACACAGCACAATGAGACAGAGGCAGACACCTGAGGGTACATTTCACTGATCACAACATGCCAGATGATACACAGGAGTGGGAGTACAGAGTGTATTGTATGCCCTGGAGTAGGCATGACTGTCCAGCTCCACCTGTAAGAGGGATGAGTCCTGGACAGTAGGCAGGTGGCTAAGCATGTGTGACACACTGGATACACATACTCCTGAGGCCCAAACATTGTTCCCACCAGCAGCATGGGTGTGTGCCAAATTCCCCATTATGTGGTGAGTCAGAGCAGCAAGTGGACCACATATCAAAGTTACACCCAGATTACATGTCAGAACTTAGGCATTGTGTAAGCAATTGACCCACCCATGAATCGCACAACATAGTCACAGGAACAAATGCTGTCCCCCACCTTGAGCAAAGATAAATGCAATGACACAGTCCCCAAATAACACAATTTCCTGACTATAAGGGCCACACATATGCGTATCAGAGGAGAAGTGGGCATGTCACAAATGAGGGACATGGGTCCTGGACCACATGACTGATGTACTGTGGAAGGTTAACCAGGCCAGAGGAGGGCACATGGCATGTCAGACAAAGTGCACAGTGCAGTCATGGACTCACCCCCTCCTTGCTGCTGTCTGTCCTTCAGCTGCCCATCCAGGTCAGGGAAGACCACCGCCAGGATCCAGAGCATGTGGGGGGTCAGGGTCCGGTGTCAGCCCCTCCTGCGAGGAGGCAACAGCTTCAGCTGGACCCTTGCGATCCTTCGGGTCCAGCCACGAAGGTCCTGCCACCTCTTCTGGCAGTTGCGGATCCTGCGCCTGTAGACCCCCACGGATCTTACTTTCCGGGCGATGGTCAGCCAGATTTCCTGCTTCTGGTGGGCATCAACCTGTGAGGATGACAAAGTGAAAAGGCCATTACTACACATGCAACATATACGTGCATCACACAGTTGGATTTACATGTCTCAATCACAGGGGCATATGATGTACACAGGCAGTGCAACAATGGCTATGAACAGTTTGCCAGCAGTCACTACATGGTATCATTGCATGGGAAGTAAATCTAGTTGGAATGCACTGTTACTGCACTGTACCAGTTCAGTGCATGTAACTACACACTTTGGGGTGTGACAACTACTCAGTGGGCATGCTAGCCACTGGTGTGCACACTGAAAGCCCTGCTAGTCAGACAACATGCACAATTAGTGAGGCAGTGGACAGCACACTCACCTGCTCCCCTGGTTTCCCATACAGCTTGCTGTACTGTGGAAGGAGGCTGTCCAGCAGGGCCTGGTTCTCCTCAAGGCTGAAGGCTGGGGCTCTCTCCACAGTACGTGCCATTGCAGGAGCCAGAGGATGCATAAACAGCAGCAGTGTTGGTGGCAGATGTCGTCCTGGAGCATGTAGTGCAGGCAAGTGAGCTCTCAGGGGAACAGCCAGCATTATATGTGTGCTGCAGAGGCAGATACTGTCCCATGTGTCCAAAGTGATAGGTCCAAGTCGTTTGCATCTTCTGAATCTGACCAATCCATGGAATAGCAGCACTAATACACGCCCACAGCATCCTTCAAATCTTCAACTTCATGACACCTATGATTTTGCAACATTGTTGTGGCTGGCCACCTGAATTCACTGCATCAGACTCGTTGGAGCCTCGAAAACGCGTCCGTTGCCATGCCAGGCCCCAGCCAATGTGTGCGCACCGATCAGTCCATTGCTGTACAACGCGTATATCGGGATACAACGCGTACCCGCACACATCATATGCAATGGGCCGGCTGGGCACACCGATCGGTCAATTGCTGTTCAACGCGTACCCACTCACATACAATGCAATGGGCCGTGCGGGCACAGCGATCGGTCCATTGCTCTACAACGCGTACCCGCTCACATACAATGCAATGGGCCGGCCGGGCACACCGATCGGTCCATTGCTGTACAATGCGTACCCGCTCACATACAATGCAATGGGCCGGCCGGGCACACCGATCGGTCCATTGCTGTTCAACGCGTACCCGCTCACATACAATGCAATGGGCCGTGCGGGCACACCGATCGGTCCATTGCTGTACAACGCGTACCCGCTCACATACAATGCAATGGGCCGGCCGGGCACACTGATCGGTCCATTGCTGTACAACGCATACCCGGGATACAACGCGTACCCGCTCACATACAATGCAATGGGCCGTGCGGGCACACCGATCGGTCCATTGCTCTACAACGCGTACCCGCTCACAACAGATGCAATGGGCCGGCCGGGCACACCGATCGGTCCATTGCTGTACAACGCGTACCCGCTCACATACAATGCAATGGGCCGGCCGGGCACACCGATCGGTCCATTGCTGTACAACGCATATTTCGGGATACAACAGATGCAATGGGCCGGCCGGGCACACCGATCGGTCCATTGCTGTTCAACGCGTACCCGCTCACATACAATGCAATGGGCCGTGTGGGCACACCGATCAGTCCATTGCTCTACAACGCGTACCCGCTCACATACAATGCAATGGGCCGGCCGGGCACACCGATCGGTCCATTGCTGTACAACGCGTACCCGCTCACAACACATGCAATGGGCCGGCCGGGCTCACCGATCGGTCCATTGCTGTACAACGCGTACCCGGGATACAACGCGTACCCGCTCACATACAATGCAATGGGCCGTGCGGGCACACCGATCGGTCCATTGCTCTACAACGCGTACCCGCTCACATACAATGCAATGGGCCGGCCGGGCACACTGATCGGTCCATTGCTGTACAACGCATACCCGCTCACAACAGATGCAATGGGCCGGCCGGGCACACCGATCGGTCCATTGCTGTACAACGCGTACCTGGGATACAACGCGTACCCGCTCACATACAATGCAATGGGCCGTGCAGGCACACCGATCGGTCCATTGCTCTACAACGCGTACCCGCTCACAACAGATGCAATGGGCCGGCCGGGCACACCGATCGGTCCATTGCTGTACAACGCGTATTTCGGGATACAACAGATGCAATGGGCCGGCCGGGCACACCGATCGGTCCATTGCTGTACAACGCGTATTTCGGGATACAACAGATGCAATGGGCCGGCCGGGCACACCGATCGGTCCATTGCTGTTCAACGCGTACCCGCTCACAACAAATGCAATGGGCCTGCCGGGCACACCGATCGGTCCATTGCTGTACAACGCGTACCCGGGATACAACGCGTACCCGCTCACCTACAATGCAATGGGCCGTGCGGGCACACCGATCGGTCCATTGCTGTACAACGCGTACCCGCTCACAACAGATGCAATGGGCCGGCCGGGCACACCGATCGGTCCATTGCTGTACAACGCGTACCCGGGATACAACGCGTACCCGCTCACATCCAATGCAATGGGCCGTGCGGACACACCGATCGGTCCATTGCTCTACAACGCGTCCCTGGACAGGTCACACGCATATGTCACCATGCTGGTCACTGGTGAACCTATGCCAGCCACATATACTTTCCAGGGACTCAGGGGCACACCTACAACACCACACCCAGTCCACACTGTATCTAAGGCATGTGTGGCAGCATAACCTTATCTGTGTATGGGGGTGAACATGTGGTTTTTGGGGTGGCATTTGGGGGCAGACACACCCAGGCTGTGCACGTGTTCATGGGGACAGGGTCCTTTGTGTGTTGTGCACCTGACCACTGTGGTGTGCAGCTTTTCATTTTGGAGCATGTGTCATGGTCACATTTCCAGGTTGTGTATGTGTATGACATGTCACATACCCCCAGGCTCACATGTGGGAAGGCATGTACGTCACAGGGTGGCCCATTGCCACAATAGTTATGTCCCTCCGCAGTCTGTGTGCATGTTGTGTTTCACATGTCTCTGACTCCATGTGCACAATGGGAGACAGTCTCCACATCCACGTGGTTTGTGCATGAACTTTGATGTGTGTGTGTGTGTCACAGACGTCCATGTCTGTCCTGCAGAGGCTAGAGGGGCCACTACCTGTGGGTGTCATGTTAGTTTTTCTGACGTGTACATGATACGCAATGTCATGCCAGTGTCCATGTGGCAAGACAGGGTCCCTGGGAATCTACCTGTCAATGAGCTGTGATGCCTGTGGAGCATCTGTCCAGACATGTCACTGTGGTATGTGTGTGGAACGTGAGAGTAGTAAATGGGTACTGTGACTCAGCCTAATGGTTTCCCATAGCACACCCTGGAACCTGTTGTCAACACTTGTTGAACAGAGATGTTAGATGATGTCCATGTAGGTGCCATATATGTCCAAACAGAACGACACACACATCAAGTACTTGTGTTTGTTAATGATGTATCATGTGAAATTGAGTATGGTGAACGGCACATAGTTGGGGTGAATGACAATCTTGCTTTCTTCACCTATGCACTGCAGGGCTCCTGCTGTCCATCGACCATTCCCAGACCTGGCAACGATGGTGGAACGTGACAGCATCCGACGGTACCGCTTCACCAGGCAGCTGATTGAGGATTTGGCAGTGCGGTTGGACCCACATTTGCAGCCTGGCCGTCCGTATCCTACAGCGCTGACACCCAAGGTGAAGGTGATGGCAGCCCTACACTTCTTTGCCACCGGTAGCTTTCAACACACTGTGGCGACTGCTGGTGGGATGTCACAGACTATGTTCAGCCGTGTGCTACGCGATGTTTTGGGGGCAATGTTGAGATACCTGAACCAGTTCATCTATTTCCCAACACGTCAACGACTCACTGACGTCAAGAGTGACTTCTATGCCCTGGGGAGGATGCCACATGTAATTGGCTCCATTGATGGGACACATGTGGCTTTGATACCACCACAGGCACATGAGCAGGCATACCGGAACCGTAAACATTACCATTCGATCAATGCTCTGGTGGTATGTCTTGCAGATATGACCATCACACATGTGTGTGCCCGTTTCCCCGGTTCGGCACACGATGCCTACGTGATGAAGAGTAGTCGCATCCCGAGGATGATGTCACAGATGCCGAACCAGCGTGCCTGGCTTGTTGGTGTGTACTGACTTTGTACCATTGTGTGTGTTCTGCTATGTTGTTTTCCGCACACATTTTCAAATCGGCTAATGTGCAATTGTCTGTCTGTAGGTGACTCGGGATACCCCAACATGCCGTGGTTGCTGACACCCCTCAGGAACCCTGTGACACCAGCCCAGATGCGCTACAATGAGGCACATGGTCGGACGAGGAGGGTGATTGAGCGGACCTTTGGTCTCCTGAAGAGCCGCTTCCGCTGCCTGGACAAGACAGGAGGGGCCCTCCCATATGCCCCAGCAAAGGTGTGCAAGATTGTCATCGTCTGCTGCATGCTACACAACCTGGCAGTGCGGAAGGAGTTGCCTCTCATCCTGGATGACGATGACCAACGTCCGCCACCTGTGGAAGATCCTGGCCTGGGTCACGATGCCAGTGAAGATGATGATGATGATGATGGTGATGTCCGCACACAGCTCATCACCAACTTCTTCAGCTGAATGTGAGTCTCCAGAGGGTTGTAATGTCAATGATTTGAGTTTGCATGATATGTGTGTGTGGTGCTCTGGTGCTGTTTGAGTGTGGCCATGTGCTACTTGACTGGATGCGTGCAGCAATGTGTCCTTGCAGGTGGTCTGTACTGCCCAACAGTGTTGACATGCTAACTTGGTTTTGTGTAGTTATCTCGTGACATGTATTAGACATGAGTATTGCCGTTCTGTGCTGTTCTTCAGTGGTTTTGACTGTGTGTCATGTCTGTCCTTCACAGGGTGCTGCCGGAGTTGTTTGATCAACTTGGATCCCACGAATCCATGATTCAACTTCCAAGGTGGAAGCAGTCGTTTCCCTACAGGTGATGTGCCACACACCCCTGGACTTTCTATCTTCTGCACTTTTTGACTTTGTGGCCACAGCCAGGTTGGATTAGCTAGCATTTGTAGTGGAAACAACATGTTGCAAATGTGTAATAAACCTGTGCTTCACTTTGGGATGTGCGTTGTCTGTAGTCACACATCTGACTGACATTTGCTTACTGCACCTGTAGTCTAGTTGACACAGACTGTGAATAGGTGGCGTGTCTGTGCATTCCACTGTATTTAGTTGCAACATCAGTATAGGTGATGAGTCTGATGGCCCTGGTGTGTATGTGTTGTGTGGCCCTAGTGGTGTGTCTCCCTCATATGTGTCACGTCGCCATGACTGACATGACGGTGTTGGACTTGCTGTAGCAGTTAGCATGCACAGTGTCATTTTTCTGATCACCATCTCCATGACAGAGAGCACGTTGGAATCACAACAGAGGCAGATATGGTGTATTGGTGAGTTTATTTACATACAGGTGTGAGGATGGTGCACAGGATGGTGGGTGCTGTACATAGAAATTGGAATCCAAAGTTCCCATGTGATTCGGAAGTCTTGGTAGCTGAAATGTCCAGAGTAAAGTCCACAGTCATCTGATAAATTTGGCCAACTATAGCTCCCCATGTCATGTGGGAGAGTTGGGTTGGCTTCGACAGGGCGTGCAGTTTGCACACAGAGGAAAAGTTCCAGAACAGGTGTTGGCTTCCTGGGGGATGTAGATGGCCATCAGCCTCTCAGTTTGGCCTCCTCGGACGGCCCCTCTTCTTGGGGGGGGGACCCTCAGGTGCAGGCTGCGGCGGTGCAGGGGACTCTCTGCCAGAGTCCTCCTCCCTCCCTGTGGCATTTGCAGTTGTTTCAGCAGCAGATGTTGTGGGCACACAGGGAGGTGAGGCCATGTTGGTGCTGATCTGGCGGAGGCATGTCAGTATGTCCCTATGCACCGCTGTCAGTTGTTCCAATGTGTCCCACTTGGACTCCATGCCAGACATGTGTGTCTCGACATGTGACATGTGTGTCTCGACATGTGACATGTGTGTCTCGACATGAGACATGTGGGAGTCCAAGCGGGCATGATGGGCAGCCTGCTGCTGTTGTATGTCCTTGAGGATCCCCACTACCTGGCTGACCTCTACGGTGCTAGTCTGGTACGCATCCGCGATGCGTGCCAGTTGTGGGTCATCATGCAGTCCAGACCCCTCTGCAAAGAGCGACCTATGTCTACCACCCCTCCCACCACCCCATGGCGACACGTGCAGGACCTGCGGTGGCACGCACAGGTGACCGTGGGCCCACTTGGGTGTTGTTCCTGGGCTCGTTGTCACCAGCTCCAGTTTGGGTCTGGGTCCCTGCGCTGTTGTCATCTGTGGTCCTTGGTCTGTCCGTGTTGGCAGGGGTGGCCTGTGTGTTGGCAGTTGTTGGAGGGGTGGGTGCAGGGGGTGCAGATGTTGGTCCTGCTGGTGCTGCATGATGACTCACACCGGAGGGTCCAGCTGGTTCTTCGCCATCCGAGGAGTGCAGAGGCTGATCCACACCAGTGAGCTCAGTGTTCACCGGAGCCTGGGACAGGGACTCCTCCTCGTCTGCTGCTGTGTCCCCATCATCACCTGTTTTGGGGAGAGACACAGATTGTATGTTATGTTTCTACTGGCATCAATTGTTCAAACACCTGACAGTTGTGACTGTACCTCTGGATGTGGGCCTGGACATTGCATTCTCCTAAATTGTGACAGTCAGAGAGTGATATTGGTGTAGCACATTGTCCTGCCAACCTGTGGCATGTCAATGTGAATGTTGAGGTGTGTGCATGACCAGCATTGGTGGTATTTGCTTGCCATCCGGGCCTCCTTCTCCCCCCAGCCCAGTTATCCCACCATGAAGCATGCTTCCATTGCAGGGAGTGCAAGTTGTCTTTCAGGATGTCAGTCAGTGGTGTCCTGCTGTTGGTTGTTGCACAGTTCCCAGCAGGGCCTTGTGCTCCCCCCAGCAGTACCCAGTGTCAGCCATCTTGTGAGTCCTTTTCCACTCCCTGTGATGTGAGCATGGTTCAGGGTGGTGTTGATGGGCCAATTGTGAGGCTGACCAATATCTGTGACTACCACTCCCATCATGCTATTGCCTCCACCCCCTTCCCAGCATGCCCATCCTTCCTTCCTTTTGACTCTGCTTCCCTGTGGGGTGGGGTGCCTGTGCTGACAGGATGGCTGGGAGTGTTGTCCTGGCAGTTGTTTGGCTACAAGTCCCAAGAGTGTCCCTGTGCTTCACACAGCATAACCCAGGGTGGTGGTTCTTTGTGGGATCTTCAGTTAGGATGTGAGGCATTGCATTCTCCCAGGTGGGTTATGTGGAGTTAGTGTTGAGGGGTGTGTGAGGGGAGGTGCTTGTAACTATGGTCAGTGCTGTGAGTCCTCCTTCCCACCCAGCCAGATATCCCACCATGGAACGTGCTTCCATTGCAGGGAGTGCAAGTTGTCTTTCAGGATGTCAGTCAGTGGTGTCCTGCTGTTGGTTGTTGCACAGTTCCCAGCAGGGCCTTGTGCTCCCCCAGCAGTACCCAGTGTCAGCCATCTTGTCAGTTGTTTTCCACTCCCTGTGATGTGAGCATGGTTCAGAGTGGTGTTGATGGGCCAATTGTGAGGCTGACCAATATCTGTGCCTACAACTCCCATCATGCTATTGCCTCCACCCCCTTCCCAGCATGCCCATACTTCCTTCCTTTTGAGTGGACTTCACTGTGTGTGAGTGTGACAGCAATGGCAAGATGGCTGACAGTGTGGTCCTGTTGTTTGTTGGTGCCCAGTTCCCATCAGGGCCTTGTGCTCCCCACAGCAGTACCCAGTGTCAGCCATCTTGTCAGTTGTTTTCCACTCCCTGTGATGTGAGCATGGTTCAGAGTGGTGTTGATGGGCCAATTGTGGGTGTGACCAATATCTGTGACTACCACTCCCATCATGCTATTGGCTACACTGACTTCACCAGCATACACAGAATTCCTTCCTTTCAGTGAGCTTCCCTGTGAGGTGGTGTTCTAGTGGTGGGTAAATATCTGGGAGTGTTTGTTGGTTCTATTTGTGCCACTGCCTTGCTGTATTTGTTGTTAGGTTTGTACATGTCATGACACAGTTACATATCACTATGAGATGGCAGGTATTGTGTTTGTCTGACTAGCATTCACATCTTGGGATGAATATCTTTTGGTTGCTGTGTATTTGCTAAGGGTGCATGGTTTGCCTATCCCCTTGACTGTGATGTGTGTGTGTTGTCACACCATATTGTGTATATTAGTTGTGTACTCACCAGGCTCTGGGATGTCTGTTAGTCCGTATACGCTCACTGGTGGTAGGATGGCCCGCACCTTCTCCTCCCAGGGCCTGAGGTATACTGGTTTTGCAGGAGGGCCACTGCCGGTGTGCTGGCTGAGGAGGTAGTCCTTTTTGAGTAGGTCCCGGACCCTCCTGCGCACATCATACCACCTGTTCTGGATGTCTTCCTTTGTGCGCAAACATGGTGATTGTGCGTTCACCCTGTCGACAATCCTCGCCCACATCTTGGTTTTCTGCGACATGGGGGTCTGTTGTACCAATGTACCAAACAACTGTGGCTCTACCCTGAGGATCTCATCTACCATGACTTCCAATTCACTGTCTAGGAACTTATGGTTCTTCTTTGGGGGCATGGTGATGGGTGGTGGTGGTGATTGATGTGTGTGTGTGTGCAAGTGGGGGGTGTGAGTGTAGGTTTAGCTGGGTGTGTGTGAGGGTGCTATTTGTAGGTGTGGTAATGGTGTGTGGCTTGTGTGATGTATGAGCTGTGAGTGTGTCTGTGGTTGCTGTGTGATGGTGTTCTGTGCTGGCAGGTCAGTGGAATTTGCTAAGGATCATGGTAGGGATTTGTGGCCTTTATGTAGGTGGAGTTGGAGGTGTGTCCTTGTTCCATTTTTTTTCCTCCCTGTATTTATTGGCTTTGTGGTTGCTTGTTTGGCCCTTTTTAAAAAAAAAAATTCCTTGGTGTTTTTGGTGCATGTAGGAGTCGTTCTTGTGTCCGAGTAGGACGCTGCAGTTGTCTGGTGCGATCTTGTCCGACTCGTTCCCGCTGTGTGTCAGCTAGGTTTCATATGCGGCGTACGAGTCGGTCGCGGAGTATTGGGTTGCTTCGGCTGGGTTTTGTATGCGTGTCGGTCGTACGGCTTGTGCTCCGGGCGAGTCGGTCGTGTTTTGCACGCACAGCATCGTACTACGCGGGTCGGAGTTCGCGGGTACGTTTCGTTCGGGTTCAATCCGGGTGCGTGTCGGTCGGTTCGTTTCGCGTGATTTCCCGGCCGGATGGCTTGTTTCCGTCCGGCTCGGTCGGTCGTTTTGTATTCCGTCCGAGTCTGTCGGATTTCACATGCATTTCATCGTACTACCCGGGTCGTACGGCGCCGGTCCGAGTCGGTCGGACTAAATTCCCGTACCGAGTCGGTCGGTATGTTTTCCGGCACGAATCGGAATCGGCCCCTTTGTCATAAATATATAGTTTATTCTTACATTTAAAGCTTGGTTTCATCTCTAGGGTTGCTGTTTGTTTTACTCTCTTCTTTCTGAAGCGTGACTTTCAACAGATTCAAGTATTTTTAATTTAATCAGCTTTATACATTTTTGCCTACACATAGATTGATGGCCGAAATACCACTCCATTTGATGTATTTTGTATTTATATTTTGACCTCTTCGATCTCCATTTGCGGTTCTCTTTTAGTACAACTTAAAACAAAATTGTGTGGCAATGACAGGTTTAATACCTTTTCAGTGTATTGCAACAGTGATAGAAAATGAGGTTTGGGGCCGAATTCACAAAGATAGTCGGAATAATACGGTAGGAGCTCTTTGCATACGCCTTGATGTAAGTTTCTGACTGTTTGATATTCACAAACATTCTCAGAAGTATGTCTAGAAAGCTGCATCAGGCGCAGGTTTAACACTTCTGGGAAGGTCATGTGACATTCCCAGTGGGATCCTATTCCTTCTGTTTGGAGTTCTCCATAGCAGAGAACTCGGTACCGGGGTAATTGGATCCCCTGTGGGAAAAAAACACTTTTTTAAAACTCCTTTCCTTTTCCCATACACACCCAGAAAATCTGGGGGAGGTCCATTCCCCTTCCCACCCTGAAAAGAGGATTTAAACTAGCACTTGGCTGGAGTAAAGATCCTGCCGTTCCCAGGACGGAAAAGGGAATGAAAGGTGTTTGTGAATGCCCACAAATGCACTTGTTCCACCACTTAAAACAGCCATAAAAACCTTCTTTGTAAGGTTCACAAGGGTGCAGTACTCTGCACTCATGGATGGCAGAGAACTCTGCTCATGGATATGAGTCTAAAACCACCAAAATCCTTTTTTGAATTTCTCACAGGTGTGAAACTGGAAAATTCTATCATAAACTTATGTTTACAACTGAATTTGTGAACATGGTATTTTTCAGAGACATATTCTGCATGTTAAGGGACGGTGTGAAACTTAAAGGAACAGTTAAGTTTTCAGCTAGGTAATAGAGATAGGCACAATGAATGCCTCAGAGCTGAAAATATAAGGAGCAGTCAGTGGAAGTGGTCACCTTTGCCTAATGTGCTGTATTCACTTAACACTGCGGCACGAAGTGGGAGAAGGAAGGTTTATTCAGTGCTCTTACGTTGAAGATATGGTAAAGAAGAGGCCCTTTAGGATAAATACTAGCCAATCTTATGTATTGTATGTTAGTACAAGCCAGTATTGTATGTTAGAAACAAGCCCGAAAAGAACATTTGTATTTACTATGCTTGGAATAGTTTTGCCTTAATTTATTGACAGAAAGTCATAGGGGCATATTCTCAAGGACTTATCGCTGAGTTAGCGGCACTTTATCGCAGCCAAAGTGGCGATAGATTTATCGCCCTATTCACAAGCTGGTGCTAACAGCCGATATCGCCAGTTTTCCTGCGATAGCAGCCGCAAAAAACATCGCCACGGATGACACCGGCAACTAACGCTATTGAGATGCATAGTAGGCGTTCCCGTGCAAAAAGCAGCAACAACACCACTACGCAACATTCTCAACGACCAGCCAGATCGGCGATAAGATCACAAAACATGCGATAAGGCGCGTTAGCAGCAGGGAATTAACACCTGCTCTTTCCTGGTATTAAGTCGGACGATAAGCTGCACCAGAAATGGGAGCCCAGCCCACAGCCACACCAGAAGAACAACAGATGCCATGGAGGTACTGATCATGCAGCTCGGACACCCAAGAGGGCCACAACACCCACCGCCACCACCCCCAGGACCCCCCCACCCCTGGGGCCCTACCCCGGGCACCCCCCCGGACAAAGATATTTTACACCAACTTTACGAAATCATGAACAAAACAATTCGCCTGATGTCACATAATTACAACAATTAACATTCATTTGTGGTCCGAAAAAGGAGAATCATTCATTCATCTCTGAATTTCCAAACAAATCATTTTATTCAAATTTAACTCAAAACAACTATTTGGAAGAGTCATGGCGGGTCTTCTCTGGACAATCTGTGAGTCACAGCCTGCAAGACAAATTCAAGATAATAAGGTGTGTCATGCGCTCATCACAGGACAGAGAGAGAGAGAAAGAGAGAGAGAAAGAAAGGGAGAGAGAGAGAGAGTGAAAGAGAGGGAGAGAGAGAAAGAGAGAGAGAGAAAGAGAGAGAAAGAGAACGAGAAAAAGAGAGAGAGAGAGAGACAGTGAAAGGAAGAGAGGGAGAGAGAGAGAGAAAGAAAGAGAGAGAGAGAGAGAGAAAGAGAGGGAGAGAGAGACAGTGTAAGGAAGAGAGGGAGAGAGAGAGAGAGAAAGAGAGAGAGAGAGAGAGAGAAAGAGAGAGAAAAGAGGGAAAGAGAGACAGTGAAAGGAAGGCTCTTGGCACATACATGCCAACTGTTGTGTGTGTATCGCTATTTGTGCACCATAAGCCTAAGGCCTAGCCCCAAATGCAGCGCGAAAGCCACATCACATTCCCAGAATGCAAGCAGTAGTCAGACTAACATTAGGGATGAAAGCTCCTTTGTCTCAATACATAAGGCGGAAGGACATCTGCACATCCGGCCTTGGTCTTGCATGCGGCAGGCACCCCCTGAGAGAGATACCATAGCAGATGATGACGACTCTACGCACAGTGCTACGCATAGCGCTAATGAAAGACCAACATATCCACACCCCACACACAGAAGTCCTTGCTCGAGGTACTCCTGCATGGAATGCCCTTGACACTTACGTACACAACAACCCATACGTCCAAACGTTGCACACACATACGACTCATTGCTCCGAGCTGTGGCATATCATCCACATAACTGCCGCAGGTCAGAAGAGCGCTGGTTCTACAAGAGCCACCAACGCAATGGCACAACATCCCGGGCACATGCACAACCCCTGTCACGTGGAACTGTACCGTGCACGTATGCTGCATTTGTTGGGGGCACTGCCACTGGCAGTGTTGCGCATCAGTTACCGTCTGAGCTTCCGTCTTGCGTACGTCACCTGCGTCCAGCCCTGGTTCCACTGTCGATCATGCATATTCGAGTGGCCCATGGATGTCTGCCTATCCAACACAACGGTAGCTGAACTGGATTATGACTTGTGTGTGCGTCCCCTATTGGCCCACGACCAGGAGTGTAACCGTGATACCCGTTCATGGGATGCCTTGATATTTGGCGTATGTGCTGGCAGTTGGGCATGGGAGATTGCACAAGTCCTCGTGTGCAGTGACCACATCGAAGCGCTCCCCTTTTGGGCTGTGTTGCGGATTGGTGAAACGGCATTGACGGAGCACATCTGTCCGGACCAGTTAATGGATTGGCTCGCCCTCGTGTTCGTTGAAGTCGACAATGATGTACTCTTGGAACTGATTGCCCAGGAAGCTGCGCTCGCATTCATGGACGAGTAACTACGTTCCTGCAGCCACAACTGCTTGTAACCCAGAGCACAGGTCCCAACACCTTGTTGCATCTTGGAGAAATGGTCACATATCCCACCACAACAGTGGACATGGCTGCATTCGCCTGGACTCAGAATGCATGTGCGTGCACCTACGCGTATTGACACACACCTGTCTCATGGGCGAAGCTGCACAGCGTCGCTTGGCAAGGTTCCTAAATCTGACATACTGCTGGAGGGAGAGTACACACATGGCAATGTAGTACTATATGTGACCTTGTTGGACCCTTTCACCTGCTCACTGTCAGCAGAGCAGACAGTCTGCGCAGTCCGGTGGTACAGCACTATGCAGATCCCATGGGCTGTGAGTCGTGTCCCCTGACACGGGGCAATGAGCATACGCCAAACATCACATGACTCGTCTAGCAAGGCAAGGTGGGCTGAGACCGTTGCCATCCGTAATGATTGGTGTTCATTTTTGCCTCCCCATTTCTTGCACCTTTACATGTTCCCATGCTGCCTGTTAGTGTCTGATGCATTGGTTTGCATGTTGGCCCTTGTCTTGCCCGTACTGACACGCACATGCTAATAAAGTCTACGCCACTTCACTAGTGTTCAACTGTGATGAGTGTTGATTAGAATGACAAATCGTGTGCCTCAATGAGCATTGTCCATACACAGGGAGGGACTGACTGACGCATTTCACATAGGGGTGAGTCCCTATTGCCAGCTCCACCTCTGTGAGCCAGACATTGTGGTTGGGATAGTTGCTGGTAGACCTGTGCTCTTACGTGTCTTCAGCAATGTGAGTATGGTGTCCAACTTCTTGCCATGTGGATCAATGTGATCTTTCAAAACAGGCTGTGTCCACACAGTTGAGTGTGAGTAGGTATGCGAAGAGATGTTCTGCTGTCACATGTGATGGGGGACACTACTTTAGGCCTGCTACCGAATTAGACATTTTTACACACAGCCCCATTTAATACATGGACGTGGGGCTACGTTGGGGGGTTGCAAGATTGTTGTTCATGAGCAATGAGGCCACAGCTAGTTCACACCTTCACAGTTATCTAATTGGCCATGTGGGTCAGGGTCATACATGCGCATTGATGTCATTTCCCAGGCTGTACCTTTTTGTGCAATCAATGTCCCTACATTCATCCATACTTTTATACTTGATTGAACATAGACATGACACATCTGTGTGATTTGGAATGTTTTATTCACATTCTGTGGAGTGTCGGAGCTGGAGCAGTACATGGCCATGCAAACCCCACATTACATGGTTGCCCAGTGGAGGGCCAACCAGGGTCCTTTGGGGAATGACAATTTAATCGGAAGAGGAAGAGTTCAGTCCGCAGCCTGATTGCTGTGTCATTGGTAACCAGAGCAGATATGGCAGTCCATGTCGGGGTCCAGGTGAATGTCGCAGAGTGTTTCGGGGGACAGTGGAAGGTGTTGTTCCCGGGCATGATGCAGAGGGCTGAACCAAGCAGAAACAGGCCATATGGCGGGGATGAATGCTACAATCTCCTTTCTCACACAGAGTCATTGCCATCCACATCTTAGTCCTCTGATATGTCTTCTGTGTCAGGTGTGTGTGGTGGTTTTATGGCTGCATCACTGTGTGCCACTGACACATCAGGGGGCGGAGGTGGTATGGCTGCATCACTGTGTGCCACTGACACATCAGGGGGCGGAGATGTGTGTGTCGAAGTTCCTGCAGCAGTCCGCTGGGACAGGCTCTGTTGCAGCAATGGCAACATGAGGTTCTGCAGGGCATGGAAGATCCCAGCTATATCTCGCTGGTGTACAGCCGTGGCAGCCATCCTTCCAGCCTGCATCCGCTCCATGTTCTCCATTGTCCTCCGCATCTGTGCCAACTCTGTGCTGTCATCGCCGGAGTCTGTCTGACTAGACAGTTCTTGTATCTGAGTAATGGCTCCAGCGAAGTCAGCCAAGGATTGTTGTAGAGCATGGAACGGACTGTGGGTGTCAGTTAGGGACTGTAAGTGGTCCCTGATGGGACTCATACACCCACGTATGGCATCAAGTTTGGCTGCCATGAGGTCGAAACCCACCCCCACCTGTTCAGCCAGCCCCCTCTGGCAGTCTAACACACAGCGTTGGAATGCCATGTGTCTTTCCGTGAGGTGCTGGGAGCCAGCCGTGGTGGTGGGTGCTTCCTGCTGTGTGGGCTGTGCAACGGGTGGGGTCACCTTGATGCAGCTGGGCTGCCCTGCTCCTGGAGGTGGGGTGCGGAGGCTGTCCACGAGCCGTTGGAGGGTGTCGGAGCAGATGGGCAGGGGGTCCTCCTCATCATCACTGAAGAGATGTCTGGTCTGCTCTGCAGGGGGTGTTGATTGTCCCTCTGCAATGTAAAGGGGAGATGCAGGTTAACAGTGTGTTCCATGTATGTTGACACATTGTACATGTTTACATACAGACTGCATGACAATGTACATTGTGACTGTTTTGGATGAGCTGGCTATATGATGGGAGACAGTGGACATTTCGACTACATGACGAATGTGAGGTTGTACTCGTACATTATCATCTCACAGTTTCCTGCTATGCCAGATGTGATTGGCCAGTTTCTACGCACAAGCAGCACCAGTTGTGTCCTCTGTTCTGTAGTGAAAGTGTTGCACTTTGTACCACATTGTCGTCAATGTTGATATGCTGTGATTGCTGTGTGTGTGTGCTGCATTGTGGGAGAGTCGCCCCTGCAGCTCTGATTTAGCGGACCCTTATCCCTTTCAGGCGGTGTGCCTTTGACATGTGTGCTTTTAAGGTGCTGAGATGTTGGCGACTTGGGTCATTTGTGCTCTTGGACGGTTTTTGTACTCTTGTGCATTGTTTGTCTGCAGATGTGTTGTTGACGTCAGGGGTTGTATGTGCCCGTGGATGTGTCAGAGAGTGACCTGCTCCTTTGAGGATGTGATCCACACTGGGCCACCTCAGTGTCGTGTCGTGCACCATGTCATTTATTTTGACTGCAGCCATGGTATTGGTCATGCAGTGTCACTTGCATTGTCAGTGTGGCTCACAGAGCCGCTGCTTTGCTGGATTCAGCACATGTGCATGGGTAGGTTGTGGCATTGGTGATATGGAGGGGGGCCCATTTGTGCAGATTGTGGACAGGGGCCTACTTGGTGTTTCTATGTGTGCTGCAGTGTGCCAAGGGTATCAGGGACATGTTCCACAATCATTGTGGGTGTGCAGTGTGCTACACATAATTGTGCATCTGTGCCATTGTGCCCATCTCCCCCCGTTCCCCCAGTCCCTGGTCATTACTCACCCTGTTGCTGTTGGGTCAGGTCATATCGAGCTGTGTCCGTACCCCCAACTCCTTGCACTGTCTCCACACTGATGACTGTGGCCACCATTTCCTCCAGCTCATCCAGCTCCTCCTGTGGCGCAGGACTCCCACATCCAGTCGCCGTTGCTGCCTTCCGGTTGGCAGCGAGTTTCTACTTGGTTTGGCTATTCACATCATCCCAGCGCCTCTTGACCTCCTCCATTGACCTCCTCAACACTCCGGCTGCATTCACGTTGTTCACGATCGACTGCCATATTTCCGTTTGTGTTGCCAATGACACAGTGGAGGTGACGAACAGTTGTTGGTAGTGTTCTATCACCTCCGTGACGATGATCCGGTTTTCCTACGGACTGAACCCCGTCTTCCTCTTCCTCTTCTCCTTGCCCTTCTCCGGCCCCGAGGTTCCTTGCTGGTCGTCTGTGGGGCTTGTGGGGTTCGCGTTGTCCTTTGCACTTGGTCTGGGTGCATCCATGGTGCTACGCAGTTTATTTACTTTTTGTCTTTTTTTTCCCCTGCTTTTATGGTGCATTTTCCCGCATGATGCGTGGGAATTGCAGGCCTGTCGCTGGATATCGCTGATTTTTTATCGCGATTTGGGGCATCGCAACTTTTTTCGCGTTCGTGTTTCACATTTTTCCGGCATCGCGTTAATTTTAACGCAGTCATTTGGCGCGTTATCGTGAGACTATCGCATGGTGCCGCCGGGTTGAGAATACAACGTTAACACAGTGTTATTTTCCCGCGATGGACTGCGATGTTGTTAGACTTGGCATCTTTTGGCGTGTTTCCCCTGACTTTTTGCTTTCTGACCTCCCGGTTTTGACTCTGTTTTTGCTGGTGTAATGATTCTGCGCACTTTCCTCACTGCTGTCCAGTGGGAAAGTGCAAGTGCTCCCGTATAAAATGTGTTATGGATTGGTGTTTCCATGATTGGCCTATTTGGTTTATGTGTCAGTCCCTTGTAAAGTGCACTGCGAGTGCCAGGGCCTATAGACCAAATACTGTTGGTGGGCTGCAGCACTGGATTGTGCCACCCACGCAAACAGCCCGTAAAGTGTAACTCGGGCCTGCCATCGCAGAGCCTGTGCGCAGCCTGGGGCTGCCATGTCGACTTGTCAAGTGCACACACTTGCAAGTCCCTAAACCTTCCCTTTGCTACATGTTAGTCACCCCTAAGGTAGGCCCAAGGTACCCCTGTGGGCAGGGTGCGTTGTATGCGAAAGGTAGGACATGCCCGGGTGTGTGCGGCATGTCCTGATAGTGAATTACAGCCTAGTTCATTTTTCACTATTGCAAGGCTACCTGTTCCCCCTAGGCCAGAACGGGCAGTTTTGATTATTACAGTTTATAATCCTAACTGACCCCGGGAACATGGTAGAAATTCGAGTTTAGTATGCCTGGACTCAGGATGATAAAATGCATCTTTTAGTGAAGTTGGTTTTAACATTCTGCGTTTGAAAATACCACTTTTAGAAAGTGGGTATTTTCTTGTCTAACCATCCAAGCCTGCCTCTGCGAGGTTGTGTATTCCTTGTCTGGAGTGTGAGTGACAGGGGCTGGGGGATGCCAGGAGACAGGGTGAGTCAGCGCAGGGCTGAATAGCTAGATCTACATGTAGATGGGTGGGAGGGGTCGCACCTGGGCCCTGAATAGGACAGGGCCTTCCCTCCACAATGCTGGCTCCACCTCCTGTGGTGCGTCTGATGTCCCTGGCCTACTCACTGAAAGAAGGGATGGAGACTTGTCAACAAAGTGCTCCAGAACTGGTTTGGACTAGGCAAAGGCCTCTCTGCCTTCAGAGAACAAAGGAATTTGGAATATAAATATTGGGGCCCTGACCCCATGAATTTAGATCTCGCTGGAATCAAGGAACCTGCCAAGACGAAGAGCTGAAAGAGCTGCCAGGAGGAGTACTGCCCCTTTGCTGTGTTGTTGCTTTGTTGGGTTGGCCTGCAGCTGCTGCTTCTGCCTTGGGCAGTGAAAGGACTGGACGGAACTTTCTACAAACTTGTGCTGAGTATCTCCAAGGGCCTGAAACCGAGCTGGCCTCCTGTTAAGAAGTCTCTGGGACTACAAAGACTTCACAAGCCTCTGGGTACCGCTTCTGGAACGCTGTTTCAGTTGCCACAGAGGAAGGGAACCGCAACCGACTCCGTCAACCGAATCCATCCCTGGCCGGTGACCTGTTTGCACCGCAGACCGCATCGCCCCGCTTCGTATCGCAACCCTGGTCTCACCGTGGGCGACGTCCGATGCCGCCAACATCGAGCCGCTGCTTGCACCGTGACCTGTGGGCACCGCAGTTCGCATCGCATCGCTTCACTGAACCAACCGGACCCGACCGACGAGGTCGCTGCAGCTGGCTCAAGAGTCGTGACCGCACCGCATTTGGGGCACCGCTCGCACGTCTGCGATGCACCGCTCCGACTCGCACCGCTGTCCGACGCCAGCTCCCGCACTCCGGCTTGGTCGCCTGCATCGCAACCTGTCAGCACCGCATCGAGCATCGTCTCACCCTGCATCGCACGCCTTGGACTCACCGACTCCGTCTGCACGACGCTCATCGAGCCGCTGCCTGCACCGCATCGAGGGACACCGCACCTTGCATCGCTCCGTCTTGCACCGCAGCCGCGACGAACGCCGACCGGCTCGTACACTCCGTACCAGCCACAACGAGAAAGGTACTGTAACCGAGTCTGTTCATGACTCTGCTGGCCCGTATCGACGCGGTCGGCTGGAACTGTTAGACTCTGTGGTTTTCAGCATCACGGTAGGCTCGGACGGAGCTACCGACTCGTACTGAACTTTGCTTTTGTGCTATTCCTGCAAAGAAGAAGTTACTGTATCAAGCATTCATTTTTAAAGTATAGTATTGTGGATTTTTGTCGTAATTGGTCTTGTCTTGAGTATATAAAATATTGGTTATTTTTCTAAACTGGTGTGGTGTCCGTTTGTAGTGCTTACACTGTATTACTGTTGGTTATGTGCAAATGCTTTACACACTGCCTCTGAATTAAGCCTGACTGCTCGTGCCAAGCTACCACGAGGGTGAGCAGGGGTTACTTCACGAGTGTAACACCCTTACCCTGACTAGGAAGAAGGGTCCCTACTTGGACAAAGGTGCAAGCCCTTGCCAACTAGAGATCCCATTGCTAACAGATGTGCAAAGTTGCGTTAAGCTAATTTTGCGATAATTATCACACGTTCTTGAGAATATCCCCCATCGCCACAGATGACACCGGCAACTAACGCTAATGAGATGCAGAGTAGGCGTTCCTGTGCAAAAAGCTGCGATAACATCACTTCGCAATATTCCCAACGACTAGCCAGATCGGCGATAAGATCCTAAAACAGGCGATAAGGCGCGTTAGCAGCAGGGATTTAACACCTGCTCTTACCTGGTGTTAAGTCGGACGACAACCTGCACCATAAAAGGGAGCCCAGCCCAGAGCCACACCTGAAGAACAACAGATGCCATGGAGCTACTGATCATGCAGCTCGGAGCCCCAAGAGGGCCACAACACCCACCGCCACCACCCCCAGGCCCGCCACCCCCCTTGGAACCCCCTGCCCCTCCCCCCCGGACTACCACAGAGGCAGCGCAGACAAAGACAGCAGACCTTCAGAAAACACACCAGCCTCACAGACTTGACACCAGAGGATGTCATTGCCCACTACAGGCTCAAAAGGACAACCATCCTCCGCATCCTCACCCACATTGCCCACAGGCTGACGGTACCAACACTGCAGACAACCAACATCCCTCCGCAGACAAAGCTGCTGGCTGTGCTGCACCTGTTAGACTCTGGGACCTTCCAACCAACAACTGCCAGAGTCGGAGGAGTCTCACAGCCTGCCCTATCCAAGTACCTCACACCTGTCTTGGATGCCATCATCCGCTTGATACCCTGCTCAGCTCTTCAGGTGCCACTAACTCAGTGCACCACAACTCATGGACCCTTTCTGATTGAGTTTTGTGCTGTGGACAGCTCACGCAACAATGTCACCTCAGGCAGTGGGGAAGACCTGGGACGATGATGAGGAAGATGAGGCAGGTGTAACACACCCCACTGCAGCTGCAGCAGGAATATCCCGAAGGGACACAATCCTAGACAATTTCTTCACATGAGCACGCTCAGCTCTGGTGCCCCTACCTCAGTGCACTGCAACTCACGGACCCTTCTGATTGAATATTGGGTGACCTCTGTACTTGCTCCGGCTACCACCATGATGCTTCGCAGTTTGAATTATTTTGTTTGTGTTTTTCGGTGCTTTTATAGTGCATTTTCCTGCATGGCGAGTGGGAATTGCAGGCCTGTCGCTGGTTATCGCTGATTTTTTTATCGCGGTTGGCCACATCGCAACTTTTTTCGCATTCATGTTTCGCGTTTTTTTGCCGTCACGGTAATTTTATCGCGGTCATTTGGCGCGTTAGCGTGAGACTATCGCATGGTACTGCCGTGTTGAGAATACAACGTTAACACTGCGTTATTTTCCCACGATAGACTGCGATGTGCAAAGTTGCGTTAAGCTAATTTTGCGATAATTATCACACGTTCTTGAGAATATCCCCCATAGTTTCTTCTTCACCACTCATGATGTGCCCACACTGAAATTACTCACCATTTTTAAAAATGGCTCTTTTGCTTAGGTGGTTCCCCTCATACCTTCCTTCCCCCTGAACTGCAACAGGTAGTTGTGCTGCTTCCCCAGAAGATGTATCTCACCCACACCGTTTCTATGATGAGGTAGAGATAGTACACAGTAGTAGCGATAGAGAATGGCCTCATTGTCGCTATATCTTTTTATCTGTGCATGTATGTGTTCAAGTCACAGTCTGCTTCACTTCTGTTGACTCAGAAGCAGTAATCCTCCTGCTTCTATCAGATCCCGTTCCTCCTTGCTGTAATGCTGCATTGAAGGAATCAGTGCCCCCAGTACAGCAAGGACGCTGCTGGTGGGAAAGGTGCTGCACAGTATTCTCCACTGTGACTTGGAATTCCACATTCATGAAGTTCACGATCTAGTTCAATAACTTTTTGGATAACGGCATTTTAAGTGCCACTTTAAGAGGTAGGTAAAATGTTCCTTAACACCTGCCCATATCAGTTAGGTCACCCAGTACTCTCCGGAGACCATTATTACGAGTAGCCCATTTGTGGGCTGCGTCTTTATTGAAACCAATTAAATCCAGCACCACTGGTTTGGAAATCTTTGAGTGCGATAAATAGCACTGGAAGATTGTCCCTGGTAATCAGAAATTAGATGCTGTTTTTGGTGCTTACCATACCAAAACCTGCATGTCCGGGTAATTAGTATACATTTTTTCCTGGTAAATTTTAGCAGTTTTGACCTAATGAAATTTTGCCTGGAAAACTATGGGGCTCTGATGTTAACTGCTAAACTCATAATTCTGGAATGTGCAGTAGCAGTAGTTATCCTGCATAATCGAATTATGAGGTCTACTCATATGAAGGCTTTATAGTCCTAAATGTCCATCTTATGATCAGAAATATTTTCATTTGTATACTGCTTAATATTTTTACTACACAGTTATAACTCTCAGTTGCATGTATTGTGCCTTACATAAATAGCCTTTTTGACTATGCATTGTTTAGTGGTCAAGAAATTAAGGACTCAGCGCAATTCTCTTATGTTATATCTGTTCCTTTCTGTGGGTTGTACTTTTAAGACCAGGGCATTGTGAGTGGCTTCTTAATAATTGACATTCTGATGGCTTAGAGATCACATCGGGTACTCTTTAAGGATATAGAATCAAAGAGCCTGATTCAAAAACTGCATTTTGAAGCACGTAAAGTAGTATTTTAGTATTACTACTTACTACAAAATGAAATTCACAAACCAACAAGTGTAAACCTCCACCTAAAACTCTCCTATCTTTTATAAGGGGAGATTCTCACACATGTACATTTACTACTTAGGGGTCAATTACGATCCCGTTCGGCAGGGGTCCGAATCGGATTCGTGTTTGCCGATTCTGATTCGGAACCCTTGTTTCTGACCAAATCGTACACAGTTCCCAACGACCAATTACGATGTCCGTAAACCGTTAGGGCTGTCCGAAAGGGTTATGAAAGGCAATTGGACTGGTCGCGTCTTTCGGAGCCAGATCGTACAGCTCCATGGACTCGGTTTCCGAGCGAGCGATTACGATGACCGATTTGGGCAGCCTTTCGGAATTGGTTTCTCCAGAATGAAACGGCTGTCTTTGGGGACCTATAGCAGGCCCCTCTTCAGCCGGGTCCCTCCGAATCGGGTCCGTGGGAGTACCCAAGGGACCCCCTTTATACCGATGCACAGTGTGGCAGGCACCATTGGGTGCCTGCCACAGGGTGCAAGGTTTTCCCAGCCATCTCTTTCTTCAATGGAAGCCTGTGTTCTCATTCGGAACACAGGCTCCCGTTGAAGTCAGTGGGAGTCCGACCGAATCGTATCCGGAAGCATCCGGATACATCCAAATTGCTCGGTAGGACTCACCCGATCCGAGTCGTCCAGAAAGCATTCCAGGACCGTTTCGGTAGGAATGCTTTCTGGACGAGATCGTAATCGGCCCCTTAGTAGTAAATGTGGGCAGGACCAGGGAGAGTGGCTGAAAAGGGGGCTTTTTTTACTAGAAAAAGGGAGGGGTTTAGAGATGAGTAAGAAGGGGTTTAGGAAGGGGCATTCACCCACCCACACAAAAGAAAGCCCATTGCTATTCACAAACTGCTCTTTGAACGTTACTGCATCCAAAGAGGGCTCAAAACAGTAGCAAATGTACTACAGCCCAGAACTGCAGTAAATCCACCACCACACATGGCCATCCACTGGTACTTCTACACCTTTCCATTGAAAAGGAGAGATAGGAACTTGAAATAAAAACCCATAGGAAAAAATGTTATATTAAATTAAATTATTGAAAGTAGTTAAATATAGTAAAACATTTAATTAAATGTTAAATTAAAGTACAGGGACAAATTAAAACAGTAACAATCATTTATGTGAAATATTAATATAAATGTTATTTTTTTTTTTTAAAGTAAAGCATAATAATAAAAATGCTGCAGTACTATTAACCTATGTTTAAATTAAATATGTATTTATTTAAATAAATGTACCTTATTTTTTTAAAGATTTATTTAAAAAACACCTAAACTATATGTACTATTATGTATTAAACAGTACAAAAAGAAATGTATAGAATTCATTTAAAAATAACTTAATAAAAAAGGTTCTATTTATTTTTAAATAAAAGAAGGTTTTATCATGAAGTAATATTTATTTTTTGATCATGTTTAATATGTTTAACCTTTTATAATTTTGATATATGAAATAAGGTACTCCCTGCTATAAAGTATAATGATATTGCAATTCACAGAGGAATTCCATGACCATATAGAGGAATGATGCCAAAGGCGAGTTTCTTTATAAGGTTATAGAACTGTGAAGTGATTTGTGATGTCCACCTCATAAACGGCACGGGGTACCTCATTCCTTATAATAAATGATCACACCATCACCTTTCCCACAAACCACTTAAAACCTTGGTGCATAGCTTTTTCATATGAAAGAGACAGCATGTTTGCAAATATCAAGACTAAAAAATAGAATCTCTAGTGCTGAATTTAACACATCAAAAAAGCTGTTAGATATTTGCTCCAAGAAAATATCAGAAACAGTTTAATACCAGTCAGTTTTTTTTTAAGAAGGTGCAGTAGCTTGGAATGTGTAGAAACATGCAGAAAGTTCTAACTTTTCTATACTTAGTCAAGGAATGCAAAAAATAAACATGGTGCAATAAACATTGCCATTCTGCTTGTCATAGTACAGCTAGAAAAACAGAGCAGACGGAAGAAAAGCCATGTTTTGTATTTGTTCTGTAAACTGCTGCGGTAATTATGCTCTGTGACCTGAACTGCTTTTCCTCTCTTCTGCTGGCAGCAGGCATTGTGACGTCAGACCTCAACTACAGTACATTTTTACAGTTGAATAGCTAAATAATTTCTTTTTTATAGGTGACTGGGTATAATATAAAGAAATTAGAGAAAGTATTTTATACAGGCATTGAAGAATCCCATGTATTTTATCATGTGTATATGTCCAACTGATGGACAAATTTGCAGCAGAGTGGTGACATTTGCCAGAGGTAGAGTCCTTCAATGAATGGGTTGGCATTCACGGAAGGATAGTTAAAATATGTATGCATTTATTTCTTCATTAATTGTTTTTCACAAACCTTGGAGCCTAAGCTAAATATGAAATTCATTATGATTACTTTTATGAAATTCATATCCTTATGAAATTTGTATTCTATGCATGAAATGAAAAACAACTGAAAAACCGTAAATAATCCTGTCTTGCAAAGCACCATGTTATAGAAACAACTGTGATTATTCACCAATGCAACGTGCCCTTGTGAGTAAGGTACATGTCTGAGTTTACTATTACACTTTTTAGTAACTTCACAACTTTTGTCTGTTCACCAATTACTAGTGTAAAGTTACTCAAAAGTGTAGACTTACATGTCTCCGCCCCCTCAAACAGAGGGTGGAGCCAAATTTATGAGTGTAAGTTACTACTGCCAAAAAGGAACACTAGTAAGCCCAGCACCACACATGGTCAACCACTGGTACTGCAACACCCTCCCATAGAAAATTAGAGCCAGGACATAAACTAGAACCTCATAGGAAACCTCATAGGAAACAATATTAAATTAAATAATTTATTTTGACATCAAATATATATATGTGTATAAATATACATATGTCTATAAATATACATATGTATATACCACAAAGAGAGTCCAAAATGAAGCGCACACTCGGGGGATAAGGCAAAGTGCAGCTTTAATGAGTCCTGTTATGCTTTTTGACAGCAAGCTGTCTTGATCACACACGGACTAAAAGATCAGGTTCAATACATAGTCTTGTCGTGAAATAAACAAAGGACTTCGGCTAATGCATGCATCAGTTTCAATACATTGGTGGTGGCCATCTTGTAACATGTTCATAGTACAGAATGTAAATGACAAAGCGGATCACAACAAGAACTGCAATGCTCAAATGCCTTCATATGGAATGTTATTGTAACAACCTCAGGACAAAGTAAAATATATACAATTGCATACCATTCCGAATTCATGATTGCGGGATCATTTCATAGATACCATAGGATACAGGACATAAAAGTGCACCAGTGGCTATAACTCTCTGTAAAACAGACTTTAAATACATGGGTGGTCCGATTTGTGCGTATCAATGAGCATGAATGATGGATCGAGGGATCATATGATTAAAGCAGTTGCATAACATGACATAAAGGTGCACTAGTGACTGCATCCATATGTCTCACCAATAGTGGGGTTATAGGTGAGCAGAGCTTGAGAGGGGTAGCACCCTGAGTAAAGGTTCCCTTAGTGGGTGCAAGAAGCTCAAGTGAGTATATACTCGAAAAGAGACCGATATGCTTTTATCCAAGTGGGTAACAAGACAGGCCAAATATGAAAAACCCAGTCCAAAAATACAATGTAATTATGTACGCCAAGTGGCACATGACACAAAGAGGTAATCATACCCAACTGGATTCACAGACAGGAAAAGCATGACCCTAATAAACCATAGATAACAAAGTGTCACATAGAGTAGTGCAAAAACCCCATACATAGTACCAAACATACATAGTATGTCAGGTCTACGCAAATTAAATAAGACATTCAACATAAAATGAAAACGTGTAGTGGAAGCAGAAACTTCTGATCTCTCAAATGTGTAATGCCCGTAAGAAAAGGATAGGGAACCCGTGCATGTATCCCCATACCTCAACAGCTCACCATAGGTAATACTTCATTTGAGAGTGTCCAGGTGGCTGCTGAGGGCATGGAGGAGGCTATTGCAGCCGTGGGCTTACAAAAAAGACTAGTATGTATTGCATTGTCCACAATCTCTATTCTTATGTCAAGATATTCTACTGTGGTTTTACTGATGTATGACTTGCTCCAGTCCCTGAAAACCCTCCGTGTTGCCTAAGAGGTCTTCTTCCCACCATCCGAGAAAGAAGTTCACGAAACTTGAAGCGAAAAACATGCCCATCACAATACCATTTACCTGTTTGTACAGGGAACTGTTAAACAGAAAAATGTTAACAGTGGCTGACATATATATATATATATATCTCACAAATTGGCTCGTCCTTGCTGGCGTTTTCGGAGCTCTGAGGCAGTGCGATCCAAAACAGCAGAGCCACGCCATATAATATCACAAATTACATTTAATTGGCCAAGATACACTGCACTTGCGAACAAGGTCTCTGCGAGACCGAAATGCGTAGGGGCTTTTCTTTTGATTTGGCCCGTATGAATTGTAATTTTAAAAATTAAAGAATTATGACTGACCCGTTAGTGCGACCTGGTAGATATATATATATATACCAACAAAATGCCCAAAAGCTTTCAGGAGGGCACACAGCTGGAAGCCCACCATCCAGTCTGTAAATGCGGCTCTCCGCAATGTTCCTCAATTATCCATTGCTGCCTGACGTGTTTCGACGCAGTTTGCATCTCATCAGAGGCTTGCTTGTCGCATTTCCATAGAACAGGCTCTCTTTTATTTCTATTGTAAGCACGCATGTCCGCATAGTGCTGTGATTATATTGCATGCTGGGAGTTATAGTTCCCTTCTGAGCCCAACTGTATTCCCTGAGTGGGTTTCTATTGAAAAAGTTCTTTTTAAAAGCATTAGTTCTTCTTGGTAGGATTTGGGACATGTTGGAAAGTCTCCATACTTTGACTTCCAGTGCCGAACTGCCGCCGATCAGTTCCGCGGCACGGCCTCTCTTTTTCCTTCATAGAGATGGTGCTCCTCCTACGACGGGGGCCGCCGTTTGTAAAAATGAACCAACAAAATGCCAAAAAGCTTTCAGGAGGGCACACAGCTGGAAGCCCACCATCAGGTCTGTAATTACGGCTCTCCGCAATGTTCCTCAATTATCCATTGCTGCCTGACGCGTTTCGATGCAGTTTGCATTTCATCAGAGGCTTGCTTGTCGCATTTCCATAGAACAGGCTCTCTTTTATTTCTATTGTAAGCACGCATGTCCGCATAGTGCTGTGATTATATTGCATGCTGGGAGTTATAGTTCCCTTCTGAGCCCAACTGTATTCCCTGAGTGGGTTTCTATTGAAAAAGTTCTTTTTAAAAGCATTAGTTCTCCTTGGTAGGATTTGGGACATGTTGGAAAGTCTCCGTACTTTGACTTCCAGCGCCGAACTGCCGCCGATCAGTTCCGCGGCACAGCCTCTCTTTTTACCTTCATAGAGATGGTGCTCCTCCTACGACGGGGGCCGCCGTTTGTAAAAATGAACCAACAAAATGCCCAAAAGCTTTCAGGAGGGCACACTACTGGAAGCCCACCATCCGGTCTGTAATTATGGATCTCCGCAATGTTCCTCAATTATCCATTGCTGCCTGACGCGTTTCGATGCAGTTTGCATCTCATCAGAGGCTTGCTTGTCGCATTTCCATAGAACAGGCTCTCTTTTATTTCTATTGTAAGCACGCATGTCCGCATAGTGCTGTGATTATATTGCATGCTGGGAGTTATAGTTCCCTTCTGAGCCCAACTGTATTCCCTGAGTGGGTTTCTATTGAAAAAGTTATTTTTAAAAGCATTAGTTCTCCTTGGTAGGATTTGGGACATGTTGGAAAGTCTCCGTACTTTGACTTCCAGCGCCGAACTGCCGCCGATCAGTTCCGCGGCACGGCCTCTCTTTTTACCTTCATAGAGATGGTGCTCCTCCTACGACGAGGGGCCGCCGTTTGTAAAAATGAACCAACAAAATGCCCAAAAGCTTTCAGGAGGGCACACAGCTGGAAGCCCACCATCCGGAAACATCGAAACGCGTCAGCCAATGGAGTTTTTATCGTGATGTTGAAAGGAGCCAGCAAGTGAAAGCCGGATGGCTGGCTCCCTGCTGAGTGCCCTTCCAAGCTTTCGGGCATTTGTTGGACAATCTTTTTTGCACTGCAGCCCTGGCGTGGGAAGGTGCACCATTTCTTTAATTTGCAAGAGAGGCTGTGGTCGGAATGGATTCCAGAACCGAACAGCGCAGGAAGACTGGCAAGAAACGTGACTCCTTTCATCTACACGAATCCTACTAAGGAAAGTAAATGCTTTTAAAATAGAAAAGCTAACAGACACCCACTTTGTTGTATTCCGCTTTAGGTGTCCGTATATAGGTTTTCCTGAAACATGTCCTTATATAGGCACAATTCGCATTGCCCTTATATAGGCATAAGATCCCAGTCCTTATTTAGGCATTAGCCATGCACTCCAAATACAGGCATGGTCACTGACATCCGTCCACCCTAACGTCACAACGAGTTCTTAGAAACCAAACCCTAAGCCCAGCACAGGATTATTGATTTCTCCAAGAACTCATCTATTATGCATGAACCACTATTCCTTAAGGGTTCATTCCTGACATCTTCCTCTGTCCGACTTCACGTCAATGCTAACATTCCAAGGCACCTACCAGGTATAAATATACCTTCCCTTGCCCAAGCAAGTTAGAGGAGACCTCGACTTTAGAGGAGCCCGTATCCCGGCCTGACGCACTGACAAGAGACGCTGTCATTCCTGCTCATAGAGAATCCAGCTCCCAGTGTTCTGACTCCCTTCGCGGGGTGTTAGAGTTCGAGATCCGGAAGGAGATTCCCACCTCTCTCATTCTCAAGGTATGGAGCTGACTAGAACCTAGAGGGACTCTTGGCATATCAGACTCTTAGTATACCATACTATAGAATACTGCACCTACTTCTTACCTTGTCCTACACCTAGGTTAGGTTAGGTACACTGGGGTAGAACTAGCTTAGAGAAGCATATTATGAGTACTCGCATTTTTAGCTTATGTTGTTTATATATGAATATATGTGTGATAGCTAAAAGATAATGCTAGCACAGTATTATTTCTTTCTACTGCTTACGCTGTACATTATATATCTTGCATATTGTCTTGTGATCATAACAGCTCATATCTCTTACACGAGAAACAAGACTGTTCAATAAATCCTTTTTATTGAAACGCCCGTCTATTCTTTCTGTGTAACTCTGAAGAAACTAAGCATGCACGATTAGCTGAGTGAAACTGTTATCTATTGTTTCCACGATTCTGAGAGTGTTCCGATTCTAAAGGGAAACAAAGTTGTCATGTTTATGCGGTTGCCAGAAACTACTCCCTTCTTGTTTACAAGGAGTTTCTAGTGGCCTCTGAGTTAGCTGGCACAAAGTAATTAAGTTTAATATACTCGATAGGGACATACTGACCTCAGTCCTATGTCGAATCTATAGGGTGTATTATTCCAATGCTCAGAGCCTATTAGGGAAATAGGAACTACACTACATGGTGCCCAACGGTTTGGTAAGGCACTAATTTAACGCTAGATACTGAGTAACTCAGTCGTGCTTTTCTCTCAGAGACCCCTACTTACATACTCCATAAGACGTCTGGAGTGGGTAGGGTTAAATATCCGCCAAAGCTAAATAGGACAAAAAACCTATAGATTAGCTGTTTGGTTTGTTCAACGTTGAAGGATACAGTGTTCCAAAATATTGTGCACCTTATCTTTTGTTTCCTTGAAACTTGTACTACATTTTTCAAAAAACAAATGTCCGAACACGGAGACAATGGCACCGAGAACGGTGTAAATACGGCTGATCCAGTCGTAATAGCTTTTAACTTTACCGGTTTTAATGAAACCGATGAGGGTGTTATAGACATCCCTCCAAACTTAAGGAGAGCCATCACTCTAAAACTTATAAATCACGGCCTTCCACCAAGAGGAGGTAGAGCAGTTTTCGTGATAGAGGCACACGAATCCTTTCAGACAGAGGTATTCTATTCATGGATAGTATTCCCAGAATCAAATCCAGTAACAAGAGTGTTTCACTTCTTTAAAGAAGACGAACCACCAGAGGAATATATTCCTTTCGAGGATATTGAAATTCCACTCACATACCAGGAACATCATCTCTGGTTTAAAGGCGCCCTAAAACATCACAAAAACATTATCAGGCTCGGTCCACTAGGTAGACCAGGAGCAACATGGCCGATTCTAGCCGGCTACACACCTCATCCTGACATCGATGTAATGTCAGACGAGGAATTACTTACTCAACTAAAAGAGTTAATAAAAATTTACAGACAACTAGTCCAATATGTCATGCAGACTTTCACAGTCCAACCACCAATGACCATTCCAAATCAAACCCCTCAACAGGGGAATACACTTAAAATTACTCCACAGACTTTACACGCAGTCATGGGTAAAATGCCCACAAAACGTGAGCAAATTCCATTCTGGATAGCTCAAAAAATTACTCAAATCGAAGCAGTATTTCCAAATACTAGCCCTTATGAGAAACACAGAATCCTAACAATCTGTTTACCAATGGGAATCACACCACAACTGGAAGATTGCACCACTTGGGGCGCAGTCTTTGCTGCCATCTATACTAAAACACATGGTGTTCCATCAATTGCAGTAATACCAGATGTCCTGAAACAAATTCAAAACGAATACGGGGCAAAACCTGCTCTGAATTTAGGTATGAAATTACTGAAAAACTTCGACCAGGTCTCAACAATAATATTATCTAATATTAAAGGGGAGGCAGCATCAGTGGCGATCCGCCAACGCTTAAGGGAATTTGATGTAACAGAACATCAACATGAACTACCCAGAATAATAGAACAATCTTATGCAGAATTAGGCAGAGATAGTTTGGGTGGAAAACCATTGAAGCCAAAACTATCTGAAAGTCCTGAGAAGGACTCTATTAAACAAAGTCCTACATCTTCTAAAAAGAAGTGGGAAACTAATAAACAAAATTCAAACGAGAAACGTTCTCAATCCCGAGGTAGGTCTCCTCAAAAGGAGCCCTCTGAAAGGAGGTATAACCTCAGGAATAGAGATAATTTAAGAAAACCCGACAGGTATCAAGATACTGATACACGTTCCTCTCGTACCTTTCAGATATCATCACAGACATCGGAAAGAAGAGGAAGGTCAGAACATAGAGAAGAACACGTGAAATCCAAAGACGACAAACACGTTCAGAAAAATTAATCAAAACCTCAATTCACAAAAAGAAGATAGCAGGTCTGAAGATCAGACATGCCGAGAATACTGAGAACACAGCTCAAGAACGGAGAATGGGCTCAGACAATGCTGGACAGTGCAGCAGAAGTCACAATAGCTCGCCAGAACCTGAAGGAACTTCTGGAGATAGTGGACTTGAATGAGTACATTACAGTAGAGACTGTAGACACCAGGGTTAGTACTCCACAAAAGTTATAAGAAATAACACTCCGAATGGAGGGAGACATACCAAGAAAAGTGAAAATACTCTTTTGGGAGAAACTTTCAAGGGGTTATGATATACTTCTAGCAGAAAAAGAATGGCCACCACAATTTGTCAGGGAGTGCCTACATGGTGAGAACATTATTATGCCTGCCTTCTCCAACCATATTCCAATTCACCTAAAATATACTTATGCCAGGAAATGGGCAGTTGCCCAGGCCCCAGCATTATATAAAAATCATGTAGGATGGGATGAGGACTCACCTCACCACAAAATACATCTAAAAAATGAACCTACTGTGCAAAGGCAGTATCCAATAAAGCAAGAAGCTAAAAAACAGGTCAGGGAGATCTTAGATCAACTTGAATACCAAGGGGTGATTGAAACATGCACCTCCTCAATGAACAATCCTTTGTTTCCTGTATCCAAACCAGACAATACATATCGTCTACTTTTGGATTACAGACACTTGAACACTTGTTCTAAAACATTTGCAGTGCAAAATGCACATAGTACAGCATTAATTAATAACATTGTGCGTAAAAAATATAAAACCACATTAGACATCTCAAATGGTTTCTTTTGTCAAAACATAGCACCTGAAAGCAGGTACTTAACAGCTTTCTCAATAATGGGGACCCAGCGTCAATTTTGTAGACTCCCACAAGGGTTCAAAAACAGCCCGGGGTTATTCTCAGTGAGGGTAACAGAGTTACTACAAATTTATGATAATGAGGCATTGTCATATGTCGATGACATCTGTCTGACAGACGATGACCTAGAAAGGCACTTGAACAGGGTGAGTACCATTATATTTGGCTTCGCCTCTGAGGGCTATAAATTCAAATTTAAAAAATTCAGAATTGCCCATCTCAATGTCCTTTTCCTAGGATATGAGCTTTCAAGTGAAGGCAAGAGCCTGGCAGCTAACTTTTTAGAAAAGTGCGTGCTGCTCCAACCTCCAAAAACGCTGAAAAACTTACAATCCATCTTGGGTTTCCTACATTTTGGAAGAACTTACATTCTAAATTACACAGAAAGGGTTAAACCTCTCTACGAACTAATCAAACCTGATTTTTCAACAAAACATTGGACTCAGGAAGACACAGAAATCCTGCGTTCACTCCAAGCTAACATGTTAGCAACAAATCACTTACAAACACGCGTAAATACACGCAATTTAGTGATCCGAATAATTTCGGGTCAATGCGGATTCACCTATTTAACATTTAATGAGGGTGAAAAAGTACCAATAGCATACAAATCACATTTGTATACACAAGCAGAAATGCGCTTCACATCAACAGAAAAAATACTGACAGCAGTTCAAACCGCTGTAGCAAAAGAAAGAGCGCTAGCCCAAGGGAAACGCATTATTGTCGTAACTCCAGTACCTGCCTTAGAGGCGGTCACAAAAGCGAGCATTCCAAATGCAAAAGCTTTACATCATAGATGGATACAATGGGTTAATTCTCTTGCTGTAACAGATGTTGAATATGTTTTTGATCCTGATTTAAAAACACAAGCGTTCCTGCAATATGAACATGAATGTCCTCTGCCCACTGAAATTTTGCCTCTAAATCAGTATGAATTTATAATCAGCACAACCTGCTACAGGGAGTAAGCAAGCTTACAGTGCAGTGTGCGCAATCTTTAAAGGTCGCATGCAAGATGGTAACTTCAGACCAATGGTCACTAAAACTCAATCTCTAGGAGATTGGACAGCTCAGCGAGCTGAACTACAAGCATTTAAACTGGCACTAGAAAGTACAGATCGCGAATTCCCCACACTAATAGTGTGTGATTCTTTTTACTGTGTTCAGTCGTATAATGAATATATACAGAATTGGCTTGAAAATGGGTTCAAAGATGCAAAAGGTGGCACAATAAAGCATAAAACGCTTTGGGAACAAGTAGTTCAGTTGAAAGACGAACTACCAAAAGCTCACGTGATACACACGCTGAGTCATCAACGTGATGGCGTTCACGTTGCAGGGAATTCATTGGCTGATGAAGCCGCAAAGGGGGCTGTTCAGACGGCTTCCGTAGCTGCGATCACTCGTTCAAAAACGAGAATAGACAGTGAGATATTGTTGGCTGTCAATGCTTCAAGCAAAGGCAGTGGTGCAGCGTTACCAAAGAAATTTCCACTCAAGTACTCCTATGTAATTGATGCGAACAACGTTCCTTTTGCTCGAATCCCTGGAGTGGGGGATAGGGTAATTCCAAACATGGAACGTAGATTAGGACTGATCCTAGCAGCACATGAAGGGATAGCCTCTGCCCATGCAGGTGTTTCTGCAACAGTATCTTTACTTAAACAAAGATATTGGTGGCCTGGCATTTGGAAACAGACCAAGAACTATGTTTTGGAATGTGAAATATGCCAACAGATGAAAGTTTCCACAGTGAAACGTCCTGCGCAGACACCCCTGTTGATTTCAGACAAACCATTAGCTTGTGTTTACCTGGACCACTGCGGTCCCTTGCAAAGGGACGGTAACTATAAATATATAATGGTCGCAGTGGATTCGTGCTCAAGGTTCCTATGGATATGGCCTCAGCGCTCGGCTGACGCTCGAACTGTTATAAAAGACTTGCGAGTCATTATCGGCACATACGCAATAGGCACACTACATTCTGACCAGGGCCCTGCGTTTAGCTCTCGGGCTTACAAAGAAGCCATGGCCAGTTTGGGCGTTGCATTGCGGTACTCCTCTCCGTTTCATCCTGAGGGAAATTCTGTTGTGGAAAGGAAAAACTGGGACATAAAGCAGTCTATAACAGCTAGAGTATTAGGTTCGGGTGATGGGTGGGTCAAACATCTTTATGGGGTCCAACGCTCATTAAATAATTTGCCAAGAAGTTCTCTAGGGGGTCACTCCATATGAGGTCCTATTTGGGACAAGAATGTGGGTTCCTGATCTTGAATGTAAAGGCACAGTGGTGGAAAATACACCCTTTGATATCAAAGATCGTTTGGCTGTTTTACAGGATCTAAATGAACTAAGATCGAAACAAAGCAACGTGTTCCTGAAGCCAACCACCACTGGGGAAAAACCGGCAGTCCCAGCAAGGCCTGTCTGGATCCCAAAAGTTGGGGATCTAGTCAGAGAGAAGACTGCAGACAAGAAGGAATTTGGACCTTCTTACAGACAACCAGTACCTGTCCTAGCCGTCCACGGAACAAGAACAGTACTTCTGCCGCCCCTTGCTGGAAAAAAGGAGAAAAGATTTGTGTCAATCGACCTCATCAAACCACAGTATGTGGCCAATACTAAATAGGAGGCCTCGTGGACTCCGACCTAGTAGCAGACACACTCCTCTCGCTACTATCCAAGAGGTTCAGACTGAAAGACTCATAACCATCGAGAATTCAGCAGTAACAGATGAAGGACTAAGCAACAATGCTATGGAACTCATCCCTCTTGAAACTCAAGTAACAGTTCGTCCAGATACACCTGTCTACACCAACGTAACACGTGATCAACTGGTTCCAGCGATTTCAACAAATCCTGATGCAATTCCAACAATTATACGTTTTCTGAGGATCCGAGTGAACCTGAAACGACGCCAGCATCAAAAACTTTCAAACAGCGAGGACAAGACCTTTTTCATTTCCTGAAAGAGACTTATCTGGTTTCACCATGGATTGAACTATGGATTATTTCTGGAATATTTTTCTTTCTGCTTTGGCTAGCTTTGGTTATGACTATCAGCGTGCTTATAAATGGCAGATACATCCATATGGACACTGAAAGTAAAAATGTGAACTTACTTTTGAAACAACACAAATCATCCCATCGTGAAGCAAGAGACTTGTCAGCAGTGAACATCACAGCCGTTCCTATACAGGATGGTATAGTGTGGGACAAAACTGATTTTGACATATTCGGCCCTACGGAACTTTTGAACATTCCACATTTATTTAAAATTTCATTAAGTGATTTTATTACCTCCAGTACCTATTCTGATGATTGGGACTTTGAGACTGTAAATGATATGATGTCTGATCTAGAAAGGTCTGCAGCATTCTCTAACAATGAATACTTAGAGGGTTCATCAGACTACGAACAGCTTTATTGTTACAACCACTATGGTCATCATTTCTTGCATAAATCTGCAACACTTGGAAATGTGTTTATGTTTAACCAAAGGGAACATTGTCCTACACCGCCAAAAGGTAGTTCAAAAACGTTTGCTAAAAAGTTTCCATATTTTTCAGGGTACAATACATCTGATCCAGAAACATTTTTCTATAAAAATGTAAACGAAACAGGACAGAAAATTATGTTAACTAATACAAAACAGATTTACTCTGCACCCTTTATTACCCAACTGTCTAGACATGGATTTGACTTTTGGAAAGACGCAATAGACACAAAATCTGTCTAAGGTTCTAAAGATTGGCAAGTACAGGGGATAGAAGCTTTGTTTAGAGCATGTATCATCCCTCAGCAAATAATGTTTTTGAATGGCACTGTGCAACAAACATCTTGCCTTGGTTTAGCCAAGATCAAAGACATGAAAACCAACACCTGCAAGTAATAACACTACACAGGAAGTGGTTACAGTAGACACAATACTACAAACCAATCTAACAGATCCTAATTGGAGAAAATGGTTACTCTGGCCCACAGACACAAACATCTGTCAAGAAAGATTCCTGAATAGAAGACAGGGCTTTACTATCCATAGGCCAGACCCACGATATGTTCAACGACAACATCCGGGGGTAGTAACAACATACAGTGTAGGAAAATTGTGCCTCGACTGGCTACAAAAATCTACACTTGAGGATGTGAAACAACACTTATCTTTACTTAAAGAAGACGCAGACCTTAGGGAATTCTTGCTAGGACCAAGAAAACCGCGTCAAAATCTTTTCATTTATGCCAGCATTTATGCTGCTTATAATGAAGTGTGGAAGGTTTCACAGGCAGAGGCCGCAGAACGAATACGTGAACTTGATCATATTAACTTAGAGAAAACTCTCTCTGTGGTCGACAATGGGTTAGCAACTTTGTCATCCAGAATTTATTCATTGGACAACATTGTATCCTCTGCTATTGACATACTGGAACAAGATTTAGCCATGTTACAACAAGGCCAATCACAGTTACGTTCTATTATGTTATTAGGCTGGACGCTGCAATCTTTGCGTGCGGGCTATGTGCCTTGGCGTTTTATCAACACGTCGTCTCTGTTTGCAGAATACAATCTAACTGATAAACAGATCAAACTGGCACAAAGGGGAGCAAAGTATACAGTGCTGAGCATTGAAAAACTGGAAAAATTACCATTTACGGTAGCCGAAAAACCAGCTACAGAATGGCTTATCTATGGCAAAATAACTCTGCCTGTCACTACTTTTCAGTTTCAGTATTGCCTCAAACAAATGCAAGCAGGCAAATATGAAAGGTTGGGTAAAGAATACATTAAGACATCCTGGGATTTACCTTACGAATACAGATGTTGGAGTGGGGATCGTGAAGTGTTTCTAAGCGGTACACACTGTGAAAATGCACTAAGCGGTTCACTCATATGTCAGGACATTTCTTTACACGGGGCTTGTAATGGTTCTGTGGCAAACTTGTCCTGCCACCAGCAGGTTACACCGGCTGCTGTGATTAATCCAACGTTTGGCCAACTTTCTAACGGGAGTTACCTCATGTTGAATGATCAGAGTTCCTGTGGCATGTTGCCAGGCATCCCATATCTGGTGACGGTCGACTCCAGGGTTACTTGTTGTATGCAAGTATTGTTCCCCCCAATAGACACAGTCAGGGAGTCGCCTCTATGGCCTTCATTGAATGTTTCTTTTATACGTTTTGATACTTTAAGCAGAATGAAAGTCATGCTTTTGCAACAGACCGTGCCTTTGACCTCGGCCAAAGAAATCTATGATTTACAAATTGCAAGGACTTCAGCTGAGATACAGGCTTTAATTTGTACAAACTGCCCTATACATTTCGTAGAAATGATGGGACGTATCTTAAACATGTCTGATATGAGCGGGATTGTACATGTATTTAAGACCATCTGTTCAGGACTGTTAGCACCCTTCCAGGCAGTCCTCGGAATCATCCCAAACTTCGCACATTCGGTGTTTGGTGGTGTGCCATTAATTCTAGCACTTGTTGCAGGAATCCTATTTCTATTCCTACTATTATGCTATGGCAAGCCTATCCACCGACATCACTCCGAGCGATGTGGAGAAAGCTCTCCTAGAACGGCAGTGCCGTGAGCGCATAGTGCAACTTTTGGGCATACCTCGTCTATGGGAACTTAATACAACATGGTTTCTGTCCTTCAGACCAATCTGGCAAGATTGCATCTTACCTGTTCTACGCTGCCTGCTTTGCGGTGAAGAATGCGTGCTAGACACCTGTCTAACACTCCCATCAGTCATGCCAACGGATATCGATACTCTGCTGGACCCGATAACGGCACATGCTCTGTGTTGTCCCCAAAGGCTACCAATCCTGATGACAGCATTCATTGAGATCTCACAGACGCTTCCTGCTGCTGCTGAGGTACGAGATGGATCAACAGGCACACAGGTAACAACGGACGCGAACATTGCTGCGGCATCCTATGCTGAGGGCGATACTTCACATTTCTGTGCAGTCAACCTTCTGAATGAGGTGTTCCAAATGTCACCAACCTCGGTAGACGATATTTTGTCTACAGAAATAGATGATTTCATGTTTACACCAGACCCATACACTGACTTTGATTCGGCTCACAGTGTACCAGTGACGCAATGAATTTGGCCTTCATATTTTCAAAACTTGGAACTTTTCCAAAATTGAACTTTTTCTTTTTCTTTATTTTTTGAAAATACATGGCAACTCAATCTGCTTACAGTAGAACTATTCATATAAAACTGACTTCTTTGAATACTTCCAGGGACACATTGTCACCTTATTTTACTATAATTTCATTTTAGCATCATGTTATGAAATGGCTTTGATTTTTGAAAACTTGTCAACCATTTCGTATATTTCTGTTTATTCATTCATGTTGCATTTTATTTATGATATATGCTTAGAATGAAAAAATGCTTTAAAATGTACAGTACCTATTGCATTACATGTTTTAGTAACAGTTTCTTTTAAAGACTTCTTTTAATATGCTTTTAGAAATGTTTTTAGCAACATGTGGTACTCAGTTTAATGTTTAGCATTTAATGTTTAGCATTTAGTATTATCGTTCATTCGAAAGTGGAGTGGGTGTTGTATTCCGCTTTAGGTGTCCGTATATAGGTTTTCCTGAAACATGTCCTTATATAGGCACAATTCGCATTGCCCTTATATAGGCATAAGATCCCAGTCCTTATTTAGGCATTACCCATGCACTCCAAATACAGGCATGGTCACCGACATCCGTCCACCCTAACGTCACAACGAGTTCTTAGAAACCAAACCCTAAGCCCAGCACAGGATTATTGATTTCTCCAAGAACTCATCTATTATGAATGAACCACTATTCTCTATTCTCACTATTCCTTAAGGGTTCATTCCTGACGTATTCCTCTGTCCGACTTCACATCAATGCTAACATTCCAAGGCACCTACCAGGTATAAATATAGCTTCCCTTGCCCAAGCAGGTTAGAGGAGACCTCGACTTTAGAGGAGCCCGTATCCCGGCCTGACGCACTGACAAGAGACGCTGTCATCCCTGCTCGCAGAGAATCCAGCTCCCAGTGTTCTGACTCCCTTCGCTGGGTGTTAGAGTTCGAGATCCGGAAGGAGATTCCCACCTCTCTCATTCTCATGGTATGGAGCTGACTAGAACCTAGAGGGACTCTTGGCATATCAGACTCTTAGTATACCATACTATAGAATACTTCACCTACTTCTTACCTTGTCCTACACCTAGGTTAGGTTAGATACACTGGGGTAGAACTAGCTTAGAGAAGCATCTTATGAGTACTCACATTTTTAGCTTATGTTATTTATGTATATGAATATATGTGTGATCGCTAAAAGATAATGCTAGCACAGTATTATTTCTTTCTACTGCTTACGCTGTACATTATATATCTTGCATACTGTCTTGTGATCATAACAGCTCATATCTCTTAGACGAGAAACAAGACTGTTCAATAAATCCTTTTTATTGAAACGCCCGTCTATTCTTTCTGTGTAACTCTGAAGAAACTAAGCATGCACGATTAGCTGAGTGAAACTGTTATCTATTGTTTCCACGATTCTGAGAATGTTCCAATTCTAAAGGGAAACAAAGGTGTCATGTTTATGCGGTTGCCAGAAACTACTCCCTTCTTGTTTACAAGGAGTTTCTAGTGGCCTCTGAGTTAGCTGGCACAAAGTAATTAAGTTTAATATACTCGATAGGGACATACTGAGCTCAGTCTTATGTCGAATCTATAGGGTGTATTATTCAATGCGCAGAGCCTATTAGGGAAATAGGAACTACACTACAACTTAGGGATGATTTGTGCTCGGAGTGGAACTTTAATTCCCAGCATGCAGCATTTCGAACCTAGCACTATGCGGAGCCCACTGAGGGATGTGAACAAATCAAATTTGCATGCAGAATGAAGAAATAAAAGAGAGCCTTGCCTGTTATGCTCCTTAACAAGCCTCTGATGATGATGTGCCAAACATCAAAACGCGTCAGGCAATAGAGTTTTTATCGTGATATTGAAAGGAGCCAGCAAGTGAAAGCCGGATGGCTGGCTCCCTGCTGAGTGCCCTTCCAAGCTTTCGGGCATTTGTTGGACAATATATATATATATATATATATATATATATATATATATATATATATATATATATATATATATATATATATATATTCACTGAAAAAACCATAGGTTTCAGGGGCGTTATAGTTAGTTGGACATTTCACTCGTACAAAACCATAGAAATTCCCCCGTTATAGTTAGTTCAGCTAACTATAACTCGCGCGCCCGCAATGCACTGCTGATGACGTCACATATTACATCACTCATGACATGGTCAGTGACATCACTCATGACATCACTCATGACATCACTGATGACATCTCAAATGACATCACTGATTACATCACTGATGACATCATCCTTGTGATAGAGTGGCAGACCTCCTCTCACCCTAATATAACCTTTGATACACACACTCAAAAATACAAACTAACATTTTCAAAACAATGGACATACCGATACCAATTACAACACACCTATTCAGAAATTCCAAGATCTACACACACATCCACTCATTCACCAACAGTCCCTATACAGTCACTCATACATGTACTCACTCATCATATGTACTCATACACATATACATCCTGTTACACACCGCCACTCATCCATAGAGTTACTCACACACATAGTCACACATGCAAACAAAGTATCAAACATCCATTTACTTGCATATACAGTTATACACACACTACCACACTTACTTCTACAGAAACTTACACATACTTACTCTCTTAAACAATCACTTATAGACACACCTACTTATTTGTACAGGAACTCTTCCAATCTCTCACTCTCACATATACTCACTTATATACACCAATACTCACATATACTAGTTTAAAACATATGTAGTTACTCATAAAGACACTATTGAGACAGTCATTCACTCACTAACACACCCATACACATACTCATCCACCTATACAGTCCTGCACACATGCTGTCTTCAACACATACAAACAGTGAGTCACTCATTCATGCATCTATGCACTAAGTAATACCCCCACCGAACCATACAGACACTCAGACACTCATACTGATACTCAAAAAACCAACTAATAACCCATATAGACACTCATGTAGCTACTCACCAACCCTTGCAGCCACTTATACACAAAGTGAGAGACTGATACAGATATTTTCATATTTAAACATTACTCACTAACACATGTATTCACTAAGATACACTTAGTCAGTTATACAATCAATTTTACAAAAAAAAATCATCCATTTAGACACTTATATACCCATTTATTCTTCCATCGACCTTGAGATATACATATATAAAACATATTTAATTTTCAGAAAAACACACATTCACTGGATGATGTCATCAGTGATGTCATCAGTGATGTCATTTGAGATGTCATCAGTGATGTCATGAGTGATGTCACTGACCATGTCATGAGTGATGTAATATGTGACGTCATCAGCAGTGCATTGCGGGCGCGTGAGATATAGTTAGCTGAACTAACTATAACGTGGGAATTTCTATGGTTTTGTACGAGTGAAATGTCCAACTAACTATAACGCCCCTGAAACCTATGGTTTTTTCAGTGAATTTCTAAGGTTTTTTAAATGCTAATTTCTAACTATAACGTGCCTGAAACCTATGGTTTTTTCAGTGAATATATATATATATATATATATATATATATATATATATATATCTACTGGCGGTCGCCAGTAGATAGTTATAGTTACAACCTATTATCCATAGGAAATCCGCGACATTCTATTTGAAATAACTCTCTTGCCGGTTGACGTATCTTCGCAAAATTTTCAAACTTTGTGGCCCGCTCCGGTCCGCTCCTACCCTGAAAGTCTCGGGGGGATTCGTCAAGCGGGGGCCGAGAAAAAAGGGGGGTCCCAAAACACGTTTTCCCCATGCAATTTTTCATAGGAAACTTTAGACACGGGTACAGCCCGAACTGCTGAACGGAATTACACCAAATTTGGCAAAGAGGTAGTTCTTGGTTCAGAAAGAACCCTTTTTGTTAAATGGTGTAAATCCGTTCAGTAGTTGCTGAGAAAATCAAAAGTAAAAAGATAGTGATATCTATGGCCGAGTAGGGTCCGCGTACCCTCCCGATCACGAGCTGCATGTTAATTGGCTGTCAGCTGGCTGTCAACATTCCGATTCAGGAAATGTTGGCAGCCATTTTGTCCCTCGGTAGAACCGAGGGACAGAAACAAGTGCGCAAAGCGCACAAAGGGGGCAGGGTAGAAACACCCTGACCCCTAGGTTTGCTCAGGGGTCCCACAAGGACCCCCTGGGCAAAAAAAAAAAGAACATTTTTTTTAAAAACAATCGGCAGGAAGCGCTCAGGGTGCGCGAATCCTGCCGAAAAAAAAAAAAATCGAAGCGCGGTCTCCCGCGCTTCGATTGTATTTTGCCCCCGGGTGGCCCAAGTCCCGGGGGCATGGTGGGGGGGTTAATTTTATGTGTGGGGGGCCTCAAAGGGCCCCCCAAGCCCCGGGGACTGCCACCCCCCGGGGCTTTTTTTAAAATGGTGCAGGAGGGCTCTGAGCCCTCCCGCAGCCCGGGGACCACCACCTCCCCGGGGCTTTTTTTTTAAAAATTGAAAAACCTGTGTGGGGGGCTCCAGCCCCCACACGCCCCGGGACCGCCACCTCCCCGGGGCACTAAACATTTAAATATGGGGGTCCGTTACGGACCCCAGAGCCCAGGGACCACCACCTCCCCGGGGCTGTGCAACTTAAGGGAGGGGGCCGCGCGGCCCCCTCCTGGAGCCCTTGATGGCCCTGGGGACCGCCACCCCCAGGGCCGGCTCCTGCAGTGTCCCGGGGTGCCTACCCCCAGGACGCTGTAGTTTGCTATGGCAGGACGGGAGCCTCGCGGCTCCCGTCCTGCCATAGCAAGCTGCTTTGGATATTGGAAGAGAGAGCAGGGAAACCTGCTCTCTCTTCCAATATCCAAAGCCGATGCTTTCCACATGGGGAGCTGCATCTTAGCAGCTCCCCATGTGTAAAGCAATGCCGGCTCCCAAGGGACGCGGGGAGCCGGCGGGACTGTGGGGGCTTGGGGACCCCCACAGTCCCCAACGGAGAGGGCCAGCCCCGGGGGATGGGGTCCCCGGGGCAAGTAGTGGCCCGGGAGGGGGCCACGCGGCCCCCTCCCCAAAGTTTAAAAAAACTAAAAAAAAAAAAAGGGTATGGCCGGCCCCGGGGGATGGGGTCCCCGGGGCCTTAAATGGGCAGAGGAGGGGGCCACGCAGCCCCCTCCAAAGAATAAAAATAAAAATAGAGGCCATGCCCCGGGGGATGGGGTCCCCGGGGCCAATACAGGCCCAGGGAAGGGGGCCACGCGGCCCCCTTCCCGTTTCTTTTAACATTTTTAATTAAAAAAGGGGTAAGGCCCTGGGGGATGGGGTCCCCAGGGCCCAAAAACAGGAAAAAGTAAGGGGGGCCACACAGCCCCCCTTCAGGGGACAAAAAAAAAAACGATCGGGCCCGCAGGCCCCGCCCCCTTCCTTCACCACTCTGCAAACGCGCCCCTGGCGCGTTTGCAGAGGGGGACAATTCCCCTTGAATACTGGGGGTCCCTGGGGCCAACTAGCCCACCAGGAACCTCCAGTATGCGCCAGGGGCTGCGTTGCAGAGAGGTGTACAGAGGCCACGCCCCTTTTTACACCTCTCTGCAACGCAGCTCTGTGGCGCTTTTGGATATACCTGTTGGGCTAGTTGGCCCCCAGGGACCCTCAGGATTCAAGGGAGTTAATCCCCCGACTTAAAACGCGCCACGGGCGCGTTTGCACAGTGGTGAAGGGAGGGGCGGGGCTTCAGGTGACATCTGTGCAAACGCGCCCCGTGGCGCGTTTTAAGTTGGGGATTAAATCCCCTTCAATCCTGAGGGTCCCTGGGGGCCAACTAGCCCAACAGGTACATCCAGAAAGCGCCACAGAGCTGCGTTGCAGAGAGGTGTAAAAGGGGTGTGGCCTCTCTACACGTCTCTGCAACGCAGCCCCTGGCGCATATTGGAGGTTCCTGGTGGGCTAGTTGGCCCTAGGGACCCTCAGGATTCAAGGGACTTAATCCCCCAACTTAAACGCCCCACGGGGCGCGTTTGCACAGATGTCACCTCAGGCCCCGCCCCCTCCCTTCACCATTGTGCAAATATTCTTCTAAAATCATCCGAAATACGAATTCCGATTTACTCACCTGTTATCAGGAGAGACCTCAGTGCTGCATCTTTCAGCCCAGTACTAATCCTGAAAAGTAATTTTAACCGTACTTACCAGTAACTTGAATTTCCTTCCATAGGATATCATTGCCTGCTTTTTGCTGAAAAAGTTTCTAAGTGTTGATTTTTGAAACATACAAATATTCCTCTAAAATCAGCCGAAATCCGAATTCTGATTTACTCAGCTGTTATCAGGAGAGACCTCAGTGCTGCATCTTTCAGCCCAGTACTGGTCCTGAAAAGTAATTTTAACCGTACTTACCGGTAACTTGAATTTCCTTCATAGGCTAACATTGACTGGTTTCACTTGGAAATTCTTCTAAGTGTGGAGTTTTGGAACTTTATAATATTCCTCTAAAATCAACCAAAGTACGAATTCCAATTTACTCACCTGTTATCAGGAGAGAACCCAGTGCTGCATCTTTTAGCCCAGCACTGACCCTGAAAAGTAATTTTAACCGTACTTACCAGTAACTTATATTTTCTTCCATAGGAATCCATTGTCTGGTTTTTGCTGAAAAAGTTTCTAAGTGTTGATTTTTGAAACATACAAATATTCCTCTAAAATCAGCCGAAATCCGAATTCTGATTTACTCACCTGTTATCAGGAGAGACCTCAGTGCTGCATCTTTCAGCCCAGTACTGGTCCTGAAAAGTAATTTTAACCGTACTTACCAGTAACTTGAATTTCCTTCCATAGGCTAACATTGACTGGTTTCACTTGGAAATTCTTCTAAGTGTGGAGTTTTGGAACTTTATAATATTCCTCTAAAATCAACCAAAGTACGAATTCCAATTTACTCACCTGTTATCAGGAGAGAACCCAGTGCTGCATCTTTTAGCCCAGCACTGACCCTGAAAAGTAATTTTAACCGTACTTACCAGTAACTTATATTTTCTTCCATAGGAATCCATTGTCTGGTTTTTAGCAGAAAAGTTTCAAAGTGTCGATTTTCACAAACTACAAATATTCCTAAAAAATCGCCTGTATGACTTAAACGCATTCTTTCAACTGTTTACAGGAGATGCACCAGTGCTGGATCCAGGATCCAACACTGAGTAAGAAAAAGTAACGATAACAGTTTTTACCTTCTAAGTGAATTTCCTTCCATAGGATAACATTGGTGATTCTATGAGAAAAAGTTTCTAAGTGTCAACTTTTAAAGTACAATAATATTCCTTAAAAATCACGACTGTAACCAAAACGCTTTTACTCAACTGTTTACAGGAGATGTCCCAGGACTGAATCTAGGATCCAGTCCTGTGGTTAGAAAAAGTAATCCATAAAGTAACTAATTGCATTTAACTAGAAATTCACATTGAGCTGAATGTTGCATTGTGTTTGAAAATGTGTTGCCCATTGCAACAACTGTAACTACTGTACTTAAAAGTCTATTGCCTATGTGCAAAGTATTTAAACTAAAGTAATTCATTCTGAGAAAGTATTTTTTGTAATGTAATGTATAATGTAATTACAATGTAATTTAAAAAATAAAATATGTAAAAAAAAATTGTTTCTAAAAATGTAGTAAATCAGTATGAAAAAAATGTATATAACAATTAATACATTTAAAAATTGTCATTTACAAAACCTTTGAAATTCACTGAAAAAACCGTAGGTTTCAGACATGTTATAGTTACAAATTAGCATTTAAAAAACCTTTGAAATTCACTGAAAAAACCATAGGTTTTAGGAACAGTTATAGTTAGTTGGACATTGCACTCGTACAAAACCCGTGAAATTCCCCCGTTATAGTTAGTCCAGCTAACTATAACTCGCGCCCGCAATGCACTGCTGATGACGTCACATATTACATCACTCATGACATGGTCAGTGACATCACTGATGACATCACTGATGACATCTCAAATGACATCACTGATGACATCACTGATGACATCATCCATGTGATAATTTCATGCATCTTCTCACACCCTAATATAACCTTTGATACACGCACTCTAAATTACAGACTGCCATTCGCAAAACCATAGACACTCCAACACCAATAACTACATACCCACTCACTGATTCTTAGGTCTACACACACACATCCACTCACTCACCCGTACAGTCACTCATACTTATGGTCACTCAGTACAGGACTATCATATGCACTCATACTCCTATATAGACACTCAAACACCGCCACTCATCCATAGAGGTACTCACACACCTAGTCAGTCATGCAAATAATTAAACACACTACCATTTACTCACCTATACAGTTATACACACACCAGCTCACTTACTCATACAAATACTAGCACATTCTTACGCTCTTATACAATCACTGATACAAGCACACACTCATCCATACAGCCACTATCACAATCACTCTCTCTCGCTTATAGCTATTTATATACTCCAACACACATATATACTGCCTTTCACATATGTAGTTACTCACACATGTACCACTGGGACATACATTCACTCACTAACACACTCTTACACACACTTACCCACCCATACAGTCTATCACAGATGCACTCTTGAAACCATCCACCCAGTGAATCACCCACTCACACATCTATGCACAGAGTCGCACACACCCCTCCCACACAAACACTTAGGCATCCATACAGATACTCACACAAGCATTCAATAACTCATATAGACACTCATGTAGCTATTCACAAACACATGCAGCCACTTACACAGCAACAGACAGATGGATACAGACATTCACCCAGTTTAGTCACTAACCCATGCATTCAGTAAGATACGTTAAATCACTCACTTATACAGTCAGTCATGCACCTACTAAATCATCCATACAGACACTTACACACCCACTCATTCTTCAATACGTCTTTTCCTATATATATTAAAAATATTTAAACTTTACAGAAACACACAGTCACTGGATGATGTCATCAGTGATGTCATTTGAGATGTCATCAGTGATGTCATCAGTGATGTCACTGACCATGTCATGAGTGATGTAATATGTGACGTCATCAGCAGTGCATTGCGGGGGCGCGAGTTATAGTTAGCTGGACTAACTATAACGGGGAATTTCACGGGTTTTGTACGAGTGCAATGTCCAACTAACTATAACTGTCCCTAAAACCTATGGTTTTTTCAGTGAATTTCAAAGGTTTTTTAAATGCTAATTTGTAACTATAACGTCCCTGAAACCTATGGTTTTTTCAGTGAATATATATATATATATATATATATATATATATATACACACCACACACACTTTCTGGTGCTTTTATTTAACCATAAAGATATGTAGCAGTTCACTTTTATCCTTACGCGTTTCAGCCCTCCCAGGAGTCTTGATCACAGATACATGTTATCCATTCAAACTGACCATGTGTCTCTCATAGACAAATGCCAAACAACCTTTTTATTCAGTAGTTTTCCAGTCATGTTAATTTTGGAGAGCACATTGGAAAACAGTAAAAACAGTTAACTTCAAACACCACGTACTTGTACCAATCTCAGTCCAATATTCTAAACGCTGCAGTGTTAGGGGCCGATTACGATCTTGGTCAGAAAGCCTCCGACCTTAGGTTGGAGGCTTTCCGACCGAGATGCTCGGTTTCACTTCCGACCACTTACTTACAATGTAGGCGGTCGGACGTGAAAGCAGCCAGTTATTCCGGCTGGATTCCGAATCGGAGACCGACCCGTAATCCCTATGGACAGCATTTTACGCCGTCTGGATTCTATGCTCGGTTTCCGGCAGGTTTTTTATGCCAGGCTTACTGACATGGAAACCATTATAGACTAATGGGGTAACCCAATCAACTTCCAAGGACCTGGGTAAAGTGTAATACGAATAACAAGTGGTCCCAAACGTTTTTCCCAGACAAGCCAAGGAAACATTTGTATTAAACTTCCCTAATTAAATATGCTAGGTTGCTTAAATGTTCAGCACAGGGTAATTAATACATGGGAAAAATAAATACTCTTATGTACGCACCAGGGAGAAAGAAGAAACAACCACATTGTCTTAAGTAGAGAACTGCGTTTTATGTACTCTCTTGTTAACAAAGCGGTAAAGACATTACCATTATTAACAATACATCATAATCAGACAGACACCTTGGGTAGAGAATGCAGGGATGCAGGCACAAGGAGACAAGGCACAGCAAGAAAAGATAGAAGAAAGGGTAGTGGAAAAGGTCAAGGCAGGGGAGCAAGTGGACGGGGCAAAAGAAAGTAAGGAACTTAAAGTTAATAAACTGCTATATATGAGGGTGACAAAGCCCTTGGGAGCACACTTAATATTGGCAACGAAAGATAAAATATGGAAAAGGGAGCATGTGGAGATGTTAAAATTACTACATAGAGAATTACGGGCGAAAGAAGGGTTGAAGGAGGAATAATTCAAATTGTCTAAATGGCCTAGGGTGCCGACGACAATAGAAAATTGGACACCGGCTTTCCTAATTTTTGCTAGTGTATACTGTGAAAAATAACCAGAGAGGTGTGTCTCCTTGTTCAAATACATGTATGTGATCAGACGAGTGCAGATCACATATGGGGGTCACGCTTGGTCACACTATGATGAGGAATTCCAGGTGTGCTTAGCATGTGATCCAGAAGAAAAATGGGGGGAGATTGCTACGGATGTTTATCAACAGACAATGGGTTCAGTTAAGTTCGGGAAGACCACATTTACTGCAAAAGGCCTTTAATTAGTCTATCTGTTCTTTCAAACCCATCTCACCTGTGAGGGGTGTGGACCGGGCAGATGAACCAGGGAGGAGTGTAGGGGACATGCTGGGATTTTAACAAAGGTATCCGCACAAGAGAATATTGTAGATTCTGGCATGAGTGCTCTAAGTGTGCAGGAAGACATCTCCTTGTGCAGTGCTTTGGGGCTGGGACTAGCGGTTAGGGTCAGCTGACAGGGCAATGGAACCGCCACAACAACACGTACGGTGGCCAGCAAGGGAATCAGACAACAGAGGGCAGGGGAGGACATGGGGCATATGGAAATATGGGCAAGGGCTCATACACCAATTAACATACACTATTTAGATGCATGATTGGTGCAATACCCCATCAGAGAGGATGTACAATTGTTAGGGAAGGTTTTCGGGAGGGTTTCAGGCTAGGGTACTAGGGACCAAGGTGTAGTAGATGGGCAGAGAACAGAAGGTCAGGGCAATCTCATAAACGGGTGGTGCAGGGGAAACTGCTAAAGGAAGTACAGGATGGCAGGGCCATTTAATACATGGCCAATGCCAGATCTGATCATCTCACTCATCGGGGTGGAACCAAAGAAGGAGATGGGTCAACTTTGCCTCATACAACAGTTGTCTTGGACGGAGGGAGCTTCCGTCAATGATTTTATATTTGAGAAAATAACTTCGGTTTCATATTCATCAGTGGACTTTGCCAAGGCGCTGGTAGAAAAGGTGGGAAACAGGGCACAGAAGGCAAAATGCGACATAAAATCAGCTTTTAGGCTGTTGCAAGTACATTTAGAAGACTTTCATTTGTTGGGGATTCAGTATGACAGACAGTGGTTCATCGATAAAGCGCTACCCATGGGCTGTTCCATCTCTTGTGCCATGTTTGAGTGTTTCCTACAGTTGGTGTTCACATGGCAGATGGGCAAGGATACGGTGACCCACTACCTTGACTACTTCTTCCTGGTGGGTCAACCCTGTTCAACGGACTGTCAACCACAGTTGGCAAGTTTTCACGAGCTCATGGGTGAACTAGGAGTGCCACTAGTTCCAGAGAAGATACTAAGTCCAAGCACGGTGTTGTCATTTTTGGGGATCGAACTGGATTCAGTGGCCATGGAGGCATGCCTCCTGGTAGACATGAAACTGCACATGCAGATGTTGCTCAACAGTATGTTTGCAAAGCCAAAAATGACAGTGAAGGAAGTACAGGTGCTGTTGGGCATTTGAACTTTGCGTGCAGGGTAGTGTGGAAAGGGAGGACATTTTGTAGTTGACTGAGCCTGTCTTTGGCAGGACTCTCGCTGGCGCACCATCACATGCGCTTTTCGGTGGGCACGAAAAGGATTTACGCATGTGGTGCAGGTTCCTGGAGGATTTCAATTGCATCCCAATATTGGCCCCAAAAGAGTGCGAATGGGATGTGCAAATATATTCTGACGCCACAGGGGGCATCAGTTTTGAATTGTACTGGCGGGGCATGGTGTGTGCGGAAGAGTGGCTGGGGAACTGGAAATCTGGGATGGGAGCATTGCTTTCCTAGAATTTTTCCCTCTAGTGGTAGCAGTCATGTTCTGGGGGCAAGAACTGGCACAAAGGAAGGTTCTTTTTAGAATAGACAACATGGCAGTGGTACATGTGGTGAACAAACAGTAAGCAAGGAATTCACAGGTTCTTAAACTGCTGCGTGTATTCATAATGGGCTGCTTTAAAGGCCAGGCATGTGCCAAGGGAGGTCAATGACATTGCGGGTGCTTTGTCTCATTCACAGTGGGAGAGGTTTCATGTGCTGGCCACGGAGGCGGATGAGGTCAAGACACCTGTGTCGGCGGGTTTGTGGACAATAGGTGGGAAAGGATACTGCAGTTGGTGGTAGGGTTTCTGGCGGAATCTGACTAAGAAATCGTATATGCAGGCTTGGCAGGAGTTTCTAGCCAGTGGGGTAAGGCAGATGTTGGAAGTTTGGGCCAGGGAAGAGGATGTTGTGCAATTTATCCTGATGTTGATCGAAAAGGGGTAATCTCGGATTACGATTACAGGGAAACTGGCGAGGATTGCCTTCATGGGCAAGCTGTATTGGTGTTATGCACCGTCGGCTGGGGAACTGGGGAGACGTATGCTGGAAGGATGGGCAAGGGAAAGAGGTACTTGGGTGCGAGTTAGGAGGCCACTGTCAAGGGAACTTTTAGGCAACATATTAGGAGTACTCCTGGGCACATGCAGAGGGAGGGGGGAGACAGCTTTGTTCTCGACATTGATACCCTGGATGTTCTTTGGGGAGTTCAGGGTGTCTGAATTATTGAGGAAGAAAGGAGTACCAGGGTTGGAATGGACAGAAGTGGGGTGTAGGAGAGGGGAGTGGGGTAGCTTGGGGTGCATAGAGTTGTGGCTTCATTAATCTAAGACAGACCAAAGATTTAAGGAGAAGACAGTGATGTTAAGTGCTTTCCTAGATGCAGGCCTATGCCCAGTACAGTAGGGAGTTAAGCTGAACGCGATCAGTGGTGCTAGGCCTGGCACTTATGTTTGTCAAGAACATCAGTATTCTTGTCAATGATATTCCTGCATCGTGATATTTGTGGATCACGATATTAAAAACTCTATATTTCTGCATCTCAATATTTTTTATTCAATATTTTGTTCGAGTCCCCTCAAATGTCCAGACTTTTCTGTCTCATTCTGCCGCTTTAAGGGCAAATCGCCCTACAATCTCCCAATCCCTCATCATTTGCACTCATGGTCACAAATCTGCATCACTAGACCTAAACATTTGGGTAACAGTGCACTCCAGGGTAGGCCTCAGTGCATTAGGACCATTGTCATGGTGTACAGGGTTATCGAATGCTGTAACATTTCATCCTTCCCTTCATCCCCATGGAATTAATTGTTGTCATTTTTAAAAAAATATTCCTTGGTATATATGGTATTCCTATAGGACCAAGGGTCTAGGGCTATAAGTTTTGTCTGTAGTAGAGGGTGGTGTCCATTAATGCTCTCAGTTTATACCTGTAGGGGACACCCCACTCCGTATTCATCCATATTGCCTCGCAGAGGGAAACAGCCATCACATCGCATGTGTTACAACGCATGCGATTACAACGACCGCGTTGTTACATCGCAGTACCATTACAACGCAAGTCATTACATCAACTTGCTGTAGGGGGCGCGCTACCCTAAGGGATAGTATAATCTACTATTCCAACACCTTCCCTACTGTTGCGCACACTGGAGTTGGAATAGTAAATTATACTATTCCTAAGTCCAGCGCGCCCCCTACAGCAAGTCGATGTAACGACTTGCGTTGTAATGGTACTGCGATTTAAAGGCATATATTCCGCACAGAAGTTCCGATTCTCGAGATGGGCCACACCTAACACACAAATCTATAACACCAGAGTTGGAAACCCTTCGTGCTCTTCTCAAGAACGCTTGTCATCCCTTTTGCTATTGACTCTCTTTCTCAGCTCTTGCTCAAGATCCAAATGGAGGGTGTGGTATTCTAAGAACGGACTGGAGTGAAGGTTCTGAGTATGTAGGTGGAGTGCGGGGCTGAACTGACAAAGTGTCACAGCCAATGCATGGTGGCTGAGGTTTCTTGGATTGGCCTCTAATAAATTCTGTACGTGTCTTTACTGGATTGCCTACTGGAGTCATCTTTTCTACTCTAGCATTGAGTGGAAGAACCTGCTGCACCTCAACATCAATGTCATTTGGAATATCTTTCTGTATCTCTGAGGATAATTAGTGCGAATTATACTACAGAGGAACTTCCTCACATTTATTCACCGGTCACAAATATACCAGAAACTTGATGGATCAGATGGCATAATTTATTCACCATTTAATGTTGTGCAATTATCTTCAAGTGCAGTTTAAAAAATGCGTACTGTGTGGTTGAACAACTGATCCTCAGAACCTTCACTCCAGCCCATTCATAGAATACCACACATCTCCACCACTCAAAAAACAACAAAATAAAACACAAGAAAAATAATAGCATTAAACGCTACTAATAAGCATTGTGTTATGAAGATTTTATTTAAACACGAAGATTCTTCCTTTTTACAGACTTGGAGTTAGAAGAATGAAAAGATGTACAAGGACACTCCTCAGATATTTTGGTATCCTCATTAGATGGAAAACAACTAACAATTCTCCCTAAATTCCAAATGTTGTGATCCTCCCTTGTAACAGCATTTAATGGCTTTAACTGGGTTACTGAATTTGGAAATTCCGATGTACTTTCTTGGACACTTGATTTTAATCCAGTAATCTACATCTTGCACTTCAGGTATTCAAATTTACGTTAAGTTAACATATATTTGTGGTGAGAAGAATTCTTTGGCAGTTTGCTTCTCTAGATTGTGTGGAAGTAACTCTTTTTTTGTGTTTAATAAGCTTTATTAAGTAAATAACAACTACATAAAAAATAGGCCATGAAAAACAACATATCTGTGATGTAATAGAAATGGAAAAACAGGCATAAAAGCAGAGTAGAAAGCTATTTTCATTTTAACAATAACATAGGAAGGAAGGGAGGGAGGAAAAAGAAAGGGGAATAGAATATAACTCCATAATTTGAAGATCGTGAAACAATAATAAACCTATTTAAGGAGTAGACAAATGCTTAAAACATCTAAAATGCAATTCAATAGTGAGAGGGAGAAGAAAAATTATGTAGAGGAGAGAGCAGAGACTATAGAAATTTATGGAGGCTGAAAATTATCAGAACGATTACGTAATACACAAATTGAAATCTTAGTTAAATAGTTGGTTAATGATGACCAAAATAAATCCCTATTTACAAATCGTTTTACAGAGGAGGCAAAAGCAATATCCAATCTGTAATAGTGACAAACATTGTTCCACCAGGACTTCACTGAAAGTTTATTTCCAGTTTAGTGAAATTTGCTGGAAGGCTAAAGCCAACATCAAGTCAAATTAACCTTTTTCATGTAAAGACAATCCCAACGACTCTAATAAACTTCCTGTAAAAAGAATAGTATTTGATAGAGGAGTATGCAAGTTAAAAATAGCTGAGAGGTGCGTCCAAATATTCATTCAAAAGGAAGAGACAGCAGGAAAGAAAAATAGTAGGTGCATCAAATCAGCGAAAGGAAAATGACAGGACCAACAAGCCTCTTTATTAGTGTGTGTAAAATTAGCTATGGATGAGGGAGTAAAACATAATCTATTGTAAAGCAAGAACATGGATTGAGTACTGGAGGCAGCTCTAGAAATCTTTAAAGACCTTCAGCCCAGATCCGTCTCCCAAGCAGTCTCTATCTTAGATTTAGGACGAACATCATTTGGGGTAAGAAGATGTTTATAGCTCAGGGATGCTTTAGGATATACAGCTAAAACTCTGAGAAGTGGATCCACTGGGGGTACAGGCTCAATTGAGGGAAGAGTATAAAAAACATGGAGAATTATTCCCATAAGAGTTGAAAATTTGTGCCAGAACGAGCGCGGGCATTTAAAGGTACCCTGAAATTGAGGAAAAGAACACGGAGATAAACCATCAAACATGTCCTGAACCCAGATAATTCCCTTAAGCCTCCAGGATTTCCAATAAAGAGGTCTATTATTAATGGTAATGAGACGATTGTACTAAAGGAGAGACTGAAGGAAAGCATCCCTAGAGGTAGTCTCTAATTGACAGTGAAGTTTTAATAATGAACAAGTGTATTTAAACAGCTGAAGAGAGGTAACATTGACCTTTGCAGTAAAGGCAAGAACTTCCTCAACAGAAAGAGGGCCAAGTAAAAATCGTTCAACTTTGACCCATAACGGTGTAAAAGGGGAGACTTCAGTAAGAAGCCATTTAGAAGCTAATCTAAGACAAAAGTCCTTGTGATAGAGTCGCAAATCGGGAAAATTCACTCGCCCTGTAGATTTAGGTTTACAAAGCTGTGACAGAGAGATTCTAGATTTTTTATTGTTCCATAAAAATTTAGAGAGAAGGGAATCAATTTTTTTTAAAATAGTCATTCGGGATGTGAATGGGAATCAGAGAGAAAATATATAATAAAATAGGAGTAATCATGATTTTAATAGAATCAAGACATCCCCACCAAGAGAGAAATAGAGGGTTCCAGGAGGAGAGGAGTTTAGAGATACGATCTAGCACTTCCTTCATATTAATTTTAACTAAATTTAATATGGAATTATTAAACCAAATGCCTAAGTATTTGATTTTAGAGCTGTTCCATCGGAACCCAGTAGCTTCTAAATGTTGTTTGAAACAAAATTTGGTGATGGGGAGAATTTCTATCTTGTCAGAATTAATCTTGTACCCTGAAGCAAGGGAAAAATCTGAGATTTCTTACAATAGAGGAGGAATAGAAGTTTCGGGATGAGATATAAAGAGTAAGATATCATCCCCATAAGCAGATAACTTCAAATTTTGATCACCATAAATAAAACCAGAAATATACGTATTCTGGCGAATATGAGATAAAAAGGGTTCAAGTGATAAAATAAATAGAAGGGGAGAAAGAGGACAACCTTGGTGTACACCCCGTTGCAAATGAAATAATTGGGAGATAAGACCATTCACTACGACAGAAGCCTTAGGAACCTAATATAACAGAGAGATCAGAGAAATAAATTTAGGACCAAAACCATGCCAATGAAGAGCTTTAAATAAAAAGGACCAATTCACTCTATCAAAAGCCTTCTCTGCATCCATGGAGACTGCAGCTAGAGGATAAGAAAAAGTTGGGGCCTTATTCAAAACATTAAATAGTAAACAAGAGTTGTCAGAAGTTAGTCTGCCTTTAACGAAACCACACTGCTCTAAACCAATTAGCTTTGGTAAAAGAGGTTCAAGACTCAAAGCGAGCAATTTGGCAAAGATTTTATGGTCGTCATTCACTAGGGAAATAGGACGATAATTTTTACACTGTTTGGGATCACAACCATCTTTATGGATTAAACAAATTGTAGCTTCTAAAAAGTGCCCTCTGCCTTACCAGTAGTATGAAAGTATTGAAAGAGCTGTAGGAGTTTTAGAAAAAGTAGATTTGAGAAGTGTAAACAAAATTCTACTGTGAAACCATCTGGGACCGGAGTTTTATTTTTCTTAAGAAGACTTAGGGAATGAGATAGTTCCGAGATGGATAGATCAGATTCTAGAGGTGCAAAGTCTAGGTCTACATGAGAAGAGGGTGGAACGTGACTAAGATAGGTATCAATAGAAGAGGTATGTGAAGAGGACTCTGGAGTATATAGAGTGTTATAAAATTATATAAATTCATCACAAATGTCCTGATCTTTAAAAAGGACTCTTCCATCTGATGAATGAATAGACTCTATCAAAACACGTTCCTTCTGAGATTTAAGATAATTATCCAGAAGTTTGCCAACTTTATTTCTTCCACCATAGTACCGAGCGCTAGTACGAAGAAGAATAGATGAAGCATTATCTGTAGTTGTTTTATTAAAGCCGAGCTTCACACAAACATGTTCCTGTAAGGCAGAATCAGACGAAGAAGTATAAAATTGGTGTTCTAGGCGTTTGATATTAGCTAGTAAAATTTTATGCTGATTAAGTAAGTGTTTCTTTTTCCTGGAAACAAAGTCTATAGTAAAGCCATGAGCAGTAGCTTTAAAAGCACCCCATATCAATGAAGGTGAAGTACCTGGAGCTGCATTTAGAGAAAATAATTCCTCCGTAAAGGAAATGAAAGAAGAAGAAAAAAGTGGATCCTGCAAAAGGGAATTATTAAACCTCCATCTAGAGGACCTGGGATGTGAGCGGAGCAAGTCAAAATCAGCAACAACCGGGGCATGATCAGAAATGACAATGGGTTCAATTGAGGAGGAAATTAGGTTCTGTGTCAAGGCAGAAGAAAGAAAAATGTAGTCTAAACGGGTCAGGGTGCCATATGGGGGAGAGAAAAAGAAAATTCTGTAGTATCAGGGTTACAGAGTCTCCAAGCATCCACAAGATGGCGTCTGAGATATTGTGCTCTGGACTTGTTTATGGGTCTTGTGAGGGATAAAACAAACTTTGGATTGTCGATCAATGAAAGTATCAATAACTTGATTACAATCACCTCCTAGAATAAAAAATTGTCATTATGTTGAATACATTTTTGGGTAATATTAGGCCAAAAAGAATAATCCGGTTGAGTTGGACCATACATATTAAACACTGTAAGAGAAATATTGTTAATGAGCAACTTAACTAATAAACATCTACCCTCAAAATCAGTTTCCTGAGATATAACTGAGCATTTCAAATGTTTATGAACTAGAGTGATTACCCCATTTTTCTTAGTAGTCATAGGAGACACTAAGACTAAACCCACCCAATGTCGTTTGAGTTTCAAAGCCTTCGTCTCTGTTAAGTGAGTCTCTTGCAATAAAACTAAGTCAGGATTATATGAGGCTAAATGGGATAGTATTCTCTGCCTCTTTATAGGATTAATAAAACCTTTCACATTCCAAGAAACAACGAGAGCGAATTAGGTATAAAACCACACGATCAACATTGATGTAGAGAGAGAAAAAGAATACTGAAAAGAGAAGTCTATAGAATGAAATATCCAGTAAGGTCAGTAAAAAAAAAATGAAGAAGAAAAGAAGGGGAAAAAAAGAAAAGGAGCAAGTGAGATAGTAAGAAAAGACACTACATATCATCCAAAAAATTATGACCGTAATACATACCTGCAAGGGGAAACAAGTAAACAACTAGGACTGGCGACAGACAACAAAGACGGCACATCCAACAGGGGAGACGTACCACGTCGAAAGATTAAAAAAGGGACAGGGTTATAGATATGTAGGGAGTCCAGATGATCTGTAATAATGATAAAAACAAAGAAATACAAAAAGGATTACTATAAACAGATACAACCACCAAGAGATACCCTGTAAAGGAAGTAACAAATAAGGATTAGAGTGAATGTTACATGTAACTTTCAAAATTCGTAGAGACTGTCACATAAGAGTCAAGTTATAGAAGGAGGACCAACTGTATCCATGGAGGCCGTGGAGTGTGAATAAAGAAATTTTCGGAGATCTGCAGGGTTTTCAAAAGTAGAGGTGTTATTTTGAAAAGTTACTAGGAGCAAGCATGGATGGAATAAACCATATCGCGCACCTATGGCACGTAAAGCCGGTCTGAGATCAAGAAACTCCTTCCTACATTTAGCTGTTACCGTGGAAACATCTTGGGATAAGAACACTTTAGATCCTGACCACATTAGTTGTTTCTTAAGTTTGGCCACATTTAAGACTTGCAAAAGGTCCGTGAATTTAAAAAAAAGAAGGTTCACGCCACGAGGTCTTGAGGGAGCAGATGCAGAAGAAAGGCGAGGACCCAGCCTATGGGCACGCTGGATATTCAGAGATACTGAAGCAGGGAGGTCCAAAAGCTTCGGAAGAAAAGAGGTGAAAAAGGTCACAGGGGCCTCAGGAAGACCATACAGACGAAGGTTGTTGCGCCTATTTTTGTTTTCAAGAATCCCCTTAGCAGATTTCTTCAAGACTATCCCCTCCCTCTCCAGAGATGACATTTTTGTAGAGGTATCTTGAAGGTCACTGACGTGTTGTTTGACCGTGGACAACCTGGAGTCAAGCGTAAACCATTCAGTGTCAAAAACCTGTAGGCATTTATTGGTTTCCTCAATAAATTGGGGCAAGGCACGTATTTCCTCTAAAACAGTGTCTAAAGAAACGGGCTAAGCAGGTTTCGGTGGAGAAGGAGGATCATGTTTGAGTCTTTTGTTGGTAGAGGAGGGAGAATTCAATTTTGAAGGCACAATGGACGAAGATAATGCCCTAGAAGAATTAGAATGAGCCATATTGACAGGGTTATGCAAGTCATCCATAGGGGGCACCAGGGAGGCTGAGTGCATCACAGGCAGACCAGTAGTAGACTTTTTACTAGAATGTAACAGATGTTTAGATCTGTCCATGTAATAAAGATGTTTCAATCAATCCAGCGTGAAAAGATAAATAAAATCTCTCTTTAATGAAAAATAAAAAATAAAAAGACCAGTGGCGTGAATTTTACCCCTTGAAAATAGCTGGAGTAAGTCACAATGAGCTAAGAACGCAAGCCAATTTGTAAAAACAATACCTTGTTTAAGGAGTGGAGCTGAGAAGAATTGTTTCAGTCAGGAGAAGAAACAAAATGGCAGCAGGAAGGCAGGAAATTCTGTCCCACGACGTTTCCCATAGCCAGAAGCTGGACGAAGGATAAAAAAGGCAGCCTCATGCTTAGGGGACGTTCCGCAAAGGAGAAATCCCCATGGAATCAAAGAGGCATCTCTTGACGTAGCGCGGAGCTCCGAGCTCAGGCGGCCATCTTGCAAGGCGCCGCGCGCGCATCCCCCGTGGCAGTAACTCTTAATATGAGGACCAGTCTTTCTGGTTTTTTTTTTGATGGGGAAACTTTCGAAGAAAAGTTGCAGGTCTGCCAGATAACAGAAGGTATCACTCGGTAAGAGAAATGGGTAAAAGAGTTGGAGAATGATGTAAGTTTGAAGAGGTCATTTTGTGCTGAATATAGGGTTGGTTTTCCACGAATGAAGAAAGTGCTAGATGCTATTGGGACGTGACGGATGAGCTCCATTTTAAAGAAGGTTTGCTTTTGAGAGTTAGTAGATTTGAACTGCCCATTGGTTTGAGGAAGTGTCTTGCAGGTATTTCTAAGACAAAAGAGGACATTAGAGATGGCTATTGGTGGCCTGTCACGGATTTGATGAGAGGACTATGAGAGATTGCCATGAATGCTATGCCATGGAATGTGCAATGCTTGGGGATTCCATGGGTTCAACCGTGGACGGCTGGTGTGGGGTGACATCAGGCATATTGTCATTCTTTGGCTAGAAGAATGGGAATGTACTCCCTGCCATGTCCATTATCAAATTCTTCCTTCTTGGCATTTTGTATGTGCTCTTTTTATGTGACAAGCCGAAGCCTGCTGCATGCCTGTGTGACTTGTTTGGCTCTATAGAATGGAACTCATTTGGGTCCCATCGTAGTGCTGTTTCTCTTTTGTGCTGCTTTAAAACAAGTGTCACACCTTAAAGATCACATACTTGTCGGTGTTTACTCATCATGCCCCTCTGCAACCTCAGCTTTGTTTTTTCCCTAGCTGTGGCGGTTGGTCTGCCAGGAGTGAGAGCTAAGAAGAGGAATATTGTTTCTTGCTGACTCTGGCAAGCACATCACAAGCACTCCATCTCCTCCTCTGGCAGACTGTCAGAAGTGTCCTTCAATGTTGCTGGGTTAGGTGAAAGGCCAGGCGCTCAGTGGCTCCAGGATTTAAGACCACTTTGGGAGACCTGGCTGTTGAACTGTCCTGAGAGTCCTTTCTTGCAGATGTCCCTATCTTATTGTCTAAGAGCATCCAAAGGCAAGCTCCTCAAAACACTGGTACCCATACTAGTTGTAATGACTGAGCCCAGCAAGGATATCTTTTGCTCCCAACATTGCCAACTGGGTCAATTTAGCCACAAATGGGGCTTGATAATTGCTAATCCTGTTCATCCTTCTGATTAAAAGTTTGATGTTGTACACTACACCTGGAAATTAATAAAATGCAATCCGTGTTACCCCTATACTACCACGTGCCCTGCCTTGCCACCTCCACTGCCATGTGCCATGCCCTGCCACCTACACTGCCACGTGCCCTGCCTTGCCACCTACACTGCCACGTGCCCTGCCTTGCCACCGATACTACCATGACACTTCTCTTGCCCTCTTTTCTAAGAAAAATAAGGTTTGACAGGTTAGGGCAAGTTTATTATCCTTTGGCAGAAGCCTCACTGCGGCCACGACTCACCTTCTACCATCAGTGGGAAATGACTGCACCGCCGGCACTTGTCACGTGTCCCTCTAGGCCTCTGCTAAAAGTTACTACTGGTGATTGCAGTTCGGACCAAAGCTGGGAGAGGCGCACTTTCGACACTTTTTGTCAGTCTTTATTTTTCCCTGGATGATATTGTTGGCATGCATAGAAATTCTTTCCTTAAGCTTACTGCTGTCTCTTCACTTTTCCTGAGTATCACGTTCATCAACAAGAGCTATCTCTTTACCACCCATTTAGTAGCCAGTGCATTGTGACCCGGGCCGGGAAGGCGAAGCCGGACCCGATGGGGACCCGGGTTAAATGCTGTCCGGATGCGGGAAGCCCATCCCCCGCCCCCCATTTACATCACAGCTAGATAGGGGGCGACCAGAATTGGTCCCCCAAGAGCGAGCGCTGGCCCCCCCCAGTCAGGGGGCAAGCAAGCTAGGGCGAGGGGGGGATAAAAGGGCCAACGGGCCACAATGAAAAACAACCACCCCCATCGCATAGGAGAAAGAAGAATCGTGTCGCGAGAGGCAGGATTAACCTACCAGGAGTCGGCGACGGGAAGACTGCCTCCAGGAAACTACACCAGGATTCGAAGGGATTGCTAAAAGCCTCCAACGAAGCTGAGCTGGGCCGAAGGTTACGCCGCTCATCTCTTCAACTTGGCAGCTCAACCGCCCGACTTGTTTACGGTAAAGGGCTGAGGACGGCGCAAGCGGCGTTTTTGAGCCGGCTTTCGCGCCCTTTCATCGGGACCCACCCTGGAGCTGTGACCCTAGAGGAAGAAGCAACGACGCAAGCCGGAGCTGCTGCCGGAAAGGGGGAAGTGGAGACGGCAGCGTAAGAGGCGGCCCCGACTAGGGAAATCGACATGATCCAGTGAGGCACCCAGCGGCGGTAAGGATCATCGTAGGCCGACCGTGTACCTGGGCCAACTCCCCGAAAGCGGAAGCGGGAAGAAAGAACACAGGCCAGCGTGGCGGCTGCAGGCAGGAACAAGGTTCCTTTCGTAAACAAGTTGGTTGCTCTGGACCACAACGGTCAAGGCTCCACGGCAGCGGAGGTGGGAAAAGAGGCCTCCGGTTGCGATCAGGAGCACACAAAGGCGCGAACAGCGCTGGGGGCACTTGCTTCGCCTCTGTGCTAACGCGAGGAACTGAAGGAGGGCCGGTGCTTCCCAGGGACAGAGTTAACGGCGCAAGCAGAGCTGGGGTCATTGTTTGTGACCCTTGTTGGGCCTGGGGATATTGAGCAAGGGGTGCTGGAGTCAATTCAAAGTGTTTGCATTCATGCTCAATATCATAGCAGTGCTGTTGACTCCAGCACTCATATTTAAAGCCTGCAAAGTATCCGTTTACTATCAAAATTAAATTCAAAAAAAGGAATTGCAGTGCTTTATGAAAAAAACGGAGACTGGGTTTTCAAGGTGCACTATGGGAGTTGTATGAAGTCAAGACTACGTAGATACTTAAGGAGTCTGACTGGGTGTATAAAATACGTGGTTACGCCGCAAACTCAGAGATGACGGCTCACCTGTGAACAAGGCTACCACAGTAGCTGAAACGCGTAAGGAAGAAAGCAAGCTGTTTTTGTGCTGAATAAAGTGCCTTTTCCTGAAGTCTGAGGTACGGCGTTCTTCTTTCCTTGGAATTGAAGTTTTGTTGGATGTAAAATGGGGTGTTCCGCCCCCATGCGCTGAGACCGCCCTGTTGAGGTTGAGGCTCCTAGCGGACGAAAAAGGTTGGATGTTAATATGAAGGGAGCGCGACCCGCCCGCAATGTTTCCAACTGAAAAAGGCACGGAGAGGTCCAGCCAGGTATTTTGGTATGCACTGCGTGGCAAGGGAGAAGTAAGGACACTCGTCCTGTCTTCAAGGATTTCATGAAACATAGGTACTACAATGAAATTGACATTTTATAACAGCACTGCTATGATATTGAGCATGAATGCAAACACTTTGAATTGACTCCAGCACTCATATTTAAAGCCTGCAAAGTATCCGTTTACTATCAAAATTAAATTCAAAAAAAGGAATTGCAGTGCTTTATGAAAAAAACGGAGACTGTGTTTTCAAGGTGCACTATGGGAGTTGTATGAAGTCAAGACTACGTAGATACTTAAGGAGTCTGAATGGGCGTATAAAATACGTGGTTACGCCGCAAACGCAGAGATGACGGCTCACCTGTGAACAAGACTACCACAGTAGCTGAAACGCGTAAGGAAGAAAGCAAGCTGTTTTTGTGCTGAATAAAGTGCCTTTTCCTGAAGTCTGAGGTCCGGCGTTCTTCTTTCCTTGGAATTGAAGTTCTGTTGTATATATATATATATATATATATTCACTGAAAAAACCATAGGTTTCAGGGACGTTATAGTTAGGTGGACATTTCACTCGTACAAAACCATAGAAATTCCACCGTTATAGTTAGTTCAGTTAACTATAACTCACGCCCCCGCAATGCACTGCTCATGACGTCACATATTACATCATTCATGGCATGGTCAGTGACATCACTGATGACATCTCAAATGACATCACTGATGACATCACTGATGACATCATCCAGTGACTGTGTGTTTCTGTAAAGTTTAAATATGTTTTATATATATGGCAAGGTGTATTGAAGAATGAGTGGGTGTATAAGTGTCTGGATGGAGGATTTAGGAGGTATGTAACTGATTGTATAAGTGACTGATTAAACGTGTCTTACTGAATGCATGGGTTAGTGACTAAACTGTGTGAATGTCTGTATCAGTCTGTCTGTTGTTGCGTAAGCTGCTACATGGGTTGGTCAGTAGCTACATTAGTGTCTATATGGGTTATTTATTGTTTGCTTGAGTATTTGTATGGGGACTGAGGGGTCGATTCCGATTCGGGACGGAAATTTCTCCGACCGAGCCGGACCCGGAGAGATTTCCGACCGAATCGGACCCGTGCAGTCCGACCGAACGAGTACGATGCGTCCGTATGTTATCGGACTCGAGTCGGTCGGACTCCCATTGAAGTCAATGGGAGCCGGTCGTACAACGCGTACGCGGGCTCCCATTGACTCAATGGGTGCGGAGTCGGGCAAGTGCGCCCCTACAGCGGGTACGCGGCGGAGCGACTCGCGCCGTACACGCACAGGTAGGGGGGACCCATGGGTCCCCCCTGTGTGCGACTCGTGCGGCTACGCGTACAGGGGGGTCCGACACGGACCCCCAAAGTACGGCTCCGACAGCTCTTACGAGCCGGACGGCGCGGCTCGTTCGGACTGCTCGCGGCGCGCATCGTACTTACCCGGCCGGGAAACGTCTCCATTGCGCGGTGCGAGTCGAGTCCGAGCGAGTCGGTCGGAGCGGTTCGAGCCGGGAGCGAGTCGGTCGGAGCGGTCAGGATGCCCGGACGAGTCGGTCGGCGATTTCGCATCGTACTCGCTCGGCCGGACCCGCGTACGGTTCGGTCGGGAAACAGGGCTCCGAATCGGATCCGGTAAAGCCGAATCCGATTCGGAGCCCTACCGGCCGAGATCGGAATCGGCCCCTTAGTGTGTGTGTGGGTGGGTTGGAGGTGTGTGACTGTGCATAGATGTGTGAGTGATTGATTCACTGGGTGTATGGGTTCAAGAGTGCATGTGGAAACAGCTGTATGGGTGGGTGAGTGTGTGTATGGGTGTGTTGGTGAGTGAATGGATGTCTCAGTGGTACATATGTGAGTAACTACATATGTAAAAGGAAGTATATGTGAGTGATGGTGTATATAAATAACTATATGTGAGACTGAGTGATTGTGAGAGTGGCATGTATGGATGAGTCTGTACTTGTTTCAGTGATTACATAAGAGAGTAACTATGCATTACTGTCTGTATGAATTAGTGAGGTGGTGTGTGTATAACTGTTTAGGTGAGTAAATGGGAATGTGATTGATTCTTTGCATGACTGACTAGGTGTGTGAGTAACTCCATGGATGAGTGGCAGTGTGTGAGTGTCTGAATAGGTGTATGAGTGCATATGATAGTGTTGTATTGATAAGTGACTGCATGTATAAGTGATTGTATAGGTGAATGAGTGGATGTGTGTGCAGACCTAGGAATCAGTGAGTGAGTATGTAGTAACTGGTATTGGTGTGTGGATGGTTTCAAAAATGGTAGTGTGTATTTTACAGTGGGTGTATTAAAGGTTATATTAGGGTGTGATGAGGTGCATCAGATTATCACGTGGATGATGTCATCAGTGATGTCATCAGTGATGTCATCAGTGATGTCACTGACCATGCCATGAATGATATAATATGTGACGTCATGAGCAGTGCATTGCGGGGGCGCGAGTTATAGTTAACTGAACTAACTATAACGGTGGAATTTCTATGGTTTTGTACGAGTGAAATGTCCACCTAACTATAACGTCCCTGAAACCTATGGTTTTTTCAGTGAATATATATATATATATATATATATATTTTTATATATATATATATATATATATATATATATATATATATATATATATATATATATATATATTATAAAGAGTAAATCCTGAAAATGTGCAATATTCAAAAGCCTGCACACAGCATGTCTGTTTTCATGAAATCTTTATTGGCAGCGCGTTTCAACCCTGAAAATAAAATACATATGTACCATACATTGACAAAATTTGTCATGATAAATCCTGCTAGTTCATAAAATTATGTGTCATGCGCAAACTACAAATTTTGTGGTAAGTAGCAGCCAAGTGGCTGAATATACACAGTACTTTACTCTGATTGGCCCATGTTAAATCACATGTCATGGGATAATAGCCCAGTGGCTAAAGACAGAGAAAATTGCCCCACATTAACAAATTAATAACACCAAACTCTGCTAAAGCATCAGAGTGAGTGATATCCCTCATGAAATTTAAAAACAAACACATAAATTTGAAATTATAAGAAATCGAGCAATCTCTTATTTCCTAGTACACCGAGCCCAGAAGGACAAAACTCCTGGGTGCTATAAAACATAAAGGATTTCTCTTACTAAGAGATTATATAAGGATCCCCCATCTATACTCGAGTCATGCCACAAGCCTGTAGACAATTTCCAATTCAATTACATTTTCTTCAAATTTCCCAAATAATAATTAGTTCAATTTTGTGCATTAAATAGGATTCATAGCAGACACTGGAGGCAGCATATTGAGACAGCAAAAAGACGAGGAAAGAGAAGGAGTGAAGCGGATAGAAAGGAAAAATCCTAACGTGAAACTAAATTAGCATGAATCCATCATATTCAACTTAGTTTCATCCATAAAGTCCTCTCTTGGCCTATTTGGATAAGGCAATGAAATCGAGGTACTTCCCCATCAGCCTATGTGGATATGCAGTTCCTCGCTCTTGTTAAGTCCTCCTGGGCACTTACTGCAAAGCAAGATTATATATTCAGACTCTCTCTGTCTTAGCTGCCTCTCCCTGTTGCCACCTCTGGCACTCCTTTCGATCCTGTCAATGCCAAAAAATACAAGAAGGTTAGCATCCTGACCATGTTTTTGGGCCCAATTTCTAGCAACAGGGTATGCTTCATCAAGATTCCCTATAGCCCTGTAGTAATCCAGCACCCTCTTCTTCACTGGACCCATGGTACTTCCCACATACCTAAGTCCACAAGGACACATCAGAACATAGATACAGAAATCACTGCTGCATGTAATGTATTTCCAAATTCTCTGTTCCTTGCCTGTATAAATACGATACATTCTGACATTCCTGCTTTTCTTGCATGCCTTACATTTCCAACATTAATAGAAGCCGGCTTGTTGGTTGCAAGAACAAGGTGGCTGTTCTTACCCTGCCCCCTTTTCTTTTTTTTGAACATTTTATGTGGGACTCAGCTGCCTGCCAACACTTCTTAGTTGAATTGTTGCCAACCAATCCGATCTCACCATGAGATCTGTGATTATGCTCCGCCCATATATCTGTATTTGCTTTCACTTAAATTTCTCAACAACTGATGATCGGCTTTGCACTGGATAACTGAAAGTGTGACCTACGAACCAAAATCTACTCCCGGCCAAATTTGGTGTAATTCTGTCCAGCGGTTTGGGCTCTAGTCATATTCAAAACTCCTATGGGAATTAACATTGGAAATTGTATTTATTTGCCCCCCTTTTCTCACCCCCACTTGACAGATCTCCCCAAAACTTTCCATGCACAGCACTTTCTTTGGAAAGCCAAAAGACACTTTTCCTGTAGAAACATGGTCCTAACTAAAACTACCCACTGGCAGCCGCCAGTACGATATATATATATATATATATGTATATATATGTATATATATATATGTATATATATATATGTATATATATGTATATATATATATGTATATATATGTATATATATATATGTATATATATGTATATATATATATATATATATATGTATATATATGTATATATATATGTATATATATGTATATATATATATGCATATATATATATATATATATGTATATATATGTATATATATATGTATATATATATGTATATATGTATATATATGTATATATATATATATATATATATATGTATATATATTGGTACCAATCCTGGCAGCAACGAACAGACAGGCACTGACTCCGTGAAATGATGACAAGGAAGAGGTTTATTTCTCCATCAACAGCTTAGACGCGTTTCGACGGCGTACCGCCTTGATCACTACATCAGGTACACTCTGTCTGACAGTATATATGCTTGTCACTCACTAATGGTTGCCACAGCAACCTGTAATTCAACAATAGACATAGAAGTTACTCACGACTCTAATGTCTATGACTGTGCACATTTTTCCCATAAGAAAAAAAGAAAAGTTAAATGAAATAAAATAAAATAAAATACCAAACAATTTAAGAAAGACAGTATTATTGTTAAGGAAAAATTTTCCTTTTACCACAACATTAAATTAAAAATAGCAAAACTAAATAAAATAAATGTCCTCCTTAAATGTGGAAACAGTGCGCCTATATTAGTACATAGATTGGACATAGAAAAAATATATCTAATATATTTAGGTTAAATCGATTGAGAAATTGATTACATTAATATGTAATGGCACACGGACTAATATTTTGTTAAAAAAGTGCAAACAGGCTAAGACATTTGGTAGGTTAGGTTCGAAAAAGAAACTAATGTACCATACCTTATAAGGTATAGTTGATTATTAACAAAATATGTCACTAATCCCTTGGCATTTAATATATACAGTATTAAATACTACTGAGCCAAGGTTAACATGAAATATGAGAAAAAACCAACATTCCATCTCGCCCAAGTGGGCATTGAATGCAAGAATTATGTTTGCACAAAGATAAATATGATGTATGACTTAGACAGGCGCCATATACACTAGTGAAACCTAAGAATATATAATTAAATCAAATATTGAAAAAGTATGTCTAATATGGTCTAATCTATCGTGAGATCTAAAAAACGTGAGAAAATAAAGCTATAACAATAAATATAAAGGTGAGTGTGACCTAACGTCACGAAGACTGGGCAGGGGCGGGACAGACAGCTCCAGCCCAATTACAGATGAACATTCAGTGCCTCATCCGCATTCATCCCGTTGGGAATTTTCGAATTCAGGAGGATGATGTACCTAGACTCTAATCTTCTAAGGGCCAATTGTCTGTTCCCTCCTCTAGGATTTTTGGGAACTGTATCAATCACATAGAAGAATAGATCCTGTGCCTTTCCTCCATGTGATGTGTTTATGTGCCTGGCAACAGGGTAGGCAGGATCATTGTTAGAGATAGCCCTAAGATGTTGTAGGATGCGGACATGCACGGGGTGGATGGTGCTACCCACATATAGTTTGCCGCATGTGCAGTACAAGACATAGACTGCAAAATCTGACTTACAGGTAAGTCTGCCTCTGATTTCATAGGGTGAGTGTCTAAACGGCATCTTTACCATTTTGGTATTGACCCCATGCCTGCACGCTTTGCATTTAGTGCACTTATGAAAACCATTCTGAGCCTTAAGCCACGTGCAAGCCTTAGTTATTGAGGGTGCGTTGCGGACTAGCTCCTGACGCATGGATTTGGCCCTCCTGAATGTAATTTGCGGTGTTTTAACACAAGTGGGGCCAATAACTGGATCGTTACGTACTGTGATCCAATGTCTGTGTAGAATTCTACGAATATTTGCATGGTAGGCATTGAACCCTGTGATGAATCTCGGGGTACCAGTTGTGACAGAGCAGTTTGTAGCCTCATTGCTCTCGTTTCTCCTAAATAGGAGATCTTTCCTATTTATATTGGTAATCTTAGATTTGGCTTTAGATAATGTCATAGTACTGTACCCTCTGCGTTCTAATCTATTGCATAACTCACTAGTGGATTGTTCAAAACTTTCCGAGGTACTGCAATTACGCCTCATGCGCAGACATTCGGCATAGGGTATGCTTTCTTTCAGTGAGGTAGGATGGAAACTTTTCGCATGAAGTATTGCATTACCAGCAGTGGGCTTTCTGTATGTTTTAGTTTGTATTTGGTTGTTTTCCACAAATATTTCTAGATCTAAGAAATGTATACACTTAGTATTGGTATTGCATGTGAAAGTGAGATTGAGGGCATTGTTATTTAACTCTTGAGAGAAGGTTTCTGCACTCAATTCAGTCCCTCGCCACAGTATAAATATGTCATCTATATATCTGACATATAGGACTACATTCTCAAGCATTTTCTCTCTATGTGTCTTCATGAGCACCTGCTCCTCCCACCAACCCAAATGCAAATTAGCATAGCTGGGGCGAAGCAAGTGCCCATGGCAGTGCCCTGCAGTTGTTTATAGGTAAGTTTATCAAATATAAAAATATTATTATCCAGACACATTTCTGCCATTTGTAATAGCATCCTAGAGTGCTGAAACAATTGAATAGGTCTTTTTCCTAAGTAATAACTCAGGGCCCTAAGTCCATCAATATGTCTAATACTGGTATACAGTGCATTCACATCTAATGTCATCAGTAGATAGTCAGTGTTCCAGGATACATCATAGATTTTGGTTAAAAAGTCACCGGTGTCTCTTATGTATGCCGGGAGTTCGATTACAGCTGGTTGCAAAAAGTAGTCTATGAATCTAGAGGTGTTTTCAAAGAGTCCCCCAATAGCTGCAATGATTGGTCTTCCAGGGGGTTCCAGAGGGTTTTTGTGTATCTTCGGGATTAGGTATAGCTGTGGTATGACAGGATAATCGGTCTTAAGAAATTCAAATTCTTGCTTGGACAATAATCCTTCTCCTCTCCATTCGTACAGTGACTTATGGTATTTTTCTTTGATTCCAATGATGCAATTTGGACTGATACGACTGTAGCAGTCTCTATCTTGGAGCTGATTTAGAGCTTCTTTGTTGTATTTCTCAAGTGGCCACAAGACAACGTTGCCACCCTTATCCGACCACCGGACGACTATGTCTTGTTGTTGCTTTATTTTCAGCACAAGTGCATCATATGTGGTCATCTTATTCCGGTTGGTACTGTTGAATTCATTACTACTTTTCCAGGCCAGTTCTTTCAAATCTTTTATGACATTTTCCGCAAAGATATCAAGGCCATCTTTTGGCATCATAGGAATGAACACTGATTTGGGTTTAAACGGCGTCTGTACTGTACCGGAAATGTCAATCCCAGCAGATCTTGCAAAATCAGTAGGTATTTCCTGATAATTTGAGTCATCCATATTGACCAGGGTCTGGAGGAGAGACATGTCTCCTACAGTAAGCACATTGTTGGTATCCACATTGTTTATATTGTCATTGTTAAGTTTGGAAGTGTTAAAAAAATGTTTTTGCAGTTTCAATTTTCTAACGAACTGAAACAAATCCACTCTTGTCTGTGCATAATCAAAATTGTTTTTAGTACAGAACGTTAGTCCTAACGACAGAGTTCTTTGTTCATCATTTGTGAGCTCCATATTAGTGAGATTGACTACTGTGTTATCAAAGTCTGTAGCCATGTTCATCTCCGTCTGTTTCTTCTGTACGGCTGTTTGGTTTGTTTTTGTTGTTCTTTTACCCCACCGTCTATCTTTTCTTCTCCTTCTTTTCGATTTCTGGGAGTGTATGTGGTTTCTGGACGTGTTGGTCTTGGTCGTAGGCTCATTACTCGTTCTATTCGTAAAAAACCAAGTTCCTGTACGACGGTGGGTTTTTGCCGCTTTTCGCTACTTGCAGACTCGATGTCTGACTCCACCTCAGAACTCAGTTCAGATCCACTTGGTTCTGTTGATCTCACTTGTAAATCAGTGGTAGCTGATAATTGTTGGCGGCGTATATTTTCGAATTTTTTTGAAAATGTGTATATTTTCCCATTCATGTAATCGTTTCTGTCACGTTGAAATTTGATAGCCTTTCTGTCTTTTATCGATTGTTCGTATTTGCCTAGCCTTGTTTTCATTTCTGACATTATCTTACTGATTTCTTCTTGGTTAGCCGATTTCTCCAATTCTTTGAGTAGTGCATCTATTTTAACCAAAATATCATCTCTATCGCTTGTGGCATATTTGATGAGTATTTGTACCATTCTTCTTGATGAGTCCGCACTGTTATCCGCCCATTCTCTCAGCATCTCAGGGTTGGGATTTTCGTACGTTGGGGCTATGAGAATTCTCAAACCTCTCGGGATGCGACCAACATCTAGGTAACGCTGTAGCGATTTGCACTCCCACCACTTAGCGATTTCACTTTTCCGCAGTTTTTCTAATTCATGCGTGATTTTCACAATGTCATTTACGACTCGCTGGTTAGCTGATCCTGTCACCATGGAGGATGATGTGGCAATGTTGTCAATATCACTGAAGATGTCTAGTGCTGCCTCTTCCCGCTCCCTGACCCACTCCGCAGCCATTGTGGGAAACTATAGTCTTCTTTGTCATTCACTGCCCGTTTGCAATACTCGGGACTACCTCTCCCATAAGCCACCTTGCTGCACACGTAACCACCACACAATCCAGCCCAGTGGACTAACCTGTAACTCCGATTGCCCTCCGGCCTCTGTATATATATATGTATGTATATATATGTATATATATATATATGTATGTATATATATATATATGTATATGTATTTATGTATATGTATATATATATATATGTATATGTATATATTATCTACTGGCGGTCGCCAGTAGATAGTTATAGTTACAACCTATTATCCATAGGAAATCCGCGACATTCTATTTGAAATAACGTTGGCGCCGGTTGACGAATCTTCGTGAAAGTTTCCAACTTGTTGGGGCGCTCCGCTCCGCTCCTACCCTGAAAGTCTCGGGGTGATACGTGAAGCGGGGGCCGAGAAAAAAGGGGGGTCCCAAAACGCGTTTTCCCCATTCATTTTTCCATAGGAACCTTTAGTCGCAGCTACAGCCCGAACTGCTGAACGGAATTACACCAAATTTGGCAAAGAGGTAGTCCTTGGATTCAGACTGGTGCCTTTTGCTTAAATGGTGTAAATCCGTTCAGTAGTTCCTGAGAAAATCAAAAGTAAAAGTACATATATATCTATGGGCGCGTAGGATACGCGTACCCTCAGCGCACCCTGCGCGCACCGTCCCGATCACGAGCTGCATGCTAATTGGCTGTCAGCTGGCTGTCAACATTCCGATTCAGGAAGTGTTGGCAGCCATTTTGTCCCTCGGTAGAACCGAGGGACAGAAACAAGTGTGCAAAGCGCAAAAAGGGGGCAGGGTAGAAACACCCTGACCCCCTAGGTCTGCTCAGGGGGTCCCACAAGGACCCCCTGGGCAGAAAAAAGATTTTTTTTTTTTTTAAATCGGCGGGATGCGCTTAGGGTGCGCGTATCCCGCCGAGAAAAAAAAGAAACAAGTGCGCAAAACGCACAAAGGGGGCAGGGTAGAAACACCCTAACCCCTAGGCCTGCTCAGGGGTCCCACAAGGACCCCCTGGGCAAAATAAAGCATTTTTTAAAAAAAAATCGGCAGGATGCGCTCAGGGTGCGCAAATCCTGCCGAAAAATCGAAGCGCGGTCTCCCGCGCTTCGATAGTCACTGGCCCCCGGGTGGGCCAAGTCCCGGGGGCATGCTGGGGGGGGTTAATTTTATGTGTGAGGGGCCTCTAAGGGCCCCCAAGCCCGGGGACCGCCACCCCCGGGGCTTTATGCATAATGGTGCGGGAGGGCTCTGAGCCCTCCCGCAGCCCCGGGGACCACCACCTCCCCGGGGCTTCTTTTTTTTAAATGAAAAACCTGTGTGGGGGGCTCCAGCCCCCCACACGCCCGGGACCGCCACCTCCCGGGGCACTAAACATTTAAATATGGGGGTCCGTTACGGACCCCCAGAGCCCCGGGGACCACCACCTCCCCGGGGCTGTGCACACGATGGGAGGGGGCCGCGCGGCCCCCTCCTGGAGCCTGTGGTGGCCCTGTGGACCGCCACCCCCAGGGCCGGCTCCTGCAGTGTCCCGGGGTGCCTACCCCCGGGACACTGCTGTTTGCAATGACAGGACGGGAGCCTCGCGGCTCCCGTCCTGTCATTGCAAACTTGCTTTGGATATTGGAAGAGAGAGCAGGAAACCTGCTCTCTCTTCCAATATCCAAAGCCGATTGCTTTCCACATGGGGAGCAGCATGTTAGCTGCTCCCCATGTGTAAGCAATGCCGGCTCCCGTAGGACACGGGGAGCCGGCGGGACTGTGGGGGGTTTGGGGACCCCCCACAGTCCCCAACGAGAGGGCCAGCCCCGGGGGATGGGGTCCCCGGGGCAAGTAGTGGCTCGGGAGGGGGCCACGCGGCCCCCCTCCCCAAAGTTTTGAAAAATTATAAAAAATAGAAAAAAGGGTATGGCCGGCCCGGGGATGGGGTCCCCGGGCCTTAAAATGGCCAGAGGAGGGGGCCACGCAGCCCCCCTCAAAATATTACAAATAAAAATAGAGGCCATGCCCCGGGAGATGGGGTCTCCGGGGCCAATACAGGCCCGGGGAAGGGGGCCACGCGGCCCCCTTCCCGTTTTTTTTTTTTTTTTTAAATTTAAAAAAAGAGGTAAGGCCCTGGGGGATGGGGTCCCCAGGGCCCAAAAACAGAAAAAAGGAAGGGGGGCCACACAGCCCCCCTTCAGGGGACAAAAACAAAAAAACAAAAAAAAAAAAAACGATCGGGCCCGCAGGCCCCGCCCCCTTCCTTCACCACTCTGCAAACGCGCCCCTGGCGCGTTTGCAGAGGGGAACGAACTCCCCTTGAATACTGGGGGTCCCTGGGGCCAACTAGCCCACCAGGAACCTCCAGTATGCGCCAGGGGGCTGCCTTGCAGAGAGGTGTACAGAGGCCACGCCCTTTTACACCTCTCTGCAACGCAGCTCTGTGGCGCTTTTGGAGGTATATGGTGGGCTAGTTGGACTCCGGGGACCCTCAGGATTCAAGGGGACTTAATCCCCCAACTTAAAACGCGCCACGGGGCGCGTTTGCACAGTGGTGAAGGGAGGGGCGGGGCTTCAGGTGACATGTGTGCAAACAGGCCCCGTGGCGCGTTTTAAGATGGGGAATTAAATCCCCTTCAATCCTGAGGGTCCCTCGGGGCCAACTAGCCCAACAGGTACATCCAGAAAGCGCCACAGAGCTGCGTTGCAGAGAGGTGTAAAAAGGGGTGTGGCCTCTCTACACGTCTCTGCAACGCAGCCCCTGGCGCATATTGGAGGTTCCTGGTGGGCTAGTTGGCCCCTAGGGACCCTCAGGATTCAAGGGGACTTAATCCCCCAACTTAAAACGCGCCACGGGGCGCGTTTACACAGATGTAACCTCAGGCCCCGCCCCTCCCTTCACCATTGTGCAAATATTCCTCTAAAATCAGCCGAAATACGAATTCCGATTTACTCACCTGTTATCAGGAGAGACCTCAGTGCTGCATCTTTCAGCCCAGTACTGGTCCTGAAAAGTAATTTTAGCTGTACTTACCGGTAACTTGAATTTCCTTCATAGGCTAACATTGACTAGTTTCACTTGGAAATTCTTCTAAGTGTGGAGTTTTGGAACTTTAAAATATTCCTCTAAAATCAGCCGAAATAGGAATTCCGATTTACTCACCTGTTATAAGGAGAGACCTCAGTGCTGTATCTTTCAGCCCAGTACTGGTCCTGAAAAGTAATTTTAACCGTACTTACCAGTAACTTGAATTTCCTTCCATAGGCTAACATTGACTGGTTTCACTTGGAAATTCTTCTAAGTGTGGAGTTTTGGAACTTTAAAATATTCCTCTAGAATCAGCCGAAATACGCATTCCGATTTACTCACCTGTTATCAGGAGAGACCTCAGTGCTGCATCTTTCAGCCCAGTACTGGTCCTGAAAATTAATTTTAACCGTACTTACCGGTAACTTGAATTTCCTTCATAGGCTAACATTGACTGGTTTCACTTGGAAATTCTTCTAAGTGTGGAGTTTTGGAACTTTAAAATATTCCTCTAAAATCAGCCGAAATACGAATTCCGATTTACTCACCTGTTATCAGGAGAGACCTCAGTGCTGCATCTTTCAGCCCAGTACTGATCTTGAAAAGTAATTTTAACCGTACTTACCGGTAACTTGAATTTCCTTCATAGGCTAACATTGACTGGTTTCACTTGGAAATTCTTCTAAGTGTGGAGTTTTGGAACTTTAAAATATTCCTCTAAAATCAGCCGAAATACGAATTCCGATTTACTCACCTGTTATCAGGAGAGACCTCAGTGCTGCATCTTTCAGCCCAGTACTGATCCTCAAAAGTAATTTTAACCGTACTTACCAGTAACTTGAATTTCCTTCCATAGGATATCATTGCCTGCTTTTTGCTGAAAAAGTTTCTAAGTGTTGATTTTTGAAACATACAAATATTCCTCTAAAATCAGCCGAAATCCAAATTCTGATTTACTCACCTGTTATCAGGAGAGACCTCAGTGCTGCATCTTTCAGCCCAGTACTGGTCCTGAAAAGTAATTTTAACCGTACTTACCAGTAACTTGAATTTCCTTCCATAGGCTAACATTGACTGGTTTCACTTGGAAATTCTTCTAAGTGTGGAGTTTTGGAACTTTAAAATATTCCTCTAAAATCAGCCGAAATACGAATTCCGATTTACTCACCTGTTATCAGGAGAGACCTCAGTGCTGCATCTTTCAGCCCAGTACTGATCCTCAAAAGTAATTTTAACCGTACTTACCGGTAACTTGAATTTCCTTCATAGGCTAAGATTGACTGGTTTTCAGCAAAAAAGTTTCAAAGTGTTGATTTTCACAAACTACAAATATTCCTTAAAAATCGCCTGTATGACTTAAACGCATTTTTTCAACTGTTTACAGGAGATGCACCAGTGCTGGATCCAGGATCCAACACTGAGTAAGAAAAAGTAACGATAACAGTTTTTACCTGCTAAGTGAATTTCCTTCCATAGGATAACATTGGTGATTCTATGAGAAAAAGTTTCTAAGTGTCAACTTTTAAAATACAATAATATTCCTTAAAAATCACGACTGTAACCAAAACGCTTTTACTCAACTGTTTACAGGAGATGTACCAGGACTGAATCTAGGATCCAGTCCTGTGGTTACAAAAGTAATCCATAAAGTAACTAATTGCATTTAACTAGAAATTCACATTGAGCTGAATGTTGCATTGTGTTTGAAAATGTGTTGCCCATTGCAACAACTGTAACTACTGTACTTAAAAGTCTATTGCCTATCTGCAAAGTATTTAAACTAAAGTAATTCATTCTGAGAAAGTATTTTTTGTAATGTAATGTATAATGTAATTACAATGTAATTTAAAAAATAAAATATGTAAAAAAAAATTGTTTCTAAAAATGTAGTAAATCAGTATGAAAAAAATTAATATAACAATTAATACATTTAAAAATTGTCATTTACAAAACCTTTGAAATTCACTGAAAAAACCGTAGGTTTCAGGCACGTTATAGTTAGAAATTAGCATTTAAAAAACCTTTGAAATTCACTGAAAAAACCATAGGTTTCACACACGTTATAGTTACAAATTAGCATTTAAAAAACCTTTGAAATTCACTGAAAAAACCATAGGTTTCAGACACGTTATAGTTACAAATTAGCATTTAAAAACCTTTGAAATTCACTGAAAAAACCATAGGTTTTAGGGACAGTTTTAGTTACTTGGACATTGCACTCGTACAAAACCCGTGAAATTCCCCCGTTATAGTTAGTTCAGCTAACTATAACTCGCGCCCCTGCAATGCACTGCTGATGACGTCACATATTACATCACTCATGACATGGTCAGTGACATCACTGATGACATCACTGATGACATCTCAAATGACATCACTGATGACATCACTGATGACATCATCCATGTGATAATTTCATGCATCTTCTCACACCCTAATATAACCTTTGATATACCCACTCTAAATTACAGACTGCCATTCTCAAAACCATAGACACTCCAACACCAAAAACTACATACCCACTCACTGATTATTAGGTCTACACACACATTTACTCTCTCACCAGTACAATCACTCATACTTATGGTCACTCAGTACAGGACTATCATATGCACTCATACACCTATATACACACTCACACACCTCCACTCATCCATAGAGGTACTCACACACCTAGTCAGTCATGCAAATAATTAATCACACTCCCATTTACTTACCTATACAGTTATACACACACCAGCTCACTTACTCATACAAATACTAGCACATTCTTACGCTCTTACACAATCACTGATACAAGCACACACTCATCCATACAGCCACTCTCACAATCACACACTCTCACTTATAGCCATTTATATACTCCAACACACATATATACTGCCTTTCACATATGTAGTTACTCACACATGTACCACTGAGATATACATTTACTCACTAACACAGCCATACACACACTCACCCACCCATACAGTCCATCACAGATGCACTCTTGAAAACATGCACCCAGTGAATCACCCACTCACACATCTATGCACAGAGTCACACACACCCCACCCACACAAACACTCAGGCACCCATACAGATACTCAAACAACAAATCAATAACCCATATAGACACTCATGTAGCTATTCGCAAACCCATGCAGCCGCTTACACACCAACAGACAGACAGATACAGACATTCACACAGTTTAGTCATTAACCCATGCATTCAGTAAGATACGTTTAATCACTCACTCATAGAGTCAGTGACGCACCTACTAAATCATCTATTCAGACACTTATACACCCACTCATTCTTCAATATGCCTTTCCCTATATATATTAAACATATTTAAACTTTACAGAAACACACAGTCACTGGATGATGTCATCAGTGATGTCATCAGTGATGTCATTTGAGATGTCATCAGTGAGGTCATCAGTGATGTCACTGACCATGTCATGAGTGATGTAATATGTGACGTCATCAGCAGTGCATTGCATGGGCGCGAGTTATAGTTAGCTGAACTAACTATAACGGGGGAATTTCATGGGTTTTGTACGAGTGCAATGTCCAAGTAACTAAAACTGTCCCTAAAACCTATGGTTTTTTCAGTGAATATATATATGTATATATATATATATATATGTATATGTATATATATGTATATATATATGTATATATATATATATATATGTATATATATATGTATATATATATGTATATATATGAAAAACACGATTCCTACAACGAAGAACCGGAGGGACACAGCGGGGTTTCAGGAAAGGCATTTATTGCAGCAGAGTATGGCATGACGCGTTTCGACATGAATGTCTTTATCAAATGCCTGTAACAGAATTATTGCTGCCAATCCGCTTTAAAATTGTACAAGTCATTCTGCCATTGGTGGCAATCCAGGTGGGCCGGGTTAGTGTGAGGAAAACCGCTGCAGCTGCATCGGCAAACTGCAACTCCCAACATGCACCACTCCTGTAAAGTCGGGTAAGTTGCTCCCCCCTTGCTCCACTGTATCTCATCTTGAGTGCTGGATTAATACAAACGCAGGTAGGCGAAATGGTTATGTGGCTGCTGGAACAAGTTCCCTTCCCGGGTCCCCAAGACGCCCAAACCGCAAGTGACTCTTCCAGCATGCCCTGAAGCCATGAATGCAGTGATCCTGGCTCCTCCGTGAAGTCACAGACTGCTGCCTTGCTGTACGAGGATGCGGTGTGCCAGAGTGCTTCCAATACCTTGGATCCTGTTATACGTGCCGTAGCTGCCCTTGTGCCTCTGGCCACTTGAAAGGCGGGTCTCCTCCAGCGCGCCCGGGGCTAGCGCGCAATATATGAAAAACACGATTCCTACAACGAAGAACCGGAGGGACACAGCGGGGTTTCAGGAAAGGCATTTATTGCAGCAGAGTATGGCATGACGCGTTTCGACATGAATGTCTTTATCAAATGCCTGTAACAGAATTATTGCTGTATATATATATGTATATATATATGTATATATATATAGATATATATGTGTACATATATATATATATGTGTATTATCTACTGGCGGTCGCCAGTAGATAGTTATAGTTAGGACCTATTTTCCATAGGAAATCCGCGACATTCTATTTGAAATAACTCTTGCATCGGTTGACGAATCTTCGCGAAATTTTCAAACTTTATGGCCCGCTCCGGTCCGCTCCTACCCTGAAAGTCTCAGGGTGATTCGTCAAGCGGGGCCGAGAAAAAGGGGTCCCAAAACGTGTTTTCCCCATTCATTTTCCCATAGGAAACTTTAGACACGGCTACAGCCTGAACTGCTGAACGGACTTACACCAAATTTGGCAAAGAGGTAGTTCTTGGTTCAGAAAGAACCCTTTTGTTAAATGGTGTAAATCCGTTCAGTAGTTGCGGAGAAATTAAAAAAATAAGAGTCAAAAAATCAATTTCCCATAGGAAACTTTAGACACGGCTACAGGACGAACTGCTGAACGGAATTACTCCAAATTTGGCAAAGAGGTAGTTCTTGGTTCAGAAAGAACCCTTTTTGTTAAATGGTGTAAATCCGTTCAGTAGTTGCTGAGAAAATCAAAAGTAAAAGTACATATATATCTATGAGCACGGAGTATTCGCGCACCCTGAGCGCACCCTGCGCGCACCGTCCCGATCAGAGCTGCATGCTAATTGGCTGTCAGCTGGCTGTCAACATTCCGATTCAGGAAATGTTGGCAGCCATTTTGTCCCTCGGTAGAACCGAGGGACAGAAACAAGTGCGCAAAGGGGTAGAAACACCCTGATCCCCTAGGTCTGCTCAGGGGGTCCCACAAGGACCCCCTGGGCAGAAAAAAGCATTTTTTTTTAAAAAAAATCGGCAGGATGCGCTCAGGCTGCGCGGATCCTGCCGATAACAAAAAATCGAAGGGCGGTCTCCCGCGCTTCGATTGTATTTTGCCCCGGGTGGCCCAAGTCCCGAGGGCATGGTGGGGGGTTAAATTTATGTATGGGGGCCTCAAAGGGCCCCCAAGCCCCGGGACCGCCACCCCCGGGGCTTTCTTTGTAAATGGTGCGGGAGGGCTCTGAGCCCTCCCGCAGCCCCAGGGACCACCACCTCCCGGGGCTTCTTTTTTTTTTACTTTTCCTGTGTGTGGGGGGGGGCTCGAGCCCCCCACACGCCCGGGGACCGCTACCTCCCGGGGCACTAACAAATTAAAATGGGGGTCCCCGGGGCTTTGCTGATGTGGGGAGGGGGGCCGCGCGGCCCCCCTCCTGGAGCCTGTGGTGGCCCTGGGGACCGCCACCCCCAGGGCCGGCTCCTGCAGTGTCCCGGGTGCCTACCCCCGGGACACTGCTGTTGCAATGACAGGACGGAGCCTCGCGGCTCCCGTCCTGTCATTGCAAACTGCTTTGGATATTGGAAGAGAGAGCAGGGAAACCTGCTCTCGCTCCAATATCCAAAGACAATTGCTTTCCACACGGGGAGCAGCATGTTAGCTGCTCCCCGTGTGGAAAGCAATGCCGGCTCCCTTAGGACACGGGAGCCGGCGGGACTGTGGGGGGTTTGGGGACCCCCACAGTCCCCAACCAGAGGCCAGGCCCCGGGGGATGGGGTCCCCGGGGCCATAAGTTGGCCCCCAGGAACCCTCAGGATTCAAGGGGACTTAATCCCCCAACTTAAAACGCGCCACGGGGCGCGTTTGCACAGTGGTGAAGGGAGGGGGCGGGGCTTCAGGTGACATGTGTGCAAACAGGCCCCGTGGCGCGTTTTAAGATGGGGAATTAAATCCCCTTCAATCCTGAGGGTCCCTGGGGGCCAACTAGCCCAACAGGTACATCCAGAAAGCGCCACAGAGCTGCGTTGCAGAGAGGTGTAAAAAGGGGTGTGGCCTCTCTACACATCTCTGCAACGCAGCCCCCTGGCGCATACTGGAGGTTCCTGGTGGGCTAGTTGGCCCCTAAGGACCCTCATGATTCAAGGGGACTTAATCCCCCAACTTAAAACGCACCACGGGGCGCGTTTGCACAGATGTCACCTCAGGCCCCGCCCCTCCCTTCACCATTGTGCAAATATTCCTCTAAAATCTGCCGAACTACGAATTCGGATTTACTCACCTGTTATCAGGAGCGACCTCAGTGCTGCATCTTTCAGCCCAGTACTAATCCTGAAAAGTAATTTTAACCGTACTTACCAGTAACTTGAATTTCCTTCCATAGGATATCATTGCCTGCTTTTTGCTGAAAAAGTTTCTAAGTGTTGATTTTTGAAACATACAAATATTACTCTAAAATCAGCCGAAATACGAATTCCGATTTACTCACCTGTTATCAGGAGAGACCTCAGTGCTGTATCTTTCAGCCCAGTACTGGTCCTGAAAAGTAATTTTAACCGTACTTACCAGTAACTTGAATTTCCTTCCATAGGCTAACATTGACTGGTTTCACTTGGAAATTCTTCTAAGTGTGGAGTTTTGGAACTTTAAAATATTCCTCTAAAATCAGCCGAAATACGAATTCCGATTTACTCACCTGTTATCAGGAGAGACCTCAGTGCTGCATCTTTTAGCCCAGCACTGACCCTGAAAAGTAATTTTAACCGTACTTACCAGTAACTTATATTTTCTTCCATAGGAATCCATTGTCTGGTTTTCAGCTGAAAAGTTTCAAAGTGTCGATTTTCACAAACTACAAATATTCCTTAAAAATCGCCTGTATGACTTAAACGCATTCTTTCAACTGTTTACAGGAGATGCACCAGTGCTGGATCCAGGATCCAACACTGAGTAAGAAAAAGTAACGATAACAGTTTTTACCTGCTAAGTGAATTTCCTTCCATAGGATAACATTGGTGATTCTATGAGAAAAAGTTTCTAAGTGTCAACTTTTAAAATATAATAATATTCCTTAAAAATCACTACTGTAACCAAAACGCTTTTACTCAACTGTTTACAGGAGATGTCCCAGGACTGAATCTAGGATCCAGTCCTGTGGTTAGAAAAGTAATCCATAAAGTAACTAATTGCATTTAACTAGAAATTCACATTGAGCTGAATGTTGCATTGTGTTTGAAAATGTGTTGCCCATTGCAACAACTGTAACTACTGTACTTAAAAGTCTATTGCCTATGTGCAAAGTATTTAAACTAAAGTAATTCATTCTGAGAAAGTATTCGTTGTAATGTATAATGTAATTACAATGTAATTTAAAAAATAAAATATGTAAAAAAAAATGTTTCTAAAAATGTAGTAAATCAGTATGAAAAAAATAAATATAACAATTAATACATTTAAAAATTGTCATTTACAAAACCTTTGAAATTCACTGAAAAAACCGTAGGTTTCAGACATGTTATAGTTAGGAATTAGCATTTAAAAACCTTTGAAATTCACTGAAAAAACCATAGGTTTCAGACACGTTATAGTTAGAAATTAGCATTTAAAAAACCTTTGAAATTCACTGAAAAAACCATAGGTTTCAGGCACGTTATAGTTAGAAATTAGCATTTAAAAAACCTTAGAAATTCACTGAAAAAACCATAAGGTTTTAGGGACAGTTATAGTTAGTTGGACATTGCACTCGTACAAAACCCGTGAAATTCCCCCGTTATAGTTAGTTCAGGTAACTATAACTCGCGCCCCGCAATGCACTGCTGATGACGTCACATATTACATCACTCATGACATGGTCAGTGACATCACTGATGACATCACTGATGACATCTCAAATGACATCACTGATGACATCACTGATGACATCATCCATGTGAGAATTTAATGCATCTTCTCACACCCTAATATAAGTTTTGAAACACCCACTCTAAATTACAGACTGCCATTCTCAAAACCATACACACTCCAATACCAATAAGTACATACCCACTCACTGATTCTTAGGTCTACACACACACATCTACTCACTCACCCGTACAGTCACTCATACTTACAGTCACTCAGTACAGGACTATCATATGCACTCATACACCTATATAAACACTCACACAACGCAACTCATCCATAGAGGTATTCACACACCTAGTCAGGTCATGCAAATAATTAATCACACTCCAATTTACTCACCTATACAGTTATACACACCAGCTCACTTACTCATAAAAATACTAGCACATTCTTACGCTCCTATGCAATCACTGATGCAAGCACACACTCATCCATATTGCCACTCTCACAATCTCACACTCTCACTTATAGCCATTTATATACTCCAACACACATATATACTGCCTTTCACATATGTAGTTACTCACACATGTAACACACCCATACACACACTCACCCACCCATACAGTCCATCACAGACGCACTCTTGAAACCATGCACCCAGTGAATCACCCACTCACACATCTATGCACAGAGTCACACACACCCCACCCACACAAACACTGAGGCACCCATACAGATACTCAGAGAACCAATCCATAACCCATATAGACACTCATTTAGCTAGTCAGAAACCCATGCAGTTGCTTACACAACAACAGACAGACGGATACAGACATTCACACAGTTTAGTCACTCACCCATGCATCCAGTAAGATACGTTTAATCACTCACTTATAGACTCAGTCACGCACCTACTAAATCATCCATTCAGGCGCTTCTACACCCACTCATTCTTCAATACGCCTTTCCCTAAATATATTAAACATATTTAAACTTTACAGAAACACACAGTCACTGGATGATGTCATCAGTGATGTCATCAGTGATGTCATTTGAGATGTCATCAGTGATGTCATCAGTGATGTCACTGACCATGTCATGAGTGATGTAATATGTGACGTCATCAGCAGTGCATTGCGGGGCGCGAGTTATAGTTACCTGAACTAACTATAACGGGGGAATTTCACGGGTTTTGTACGAGTGCAATGTCCAACTAACTATAACTGTCCCTAAAACCTTATGGTTTTTTCAGTGAATATATATATATATGTATATATATTATCTACTGGCGGTCGCCAGTAGATAGTTATAGTTAGGACCTATTTTCCATAGGAAATCCGCGACATTCTATTTGAAATAACTCTTGCGTCGGTTGACGAATCTTCGCGAAATTTTCAAACTTTATGGCCCGCTCCGGTCCGCTCCTACCCTGAAAGTCTCAGGGTGATTCGTCAAGCGGGGGCCGAGAAAAAGGGGGTCCCAAAACGTGTTTTCCCCATTTATTTTCCCATAGGAAACTTTAGACACGGCTACAGCCCGAACTGCTGAACGGAATTACACCAAATTTGGCAAAGAGGTAGTTCTTGGTTCAGAAAGAACCCTTTTTGTTAAATGGTGTAAATCCGTTCAGTAGTTACGGAGAAATTAAAAAATAAGAGTCAAAAAATCAATTTCCCATAGGAAACTTTATGCAAGGCTACAGCTCGAACTGCTGAACGGAATTACACCAAATTTGGCAAAGAGGTAGTTCTTGGTTCAAAAAGAACCCTTTTTGTTAAATGGTGTAAATCCGGTCAGTAGTTGCTGAGAAAATCAAAAGTAAAAACACATATATATCTGGGCGGAGCCTAACCACACATGTCATCGTGAGATCTGATTGGCTGTCAGCACTTCATCCTGGAATTGCTGGCAGCCATCTTGGGACCAATATAAATGATAGTACCCCATTGAAATGCATTGTAGTGAATCGAAGATTTTGAGGGTTACCAAAAGGAGAACTATAAAGGGTGATAACAGACTTTAGTTACATTAGAATTCATTTGTTGATGGTACCATACTAATTTCAGGAATTGTGGTGTGTTCTAAGGTGATTTTACCCTGTGACAAACCTTCTGCTGGGATATCATGAATCATGTTTGAGAGAAAACTATTTTCACATGCTTGTCCCATACAGTTTTGGAAGGTGCCCCAGAAGCTAAAATGAGAGCATATTTTCTGTAAATTCACATTATCTTTCTCAGTCATGTGAGAATAAAGTCTGACATTCTCAGTAAAACATGTACATCCAACAAGGGCAGAGACTGTCAGTTGATTCCTTTGTGTTCTACTGCAGCTTCCCAGAGTGTTCTAAAGAACAACTAGAGTGCTAACAGCCTTACTTATGACAAAAGTATGGCACACCTGAAGCCATCTTGATTGGAATAAACTGGTAACACTTAAAACATTTAATTTAAAAAGGAACAAAATGATGGGGTTCTTCTTGTCATAGAAATTATGGTTAGTGCTCTGGAAAGAAAAATTAGGACATGTTTCAAGTGTGATCTCAAATATCTTCCTGTTATATTTCAACAGGAGCAGCCTGTCAGTTGATGCCTTTGTGTTCTACTGCAGCTTCCCAGAGTGTTCTATAGAACAACTAGAGCGCTAACCGTCTTACTTATGACAAAAGTATGGCACACCTGAAGCCATCTTGATTGGAATAAACTGGTAACACTTAAAACATTTAATTTAAAAAGGAACAAAATGATGGGGTTCATTTTGTCATAGAAATTATGGTTAGTGCTGTAGAAAGAAAAATTAGGACATGTTTCAAGTGTGATCTCAAATATCTTCCTGTTATATTTCAACAGGAGCAGCCTGTCAGTTGATGCCTTTGTGTTCTACTGCAGCTTCCCAGAGTGTTCTAAAGAACAATTAGAGCGCTAACAGTCTTACTTATGACAAAAGTATGGCACACCTGAAGCCATCTTGATTGGAATAAACTGGTAACACTTAAAACATTTAATTTAAAAAGGAACAAAATGAGGGGGTTCATTTTGCCATAGAAATTATGGTTAGTGCTGCAAAAAGAAAATGTAGTGCATGTTTTAAGTGAGATCTCAAATCCTCTTCTATTTCATTAGAAAATTCTGACATGCAGACTGAAACAATCACTTTCAATACCAGCAGTAGACTTCCAGTTAACTCCTTGGTGAGCAGTAGCTTTACTACAGTGATCTAATGAACAACTAGAGTAATAACATTCTGAATTTATGGCAAATGTGTGACACATCTGAATGCCTTCTTGATGGAATCAAAGTAAAAACTGAAAGCATTTCCTACTGAGGAGACTGCAGTAAATAAGGAAATTAGGTAACTTCATAACAAAGAAGTCTTCCAAGATGGCCACCAGTGAAAAAAGAGCCCAAATGTAGCACAAATATTACCCAGATGTAGCCCACATATAGCCCAATGACAAAAGTGTGCAAAACACTTTTTATTTTTAGTTTTTTTGCAGTTTTATGTAGTGCAGACTGATCAGGTATTGGAGCGTTGCATCTTAAAACATGACCCCCCTACACTACAAAAACACCACTGCACTACCCTAAACCACAACCCCAGCACGACCCCCTACACTACACAAGCACCACTGCACTATCCTAAACCCTAAAACACTACCCCCAGCATGACCCACTACACTACACAAACACCACTGCACTACCCTAAATCCTAAAACACTACCCCCAGCACGACCCCCTACACTACCCAAACACCACTGCACTACCCTAAAACATGACCCCCTACAATACACAAACACCACTGCACTACCCTAAACCCTAAAACACTACCCCCAGCACGAACCCCTACACTACACAAGCACCACTGCACTACCCTAAACCCTAAAACACTACCCCCAGCATGACCCCCTACACTACACAAACACCACTGCACTACCTTAAACCCTAAAACACTACCCCCAGCACGACCCCCTACACTACCCAAACACCACTGCACTAACCTAAATCCTAAAACACTACCCCCAGCATGACCCCCTACACTACCCAAACACCACTGCACTACCCTAAAACATGACCCCCTACACTACACAGAACACCACTGCACAACCCGAAACCCTAAAACACTACCCCCAGCACGACCCCTACACTGCCTGAACACCACTGCACTGCCCTAAACCCTGAAACACCAGCCCCTGCACGACCCCCTACACTGCCCGAACACCACTGCACTGCCCTAAACCCTGAAACACATACCCTAGCACGACCCCCTACACTGCCCGAACACCACTGCACTGCCCTAAACCCTGAAACACCACCCCCTTCACGACCCCCTACACTGCCCGAACACCACTGCACTGCCCTAAACCCTGAAACACCACCCCCAGCATGACCCCTACACTGCCCGAACACCACTGCACTGCCCTAAACCCTGAAACACTACCCCCAGCAAGACCTCCTACACTGCCCGAACACCACTGCACTGCCCTAAACCCTGAAACATCACCACCAGCAAGACCCCCTACACTGCCCGAACACCACTGCCCTAAACCCTGAAACACCACCCCCAGCACGACCCCCTACACTGCCCGAACACCACTGCACTGCCCTAAACCCTGAAACACCACCCCCTGCACGACCCCCTACACTGCCTGAACACTACTGCACTGCCCTAAACCCTGAAACACCATCCCCAGCACGACCCCCTACACTGCACGAACACCACTGCACTGCCCTAAACCCTGAAACACTACCCCCAGCAAGACCCCCTACACTGCCCGAACACCACTGCACTGCCCTAAACCCTGAAACACCACCCCCAGCAAGACCCCCTACACTGCCCGAACACCACTGCACTGCCCTAAACCCTGAAACACCAGCCCCAGCACGACCCCTACACTGCCCGAACACCACTGCACTGCCCTAAACCCTGAAACACCACCCCCTGCACGACCCCCTACACTGCCCAAACACCACTGCACTGCCCTAAACCCTGAAACACCACCCTCAGCACGACCCCCTACACTGCCCGAACACCACTGCACTGCCCTAAACCCTGAAACACCACCCCCTGCACGATCCCCTACACTGCCCGAACACTACTGCACTGCCCTAAACCCTGAAACACCACCCCCAGCACGACCCCCTACACTGCACGAACACCACTGCACTGCCCTAAACCCCGAAACACTACCCCCAGCAAGACCCCCTACACTGCCCGAACACCACTGCCCTAAACCCTGAAACACCACCCCCAGCAAGACCCCCTACACTGCCCGTACACCACTGCACTGCCTTTAACCCTGAAACACCACCCCCAGCATGACCCCCTACACTGCCCGAACACCACTGCACTGCCCTAAACCCTGAAACACCACCCCCAGCACGACCCCCTACACTGCCCGAACACCACTGCACTGCCCTAAACCATGAAACACCAGCCCCAGCACGACCCCCTACACTGCCCGAACACCACTGCACTGCCCTAAACCCTGAAACACCACCCCCAGCACGACCCCCTACACTGCCCGAACACCACTGCACTGCCCTAAACCCTGAAACACCAGCCCCAGCACAACCCCTCACACTGCCCGAACACCACTGCACTGCCCTAAACCCTGAAACACAAGCCCCAGCACGACCGCCTACACTGCCCGAACACCACTGCACTGCCCTAAACCCTGAAACACCAGCCCCAGCACGACCCCCTACACTGCCCGAACACCACTGCACTACCCTAAACCCTGAAACACCAGCCCCATCAAGACCCCCTATACTGCCCGAACACCACTGCACTGCCCTAAACCCTGAAACACCACCCCCAGCAAGACCCCCTAACCGGCCCGAACACCACTGCACTAAAGCCTGAAACACCACCCCCAGCAAGACCACCTACACTGGCCGAACACCACTGCACTGCCCTAAACCCTGAAACACCACCCCCTGCACGACCCCCTACACTGCCCAAACACCACTGCACTGCCCTAAACCCTGAAACACCACCCCCTGCACGACCCCCTACACTGCCCGAACACCACTGCACTGCCCTAAACCCTGAAACACCACCCCTCAGCACGACCTCCTACACTGCCGGAACACCACTGCACTGCCCTAAACCCTGAAACACCACCCCCAGCACGACCCCCTACACTGCCCGAACACCACTGCACTGCCCTAAACCCTGAAACATCAACCCCAGCAAGACCCCCTTCACTGCCTGAACACCACTGCCCTAAACCCTGAAACACCACCCCCTATACTGCACGAACACCACTGCACTGCCCTAAACCCTGAAACACCACCTCCAGCAAAACCCCCTACACTGCCTGAACACCATTGCTCTGCCCTAAATCCTGAAACACTAGCCCCAGCATGACCCCCTACACTGCCCAAACACCACTGCACTGCCCTAAACCCTGAAACACCACCCCCAGCACGACCCCCTACACTGCCCGAACACCACTGCACTGCCCTAAACCCTGAAACACCAGCCCCAGCACGACCCCCTACACTGCCCGAACACCACTGTACTGCCCTAAACCCTGAAACACCAGCCCCAGCACGACCCCCTACACTGCCCGAACACCACTGCACTGCCCTAAACCCTGAAACACCACCCCCTGCATGACCCCCTACAATGCCCGAACACCACTGCACTGCCCTAAACCCTGAAACACCACCCCCTGCAGCACCCCCTACACTGCCCGAACACCACTGCACTGCCCTAAACCCTGAAACACCACCCCCTGCACCGCCCCCTACACTGCCCGAACACCACTGCACTGCCCTAAACCCTGAAACACCACCCCCAGCACGACCCCCTTTACTGCTCGAACACCACTGCACTGCCCCAAACCCTGAAACACCACCCCCTTCTATGGTTTTGTACGAGTGAAATGTCCAACTAACTATAACTGTCCCTAAAACCTATGGTTTTTTCAGTGAATATATATATATATGTGTATTATCTACTGGCGGTCGCCAGTAGATAGTTATAGTTACAACCTATTATCCATAGGAAATCCGCGACATTCTATTTGAAATAACTCTCTTGCCGGTTGACGTATCTTCGCGAAATTTTCAAACTTTGTGGCCCGCTCCGGTCCGCTCCTACCCTGAAAGTCTCGGGGGATTCGTCAAGCGGGGGCCGAGAAAAAGGGGGGTCCCAAAACGCGTTTTCCCCATGCACTTTTCCATAGGAAACTTTAGACACGGCTACAGCCCGAACTGCTGAACGGAATTACACCAAATTTGGCAAAGAGGTAGTTCTTGGTTCAGAAAGAACCCTTTTGTTAAATGGTGTAAATCCGTTCAGTAGTTGCTGAGAAAATGAAAAGTAAAAGTTAGTGATATCTATGGCCGAGTAGGGTCCGCATACCCTCAGCGCACCCTGCGCGCACCGTCCCGATCACGAGCTGCATGTTAATTGGCTGTCAGCTGGCTGTCAACATTCCGATTCAGGAAATGTTGGCAGCCATTTTGTCCCTCGTTAGAACCGAGGGACAGAAACAAGTGCACAAAGCGCACAAAGGGGGCAGGGTAGAAACACCCTGACCCCTAGGTTTGCTCAGGGGTCCCACAAGGACCCCCTGGGCAAAAAAAAAAAATGTTTTTTTTAAAATCGGCAGGATGCGCTCAGGGTGCGCGAATCTTGGCGAAAAAAAAAAATCGGGTGGCCCAAGTCCCGGGGGCATGGTGGGGGGGGGATAATTTAATGTGTGGGGGGCCTCAAAGGGCCCCCCAAGCCCCGGGGACCGCCACCCCCGGGGCTTTTTTTGAAAAATGGTGCGGGAGGGCTCTGAGCCCTCCCGCAGCCCCGGGGACCACCACCTCCCCGGGGCTTTTTTTAATTAAAAATAAAACTAGTGTGGGGGCTCCAGCCTCCACACGCCCCGGGGACCGCCACCTCCCGGGGCACTAAACATGTTAATATGGGGGTCCGTTACGGACCCCAGAGCCCCGGGGACCACCACCTCCCGGGGCTGTGTACTGAATGGGAGGGGCCGCGCGGCCCCCTCCTGGAGCCCTTGATGGCCCTGGGGACCACCACCCCCAGGGCCGGCTCCTGCAGTGTCCCGAGGTGCCTACCCCGGGACACTGTAGTTTGCTATGGCAGGGACGGAGCCTCGCGGCTCCCGTCCTGCCATAGCAAACTGCTTTGGATATTGGAAGAGAGGCAGGGAAACCTGCTCTCTCTTCCAATATCCAAAGCGATTGCTTTCCACATGGGGAGCAGCATGTCAGCTGCTCCCCATGTGGAACTAGCAATGCCGGCTCCCAAGGGACGTGGGGAGCCGGCGGGACTGTGGGGGCATTGGGGACCCCCACAGTCCCCAACGGAGAGGGCCAGCCCGGGGGATGGGGTCCCCGGGGCAAGTAGTGGCCGGGAGGGGGCCACGCGGCCCCCTCTCCAAAAAAGAGAAAAAAATGTTTAAAAAAAATGGAAAGGCCGGCCCCGGGGATGGGGTCCCGGGGCCTTAAATGGCCAGAGGAGGGGGCCACGCTGCCCCCTCAAAATAATAAATATAGAGGCCATGCCCCGGGGATGGGGTCCCCGGGGCCAATACAGGCCCAGGGAAGGGAGCCACGCGGCCCCCTTCCCGTTTAAAAAAAAAAAATTAAAAAAGGGGTAAGGCCCTGGGGGATGTGGTCCCCAGGGCCCAAAGAGAAAAAAGGAAGGGGGCCACACAGCTCCCCTTCAGGGGACAAAAAAAACAAAAAAAAAACGATCGGGCCCGCAGGCCCCGCCCCTTCCTTCACCACTCTGCAAACGCGCCCCTGGCGCGTTTGCAGAGGAGGAACAAATTCCCCTTGAATACTGGGGTCCCTGAGGGCCAACTAGCCCACCAGGAACCTCCAGTATGCGCCAGGGGCTGCCTTGCAGAGACGTGTAAGAGGCCACACCCCTTTTTACACCTCTCTGCAACGCAGCTCTGTGGCGCTTTTGGAGGTATATGGTGGGCTAGTTGGACTCCGGAGACCCTCAGGATTCAAGGGGACTTAATCCCCCAACTTAAAACGCGCCACGGGGCGCGTTTGCACAGTGGTGAAGGGAGGGGGCAGGGCTTCAGGTGACATGTGTGCAAACAGGCCCCGTGGCGCGTTTTAAGATGGGGAATTAAATCCCCTTCAATCCTGAGGGTCGCTGGGGGCCAACTAGCCCAACAGGTACATCCAGAAAGCGGCACAGAGCTGTGTTGCAGAGAGGTGTAAAAAGGGGTGTGGCCTCTCTACACGTCTCTGCAACGCAGCCCCCTGGCGCATATTGGAGGTTCGTGGTGGGCTAGTTGGCCCCTAGGGACCCTCAGGATTCAAGGGGACTTAATCCCCAACTTAAAACGCGCCACGGGGCGCGTTTGCACAGATGTCACCTCAGGCCCCGCCCCCTCCCTTCACCATTGTGCAAATATTCCTCTAAAATCAGCCGAAATACGAATTCCGATTTACTCACCTGTTATAAGGAGAGACCTCAGTGCTGTATCTTTCAGCCCAGTACTGGTCCTGAAAAGTAATTTTAACCGTACTTACCAGTAACTTGAATTTCCTTCCATAGGCTAACATTGACTGGTTTCAATTGGAAATTCTTCTAAGTGTGGAGTTTTGGAACTTTAAAATATTCCTGTAAAATCAGCCGAAATACGAATTCCGATTTACTCACCTGTTATCAGGAGAGACCTCAGTGATGTATCTTTCAGCCCAGTACTGGTCCTGAAAAGTAATTTTAACCGTACTTACCGGTAACTTGAATTTCCTTCATAGGCTAACATTGACTGGTTTCACTTGGAAATTCTTCTAAGTGTGGAGTTTTGGAACTTTAAAATATTCCTCTAAAATCAGCCGAAATACGAATTCCGATTTACTCACCTGTTATCAGGAGAGACCTCAGTGCTGCATCTTTCAGCCCAGTACTGATCCTGAAAAGTAATTTTAACCGTACTTACCGGTAACTTGAATTTCCTTCATAGGCTAACATTGACTGGTTTCACTTGGAAATTCTTCTAAGTTTTGATTTTTGAAACATACAAATATTCCTCTAAAATCAGCCGAAATCCGAATTCTGATTTACTCACCTGTTATCAGGAGAGACCTCAGTGCTGCATCTTTCAGCCCAGTACTGGTCCTGAAAAGTAATTTTAACCGTACTTACCAGTAACTTGAATTTCCTTCCATAGGCTAACATTGACTGGTTTCACTTGGAAATTCTTCTAAGTGTGGAGTTTTGGAACTTTAAAATATTCCTCTAAAATCAGCCGAAATACGAATTCCAATTTACTCACCTGTTATCAGGAGAGACCTCAGTGCTGCATGTTTCAGCCCAGTACTGATCCTCAAAAGTAATTTTAACCGTACTTACCGGTAACTTGAATTTCCTTCCATAGGATATCATTGCCTGCTTTTTGCTGAAAAAGATTCTAAGTGTTGATTTTTGGAACTTTAAAATATTCCTCTAAAATCAGCCGAAATCCGAATTCTGATTTACTCACCTGTTATCAGGAGAGACCTCAGTGCTGCATCTTTCAGCCCAGTACTGATCCTCAAAATTAATTTTAACCGTACTTACCGGTAACTTGAATTTCCTTCATAGGCTAACATTGACTGGTTTCACTTGGAAATTCTTCTAAGTGTGGAGTTTTGGAACTTTAAAATATTCCTCTAAAATCAGCCGAAATACGAATTCCGATTTACTCACCTGTTATCAGGAGAGACCTCAGTGCTGCATCTTTTAGCCCAGCACTGACCCTGAAAAGTAATTTTAACCGTACTTACCAGTAACTTATATTTTCTTCCATAGGAATCCTTTGTCTGGTTTTCAGCAGAAAAGTTTCAAAGTGTCGATTTTCACAAACTACAAATATTCCTTAAAAATCGCCTGTATGACTTAAACGCATTCTTTCAACTGTTTACAGGAGATGCACCAGTGCTGGATCCAGGATCCAACACTGAGTAACAAAAAGTAACAATAACAGTTTTTACCTCCTAAGTGAATTTCCTTCCATAGGATAACATTGGTCATTCTATGAGAAAAAGTTTCTAAGTGTCAACTTTTAAAGTACAATAATATTCCTTAAAAATCACGACTGTAACCAAAACGCTTTTACTCAACTGTATACAGGAGATGTCCCAGGACTGAATCTAGGATCCAGTCCTGTGGTTAGAAAAGTAATCCATAAAGTAACTAATTGCATTTAACTAGAAATTCACATTGAGCTGAATGTTGCATTGTGTTTGAAAATGTGTTGCCCATTGCAACAACTGTAACTACTGTACTTAAAAGTCTATTGCCTATGTGCAAAGTATTTAAACTAAAGTAATTCATTCTGAGAAAGTATTTTTGTAATGTATAATATAATTACAATGTAATTTAAAAAATAAAATATGTAAAAAAAATGTTTTCTAAAAAATTTCGAAATCAGTATGAAAAAAATTTATATAACAATTAATACATTTAAAAATTGTCATTTACAAAACCTTTGAAATTCAGTGAAAAAACGTAGGTTTCAGACATGTTATAGTTACAAATTAGCATTTAAAAAACCTTTGAAATTCACTGAAAAAACCATAGGTTTTAGGGACGTTATAGTTACAAATTAGCATTTAAAAAACCTTTGAAATTCACTGAAAAAACCATAGGTTTTAGGGACAGTTATAGTTAGTTGGACATTGCACTCGTACAAAACCCGTGAAATTCCCCCGTTATAGTTAGTTCAGCTAACTATAACTCGCGCCCCGCAATGCACTGCTGATGACGTCACATATTACATCACTCATGACATGGTCAGTGACATCACTGATGATATCACTGATGACATCTCAAATGACATCACTGATGACATCATCCACGTGATAATCTGATGCAGCTCTTCACACCCTAATATAACCTTTGATACACCCAATCTAAATTACAGACTGCCATTCGCAAAACCATAGACACTCCAACACCAATAACTACATACCCACTCACTGATTCTTAGGTCTACACACACACATCCACTCACTCACCCGTACAGTCACTCATACTTATGGTCACTCAATACAGGACTATCATATGCACTCTTACTCCTATATAGACACTCAAACACCGCCACTCATCCATAGAGGTACTCACACACCTAGTCAGTCATGCAAATAATTAAACACACTGCCATTTACTCACCTATACAGTTATACACACACCAGCTCACTTAATCATACAAATACTAGCACATTGTTACGCTCTTATACAATCACTGATACAAGCACACACTCATCCATACAGCCACTATCACAATCACTCACTCTCGCTTATAGCTATTTATATACTCCAACACACATATATACTGCCTTTCACATATGTAGTTACTCACACATGTACCACTGGGACATACATTCACTCACTAACACACTCTTACACACACTTACCCACCCATACAGTCTATCACAGATGCACTCTTGAAACCATCCACCCAGTGAATCACCCACTCACACATCTATGCACAGTCGCACACACCCCATCCACACAAACACTCAGGCACCCATACAGATACTCAGACAACAAATCAATAACTCTTATAGACACTCATGTAGCTATTCACAAACCCATGCAGCCACTTACACAGCAACAGACAGATACAGACATTCACCCAGTTTAGTCACTAACCCATGCATTCAGTAAGATACGTTTAATCACTCACTTATAGAATTAGTCACGCACCTACTAAATCATCCATACAGACACTTATACACCCACTCATTCTTCAATACGCCTTTCCCTATATATATAAAAAATATTTAAACTTTACAGAAACACAGTCACTGGATGATGTCATCAGTGATGTCATTTGAGATGTCATCAGTGATGTCATCAGTGATGTCACTGACCATGTCATGAGTGATGTAATATGTGACGTCATCAGCAGTGCATTGCGGGGCGCGAGTTATAGTTAGCTGAACTAACTATAACGGGGGAATTTCACGGGTTTTGTACGAGTGCAATGTCCAACTAACTATAACTGTCCCTAAAACCTATGGTTTTTTCAGTGAATTTCAAAGGTTTTTAAATGCTAATTTGTAACTATAACGTCCCTAAAACCTATGGTTTTTTCAGTGAATATATATATATATATATATATATATATATATATATATATATATATATATATGTGTATATATATATATGTATATGTATATATGTGTGATCAAAGCAGTGAATGCCGAAACGCGTCGCAGCGCAATGGAGGAATAAAGACTTTTAAATTCCCAAATCCCCCTGTGTCGGTGTCCGGTCTTTGATTGTGAGGAATCGGATGTGGTGTTCATGTATATATATATATACATATATATATATACATATATATACAAATATATACATACGCACCACCATTGAATTATCTAAAGGACCTGTAGGGGCGAAAATTCGCTTCTGCAAAGGCGCAGCAGGACTTTGAATTTAACATGCGCAGTCTCATCCTGGAAGCCCAATGGAGGGCTATGAAATAACGTCTCTAACTATAAGCTAGAACCCAAACCCACTGGAGGGTAGAAATTATGCAAATGGACTACATGTCCCAGTGTGCTTGGAGAATGGTGAATAACTCAAACTTGGCGCACCGGTAGCCAACAAATTGATAGCACACGCAGAGGGAAGATGTACCAGCATGCAAGGGGTTCTGACATGGCCTCTGATGAGAAGTGAAAAGGACTTCGAAACGCGTCAGGCCGCGAGACTAAAGCAGGATGGGAAGACGCATGTTCATTAATTAAGTTGTTACTTACCTGCAGCGGAGTGCGGCTTCGTCTTTGGGCAACTAGTATGGAAATACAAAATCACGGCGGGTCCAAGCCGTGGAAGCGACGCACCACCATTGAATTATCTAAAGGGCCTGTAGGGGCGAAAATTCGCTTCTGCAAAGGCGCAGCAGGACTTTGAATTTAACATGCGCAGTCTCATCCTGGAAGCCCAATGGAGGGCTATGAAATAACGTCTCTAACTATATGCTAGAACCCAAACCCACTGGAGGGTAGAAATTATGCAAATGGACTACATGTCCCAGCGTGCTTGGAGAATGGTGAATAACTCAAACTTGGCGCACCGGTAGCCAACAAATTGATAGCACACGCAGAGGGAAGATGTAACAGCATGCAAGGGGTTCTGACTTGGCCTCTGATGAGAAGTGAAAAGGACTTCGAAACGCGTCAGGCCGCGAGACTAAAGCAGGATGGGAAGACGCATGTTCATTAATTAAGTTGTTACTTACCTGCAGCGGAGTGCGGCTTCGTCTTTGGGCAACTAGTATGGAAATACAAAATCACGGCGGGTCCAAGCCGTGGAAGCGACGCACCACCATTGAATTATCTAAAGGACCTGTAGGGGCGAAAATTCGCTTCTGCAAAGGCGCAGCAGGACTTTGAATTTAACATGCACAGTCTCATCCTGGAAGCCCAATGGAGGGCTATGAAATAACGTCTCTAACTATATGCTAGAACCCAAACCCACTGGAGGGTAGAAATTATGCAAATGGACTACATGTCCCAGCGTGCTTGGAGAATGGTGAATAACTCAAACTTGGCGCACCGGTAGCCAACAAATTGATAGCACATGCAGAGGGAAGATGTACCAGCATGCAAGGGGTTCTGACATGGCCTCTGATGAGAAGTGAAAAGGACTTCGAAACGCGTCAGGCCGCGAGACTAAAGCAGGATGGGAAGACGCATGTTCATTAATTAAGTTGTTACTTACCTGCAGCGGAGTGCGGCTTCGTCTTTGGGCAACTAGTATGGAAATATATATATATATGTGTATGTATATATATATATATATGTGTATGTATATATATATATATATATATATATATGTATGTATATATATATATATATATATATATATGTATATTGAATTACACAAATTCCTTCGTTCCAAAGAATAGACCGGCACTCCAGAGGTTTGTTCCACTCGAAGCTTTTTATTTAGGTGATGGCATATCTACGCGTTTCGGCTGCTGCCTGCAGCCTCGGTCATGATATTAAGCCATGTTTGTTTCATTGTTTAAATACATACACCTTTCCCCAAAAAAGGAGGAGGGAAAAGGACAGGAAGTTAACATAAACAGAGGACATTCTCCATTGTATACGTGAGGCATTTGGGTTAAAATATTTAGGCGCCATCTTGGAACATATTTATATTGCTTACAACGCTTATAGAAAGTATGTGATACATTCACATTTCATTCCAATTCTTTTAAAACTATTTACAAAGAATTCATTTTGACCATGATTTGTAAAAAGATTTCAATAAGACATATATACATTTCATTATTAAAATGACATTTTGCAAAACAAATTTAAAGCTCATAAATTAATAGTTTGCAATGGGAAAGTTCCCCAATCAAAAAAGTGCTTCAGTGCTTTAGGTTCGAAGACGCAGTATATTGCACATTTATTTAAAACGTTTATTCTATTTGCTGTCACATCTGTCTGATACATTCACTCTTGTCTATTTCAGTGTATTAGAAAGAATCAGAAATATGCACTTGTAATTCAAAGAAAGAGAACGTCTTAAATCCCATTATTAATAATAAAGTGCGTTGTGCTAGTTGTTCCTCGAGCTGCCGTTTTTTTTACACTTAATTTCCTCAAGTGTTAACCACAATTTCATACCTCTTGTATGTAAGTGCTAGTGACTAATTAGTTGTATTTATTTCATACATGTATCTCTTCTTTTTATTTCGTTTTTACTTTGATTTCTGTTAAAGTGCTAGTGCTTCTTATTACTAAATAAAGTGCTAATATTAATAAAGTGCTAGTGCATATGTCCTCCTCCACAATATAAAAAAAGAAAATTGCTTTGAAATCTAAAAGATGGCTTTCTTGAATGTGCAGTTCTTACAGCTTATTTAACAAAGACATGTGAACAAATCCTCGTCCACATTTAATCCATTAGGTTCCATACTGTCTAGTTCCAAAATATAATAGGTTTCCATTTTACGTAGTTCTTTCTCTCTATTGCCCCCTCTTCTCCTTTTAGGTACTTCTGCTATACAGCTGTAACGCATTAATGCTGGATCACTTTGATGTATCTTTTCAAAGTGCCTCGCCACAGGGTAGCTTCGATCATTGTTGCTTATGGCACGCCTGTGTTGCAGGATCCTTTTGTGAGCTGCAAGGTTGTGCTGCCTACATATATTTTTTCACACGGGCACTTTGAAATATAAACTACAAAACTTGACTTGCAGGTTAAAAATCCTCTTATTTTTACAGTTTTATTAAAAACCATCTTAAAATTAGAAAGATTTTCCCCATGTTGGCAGGCTTTACATTTTAAACATTTTTTGAAACCTTCTCTCTGTTGTAACCAGGTTTGCCGTCCAGTATTTTCACTATATTCACTTGTCACCATATGGTCTTTCAGGGACTTTTATTTTTGATATGTTATTTCTGGATACTTTTTAATCTGTGATCTGATGACAGGGTCACACCTAATAAAGTGTCAGTGCTTTTTTAAAATTAACCTCATCTCTTCATGTTTTGTATTGTACGTTGTTATGAACCTGTGTGTGTTTTCTCCCTATCTGTACTTATTCTTCTTCTCAGATGTTTTTGATGGCTCAAATAACAATTTCTCTCTACTTAACATCCTTGCTTTTTAGAGGCACTTTCCAAGATTTTAATAGGATAACCTCTCTGTAAAAACCGATTCATCATTTCTTGTTCCACAATTTCATAATCTTCCACTGTGCTACATGTCCTTCTAGCCCTGTAGAATTCTCCAAACAGGATACTCCTAATAAGGGGTGTATGGAGTATCGTATTACCGGCCGTCGGTTTTCTAAAAACCGTAGTGTCCAACTTATCTCCCCTCACCATCACTCTTACATCTAGGAAATCTATGGTACTTTTACTATAGTGCCCCACAAAATTCAAATTCAGCACATTCTTGTTTAGATCATTGATGAAGAGTCCACATCCGTTTCCGTGCCCTGCCACAGCACGAAAACGTCATCAATAAACCTCAACCAAAGTAGAACATTTTCTGTCCATTGTTCCAATACCGGCCCTCTGAGCACCTGCTCCTCCCACCAGCCAAGATGTAAATTCGCATAACTGGGGGCGAAGCAGGTGCCCATCACCGTCCCTTGTTCCTGTTGGAATAATTCATTACCGAACTTGAAAATGTTCCTAGTAAGGCACCATTCCATCATTTCTAGTACCATGGCATTATGCCCTGCAAACCTCATTGGTTTTGTTTTTAGAAAATGCTGTGTAGCCCTCAGGCCATCTGTGTGCCTTATACTAGTATATATATATATATATATATATATATATATATATATATATATATATATATATATATATATATATATATATATATACATATCATACAGCAACAAATTGATAAGTCTTTGCAGTTACCCAGGGAAGCACTTATTTGGAATACCAACAGCAGAAACATAAGTGACAGAACTCTATTTGTGGTTGACTATCATCCATCAGCTCCCAACTATGGAAATATAATGCAAAAAACATTTCCCTTACTGTCCACTTGTGAAAAATTATAAAAGGTTTTTCAAAACCGCCAGTCATTGCTTACCGCAGAGCTCCCAATTTACACTCTCTTATTGTGAGAGCTGAACTCAAGCAAGTTGTAACAAATGCAGGGGTTCATTGCTGTGACTCTAAAAGGTGCATCACGTGTGAATACCTTTTTGCAAACATCATCAGTAACTAGTTCTGTTACGAGAAGGACCTATGGAATAAGACAGCATCTTACATGTCGCTCAACATGCATTATTTATGTGATTCAGTGCCAATGCCAAAGCTGTAAAAAACAATATGTAGGCCAAACAGTGAATGACCTTCGTACACGATTCAGGAACCACAAATCGGCAATAAATAATAAGAAAATTGACCAGCCTGTAGCCAATCATTTTAACCTTGTGGATCATTTACTATCCGATCTAAAGATTTTCCCTGTGGAACTTGTCTTAAAGGAAAAACTATTGGATTCCAGAAAAAACTTCTGGATGTACCGTTTAAAATCACTGCATCCAAATGGACTGAACATTACTGACAATACCACCTGATTGCTGCATATCTCAAGATGACTCATGCTGTGTCATCTGTGCAACCACTGAGAAAACCATCTTGTACTACCTGAGGAAGGGTGAAGCTGAAACGTTGTAGTGAAAATATATTTTTGTTCTTTGGTGAAGCCATCTGTTTGAGTCACTTCTTTCTTGGATATTTTCTTTCTTTGTGACTCATTGGGGATCCAGATTTTTGCCCTGGCTTGCTGTTGTTTTGTTGTGATCCGTCATCTTCAAGTATATATATATACAATACATGAAAGATTGCAATATAGATATGAAACCTGTCTCTAATCTTCTAATTATAGTTTAGTTCTGACATTACTAGTCACCACTATTAAGAAAGTAAAATAGCAATCCTACTCTGTTGAATCTAACAGTTGAGTTGTGATATCACAAGGCCTGCTGCCAGTTTGAAAGACAGAAAATAATGCAGAAATACAACTAGTGTTTAAACAGTGAAATGCAGAACTAATCTTCCAGCTCTCCTGAATTATTTTCCCTGAAAATGAACAGTCATTAGAAAATAATGAGACACTAATGGCAACATATATTTTTTGCATTTGCTGAAGTTCATTACACAAAAGCAGGCATCTTTCTGCATCTTGCTACTCCTTCTGAACTAAGGCCCTTTTTGAAAGTGACTTACATTAAACTGGTTAAAACATATATTGCTACAAATTACAAACCACATTTATTCCATACGTGCACATTCCTATGGTTTTTTCCCTTGACAGAGCAAGAGACTTATGCTTTAAGATATTCATTTGTTAACATTTTATCAACTACAGTAATTTTGTTGTTCTTTATCTATTATCTTGCCGTGAATGAGTTCTGTGTGAACCACTGTGACTTCAGATTGATTACCCAGATTCACATGCACTTTTTGGATTGTTCTTGTATGTGAAGAATATAATAGAGAAGGTGGTGGCCATTTTGAACCTTCAGGTATAACTTTCCTTGCTAGGCATTTATGCTACAATGTTGTTGCAACTGCACCTTAGTACATATATGTTAGTTTTCATGCAACAAGACATCTATTTCCTAAAGGACTGGATTGTAGACATTATAGTTTACATAAAAGTACCCTGAAGTTGTGTGTAATTTAAATACAAATGTTGAGCTAAATCTTGTGCACTTGTTTGAACTCAAAATACTGGGGTTGTATGTTCTGTTGAGAGTTCCTGTGATGGAACTGGAGAGATACTAAGAGGTCATTTAAAAAATATGTAAATGTTAATGTAATATATATATATATGGGAACAAATTCCAGTCTTTGTATATATCACTAAGTGTAAGGTAACACAGGATATAAATGATGTTCCTTATTTTCTAGTGCTACAGAAAGTAAGTAGAAACTATACTCATCGTTCACAAACTGGCACAGTTTGAGTTTTCAGGAACTTCCAGTAACCTGCCAAAACATAGAAAGTAGGTTATGCAGAGATATTGATAAGAGATCCACTACAACCTGCAGACCTCCTTGACTACACAAGTGATTAGGCAGAGCAGAGGGTGGAATCCTGCATCTCTGTTTTATCTCTTATCCTCATTTCTACCATATGCCCTCCTGTCTGGTGTTTATGATCATTGGTGAGAGCAGTGAGAGACAGAAAAGAATGTTGCTTACATTGGTTTTTGCCAAGAAGGTTACTGCAAACCTGACATTGAATCAAACATTTTGGCAGTGTAGGTACATTTTGAGGTTTGAAATGAATGAAAAGTGAAATGTATCACTTTTGTTGACCATGCCTAGTTCTCTTTTAGAAACCAGTTACTACTTTTGTTAACAATTGCTTTTGCCTTGTGTCATTTCATCTCATCCTTCTGTAGGGCATAACACTAATTAAACATATTCATGCCAACCATTCATGTAGATTTCTAGAATGAGTGAGATATGAACATTATTGGATGTTGAAAAAGCTAACTATTTAATGTTATGGTTCATTTCTTTAATTTAAAGGCTGGCTTCCATTTCTCTTGTGTCTCCGACGCTTGCCCATTAATAGCTGGATCATCACCACTTCTCGTAGCCTTTCTCAAAGTCCAGGTGTAAATTGTATGTAACATTGTTCAGATAATAATCTTTTATTTAGTGTAATTTGTAAAATCAGTAATTATGTGGAGAATTTGGCTGGTTTCAGAAAATCCCACTTTCTGAAATCTCCCTAAAGAATTCCTTGCGGCTCATAACTGGGTCCTATGCTGATATTTTGCACATGCAATCCACTTTAATATCCTTGACCTTATTTAAAAATCACAAGTCATTATTTGGAAGTTTGCTCGTACAATTTAAGAATGCGAAGTAGATATGTTGAGAATTCTCTTTATTACACAATCAAATGTTATTGTTGCTTAGTTTTGTGTTCCAGTTTGTCCAGATGATAATTAAAGGCACATTCATTAAATTATCTGTCTAAATATGTTGTTGCTGCTTAGCATTACATTCAGGCAAATACAATAAAACTAATGTACTTCAGCAGCTTACTGAACAGCACAGCAAGGCTCACAAACATGTTTGAATCTAATTTTTGCCCATTGGATAAAGCAGCAAATGCATTCTTGGACAAATGCTCCATTGGAGCAGAGTAGAAGGAAAGGGGTTTATAAAAGCTGTAGTTAACAACGTATGATGTAAGATGCTATGAATAGGCCCCAGATGTTCCAATAATGGTTCATTTCACTTTGAATCATTCATCACATTTAATTATGATTAAAACCTTCTTCTACACTCTAAATTTAAAAGTGGCCAATGTAGGAGCTGCCTAATCAGTAATATTGTTTGCAACAGATATAGTAACGATGACGTAAGAGCTGGCTTGCAAGAATTACTGCCCAAGACTGTAGACTAAACTTTTTAATGCATCTTGTATAATGTTATACTTTATTGAACCAACATGTAACATAGAAACAATTACCGCCAATATGGAGAAAAAAAATTCTCATGGTAAGACTTTACCATTCTTCTTGATGCTGTGGCAGAATACAGCATATTATGAACACTGCTACCAATTGTTTTCTGGTCTTATAATAAATATGGAAATTAATGAGATGATTAATAAAATATTTCTTTTCAAATACAATCGTTTTGTTAGTACGAGTAACTATTGAGATTAACAGGATTGAAAACACATATATTTTTATTATTATCAAATTGTTACAATTCCATTGCACCATAGGATGATATGTATTCATGGAGTCTTGTCAAACGTATTCTTTATTATTATAGGAAAATTAATTTAAGTAGTGGCCTTGCAATTCCTGTATGTTCTCTAGTGCCAGATCTCACAAAAATGTTCAGCAAAAAAAAGTGAAAATGTGAAATACTACAACTGTAGATGCCCGTTCAAATGTGAGTCATTGAGGCATACAATTAACCCTTTTGAATTGTTGTACATGTGCTTCATGGAAGAATACATTTCATTTGAAGGCAAGAGGTGTATCAATAGACAGTTCATGAGGGACTTTCTGAGGTTCATTTATTGACTTGATTTTAGCATTCTGCTCATTTCATAAGTGCATAAAAATATAATTTGACACCTGTAGAATACACGTGCAATTTACAAAAACATCTGATGGTAAAATAGATCACCATCCAAGTCTAAGACTGTGATTCAGAGACCCATTTCATGTGAGAATATGTGTTTTGCACAGTTATCGAAAGTCAAAGTTTTGCAATAAACACTGCACCTGCGAAACTTTCCCTGGAATGAGTTCGGCTAGTTAAAACTGTTGCATGGGAAAATGCAAAAGATAACAATTTATGCCTCTTTTTCAAGCTGAAACTTGCAGTATGGTGTACTGACTGTACTTATTAATGCACCAGCCTAAAATAATGGTATTTTGGGGCGTTTTAAACACAACCGTGTAACAAGGTGCATTGGTAGAGAAAACAGGTGATGCCATGTAAATTAAGAGATGTTTATTCTCTACATGAGTGGTCCCATGCAGCAAATCCAACTGCTATCCAGCCCTCTCTTATTGAGCCGCCTCCCAGCCACCAAAATTCCATTACATCATGGCCTACTGACATTTCCAATAGCATAAGCACAAGTTACCATATATTACCTACCTCCCTTTTTTCACCAATAAATATGTAAATAAAAATAAAAACAATGCATCCAAAATGAATACAGATGTAATAACACAGTGATTATATTTATTTTCTTCAATAGTGAACAACAACATAGAAATAATGTTACTTTGCTCAAACAGCACAAAAATATTATTAAATCTTCTTAGAAAATGTCCAGTCTCAGAGATCCAAATCACCTTAAATAATCTTTCAAATAAATAGGAGCTTTGGTGTTTCTGTGAGACCTCACCATGGTTCCAACCTCGTTCTTCATTTCTTGAACATGCAAGATCCCATCCTGAGGTATTCTTCCTGTTCATATTCCATATATGATAATCTTATGTTTTTACTGCATTTGTGAAAATCTTCATGAACCTTATTACCTTGGAGAGTTTAGCACCTCCCTCCTTACTAACTGGTTTCCTTATCATGACCCAATCACCAACACGTACTTCTCTTTCCTTCCCAAACTTCCTTTTATCATACTAGCTTGCACTTTCTTTTCGTCTCTCAATCTCCATTCTTCACTCTGACCCACCCTGCTCCACCTTCTCCATAGGCCACTGACCCACCTTGTCTACCTCGAGTCTTCCCCATGAAAGAGTGAGGAGTAACTATTTATGCCTCAACCCTCTTGTAAACTTTCTCCTTCCACACCAAACCACTGTCTTTAGCCATATGTATAGTCGTCTTTCAGAACTCTGTAAAAGCGCTCCACCATTCCATTAGTTTTGGGGTGGTACAGTGCACTTCTCTAATGTTTTATACCGCACTCACAAAAGAATGTTTCCATTTCTTTAGACACCAATTGCACACTATTATCTGTAAGCAACAACTTGAGTATGCCTTCCCTTCCAAACACGTCCTTTAACAACTTCACTACATGTTTAGTCTCAACACCTCTTCTGAAGATAACTTCAGGCCTTTTCGAGTACATGTCTATCAAATCCATTAAGAAGGTTTCACACTCCTCTAATTGTATTGGACCAATAATGTCCCATGTAGCTTCTTCCCATGGGCCAGTAGGACATTCCCTAACCACCATGGGTTGCAATCTTGACTTCATGATCTTTTCACTTATAGCACAATGCGTGCATCTCCTAACCATTCTTTCCACTTGAACATCCATTCCTGGCCACCAGTAACTAATTCTTAGTCTCTCTTTGGTCTTTTACATTTCTTGATGATCACAATGACATAGAGACATTGGTTCTTCTATCATAGTGCTTGGGGGAACCAGTCTAGTCCCTCTGAACAACAATCCTTGGTTCTCTGAAAACTCATCCTTGACTCCCCAGAAAGTTTTACTTTACTCACTTCCTTTACTCCTTAGAGCCCATCCTGTTCTCAACAATGACAAAACTTCCTGTATGATTTTGTGAGATTCCAGTTCTGAAAATCACCATTCTCTAAAACAATGGCACCAACAATTTCACAAATCATCTCATGATCAAACTCCTCATAATCACCATTGGTGCTCACAAATTGATCATCCACATCAGGTAATACCAACCTGGACAGGGAATCTGCTATGCTGTACCCTACCCCTAGAATATATTTTATTTCGAAATCATACTCTTGGAAAACAACTACCCCTTTATTCATTCTACTTGAGACTGTGTCTATCCCGTTCTTCTTAAATATTTTACATAATTTGCAGTGGCGTAGCTAGAGCTTCTGGCGCCCGGGGCTATCCCTCAGATTGGCGCCCATGGCAGGTAGCAGGGGGGGGGTACGTATTTGCTCTGGAATTTGTTTGCCAACCTACAGGATGTATACTTTACTCAATCAAACTTGACTCCCGGCCTTATCTGTGATGGTAATGGGCCAACCGCATTTCTACCACAGAATCTTTGGTTTATTTCTATTACTTTCCTTTAATATATAACAAAATGGATTCAGATATCCTATGACCAATTTTTTGCTTTTATTCTACATGTCCTCTTTCAGGGAATAGCCCACGCTCCTTTATACTCTCACTGTGATGGTGTTACTCTTTCTATGGGTTTCCCAAAAAATGATTGCTTTATTCTTAAATCAGCTTTAATAATATTCGATTTTTAGGTGTAAAGGATTTGTTCCCATGTTCAACCAATGAACGGGACCATCATCAGGACAGAAGAAGTGAATTAGGACTCGTGTATGAAGGAAGGTTTAATACTTTGTTATATGACTAAATGCCCATTAATATCTTGGGAATGGGGAAGCAGAACACTGTCCTCTTCAAACCATACAGAGTCAAGCAATGACAGGAGAAAACTGCTGCAACTAAAGATACCAACCAAACCTATTCTCAATTTCGCTGCTGCTGAAACTAGAGGCACTTGGTCTGAGGTAGTTGGGAATGGAGCCCTGTGAAAAGAACTCTTTTGGGGTAATGTTCAGGGGCAGTTCTAAACCCCAAAATGAGGAGGCTCACCGCTCACCAAAGATCCTTTCCTCCCCTTATGACAACCGTTTTTAGCTCTTACCTCAGGCTCTTGTCGGTCGTGTGTAGAGTCCACAGTGGTGGCAGGGCCCCTACCGTAGGGATTGTTCTGCTGCAAATCGCCCAGCACTCCCATAGCTGCCAAGGTTTCAGATTGCTAAGTGTGACATTTTCAGAATTTCAGTGTAATTATGAGTGACATTTCAACTATGAGCGACACTATCTCCGTCACCACTGACCAGAGTCACCCCACCGTCACCGGCGAGTTTAGTGCGACTTCAACTATGTTGCACGGTCAGGGCTCCTGAAAAGTACTGTGCACTAGTAATGTACAATAAAGTAAGTTCTAATAAAATGTGCATCTGTCTACTGATGTGAACTCATCAGCTGAGCTGAAGCCATTCTGCCAGTCTCTACGGCTAGTATTTATAACCCTGCACCCTTTAAAAGGGGCCTACCCCTATCGAAAGATTACTTGAATGCACCGACACATAGAAAGTGAAGGGTGTGATGTGATCTCTGATAACTAAGGTTTAGTAAAATGTGGAGCAGGGGTCTAGGCGGTCAGGTTTTTTTTTAGCCAGTTCCAAACACTACAAAGGCTGTGATGTTGACTTTAGTTCAGTGCAGTTTTTACAGTTGTGCACTAGCGGTGTCATTCTTTTGAACCATAAACACACTATAGTACCACCATAATTTTCGGGGCCATTGCTCTCAACCTGTCAAAGTTGTGAGTCCCCTGACAATGAAATTGCAGGCCAACTCAAAATGAAGATTAAAATGTTTCTGCCAGCGCAATGAACTTTTAGGACCTTGAAATTGTTTTAGTGGAGCCAGCTAGGCCCTCAAATGAAGGTCATGTGATTGCAGACCCACACAAACAAACGGGCGCAGGTGCAGGGTATCGCGGTTCACTCAGGGCACTGAGACAGCTTCACTCCGTCCACAAAAGTACCCGCATTCCTCGTTGAAAAAAAGTGCACTGTGTAGTTGAATTGACTGCCAGGCAGACATGTATTCTATCTGGGAAAACGTTTCACCTCATTAGCACCAATTTAACACGTAAATACAGAACTCAGTAAATGAAAAGCGAACAGGTAACAATTGCATAGTCTACCACATGTGGTGCTGTAAAAAGCTTTTCATCCGTTTGAACTACGGTCAAAATTATTTTTGTTAAAATCTGCAAATTATAAAGCAGAAGTTGCAAGTGGCAAGTATGGTAAATCCATAATTATGTGGAAATGTTGCAGCCACAGAAAGGCATGATTCCAGTCGCCAAGGTTATTACATAGCAAGTGCATGATCACATCTTGGAACATCTACGCACTGAACAGCAAATCTTTATTGTTATCCAACTCAATGGTGCTCATTTAATCGACCGGCTAAGCGTACCCGCTAGGATACAAACTTGTGACTATGAGGTCAAACACTGATCCGTGTAGAGGATACATTAGTCTACTCAGGCACCAGAGCCTGATAAATGTATCTCCATTTTCAGGTATATTGGATAATGAGGTGTGTCACTGAAGACTACAGGGTTCAGTTTCCTGCATAGTGGCACACCTCTGCACTCTCCGAGTGTCACATGACATGCGGGGGTCTTAAAGCCTCCCTTCTTCACCTGTCTCAGCCACCTTGCTTCTGTGTCCTGCAGTCTGCCACTGCAAAGCCCCAGGTGTGACACCAAACAAAGCACTCTCCCCTGACTGCCTACTGACAGCTTTACAGCCACAGACAAAAGCAGCACGTAGAGGCCTGGCATCAAATTACTGCTGCTTTGAAAAACATGACCTCTCTACATTTTATATTTATTCAGCGCGTCAAATGAGCACAGGGAATAAGTACCCCAGCAACACCTACAAAAGGATTTATCAAAGCCCATTATGTTTTAAAGCTACAGGTTCAAATACGCTCAGAAAAATACAAAAATTGCCATTTTGTGGTCAGAAAAAAATTGTCAATCGACTACTAAAGTGAGTTTTGGAAGGATGCGAATATATTCTGACATGCCATTGCCAAGGTGCTGCAAAGCATTTTGGGGTAGGGATTTTTGGAAGTATCCTGGCTGGCCCTTTGAGCCAGTAGGCTATGTGGACAGTGGAGGGCTTTGAATTTGATGATCCTTGCATTCCCTGGGAGCCGATGCGGAGCTTTCAGGGCTGGGTGGTGGTGGTAAGTTCAACACGCACAAAAGGGTTATTCATTAGCAAACCGAGGAACTGGGGAGGGCACAGAGCTGCCTCTGCGGGATGGGGTGGGGGGGGCGGAGCAGCCTCTCTGCAGGGGTTTGGAGGGGCAGGGAGCCGCCTGGGTGGTTATGAAACATCTACAGGGCACAGGCAGGCAGGTGATCATGACCGCGCCACAACTGCTGCTAATTTATAAAACCAATACCATAGCCAACGAAATAGCCGATAAATTATACAGACTTCAGGGGGCACTGTCACGCACACTTACTTTGCGAGGCTCATTTGCAGCAATTTGGTTCCGGGCCGGGCGGGCCGCCTCGTGGCCACTACAACTCTTGCTACAACTCAAGCGCGCACCGCGGCCTGCCGTCCGGCGCCGGCCTGCGCAGACTTTTCAGTCTCCCCAGACTCGATTCCACTCCCAACGAGAGCGCGTAGTGGTGGCGCGCATCCGTGCTGCATTTTCAGCGCGGCGTGGGGGCTGGCCAAAAACGATGCCCAGGGCCGTCATTGGTAGCTCTTACGCGTGCTACAAGATTGACAGCCCTGGGACCCACTGGGACACTGACACTACTGTCCCCAAATAAATTATAAAGACGCTGCCACGGGCCACCAGTGCAGTGAGGCCACCACCCCCAAAATAGTGCCGCCTGGGGCGGACCGCCCCCACCGCCCCCCCCTAGCTACGCCAGTGGGTTTATGGTCTGTCTTGACTTCAAATTCACCTCCCCATATAAATTTTTTTATCTTTTTTACAACTCAGTACACTGCAAGTGCCTCTCTTTCTATGACAGAATACCGCATCTTTGGCTCTTTCAAACTTTGTAACAGGAATAAAATAAAATCGTTCCTAATCTTGCTCACCCTACTGTTATACGGCTCCCATTCCCTTCAAACTGGCTTCTGTTGTGAGAATGGTCTTGCTTTTGGGTTTAAAATTCTTCAACCTCTTTGATTTCTGCCGCGCACACATCCTCCCATACAAATTCTGTTCCTTTCTAGAGTAAGTTTCTCATGCCTGTGCAAATTTCAGAAAAGCTCTTTACAAATGTATTATAGTACTCTGCCATTCCTATGAAATCCATCAGCTCTTCCTTATTGGATGGAGAATTCAAATTTCTTGTTGAGTTGACCAAATCTTCCCTACGTTTAATGGTGTGATCCAAATAGTCAATAGAATCGCTCCTAGACTTACATTTCTCAATTTTCACAGTAAGACTAAAATTCTTAAGTCTTGCTAGCACCTGTCTCACCCTTAAGCCATGTTCAATTACATTTTTCCCAAATTCTAAAATGTCATCTTGATAGATCCTTATTCCGTCTAAACCTTCAGTACCTTCTCCAGGGCTCTCTGCAAGACTAGAGTTGCGGATACCAAACCGAAAGGCAGTCTTATATATATCTGAAAGTCCCAAAGGGGGGTGATGAATGCTGTAAAATCCCTGGACATCTCATCAAGATTGATCTGAGGATTTGCTGATGTAAGGTCTATGATGGAAAAGATATTTGCTCCATCCAACAGTGTAAGCATATCTGAAATATTGGGTACGGGATACCTATCTATGACCACACTTTTGTTAAGTTCCCTAAGGTGAACACATAAATGCAAACACCGGTTGGACTTTCTAACCACTACCACAGGTGCCAACCATTGCATTCTTTGGACTTTTTCAATGATTCCATCATTTTTAAATCTCTCCAATTCCAAACACATTTCTTTTCTAACAGCAACTGGAACACTCCGAACTTTCCCACACATCGGTTGAGCATAGCAACCAAATGTATCTGGTGCACATAGTCTTTCATGCACCATAGTTTTTCCTGAAACACTAGCAGAAATTCTGATTTTTTTTTTACTGAAGAAATGCACCCTCAGACATCACATGTAGACAAACACTATGCACTTCAAACTTTTCCTTTAACAAAAGTGGGGAACATTATTTGGGTCAAGAACCTGATCCAGCGCGCCACTTTATCAGGGATTGATGCTCATCAATATTTCATACAAATGGCGCATACACATTCACCCAACTCACAAATCCCTGTTGTGCTGGATGGTCAAGTTTGAATGTCATGGAAAATTCTTTCCTTCAGAAATTCACGTTTAATATCTCTAAATACATAACTAGACCTATATATATCAACTCTCTTTCTTCTCGGTCGACGGACCAATTAGTTGAGAAGTTGATGGTAATAATAGAACTAACTAACTATCTGACTAGTTAAATAATCACAGACTCTCGATAAAATTAATAATGTTTATCTTAGATAAATGTAATTGATAAATGCTCATCACATACAGGTTGCAATGCAAACAATGAATCCCACAAAAGGAGAGAAAATCAAGTAACATAATACAAACAGTGTCATACTCCTCATTTATGAACGATATGCATAGGAGGGAGTGGATAGAGAGAGAGACATAAGTTTCAACAAAATAATGCGAAACAATATAATACTTATGACGGAGTGGATAGATGAAGAGACATAGGTTTCAGAGACAAAAAAAAATACATTTGCAAGAAATTATGCAAATTACGAGTCAGAGGATAATACAAACCCAAAGATAAATGAAATACCACCCCCCTGGCCAAAGGAGTAGTGGGGGTCTCCTGTAAAAGAATCAGGAAACAAAGATTTCAGGAACAGGACAGGACAGGGACAGGAACAGCTAGGCCTCTCTGCAAACCGACGGACTGCGACGCATCTCCTCTCTCAATCTCTTGCTGCCGCTACACACTAACCACACCCCCAAAGGCACCCCAGTTATACCCTAAAACCTATATGTCCAACCCACATTAATTGAAACATTGCACAGAATTCGACTGCTCATTGGATGCTTGGGGAGGTGGTGTATCACACCACCGTGATTTCATTCAAAATTCTTCATACTCATTGTTCTACTTCCTTTCCCATTGCGTATTTACTGACTAGTCCACACAAATATGTTCTTGTTACATTTTATTAAAATGTCAGCCACGTCTGCAGAAGAAGTTGTGAATCCAACGGCCAGTCTCAGGCAAACAATGTTCTCTGAGCTGATCAATCTTGAATTAATATTCATCATCTGCAGCGCTCAGCACTTCTGTCGGTTTTGTCAGGTCATTCTTGCTCATTTTTCAGCCCCTCATCTATCCGGACAATTTAGGAAAATACAAGCCCATTCGGCTCACTATGACAAATATACACATACATCATTAATTACATGGAAATGCATCCTTCACTGTTTACCACCCACCTTTACACTATTCCCTGTTAATATATTCTTAGCCTAAGCTTCATGCAAAGCGGCATTATTTATTATCGTTTTTCAAAGCAAGATGCATGATGCGAAATGCGGCCTAAACGTGCATTATTCTCGTTTCTTTTGAAACGCAATGTAAAATGCGGCCTAGTTCTTTCATGCATTAGTTCACATTAGTGCACGCATGCGCCAAGCGGTTTCCCATGTAGCTCATGTGATTTGCGTGTTAGTTTACACTGCAAATACGTATTATGGGGGAGTTAATTCGAGCAAGTTTCTTTTTGCGAAACCCTTCTCCATCAATCCCCCCTCTGATGGCTTCCGGGAGCCATCATAAAATACCCACCAAACTAAGTGCCATCTTTATCTATCTAAAGATCAGTATTCTTTTCTATTTTCATCACCTATTCATCTAACTCCTTCATTTTGTCATAGTAATCTCCTTTCATATCTTCCAGTTCTATCTCATCTCTTTTTCTCTTTCTTGCTTTTTGTTTGTTGTTTGATTCTGTCATCTCTTTTCTTCCACATTGACATTTACAACATTTGTATATTGTTATCATTACTAATGCTTCTCCAGCTACTGAAATCATTGGTATTATTATTTTTCCTAATAAACTACTTCCAAATGTAGTAAACCATTTACCTACCGAAGAGAAACTCTTTCCAAGTCTCTCCCAGACACCGTCAACCTCCAGTTGGGTCAAGTCTTCATGTAATTTCATAATATTCTTAACATATCCTTCAATACCTTTACTTTTGTCAGGTATATAAGTACAGCAGTGTTGAATTTTCAACATGCCACAGACTCCACCCTCTTTGCCAATAGATATCAAAGGCAAGTCGATTTTGCAAAACCATTAATCTGATTGCAACCATTTCGGTGTCAATCATCAAGAAGCCACCAGCAGTATCTGTCGATAAACGATCAACCACTGTGGACAATTTTCGAATTTTATGCGAATTGAGAACAACTCCAACTGATGGTATCAGTGCACCAAAAATATCACCTACTAATTCTGAGAAACTAGCTCTATTCTTACGTGTTAGTCCTTGTTTTATTTAATTAATTCTGTTATTATTCGGAAAACAATTGCAAAATAACAACTACCATACTAATGTGCAGGTAACCTGTAATAGGCTTTCTTACCACACATATAATAGACTCCTGGGAAAACAGGATCAGTTCCACCCTTCAATCCCCAACCTCCAGTAATTTGTAAGTATGCTCACATTCACTAGAACCAATGAAATAATTATTATAGTTAGTTTTCATTCTAAGCAAGCAGATTTTCCCCTTTTTATACCAGTCCAGGGACATTGCAGCATATGTCTCGCCTTTCTCATAATTTCCTTCTCTAAACGCCCATGGTGGTACTTGTGACTTCTGTTCAGCAGCTTTCTTTTGGAAACTTGCTCTTCTATATTCTACCATATCTATGAACACTTTTTCTTCAACCCGCAAACTACATGTTAGATTGTTTCTGTAAGCATATCCTAGATCTAGTGTCTTAGTAATATGGAATAATTCTCCCATATAACGTGCATTTTTACTACTTAAAACCTTGTTTAGTTCCTTTATAATAGGTATCTCTGAAAATACTAGGGGGCATATTAGCAAGGGCACTATCGCCGCTGTAGCGGCACTTTTTGCCGCTAAAGCGGCGATATTTATATCGCCCTATCAGCAAACTGTCTCTAACAGCAGTTAGCGACAGTTTGCGGGCATTAGCGCCCGTTTTTTTACCGCTTTGCATGTCAGCGATATTTATCTAACTGGGGCCTATTAGCAAGGTGGCCATGGCCCCAGTTAGCGACGTGAAAAGTCGCGCTAAACGGGGTCATCGCCATTTATTTAACACCTGTAATTAGCAGGTGTTAGCCATACCTAACATGGGGGGTGGATTATGCTGATACGACCACAGGGTCGTATCAGCAAGGTGTTCTCCCTTCTCCATGCAACATCGCTGGTTTTTCAGCGATGTTGGCCCATTTCCCCCGCTATCGCTGGAATATTCATCGCCATAGCGCTAATCGTTGCTAATACAGCGTTAGCGTGGCGATATATTCCAGCGATAGCCGGCGATAAAATAAATCACGCTAAGCAGGGTTAGCGATGATTATCGCCTCTTCTTGCTAATATGCCCCATGATCTATATTGGAATAATGATGCTCCAGCTTCCCCGTCACGTAGAGTAGGCTGGTTAATACACTGCAAGACACACCATATGTTAAAGGTAGGTAATGATAGGTCACCCCCTCTGAGACAAACGAAGGTAATTGCATGCACACATAACAATCACTCACATTCATTGTATTAACATACTCATACAACAATCTTGTAAAAACATTCAATGAGAAATCATTAATTGATTTATCATGATGGAAAATACTTCCATCTATCTGTTCTATGTTAGTATTAGGGGTTTCTTTAGTAACATCATTCACTCTTTCACTTATTACATCATTAGTAGTGTTTCCATTATAAGTGACCATTAGAATAGGTACAATGACAGTTAATAATATCCACATAAATGTCAGTAAAAAGACACTACATAAGCAAGCTTTAATACATCTACGTTTTAGGCTAGATTTTGGATGTTCAATCACTTTTGCTTCGGCCAATTTGTACTCAATAAAAAAAAAAAATCGAAATCTATAAAACTCTGAATTTACTCAAAATAATTTTTGGAAAAATAGTGTACTCCTACACTTCAAGGCTTTCACCTTTACCCCTTTTCTTTTCTTTTCTTTTACTTCTTCTGAGTCTTGCCATTCATTTCATCTGGCAAGATTTCACCTTAATTTTTTTTTCACAGTTCTTTTAAGGTTTAATTTGCTTTCATCCACTTGCTCAGTGCCAGTACCGTCTCTTTCTTCACTTAGCTTTCAATTTCTTCCAAGATCACGTACGTCCATTCCGGTGCTGTGTGTTTCTTACTTGGAATTCTTACTCTCCTTGTTTTTAGTTCTAAATCTTCCCCGGACTCTTCTTGTTCTGCTTGACTTGAGACCTCATTAATTTGCTCTAGTCTTCTTCTTGTCTTTCTCCTTACCAGAGTGTATTTCAGTCTTTTCACTCCACTTGGCTAATTGTCACCTTTTCTGGTCTTTTAGTTTGAACTACTTCTTCACCTTCTTCATCTGGTTCATAGGTTCTTTTATTTGGCCTTTCTTCTATCTGTTCTTCTTCTTGACTTTCAGAAACTTCCCTTTCTTCTGGTTCTACAGCAGTCTCATGAGACCCAGTAACGGGTGCCCACTCTACTTGACTTGTGCTTGGCTGTTCATCATCTATTTGTTCTTCAGAATCTGTCACTCTAGATTCTTCAGCTTCACACACTTCAGCTTTTGGTTTTTGGCTTTGGTTTACCAATTGCTGCTCTTCGTGTCTTTCAAGTGGACTTGGGACTCGTCTGGTATGGCTCGCATGTATCCAATTTGACAAGCCACCACACTTCACTGCTGTCGTCGTCACTAGAATCACCTGGTATGGTCTGTTCCACCTGGGTTCTAAACACGATTTCCTCACGTGTTTCTTCACGAGAAACCACTCTCCAGGGCTCAGATCATGAGATTTATTCGGCTGTGTCGTAGTGGCATTTTCTTCAACCTGGTGAGACACACAACGCACCAGATCAGCCAATCCTCTGCAATAGTCAAGCACTAGATCATCAGATATATTCATCAGTTTGTTCACTGGAATAAATGCTTGTCTCATTGCTCTTCTCATTAGTATCTCGTGAGGACTCAAACCCGTCTTTTTGTCAGGAATGATTCTAAGACTCATCAATACAAGGGGTAAAGCATCAGGCCATTTCAGTGTTGTGGATGCACACACCTTTCCTAACCTAGATTTTATTGTGCCATTTAACTGCTCAACCACTCCAGATGCTTTGGGTCGATAGGAACAATGCAGCTTCTGCTAAATCTGTAATGTTGCACAAATCATCCGAATTATCTCATTGTTAAAATGGGTTCCTCTATCTGTTTCTAAAGTGACTGCAAATCCGAATATAGGTATCAGCTCTCTTAGAAGTAGCTTTGCGACTGTTAAACTGTCATTCCTTCTCGTTGGATAGGCTTCCACCCAGCGAGAAAACAAACAGACAACAACCAACACATATTTCAGCCCATTGCACGGGGGGAGCTCAATAAAATCCAACTGGAGTCGGGTGAATGGTCCTGCTGCCTTTCCAATTCGTCCCCAACTAACACCTGTCTTTCTGCCTGGATTTTGCTGCTGACAGGTGACATACCTCAGGCAGAGACTCTCTGCAATGGCCCTGAACTTTGGATTATACCATGATTGCTTGAAGAGCCTGATCATAGCATCTCTTCCAACATGTGTAATTCCATGGTATACCCTTGCCATTTGGGATAGTAAACTGTCTGGCATGACTGGTCTTTCGTCTAAATAGACCCACACTTCGTCCTCTGCTCTCTTTCTGCAACATGAATTTATCCAAATTCCCTTTTCCTCATCACTTGCTTCTTCCTGCAGCTAATTTCGTCCCAAGTTTCAAATGAAGAAGAAAACATAAGATGGCAATTGTTATTTTCTTTTTCCATCCCTTTGTTTAGAGCAATTACATTTCCTGCACAGAAATGCGCTACTTGATCCGCGTACCTGTTGCCCTTCGTCACATAATCATCTCCTGATTTATGTGCGGAACATTTGACCACTGCAATCTTCTTGGCCAGTTGTAAAGCATCCAATAAATCTTTTACAATTTTGCTGTTTCTTATAGGGGATCCTGAAGAAGTCAGAAATCCCCTTTGCATCCATAGCTGGCCGAAATCGTGGACAACCCCAAAACCATATTGACTATCAGTAAATATGGTTACCCTCAGGCTTTTGGAAATTTTGCATGCTCTAATCAGAGCTATCAATTCAGCGATTTGGGCGGAGTTTACCCCTTTTAAACAGGATGCTTCTAGAACTCCCGCTATGGTGCAAACAGCATAGGCAGTACACAATTCTCCTTTTTCATTTCTTAAACATGATCCATCAACAAACATCTCACAGTCTGGTTCTTCCAATGGAACGTCCTCAATATCTGGCCTAGGTTTCGTACATAACTCTGTCACATCCAAACAATCATGATCCGCCTCTTCTCTTACTTCCTCACAATATGAATTCGGCAACAGGGTCGCCGGATTTACGGTTGTGCATCTTACCACAGTCACATTTTCAGCACCCAAGATTACTCTTTCGTACTTAGTCAGCCGACTAGAGGTCATATACTGTGTCCTTGTACGGGTCAAAAGGATCTCAACTGAATGTGGCACATACACCTTGACTGGATGTCCCATCACAATTGCTTCACTCTGTTCCAGACTCACGCAAGTAGCAGCTACTGCTTTTAAACAGCCTGGCAACGCTGCAGCCACTGAATCCAAAGTAGCAGAAAAATATGCTACTGGACATCGTGCCATTCCATGTTTTTGTGTTAAAACTGAAAGTGCACACCCATCTCTTTCACAACAATACAATGCAAAATCCTTTGCATAATCTGGCATTCCCAATGCAGGTGCTCGACAAAGACTGTTTTGCAATTTAGTAAAAGCTTCCATACTTTCATCATCCAAGACAATCGGATCTTTCACATCTTTTCGTGTCAACCTCTGAAGAGGTTTTGCAATCAGTGAGAACCCACTGATCCACTGCCTGCAGTATCCAACCATTCCCAAAAACATTTGAACTTCTCTCTGAGTTTTTGGTGGACTTATTTTTTAATTACACTAATTCTTTTTGGTGTCACCTTTCTGACTCCTTTTTCTATTTTGTGACCTAGGTACTGGACTTCCTGTTTACAAAATTGTAATTTTATGGCATGACACGGAGGCCAACATTATGCAAATCTCCTTTATTGCCACAGCTCAGCAGTAACAATGAAGAAAATATAGAACTTTAAACAACATTCCAATACACTATATAGTCCATGAGCATGCAGCCATCTTCCTTCTTTGTTGCTGCTGCTCACAAAGATAAGTACCCTCTTTTTAATCGTGCTTATGCAGTGCGTATGTTTCCTTGTTTATATCTGTTTATCACATAGCTGGGTCCCATTGACTCTATCATGCGATTGTTTCTGTCTTTTCTCGATTGAAAATGCCTTTTTTCTTAATTTACTAATGTCTTAACTGTTTTACAACTTTAACTTGTCTAGCGTTTTCCCCCTGGGTCCTATCAACCCTTCAATGCTCTGTGTTTCTTTTTTTTTATGCTGCGCCTTTGCCCCCGGCATCGTCCTATCATGAAATAAATGTATTTCCTCAAACTCGCGTCCTTTGAAATGACGCGACCGCATCCCCGTTGCATGGCAGCGCTCTGAGCGCAACAAGCATACGGGCTGAAATGCGGCCACACTCCCGTTCCCTGCCAACGCTCTGAGCACTGCCGGGCATACGGGCTTGTGCGGCCGCAAAGGAAATACCTTTTGTGGTTTGGTGGAGCGTCTCAGCTCCTGTATCTCTCCGGGCACACCCTCTGAAAGGACGCCATAAACCCTTCTTCCCCTACCGCGGTGCGCTTTCAATCGCGTACCGCGGAGGGGACAAACATTGAAGGAAAGGCCCTATACAGCAACCACGCATGCAAGGGACGTGCGTGGTTACCATAGCTACAGCAGACAACACTTGACAGTTGCTGCTGTTCAATCGGTTTTTCACTCGTCGTCGAGGAGGAAATTACCACGGACACGCCCTACCCTTACAATTAATTGGAAAATTAACTCCTACCCTCACAATTCATTGGAAAATTAACCCCTCAGGTTAATCCTTGAGGGCTATGTCATCATTCCTAGAGGATTATTACTATTTTACCTTGGGAATAACTCTAATAACTCCATACAAACACAATCAACAGTATTAAAAAAAAAAAAAGGAAAGAAGGGGATTATTTGATATAATTGATATACACTCTTCCCTACAATGTCTCTCAACCCTGATATCAAGCTAGAAGGTAAGATTGAGTCAATGGCCTCTAAGGCCATGGATAAAGTTATGGACTCATTTAATGAGACTATTAATAAAAAAAATTGAATCCCTGTCAAGGGCATGGCCCTCTACTAGTACCGTGCATACTTTTGGCGCAAAAGAAGGGGCAGTTAAGGCCCCAAAGAAAAGAGCTGCACAAGAACACCCTGTTAAAAGTGCTAAAAAGACTAAGAAAACTGGAAAAGCAGCACATTCACGCTTCTCAGACGGTGACTAGAACGATGCCTTGGGCATCACACAAGGGCAACAACCAGGCCCCGAGCTCCCTATACATATTGACAGTGACGAACCAGATGAGGAAGAGATAGATCTCTCCTGCTCATCAGGTTTTGACACGGACATTGAAGACCTGGGAGACAAAACTTTGGGAAGCACTGACGAGGCAAGCAAGGCCTCAGGCTCAAAAATGGGCATTACTGACCCCTTCGGGGACGATATGTTTGACCCTCTTTTAATCAAACATCCCCTTTCTCCCGAATGGCTACCTTCCCAGCATGTAGCAGACTGCATTTGTTTCTGGCTGAGAAGGGAGATTCCCAAAGAAGTCAGATCTAGACTGAGGTCTGAATGCCCTCGCCCATCTCTTCCAGACAAGATTGCAATACACCCTGAACTTGATCCTAAGGTCGTTGCTTTCATAGCAAAGGGTGCAAAAGACGCTAGAAAAGGCATAGACAAGAGCCTACGGTCATGTCAAGACCGTCTCCTGGACACCATTGGAACCCTAACCAAAATTTTCGACTTGGATGAAAACGCCTACATCGAGGGAACTCCTATTGACCCTAAGGAGCTACGTGAATGGGTCCAACGAACCATCTGCCTACTTGGCAATGCAAACACTGCCATTTCTAATGAACGCAGGAAGGGCGTACTCCTCAAAATTGACCCTAAACTCATAGAATTGGCAAACAAAGAGGGAGGAGCCACCTCACAGGGGCTCCTCTTTGGAGAGGATTTCATTCGCGACATGGCCAAATATGTTGGGGCCTTTAGCTCGATTCAAAAGTCGCAGCGCGATATTAAGAAAGTCTTCCAAGACAACATTTTTGGAAGGGTTCCCCAGCCATGGCCAGTCTACCTCAAGACCCTTTCTGGGACGTGGATCAAAATTCCAGAAATCATCCTTCTATGGAAATCAGCCGTTCTTCCCTCAAAGGCAAAGAAGCAGGGGAAGACCATTCCGAGGCGAGAGAAGAAACAGAGGATTCTCCGCAGGTAAGAATATTGAAAGACCATTCAGATACCCCTATAAAGGTGGGAGGGAGACTAGCCCTTTTCTCTGGGAACTGGACCTTGGTAGCTCAAGACCCGTGGGTTCTGACAACTGTCAAGGGTTTCAAAATAGAATTCATGGATACCCCCTTTCAGTCAAAGAGACCTCGCGAGATAACCTTCTCTCAAGAACAGAGAAAACTAGTATCTCAGGAAGTAAGCGATTTGCTAGCAAAAGGGGCTATAATAGAGAGCTCAGAAACAGGTTTCATCAGCAATATAATCTTAGTAGAAAAGAAGGACAAGGGACAGAGACCTGTCATAAACTTAAAAAATCTAAATGGATGGGTATCTTACCATCACTTCAAGATGGAGTGAATACACCTCCTAAGGGACGTCTTGAGAAAGGGAGACTGGTTAACACGTCTGGACTTAAAGAATGCCTACTTGACCATCCCAATTTGGCCCCCACACAGGAAATTCCTCCAATTCACTTGGGAGGGAAAACTTTGGGAATTTTGCACTCGGTCTATCTTCAGCCCCTTGGTGCTTCACCAAGGTTTTACGTCTGGTAGTAGCATGGCTAAGGGAAAGGGGCGTAAGGCTAATAATATATCTGGACGATATCCTTATCATTGGTCAGTCCAAGGCGACAGTATCTCGCCATACAAATCTTACTATCTGCCTTCTGGAGCATTTAGGCTTTGTCATAAATGCCCAAAAATCATGCACTACACCAAGCCAGGAAACTCAATTTCTGGGCTTCATGGTGAACACAGTGTCTGCAGAACTGAAATTACCAAGGGAAAAGATAAATAAACTCCGCAAAGAACTCAGGAAGATGCTATCTTTGGAGGTCTTTCCTTTGAGATTCTTAGCCAGGCTCCGGGGTCTCCTCTCCTCAACCATCCAGGCGATCTTTCCGGGTCCTCTACACTACAGGGCCCTCCAGAGACTCAAAGCGAAAGCTCTGAAGTCGACTCTATCTTACACTCAGATGACATGCTTGGACGAAGACTCGAGGAAAGAACTATCTTGGTGGCTAAAGAATGCAGAAGCTTGGAATGGCAGAGCCATCTTTTGGGAAGCCCCAGAATTGATAATCGAGTCAGAGGCGAGTATAGAAGGTTGGGGTGCCACATGTGGCGACTCTTCAACAGGAGGTCGTTGGACACGCGAGGAGAAGGAACTACTTATCAACTGCTTGGAACTTCTAGCAGGTTCTTTTGCGGTTCGAAGCTTCACCCAGAATTCAATGAAATGCTGTATAATGCTGCGCATGGACAATGTCTCTGCAGTGAAATACGTCAACAAGATGGGGGGACCACATTCAAAGGGTCTTGCGGAAATTGCAAAGGGTTTCTGGGGCTTTTGCTTGAACAAGGGACTGTCCATCACAGCGGAACACATCCCTGGTTTGAACAATGGGGTAGCGGACTGGTTCTCTAGGAATGTCAAGGATTCCAGCAACTGGAAGTTAAACAGAGGGATATTCATAACAATCCAAGACAAATGGGGTCCCTTCGGGACAGCTCTTTTCGCAGACAGATTGAACACTCAGATGGTGAATTTCTTCAATTGGAAGCCGGACCCTCAAGCAACAGGGGTCGATACCTTCCTACAGGATTGGCAGGGCTTAAAGCCATATGCCTTCCTGCCGTTTATCATGCTTCCACGTCTTCTCTTGCACGCTCCCCGGTACCTTCAGAGCATGGTGGTGATAACCCCTCTTTGGAGGTCTCAGGCATGGTTTCCAGTCATCTTGGAAATGACCATGGACTTCCCACTTCTAATACCACCTTTCAGGCAACTACTCCTGGGTCCTCAGGGCGAATCACATCCTCTCATAGACCAAGGTCTAATGGTTCTGACGGCCTGGAAGCTTTCAGGCAACAATGGAAAATCCCTGGCCTTTCGCAGGATGCTTTCCAACTCATATCTGAGTTTTGGGCATCAGGAACAAGGAAGGCATATCGACTGGCATGGAATAAATGGGTTCGCTGGTGTCTTCAACGACACTACGATCCCGTTTCAACTGATTTAGTACACGTAGTAAACTTCCTTTCGGAACTCTTTGCTTCTGGCCTAAGTTATAGAACTGTTAATGTCTATAGATCAGCAATAGCTGCAGGACATTCTTTAGTTGGTGGTGTCTCAGTAGGACAAAACCTTTTAACAAAAAAGATTATGAGAAGCATGCGGGTTCTTAATCCTCCAACTCTGAAATATACAGCCTTATGGGAAGTAAGAAACATATTACAACTTATTTCTTCTTGGGGAGATAACGTTAACCTCTCTCTCAAGCGTATTTCCTATAAGCTTACTGTGTTACTTTGCTTGGTCTCTTTCAGGCGAACCTCAGATGTTAAGGCATTAGACGTTACAAGCAGGGCTTACCAGCCTGAGGGAGTTTGTTTTTACCTTAAGAAAAGAACCAAAGCTATGTCTTCCTCTATTTTCTATCCTTTCTTTCCACTAAATGAAAGTCTATGTGTTGTGAAATGTCTTAAAGAGTATGAAAAAAGAACGGTAAGTCTGAGAGGAGTTGGAACTTAACTGTTGATTTCTCACAGATCCCCTCATAAAGCAGTTTCTCCCCCACGCTCGCAAGATGGGTGAAAGAAGTGATGAGTCAGAGTGGTGTTGATGTTTCTATTTTCGGTGCACACTCTCTCAGAGGTGCATCTGCTTCTAAAGCTTTTATGTTAGGTGGAGGGCTCCAGGATATTCATAGAGCCGCTGACTGGTCAAATGAGAGCATGTTTAAATTTTTTTATTTTAGACCAATCAATAATGTGATTGACAATGTACTTAGTTCACTTTAAACTTGCATAATATTAGCCTCCGGGTCATGCCATAAAATTTTGATTTTTCACAGCCTTGTGGGCAGAAAATCTGGATTTTATTAAAGACACGGAGGCCAAGATTATCCCTCCACTTACTAACCCTCCCTAGGGATTTTATCTTTGACCTATTGTGTCTCTTTTTCTTCCAGAATAAAACGTCTTCGGATTCCTAAGAAAGGCAGTTATTCGTTCCACTTCAAGTTTGAAGTTATGTTTTTCTGAGGTTTTTCTTGTTCGCAGCACTTAACAAAGAAGGAAGATGGCTGCATGCTCATGGACTATATAGTGTATTGGAATGTTGTTTAAAGTTCTATATTCTCTTCATTGTTACTGCTGAGCTGTGGCAATAAAGGAGATTTGCATAATCTTGGCCTCCGTGTCTTTAATAAAATCCAGATTTTCTGCCCACCAGGCTGTGAAAAATCTAAATTTTGCTGGTGACACTTTGTGCCCGCCTTCTGCTAAATAGATCAGTAAGGCAATGGTATCTGTCACATATTCCTCTCGTGTTTTTGATGCCACCAGTAGGTCATCAATATACTGAACCAGAACTGAATTCCCTGGCATAATTAAAGTCTCCAAACATCTTTTCAGGATCTGATTAAAAATTGAAGGACTCTCTGTGTACCTTTGAGGAACTCGGCACCATGCCAAAACACGGTCTCCGAACCGGAATGCAAACAAATACTGGCTTTCCGGATGTAAAGGAATCGAGAAAAATGCTTGGCACAGATCAATCACTGTGTACCATTCGGAATCACATGGGATTTGGTAAAGGATTACTGCTGGATTTGGCACAACTGGACAACAGGGTACTACAATTTTATTAATTTTTCTTAAATCCTGTACTATTTTATATTTTCCACTGGGCTTTTTAATTCCTATAATAGGTGAATTACAAGGACTACTAATTATTTCTTTCAGAATTCCCTGTTCAACCATTTGGTCAATCACAGGAGTGACTCCTGCAATTACTTCCGGACTCATTTTGTACTGAGGAGTGTTTGGATATATGGCACCCTCTTTCACCATAATCTGAATCGGATCTACATTTGACATTAGGTCAATCTCCTTTCCTGTAAAATCCCATACATCCATCCTTACTGCACTTTTTAATTCTTCGGGCAGACTTTCTTCTGTGAGAAGTGAAAACAACTCATCCACTTCTGTCCCTTGCTTCGCAAACATCGTCTTGAATACGACATCCTCATCAGGTGTCTGAAACGCAATACCATCTGGCGTACAGTAGATGGTACAATTCATTTTACACAATAAATCTCTTCCCAGACTCGAATCACATACCACGAAACGATGCATGTCTCTGAAACTTCCAATATGGACTTCTATTGGATTTGTGACTGGTGTTCTAATATGCCTATTTGAGACTCCTACAACTTGGATAGTTTCTCCCGAGAGGGGTAGGTTCGGAATTTCTGCTGCTCTCACAGTAGAAGGGTAGCACCAGTGTCCACCAGGAATGTAATATCATTACCTTCCACCTTTCCGTCAACAAATGGACCTGACTGATCTACCGCCAAGGATGCGCCAAGTACGCACTCTTCCTCCCCCTACAGGCACCGTCATTGAGATGGGTCTGAATCACTCTCATTGCACTGCAACCAATATTGCAGAACCATTTGCACACTTTGATTCTTACCAATTTGATCACCTCCGTGAAATCCAGTGTTCGCACTGCACCTCTGTACTTGAGCATTCACATTATTGGGCATAGGAGCTTGTGGCACCTGTAACTGTGGAGCAACTACCTGCTGCTGTTGATTCACACCCACCTCATTCTGCATTTGTGTATTTAAATTTTGATTTACCCCATTATTCTTTTGAACAGATCTACACTCGGTCTTCCAATGTCCATACTTTCCGCATGCATGACAAGGAAATTTCTTCTTAGCTTCTTCTTTGCTCAATTTACCTCTACCTTTACCTCCACTGTATACCTGACCAATTTGATTCTGACCATTCATTTGATTACCTGTTTGAGAACCATTGTTTACTTCTTGCTGCTCGTCTACCTTCACTTGTGCCCACATCATTTTCTCCTTTAATTTTTTACGCCTTGATTCAATGTCATCACTACAATACTTCGCATACCTCAAACGTTCGTCAATTGTTTTGCTCTGCCAACAAATCAAATGCTGCTGAATCATATTACTAATCTCCGGTTTCAAACCAAACACAAAACGATACACAAAATGTCCCATATCTTTGTCTCCAATATTCTCAAATCCGCTATACTGTTTAAATACCTGTAACAACCTTTCATAATAAGCATGTACTGACTCTTTCGGTTCTTGGGTCGTCCTGACTATCTTAACCCAATCTGTTTTCTTTGGAGAACTCTTTCCTTTCAAAAAGGTGATTACCTGATTATACTTTCTCAGCACCTCATCAGATGGTGCACCTGTTTTAGGGTCTCTAGGATATTCTTATTTTGGCCAATCAACAGTAATTTTACATTCTGTCCACAAATCAGCTGGTACGACAATCTCAAACAAACCATCTAAATCTTTTAACAAAACCTTTGAAACTTTCACAAACCTCTCTACCTGTTTGTACCACTCAACTGGTTTCTCCCTTATTCTAGGAAAATCATTCGCAAAGGACAGTATATCCTGCCTTGTCCAGGGAACGTGCACATCTCCACCACCTGGGACTTCTCTCATTGGACACGCCCTTTCAACTTGTTCTGTCTCTCTTAACGGAAACATTGATGTTCCTTTGCCGGCTGCTTCTTCTTTCTTTTTTGTCCATCTACCTTTCCACCGTTCTACATCTCCCCATTTTTTCAGAATATTCATCAACTCTTTTATCTGTAATCTTTTTCCAGACGCATTCAAACTCTCCAAATCTTTTTCGGTAAAGGCCAATCTGTACGATTTCTGCAGCACTTTTGACTTCTCTATATCTATTCCATATTCACTAGCAGCCTCTGCTATTCTCTCATGAAGATTCTCCGCTCTCCAAGTGATACTTTTACACATAAACAACAGCTCTTCATCTCGGTAAGTCCCTAATCTAGCTGGACTTATTGTACCAATAATCATCTCTTCCAAATCCACTTTCAATTGGCTCACATTTATACTCTGTGTTGAGGTTTTTGCTTTTCCATTCTCTTTATCCAATCATTCGATTCCTCTGGTGAAGGACCTGCTGAACTCCCTGTCGTTGGAATGACGTTTGTCCCTATTCTCCTTGGATCTATTTGTATACCTCTTCTAGGGGTTTCTGTTATCATCTCACAAACCGGAAGATCTAACAATGTAGTATTCGTGTCAGCCTGTCCATCCTCATCTAATACTGTCACCCTTCCACTCCTGTCACTACTCCTGGGAACTACCAATGTATGTACTTTTGATATATTCTGTTTTTCTCCATACAATGGAGCCACGGGACCAATTGTTACCGGTACCGTCAAGGCTTCAGTATTTAGACTCAACTGATTTATTTTCTGGATCTGCTCTACTCTTGCTTTATTTATTATGTCCAATTCTTTTTCTCGCACTATTCTAGCCATGTCCAAAATCTGAGGAGTTAATGGAGTTCCCATTATTGGTTCATTCGGAGTCACCTCAACTGAATTTTCTTGATATGGCGGAGGTCTTTTGGTCATAATGTCTTCTAACAACTCATCATCAGATTTGTTCGGGTCCTGTCCTAAACTTGAAGTTTCTATATTTTTCTTTTTCTCTTTACACTTGCCTCCGGTCTGATCTTCAGCAACTAAAACTGGGTACAAGCCCTCAGTTACTACAGCTCTCCTCCATCTCTTCATTGTATCTTCTCTTTTCTCAAAAGGATATCTAGTCATTAAATTTCTATATCTTCTACCACCTCGATATTTCTCTCTTTCGAATGCTTCTACTTCCCATTCCTCTAACGCTTCATACTGGGTAGGTCTGGGACTTGGCTCTAATGAATTCATTCGATGTTTCAAATTCTGTAGAATCTTTACATTAAACGAACCATGCTGTGGGAAAGCTATAACACCATCATCCATTGTGTATTCCACCCAATTCTCTAGCCAAGTACACGTATGATATCCTCGCTCTAACATCATATACGAAGCAGGCGTTCTCGGCGGTGGAATAGGAATTCCCTCTCTAGTCACTACTGGTTTGTCTTTTTTAAAGAAATTCTTTATTTTCATAAGCAGCTTCATTTTTCTGACCCTTTACGCTAATGTCTCTCAGTAAAACAACAAGGAAACCTTTCCGTAATTCTACTTATTCTATTTATCAGTTCTTATACAATACCAGCGCGACTCACACCAACCGTCCAATCACAGCTCTCTACGTATCTGCTATCTCAACCAATACCAGCGCGGCTCACACCAACCGGCCAATCAGAGCTCACTTCACGTTCGCTACCTGACCAATGCCAGCGCGGCCTTTTTGTGACGTCAATATTACTCCTTCTACTGACCCTCCCTTTACAAAATAATACGGCGATGTATTTCTAAGTTCTCTTAATCAAAATTTCTGTTAGTAACAACATAAAACAATGCTACCTTGTCTGTTCCACTAAATAAAGAGATAGTCTTCACTTCAAAACGAGAAATTCTTTCACTTCCAGTAAAACAACGACCAGCATTATTTTACACCCAAACAAGCTACAGGTGGACTTAGTACTCATTTAGGGATAAGGCCAAAGTTTCGCAAGAGGACTTTTTGGTGTAAAAGAGGTCCTGGTACTCCTCTGGGGATAAGGCCAGAGTTTCGAAAGAGGACCCTTCGCTAATTTCAGACACTCTACTCACATACGAAAATTTTCCCTAAAAATAACACCTACAGCCTTCTGACGTACAGTATTATAACAACAGACAAAGTACTTCTGCAGTGTGATATTTTATCCACACTCTTCTTCTGCCTACTTCAGGCTAAATTTCCATCCCGGGATTTCTCAGGTACCTCCGTACCTGTACTTCTACACAACATAGAACAGGACACTAACATTTCTTGTTAAAACACATAATCAATAATCAATAATTAAAACCAAACTAATCAATAATTAAACCGTCCTCTGCTACCAGAAAACCTGATCCAGCACGCCACTTTATCAGGGATTGATGCTCATCAATATTTCATACAAATGGCGCATACACATTCACCCAACTCACAAATCCCTGTTGTGCTGGATGGTCAAGTTTGAATGTCATGGAAAATTGTTTCCTTCACAAATTCACGTTTGATATCTCTAAATACATAACTAGACCTATATATATCTACTCTCTTTCTTCTCGGTCGACGAACCAATTAGTTGAGAAGTTGATGGTAATAATAGAACTAACTAACTATCTGACTAGTTCAATAATCACAGACTCTCGATAAAATTAATAATGTTTATCTTAGATAAATGTAATTGATAAATGCTCATCATATACAGGTTGCAATGCAAACAATGAATCCCACAAAAGGAGAGAAAATCAATTAACAAAATACAAACAGTGTCATACTCATCATTTATGAACGATATGCACATGAGGGAGTGGATAGAGAGAGAGACATAAGTTTCAACAAAATAATGCGAAACAATATAATACTTATGACGGAGTGGATAGATGAAGAGACATAAGTTTCAGAGACAAAAAAAAATACATTTGCAAGAAATTATGCAAATTACGAGTCGGAGGATAATACAAACACAAAGATAAATGAAATACCCCCCCCCACCCCAGCCAAGGGAGTAGTGGGGGTCTCCTGAAATAGAATCAGGAAACAAAGATTTCAGGAACAGGACAGGACAAGGACAGGAACAGTTAGGCCTCTCTGCAAACCGACGGACTGCGATGCATCTCCCCTCTCAATCTCTTGCTGCCGCTACGCACTAACTACACCCCCAAAGGCACCCCAGTTATACCCTAAAACCTACATGTCCAACCCACATTAATTGAAACATTGCACAGAATTCGACTGCTCATTGGATGCTTGGGGATGTGGTGTATCACACCCCCGTGATTTCATTCAAAATTCTTCATACTCATTGTTCTACTTCCTTTCCCATTGTGTATTTACTGACTAGTCCATACAAATATGTTCTTGTTACATTTTATTAAATTCTCAGCCACGTCTGCAGAAGAAGTCGTGAATCCCAATCTTATCTTTTGGGAGGCAAACAATGTTCTCTGAGCAGATCAACCTTGAATTAATATTCATCATCTGCAGCGCTCAGCACTTCTGTCGGTTTTGTCAGGTCATTCTTGCTCATTTTTCAGCCCCTCATCTATCCGGACAACTTAGGAAAATACAGGCCCATTCGGCTCACTATGACAAATATAAACATACATTATTAATTACATGGAAATGCATCCTTCACTGTTTACCACCCACCTTTACACTATTCCCTGTTAATATATTCTTAGCATAAGCTTCATGCAAATCGGCATTATTTATTATCATTTTTCAAAGCAAGATGCATGATGCGAAATGCGGCCTAAACGTGCATTAATCTCGTTTCTTTTGAAACGCAATGTAAAATGCGGCCTAGTTCTTTCATGCATTAGTTCACATTAGTGCACACATGCGCAAAGCGGTTTGACATGTAGCTCATGTGATTTGCGTGTTAGTTTACACTGCACACTATTAATACGTATTATGGGGGAGTTCATTTGAGCAGGTTTCTTTTTGCGAAACCCTGCTCCATTACATCAAACCCATGTCTCTTTGCAGAAACCAGCTCAGAGTGCAATCACCCTTTTGTGACACATACATTGTTTCATTGACTGAACATTGCTTATACTCTATTAATCCCAGAAAAAACTCATGAAGTTTGATAGGCTTTTCCCCATATGCATAGGGCCTGATATCCAGTTTCAATAACTTGACTTAACTTTGAGCTTGTCACTATAAAATTTCTTTGAAACAATTGTCATTTTTGCATTAAAGTCAATCAATACTTCGGTTTTCTTGTAATTTACACATGTCGTCAGCTGGATTGTTTTATTCGCCACTGCCAACTTGCAGGACAATTGCCCACACTCAAAATCTGAGTCGTTATCCTTTTCACCCTTATCATCAACCTCAAAGACTCTCCCTTTTGACTTCATTATAGGCCCCTCTTTCTGTTCACCTCCTTTCTGTCTGCCACTTTTGCTTTTCAATAGGTTATTAGACTTCCCTCTTGCCGTTGCGATTGGCTCTCTTCTGCCGTCTGTTGCCTTTTTGTTGCTATTAGCGCTGGGACGCCCCTTTGCTGGGGCAGCTGTGCACTCTATAAAACTACCTAACCTAACCTTTACATTTCATACACCAGCAAAATGCAATTTTTTTAAACAAAAGTTGCATGTCGCCTTGAAAGCCAGACAGGTCTTGTCATTGACCATAGGTCCCGCCTTCCCACAGCTAAAGCATTTCCCTATAAATTGGTTTCTTTTCTCTGGTTTAAAATAATTTCCCTTTACCTGTTTATTAAATGTGTTACTATCAACCAGAATTCCACTATGTTTAGTTCCCTCCATCTTTATTATTTCCACACACTTAATGGAGTGCTCAATATCTTTAGCTATTAATAAAACTTCATCAAGCTTGGGATCATTCTTTTGCCACAGTTCTTCATGTACTTTTTCAATGTTGCATCCAAGCATAAACAGTTCCCTAATTCTTTCTTCTAAAAGAGCTGCAAATTTACAAGAGGAAGCTAATTTTCTTAATTCTGTCACATAGCCTTCTACTGATTCCCCTACTGTAGAGAAAGAAAGCTCCAGGCTGTAACGTGATCCAGAGAAGAAGAAACAAGGACTCCAAAGTTTGAAGAGCGTTTTTAATCCGGACAGCCAAGTCACAGGTACAGTTACGAATGCATCAACCGCCACCCGCTATCACCATCGCACTGCGCACATTTTCGAAAGATCACAATCCCCACGCGATGACATTTGAAGTAGACACGAGCGCGGCAGCACTCGTGCCAACTTCAAATGACATCAATAACCACATAACACACCTCCCCCCTTTTATTTAACACACAAAAACAAAAAAAAAAAAAAAAAAATTAAGAAAGAACAAAATCTTTGAATTTAGAGGGTAATCTACAAATTCTTGGATTCCTGGTCAAACATTGAGGAGCAGTTACACATTGTTCTTCAACAGGTAATTCTGTGCACGAGTTGCTCACTGGATTTTCATTCACATCCAAAAATACATTGGAAACAATGTTATCAGTAGGATCCATTTTACCTTTATAAACTGAGACTCTATTAAAATTCCAAACACTTCCGTCCTTCACTCGTACAGCATTCCTAAACTTTTCCACTACTCGTACAGGATCCGACCAGTTGGACAATCCTTTACGTATAGGACCACCTTTCTTCAACCGTACTAAGTCCCCAACCTGAACAGAAACATTCTTGACAATTCTATTTTTTAGCAAGTTATCTTTCATTTTGGTTTTGTAAGTTATCCATTTTACGACGAATTTCTTTGAAATCTATCTCAGCTATTTCAGTTTGTGCTTTGTTCTTGTTTTTTAACCACCATGGGACCAGTTTTGTGCTGGGTTTGCGGCCTCTCAATAATTCAAAAGGACTTATCAAAGTTACGGCATTGGGTGATGTTCTGTAAGATAGCAACATGGATTGTAAAGCTTTGTCCCATCCCAGTCCACCTTTGACTGCTAACTGAATAGCCTCTTTGACAACCCTATTGAATCTCTCAATTTGACCATTAGCCTCTGGATGGAAAACTGCAATCCTTTTGTGAGTAATACCACATCTAGTCAAATAGTTTTCCATCTGTTTGCTAACAAACTGTGGCCCATTGTCAGTAACAAGCTCCTGAGGAATACCTTCCCTACAGAAAATATCATCTAAAAATTGTATAATGGCTTCTGAGGTAACTTCTCTGACCATCTTAATCTCAGGCCATTTTGAAAAGTAATCTATTAGCACAATCCCAAAGAGTGTTGGTGTGGTAAAATACTAAACGAACCAATTATGTCAATGCCCAATTTACACCAGGGCGAAGCAGGTAGATCCACAGGTTGTGGAGTAGCGGTTAAAACTTTAGCTGACTTATCACTATTAGCACACAAATCACAAGATCTTACATGATGCTCAACATATGAATCAATGCCTGGCCACCAAAAGCTATCCTTCAACCGTCTCCTGGTGATGGAGATACCAAAATGCCCTTCATGGGCAATGTCAACAAACATTTTCCTGAGACCAAAAGGTGGAATAAATTTATCCCCCCTCAAAATTATATCATTCTCTATAGCCAATTCATCACGAACCTTAAAGTAACTAACAAGACTCCCTATGAGTTCTTTTTCTTCTGGCCAACCTTCTAGTATGAATTTTTTTACTCCTTTAAGTTCTTGATCCTTCCCCATTTCTTCATTCCACAATTGCTCTTGAATAATGGAACTGTCATTGGACAACAAATTCACATCACGCACAACATGTGCAACCTCACATTCATCAGAATCAACGCAATCCGATTCCATACACGGAAAAGGCAATCTTGACATGCAATCCGCATGGACATTGGCTTTACCAGGAACATACTCTAGAGAATATTGGAAGTTTTGTAGTCTAGAGGAAAGTCTGGCCAACCTTGATGACAATGTGCGCCCACCACCAGGTGATAATATATGAACCAATGGCTTATGGTCAGACTTAATGGTGAATTTTGTTCCCCATAGGAAAGGTCTAAAATGTTCTGCCCCCACACACATGCTAATAGTTCTCTTTCAATTACAGAATAATGTCGTTCAGATTCTCGCAATGTTCTTGAACCATATGCTACAATCCATTCTTTACCCCACTCTTCTTGAATCAATACCGCACCTAATCCACAATTGCTTGCATCTACCATTACAACACAATGTTTACCAATTACAAAAGGTTTAAGACATGGAGCCTCAACAATTATCTTCTTAACAGTGGAAAAAGTGGCAGTCATAACATCAGTCCAAGTGAATTTCACATTTTTCTTTAACAGATTCCTAAATGGTTCAATCACAGTAGCATAATTAGGGATGAATTTTGCGTAGAACTCCACAAGTCCCAAAAAGGCAACTAACTGTTCTTTGTTTTCAGGAATAGGAGCCTTACTGATGTTTTCCAAATGTGACATTTTAGGTTTAATCCCATCTCCACTGATACTGTGTCCTAAGTATTCCACTTCATGTCTTTTGAATCTGCACTTGTCTGCACGGAGCGTTAAACCTTTGTTTGCTAATGCATTTAGGACCTTGAGTAAGTTATGGTCATGTTCCTCCTCATTTTTGCCAAAAACTAAAATGTCATCTTGAAATGCTATGGCCCCAGTGAGACCATCCAGAGTTTCTTTCATCAGTCTTTGGAATACGGAAGCGGCACTGGCTAAGCCAAAAGGCATCCTGCAGAATCTGTAGAGACCCTCTGGTGTTATAAAGGAAGTTAAGTCTTTCGATTCTTCATGGAGAACTACTTGATGATAAGCGCTAGCTAGATCAAGACAAGAAAACACATGTGCCTCAGCTAACGTGGAAACCATTTCATGTAGATTGGGAAGAGGATGAGCATCTACACAAATGGCATTGTTAAGACTGCGTAAGTCTATGCATAAGCGAAGTTCCCCACCAGATTTAACTGAAATAACAACTGGAGAAACCCATGGAGATGACTCTATTGGTTCAATTATCTTCTTCATACACATGTCATGGAGCATTTCTTTCAATTTGTTCCTATAGGACAAAGGGACATTCCTTACCTTATGACGTACAGGAATGGCATTAGCATGTACTTTTATGCGATGTCTAAAACCTTTGTATTCACCAAGTTTGTCACTAAATAATGTAGGAAAATCACTTTTTATTTTAGCAACTAGTACCCAGTCATTAGATTTCTTGATAGAATCACATTTTGTAGAATTTGTATCAACAGAATAAACCGGAGGATCAGCATTAGGATCTAATCTGATTCCTAGTTTTTCCTGATGTGGCCAGCCTAAGAGAGATTGCCCAACTTTTGTAACATAAATTTTTGCACACGTGCAGCGTTCATGAAAGACTAGATCAGCAATGAAATACCCTAGAAGTTGTAATTTGTGACCAGTGTAGCCGCTAGGAGAAATATCAGGATGTGTAAGTTCTATATAATGCCAATTAGAACAAAAAAGAGCGTGAGGCAGAATAGTATACCAGGAGCATGAATCTACTAGTACTTGGGTAGAGATTCCATTGATAGTGACTTCACATGAAGGAAATTTGGTAGCACTTATCTCTTTACTCACACAAAGTATAGTATTTACATCGTAATCGTTATCACACAACTCCTCATGTTCTTGTATAAAATTCACTCTTCTAGGAGCTGATCTACATACTCTGGGAAAATGTCCCTTTTTGTTACACCTGGCACATACTTTATCTAGGGCAGGACATTGCTTTGAATTCCCTAGGTGATAACCACTGCCACATCTAAAGCAGTAAACATTGTTCCACCTGGTATCAGGTTTTTGCCATCTGTTCCTGGTTTCAAGTTTTTGAAAATTTTCATTCCTTTGGGTTATAAATTTTTTTGGTTTGTCATTTTCCTTGTTGACAGCATGTACATCACTTTTATCACAAGATCTTATCTCATCAACAAACTTTTCTGAATGCTCAATGGCCTTTGCTATTTCAATTGCAGCATTAAGAGACATGTCTGAACTCGTCCACAACCTTTCTTGTATTTTTTGTTGTTAGTACGCATGAGAATTTGATCTCTTAAAACTTGATCATAGGTAATATGTTCAAAGGCACAAGTAACCGCTAAAGATCTCAAGGTTGATACATAAGTCTCAATGGACTCATCTGTTTTTTGCTTCCTTGAATAGAATTTAAATCTTTCCATTACCACATTTTTTTTTTCCATAGCGAATAGAAAGTTGTTTAGATGCAATTTGGTACACATTTAAATCAGTCGTGATAGCCAAAGGAGGTAAGTTTTTATATTCCTTGAGACCAATCCCTCCAAGACAATGTTTTAATAAGGCTAGTTTCCTGTCAGCTTCGCATTCTTCACCCTCCAAAACATCAACATACGCCAAAAACATTGCTTCCCAAATATCCCATTCAATATTGGGTTCACCAGGCAGTGCCAGTAAAGAAGGAGGAGGTAAAATGCCAGTCATTGTGAACAATTAACAAAAAAAAACTGCACCAGAATGAAGTAGAAGTCAATAAAATGAAGTTCATGCACCAAAAACACAAAAGTTAATGTGTGTGTGTCACAGAAGATTAACTTGAATAACACAAAACAGTTGAAAACATAAAGCTCTTTTGGACACGCGTGTAGAAATGTGTGCGTGTCACAGAAGTAAAAAGCAAACCTGAAATGGAGCTCCTCAAACACCGTAAGGTAAATCTTGTAATAATGAGCAGCTGGGTAGCTCTTGGGTGCTAGCAATACTCCTGTTGCTCCACTAGAGGGTGCCAAATAGCGGAACAGCTTGAAGACGTAGAAGACGAGACAGCGTCGAGACGTAGAAGGCAAAACCGGAAGAAAAAATTGTAGAAATTCCTTGGGTATTACACGCGGAAACGTTTCCTGTTCGTCGCCAGTGTAGAGAAAGAAAGCTCCAGGCTGTAACGTGATCCAGAGAAGAAGAAACAAGGACTCCAAAGTTTGAAGAGCGTTTTTAATCCGGACAGCCAAGTCACAGGTACAGTTACGAATGCATCAACCGCCACCCGCTATCACCATCGCACTGCGCACATTTTCGAAAGATCACAATCCCCACGCGATGACATTTGAAGTAGACACGAGCGCGGCAGCACTCGTGCCAACTTCAAATGACATCAATAACCACATAACACCTACCTTTCAAATTCTTTTACCAAAATGGTACCTTTCCAAGATGGTGCTTACTGTAGGTAGATAGTGCTTATCTAGCTTTTGTATATAGACTTCATATTTATTAAGTCTACCGCATCATCATCATCTGTAACATCCGGTAGATGGTCAAAGACTTCCTGACCTTCTGTGCCCAGACAATGAAACAAAAAAGCTATTTTTCTTTCAGAACTTAAAGATGTGCAACACACCCTGCCATACCTTTCAAAAACCTTTTTCAACTTTTGGCATTTTCACAGTGGTGTTCCAGGTGTAGTAAAAATGTAGGAGCTGTTAATTTACCCACAACAACAATTTAACCCAGCTTAGTTCAGTCACAATAATGAATAAGCATTAACTGATGTCACACACCGGCACCCAAAATGTGTGCCAGAGACCTTTCTGTTAATGAAAAGCTTAGGTTAAAGAGAAACTAATTGAAAAGAAAACAATAAAGACGAATACACCTGTCAATCCACAATTGGCTAGGAAGATCCCATTAAGTAAATGGATTTCTCCTGGTATTCTCCCATACATTTTAAATGTGAATGTTCCAGGTATCAAAGCTGTTAAGAAGATTTTTAAAAAAAAATTGTGGTGTAGTCGATGCAGGATCTGCTGGCAGCAAAATGATTGCATTGTAGTTTATAGCAGGAACCACTGCTGATGACACCCTGAAGTGTAATCCCTCCTCACTGTTGATTCTTCACTTTGCTCAAAGAGGGAGAAGTGTTCACCTATGCAGATCCTCGTTATAATTAAGTAGCACGTAGGTAGTGCCTCTGTGACCTTGTCGATTTCCACTATGCCCTATACTAAACAGTGCCTTCCGCTGCCACTGCACTTCTTTGAGCTGTGCTGTCTTCTTTAACATGGGCTGTGCTAATCCTCCATTGCGTGAGCAGCGTCACTAACGATCGCATGCACTTGCTCACTAGCAGGCCCCAACTCTGCTCTGGATCTTGCGCGTGCAGTGCCTCACTCCCTGAAATCACAATTCTCACTAAAATGGCACCAAACCTATTAACAGACAAATACTCGTTGAAGTACTACTGATACAAAGTACTGTCTTCGACTGAAATCAGCATCCTCTTGGAGACAGACAGATAGATAGACAGATTTGAATGTAAAACGTATGTATTCAGTTGAGTGCTGCTTCACTTTGCCAAAGCCCATATGTGTGATTTGGCCACCTACAGTGGGCAGGGAGCAGTACCTCACCACAGTTCAGTCCATGATGCCAACCCTCATTGCACATGGCCAAAGACTGTGCACACTGTGGGTTGGTATCCCTGTGGCCAGAAAGGGCCCTGCAGCCAACCCCTTCTGTGCAGAGCCGAAGGCCTTCTGCAGTGGCGATTGGCCATACACTGCAGTTTGGATACAGGGCTTGGCTGTGTGATCAAAGTTCATCTGCAGAAGGGATAAGCTTCCCGCAGAGCATTGTGCACCAAGTCTGGCCAAAAGCCAAACAGTGTAGCAAAACCCCATCATGCCTGGCAATTTTTTATTTTTTATTTTGAAGGTTTTGTATAGCGCGAACAAGACCCTTGCGGGTATCAGAGCGCTTTACAGGCCATTGTGAGTACACGAGACAGGAATAGCAAAAATATAGATTCGCATAAAACAGATATAGTAAACAATATAGTACAAATTAACAAATAAAAGCACAGGTACAACAACAGTTCAGGTAAATTTGGCCATAAGAATAGATTTCACTTCTTTTTTGAATGATGCCGTGGAAGGGTTCCGTCTCGTTTCTGGGGGCAAGGCATTCCAAATCCTGGGTGCCATTCCTAAGAATGTCCGATTGTAAGTTTTCTTCTTAGCAAATCGTTGTGGTTTCAATAGTAGGTTGTTTGAGCTCCTGTTGGATCTGATACCACAAGAGAGCACCAGTTTGTCAGCTAGGTAACTAGGTGTTTTTTCTGATGTAGTGCCTTGTGTGTCATACAGGGGATTTTCAAGTGGATTCTCGCCTCCAAAGGTAGCCAGTTGAGGGCACGCAGGTCGGGGGAGATGTGATAGTCTCGTTTGGAGTCTGTGATGAGTCTAGCAGCTGAGTTGATTGAAGCTCTTAGAGGGGCCGTCATAGATCTTGGAAGGCCGCAGAGAGCGACACTCCCATAGTCCACTCTAGGGATTACTAGCGCTTGAACTGCCTGTTTGAAGTCATTTGTGGGCAGGAAGGGTTTGAGTTTTCTCAGGATGTTCATCTGAAAATGTGCTACTTTTGTGGAGGCGCTGATGTGTTTCTACATGTTTAGCTTATTGTCTAGAATTATTCCCAGCGATTTCGCTGAGTTGATAATGAGGGGTTGACCATTGAGTGCTGTTAGGTGTTTCCTCCACTCGAGGATAATGGTCGATTGGTTGGGGGGGGATATTAAGAAGAATTCGGTTTTGAGGGTGTTTAGTTTCAGATGGTTTTGGCCAGCCAGATCTGTGTTTGTTGGAGCATTGCATTGAGAGACTTGATGTCTTCAAGTGAGTGGATCTTTATGTAAAGTTGTGTGTCATCTGCATACATGTGATAATGGATGTTTGAGGACCTGAGAAGTTCGGTGAGTGGTTCCATAAAAAGGTTGAAAAGTGTAGGTGAGAGGGATGATCCTTGCGGTACTCCCAGGGTGACTGGAGTGGGCTTGGATAATGATTGATTGATCTTGAATCTTTGTGTTCTATCTCGAAGGAAGGAGGAGAACCAATTAAGAACAGAACCGGACAGACCCATTCTGTGCTTCAGGAGATCAAGCAAGTTGTCGTGTTTGACGGTGTCGAAGGCCGAGGATAGGTCTAGTAAGATTAACAGACATGCTTCGTTTTGGTCCACGATTTTTAATGCGTCATCTATTATGTGGGTCATGGCTGATTCAGTGCTGTGTCCTGACCGAAATCCCGATTGGAATTGATCGAGCAAGCTGAATTGATCTATGTGGTTTCCGAGCTGTGTATGATCACATTTTTCTAGCAGTTTGGCCAGGGTGGGGATGTTGGATATAGGGCGATAGTTGTTCAAGTCTGAAGAGTCCGCCGACGGCTTCTTTAGGATTGGGCATACCTGTCCTGTTTTGAGGATTTCAGGGATTGTTCCTTGAAGGAGAGAGGTGTTTAAAATCTTGGTCCATAGGGGCAATATCATAGGAATGAAGTATCTTAAGTAGTTTGCGGGAAGAGGGTCTGAGTAATGGTTGGAGGGATTCAGGGCCGTGAGCGTTTTCAATATAGTTTCTTCGCTGTAGGTATTGAAGGAGGACCAGGAGGCGTTGTTTTTGAGGTCGAACTTTGCGGAGCATAAGAGAGGGGCCCCTAGCGGGGGCAATGAAGTGACCATGTGAATATCTGTATGGGCTAATAGGTCGTTGCGCAGTTCTGACTTTGTTTTCAGTCTTCCTAGTGAAGTAGGAGGCAAATTCCTCGCAATTGGGTAATGTGTCTGCGTTAGCTTGGGGGCGGTGCGAGACACCCTTAGATTGGGATTTGATTAGATCGAATAGCTTTTTAGGACGATTCTTGGCTTGATCTAATTGCTTACTGAAGAAGTCTGCTTTTGATCTTCTTATCTTTCTGTAATAGGAGTTTCTAGTGCTTCTTAGTAACTTGAGATGGTCAGAGGATGGTGCGGATCTCCATCGCTGTTCAATTACTCTTAATGAACGTCTTTCTTCATTTAGCCTACCATCATACCAGGGTTTTGAGTCTTTTGTGGTGACTCTTTTCAAATGTAAGGGGGCTATGTTGTCTAATAACCTGTTCATGGAGTGGAAATAATGGTTAGTCAGATCTTGTACATCGGATAGACCTTCCGGTGGAAGCATGAAGTTAGGACTAGAGGTTGCGAGCAGGTTGGGATCTATATTATTTAAGTTTCTCTTCCAGATTTTCTTTCTCGGGGGTTGTATAGAAAGTAGTTTAACTGATTCATTGATGTGGAATGTGATGATTTGGTGGTCCGACCAGTCACATGGGAGGATCGATTCAAGCTGGGTGCAGTCCGCTTTGGAGATTACAAGATCAAGGATTGAGCCTTTATCATGAGTGGGGCTGTCACAGATTTGGGAGAGGTTAATGTCTGAGAGGAACGCTTTGAGGCTATTTACCCCTGGGTCGTCAAGGTCGTTCCAGTGGAGGTTGAAATCTCCAAGGAATATTTGAATATTTTGTTGATCCACATTGGTAGCTAGGATATCCATGAGATGTTCGATGAAGGTGAGGTTATCCCCTGGTGGGTGGTAGATTGCATGTAATGAACAAATTGATTTGTTGTTACTAGTGATCTCTAGACACATGTATTCACAAGAGGAAGGTACCTGGGAGTCAGAGTGATTCACAGAGAGATTGCTCTGATGTATGCAAGCAATACCCCCGCCTGGCCTTTCAGCTCTATCAAGTTTGTGATGAGATAGTTTGGGGGTACTAGTATGTCTAGGATGGGTGTGGATGATTCGTTTAGCCTTTCTGTTAGAATTATAAGGTCCGGTTCATTAGTGAGTATGAGGTTGGCTATGTCGGCGGCATGTCTTGAGGCTGACCTACAATTTAAAAGCATACATTTTATATTTATATATATATATATATATATATATTATCTACTGGCGGTCGCCAGTAGATAGTTATAGTTAGGACCTATTATCCATAGGAAATCCGTAACATTCTATTCCCAATAACTTTGGCGTCGTTTGACGAATCATCGTGAAATTTTCAAAAGTAGTGGGCGCTCCGGTCCGCTCCTGTCTTAAAAGTTTCGGGGTGATTCATCAAGCGAGGGCCGAAAAAAAGGGGGTCCCAAAACGTGTTTTCTCCATGTTAATTCCCATAGGAAATTTTAGCCACGGCTACAGCCCGAACTGCTGAACGGAATTACACCAAATTTTGCAAAAAGGTAGCGCTTGGTTCAGAAAGTGACCTTTTTTTAAATGGTGTAAATCCGTTCAGTAGTTGCGGAGAAATTCAAAAAATAAGAGTGAAAAAATCAATTTCCCATAGGAAACTTTATGCAAGGCTACAGCCAAAACTGCTGAACGGAATTACACCAAATTTGGCAAAAAGGTAGTGCTTGGTTCAGAAAGCACCCTTTTTAAAAATGGTGTAAATCCGTTCAGTAGTTGCTGAGAAAATCCAAAATAAAAGTTTCGATATCTATGGCGCGGTGGATCCGCGCACCCTCCCGACCACGAGCTGCATGCTATTTGGCTGTCAACACTCCAAACCAGGAAGTGTTGGCAGCCATCTTGTTCCTCGGTAGAACCGAGCAACAAGAAAGCAGTAAAACAAGTGCGCAAAACGCAAAAAGAGGGCAGGGTAGAAACACCCTGACCCCCTAGGCCTGGTCAGCGGGTCCTCCAAGGACCCCCAGGGCCCAAAATGTTTTAAATTGGCAAAAAATGCGCTGGGTGCGCGGATCCTGCCGATAAAAAAAAAAACGAAGCGCGGCCTCCCGCGCTTCGTGGTTAATTGGCCCCGGGTGGCCCAAGTCCCGGGGCATGCGGGGGTTTATTATTAATTATATGGGGGGGCCTCTAAGGCCCCCCCAAGCCCTGGGGACCGACACCCCCGGGGCTTTAAACAAAATGGTGCGGGAGGGCTCTCAGCCCTCCCGCAGCCCCGGGGACCGCCACCCCCCGGGGCTTCTTTTTAAAAAAATAATATACCTGTGTGGGGGGGCTCGAGCCCCCCCACATGCCCCGGGGACCGCCACCTCCCGGGGCACATAAAAAAAATGCTAATTTGGGGGTCCGGAACGGACCCCCGAGCCCCCGGGACCACCACCTCCCGGGGGCTGTGCATGTGAAGGGAGGGGGGCACGCGGCCCCCCTCCTGGAGGCCTCGATGGCCCTGGGGACCGCCACCCCCCAGGGCCGGCTCCTGCAGTGTCCCGGGGTGCCCACCCCCGGGACACTGTAGTTTGCTATGACAGGACGGGAGCCTCGCGGCTCCCGTCCTGTCATAGCAAACTGCTTTGGTTTTTGGAACAGAGAGCAGGAAACCTAGCCCACCAGGAACCTCCAGTATGCGCCTGGGGGCTGCGTTGCAGAGACGTGTACAGAGGCCACACCCCTTTTACACCTCTCTGCAAGGCAGCTCTGTGGCGCTTTTGGAAGTACATGGTGGGCTAGTTGGACTCCAGGGACCCTCAGGATTCAAGGGGACTTAATCCCCCATCTTAAAACACGCCACAGGGCCTGTTTGCACACATGTCACCTGAAGTCCCGCCCCTCCCTTCACCACTGTGCAAACGCTCCCCGTGGCGCGTCTTAAGTCGGGGATTAACTCTCCTTGAATCCTGAGGGTCCCTGGGGGCCAACTAGCCCAACAGGTATATCCAAAAAGCGCCACAGAGCTGCGTTGCAGAGAGGTGTAAAAGGGCGTGGCCTCTGTACACCTCTCTGCAACGCAGCTCCCTGGCGCATACTGGAGGTTCCTGGTGGGCTAGTTGGCCCCCAGGGACCCCAGTATTGAAGGGGACTTACTTCCCCATCTACAAACGCGCCAGGGGCGCGTTTGCAGAGTGGTGAAGGAAGGGGCGGGGCCTGCGGCCCGATCGTTTTTTTCCCCCTGAAGGGGGCTGTGTGGCCCCCTTCCTTTTCCTATTTTTGGGCCCTGGGGACCCCATCCCCAGGGCCTTATCCCCTTTTTTTTTTTAAATTAAACGGGAAGGGGGCTGCGTGGCCCCCTCCCCTGGCCAAATCCTACCCCGGGGACCCCATCCCCCGGGGCATGGCCACAATTTTACATTAATTTTATAGGAGGGGGGCTGCGTGGCCCCCCTCCTCAGGCCTTCTTTTGCCACGGGGACCCCATCCCCCGGGGCAGGCCTTTTTTTATTTTTTTTATTATTATTTCTGGGGAGGGGGCCACTACTTGCCCCGGGGACCCCATCCCCGGGGCCTGGCCTCTGGTTGGGGACTGTGGGGGTCCCCAAACCCCCACAGTCCCGCCGGCTCCCCGTGTCCTACGGGAGCCGGCATTGCTTTCCACATGGGGAGCAGCTAACATGCTGCTCCCCGTGTGGAAAAGCAATTGTCTTTGGATATTGGAAGCGAGAGCAGGTTTCCCTGCTCTCTCTTCCAATATCCAAAGCAGTTTGCAATGACAGGACGGGAGCCGCGAGGCTCCGTCCTGTCATTGCAAACAGCAGTGTCCCGGGGGTAGGCACCCCGGGACACTGCAGGAGCCGGCCCTGGGGGTGGCGGTCCCCAGGGCCACCACAGGCTCCAGGAGGGGGCCGCGCGGCCCCCTCCCATCCAAATGCACAGCCCCGGGGAGGTGGTGGTCCCCGGGGCTCGGGGTCCTTAACGGACCCCCATTTTCAATTCTGTTAGTGCCCCGGGAGGTGGTGGTCCCCGGGCGTGTGGGGGCTGAAGCCCCCACACATGTTAATTTAAAAAATAAAGAAGCCCCGGGAGGTGGTGGTCCCCGGGGCTGCGGGAGGGCTCAGAGACCTTCCGCTACTTTTTCAAATAAAGCCCCGGGGGTGGCGGTCCCCGGGGCTTGGGGGCCCTTAGAGGCCCCCATACATAAAATAAACCCCCCAGCATGCCCCCGGGACTTGGCCCACCCGGGGGCAAGTAGCTATCGAGCGCGGGAGACCGCGCTTCGATTTTTTTTATCGGCAGGTTCCGCGCACCCTGAGCGCATCCTGCCGATTTAAAAAAAAAATGCTTTTTTGCCCAGGGGGTCCTTGTGGGACCCCCTGAGCAGACCTAGGGGGTCAGGGTGTTTCTACCTTGCCCCCTTTATGCGTTTTGCACACTTTTTTTTACTGCTTTCTTGTTCCTCGGTTCTACCGAGGAACAAGATGGCTGCCAACACTTCCTGGTTTGGAGTGTTGACAGCCAATTAGCAGACAGCTCGTGATCGGGAGGGTGCGCGGATCCTCCGTGCCCATAGATATATATGTACTTTTACTTTTGATTTTCTCAGCAACTACTGAACGGATTTACACCATTTAACAAAAAGGGTTCTTTCTGAACCAAGAACTACCTCTTTGCCAAATTTGGTGTAATTCCGTTCAGCAGTTCGGGCTGTAGCCGTGTCTAAAGTTTCCTATGGAAAAATGAATGGGGAAAACGCGTTTTGGGACCCCCTTTTTCTCGGCCACCGCTTAACGAATCACCCGAGACTTTCAGGGTAGGAGCGGACCGGAGCGCCCCACAAAGTTTGAAAATTTCGCGAAGATACGTCAACCGGCAAGAGTGTTATTTCAAATAGAATGTCGCGGATTTCCTATGGAAAATAGGTCCTAACTATAACTATCTACTGGCGACCCCCAGTAGATAATATATATATATATATATATATATATATATATATATATATATATATATATATATTACCTACTGGCGGTCGCCAGTAGGTAGTTATAGTTACAACCTAGTTTCCATAGGAAAAGCATTTTTTGATTTGCAAATAACTTTGGCGTTGTTTGACGAATCTTTATGAAATTTAGCAAAAAGTAGCAATTTTTAAGTTAGCTCCTATCTTGAAAGTTTGGGGGTGATTTGTCAAGCGGGGGCTGAGAAAAAGGGGGGTCCCAAAACGCGTTTTCTCCATAGGAAAATTTGCGACGAGCTACAGCCCGAACTGCTGAACGGAATTACCTCACATTTGGCAGAAATGTAGAGCTTGGTTCAGAAAGCGACCTTTTTTTTAAATGGGGTAAATCCGTTCAGTAGTTTTTGAGAAATACAAAAAATAAAAGTCAAAAAATCTATTTCCCATAGGAAACTTTGTGCAAGGCTACAGCCGAAACTACTGAACGGAATTACCCCAAATTTGGCAAAAAGGTAGTGCTTGGCTCCGAAGGCGACCTTTTGTAAAATGGTTTAAATCCGTTCAGTGGTTGCTGAGAAATAAGAAAAATAAAAGTTTCAATATCTGGGCGGAGCCTAAGTCCCGTGCACGAGCTTCACTGTGATTGGCTGCAAACACTCCAAACCAGGAAGTGTTGGCAGCCATCTTGTGGCTCGGTAGAAGCGAGTCACTAGAAAACAGAGAAACAAAGGTATACAACAAGAGAAGGGGGCAGGGTAGAAACACCGTGACCCCCTAGGCCTGCTCAGGGGGTCCCAGAAGGACCCCAGGGCCAAAAAAAGCATTTTTTATATTAAAACAAAATCGGCGCAATTCGCGCTAGGGTCGCGGGTTCCCGCGTTTTATTTTAATGAGGTCCCCGGGTGGGCTAGGTCCCGCGGGCATTTCTTAAAAAATAATAGCTGTGGGTCGCTGGGGCTGCGGGGGCCCGCTGGGGTCCCCGCAGCCCCGGGGCTTCACTCATGTTGGGAGGGGGGTTGCACGGCCCCTCTCCTAGAGCCCTCCATGTGCTTATAACTTTGGTGTCGTTTGACGAATCTTTACGAAATTTTCAAAAAAGTTTCTCTTTTTTGATCAGCTCCTATCTTGAAAGTTTGGGGTGTTTGGTCAATGGGGGGCTGAGAAAAAAGGGGAGTCCCAAAATGTGTTTTCTCAATGCATTTTCAAAAGGGAACTTTAGACAAGGCTACAGGTCAAACTGCTGAACGGAATTACGCCAAATTTGTGAGGGAGAAAGGTTGTGGTCGAGAAAGCGCACTTTTGTTGAAATGGTGTAAATCCGTTCAGTAGTTTTTGAGAAATATCAAATTTGACAGATATTGATATTTGAGAATTCTGACATCTGATTGGCTGAGGGTTACGAGCACGAGCTCGCGGCTCATTGCTGTGAACGGTTGAAACTAGGAAGTGTTGGCAGCCATTTTGTGACTTAGTCCGTCAGCTCGCATCTCTCCATGTAAAAACCATCGGGTGTGTAGTTTTACCTCTGCGAGGCAACACTGGCATCTGTGTCTGTGTAAGATACTCCTTTCACGCTGCCTCTCCCCACATCACGAGGTCGCGGCTAGGCCTTTAGAAGCCAGTCCGTTGGCTCGGAGCTCTGTGAGTCAGTCTGTCGGCACGACCCTCTACACAACCCAAACACCACTGCACTACCTAACTAAACACTAAACCACTACTGCCAGCACGACCCCCTACACTACAGAAACACCACTGCACTATCCTAAACCCTAAAACATTACCCCAGCATGACCCCCTACACTACCCAAACACCACTGCACTATGTAACTAAACAATAAACCACTACTGCCAGCACTACCCCCTACACTACAGAAACACCACTGCACTACCTTAAACCCTAAAACACTACTCCCAGCACGACCCCCTAAACTACAGAAACATCCCTGCACTACCCTAAACCGTAAAACGCTACCCCCAGCACGACCCTCTACACTACCCAAACACCACTGCACTACCCTAAACCCTAAAACACTACTCACAGCAGGACCCCCTACACTACGTAAAGACCACTGCCCTACCCTAAACCCTAAATGTACCCCCAGCACCACCCTCCACACTACACAAACACCACTGCACTACCGTAAACCCTAAAACACTACCCACAGCAGTACCCCCTACACTACGCAAACACCACTGCACTACCCTAAACCATAAAACACTACCAGTCCATTGGCTCACAGCTCTGCGTTTGCGAGCCGACGGCCGTAGCTCTCTCTGTGCGAGCCGAGCCCATGGGCCATAGCTCTCCCTTTGCCAGACTGCCCGACGGCCCGCAGGTCTCCCTGTGCTAGCCGGATCGCAGTTGTCAGTCTGCGAACCGATATTGGGAATATAAGGCGGCTCTAAAAAGAGCCTTTGTGTTTATTAGTTGGAGCTACATATAAGTGCGGATGCACAGCTTCAGTTTATTCAGAAAAACTCGATTTCCCTGATCTGTGAAGTGTACTCCATCACTTCTGTAGATATCAGCCATATCATAACGTATGATGTTGTTGTAGATCGACCCCATTCTATGGTCTCTGAGGTATGCAGACACAGCTTTGTTGACATTCTTCCTAGATTTTTCAATCTGAGGACAAAATTTGTTTAACCATTTCCACTTCTGTCTTTGGCATTTATTGGAATATACAAAGACAGTTTGAGGCAAAAGCAACATCAATTGTCTAAAGGTGTCCTTCATTAGCATTTCCAAACCTACCCCAGTCAATGTGCCTAGGTCATTTCCACCACAGTGCACAATCATGAGGTCAGGGAGTTGGAGATGCAAACAGGTTTTAACCAAAGGGAGTAATTGGTGCCACTTCAATCCTCTCTGTCCAAACCATTTAATGTCCACATTTTGTAAACCTAGGTCTAAGTCAATACGTCTCTGTTCTGCATACCTCTTGCACCAGAAAACATAGCTATGTCCTACGATCCACACTAGCATTTTGAAGGTGTAGCTGGAAGATATGGATAGATGTCTGTAGCTCATGCAGTCCGTTCGTAGAATAAGAGATATGTTTAAAGATGGGGAACTACTTTTTTTCTCATACAAAACGATAACTGATTGGGAGATGAAAAACATTGTTTACTAAAAAGTAGGGTGCATATTAGTTTGTCGAAAAGCATCTTTGTGATTGGTTAATAAAAAGCAGTTTCAACGTAGAGTTCATATGATAGGATAAAATTTGCTCAGTTCAACCACACCTGCTACTTGCATTTGGAAGGCACTTTTCGAACTTAAAACAATGCTGAACTTTTAACCTGCAGGTGCCCTTAAATGTTCGAGAAAATGTTGCAAAAAAATATCGTTAGGTTTGAAAAAATTATGAACTTTTAACCTGCACGTGTCGTAGAATGTTCTAGAAAGTTTGTTGATAGAATACGTTGAACTTCTCACCTGTATGTGTTCTTAAATTTTAAAAAAACTGTTTATATGGAAAGTTCAAAAATAACCAATAGAGAGAAGTTTTGCAATTTGAAAAAATAAAGGAACTATTCTGATTTGTTCTTTACATGTATTTATGTGTGGAGCAACAGGGAAATTGTGCCATTACTGATTCCATTCTTGATGAGAGCGGTGCATTACATGTACTGTGTGACAAAGAAAGAATTGCAAATTTGGCAGGGAGAAAGGCCTTGGTGCAGAAAGCGCGGTTTTGTGGAAATGGTGTAAATCCGTTCAGTAGTTTTTGAGATATTAAAGGAAAAAAGATATATATATCTGGACTGTGCCTAACTCCCGAGCACGAGCTTGCCTCTTATTGGCTGCTAACAATTCAAACCAGGAAGTGTTAGCAGCCATCTTGTGCCTCGCATCGAGTGAAAATATAAAAGATAGGTCCTGGGGGCAATTTAATATACCGGAGCTCTGTCTGTGCGAGATACCGCTTTCACGCTGCGTCTCCCTACATCAGCAGGTAACGCACCCTTTTCCACCATCAACAGCATACCTCCAACAACATACTTGGGCCTGCAAGTCTGCCTCTGCGAACCACTTGTCGGCTCACAACTCTTCGGGTGCGAGTTCTCGGGCCCGCAGTTGTATCTGTGAAGCCAATACTGGAAATATACCGGAGGTGTCTCTCTGCAAGATACGCTCTTGACGCTCCCTCTCCCCACATCAGTGTTCCGCAGCTATCCCTTTGGAAGCCGATGGCCCGCACCTTTCCCTATACTAGTCGGCCCGCAGGTGTTCCTCTGCGAGCTGCCCGCAGCTCTTCCTCTGCGAACTGACGGGCCGCGGTTCTTCCTCTATGAGCCTGCTAGTCGGCTCGCAGGTCTTCATCTATGAGCCAGACCGCCAGCTCTTAAGTCTCTGAGAACAGATGTAATGGAGGCAACGATCATGCAGGTCGGACACCCAACACTGCTCCGACATCCCCCAGTAGGAGCTCCTTGTCCGCCATCTTCCCTCACCCCCACCCACCACAAATAAATGTGACAGTCACGTTAGGTTGGACAAATAAGAATCTTAGTCATGTATGGATTTACATATAAAACATTTTATTAAAACAAAACAACAACAAATAAAACTATGTACAGCCATGTCGTGTCATCGCTGGACCATTTGTGAATCACAGCCTGTAAGACAAAAAGAAAGATAAGATGGTGCGTCATGCGTCCAGCAAAGGAGAAAGAGAAAGAGAGAAAGAGTGAGGGAGAAAGAGAGAAAGAGAGAAACAAAGAAAGAGTGAGAGAGAGGAAGACAAAGAAATAGAGAGAGTGAGAGAGAGAAAGAGAGAAATAGTGTGAGAGAGGAAGAGAGAGAGAGAAAGAGTGAGAGAGAGGAAGAGAGAGAGAAAGAGTGAGAGAGAGGAAGAGTGAGAGAGAGGAGAGAAAGAGTGAGAGAGAGAAAGACAGAGAAAGAGAAAGAATGAGAGAGAGAAAGAGAAAGAGTAAGATAAAAGGAAAAGAGAGAGAGAGAAACAGTGTGAGAGAGAGGTAGAGAGAAAGAGAGAAAGAGAGAGAGAAAGAGTGAGAGAGAGGAAGAGAGAGAAAGAAAGAATGAGAGAGAGGAACAGACAGAGAAACAGAGAAAGTGTGAGAGAGAGAAAGGAAGAGATGGAGAGGGAGTGTTGACACTGGAGAAAATCTTCACAGCTTACCTTTGTGCCTCCGGTGTGTCTCCAACCATGTGCCGGGACATAGTGCACCCTTAAGTTTAGTGATCTGAAAGATAGAATAGAATTAGTAATTGCAGAGTACATACAACTGCACACGCCTAATTATCTGTTTCGGCAATGCGCACTCAGGCTGCTGCAACCCATCCACTCCCACTGCTCGGAGGTGCCTGTGCGCTCTTGTGCGCCTTGGCTGCTGCACACTATCCACTTCTACCGCCCAGAGGTTACTGCCCGCTGCTGCGGAAAGAAGTATCTCTGCTCACCTTCTGCCACCGGCGTGTGTGTAAGAGGGTGCACCACGTGCTGAAGCAACTTTGTCAGGCATTGTCAGGATGGCCACGCATCATCGCAGTTTGTACACTCGTTCAGCTGTGGTGGTGTGGGGGGGGACGTCGATTCGTGAATCACAGCCTGTTAGATAAAAAGCAAGATAGGATTGTGCGTCATTCGTCCATCAAAGGAGAGAGAAAGAGAGAGAGAGAGAGAAAGAAAGAGTGAGAGGAAGACAGAGAGAAAAAGAAAGAAGGAGTGAGATGAAGACAGAGAGAAAGAGAGAAACAGTGGGAGTGACAGGAAGAGAGAGAGAAAAAGAAAGAAAGAGTGAGAGGAAGACAGAGAGAAAGAGTGAGAGAGACGAAGAGAGAGAGAAATAGTGAGAGACAGAAAGAGAGAGAAAGAGTGAGAGAGAGAAAGAGAAAGAGTGAGAGAAAGGAAGAGAGAGAGAGAAAGAAAGAGAGTGAGGAAGAGAGAAAGTGTGAGAGAGAGGAAGACAGAGGAAGACAGAGAAAGAGAGAAAGAGTGAGATACAAGGAAGAGAGAGAGAAACAGTGTGAAAGAGAGGAAGAGAGAGAGAAACAGTGTGACAGAAAGGAAGAGAGAGAGAAAGAATGAGAGAGGAAGAGAGAGAAAGAAAGAATGAGAGAGAGAGGAAGAGACAGAGAAAGAGTGTCAGAGAGAGAAAGGAAGAGATAGAGAGTGAGAGAGAGAGAAAGAGTGTGAGTGACAGAAAGGAAGAGATGGAGAGGGAGAGTGAGTGTTGACACTGTGGAGAAAATCCTCACAGCTCACCTTTCTGTCACCGGTGTGTCTCCAACCACGTGCCGGGATATAGGGCAGCCCTCAAGCTTAGTCATCTGAAACATAAAAATTGAATCAGTAATGGATGAGTACATACAACTGCGTATGCCTAAATCGCTGTCTCGCCTTTGTGTAGCCAGACTAGTGTACCCCATCCACTTCCACTGCCCAGAGGTGTCTACCCGCTGCTGTACACCCAGGCTGCTGCACTCCATCCACTCCCACTGCCCAGAGGTGTATGACAGCCGCTGCGCACCCAGGCTGCTGCACCCCATGCACTCCCACTGCCCGGAGGTGACTGCGTGCCGCTGCGCACCCAGGCTGCTGCACCCCATCCACTCCCACTGCCCGGAGGTGACTGCCCGCCACTGCGCACACAAGCCTCTCTGCTCACCTTACACCACCGGCGTGTGTCGAAGAGGGTCCACCACGTGCCGAAGAAACCTTCTCACCCGTTGTGTACACGCGGAGAGCGGAGCTCACAATTCAGGTTGAGTGTTGATTGCAGGATGGCCACACTTCATCGCAGGCCTGCAAGACAAAAAGCAAGATAAGATTGTGCGTCATGCGTCCATCAAAGGAGAGAGAAAGAGAGATAGAGAGAGAAAGAAAGAGTGAGAGGAAGACAGAGAGAAAAAGAAAGAAGGAGTGAGAGGAAGACAGAGAGAAAGAGAGAAACAGTGGGAGTGACGGGAAGAGAGAGAGAAAAAGAAAGAAAGAGTGAGAGGAAGACAGAGAGAAAGAGTGAGAGAGACGAAGAGAGAGAGAAACAGTGAGAGACAGAAAGAGAGAGAAAGAGTGAGAGAGAGGAAGAGAGAGAGAAAGAGTGAGAGAGAGAAGAGAGAGAGAGAAAGAGTGAGAGAAAGGAAGAGAGAGAGAGAAAGAGTGAGGAAGAGAAAGTGTGAGAGAGAGGAAGACAGAGAAAGAGAGAAAGAGTGAGATACAAGGAAGAGAGAAAGAGAGAAACAGTGTGAGAGAGAGGAAGAGAGAGCGAAACAGTGTGAGAGAGGAAGAGAGAGAGAAAGAGTGAGAGAGGAAGAGAGAGAAAGAAAGAATGAGAGAGAGAGGAAGAGACAGAGAAAGAGAGAAAGAGTGTGAGAGAGAGAAAGGAAGAGATAGAGAGTGAGAGAGAGAGAAAGAGTGTGAGTGACAGAAAGGAAGAGATGGAGAGGGAGAGTGAGTGTTGACACTGTGGAGAAAATCCTCACAGCTCACCTTTCTGTCACCGGTGTGTCTCCAACCACGTGCCAGGATATAGGGCAGCCCTCAAGCTTAGTCATCTGAAACATAAAAATGGAATCAGTAATGGATGAGTACATACAACTGCGTATGCCTAAATCGCTGTCCCGCCTTTGTGTATCCAGGCTAGTGTACCCCATCCACTTCCACTGCCCAGAGGTGTCTACCTGCTGCTGTACACCCAGGCTGCTGCACTCCATCCACTCCCACTGCCCAGAGGTGTATGACAGCCGCTGCGCACCCAGGCTGCTGCACCCCATGCACTCCCACTGCCCGGAGGTGACTGCGTGCCGCTGCGCACCCAGGCTGCTGCACCCCATCCACTCCCACTGCCCCGAGGTGACTGCCCGCCGCTGCCCACACAAGCCTCTCTGCTCACCTTACACCACCGGAGTGTGTCGAAGAGGGTCCACCACGTGCCGAAGAAACCTTCTCACCCGTTGTGTACACGCGGAGAGCGGAGCTCACAATTCAGGTTGAGTGTTGATTGCAGGATGGCCACTCTTCATCGCAGGCCTGCAAGACAAAAAGCAAGATAAGCTTGTGCGTCATGCGTCCATCAAAGGAGAGAGAAAGAGAGATAGAGAGAGAAAGAAAGAGTGAGAGGAAGACAGAGAGAAAAAGAAAGAAGGAGTGAGAGGAAGACAGAGAGAAAGAGAGAAACATTGGGAGTGATGGGAAGAGAGAGAGAAAAAGAAAGAAAGAGTGAGAGGAAGACAGAGAGAAAGAGTGAGAGAGACGAAGAGAGAGAGAAACAGTGAGAGACAGAAAGAGAGAGAAAGAGTGAGAGAGAGGAAGAGAGAGAGAAAGAGTGAGAGAGGAAGAGAGAGAGAGAAAGAGTGAGAGAAAGAAAGAGAGAGAGAGAAAGAGTGAGAGTGAGGAAGAGAAAGTGTGAGAGAGAGGAAGACAGAGAAAGAGAGAAAGAGTGAGATACAAGGAAGAGAGAAAGAGAGAAACAGTGTGAGAGAGAGGAAGAGAGAGAGAAAGAGTGAGAGAGGAAGAGAGAGAAAGAAAGAATGAGAGAGAGAGAGAGAGAGAGAGGAAGAGACAGAGAAAGAGAGAAAGAGTGTGAAAGAGAGAAAGGAAGAGATAGAGAGTGAGAGAGAGAGAAAGAGTGTGAGTGACAGAAAGGAAGAGATGGAGAGGGAGAGTGAGTGTTGACACTGTGGAGAAAATCCTCACAGCTCACCTTTCTGTCACCGGTGTGTCTCCAACCACGTGCCGGGATATAGGGCAGCCCTCAAGCTTAGTCATCTGAAACATAAAAATGGAATCAGTAATGGATGAGTACATGCAACTGCGTATGCCTAAATCGCTGTCCCGCCTTTGTGTATCCAGGCTAGTTGTCCCCCATCCACTTCCACTGCCCAGAGGTGTCTACCTGCTGCTGTACACCCAGGCTGCTGCACTCCATCCACTCCCACTGCCCAGAGGTGTATGACAGCCACTGCGCACCCAGGCTGCTGCACCCCATGCACTCCCACTGCCCGGAGGTGACTGTGTGCCGCTGCGCACCCAGGCTGCTGCACCCCATCCACTCCCACTGCCCCGAGGTGACTGCCCGCCACTGCGCAAACAAGCCTCTCTGCTCACCTTACACCACCGGCGTGTGTTGAAGAGGGTCCACCACATGCTGAAGAAACCTCCTCACCCGTTGTGTACACGCGGAGAGCGGAGCTCACAATTCAGGTTGAGTGTTGATTGCAGGATGGCCACGCTTCATCGCAGGCCTGCAAGACAAAAAGCAAGATAAGATTGTGCGTCATGCGTCCATCAAAGGAGAGAGATAGAGAGAGAAAGAAAGAGTGAGAGGAAGACAGAGAGAAAAAGAAAGAAGGAGTGAGAGGAAGACAGAGAGAAAGAGACAAACAGTGGGAGTGACAGGAAGAGATAGAGAAAAAGAAAGAAAGAGTGAGAGGAAGACAAAGAGAAAGAGAGAGTGAGAGAAGAAGAGAGAGAGAAAGAGTGTGAAGGAGAGAAAGGAAGAGATGAAGAGGGACAGTGAGTGCTGTGTCTCCTACCACGTGCCGGGACCTAGTGGAGCCCTCAAGCTCCCACATCTAAACATAGTACAGAATTAGTAATGGGAGAGTATATACGATTGCGTACGCCTAAATCGCTGTGCCGCCTTTGTGTATCCACTCCCGCCGCCCAGACGTATTTGCCCACAGCTGCGCACCCAGGCCTCACTGCTCACCTTTGCGCGGACAGGGCACCCTCCGCATCATGCAGTCCCGCTCCGCAGGCCAACAGGTCTCGCATTTGGTGCTGCGTCTTGATTTTGCCATGCCAGAGGACATACTAGTGCACCTATCATCATCGCAGGTTGCACACCCGCTCAGTCCTTGCGGTGCCACTAACTCAGTGAACAGTGAGGCCACGCACGTGGTGGTAGGCCTCCCTGTTCAGTGGCTCAGGCCTACACTGCGTACCAGCAGGGCACACAAAACCTGAGCTGTCCAGACCACCGGGACGGGCCATCACTGCAGGCTGTACACTTGCTCAGCAGTTACGGTACCCGTACCTCAGTGGACCAAAAGTCACCGTCCCGTGCCGGTGTGCCTGTGCCAGCCACAGTGCATCCGGTGCGAGCAACTCTGAAATGGCGTCGAGCACGTGCGCCCGGTCTTTTTTATTGGCAGGGTCACGTGACCTGTGACGCCTGTGCTGGATGGGTGTGGTGTGGGTGTATACTAGCCGTGAGGGAGTGGCTGTGGCGTACTGACAACTAGGGTGTGACCAGCAGATCACTGCAATGAAAATCTGGGCCATGTAGCATTGTTGTCCTTCCCTATAAGCGTAAGCGGAGTGGGCTTGCCTGGCGTATGCCAGTTCTGCGTGAGGCTGTGAAGAATGACTCCGGAGCTATGGGCGTGGCTCCATCGTGAGCTGTATGAGGAATCAACTGATGCTGCACTGTTGCCAGATTGGGCTAGATCACGCACAATTGGGCTATATTTTTCCCGGTTGTGCGGTAAAATTTAGGTTTGTGCTAGTTGCCAGATTATAAATATATATACAGCGCTCCAGCAAACTAGTATGTTAAAGAGCTTTATTAGACAAATATTTACTTGGCAGCCTGCTGCAACATCAATTCCAATCCATTCACCGCCTGCTTGACGATGTCCCTGCCCCTCCTTCCTTAAAGTAGCAATATTGGGCTAGTTTGGGCTACTTTTTGGTTGTCTTTGGGCTAGAGAATGCTTAAAAAATCTTGCAACACTGGCATGACGGTGTTCTTGTTGTAGTGCTGCCGTCACCCGGGTCGCAAGCGTCAATGTGTCACTCTGTGAGCCAAGTCCCTGAACATGGCCAACATGGAAGGTACGGGGAATCACTGACCCTACATTAATCCATAGTTCCACACAAGAAAGATGGTGGACATGACACATCTGTGTGGGTGTGAATGTTTATTGCACATACAGTGGAGTATTGCAGCTGTAGCAATACTGGGCCATGCAAAATCCAAATTTCAGTTTTTGGGACATGGAGGGCAGCCAATTAGAGACAAGCTCATTGTCGGAGTTAGGGTGCGCCAACATATGTACTTATACAATCACTCCGCCAATCCCCACGCACTTATAAATTCAATATACACTCTCCTTGCAGTACTCTAATCATCCAGTCTCTACGTACGTACTTGTACAATGACCGAGACAAAGTTACATAACCAAAGTTTTCTCCCACTGTCAAAGGTAAGTTGGTTGCATACGCTGTCCAGAGCACAATGTAATGTGGTAGGGACCAGGGGCAGCATGTTGCATACATAATGAACACACGGACACAGATAGATAGTGGAACTGGATACGAGCACGTGCACTCGACTCCTTTTTATTACCAGGGTCACATGTCCAGTGACGTCTGTGCTGGATGCGTGTGGGGTTAGTGTAAGCCAGCCCTCCGGGAATTGTTGGTGCTGGTAACAAGTACAACAGTAATCATCAGATCACACACAGAGATTCAATCATAAAGGGTCCATGACTTGTGCTACACTAAGTTAGGGGCACCAGATCTGAAATCATACACAAAATATTCTGTCATAAAGGGTCCATCAGTTGTGGTGGACTGAGGCATTCCGCGTGTGCACAGCTAGCGATGATGCGTGGTCCGGGAGGGCCGCACTGGGAGCAATGTGTCATGCCTACTGGACTCCGTCATCTGGAATCGCGACTCAATCTGAATTGTGAGCCCTGCTGTACGCAGTGTAGATCGAAGGCAGTAGTCTGTACAGACATAACTGTGCCGCTGTATTCGCAGGGGGCTTGTGTCAAGGAGGACCGCGGTCATGGCGGCAGCCACGTTGCAGGGCGAGGGTCGCCGCTTTGGCAGACGCGTTGGCTTTCACACAAGTGAACCACACCCAGAACCCCGGCCTATTTATTCACACTTCTACGCTGGAGTGGCGTACGTTGGACCAGCCCACTGCGCTTCCGCTTACAGGGGGCGACGACACAGGTTCATGACCGAGATCTTCCCCACTGCCTGAGGTAACATGGTTGCGTCCACTGTCCATAACACTACAAGCACCAGCTTGTTTTTGGATCTCACAGCAGATAGGTTTAATGAACATTATAATTAGAAATTAGCATTTAAAAAACCTTTGCAATTCACTGAAAAAACCATAGGTTTCAGGGACGTTATAGTTACAAATTATCATGTTAAAAACCTTTGAAATTCACTGAAAAAAACCATAGGTTTCAGGGACGTTATAGTTACTTGCACATTTCACTCGTACAAAACCATAGAAATTCGGCAGTTATAGTTAGTTGAGCTAACTATAACTTGCGCCCCCGCAATGCACTGCTGATGACGTCACATATTACATCATTCATGACATGGTCAGTGACATCACTGATGACATCTCAAATGACATCACTGATGACATCATCCACGTGAAAAATCTGATGCACCTCCTCACACCCTAATATAACCTTTGATACACCCACTGTAAAATACAGACTACCGTTTTAAAAACCATCGACACACCAATACCAGTTACTACATACGCACGCACTGATTCCTAGGTCTACACACACATCCACTCATTCACCCATACAACCATTCATACATGTAGTCACTGATGAATACAACACTATCATATGCACTCATACACCTATACAGACACTCACACACCACCACTCATCCTAGTCAGTCATGCACTCATCCTAGTCAGTCATGCAAAAAATCAATCACAGTTCCATTTACTCACCTACACAGTTATACACACACCACCTCATTTAGTCATACAGATACTAACGCATACTTACTCTCTTATATAATCACTAATACAAGTACACACTTATCCATACAGCCACTCTCACAATCACTCACTCTCACGTATAGTTATTTTTATACACCAACTCTCACATACAATGCCTTTAACTTTTGTACTTAGTTGGACATCTACCACTAACACATCCATTCACTCACCAACACATGCATACACACACTCACTCACCCATACAACTGTTTCCACATGCACTGTTAAACTCATACACCCAGTGAATCAACCACTCAAACATCTATGCACAGAGTCACCCCCCCCCCCACCCAACCACACACACACTCAGTCTCCCATATAAATACTCAGGCAACTAATCAATAACCCATATAGATACTCATGTAGCTACTGACCAACCGATGCAGCAGGTTATACAACAACAAACAGACTCATACAGACATTCACACAGTTTAGTCACTAACCCATGTATTCAGTAAGAGACATTTAATCACTCACTTAAACAGTCAGTTACACACCTACTAAATCCTCCATCCAGACACTTATACAACCACTCATTCTTCAATACAGCTTGGTATATATATAAAACATATTTAAACTTTACAGAAACACGCAGTCACTAGATGATGTCACTAGATGATGTCACTAGATGATGTCACTAGATGATGTCATCAGTGATGTCATCAGTGATGTCATTTGAGATGTCATCAGTGATGTCACTGACCATGTCATGAATGATGTAATATGTGACGTCATCAGCAGTGCATTGCGGGGGCGCAAGTTATAGTTAGCTCAACTAACTATAACGGCCAAATTTCTATGGTTTTGTTCGAGTGAAATGTGCAAGTAACTATAACGTCCCTGAAACCTATGGTTTTTTCAGTGAATATATATATATATATATATTCCAAAACACAGTTTCACCAAAGAAACAGTACTGCGCACTCCAGCTCGATCGTGCAAGATCTTTTATTTCAATTCCAAAAGGAAGACTAACACACGCGTTCCAGCACCCTGGCCTTCGAACACTGACGAAGGCCAGGGTGCCGGAACGCGTGTGTTAGTCTTCCTTTTGGAATTGAAATAAAAGATCTTGCACGATCGAGCTGGAGTGCGCAGTTCTGCTTCTTTGGTGAAACTGTGTTTTGGAGTATATTGTTCGTGTTGCCGTCTACACGGATAGCGCACCCGCACTGCTCAGAGCAAGGAGAGTTGGGCGGCTTTGTGTTCTCTCTCTCTATATATATATATATATATATATATGTATATATTACCTACTGATGGTCGCCAGTAGGTAGTTATAGTTAGGACCTTGTTTCTCTTCCAAAAGCGTTTTTTCTTTTAACAATATCTTTGCCGCCGTTTGACGAATCTTCACAAAATTCTCAAAACTAATGCCCTGCTCCGGTCAGCTCCTGACTTAAAAGTTTCGGGGTAATTTGTCAAGCGGGGGCCGAGAAAAAGGGGGGTCCCAAAATGCGTTTTCTCCATGTTAATTTGTGTAGGAAATTTTGGAACAGGCTACAGCCCGAACTGCTAAATGGAATTACACCAAATTTTGCAAAAAGGTAGCTCTTGGTTCAGAAAGTGACCTTTTTTTTAAATGGTGTAAATCCGTTCAGTAGTTCATGTGAAATTCAAAAATAAAAAATATTGATATCTGGTGACCGAGGAGGATTCTTGTACCCTCCCGATCACGAGCTGCATTTTGATTGGCAGTCAACACTCCAAACCAAGAAGTGATGGCAGCCATCTTGTGACTCGGTAAAACCGAGTCACAAGAAAAAAGGGAATAAAATGATTATGAAAAGAAAAGGGGGCAGGGTAGAAACATCCTGAACCCCTAGGGCATCCTGAACCCCTAATGCTTTTTAAGTTCCCCCAGGAACTTAAAAAGCATTATTTTTAAAAATGACAGGATTCGCGCTGGGTGCGCGAATCCCGCTGGGGAAATAAAAAAAAACAAAGCGGTCTCCTGCGCTTCGTTTTAATAAGCCCCCGGGTGGGCCAAGCCGGGGGCAATAAGGAAAGTATATGCAAGGGCCCGCGGGGGCCCCCGCAGCCCCGGGGACCGCCACCTTCCTGGGGCATGATTAATATTACGCGGGGGCACACGGCTCCCCCACAGCCCTGGGGACCGCCACCTCCCCGGGGCTTGTGTAAATTATGCATAGGGGCTCCTGCCCCCCATGACCTCCACCTCCCCGGGGCATTCAGTAATAATGAGTGTGGGCCTCACGGGGACCGCCACCTCCCCGGGGCAAACTTTAATTATGGGCGGGGGACCGTTTGCAGACCCCCGGGCACCAGGGACCACCACCTCCCCTCCCTGGGCTTAAATCATGTTGGGAGGGGGGCCACGTGGCCCCCTTCCTGGAGCCCTAGGGACCGCCACCACCCAGGGCCGGCTCCGGCAATGTCCCGGGGTGCCCACCCCCGGGACATTGCAGTTTGCAATGGCAGGGTGGGAGCACGGCTCCCGCCCTGCCATTGCAAACTCTGCTTTGCTTCGTAGAAGCGAGAGCAGGAAACCTGCTCTCGCTTCCACGAAGCAAAGCAGAATTGCTTTTGGACAAGGGGAGTTGCATGTCAGCAGCAAAAGCAATACCAGCTCCCGTGGGGAGCTAGCAGGGACCGCGGGGGCATTGGCGCTCCCCCGCGGTCCCCAACTTGAGGGCCGGCCCCAGGGGATGGGGTCCCCGGGGCCAATAGTGACCCAGGGAAGGCAGGCCATGCGGCCCCCCTCCTGAATATTTAATTTGAAAAAAAACAACAACAAAAAACGAAGCAATGCCCCTGGGATGGGGTCCCCGGGGCTGATAAAGGCCTCAGGAGGGGGGCCGCGCAGCCCCCCTCCATTAAAAAGATAAATTAAATAAATAAAAATATGTGGCCATGCCCCGGGGGATGGGGTCCCCAGGCTGAAATCGGCGAAGGGAGGGGGGCCGCGTGGCCCCTTCCCCTTTAAAAAAAAAAAAATGTAAATGGGTCAGACCCTGGGGTCCCCAGGGCCCTAAAAATATTAAGGGAAGGGGGGCCACACAGCTCCCCTTCTAACAAACCCCCCCCAAAAAAAGCCAGCATCTGAACGGAGGCCCCACCCCCTTCCTGCACCACTCTGCAGACGCGCCTCCTGATGCGTTCTGGGTTAGGGGATTAAGTCCCCAAGAATCTTAAGGGTCCTTAGGGGCCAACTAGCCCACCAGGTACCTCCAGTACATCCCACACAGTGGGATTGCTGAGAGGTGGTCCGAGGCCACTCCCCTTTTTACACCACTCTGCAAACGCTCCTGTTGCTGCACTGCTGGTGGGGCAATGAGGTCCTCTTGTGTCCTGAGGACCTCAGGACTAAAGTGGACTTCTTCCCTCAATCAGGAGTGCGCCAGGAGGCACGTTCGGACCACTCTCAGCAATCCAGCTGTGTGGGGCTTACTACAGATAACGGGTGGGCTAGCTGGCCCCCAGGGACCCTCAGGAGGCAAGGGGACTTCATCCCCCAACCAAGAGCGCACCAGGAGGTGCGTTTGCAGAGTGGTGCAGAAAGGGGGTGTGGCCTGTGCCCACCTCTCAGCAGTCCCACTATATGGGGCTTACTGGAGGTATCAGGTAGGCTAGTTGGCCCCTAAGGACCCCCAGCAGCGAAGGGGACTTCACTCACCATCCAAGAGTGCGCCGGGGAGTGAGTTTGAATACTGGTGGGCAAAGGGGCGTGGCCTACTTTGAGAACTTACAAATGCTGCTGTGTGGGACTTACTGGAGGTAATAGGAGTGGTAGTTGGCCCTCAAGGTTGTCCTTGGGGGCCAACTACCCCTCCTTTTACCTCCAGTAAGTCCCACACAGTGGTATTGGTAAGACGTCTTCGGAGGCCATGGCCCCCTTTCTCCACCGCTCTGCAAACATGCCTCCTGGCACACTACGGGTTGGGTGATGAAGTCCACTTTGCTCCTGAGGGACTTTGGGGGCCAAGAAGCCCTCCTGGTACCTCCTGTAAGTCCTACGCAGCGGAATTCCTGAGCGCTGGTCAGAGGCCCAGCCCCCTTTCTCCACCTCTCTGCAAATGCGACTACTAGTTAAAGAAGCATTTGCAATGTAATAGGTTTCACATTTGCGAGAGTTAGAGCTATAGGTGTTGTAATTGTAAAAGTGTTTTACTAATGTTTCTTGGAGTGGAGTCAATCAATCAATCAATCACAGAATTTGTAGAGCGCACTACTTACCCGCGAGGGTCTCAAGGCGCTGGGGAGAAAAAAAGGGGGGGGTTGCTGCTACTGGTCGAACAGCGAGGTCTTGAGTAGCCTCCTGAAGGTCAGCAGGTCTTGGGTCTGTCGTAGGCTTAGTGGAAGGGTGTTCCAGGTCTTGGCGGCGAGGTGTGAGAAGGATCTGCCGCCGGTGGTTGTTCTTCGAATGCGAGGGACGGTGGCGAGGGAGAGGTCGGCAGAGCGGAGCTGGCGGTTGGGGACGTAGAAGAAGAGTCGTCTGTTGAGGTAGGCTGGGCCAGTCTTGTGGAGTGCCTTGTGTGCGTGGATGAGGAGTTTGAAGGAGATTCTCCTGTCGACGGGGAGCCAGTGCAGGTTCCTCAGGTGGGGGGTGATGTGGCTGTGGCGTGGTACGTCGAGGATCAGGCGTACGGAGGCGTTTTGTATGCATTGCAGTCGCTTGATGAGCTTGGCCGGGGCTCTCGCGTAGAGGGCGTTCCCATAGTCAAGTCTGCTACTGACGAGGGCCTGGGTGACTGTTCTTCTTGTATCTGTCGGGATCCACCTGTAGATTTTGCGAAGCATGCGGAGGGTGTTGAAGCAGGAGGAGGAGACTGCGTTGACTTGCTTGGCCATGGAGAGCGTTGAGTCGAGGATGACTCCCAGGTTGCGTGCGTGGTCGGTGGGTGTCGGGGCTGCTCCCAGTGTCGTTGGCCACCAGGAGTCGTCCCAGGCTGAGGGGTTGGAGCCGAGGATGAGGACCTCTGTCTTGTCCGTGTTCAGCTTTAGTCGGCTGATCTTCATCCAATCGGCGACGGCCTTCATTCCTTCATGGAGGTTGGATTTGGCGGCGAGGGGGTCCTTGGTGAGGGAGAGGATCAGTTGAGTGTCGTCGGCGTAGGAGATTATGTTGAGGTCGTGCTGTCTGGCGATGCGTGCGAGCGGGGCCATGTAGATGTTGGACAGTGTTGGGCTGAGGGATGATCCCTGGGGTACGCCGCAGATGATCTCGGAGGCTTCGGATCGGAATGGTGGGAGGCGGACTCTCTGGGTTCTGCCGGCGAGGAAGGAGGTGGCCCATTCCAGGGCCTTGTCTCGGATCCCTGCGTCATGGAGGCGTGCGCGTAGAGTGTGGTGGCAGACAGTGTCGAAGGCGGCGGAGAGGTCCAGCAGGATGAGGGCTGCGGTCTCACCATTGTCCTGCAGGGTCCTGATGTCGTCGGTGGCGGCGATGAGGGCAGTCTCAGTGCTGTGGTTGCTGTGGAACCCTGATTGGGATGGGTCCAGGATGCTGTTTTCTTCGAGGTATCGGGTTAGCTGTTTGTTGACGATCTTCTCGATGACCTTGGCTGGGAACGGAAGCAGGGAGATGGGCCGGAAGTTCTTGAGGTCTCTCGGGTCCGCCTTGGGTTTTTTGAGTAGGGCGTTGATCTCTGCGTGTTTCCAGCTCTCTGGGAAGGTCGCGGTCTCGAAGGAGAGATTGATAACGTTGGACAGGTGGGGTGCGATGGAGCTGCTGGCCTTGTTGAAGATGTGGTGCGGGAAAGGGTCTGACGGGGAGCCGGAGTGTATTGTACTCATGGTCTTGATGGTGTCATCGATGTTCACGCTGGCCCAGGCTGGCAAGGGGTCGTGGTCGATGGTGTGCGGCGGGTCTGGTGCATCGATCTTAGTTGGGGCTGTCTGGGTGTTGAAGCTGTCGTGGATGTTGGCGATCTTGCGGTGGAAGAAGGTGGCGAGGGAATCGCATAGGGCTTGCGACGGCGGGATGTCGTTGGTGTTGGAGCTGGGGTTGGAGAGTTCCTTCACGATGTTGAAGAGCTCCTTGCTGTTCTGTGCGTTGTTGTCGAGGCGGTCTTTGAAGGAGATTCTCTTGGCGGACCTGATGAGGTGGTGGTGGTTACGGATGGCGTCTTTGTGGGCTGCGTGGCTGTCCGGTGTCTTATCACTGTGCCATTTCTTCTCTAGTTTCCGGCAGGTACGCTTGGACACTAGGAGTTCCGGGGTGAACCAGCTGGCTCTTTTGGTGGTGCCACTGTAGGTGAGTTTTTTCAGCGGGGCGGGGGTGTTGGCACAGTCGTCTATCCATCGTCTGAGGTTGCAGGCAGCGTCGTCGGTGTTGGATGGGTCGAAGGGAGGGCTGAGAGCGAGGTTTTCCCGTAGTTGGTCTTCGGTGACTTTGCTCCAGCAGCGGCGTGGGATCTGTTGGGTGCGGTGGTGTGTGGTGGGTTTCTGGAAGGTGAAGTGGATGCAGCGGTGGTCGGTCCAGAGGAGTTCCGTGGTGTGGCTGAAGGAGACGTGGGAGCTTGAGGAGAAGACGGGGTCGAGCGTGTGGCCGGCGGAATGGGTCGGTGTTGTGACGAGCTGACTCAGTCCGAGGTTGGTGAGGTTGTCGATCAGGGTGGTGGAGTTGCTGTCGTTGTTGTTCTCCAGGTGAAAGTTCAGGTCTCCGAGGAGGATGTAGTCGGTAGAGGTCAGGGCGTGCGTGCTGATGAAGTCGGCGATGGAGTCGCTGAACTGGGGTCGGGGCCCAGGGGGTCTGTAGACAAGGGTGCCTCTAAGGGTGGTGTTGGGGTCCGTGTGGATCTGGAAGTGCATGTGTTCGGCGGTGCAGAGAAAGTCGTCGGTGCTGGTCGAGACCCTGATGGAGTTCTTGTGGACGATGGCGATTCCTCCTCCTACTCCGTTGATGCGGTCTCTGCGGGTGATCTTATAGCTGTCTGGGATGGCTATGGCGATGTCAGGTGCGGAGGAGTCGTTCATCCAGGTCTCTGTCAGGAAGGCGACGTCTGGTGATGATGTGTCGAGCAGGTCCCAGAGCTGGATGTAGGTTGTGGATGTAGGTTGTGTGTAGTGGAATTATGTGGTATGATGTGCAGTGAAATTATGTGGATAGACTTTGACGTGGATAGAAGGTATGTGGTATTTAGTGTATAGGAATTATTTATAGAGGGATTATGTGTTATGGAGAGTAATTATGAGGTCTGTGTTGTGGAGTGGTAATCTCAGGTTTAGTCTTCCTCGTTTCCATAGAAGCTAAACTATAAACTCAATGAGACAAAAAAAAGAAGGAACCACTGAGGAGCACTTCTGGACCTAGTCAGAGGTATGAGCAGGGCCACTGGAATTATGCGACTGTTTGGCTGCACGACTTTCGCACAATTATACATTTTCCACATTTGCCACATAATCCATCATCTGCTGCATAATCTGCAGATTTGAACAAAAAAAACCTGGTTTCTAGCTCAAATTGCTCTAACGCTACCAAAAATGCAGCGACAAGTGTTAGTGTGATGGAAGGCCCTTTGCAAACCTAGAATGGTCACCTCTTACTTATTGCTAAATGTGGGTATTAAATTGGTACTAATGGTGTGCAAACCACTCTTGCTTCTTTCTGCGCCTCTCTTGCCTCTTTCTGTATTTCTGTTGCTTCTTTCTGCACCTTTCTTTTTTTTCAACACCTCTCTTGCCTCAGTCTGCCCACCTGTTCCCTCTTTCTGCACCCCTTTTGCCTCTTTCTGCAACTCTCTTGCCTCTTTCTGTAGTTCTCTTGCCTCCTTCTGTACCTCACTTGCCTCTTTGTGCAACTCTCTTAGCCTCTTTCTGCAGTTCTCTTGCCTCCTTCTGCACCTCTCTTGCCTCTTTCTGTACCTCTCTTGCCTCTTTCAGCACCTCACTTGCTTCTTTCTGCACCCCTCTTGCCTCTTTCTGCACTTCTCTTGCCTCTTTCTGCACCCTTCGTGCCTCTTTTAGCACCTCTGTTGCTTCTTTCTGCAGTTCTCTTCCTTCTCTCTGCACCCCTCCTGCCTCTTACTGTATCCCTCTTGCCTCTTTGTGCACCTCTCCTACCCCTTTCTGCTCCCCCCTTGCCTCTTTTTGCACTTTTGTTGGTTCTTTCTGCACTGCTCTTGGTTCTTTCTGCACTTCTTTTGCAAATTTCTGCATTCCTCTTGCCTATTTCTGCACCCCTCTTCCCTCTTTGTCCACCTCTCTTGCTTCTTTCTGCACCTCTCTTGCAAATTTCTGTATCCCTCTTGCCTCTTTCTGCACCCCTGTTCCCTCTTTCTGCACCTTTCTTGCCTCTTTCTGCACTTGTCTTGCCTCCTTCTGCACCTCTGTTGCTTCTTTCTGCACTTCTCTTGCCTCTTTCTGCACCCCTCTTGCCTCTTTCAGCACCTCTGTTGCTTTTCTGCACTTCTCTTGCTTCTTTCTGCACCCCTCTTGCCTCTTTCTGTACCCCTCTTGCCTCATTGTGCACCTCTCTCGCCTTTTTCTGCAGTTCTCTTGCCTCTTTCTGCACCTATTTTGCTTCGTTCTGCACATCACTTGCCTCTTTCTGTACCCCTCTTGCCTCTTTCTGCACCTCTGTTGTTTTTTTTTGCACTGCTCTTGCTTCTTTCTGCACCTCTGTTCCAAATTTCTGCTCTTGTCTCCTTCTGCACCCCTCTTCCCTCTTTCTGCACCTCCCTTGCCTCAGTCTGCCTACCTGTTCCCTCTTTCTGCACCCCTTTTGCCTGTTTCTGCAACTCTCTTGCTTCTTGCTGCAGTTCTCTTGCCTCCTTCTGTACCTCACTTGCCTCTTTCTGCACCTCTGTTGGTTCTTTTGCACTGCTCTTGCTTCTTTATGCACCTCTCTTGCAAAGTTCTGCACCCTCTTGCCTCTTTCTGCACCCCTCTTACCTCTTTCTGCACCTCTTTTGCCTCTGTCTACACCCCTGTTCCCTCTTTCTGTACCTCTTTTGCCTGTTTCTGCAACTCTCTTGCCTCTTTCTGCAGTTCTCCTGCCTCCTTCTGCACCTCTGTTGCTTCTTTCTGCACTTCTCTTGCCTCTTTCGGTACCCCTGCTGCTTCATTCTGCACTTCCCATGCTTCTTTCTGCACCTGTCTTGCTTCTTTCTGCACCCCTGTTGTCTCTTTCTGCACTTGTCTTCCCTCTTTCTGTACCTCTCTTGCCTCTTTCTGCACCTCACTTGCCTCTTTCTGCACTTCTCTTGCTTCTTTCTACACATCTGTTGCTTCTTTTAGCAATTCTCTTGCCTTTCTGCACTTCTCTTGCCTGTTTCTGCACCTCTCTTGCCTCTTTCTGCACCTCTCTTGCCTCTTTCTGTATCCCTCTTCCCTCTTTGTGCAACTCTCTTGCCTCTTTCTACACCTCTCTTCTCTCTTTCTGCACTTCTCTTGCCTCTTTCTGTACCCCTCTTGCCTCTTTCTGCTCCTCTGTTGGTTCTTTCTGCACTGTTCTTGCTTCTTTCAGCACCTCTGTTGCTTCTTTCTGCAACTTCTCTTCCTTCTTTCTGCACCCCTCCTGCCTCTTTCTGTTTCCCTCTTGCCTCTTTGTGCACCTCTCCCACCCCTTTCTGCACTCCTCTTGCTTCTTTTTGCACCTCTGTTGGTTCTTTATGCACTGCTCATGGTTCTTTCTGCACCTCTTTTGCAAATTTCTGCATCCCTCTTCCCTCTTTGTCCACCTCTCTTGCTTCTTTCTGGACTTCTCTTGCTTCTTGCTGCACTGCTCTTGCTTCTTTCTGCACCTCTCAGCAAATTTCTGTATCCCTCTTGCCTCTTTCTGCACCCCTGTTCCCTCTTTCTGCACCTTTCTTGCATGATTCTGCACCTCTCTTGCCTCTTTCTGCACCTCTGTTGCTTCTTTCTGCACATCTCTTGCTTATTTCTGCACCCCTCTTGCCTCTTTCTGTACCCCTCTTGCCTCTTTGTGTACCTCTCCTGCCTTATTCTGCACCTCTCTTGCCTTTTTCTGCAGTTCTCGTGGCTCTTTTTGCACCTCTTTTGCTTCGTTCTGCACTTCACTTGCCTCTTTCTGTACCCTTCTTGCCTCTTTCTGCTCCTCTGTTGGTTCTTTCTGCACTGTTCTTGCTTCTTTCTGCAACTCTGTTCCAAATTTCTGCATCCCTCTTGCCTCTTTCTGCACCCCTCTTCCCTTTTTCTGCACCTCTCTTGCCTCAGTATGCCCACCTGTTCCCTCTTTCTACACCCCTTTTGCCTGTTTCTGCAACTCTCTTGCCTCTAGCTGCAGTTCTCTTGTCTCCTTCTGCACCTCCGTTGCTTCTTTCTGTACCTCTCTTGCAAACTTCTGCACCCCTCTTGCCTCATTCTGCACCCCTCTTGCCTCCTTCTGTACCTCAGTTGGTTCTTTCTGCACTGCTCTTGCTTCTTTCTATACCTCTTTTGCCTGTTTCTGCACTTCTCTTGCCTCCTTTTGCACCTCTCTTGCTTCTTTCTGCACTTCTCTTGCCTCTTTCTGCACCCCTCGTGCCTCTTTCTGCACCTCTGTCGCTTCTTTCTGCACTTCTCTTGCTTCTTTCTGCACTTCTCTTGCTTCTTTCTGCACTCCTCTTGCTTCTTTCTGCACCCTTCTTCCCTTTTTCTGCACCTCTCTTGCCTATTTCTGCACCTCTCTTGCCTCTTTCTGCAGTTCTCTTGTCTCCTTCTGCACCTCTGTTGCTTCTTTCTGAGCTTTTCTTGCCTCTTTCTGCAGCCCTCTTGCCTCCTTCTGCACCTCTGTTGGTGCTTTCTGCACTTCTCTTGCTTCTTTCTGCACCTCTCTTGCAAATTTCTGCACTCCTCTTGGCTCTTTCTGCACCCCACTTCCCTCTTTCTGCACCTCTCTTGCCTCTGTCTGCACCGCTCTTCCCTCTTTCTGCACCTCTTCTGCCTGTTTCTGCAACTCTCTTGATTCTTTCTGAACTTCTCTCACCTCTTTCTGTACTCAAATGGGAAGTGCAAGCTGTCAAGTTTAAAGGTCTGCGTGCTCTCGTGACTAAGGTATATGTCTACTTGTATATGTACTCCACAGAGCTGCGTTGCAGAGAGGTGTAAAAAGGGGCGTGGCCTCGGACCACCTCTCTGCAACACAGGCCTGTGGCGCTTACTGGAGGTACCTGATGGGCTAGTTGGCCCCCAGTGTCCCTCAGGATTCAAGGGGAATTTATTCCCCAACTTAAAACGTGCCACAGGGCGTGTTTGCACACATGTCACCTGAGGCCCCGCCCCCTCCCTTCACCACTGTGCAAATGCGCCCCGTGGTGCGTTTTAAGTTGGGGTCTTAAGTCACCTTGAATCCTGAGGGTCCCTGGGGCCCAACTAGCCCACCAGGTACCTCCAGTAAGCACCACAGAGCTGCGTTGCAGAGAGGTGGTCCGAGGCCACGCCCCTTTTTACACCTCTCTGCAACGCAGCTCATGGGCGCTTACTGGAGCTCATGGCCGCTACTGAGCCTGGAATCGTCCGAGCGCAGTTGTGGAACAGGAGTTTCAAGCGGAGATTGCCAGCGCATTGTGATTTGAAGGCCCACTGGAGGGAAATTAAAATAATGAGTAATATGTTGGAGTGCGGCACCTACTATAGGGAACAATGATATGAAGAGACACTACTAAGTCCAGCATGCAACACAATAACGAACTAGTGTTGACGCCCACTAGAGGGCATTACTATAAATGAGCATGCAAACAAAGACAGTTCTTTTCATTATGACCGCGCTGCAACTTGAATGCCTGTGATCAAGGTGCAAGGGCACTGAAACGCGTCAGGCAAAGAAGAGACATTCACACGCAATTTACCTGGCATGCTTATTAATCGTCTACTGTTGAGTGCGCTTTCAAACTGAGACAAATTGGATTATATATATATATATATATATATATATATATATATATCCACTATTTTGATTTATGATTGTGTGTGTATATATATATATATGTGTTTGTGTGTGTGTTTTTTTTTGCAGAACTACAATCCAAAATTCGTCAGAATGGACGTGGCACACCAAGTTGTTGCCCACCGATTTATTGTGCAAAATGGTGTTACAGCTTACTCAGCCTTTGTCAAGTTTACATAATGTGCTCTACTCGCCATAGAAGTACGTCTTTGAAATCAGAAACATAGTGAACATATAAGCACTGCAATCGCAACTTGCTTTTGCACAAACAAAATGAATATTGAATCACGATTGTCAACAGTGTATTATCTTTCAGAGTACTTGTATGTTTATATTCACCAAAATACAGAGCTAACTTTTATAAAGTGTAAGTGCATATTACGTACAGCGTGAACGCTGGTGTATTGCTGCACTACTTGCAATTCAAGGATACAAGAATATGAACGTAGTATCACTGCTGAAATGTGTTTGCAATTAAAAGAAGAACAGTCCAAATGCCTATTATGCGTGATATGCAATCATACCCATATTATTGCAATAGAAATTCATAAGTAAAATTCACACCAGGGATCAAAAGGGATAGGCCTAACCAGAAATGTACTGATCCCTTAATTCGAAAAAACTCACAAAAGAGTACGTCTGGTCAAATCAACAAAAAAGAAGAAATAGTGTGTATCATACCATGTAAATGTGACAATGCCCTAGGAAAGAGAAGGAAAACCTATTTAGGATGAGAACCCTCACTCACCCGAGGGTGAATGCTTCATCATTGGGTCCCCTCCTCACACCCGGACCACAAGGTCCATGGTGTGTGCTACGACTCTTCAAACGGAGAGGAGCTGAGGTGTTTTTGATGAGTAGTTGGTATTAGGGTGATTCAGGGACAGAGTGCAGAAAAACATATATTGGTGGTTAAAACTACCTAATAACTTTATTCTGTGGCCCACTGGGGATAGACTTGAAAAGAGGACCAGGGTTATGAGAAATATTATTAACACTTTTCAGTGGTCAAGAGGTCAATAGGTCAACATGTTTCTGCCTTCAGTGGTCCCAAAGATGGGATCCTTGGCATTCATCAGGACCAATGCAGTAATACAAATACAGTCACTCTGTGTATATGTGAGTAATTCAAAATCAAATCAAAATGTATACTGGCCAATCAGGATAACCTGGTGTAGGGTGGCCCATATAGATTCGGGGTCCACCGACGTTCTGAAAACACAAACGGAACAGAAAAATAATTAAAATATGAGCTGTGTCACATATGCCTTGCATTTTGTAAAAAGAGGTTACAATGAAATCGACATGAACTATAGATATGTCCTGATGTTTATGTGGCATCTCAGGATTTCTATGTTCTTTTACCATGTCTTGCTTTTTTAATCTTACCTAATTGGGTGATAACTGGTGTCCACCTTCCTGCCAGTGGGTATATCCAAAGATGCCCAACTAAAAGGTAAAAGTAGAGACAACCAACAAATAGTTCCTTGGTTTACAAGTAAGTTTACTCCATAAATCTATATGGGAGTCTGATGATAGTTTGCGTGTAATAATAAACATGTATGCTGATATTGAAAAAATTCTAACACATCAATTCAAATCAAGCAAATATAAAATTTCTGGTTCTGAAAAAACCTCCCCATGGCTACAATCCCACTCAATCAAAGCAAAAAACTAAAGTGGTTTACTTTACAAAGCAATTTGTCGAGTGCCGGGAGAATACAAAGCTCTCCTCCTGATAAGGAGGTAGCAGCCTAAAATAAAAACTCTGTGAGTGCCCCATTCGAAACCCTCCCAGGTCAAGAGTTCCAATAGTTCGTGGGCATTAATTGTAAAGGAGCGGGCCCGACTATTTCCGAATCGAGGCCTCGCTGCAAAATTTAATTATTGCAGCCTAAGGCGATAATGATCCTGTTCATGCAGAAATGATTTATCAAGCAGAACGGCCTTAACTTCGTGTGTCGGTGCTCAGACAGTAGATGTCCCGACAAAGGTGCAGCTGGTTGCTGTGAGTGCTCATTTAAAATGGAAACAAATGTAACGTGGTACGTGAGTACATACTGTGAATTCTGGGAATTGTAGTCCCATTCACAAAGCACAGGACGACACACGGAGAAAGAGACTTATTTGCAGAGATAATGAGTGTTTGAACATACTCATAGAATGTATCCAGATAAAGAGATCTTACGGGCCCGATCCTAAGGAGAATAATGAATAATGTGGCCCTGTCTGAATCAAGACAAATTATTCTCTGTCAAGAATTCCAACCATTAAGCTGGTGATCATGAACTGGTTGAATCAACAAATTAGAATAAAAGCTCTCGGTTATTTTAATCTGGGAGTGGCAATGATGGTGTGAGCTCGGTCAGACCTGGTTTTCCATGTAAACATGTCTCGTGCCTGTAATGAACGCTGTCTGTATGTAGAAGACTGATGTTTATTGTGACTGCTCTACCAGATATATCCTGAAAAAAGGTGTTGCTGTCACAGCCTTGCAATCAGTGAGGACATGTTGTACACATGAAATGTTATATCATTATTTGTGGAATCCTGAAATGTGTAGTCTGTCTCGAGGATTGAAATAAGTACTAGCCTTATTATTCATTTAAGTGGCAACCAGGGCAGAGGAATAAAAGATTCGTTTTCTATGATGTTGTATCTCAACTAAGTAACCGAACAAAACTCCTGGGCAGTCACCATCCTAAACTATCCCAGGGTATGTCATCGTTCAACCCATCTCTGTCACTTCTGAGTCTAAAGACCCATCGTTGTTCCCTTAAGAAGAGCACTGTTTCTAAGAAACCCATTGAAGGTGAGTAATTGGGCTTGTTAATGACCACCCAAATAATATCGTTTTCGGTATGTACATGTTCTAAAAAGTGTCTTGTAAGTTTCGTGTTCGACTTCTTGCATCTCACCGAGCTACGGTGTTCAATGATTCTAGTCCTTACTTTCCGTGTGGTCATACCTATACAGTTTAATCTGCATGGACATTTTAATAGATAGATCACTCCCTCTGTGTTGCAGTTGGTATGCTTATGGAGTTTCCATGGTGTATGTAGTCCCAATTCTATTTAAGATGTCTTGAAAGTGTCAGGACAGACCGAACGTTTACCACACAGAAAATTACCTTTTTTTTAAGTTTTGAAAAATAGAAATTTATTGAAAAACAAAAAGCAGAGGGGGGTAAAGAAAGGGGAAAATGTAGCAAAAATGCATACACATTACATCTTTGAAAGCTTAAAAATACATGACTAAGAAAATTTATAACAATATAAAAAAGATACATAAGTATAGAATACAAATCTGGTCAAAAATCTAAAAATGCAAAAGATACATTGAAAATGTCAGTATAAATAGTAATATAAATAAGAACAAAACAGAATGTCAAGGAGGTTTCGATACTTCTTGTTCAGAAATTTTACGTATATAAGAAAGTTTAGCATGACAATCGATAAAGTTTGTAACTGGAGACCATAAAAGAGAGCGTTTAAGAGCTAAAGAGACTGGGAATACATAAACTGTGTCCAATCTGTGATTATAACATACGGCGTACCACCAAGCCTGAAAGGATAAGTCAGACAAATTTTTCCAGTGTTTGGTGATCTGTTGAAATGCTACTCCCAAAAGCAAGGTCCATAATGTTGTTTGATGCATTTGGTTTTGTTCAGATCAAGGTCTAGTATGAACAACCATGTCTCTTATATTTTTGCTGCATTTCAGTGCAAATAGGGGCTTTGTCAAATTCTTCCCTCCTGTATTCAAAATGGGCCAGTTCCTGGTCACTGCCTTTTTGATTGTATTTGTCAGGTGACTATACGTACTTACGTAGACAAGTCTGTCTGATTGCTGTTTTGGGTGAGTCTCCAATAGAGCTTCCATGTCAGAACGAATGTAATGAAAAATATATATAATTGCAATCAGAGGGCAGGTGCCTAAACATATTCCTGGTGCTGGAGAAAATTCCCAGAGCCATTGCATATTATAATGCCATTCATTTATACAATCAATCCATACATGATTATTCAAGTCAAAATGGCAGGCAGGGAATGCATGTGCGTTCCCACCCAGAGAGAGCTTTGAAAATGCATGGATGGGTGCATGCGGGAAACCAGCGGGCCCCCAGGGGCCCTCGGTTCCCAACATACTGTTTTATGGGTGCCCCAGGTGGGCACCGGGGCACTTACTCAGGAAGACATAAGGTACTGGGGATGGGGTCCCAGGAGCCACTACATGCTCAGGAAAGAGGGGGCTGCATGTCCCCCTCCATTTAAAAAAAATGAGGCAATGGGCTATAGGGTCCCCAGGGCCCATAGTGCCTTTGTGAGAGGGACGTGTGCCCCATCCTCTCTAAATGTATGTTTTTGCCCGGGAGTGAGGTCCCTCGGGCTATAGTGGCCTGGAGAGGGTGGCCATGTTTCCATCTCCCTTTAAAAAAACAAGGCCCCTGGATCAGAGGATGGAGTCCCAGGGGCCCCAAGATGGCCAGAAAGGGGAGCTGGATGCAATCCTTCTCTAAAAAAAAAAAAGGCTCCGGGGATGCGGCCTTTGGTGCATAAAGGCTGCGGGAGGTGAGTTGCGTGCCCCCTATCCTCAAACAAAAGAAAGGCCCCTGGGATGGGTTCCCTGGGGTTATAGAGGCTGGGGGAGGGGTGCTGCACACCTTCCTCCACTGAATAAACAAAAAACGGCCCCTGGGATGGGGTCCCCGAGCCCGTAGTGGCTGAGAAAGGAGGGCCAGGAAATCCCCCCGCTTAAAAAAGAAATACAACCCTGGGGTTGGGGTCCCTGGGGCCTGCAAAGGTTTGAGGAGGAAAGCCACATGCACTCTCTCCTTTTTTTGAAAAAGTGACCCAAAGGAATGGTGCCTGCCTGCCATATTAAAGCCAATAGGCCCACTGTTTTTTGTATTCTGAACCTTTGACAAAGCCTATAGGTCTGCCTTACTTAATATGAGAACCTTTAAATTATTATATGAAATAGTCAGCCATGCACAACAGCGCAGGGTTGGGCACAGAGCCTGGACACAGGCCATACACCATACCCCACGCCTAGCAATCAACATCTTACTTTATGTTATAAAAAAAAACAGAAAAATCCACTGAAAAAACAAAGGTTAAAGTGACGTTATAGTTCGGAATTGTAATATTATTTTACTTTACCTTAAAAAGAAACCTTAGAAATTCACTGAAAAAACAGAAGTTAAAAGGGGGATAGTTAAGTGAAAATGTCAGTTAAAACATACACAAAAACAAGCAAAACCACTGAAATTCACTAGTTACAGTTATCTCAAGTAAATATATCTTGTGTCTTAAATCAAGTATAACTCTTGCCCTCGCATTCACTGCTAATTACCCCTCATATTACCTCACTTATGACATGACCCAGAAATTAGCCAAAATACAGCTAAATTTTGGTGTTTTTAAAAAAAAATAGGGCAAAGGGGCTACAGAAGAAAGCGTCTGGTTTTCCCCTGCAAATGGTATCAACAAAGGGTTTGTGATGCTGAAATCACCATCTTCCCAGCTTTCAGGGACAGACAGACTTTTGTCAGAAAACCAAAATTTTCTACACTGCTTTGGCATTTTACTGGGACATAGCCTATTTTTGCTACTTTTTGTGCTTTCAACCTCCTTCCAGTTAGTGGTAGAAAGGGGTGTGAAAACAATAATGGATCCCAGAAAGCTGCACATTTCTGAAAAGTAGACAAAATTCCAAATTCAACAAGGGGTCATTTGTGTAGATCCTTCAAGGTTTTTTATAGAAACTAACAGTTGAAAGTAAGAAATATTGAAAATGAGTTGAGGAAAAACAGCCATTTGTGCCAACGTTTTCACCTGTAACTTCTTCTATGTATTACAGATGTTTTAAAGCAATATACAGTTACATTTGCTGGATCCTTCTGGTTGTGGGGACATATAGGACTTGTAGGTTCACCAAGAACCCGAGGAACCCAGAACCAATAACTGAGCTATGTTTTGCAATGGTTTTTCATTGTGTACCTGGTATATAACCATTCATTTGGTAAAATATAAGGAGTGAAAAATAGGTATCAAGGACACCTATGTATTTCTGAAATAAAAACACATTGTCTTACATTTGGAAGGCAGAAATGCATAGAAAGTCAATAGGTAATAACAGTTGCTGTACAATTATGTGTTCCCCTAAGTCTCCCGATAAAAATGGTACCTCACTTGTGTGGGTAGGCCTAGTGCCCGCGACAAGAAATGGCCCAAAATGCAACATGGCCACACCACATTATTACAGAGAAAACAGACCCTTTTTTTGCAAAGTGCCTAGCTGTGGATTTTGAACCCTAGCTCAGCCGGCACCTGGGAAACCTAGCAAACCTATACATTTTTTAAAACTAGACACCCAGAGGAATCCAGGATGGGGTGACTTGTGTGGCTCTCACCAGGTTCTGTTACCCAGAATCCCTTGCAAACCTCAAACTTTGTAAAAAAAAAAAAACACATTTTCTTCACATTTCTGTGATGGAAAGTTCTGAACTCTGCATGGAGCCACAAAATTCCACCCACCTCGAATTCCCCAAAGTCTTCCAATAAAAATGGTACCTCACTTGTGTGGATAGGCCTAGTGCCCGTGACAGGAAACGGACCAAAATGCAAGGTTACCACATTTTTACAGTGAAAACTGCCCCTTTTTTGGCAAAGTGCCTAGCTGTGGATTTTGAACCTTAGCTCAGCCGGCATCAAGGGAAACCTAGCAAACCTATACATTTTTTAAAACTAGACACCCAGGGGAATCCAGGATGGTGTGACGTGTGTGGCTCTCACCAGGTTCTGTTACCCAGAATCCCTTGCAAATCTCAAACATTCTCAAAAGTCTCCCGGCCGTCCGACGCATCGAAGGGGTTCATATATATACACACACACACACACAAACACTCACACACATATAAAGGGATCTCAACATCTCTGCAAACCTGAACCTTTAATGTCTTGTGCTAAGAATAAAGCAGATTTACAGGTGAGGGATGGAATTATGTGGGTTGGCAAATGTATATTTTCCATTATTTATCTGTTTCTTTGTTTAATTTTTTTGTAGAACTCTTGTGACAAAGAAGCCACTTTAAATATCCTTACCGTTCTGAGTGAGCTGCTTTCAGCTGGTAAGACTTTTGAAATATACTTTAAAATTTGTATAATTGCTCTACAATTTAAAATTAAGTGCATAAAGAAATACTTAATTTATTTCTTACCTACAATTAAAACAAGTACTACTTTGAAACTAGTTGCATGCATAAAAGTGTTATTGCATTTGCATGAAGCATCTCAGAAGCAGACATAATCTCGTCAATATCATTCCAAAGGAAACAGAGTTACCTACAATTTTAAGATCATACATGTCTTGGTATCCTGATAATAGATTCTCTGTTTGTCTATCCACACCCTGAATTCCAATTGAAGGAAACTGTAGACTCTTGAATACAATAGTTGGCATACCAAACAGAAACATGCTTTGGCAAAGCAAATAGGTCTGGTAGTGGCTCCCAGCTTTTTGGATTTGTCAGTACTTGTTTTTGTCATGGTTTTTGCTAAACCTTATTGTTGGGGAATCTGCCGGTCTTCATCAAGCAGTGCAGAATGCCACAAGTCACAGAATAATTAGCCATTGGTTAAAGTGGGCTGAACCAGTGCCATATGCTGTATGATTTAGTGGGTGTAATTAAAATGTGAATGACACAATAAATGACAAATGGAGAGTGATAACTCAAAGCCAGATTATTTTATTAAACTCAGGAGATCATGGGTAACACCAAGGTGAAAGAAAGCCTTATTGAATCTGTGTATCCTCCTTTTGAAACAGGTTCTTAAATTGATACAAAGTGGGCCAGGCCACTGAAATATCTTTCACAAATGAAGGTGGGAAATGGATAAGACATATATAAGAATGGACTTAGTAATAGGATAATATATAATTGTTCTCAAACACGAGGCATGATAATATTGAATGACTAGGTATGCCATTGCCCAACTGTAAGAAATTGGGCTATTAATTGAGAGGGGTAAGTGAAAGCCCCATTCAAATAATAAAAACAATCCTTGTTAGGGTAAACCACAATTAGTCACAAAATTAATCAGTGCTTAGCCCTCTGGTTGCTTGGCAAAAAAGCAGTCAAACTTAACTTAGAGGCAATGTGTAAAGTATTTAAGCCATTCACAAGTTGTAATAAAGTGAAGACAACACAAGAAAAATCCCACACCAAATTAGGAAAATAGAGAACATTTTAATAAATAAAATGACACCAAACCAAATTAAATACAATCAGTTGAATCTGAATTAAAATGATTTAAAGATTTTAGTGACAAATTGTACCTGAAAGATCAAAGCGCCAACCTCGGGTATCATTTGGGCGCACTAGACCGAGGCAAAGTGAAAATTTAAGGCCAACCATGATGGAGCGCAGGTCAAAAACAAGAGGTAGATTGGGCCCGGTCTCAGCTTATTTTTAGACTTCGGAAAATTCTTGAGAAAAGTCCTGGAGAAGGAAGAGTCTCAGTGGGGCAAGACAGCATGCTGTATCTGTGGATGCGTTGACGACAACGGGGACCAGCTCAATGATGTTTTGGTGAAGCCATAGATGAAGGCGTGAAAAACTTTTTAAGAGAGAGAAGCTATACTTCCAGGCCAAGGAGATGTCATCATTGATGGGGTGCTGGTCCTCATCAAGCCTGGTGAAGATTTCTAACTTCACACTTAAAAGTTTTTCTGGAGCTCAGGCTCACCCAGTGGGAGGAGGCTGCAGGTTGTAGTCAAAGAAGGCTCCACGAGGTTGGATACTGCTACCAGTAGGTCCCAATGAATAGGATTGGCTGCTGCGGAGAAGAAGAAGAAGTTTGGCTGACTAGGGCTATACCTTTGATGGATCCGCTGGCAGAAAGGTTCCGGTCTTCTTTTGGTTCTCCAGGCAGTTTTTGGTGGAAATCTTTTTAAGTCCCAGGTTATGGATTCTTGTAGGAAGAGTACCACCAACACCACCAGGGGTCCAGGACCTGGGGGCATCACTTGGGGGGTAGTACTCACTCCGGCAGAGGCCAGCAGCAGAGTCCAAGGCCTTAGGAGGGTGTTATGCCCATTTAGCTAATACAGGAGGCCAGCCAACTAGCCCTTAAAGTCACTATGTTGGTCCTGGGTGCAAGGAGGAGGTTTAGTCCTCTGTCTTTAGACAGAAGAGCAACAGTCCTTCTTCTGAATCTTACACAGGTCTAGGAGCGTACTGAAGAGTTGTTCTGAGGGTTCAATATTTATACCTGGCACCAGCCTCTGTGTATTGGGGACACCCCTTCCTACCCCCACATCTGGTTCTGGAAAGTTATTTCCTTCCCCTGTCAAGGCTCCACACTGTCTGGGGTGACAATAAGCTAGTGGCAGGATCCTTTGTGTGAGCTGGAGGCAAGCCCTTTAAAGTGCAAGTGGGACAGGGCACAGCTCCAACCCCAGCCATCCGGACCGGATGGCCTTCCTGCTCTCGCCTAGTCACCTTTGTGTCACTGTCTGGGAGAAATACACAAACCTCAACAGCAGAGCCATTCACAGTCAATTGTCAATTTGTGACCTATGACAATGGCAGAAGGCACAAGCAGTTAGGGCAAGAAAATGCCAACTTTCTAACAGTGGGATTTTCACAATTGTGACTAAAAAATCTGACTTCACCATTAAAGAGGATTTTAAATAACAATTAATGAGTCTAAACAGCACATCTTTATCTTGTCCCAACCTAACTTTAGCACTTATTGAATGTTATAAGTTAACCTAATGTTAGCCTATGGGAGAGATAGGCCTTAGAGTAGTGAAAAATGACTTTAGGAATCTTTCACTACCAGGACATGCAAAATGTAAACCCACATGTCCTACATTTTAAATACTAACTTAGGGGTGACTTTTATGTAATAAAAAGGAAGGTTTAGGCCTGGAAAAGGTTCCTTTTTCCTGGTCACAATAGCAGTTTAAAGCCCTACTACAAGATACAGTGGCATGCCTGAGACAAGTTTTAAAGTGCTACTTTAGTAGGTGGCATGAGGAGTGCTCCAGGCCCACTATCAGCATTTAATTTACAGACCCTGGTTAAATATAGTACCATTTACTAGGGACGTACAAGTAAATTAAATGTTTCAATCATGTGTAGGCCAATTCTCCCATATTTTATGGAGAGAGCCCCAGCACTGTGGCACTGGTTAGCAGTGATAATGTGCATAGAGTCCTAATGCCAATAAAAAATAATTCATAAAGCAGGAGGTTGTCACGGCATAACATTTTGGCAAATACCATGCCAAGAATATCAGGTCTAACACCAACCTTATAAAAATGGCTTGATTAGCAAAAAAGATATAGAAGTATGGGTGGGGACTAACATCTCCCCGAACATACTTTGAAATTTTTTTAATTCACAAGTGTTAGAAATTGGATTTCTGGTTGGCTAGGGCAAGGGCCTAAGCCAGGCAGAAACCACAACTATAGTTAGGGCAAGGAAGTTACACACTGAAGATAACCCCTGCTCACCCCCTTGGTAGCTTGGCACGAGCAGTCAGGCTTATCCCAGAGGCAATGTGTAAAGCTTTTGCGCAACACACACACAGCGGCGACACACTAGGCACACCACAAAAGAAACTCCACACAAGGTTATATAAAAATAGCCTTTGTATTATGCATAAAACACATTAGAAAGCAATCACATATATACACTGTGCCACCTGGCACTAGGTATGACTTTACAGGGATTATGTACACTACAGGGCCAATCGGGCCACTGTCATCACCATCACCACTCGCAGGTAGTGAAAACAACCAGTAACTACTGGTAATAGTACACTTATCATGTTATTATGCGAAACATAATCAGCAACAGTGCACCATAGTGAACACTGATCACAGTATACATCTCATGAGCAACTCTCAGGCATTAGGCATAACACAGTGTAGTATGGCATGTTATGGAAACAATCATCAGTGCCCCCTAGTAAACACTTGTAAGGGGTGCACACATCATACCCTTCTTAGGCGCAAACTGCACCATAGGTGATCCCTACACCACCTCTGATCAGGGCAGAGTGCCTATAACTCGCCAGAGGCCCACAGTAGGTTTGTTACCCCAGATATCCACATGCGGGGTAAAAGTCGTGGAGGACAGAAAAAGGCTGCCACTATCTCCGCCCTGCCTAGGCTTCTGGGCCCCGTGCCCGCCTAAGACAGGGAATGCAGCAATTGTGGGTTCAGGGGCCCCGCCCTGGGCTCGCCCTGAACTGCCAACAGGAGTAAGTGCCAAACCCCCCCATCAGTGTGCCTGGATCGGCAGCCACCCGTAACCCGGGCATAGTTGCTGCCAATACGGGGGAGGGACCCAGCCAGTATCTCAGGCCAATGGGCCCACCACGCAGAGTGTGCTTTCCAACAGGAGGTGGGGTGGGACGACACTCACCCTCCTCCGGTCGCTCCCGTACACTTGTGGATGCCAGCACACAGCACCTCTCCGCTTCCTGGACTGCGGTCCTCCTTTTGGAGCTGCAAACACGCAGTGCAGCCGCTCTGTCCTCAATGGAACCAGAAGGGGCAGGACAGGGAGCGAAGTCTCCGGCGGCTTTCTTCTTGGAAGGCGGCCCGCCCTTAACCAGGCTCGACCTTTGCCTGACTTCCGGGCTGTCTCTGCAACTAGCCCCGCCCACAATCAGGCTTCTTTCCTGCCTGACTTTCTTCTTGTGGCCACAGGAGCCCGCGAGGGTCCGGCTCCGTCTCTCCTGCCGGACCCAGGAAAGGGCTGTTGTGAGGCGCGGCCCCGAGCAGCCTGCGCTCCTTCTTTCTTTTATTGGCGCAGAGAGCCCACACCACGGGCTCAGGGGACAAAAGCGTGTAGCGCTCACAAGGCGCTCACTTCCCTGCAGTTTCACTGCCTCCAGCAGCACGGGCTGAAAACCTGCACCAGACTCCTCTGGGGTGCGATTGCACTCCTCAGCGCCGGCCGCCCTTCCTGAGAGTGAGCCCACATCTCGGTCAGCAAATTCAGCCCCTATCACGCACTGCTGTCAGATAGACACAGCGCTCACCACACGCTGCTTTAGAGTCAGGGAGGGCAAGCCATGAATACCCTGGGAGTTCACTGGGGGGGCCCAGAGCAGGAGGCAGGCTCAGGCCAGCACATAAGCAGAATCCAGATGGCGGTTCCCTGGCACAGCAATCCTCTGGGGCAGCAGTCCCCCCTAGTGGCTTCTCCTCCACGAGTTCCAAGTAAGCACCAACCACCTACATGGGGTCACAGCCCCAATATTTATACCAGCTATGTTCTTTGTTCTCCTGACACAGGGCTCTGTACCCGGTCAAAACCAGTTCTGGGGGGCTCTCCAACATTTGTTTACCATGCACAACAGTCCCCATTGACAGAGTAGGTCCTGGCCCCAGACACACCACAGGGGGGCGGAGCCAGCATTGTACCAGGCAGGCACAGATCTATTCAGGGTCAGGGAATACTCCTCCCACTACTCCAAATGCAGCTCTGCCTATTCAGCCTAGCGCTGACTCACCCAGCCCCTCTGGATCCACTGCACCTCCCCAGCCCCTGTCACTCCAGAGCCAGACATGCAATACACATCAGGCAGGCACAAAGACACACAGCACACAGAAATGCCCACTTCTAAAAGTGGCATTTCTAAAATAGTGATAATAAATCCTCGCACACCATTACGCAACATTTATTACCACTATTCCAAACATACCAAACTTGAGCACGCTACTCCTCTCATGTCAGGAATTACCACTGAAACACATATCAGGGAATCCCTAATGCATTCCTATGAGAGGGCTACAAGGACATGCCACACAGTTAAGGCACATGTCCTACCTTTTACCTACAGTGCACCCTGCCCATAGGGCTAGCTAGGGCCTACCTTAGGGGTGACTGATATGTAGTAAAAGGGGAGTCACAGACGTGGCAACCACTTTATGTGCCACGTCACAGCGGCAGTAAACTGCGCGCGTAGGCCCTGCAATGGCAGAGGCCTGAGACAGGTTTGAAGCGCTACTTTGGTGGGTGACGCAAGCAGCGCTGCAAGCCCAGCAGTAGCATTTAATTTACTGGCCCTGGGTATATGAGATACCACTTTACAAGCGACTGATAGGTAAATTAAATACGCCAAACAGGTGTAGGCCAATCTTACCATGTTTACCATAGAGAGCACATGCACTTTACATTGGACAGCAGTGATAAAGTGCCCAGAGTCCTAAAACCACCAACACCAGGTCAGAAAAAATACCATGAGGAAGGCAAAAAGTTTAGGGATGACCCTGCAAAAAAGGCCAAGTTCAACAACAAGCATTTCCAGCAAGATCCCTGGAAGGCTGTCAAATTTGTTCCAAATAACTTGTATATGTGCGAGTGCCCTTTACTATGATTAAGTGTGTCTGACAATGATGCTATTCTAACAATTTATATTAAAGCCCATCCTACTATAAATGAGAAAAAAATTGAATGCTTAACTAATTAAAATTATCTAATCATCTCCTAACCTAAATACTGTATAGAATATTTTGCATTAAGGTGCTTGCCACCGATTACAAAATTTACTTATGACCCACTGTTTTACATAATCCTGCAATTTCAAGAAACATTGCATTCAACTTGAAACAAAGAGTAACTCAAAGAAAAATAACATATATTGTTGCAGGGTGCACACTTTATACACCTAGACACAGGAATAATGTTGTAGATAATAACTGCCCTTTGAATACTACTATTTGCTCTTTTCCTGCCCAAGGCAGGTTATGGCAGTTCTATTCTGTAAGGGCCAGTGCTACGTTGTGTATTAGGCTAAATGTTTGAAACGTTTAGTTAGAAAAGCATTAGGTTTAAAACACTTAGGTCCTAATTTTGAGTTTTGCAAAGCAGTAGCCATAAGTCAGATGTGCTCCTGATGCATCAATCTCGCAACTCTCCTTGTCTGTTTAGAGTCAGAGGAAGCACCATGTTTACACAGTGGGAGCCTTCACTTGTTGTATTGTATACAGGATTTCTAAAGCGCGACTATCGCTCCAAAGGAGCATCTTGGTGCTGTGCAGACATAGGAGAAAGAAAGTTACAGGATAGTCCGAGTTGCTTGGGGGGGACCGGAAGGAATTTAAATGAGCGAGAAGCATAGAGAGTCAGGGGCTCCGAAAATCCAAGTTTTTAGGGATTTTCTGAAGGAAGCTTCAGATTGGATGAGACGAAGTTGGCTGGGGAGTGAATTCCATGTTTTTGCCCCTAGGACAGTTACTGATCTACCTCCTCTAGTTTTAAGTTTGAAAGAGGCAGGTTTTAAGAGATTGGCTGAGGTAGATCTAAGAGTACGTGCAGTGGTATAGGGCAAGAATCTAGATCTTAGGTACAAGGGTCCAGTGTCCCTGAAAGCTCTAAAGGTGATGACAAGTATCTTAAATAGCACTCTTTTGTATATAGGTAACCAATGCAACATTTTTAAGGCTGCAGATGCAGAGGAGCGACGTGGCAACCTGAGTACCAGACCGGCTGCTGCGTGTTGAACGGTCTGAAGTTTTTTTTAGGATAGTTTTATTGGTGCCTGCATAGAGACTATTGCAGTAGTCAAGCCTAGAAGTTATCAGAGCTGCTGTAACAGTCTTTCTTGCGGTGGCTGGGAGAAGGTCAAAACACGTTTTCTGGGATTTAATCAATTTAAAACACTTCCCTGCCACTGATCGAACTTGTGGACGAAAAGATAGGGAGGAATCAAATTTTACCCCAAAATTGTTTGCTACCTCCACCGTGTTAGGTGGCGGAGGGGTATTAAGTGGCCACCAGTGACTGGGGGTAAAAGTGTTGGTTTTGCCTAAGAGCATATTTTCAGTCTTTTCCGAATAGCACTTCAAGTGATTCTGCTTCATCCAATGGAAGACCTCTGTGAGACAATGTTGGAAGTTTACTTCAGCATTGGTGGATTGTTTATCCAATGTTAGAATCAGCTGAGTGTCGTCTGCATAAGATGTGGTATTGATATTGAAAGATGATATCAGTTCTATAAGTGGGGCCATATAGATGTTGAACAGTACTGGACTCAATATAGATACCTGCGGGACACCTATATGCAGAGGTTTCATGGCTGACTGATACAGTCCGAGCACGGTTACTTGCTGACGGTCAGTCAAAAATGACTTGAGCCAGGCCAAAGCCAGATGGGAAATGCCACACGCGTTGAGGCGATGTAGCAAGATCTCATGGGAGATGGTATCGAATGCAGCTGATAGATCTAACAAAATCAGAACTGCATTTTTCCCTTCGTTCAAGGCAGATTTAAGGCTTTCCGTAGTATGTAAAAGAGATGATTCTGTGGAGTGTAATGGCCTAAAGCCTGATTGAGTTGGAGATAGAGTGTTTGTGGTTTCTAAAAATGTCGTAAGTTGACTATTGACTATTCTTTCAGTAATTTTACTGAGACAGGGTAGTAGGGAAATGGGCCGGAGGTTAGAAAGGGTGGCAGGATCCGCCAACTGTTTTTTCTGGAGGGACTTGACTGCCGCGATTTTCCAGTCTGAGGGTACCTCTGCTCGTGAAAGTGATGCATTGACTATACTATTTATGAATGGGTTTACCGTGACCCACAATGGCGTGAAGGATTTTTGGGGGGCAGGAGTCAAATGGGGATCCTGATTTACAGGAGAGGATGGTTTGGCGGGATTGTTCCATGTTAATCCTTTGAAATGAATGTAGATAGTGTGCTTTATTCTGGGTTTTAGATGTAGGGTTGGTGGTGTGGGGAGGTATTTCCTTAAAGTCAGCATGAATATTTTGAATTTTCTGTTCCAAGAAGTCTGTTATTTGATTACAGAGAGGCTGCGAGGGAGGGATTTCTCGTTCGAGTGCTTTAGGATGCGTGAAGGATTTCACTATTTTAAAGATAGTTTTTTGGTCAGAGTCCGCTGAGGCAAGTACTTTGGAATAGTACACTTTCTTCTCTAATCTGATTAAGCGGTGGAAGGTTTTTAAGGCTAGCTTAAACTGAGAAAGATCTTCTGATTTGTAGTTTCTTCGCCATCAGCGCTTGAGCTGTCTACATTGGAGATGTTGATCTATCTACTTTTGGGTAAACCAAGGGGAGGAGGTTTTAATGATGGGGTTTTTCTTTTTTTGGGTGACTGGGGGAGCTAGAGTGTTGCAGAGTAGGGACATCCAAGAAGTAAAGTGTTTTGAGTCCCAAGCTAGGTCACCTGTCAAATTTGGTCTAAGATCTAGAGCCATAGTGTTGAGGTCAGGGTTGCTTAACATTTTGTTCCATTTCCGGACCATGATGGGAGGGCCAATAGCACGATTCTGAATGATGTTAGTGGACTTGAGAATCATCTCAAATGGGATAAACCAATGGCCCGTCCAGTTCAGAAGATATTCCATCCAAGGTATGACCAGCAATATGAGTGGGAGAGCCCACTCTCTGTTCAAGACCTAGGGTGTTCAGTGTGTCTAGAAAGTTTGTAACTCCTGGTTCATTTTCACATTCTAGGTGTAGATTGAGGTTCCCAAGGAGGGTAAAATTGGAGTACCTGAGGATTAGAGGACCAAGGGGGTCACCCAGCAAATCTAGGAATTGGGTGCTTGAGCCTGGCGGGCGGTAGACTAGGGCTCCAGGGAAAGAAGTAGACCCATCGATCTGCAGACAGAAGCCTAGAATCTCTGCCCCTTTAAGATCTGTGATCTGAAAGGAGGAGCATTGGAACATATTGCGATAGAGGATTCCAAGTCCCCTCCACTTGAATCCAATCTATCTTGTCTGTGGATGGAGTACCCTTGAGAAAGAGCCTGCACAATGTCTGGACCATATCCCTCCCGAAGCTGTGTTTCTATAACAAACAGAATGTCAAGGTTCTGATCCAAAATCAGATCATGGATGTTCTGGGAGTGCTGGGGGAGAGATCGGCATTCAGTAGTCCTCCTAAGAGTGTTTTGGGGGGGGCCTTGCTGCTGTCGTATGTTGTTCTATATAGGGGTTAAGTACATGTTTGCAATTCAGACGGGTAATGGGTCCCTTCCAGTTTTCCGGATGTAAGTAGGTCTTGCAAATCTGTGCAGCTTTATGAAAACTCAGTAAGGCATCTCTTGTTAGTGGCGTACCGGATTTTAAAAAAGGGCAGCATTGCTGGCGCTGGCCGCATTCCGGCCGCGGACGGGCGCAGACGGGCTTGCCTTCGGCATGCCTTCGGCATGCCAGCGGCGCGCCCGCTGCGCCCCGCGGTGGCAGGCACATTTTGTAGTGAGGGTGCCGCCAACCATTAGACTGCGGGTGGACAGGAAGTGCCTGTACTTATGGAGAGACTGCCGGTGAACTACCGGAACTCTACTCTCCCTCGACGAGTGTCTAACCTGAGGGCCGGTTATTTTGTTTAAAAAAAGGAAGGGAAAGAATGCATGGCTCTCAACCTGAGAGCAGATGCAGGGAAAGGAACTTTCCACACCTTACTGGAGTGAGCAGGTAAGAGTACATACAGATTCAAATTCAGGCATAAACATTACAAATACATAACGTAACTAAAATACCCCAAGCAGGAACGGAAAACCCATACAACCCCCCCCTTCCCTCACTCCCTCCCACGTCTGATCTGCGAGATCGTTTAAACTCTAGTTAAACAGATTAAAAGCAACACATTTTTGCTAAAACACAGAGAGAAAGGCAACAGAGTACCTATCTATGTCCGCTGCGCGTCCGCGGTGGCAGGCACATTTTATGGGTGCAATCTTGAGACCTAGGAACCTGCAATCTGAGAGGCCCCCATATCTCAGTGATGGTCTTCCCTTGCTATCGACGTTGGGGCGACATCACTTATTTTTCCTGTCCCAATCTGCCATGCAAGGTAAGACATGGATACGGACTGAGAAAATATACAATAGCATCTACGTGCAGGGATAAATCTATGTTCATATTGAGCACAATTTGTGTTTTGTACTGAGAAAAACAAACTCCTGCTGTGGGAGCTTATTTGTTCAATAAAAAAAAACGTTTACAGAGCAAATGCTTTATATCTGGTACCCACTCAGCAAAGCTTCAGTACACAGAAAACTCTCTAATTAGGGCAGGCAGACCTCACCCTCTGGTGGACTGGTTGACCATCGGTTAAGGTCTATGTGGCACTCTTTAGAGAACATTAACAGCCTTAACCTCAGTGTCATGGAAAATACAATATCATGTGCAATGATGTTGTCCAACCCCATGGCCTCCTCTCAGGGTACCAGCAGGAAAGTCAGAATATCTCCTCCATCACATAAACTAACAGCTGGCAGCTTTGGGGCAGAGAAGAGCCAAGCCATGTCAGGGTACATCCCAGAGAGATCCATTAAGTCATATTGCACTACAATGTGTAAGAGACGGGAAGAGCCACAGGCAAGTGGAGCTCTCCTCAGCTGAATTGATGAAAGACACAACCCACATCATGGCGGTGGCATTCAGGTCCTACTCACTGGGTGCTTACTGGTAATGCCTTTACAAACAGCCACTCAAGCCCAGCAATTGCTTTTGTTTGCTCGCCTTGCTTCCCACTCCTGGAGGAAGCAGTGCATGTAGTGTTTGCAAGAGACTCTTGAGCCACAAGAGAACTTTCGGCCTGAATGTGTTGCTGATCAGGAAAAGTGGAATGTGTGTGCTCTCTTCCCCTAGACTTCTAGTTTATTGCAATAGTAAGAGTACAAAACTGCTTTGATGGTGGAAAACGTTAAGGTGCCATGCAGTGCTCAGCACTATTTGGCCTGCTCGCAAGTAAAGAGCACGTTGCTGCCAAACAGTGTCTTTGTGCCTGCCTGTTGTGTATTGACTGTCTGGCTTTGGAGTGACAGGGGCTGGGGAGGTGCAGTGGCACCAGAGAGTCTGGATGAGTCAGCGCTAGGCTGAATAGGCCTGGTCTGCATTTAGAGTGGTGGGAGGAGTAGCACCTGCACCTGAATAGGGTTGTGCCTGCCTTCCACAATGATGGCTCGCCCCCCTGTGGTGTGTCTGGAGCCAGAGCCTACACTTACAATGGGGAGTGTTGTGGACTCGCAAAGTGCCCCCCAGAACTGGTTTGGGCTGGGCTCAGAGCCCTGGGCCAGGGGAGAACAAAGACATGTGCCCTATAAGTATTGGGGCTGTGACCCCATGTTGTTGAGCTTACTTGGGAACTGCTTCTGGAACTGGACGGAGGAGGAACTGCTGCTGGGGGCTGACCTGCTGCCCGCTGGGAAGCTGAACGGATTGTTGCTCTGTTACAGAGACCCAGTGCGCTTGCCTGCCTGCGCCTGGTCTCAGGGGATTTAACAAGCCTGTGTGGCTGGCCTTGGAAGAAGTAAAACGGCGCTGAGTGAGCGCTGTGCTTTCCTCCCTCCCCCCAGGAGGAGGCGTTCATTAGTCAAGCGCTTCTCTTATGCGTGGAAAAAGTGCGGTGTCCACACACCAGGAGCGCATTGTGGGTGCTTCACATTTCGTCTGCTGAGCCCGAGAAGTGGGCTCCTACAGGGAACATGGCGAGGGCAGCCGCGCCGAGAACAGGAAGTCAGGTGGAGGACGTCTGGTTGTGGGCGGGGCTCCCGTGAGGAAGAGGAGAGCTCCGCGTGTTCTCAGAGCGTGGGTGTGGACGGGGCCACTGTCGTGAGAAGCTGAGCGGAGGAAGGCCCTGGCCGAAGGGAGACGTTTTTCTCCATGACTTCGCGGCCCAGAAGGGGGCCTGACCGGAGTGCTGAGAGCGCGGCCGGCATCTGGAAAGGCGAAGACAAGGGCAGCTACATCCGACACAGCGGGACTGCACCATGAGCCCTGCAGCGTGTCACCAGGATGCCCGAGGTGAGGCCGCCCACGTGCGCTATCCTTACAGCTGCCCGCGCAGGGCCGGACTGGCCGTAGCGGGCACCGGGCATGGCGCCCGCGAGGCCCAGGAGGGCTCCGTACGGGATGTGTGTTGTGCCCCCACCCCTTACGTGATGCGCTGGGCACCAGGGAAATTCACAGCATCGGGGTATTATTCTTTCCAGAGACAGGGTGAGTTGCACCCTCGCCCCCTTGCTTGTAGCATTGTGCCCGGAACGGGGTGAGACCTCGACAGAGGCCCCCTGGCACGAGAATTGACACATTCCATGGTATAGGCGGGCATGTGGCCCAGAAGCCTATGAACAGGACACCAAGTACCCTAAAGAAGAGCGCCAGTGTTGCGCTGATCGTGGTGCTCATGGGGTAGTGTGTGCACCTTATAAGTAGTTATTGTGGTACACTGTTGCTATGGTTTTTACCTAATGCTCTTGCCTAATGTGTACACTGCTACAAGTGTTTTGTGGTGCACTACTGATGTTGGTGCTGGATATCACAATGGTGCACTGTGGATAATGATGTTCTGCATAAATATGCTACGCACAGTGTAATGTTACCAGGAGTTACTAGTTGTCCTTAAAGTGGTATTGACAAGGGCCCGATTGGCCTGGTTACTTATATAATACCAGTGAAGTCATGACAAGTGCCTGGTGGCACAGTGTAATGTATGTGATTGTGTTCTAATGTGTTTTTATGGATAATACAAAGGCTTTTTTTATATAACCTTGTGTGGAGTTTCTTTTGTGGTGTGCCTAGTGTGTCACTGGTGTGTGTGTGTGTTGCGCAAACGCTTTACACATTGCCTCTGGGATAAGCCTGACTGCTCTGCCAAGCTACCAAGGGGGTGAGCAGGGGTTATCATCAGTGTGTAACTCCCTTGCCCTGTCTAGAGTGGTGGTTTCTGCCTGGCTTAGGCGCATGCCCTAGCCAACCAGAAATCCCATTTCTAACACCCTTTAAAACTTAACCACAGCTACAGTTTTATATACACCTATCTAAAACATTTATGTGGCGCTTGCTTCATAAACTCTGCTAAGCAAGGAACTGAAATATTCATGTAGGAGGACCCGGTAGATGGAACGGAGGGAGGCTTGTGATTGTGCGGACTGTTCTCTGGCCAGACATCTGGGACTTCAGGAGAGTCTATAACCTGTTAAATTGCATGTGAGGACGTTTTACATTTATTTCAAACCCAGTCTTCTGTTATGTCATTCAAGCAAGAGGTTTCGTTTCAAATTCATAAAATCCTACACAAATCAATACCGGTTTACGATATAGCAATGTCGAATTAAAAATACAAAAGCAATTAATATCCGGTTTACAATACTGCAAATCGTTTGACGTTCCTTTTGAATATACAGCTAGATCATTGATGTAGAAACAAACTTGACAGAACTACCAACCGTGTAATAATAAACAGAAGGCTGAAGTCCATCTTAGTCTCTTTCCCTTACCTCCTAGGATTTCGTTTATATTTCCTTATGAGAATATCATTCATGATTTCCTGCTGAGATTTTGTGTCCAATTTATCTTTTTGTAAAAACGGTTTTGGATGCTGTGCATGAAGTGCATGTCAACATTTCTAGTGTAGGCAGGAGACTCATAATTCATTTTTAATAAAAAAATATTGCATCTTTAGTTTTCGTTCCATTAAGACGCCCTCCACCCCAATGCAAGAAAATGCAGAATTTACATTTCCCAAATGTTTTGGTCTCACTGACAGTGTTTGGCTGTTGTTGAAAAACCAATTGTTGAGAATATCAAAACTTACGGGGAGCATTAGGTCAGGACATGGTACATCATTGTTTGTCTTTCTTGTCAATCTCATATGCTTTCTATTTATTTTAGCACCATTACTATCGTTTTCTTTGAATGATTTGCATCCTTCCGCAGCGTACATTCAACGGAGTATGTTTTTCTTTTGATTTTTCAACTCCATGTGCCTGCAAAACATATTTTTTGCTCTCTCTCCCTCTTTACTATGTTCTTCTCCCTGCTTCAAACTCCACACCTTTGCTCTCTGTGTTGCTATTCCACCGTAGCTCCTCTGTTACCTTCCCACCCTTCCCATCCCTGCTCAAATCGTTTTCAATGTCACAGTGTGGCAGCCATCTTGAGATTATAGGAAGTATTTGTTCTTCTGTTTTCAGACAGCCACCATATTTTGTTGCCATGTAGCATCACCCAATGTGGTGACCATTTTAAAATTATAGAATCAATGTTGCCTAAATATTTTCTGCTCTTTAGTTTTGTCTGTAAAAGTGCCTTATAAAAGCATCCATCTCTGGCAAAGCCAGTATCAGCGGTCACAAAGAATTTGTAAAGCAAGAGCTATTTGTTTTCAAAGCCAATAGAACTGTTCTTCTGCTCCAATACATATAATATTTTCTTGCGATCTGCATAAAAACTAAAAATGATTTCTATACCTGTTCCAAATACACCTGCCTGTTAGGAAGTACACATACTGTTCTATTGAAAAACGTTTATTGGAAGCAGATGAATGAATGAATGAAATAAACACTTATAAAGCGCATAGCTACCCTAAGGCATCCCAGCGCTATCTACGGACGCGGACCTAGAAGCCAGCTCTGCAAGTGGTAAATTAAAATAGCCAGCTTTAAGTTGTTTCCTGAAAGACAGATGATTAGTTTCCTGTCGGATGTCAAGGGGTAGGGTGTTCCACAGTTTAGCCACATTATAAGCGAAGGAGCGGCCACCGCTTCTGGCCCTCTTTATTTTAGGAACTGTTGCAAGCAGCATGTTCGATGAACGAAGGCTTCTGTTTGGCTGGTATCGGGTGATCAGGGGCTCATTGATTACTGGTCCCGTTCCCTGAAAGGACTTATGGGCAATATAAATCGCCTTGAATTTGATCCTTTCTGATATTGGCAGCCAGTGCAAAGTCTTCAGTGCGGGTTTGGCTGATTGCCTATGGGAGAAACCCAGAAGCAAACGAGCTGCACAATTCTGGGTGATCTGAAGTCTGTTTATCATGGCCTTAGGGGCTCCCAGATAAAGTGCGTTTCCATAATCCATTCGTGAAAGAATGAGGGCCTGAATCATTATCCTTCTTGCCAGGAATGGAAGGACGGGGAGCACTCTACGAAGCATCCTCATGATGCCGTAGCATGTAGTTGACAATTTGGCTATTTGATGTCCAAAAGTCAGTGAGCGATCCAGCCACATACCCAGGCTTTTAATCTGATTTTTTTCCGGTGGGACGGGTCCAAAACATTTTGGCCATAGTGGCCCTATGCTAGAAATAGAAGAGTTGCCTAGGAGCATGAGCTCGGTCTTATCTCCGTTCAATTTTAAACAGGAGAGCTCCATCCATTGTGCAACCTTCTCTAGACAGGGGCCTAAACTTGAGGATGAGTTTTCTGGACGATTTAAGGCCACAACAAGTTGAGTGTCATCGGCGTACGATGCCAAATGGTTGTACTATGTCGGCCAGCGGCCTCATATATATGTTGAATAGGGTGGGGCTCAGGGAAGATCCCTGAGGCACCCCACAGCTGAGGGCCATACGCTTAGACACCACTTCTCCTTCGAAGACCTGAAAAGATCTATCTTCTAGGAAGGATTCTAGCCATGTGGCTACATCTCCTAACACTCCCAAACTCCTAAGTCTATGCATTAGAGTGACATGATTAACGGTATCAAATGCCGCGCTGAGGTCCAGGAGGATGATGGCTGCAACGCCTCCCTGATCCAGAATCCTCCTGGCCTCTTCCGCCACAGCTAGGAGTGCTGTTTCCGTACCGTAACAGGGCCGAAACCCCGTTTCTGAGGGGTGGAGCAAGAGGTTTGATTCTAGAAATCCAGATAGAATTGAATTGACATGCCTTTCTAGGATTTTGCTAACTACTGGGAGTAGGGAAATCGGCCGGTAGTTCCCCATTGTACTAGGATCAAGATTGGGCTTTTTCAGCAAAGCCTTTACCATGGCATTTTTCCATGGTGAAGGAACCACTCCAGAGGAGATGGAACTATTGATAAGTTCTTGAATCACAGGAAGAGTGGAAGCCTTTGCCAATTTCAAAACATGTGGGGGGGCTGGATCCCGGGGTGATCCTGATTTAACCTGGGTGAGAATGGATTCGAGAGCACTCATGTCCAGAAGGGGAATATGATCCAGCTTTACTTGTACAACTGGGGGTTGCGTGTCCATCGAATAAGAGTCCACGTGAGCTGATGAGCCCGGGAATGTAAGGTATATATCGTGGATTTTCTTATGGAAAAATTCAGCCAGATCATTGCATCGCATAAGTGCGCCGTCTGTGCTAACTGGTGGTTCGGGAAGTTTGGTGAGGTTTTTAGCAATACGGAAGATTTCCCGTGGTGCATTTGCGGCAAGAGTGATTCTTTCCCCATAATATGAAGCTTGTACTTTTTTAATTTCATTTTGATAAATCTTAATGCTGGCCCTATATTTTTGTTTACTAGATAAAGCATAGTCTCTTCTCCATTCTCTCTCTAACGTTTTACATGCTTGTTTAAGTTCACGGAGGCTTGGGGAATACCAAGGTGAAATCTTAGATCTATTCTTTTTGAGGCAATATTGTTTAGGGAGGGTTTGGTCTAGTGAGCATTTAAGCCATTGATTAAACCTGTCATTCGTCACGTTCGGGTTATCATTTTTGGGAGGTATGGTGGCGTCTAAAACTGAGATCCACTGTTCAAGGGGAAGTTTGGACCATAGACGATCCTGCGTGATAGCCTTTTTAGATAAGGTTGATGGTGCCGTAATGGCCCATGAGAAGGGGATCAAAAAATGATCCGACCATAAGAGTTGGGTTAAGGTCCCTACCCTGAGCTCCTCAATGTTGGTAAAAATTGGGTCCAGGAGGTGGCCTTTAATGTGCGTAGGTCCGGACACTTTTTGATCAAACTGAAGTGCTGAGAGACTCTCCACTATTTCCAAGATAACTGAATTATCGGCGTCATCTAAGTGCAGGTTCAGATCTCCCATAACTGTAAAATTAGAGGGAGTGCTGGCTAAGTTGGCGACTGTTTCACTGAAAGATTTGAGAAACAGTCCCGGTGTTCCCGGGGGACGGTAAATCAATAATCCCGAGAATGTTTGTGTGGGTGAGAGGCTAATGGAAAACATAAAGTTCTCACAATTAAGCAGTGGGTCAGGTGTGACGCGACAGGAGAAACACTCCTTATATATAATGGCGATGCCTCCCCCTTTACCGCTTTTGCGATCTAATCTCTGAATGAGATTAGATCGCCGGCGGGAAGGGTTTGTACCAGAGCTGGGTCAGAGTCACTAGACAGCCAGGTCTCTGTTAGAAATAATACATCAGGGAGTTCGTCTTCTAAAAACATGGCAATTTCAGTTCCATGTTTTATCAGAGACCTACAATTCAGAAGGAACATCTTATAAGAAGTCTGCTCTTTATCTCCTAAGTCTTTTTTAAGCGCTGGTGTAAATGTGAATGAGCACTGTCGACAGGACTTCTCACTATTATATACATTTAAAGAATGATAGCAATTTTCATGTATCTTCCCTTCAAGAGAACGGAGATATTCCGGTGCATATGCGCATATACCTGAAGTGAGAGGTGCAACGTCTCTGGCCCCTGGTCCCGTCCGGGAGCGGACGGGCGCAGACAGGCTTACCTTAGGCGCGCCTTTGGCGCGCCCGCTGCGCGCGTCCGCTGCGCGTTCCGGAAGTCATGTCTCTTTTAAAGTAGTAAGCAGCTAGACTGCTAACACAAACTCCGCCCCCTCAACTCCCCCGGTAATGCCGCTTCTGGATGCCCCTGCTCCCTCCACTCAAACGGGACAACCCGCGGTGGACCGGGGAGCAGGCGGTGAGAGGCTGCCGGCTAGAGATGCAGTGCAAGGTAAGAATGTGCAAATAGCGCCTAAAAGAAATAAAAAGTTTAAAAGTATTTAAAAATATTCGGATAGTGCAAATATTGCCAGGTTGAAACAGGAAGAAATTAGCTGCGTGCTACCTATCTAGGTCGCGCGTCCGCTGCGCGTTCTGGAAGTCATGTCTCTTTTAAAGTAGTAAGCAGCTAGACTGCTAACACAAGCTCCGCCCCCTCAACTCCCCCGGTAATGCCGCTTCTGGATGCCCCTGCTCCCTCCACTCAAACGGGACAACCCGCGGTGGACCGGGGAGCAGGCGGTGAGAGGCTGCTGGCTAGAGATGCAGTGCAAGGTAAGAATGTGCAAATAGCGCCTAAAAGAAATAAAAAGTTTAAAAGTATTTAAAAATATTCGGATAGTGCAAATATTGCCAGGTTGAAACAAGAAGAAATTAGCTGCGTGCTACCTATCCAGGTCGACACGATTAATAAGACCAGACCTACTGGTTTTGTAAAATGCTTGTTCTGTGTACTGCCAAACGAGATCATGGATGGTAGGAGGACAATTGATTGAGTGCTGAGTCGTTAGGATTCATGAGGAAGAAGATTAAGTCTTTATAACTACTTTTAAGTAATCGAGTCCCCAGCGGAACAGTTTTTTTTGGAAACATTTTACTTTCCTTGAAATGTATTAAAATGCACATGAATAAATAAGAAAAGAACAAAAATGAAGAAACTCAAAGAACAGGCAATTACATTTTTAACATTCCACACTTTCCTGAACTGAATATTGCTTAAGATGTATCTACAGTGTGAGAAAGTTCCAAATTCTTGGCACTGGCATCAAGGAGGCTTATTTTCTTTCAGGTGCAGTTGTAATAAATGTAAGAAGATTCTTTTAGAGATTTGCCATGCAACACATTTTTATTGAAATCATACCTTGTACTTGCATATGTTTTTAGGTTTTAAATTATTTTATTGTTATTAATCAAAGAAGCATGTGATACAATATCAGCCCACCTACATCCACTGGGCGGTGGTGTTCACTGACTGTAGGGCATATATGCATCATAGAAAAGGAGAACACAAGATCATGAGAGACAGAGAGGAAGGTCAGCGGGAATGCCAGGTGTAGGAGGGGAGACGATACCATTCAAGACATGTACTGGCAGGAGTGTGTGAGGTAGCAGCCGCACAGGCGACAACTATGAAGAAGGGCCCCCTGATGAAGTTAAGCAGAGTATCTGCAGATAAAGCGGGCAAGACAGTTCGCGGTATTTCTCCGATAGGTATTGAATGCAGGGTTGCCACAGTTTATAAAATAAGGGGAGGTTATGCGTGGCTACTGCCATTAACTTCTCCATTCCAATATTTCCCATAGCTTATGCAGCCATCTAAGTGGGTTGGTACGACCTCTGTGCCCCATTTAGAGAGAAGAACTTGTTTAGCAGCTCCCAGTGCCAAGGCAATCGCCCTGCCCCCACACGATTTCAGTGGATATGTTATCGAATTGGTGAGACCCAGAAGTATGTAGCTAGGGACTCCAGGGGTATCAGTATTGAATATAGTGTTCCCTACCTCCAGTACCCCTCCCAAGAAGGACTCCAGTCTGGGACACTGCCATGATAGGTGTGCAAGGGTGCGCCCCGCTGGCCACACCGCTGCCAACAATTTCCATTCTTGCTCAGATCCCACACTGTGATCCTGGCTGGGGTAAAATACCAGTACTGTGCAATCTTCATGAACATTTCCTTTCCAGTGGTGTTGAGAGCAGAGGCTCATGCAAGGAATAAAATATCATTCCACTCTTTGTCCATGAAAGGACGCCCAAACTCCCCCTCCCATTGAGTTTGCTCAGCGGATTACAAAGGAGTTTGAGGGGTGAGAAGGAAGGCATATAGGTAGGACAGGATCTTCTTGTGAGCGAGTAAGAAGCCACTTTTCAAATGGCATGAGCACCCAGCTAGCATGTGGGTGATGCCAAGGCCGCAGCACCCATTGACAATCGGCCATGTATTGCCAGCATGCTGTGTTGGGGAGACCAAAAGGAGATTGAAGTGTTGGGAATTCCATAAGAACATCTACATCGAAAAGATCTCCTACACGCTTGCAGTTAGCATCCTGCCAGACTGTGAAGGCACTCCCCTTTGCAGCCGTAGGAAAATCTGGGTTGCCTATTATCGGTGTTTGTGGGAACAGGTGAGTAGACAGGCCTTGTTTCAATTGTAGTCTATCCCAAACCCCAACACTGGCTTGCACCACCAGGGAGATATAGACTCCCACTGGCCTATGAGGCAGCAGAAGCCAGGGCACCTTCCAAATGTGGATGCCAGTGACAGCCTGCTCAAAGAAACACAAATGTTTTTCAGTGTAGGGTCGAAACCATTCCACCACATATTGTAACTGTGCGGCTTGATAATAGCACCGCAGGTTCGGGACCACCAGCCACGTGTGGAAGATATGCACAGGCCTTGGACATCTTTGAACACTTGCCCTCCCAGATAAAGTTCCAGACAAAGGATTGCAATTTGTATAATATCTGTGTGTGTGGGGGGGTTGTTGGGGAAAGGTTTGTATTACATAGAGAATCTTGGGCAAAAGTGTCATCTTGTCCGTTGCCAGGCGTCCTAGCCAAGAGAGGACATAGCACTTCCATCTTGTAGGATCCGTTCTCATGGTCATTAGAAGGCTGCCATATTTGTGTGCAGCCTTGTTTTTGGGCGTGGAGTGTATCTGTATTCCTAGATATGGTAGGACCAGATCTGTTCACCTAAAGGGAAACCGGGAAGTAAGGCAGGCCTGCGCCAAGGTGGAAATAGTCAAGTTAAGAATTGAGGATTTTCGCAGGTTGGTCTTGAAACCGGAGGCTCCACCAAATGCGGCCAGTTCTGCCATAACGGCCTCCAGTGAAGTATGGTGGTTGGTGTGAGTCAGAAGGACGTCATCCGCATATAACAAAATGTTATGCTCCCTGCCACCCATGTGGATTCCCGTAATTTGGGGGATGCCACGGACTCGTTCTGCAACGGGCTCCATATGAAGAGCGAAAAGCTGGGGCGATAGGTGACAGCCCTGCCAAGTCCCACATGTGATGGCACTCCATTCACCCACACTCAAACCCTGGGGGAGGTATACCAGCAGTGAACCCACTGACGAAATCGCGGGCCGAAGCCCATACCCTAAAGGACTAAGAGTAAGTAGGCCCAGTGAACCCGGTTGAAAGCCTTTTCGGCATCAATCGACAAAAGGAGGGCTGTCACCTGTGAACGTTGCACCCTATCCAAATAAATGGCACAACCGTTTTGTTTTGTCACTACACCCTCGCTCTGGGATAAAACCAGCTTGGTCAGGATCAACCAACCCCTGTGCATATGAAGCCAGTCTGTGTGCCAAAATGGTCGTGACATTTTTTGCGTCAACATTCAAGAGGGAAATCGACCGATATGACGCGCAATGCTTGGGATCCTTGCTGGCTTTGGGGATCACAGTGGTAGTGGCGAGGCGCATTGACTCTGGCAGTGTCCCACCCGCACTAAACATGTTAAAGAGTTGTGCCAGTACAGGAGCCAGCTGCACACTAAATGCCTTATAAAATTCAGCACCATAGCCATCTAGCCCAGGAGACTTACCTGGTTGCAAACGTTGAATAGACACCATGACCTCCTGCGCGGTAATGTCTGCGTCAAGAGAGGTGCTTGCAGCTTGTGGGACTGTGGAAAGTGGGGTCTGCGATAGATAGGTTACCGCATAGGACTCCAATAGGGGGTCTGCTGCAATAAGGCGACGTAGAAGGCCTCAAAATCATGGGCAATGTCCTCATCCTGAAACCGCGGGGAACCATCAAGTCCCTGCAGTTCAGTGATTCTCTGGTCCACTGCTTGTGCTTTGAAGCGCTGCACCAGCATTCGTCCCACCTTGCTGCCCCCAACATAATATTTCTGTCTTAACCTAAGCAGAGCATATTCTGCCCTACTCATATCCAGTGCCCGTAGCTGCTTCCGTCAACTGACGCAATAAAGTGGCCCCACACCACCACCTTTAAGGTCTCCCATAGGGTAGCGACAGAGGTGTCTGGTGTGTCGTTAGTCTGTAGAAATGAAGTTCTAGCTGCTGAGGTGTCTGTGAGAATGTGATCATAGGTATGGAGTTTCGTGTTGAGCTGTCAGATCTTGGGGGCTGGTGGGTCTCTAAGTGGCTCATATTTTAATATTATAGGGAAGTGATCAGATTGTCTGACTCCTGTGTAATGTGCAGCGACGTGAGAAAGTAATCGATGCATGCGTATGTTTGGTGTGCGGCTGAGAAGAAAGTGTATTCAGTAGCCGTGGGGTGCATTTACCTTCATATATCCGTTAAACCAGCTGCCCCCAACCAATGTCTAGTAGCCGAAGTAAGGCCACCAACCTTATCCACCCATGGTATGGACCTGTCCCTCTGTGCATCCACTACGATGTTAAAATCCCTGCCCACCACAACATCAATGTCTGGAGTGGCTAGCAGCTGGCCCAGGGAGTCTCTAACGAAGACTTCTTGATGATCCTTGGGCACGTATATAGTAGTCAGAGTGTACCCAACCCCTTTCATATCAATACGCAAGGCCAAAACCCTGCCCGGTATCTCTGTGTATATCTGAACCACCCATCCCGGGAAATGTGTAGCTAACAGAATCACAACCCAAGCTTTCTTGACCATCCCTGATGAGAAATATTGTCGGTCAAACCAGCAGGAACGCATCCGCCTGCAATCCGCCTGCAGCAGGTGAGTTTCCTGTAACAAGCACACATCGCATTTGGTGTCTCTAAGGATTGAGAGGAGTGCCAAATGATTAAATGGGGCATTCAGGTCTCTGAAATTAGTGTGCATGTGACGGTGCAATGTATGGCATGCCTGAGATAGGGATAGGCCAGGCCGTGAGATCCGGGCAATAAAAGGTATCCTGACAAAATAGGAACAAGGGGGAAAAACGAGAAGACGAAACATAGAATAGGAAAAGAAAACATGAAGTCAAAAGCGTCCCTCACCTGGGGACAACAATAAATATCATAGGAGGGTCCATGTTGTGGGCGAAAACCCTGTACAACCATTTGCTCCATAGAGTGGTGGAGCTCCGCTGTCACGAGTTGTAGGCCTAAAACAAAGGGAAGTTGTCCCTAGCCTTGTTGAGAACTGTATCCAACAACTAAGTGGGAGGCCCTTCCAGTGAGAGATAAACAAGAGCAAGGTCAAAAGAAAAGTCAGTGATCGCCATCTGCTTCCATGATATCGTCCCCATGTTGTAGTTGCCTAAGTAACCGGGCACGTTCCCTGCGACTATCAGTTTCAGAGGGCTATTTACAATTTTCTTCATGCGCCGGGTGGAGAGCCGAGAGTCAGAACAAGCAGCTGCTGGGTACTGGGATGGCCCTCAAATTCAATGGCCGTCTTGTCATGTGCCGCAGCCATATTGGTCTCCTTCTGGCAAGTAGTAATGCAAGCAGGTGAGTATGTCCTGAGGCTGACCCGGCACATTGGCCGGGCGCCCAGTTCAATGAGTGCAATCAAGGACGATCTCCTGGTTCCCCAGCGATGGAGACACATGTCTGAAGAGGCAGGTAATGTATTCCTCAAAGTTACTTGAGACTGCCTGCAAAGGTATACCTTTAATGCATATATTTGGGTACCGGGACCTGTTTTCAAGGTCTTCAAGCTGATAGCGTAGCTCCAGATTATGATCCCATAATTCCAGAAGTTCTAGACGGTGGCCATTCAGTTCCTCCTCTCGGGCGTCTTGGCCCTACTCCAGCAAATTCAACCTCTGGCCCAGATCCTCCTCATTGCGCAGAATGTCCTTAATCTCTGTGTCTATGTACTGTTTGAGGCCCACAAAGTCATCTCGAAGAGTCCCAAAGAGCTGCTCCAAAAATGCTATTGTTATGGGGGCATCTCCAGGGGTCATCTCATCCATCCAAATGCCCTCAGCAGGTGATGCGAGATAGTTACCTCAAGCGCCTGGTCAGCCATCTTCGCTGAGTTCTTAGCAAAAAGATCCTTCAGAGAGGGGTCCTTCTTCATGGTGCATTGCGAAGACACGTCAAATCAGTTATGTGACCCCAGAGACAAAAAATGCTGCCTCAAAGCACACCAGGGCTTTACGGGACCAAAGACGTGCTCCTTGCATATGTGTGGTCAGGGGTTCCAACAAGCATCCGATTGGGAGATCCACTGTTGCAAGGCATGGGCCTAGTGTAATGACCAAGACAGATGTGCAGGGGAACACAAGGCACAGGGGAGGGCTCCGCTGCACCTCAATCCATCAGGCGCAGTCCACTGCCCACTGGGACTACGCAGATGCAAAAGGGGTGCCATCTCTCTCCTCTGCGAACCTCAGCAGGGGCGATAGGGTGCCAGCCACTAATAATTTTGTAGGGGGTGCAAACTATAACACAACGCTCCCCTAATATGTGCCCAACACTGCTTCAACCCAGTTCACCATCTGCCCAGTAGTATTGTAAGGAAGTTGTTGGGGGGTTAGGAAGGCCAACAATGGAGACGGGCCAGTCCACTGCCAGTGGGCTGCAGAAGGTCTGTGTCAAGTGACCCTCGTCTGACGCCTCACTCCCAGTGGAGCAATAAAGTCAAACAGGAGGGGGATCAAAGTCACAGCTGTGGGAACATCACGATCCCTGCTGTGTAACAGAGCCCACTGCACCTCGGCCCAATTCTGAGACCCCTACTCGCTGTTATATTCCCCAATCAAATGGAGGGGGGATGGGGAAATGTAGAGGAGTGCAAGGCCAGTATCTGATCCGCGCGGGCAGCCGAGGCATAGAGGGCCGGGATGGCCACCTATCGCTTAGAGACCCCTCCACCCTGGGTGTGAGGTGGTCGCACCCGCCAACTGCCGCACTGCGCTCCGGACCCACAAGTACGCTCGCCAGCCTGAGGGCGGGCCGGGGGGAACTACCGACTCAGAAAATGGCTATGTCACCCCCCCACACGGGGGGAGTGGGCCTACCATTACACTCCTCTCCGGCGCCCTTTGCATGCCGTGCCCGCTGCTTCCCGGTCAGCCACACTGTCTCTGCTAGATCCGAGGTGCCTCAGTCACTCGGCGGCATCCACCTCCCCAGTCCGTGAGAGTAGGTGTCAGGTGGCGTAGGAGAATGAAATGTAGCGCTGGTGCTCCCGTTGACCGCATGTTCCACCCTTCTTCAAATTGCGGCTTGTTGGCGCTCTGAAAGACATGACTCACTCCGCCACCATCTTGGACACGCCCCTACTTGCATATGTTTTGGATGGTGAATGCTTTTTTATGATAAATATTTGGCTGCAAATGTTCTGCAGGAAGTGCAGGTTGCATTACATGAATTAGATGAAATATCTCATATTAAAATGTGAAAAGTGAAGTTCTACCGAATTACAAGAAATTACCAAATGTTTGTTGTGTTACCCCTACGTTGCCTGACTGATTTTACTGGTTTTGGGACTCTGTGCACTTTGTCACTGTAAAACAGTGGTAAAGTCCCTGTATGGTTCACCTAAAATGTGCTGTATGTTGGGGTTTTTAGCTTCCCTGGAAGTCCTAAAATGGACCTATGGAATTAAAGGTTAAATATCCTATCTGGGCTGTGGTGTTTATTTATAACACCCTCAAATCTGAGTAATGTTTTTATCTGGCAGGAGAACCATTGTGCTCTGGATAGACGTCAGTTTAAATACCCTGCTGCAACACATGGCTAGGAAAATGTAGCAAAAGCCTATATTTATATGTACATAGGTTATCCCTAACGGGAGCCTTATAAGGCCACAGGTCAGGGTGCTAAAATAAGGGCACCCAACATATTGTGGCTAGTGTGCTCTCACAATGAAATAAACCCAAAAGATAGTTCACTTTATAGGCTTTGGCAGACTTTTCCCTGAATAGGCTTAGATGGAATTAAAATCATTATTTACTCTCTCTACTCGGTAGAAAAAGTCTTCAAAGATGTTTTTTACTTAATGGATGAAATGTGGTTTCAAAGTGAAATTAGATTTTTGATAATATAAGTGGAAAAGTAATTTTTAGAAATATACTTTGTGCTGTCTGAGACACAAATGGCCTAAAACCAGGGAGTGGCCCAGAACAAACAGCAGCATTAGCACTACTTCTTTTGACTTTGTGCTACCATGCAGGGATTCTCCTGTTTATTCCCATAACATACCCATACAGCCAGGCTTCAGCCACTAGAGGGGGGATAACCAGTTTTGACCTTGTCAGTTGAGAGGAGAGCTCATTCAAAAAAGAGACTGGCTAGGGAGCAAAAGACAGGCCTGCATGGTGGCAGATTAATTCTGCAGTCTTGATACAAGATTGTGTATGGAGTTTCTCCAGTCACTGGTGAGTGCTTAGGATAAATGTGGCACCTGAACCACTACCTTCTCAAAACCTTCCTGGATCCGGGAGACTCCACTTGAAGAAGAAGATCCCACTGGAAGACAATTCCTGACTCCTGAAGGACTCAAGGACTCCTGAAACCTGTTGTCATCCAGGGACTGGACTGCTCTCCAAATGTCAAGAGTTTGGTATCCTGTTTGCCTGCTTCAACGACACAAAAAAGTAGTTCTGACTCTAAAAGGGCCTAACTGACTGCAGATAATTAAACCCTGAAGGAGACCTATTTGGGGAGAGTCATGGTGCTTGGAATCCTGCCATGAGGAGCTAGGGGCTTTAGGACTGATCAGAAGAAACTTTCCAAGCATTTGGAGAACAGTGGGACCACCAGAGAAACTGGACAAGATTCTGAGGCTCGCCCAAGATGGTTGTACCATAGGTGTGCAAGAAAACCAGGTTCATTCTCTTCAGAGCTGTTTGCAGCATTGTAAATTGGACCAGTAGGACCTTCCAGTGAAGGTATCCAGTCTTATGGAGTTCTTTCACCTTCAGTTTCAAGCTTTGTCCCACAGGAGGATTTTGCTTTCCAAAAAAGTCAGAAGGTAAAACCTTGGACTGGCAGCAAATCTATCTGACCAACAAATTCACATTTGCAGCTATAAAATACAGGATTGGCCGACTTTAAGCTTTTCATGCCAAAAGCATCGGCATCAGTAGGAGCTAGAAAATGATGTAGCTCAGTTTTAGAGACCCTCACTGGCCACAGTTTTCGGCTATTACACCATGGAAGATTGTGCATTTGATTCACAAGACAGTTCCAAGGAGGTAAACATTTTGACCAGGACAACATGCTTTGTGTGTCCAACATCTGCTCCCTTGTGGCGACCTTTAAATCATGGGTAGTTCCAGGTCAAATACAAACAGTGTGTTTTAATTGGCACTGTCATTTATTTTAAGGTAAAAGCACCAAGAAATAGTATATTCCTGTGTCTGTTTCTTCTTATCCTATTTTAATGATCTTAGTGTAATTTTGCTCATTTAATGGTTCTCTGCTTTTCTAATTTGATTTAAGAATTTTATTGTGTTGTTTTCTTTACTTTACAATTGTTGGTACTGTTTGAACTTTACACACACTTCTTTGGGGATTGCCATCTGCTTTTCTAGCTATTAAGAGTTGGGCAACGATTATCGCATAACTGTGTTTCACCCTAACCAGAGTGGATTTAAATTAATAACCCCATTCCTGACATTATTGAAGTGACAATCCAAGAAATCTAGCCAAATCATGTCACCCTTGATGTGAGCTTAATGGGTAAGGTTCAGCTACTGGATGTCAACTGAATTGAGAATGAAAATTTCCTAGCTATCGTAGCGGAAAGTTTCAATTCTATTAAGGACTCGGAGGTGAGGATTATGCTATCCTTTCTTCACTTTATTGAATAGCAGCCATTTCACAAAACTTTAACAACTACCATTCCCATAAAGCCTTGGGAATGCCATAAAAACAACAATATGCAATGGGAGAGCAGTCCCCAAGCTCATTCCAGTCAGGATGTCCCAGACCATCACATAGTGCATCATCTTTGTCCACTCGACCTCTTTCGACATCACAAGTCCAGCCGTTGCATCTTCTTTATGACTCCTGTTTACTCGCATCCATTCCTACAACCAAAGGACATATTTTAGCGACAACCCATGGTTAAGGTTTAAGCCTGTAATCAAAGCAATGATTCCAGGCATCTAGAAACAAATCCAGACGAAAACAACTATGGAACAATAAAACCATTAAGCTAACACTGAAATACTAAGATTTAGTACTTATTAGTCATGGGGAGGGATTAATCAGATTCAGAATCCCTGGGTGGAATAATCCTCGCCTCCGGGTCCTTAATAAAATTCAAACTTTCCGTTACGATAGCTAGGAAATTTTTCAGTCTATGTCAGGACCGGAGGCAAAGATTATGCTAGTTCAAAGCTTACTTACCAGTAAGTGAGCCATATCCAGTACTAGTTTAAACTAAAATATTTTGAAGGTAGGGTCCGAAGGCCAGTCCACGGCATTGGGGATATCCTCCAAAAGAGCACCTGAAGCAAACGCATTTGAAGCCATTGCTCCACGCGTCAAATGAGGCCTAAAAACTTGCAGATCAATGCCTGCTTCTTGCATCACCCACCTTACACAATGGGCAATAGTGGGAGAAGATACCGTCTTATGCGGTTTCCTCAAAGCGATGAGGAGCTGACGTTCACCCAGAGGGTGACATTCTGCAGACATCTTTTCATACGCCTTAAGGCAACCCACAACGCACAACTTGGGAGAATCAGGAAAAGCCAGATATGAAATTATCTTCGTACTACATTTCGTCCTCCTGTGGATCGTGAATGTTACCCTAAGAGGGTGAAAAAGTGCACCCCATGATATCCAGGGCTCTCACGTCTAAAATCCATCTGCAGGAGATCAGACAAAGCACCATGGTCAGCTTTGCTGAGAGCTCTTTTTTGGACCAAAACGGTTTGGGTGCTCCCCTAGTGGGGAACCATATACCAAGGTGTTTCCCGCCGAAATAGCATACCGAAAAGTATTGATTGACCTATACGCCAAGCCGTCCTCCGCCAATGAGGCCAGGAAATTAAGGACGTGGGTCACATCTGCTGTCATGGGATCGGGACTCTGTAGCAAACACCCACGGGTCCATCGAAGCCAATATGGGCTTGTATCGTTTCATCGTACTGTTGGCCAAGGCCTTGGAGAAGAATCCCTCAGCTCTGACCGAAAGGCCTGGGACCGGCCATTGTCCCCTGTAATCCACCACGCAATGAGTGATAGCGGCCCCTTCAAGATCAATGGATGAGGACTCTAGTCCGTATTGAGCAGAAGCACTGGAAATAGGGGGAGAGGGATTGGATGATATCCTTGGTCCAGCATCAGATCGCAAAGTACCGAGCGAGGAGTTCCAAGTAGTTGATATGTAATCGTTGTTAGAAAGGCGACGACAAACCTCCTGTGGAAAATTCAGCGCATCTGTGGCCCCAACTGGACCTGCTTGTGTCTGACTATATGATGATGTCTGGTGCAGAGCCGAAGATTGCACAGCCGTGCCATGTCTCCATATTGGCTAACCACTAGCCAACCTCCTCTCTTGCCTCCTCAGGCAGTTCCACCATCTGAGAGGGAGGTGAGGAGGGAAAACAGGAATCAAGAGATAGGCGTCCTTGATATCTAGCCACACCATCCAATCCAGAGGCCTGAGAACGTCCCATAGGAGGTGGATGCCCACCATCTGGAAGTGGTGATAAACGAGCTACTCATTGAACTCGCGCAGGTTGATTACCGGCTGCTGACCCCCATCGGTCTTGTCTACCAGGAAGATGTTGCTGATAAAACCCCTGGGGTGAGGAACCGCGGGTGAGATAGCTCCTCTGGCCAGGAGGGAGTTCACCTCTTCTTCCACCAGAGCGGTCTCGGCCTCCAAACAGTGGATGGGTCGCAGGACCTCAGCTTGTGTGGGGACCCCCTAAAATTCTATTTGGAACCCTCTCACCATCTGCAGGACCCACGCATCCCCTGTGATGGAAGTCCAAGTCAGGAAAAAAATTGCCAGACATTACTTTTAGAAGGAAGAATACTCACTGGAATTGGTGGAGGCACCTGAGCCTCTGACTGCCTCGTCGCTAAAAAAATGATGGTATGCTGTGCCCAAGCCCAGAGGGTATCTGGGGAGATTAGGGAACCTGATGTCTCAGCCTCTTCAGCCATATCCAAGAACTTAGTTAAGGGCCTTAGGGTATCCAGGAGTTTGTCCTGGCATGCCCGCCAGGACTTTCTCTCCCCTTTTTCGGATCCTTAATGGATTTATGCTGGAAGGTGGCCATCCGGGGATCTAGGTCAGGTGTAAGAGCCACCATTCTGCCCTGACGCAATAGCAAGATTCCTTCTCCAGAGGCTTCTGAATGCGGGGAAAAATGATACCGTACAGTGTGAGTGCTGCAGATATGGGAGGCTGGGTGTCAGTCCAAGATTACTTGTGAACACAAGGAGATGATAGACGGTGCACTGAAACTTTTCAGACACTCATCCCCAGTCACAGATCTGGGTTGAATAAATCATCGTTCTTTAGCTCACTTCACCACCCCAGTTCAGACTCAGCCATATGCAAATGAGTCTTGATCCTGTTCCTCATGGGAACAGCCAAGCCTGAACTGCCAAGCCAGGTCTTCCCTGGACCGGAAACAAGCATCCTGGGACCGGTTTCGGTGTTCTAGCTTGAATCCAGTGGCAAAGTGAGCAAGGGACCCATGTCTGGGCATACCCTTGCAACTTAGGGTGAACAATGCAAACACAAGGAGATGATGGACGGAGCACTGAAACTTTTCAGACACAGATTTGGGTTCTAAGATTACTTGTGAGCAAAGCCTCACTGCTGTTGTGTCCGGGCCCGGGAATAGCACACTCCTGTGCCGTATTTTATGGGGGGTTCCGTCTGGGAGTGTGTCCCCACAGGTCAAAGCCCTGCAAATCAATTACAGACCCCCCCGGGGGGAGTTTTGGGCACTAGCATGTAGAGTACCGACCCTGTGAACAGGGTATCAGGAAAGTATGTAAGCGGCCCGATCGGGTGATACAGATCCCACTTTGGGACGTAGCTCTCCAGGCGGCAAGGCTCCCAAGCCATGGTGTGCAGCTTCGATTCTGCTGAAGTTACCAGAATTCGAAGCACGCGCCACAGAAGAACGTTGCGCTGTCAAGCACCACCTAGGTGTGGGAGGACTGCACCACAGAGCTGCACCACAATAGCAAGCAGCCGCGAAGGAGCGTCAAGCGTTGCAGCGGACGAAGTGAGGCACCACTTGTAAAGTGGAGATCATTAAACAATACGCAGCCTCTGAAATAAAGTGTATCTTGACAATCAGGCAGTAACAATGAATTATTAGCGTTTTAACACAGGCATAAGGAGAGAAGGAAAAACAGCACTTATCTCGGCTGCGAGCAGCGGAGAAAGAGGTCAAATGGACAAGGATGATGGACTATGTGCTGGTCTGGGATGTCCTGATTGGATGGAGCTTCGGGACTGTTCTCCCATTGGATATTGTTTTTTATGGCATTCACAAGGCTTCATGGGAATGGTAGTTGGTAAAATTTTGTGAAATGGCTGCTATTCAATAAAGTGAAGAAAGGATAGCATAATCCTTGCCTCTGGTCCTGACATAGAATTCTAAAAATGTTCTTCACAAATGTGAAGTGTCAAAGTTCATGGATAATTGTGTAAATTGTCTCTTTGTAATAAGGTTAACCTAAAATGAAATTTGAAATACTTTAATTTTGAATGTGTTCTATGTCAACCACTAGTATGTGTCGAAATATACAAAATGTATCAAAACATTTTAAAATTGTAAAATAATTTTCCAGCTTGACAAGAATTTTTATCACCACTGTGTCATTTTTAATAGGTAAACTAAAATGTTCTTTCTCATAATATGAGCTGAAGCGCTAGCATTTGTCTTTGGGTCAGGCCACAGGGCTGTGGATAGTTTAGGACTAGCATTAGTCTTACAGTTAAGGCTAGAGTCTGACATGAGCTAGCACTAACCTGAGGGTAAGGTTAGATTTACATTCAGAGTTAAGCTTAGGTGCATGTTTTACGATGATTTATAGCCTTAGGTTTAGTATTAGTTCATTAAATGGTTTTTTTCACTTTAATGCAGATAGGAATTCCAGTTTTCGGGTTCATAATCATGGCTACATACTCATGTGTTTAGATATTTAAATGTCAGTATTTTGTGTTCAGGATAATGGCGTTATGTATAAACGTGTAAATATTATGATCTTCACCTAATGTCAAATCCCAAGTTCTTATAAGATTTACAATTTTTCTGCAGACGTAAATTGTGTAAACAGTTTCTCTTGAAACTTGTTACAGGTATATTTATTAAATTCATACCTAAAATTGGAGCTCCTCAAGGAGAGACCCAGTTGACATCTGGTAACAGTTTAACAGGCTGAGTACCTGCTGCAGTGATTTGTACACTACCTGCAAGCAAAACTTTGATAAGATTCTTGACAAATTCTACTAAGTAGTTTATCATTTCTTATATTTATGCCAATGCATCCCACTGGGTGGTACTGTAACGTGGGTGGAGTTTGGAGCTGCCAAACCTTTCCTTGCACAGCGGGGATTCTAGCGATTAGTCTATGACCTATTTGTGGTAATAGTGTGAGCAATGAAAAGTTATATTGTGGACCCATGATTTGTCAAGTAAGGCGTATTAGGGAAGAAAGTAACACATTTCTCATGAGATACACAAATGTGATAGATTCATTTTTAGAAAAAAGTATATGTAAAAATACAGGACTTTTCATGAAATTCATGTCACTGGCAGAAAGCAAACTGCCAAGTAGATTTCACAGGTTATAACTTTTACGGATTTTAATTTGTCAGTATTTGGCCCTTCTGTTAACTTAGTGCTCACACTGCTCATCGTTTAATTTAACACTGCTCATCGTTTAATTTAATCCAGTACTGGATTCTGCTAAATGCACTCAGTAACGATTCTCACAGAGCTTTTAAAATGATGATTGCAATTGGCAATGACTATCCTCCCTGACCGTCCTCAGTCTAATCCTGTGGCTTGCTTATGCACTAAGGGCCTCATTTGTGGGGTTTTGATGTAGGGTAGCGCCACAAGGAATCTTGCTGCGCTGCCCTACGTCAACACAAAAGGGCAGGAATGCGCCATATCTATGAGATATAGTGCATTCCTGTCCTTTTCCCCTGCGCTGGTGCACAATGGGCTGCCATGCGCCAACGCAGGCATCCTTGCACCATGGTGCAGGAGTGCCTGAGTTAGATACCCGCGTTGCGGGGCTGCTCGATTTTGTGCAGGAAGGGACACCTTACTGCACAAAGTCAATCAATTCAGGCGATTTCCTTTTTCTATGTGTGCTGCAAAATGCAGCACACATAGAAAAAGGAATAAAAAAAGGAGAAATTAAAACATTTCTCCTTGTTACGCCTCCCTAGTGCCACTCCTAGTGTGGCGTTATATTCTGACGCATTCCCAGGTTTACGATTTCTCGTAAATCTGGGAATGCTTCAGATTCCTTGTGTGTTACGAGGGAACACCCACAGCAACACCCATGGAACGCTCCTTTCACGCAGAGTTATGCATGAAAGGGGCACATATTTACAAGGCCGTGAAAAGCCACATAAAGTGGCTTTACGTGGCCTTGTAAATATGCCGGGGCACATTGCGCCGCAGGAACGTCAAAAAAGTGACGTTCTGGCGGCGCAAAAGTGTTCATAAATGAGGCCCTAAGCCTTTATCCTTGTGCACATTTAAGATCGTGGATATTATCGACTATTCCGTTTGGCTTGCACTTTGTCCTCCTTGACTATTTCAACCAAGCACTATAACCAGGCCAGAGCATGAAGCACTTTGTTTGTGAGCCTTACATTTTTGTGTGCAATTACTATCTACTATTCTCCTTGATTGTACTATGTCTATGTCAACCTACTTTTGCAATGCTCTTGCTAAAGCACAAAGTACTTTAAATTAGTTTGCCTCTAAGATCATGGTTATATACTGATATTGTCAATGACTTTATATTGCACCTTGTTTTTTCCATCCAATTTCCCCGTAAACCTCCCAATGCAATATAAGCAGTTATATTTAGTAAACTTTTAAAGTGTATGGACGCAATAGCTACTTGTAGGAAGTACACAAATCCAGTGTATTTTCAATAGAATTTATTCTTGCAGCACAGCAACATGGAGCGGTCTGCTCATCATTAGGGCTCAGTGCAACTGACCTTTCAGAGCCAGAGACTTCGTCATAGGATTCCACATGGAATCAGAATGCATGACATAAAATAACATAACATGCATAGCAGGATGACAACCATAGAATATAACATATCTCCCTTATATAAGAAAAACACGGAAAACAGAGCAAAGAGAGAAAGAGAGAGAAAACAACACTATCTTACAAAATCTGACAGTCTCAAAGGTAACTGCCTAATGCGACATGAATCTTTAACTCTGGAGGCAACAGAGTCTTCTTGACCAGGTGTGGATTCGGTGACATTGCATGGTACATGATATGAGGTACTGGGTGCCTCTACATTAGTGTTGAGTGCAGAACTGTCAAAACTCTTGAAACCTTCAGGACACTTTGCAACACGTTTGATATTCCACTGCTTACCATCTTGCGTGATAATACTGTTCCTAAAAACTTTTGTAACTTTAATGGGCTTACTAAATTTGTTCATACACTTGCCAATAAGACCTGGTTTTTTAATCCTCACCCAGTCTCCAATTTTAAAAACATGGTCCTTGGTACACCACTTCTTATCATACCAGAGTTTGGTCTTACTTTGTTTAAGCTTAACTATATTTTAGAAGCAGGATCCCTTCCTTTCAAAAGGCGGAGGGGACTAATTTCCGTGACTGAGTGTGGAGTGATTCTATACATCCATATCCTCTCTCTCAATAAATCTTTCCAATCACCCCTCAATTTGACCACATCCGAAACGTAACACTTCAACACGCGGTTGAACCGCTCAACTTGACCATTTTCATGTGGTGCATAAAGTGATGTAGTTACATGTTTTATATTGTGACATTTAAGATATTCCTCCATTTCTGTAGAGGTAAGCTGTACACCATTATCAGTCACTATGATAGCGGGACAGCCTTCCCTCGCAAAAATTTCTTTAAAGAAATCCAAAACCTTGTCAGTGGTAGTAACAGAAACAAACTTGACCTCAGGCCATTTGGAGTGATAATCCACTAATACCAACGCAAAACGTGAATCAGATGGAAGATTTATAAATGGACCTGATATATCGAAAGCTAATTTCTTCCACGGTTCCTCAGGCCACTTGGTGTTTTTGAGGGGAGGCACATTGAGTTTAAGCATTTTTTCACTTGAGATGCACACATCACACTCCCTGACTGTGCGATCTATCATACGATCCATTCCAGGCCACCAGAAATAGCACCTAATTAAGCGTTTCATAGCAGACATACCAGGGTGAGACTTATGAGCTAACTTTAGAATTGAATCACGCCAACAGGTGGCACACACTTTCCATCCTTGTAGATTAAATCTCCTTCCAATTCCAACACTTCTGCTACATTAAACATAGGCCTGAGTTCCTCGCTAATGTCTTTCTTTCTTGGCCAACCTTCTAAAATATGTTTCTTGACAGTTTGCCATAAGGGATCTTCCATCTCACTTGACCTCCATTTCTCCTCCGAAATGTCTTCAAAACCACCTACAACAATATCTTGAATGGTGGTGACAATTTCACAGTCATCCACAAGTTCATTTGAAGGTACCTTACAAGGGTGGCGCGACAAGAAATCTGCGGTAACATTATTTCTCCCTGGCACAAACTCGGTTATAAAACAGTATTCTTGTAACTTCGATGTCAACCTGGCAATGCGCACAGTAGAATTCCAACCTCCACCTGGTGATAAAATATTTACTAACGGTTTGTGATCCGTCCTTAACGTAAACTTACTTCCCCAGTTATAATTTCGATAGTGCTCTATTGCCCACACACACGCCAACAACTCTTTCTCGATGATGGCATATCGTATCTCTGTTTCATTCAACGTTCGTGAGGCAAAACAAACATTCCATTCTTCATTTCCACATTTTTGTGACAGAACACCCCCAATGCCATAAAGACTGGCATCAACAGTTATAATACATTCCTTGTTCATACAGAACGGTCTTAAAGTGGGAGCATTCACAATGTCCTGTTTGATAGTGGTAAAAGCTTGTTGTTGCTCTTTTCCCCACTCAAATACGGACTTGTGCCTTAAAAGCATTCTTAAAGGCTCCATTTTAGTAGCAAAATTTGTCACAAACTTGCTGTAATATTCACACATACCCGCAAAGGACAACAACTGCTCCTTATTTATTGGGGCTAGAGCATTCATAATACCATCCACATTAGATTTTTTTGGTACCACCCCATCACCTGTAAGTGTGTGTCCTAAATACTCCACAGTTTTCTTAAACATCTTACATTTATGTGCCTTGAGGGTCAGTCCATTTTCTTTTAATCTTTCACCAACCTCCGATAAGTGTTTCAAATGATCATCTTCATTTGCCGAAAATATTAGTAAATCGTCCCGAAAACATTTGACAAAATTGCCCAGATCCCTAAAGATATTAAACATAACTCTCTGGAACACTGACGCCGCCGAGGCTAGTCCAAATGGCATCCTTGTATACTGAAATAAACCTTGTGGAGTAATAAAAGCAGTTAATGATTTGGATTCTTCTGTGAGTGGAATCTGGTGGTATGCTGACCTTAAATCAAGTGTTGAAAACACTTTTGCACCCTCTAACATGGACACCACCTCATTTATATTGGGAAGGGGATGACAATCCACCACAATTCCTGCATTAAGTGCTCTCAAATCAACACACACCCTCAACTTTTGGTCCGGTTTGCAAACCAAAACAATGGGTATATTGTGGAGGTTTTAAATCTTTTCTCCATTCTGAGTAAAGCTTCATTATAAACATTGGTTGCTTCTCCACCTTCAACAATAGGTATTTGGGGTAGCGCTCTGAAAATTACTTGTCCTTCTGACCCTAAACAATGTAGAAATATACTTTTCTTCCTCTCAGCGCCCATCCGTTCCCCATCAATTGCCCTCATATAATTAACAAACTCCTCTTTCCATCTTGCCCAAGATATAGGAGGGTCTCCTTTTGTTTGCAGAAACTTCGCAGGTGGATCAAATTGCATTCTTCTTAAAACAAAATACGGGTTCTCTTTTTTAGACCTGAATGTCACTTATAGAATATGTTGTAAATGATTTCCTTTTTTAAGTAGTACTGTATAAACTTCAATATGCACAGTCAGTTTCCCAAGAAAAAAAATAATGTCACTGTAAAAACAAAACTGAATAAAGACTTACTTCAGTCATGAGGGCAATGCAAGCGTGTTCTTTTTTTTTTCTTTCCTTTTTAAGTTGAAAACGAACACATTGTTTAAATTTATTTTCCTTTATCAAACTCCGTGAAACTGAGTTCCGCGTACGCGCGTAGCTATGCGCGTTACTAAGGACTCTTTCAAAATGGACCCCACATTTTGCGTGTAGCACGTTATGACATCACGCGTTAAGTGACGTAGCGTGAACACGTTCGTGAAGCGCAAGAGCTTCAGTCTGGAATTTTTACGAATGCTGTAGAGTACGGCGCGCCGGCTGAAGGTATTTACTTTTAAATAATGCGTTCGTTCTAACAATGCACGCGGAGATGGCTCCTCTATCGTTGTCTTATTAAAGATGAAAATCGTGTAAATTTTACCACGTTGGTTCCGCTTGGCTCAGACTGACCGGAATTTTCTTCAGACATCCACACAATTTTCCTCCGTCTTTTCCTCGACTTTTGAAGTACATAGGTTCATCAAAATTGAAACCCAGGGTTCAGGAACACGGCGCTTCTGTGCTGCATCTCCTTGTTGAGAGCAGTGCATCCCATCCTCGTCGCCAATTGTAGGAAGTACACAAATCCAGTGTATTTTCAATAGAATTTATTCTTGCAGCACAGCAACATGGAGCGGTCTGGTCATCATTAGGGCTCAGTGCAACTGACCTTTCAGAGCCAGAGACTCCGTCATAGGATTCCACATGGAATCAGAATGCATGACATAAAATAACATAACATGCATAGCAGGATGACAACCATAGAATATAACATAATGTCAATGCTCGTGAGTGCACCTAGGGTAATAAAGCCTTGCACAGTAGAGTACTGGCGAGTGTTCCAAGCATTTTACTTTGGTGTGTCTTTAAGATTATAGTTACAACGGTCTTTGAATATGCTTTTTTTTATTGCACCATGTCCACCTTAATATTTGCCTGTACTTTAATGCATTTTTTAATGCATTGTGTACTTTATCATTGCATGTCTATAAGATCTTGGTATTACGGTCATTCAATCCCTAATTGTTCCTTGCTGTCCTGAGTCTAATCCTGTAGCTTGCTAATTCACCAAGCATTTTAATCTTGTGCACCCTTAAGAAAGAACATTGATGTCATTGACTATTTCTTCGGCCTGCATTCTGTCCTTCTTGACCATTCCAACCAAGCACTACAACCAGCAAGAGCACGAAGCACTTTGTTTGTGAGCCTTAAGTCCTTGTATGTAATTGCTGTCACTTATGTTTGGGAAGAGGTGTGGTGCAGCGGCCAGGGCGGCTGACTCCAGAACACTGGGGCTCATGGTTCGATACCCGGTGCCGGCGGCAGGTTAGCCCAGCACCTTGTGACTCTGGGCAATAGCTCGCTTAATCTTCCCGACGGCCCCCAGCGCCGGCACACCTCTCCGGAGGTAGCTGTGCGCTTTACAAATGCTGGTAGTAGTAGTTCATGCTTCTTGATTGCTCCCAGTCCATATCAGCATACTTTTGCACTGCCCTTGCTAAAGTACAAAGGACTTTAACTCAGTGTGCCACTGAGACCATGGTTATAAACTGACATTTTCAATGACTTTGTGTTGCACCTTGTTTACTCTATCACACAAGGGCGACTGGATTTTCAATGTGGTTTTAAATGAAATGTCTTATTTTATATGCTTTAATTATTCGTTTTAATTAACTGAACAATCACATTATTAATTTGTTCATTAAAAAAAGTGAGTAAGGCGAATTAGGGAACAATGTCACACATTTTTAATGAGATACACAAATGTGATAGCTTCATTTTAAGAAAAAAGTGTAGGTAAAAATAAAGGACAAATAACTATACATGATCGAATGGAATGTTTGTGCACCTGCTGGGTGCAGAAAGACATTATGTGTAATTTCCCTTTGTGACATGTACGCTTTCTCTTCTTTGAGGTCTTTTTTATCTGCTTTGAGGATTGTTCTCTTGTTGACAGTTCATGGTTATTCATTTATCTTAGGAACAGATCGAAGGATTCATTACATGATCTCCAAAGGAGGTAGTGAGGCCTTGCTGCAGACCCTAGTAAATATTGGACGAGCTCCCAATCTTGACTACAGCGTCCTTCTACCCCTGCTCCGACTTCTAGCTTTAGTTGGTCAAAGAGGTACAGTAACTTTTGGCAAATGTATTTTAATGTTCAAACTATAATATGACAAACATAAAATGTGGTTGCTTTGTATTACCTCGCACTTGACTAAGATATGGAATTCTAGCCAGCTCTACAAACATTAGGATTAACCATGCCCTAAGAACTAACTCCCAATACCCAGCATTTCCATCCATGCTCACAAACCATGCCTACATTGAGTTAATGAATCACCATATCTTAGTAACACACAGACTTTTGAACAGCATTCTGTGTAATTATTATACTCTAAGCTATTACCCACTAGGTATTTGAGAACTCAGAATAAAGTATCATGTCAACGGCATAGAAAATGCAGCAGCACATGCATTCATTAAGATTTCACTCTCGGATTCCTCAAGGGTGATTAGGCTCTATAAAATTCTTCATAACATAGTGAAGTTAAAATGTACATCTAACCAAACTAAGATGCTAGTTAGCCCTGGTCTGAACTGAAACTTAACACTCAAAACAAACATCTGAAGTTTCCTACCTTAGTTTCTGCTAGTCTCGAGAAAAAATGAGTATACAGTGAATTCATTGAGTAGCTTTTAATGCACTAGTAGCTGAAAATGTTTGGTCGCTTTCAATACTGTTTTACAGATGGCAGGTTTGGAGAGAAAGCACAAAAGCTTGAAGCCACTGATATGATGTTGCGCTTGGCAAGGAACAATATCTCTCGGATGCAGTATCTTACACCCTGCCTGTGGGTGTTGCAAACATATGCTTCAACTGGTATGTATCACCTCAGTCATTGTGTCTCTGTAACTTATCGCTACGCGGTGCACATCCCTATTATGCATGATAATTGACCATTTGAAGGATTAAAATGAGTAGAAAATGTTAGGTCCCTTGTGCACTCGTTCACCACATAGAATGAAAGAGTTTTGCTTTTCTCAGGGTCCTCAGAGAATGTAGCCAATGTGCAGTAGGTGGGGGAAGGAATAGTTTTTTTGGTTTTTTAGCAAGCCTTCCCTTTTATTGAACACTAAGGGCGTGCATCATTAACCGATGGCCCTTGTAATAAGTTGGACGGGATGTCTTTAACGTTTGTGACAGAGTAACCATCCACCAAACTCCTAATCAAATGCTATGATTGTTCTGTGCAATTGATGCAGTGGATTTGTATTTTGTAACTAATGTTGAACAAAATTTCAGTTTATGTAACTTTATATCACATTCTTCTGTCAGTATCTCATGCAACATTTTACACAAGGTATGCCTTCACATTAAACATTCTTGTAAGATAATATGCTCTTTAATTTCATATAACTCCACATAATGTTTGCAAAATTCATTGACAATTCAGGAAACATGCTGTCCACTGCTACTCAAAATTCACTCATAAATCCAATAGATTTCTTCAGAATTTTACATGTGGGACCTGTGGATATTTAATGATCTTCACTGAGCATTTTTCTCAGGTAGTTCTCTGGTAGTTAGTGCCCTGTTTGGGGTATAAGGAGGAGTGAGATGAGGGAACAATGACATCTATTTGTAAAATGTTAATTCTTTTGAGAAACTAAGTGATGTAATTTTAGAGCCAGAATGTATCTATAGGCAGTTTGTATTGTCTCAGATCCCCAAACAGATAATTTTGTAGTTTAGCTGGAAGAGTTAACTTATTTTATATTCTGACAAATGTAATAGTTCTTTGTATTTTTTTTTATAGAAAATTGTGTGCACCAGCATGCTGATTAGCATCACAGAAAATGTCTCATTACATTATCGACACCATCTACCGGCTTTAAGATCTAAATTGCCATTCCAAAAGTATGCATTCCATTACACAAGTGTGGGACGTGCACTGATTTTGAAAATCATTGCGGTGCAGTGGCAGTCCACAAACCTGCTTACAAATAAACAGAAAAGACACGTACAATAGTGAATCTATAGAAACTGATTGATTAAAACCATTGTCTCTTACCAATGAGAAGTCTTTGGCTGTATATGCATGTAGGTAAAGATGGATTCTTGGTATGCTGTAACTGCCCTTTGATAAAATGGTGATCCAGCTGCTCAGCGGTCGTGGCTATCAAAAGGCTGTTAGGGTGGCTCTCTTTAGAGGAAGGAAGGCCAAGATCAATGTTTAACCTTCAAGAGGTACCTGGGGATGAAGGGAACAATAAGGCATCATTTCATATAGTCAAGAGATCAAAACATAACCAGTCAGAGGCGAATATGAAAATAGTAAAATTAGTTTAGGTAGATACCACTAAATGTTCAAGGATGAAAATATGTGAAATTCAGATAAAAATGAGCCTAACTATCCAACAGTGTTTAGGATTAAGTCCCTCTAATAAAGATTGATTGGGAGGGCCAATTAAAGCTCATGGTAATTATTATTTTTTTAACAATATAGGTGTTCCTAGATCCCAAGCTTTTCACTAGACTAGGATCAATGGCTACGACAGACCACTAGTCACTTTCACATTTCGAGGAATTTCTGGAACCCTTTAGACACAAAGGGGAGTACATTGTATGAAATATATGGACTAGAAGTTTGTGAAATTTGCATAATTTGCTTTCGTGTAATGACGTGAAAGATCAGGAACATTGTACAAAATTATGCGTATGTATACAAAATGCAAATCCATCATTTAGCGGTATAGTTTAGTGGAAAATGCATCCTGTGTCAGTTGATGTAAAGATGCATTTGACTTTAAGAAAATAGCACAGTAAACACAACTTTCTGGTCATGCATGTTGCTCCTGTGCTCCTGCTCTATAATTTTGTTGCTATAAGGAAACTGGAGTGATAAGTAGGTTCCTGCAGGAGAAAGTGCTTTTTGGGAGTTAAAGCAAACTATTTAGACATTCAGTCAAGGCTGCAGGTTCTTCCGGTCAGATCCATTGCAGCAGATTTGTGCAGTAAATCTCTCAAGGTTTATCAGCTTGGGAAACACTTGCAGTGAAAATTCAGTGGGCGGGAGAAAGCGCTGCAGAAAGGCTCATGCAGGATGAAAGGGTTTTGAGAGCACATAGCGGACTCTTCCAGTCAGTTTTTTTATGTGTGATAGTGTCTCTGAACATTTGCTTACACTGAGTTATCCAACAAAATCTCCTGCAAAGCGTTCTCCGACAGGGAAAGAACGGACCCACCCAGCACTCCTTAATGAAATGAAACAATGGTAATCTTTTCAATGGAAGTTTTTTCATATTGCTTTATTCTTCATCTTTTCCAATTTCTTTGTAAAACTTCATCAACATAATGTTATTTTCACATTATTTTCCACAGTTGATGGGTTGTTTTACATCACGAGTACGGCATGTTATGATGGGATTGTTCAAATATTTTGAGCTCCGCACAATAGTTGATTTCCATTCTTTTTTGCACCGAACACGAGTCTGACAGGTCGCATTATGAGCATGGCATGATTTAGTTTTTAGCTTCGCATGGTTTCTATCTTTGATTGTTTTGAATTGGTGAGGTACTTTATTTCTCGTTATATTAGTATATGAATACAGGTATGGTTTTAGCGACTGCTTCACATACGCTTTAGTCACTGTTGGATTGTACTAGTTATACTTAGTTAAGGTGGCAATCAGCTTTTGGATTAATAAATGAGTGGTATGCCTTCCTTTTAGGAAGTACCCCCTGATGAAGGGCATGGCCCGAAATGCATTGGGGTCCCTGTAAGCAAGATGGTACAATTGCTACAGCAATGAAAATAATCGAAAAATAATGTGAAAATAACATTATGTTGATGAAGTTTTACAAAGAAATTGGAAAAGATGAAGAATAAAGCAATTTGAAAAAACTTCCATTGAAAAGATTACCATTGTTTCATTTCATTAAGGAGTGCTGGGTGGGTCCGTTCTTTCCCTGTTGGAGAACGCTTTGCAGAAGTGTATTTACCCACACCTCAGGATCAGGAGGTGATACCCACTAGCACCCATAAAACAGAAAAAAGGAGAAACGGAGTGACATACATTAAATTACTAGGAGTGCGATCGTAATATATTATATTCGTATTATCCAACAAAAACACATTTTCCCTAAATGTGCTAAACCAGTTGTTTTGTATTGTATTTATGCTTCTTTGCTAAATTTCGAATGCAGGTTCTGTAAAGGCCACAAAAAGTATTTGTCATCATTCGAAATGGGTGGTGCCAAGTTGATACTTTCTCTATGTGCCTTGAGAATTATAGAATCTTTCTGTTATTTCCATCTTCTCCTCATTGTGACTTAAGGGACTAGGAGCGGCACAGATACTAAACCATTTTTCACGTTTTCCAGACCAGCAGCACCCAGGATGCACAAAGACCCTAAAATATCAAATTAAATCCACACAGTACTGCTACTTCTGCAGGTATGATAAAAGTAATGCACATGCTGACTGAGCCTTTTCTCCCACACAAACTTTGGACAAAATCATTAAAATGTTTGGTGGTTTCCACTATCTCCAAAACACCAGTTAATTAGGATGAGTTGGAGTTCATCTAAATTAGTTTGTATGGAACCAACACTAGAGGAAATGTTTCCATGTCACAGGCAGGTCAAAGTTTGTCTTAATCTAGTTACAGAGACAGCTAGCACGTTGAGCACCCACTGTTGAGATCTGTTTGTGATTAAGCCTGGGAGGAGTGCAAAAAAAACCTCTGCCACGCTACACAGAGCTCCGCAAGCGGCAGAGTGCGTTAAATAAATGCCGTTTGTGATGATTTTCAGAGCTGGATGCTTGTCCGCACTGTGCAATCATCGCGAACGGCACAATGCACAGCGCAAGCGGGCGCTGCTTCTTTTCTGCCGCTTGAGTAGATTTTTACTCGAGCGGCAGCTTTCTCAACGCGAACGGACAGTTTCTCAATACGAGCGGTCGCGAGCATACACGACAACTCGCAATAAGAAATCTGACCGCCCGCGTTGAGAAATCTCGCTGGGAGGTTGATTTTCCACGCTTGCCAACTTGGCGTTGACGAACGCGAGCGAGGAAAAAAACTCAGCTCCGCGGAGCTGAGTTTTTCGGAACTCCACGAGCTCCGCGTAACGCGGAGTGCAGAAAACTCTGCAAACTCCGCGAGCGGAGTGGAGTTCACTGCCCAGACTTATTTGTGATATGCAGGTTACAGGTTGGATTCCTAGCAAATGGAATTCTGCCTTTCCTTAATGGGAACCAATTTAAATCGGGTGCTAAAAATTGTATGTAAGAAATTTATAGCTTGAGAATTTAGGAATAAACACACTATATAAATGGCATAGGATTATTATTATTTTAAAATCTATAATTTCTACTCCTTGTTGTTATATTCACGTATGTTTGATCTTGGGTAAGTCACCTTATGTATCTGAGACTCAGTACAGCTGTAATATATGGTGGCTGCGCTATGATGACTCGTATTACATAGCTAAAATTGTTATTTGGAAAATTTACTTTAAGCTGAAGTGAAACCCAGCCATGGAATTGTCGCTGATTATGCAATATCCCCCCGTCCTTGTATTCTCCTCCCCCAGTCACAGGTTCTCCTTCACAGGTTTCGTGTGACATTGTGGTAAGCTCAAGCCTGGGCTGTAACATAATACTTGAGCAGGGGCTCAAGAAGGGGCAATTTTGTATTCCACATAATATCTAGAATGAAGTGGTGCATTAACCCTGAATTCTAAACATGCTCTCTAGCTCGTGTTTTTGTTGTAAAAACCAATTGCCTGATGATCACAGCTGTTCCCATAATAGTGCCAGCATAACTACAGATTAAGGTTTCCTTGTATGCCCCTGGGAACTCTGTAGATCTCGAATGCATGGCTTCCTTCTTTGTTGGTAGATATTTAAGATTGTTTGATGCAGCAGTTGGTGTTTGTGTGCCTTAAAAGTGTAGTAATGGAACGGTAGTGTCACAGAGGTCGTCTGTAATTTTGGAGAAAAACGCAGGTCCTTTTCTTTGCAAACAGCTGCATTTGTTCCCTTGATGATGTGCGTTGAAGGAGTGAATTTCGCTCTTTTATTTTTAAATCGCCTGTTGGCTTACGAGAAATTGTTATTCTCCTTTTATTTATCCAGTCGCCACAGGAGTCACCCTTGGACTTAAAGGAGCCCTGGAACTGCTTTTCAAAGTCATCACTCCGTTCAACAGGAGGCACAGCCAGACAATCAAGTAGGTGTCAGCCTGCAATTCTAATTAACAGCGCTTTATAGACTACTCCAGAATGTAGTTCTCTTCAATGATATGCTAATGAAAGTACTTTTGAGATATATGCATTCATACACTATGACTCAAGTTGTTTTTTCGTATGAAGACCTTTAGGGTCCAGCAGAGGTGTTTTGTTAGATAAACTTTAAATTAAGCATCTGTCATTTCGGCTGAATCCACTCCTGAACATAGTTCAACATCAACCTGGACTGCCACTTTGATATTGTTCAATCTACCGCAAATAAAAAGCCCTTACACTCAAACTTTAGGAACTATAGGCTAAATTGACATTTTATATATAGAATCTGTGTAATACAAGCAAATACACCAAAACTGGTTAAACTCTTTCACAGAATGTAGGAAGCAATGAACCACACCTTGAGAGAAAACATCCAACTATTTCAGAGTTTAGAAGATGGGTCAGTGACTTAAATGCTCATTGGTGACATGTGTGGTGATCTTTAGGCCATGAGTCTGAATGCCGACATACAGACTCAGCCTTCCATCTGTCTGTCACAGGTTGGCACCCCTTAAAATGGGCAATAGTAATGCTAGTTACAGTGTTGAGAAATTTAGTCTAAAGCTCTAGATTATAAGTTCTTTTTCTTAATAATATTCCCAAAAAAAGTTACAGGATTTCAATTCCATGCAACGGTAGCAAACTAGAAAAGACTTGTTTTAATTTAAGCTGCTGCTCTCTTCACTGCTCAGACATTGGCTGAGTCTTTGGAGAGTTACCGTCGCCACCACCTTGAAACAACAGGACAAACAAGACCAGTAGTGGCTCCTCGGCAAAGGCGGAGGAGCGTCGCCCCACTGCTCAAAAGGAAATATAAAATGATAATAACGTATCTTTATTATAATTGTATTTTCCCTATTGCAGTCAGTAGTGCGGGCGGTGCTGGCCAGAGCAGGGGAGGAGTGGTGTGCACTCCTAAGTGCACATGAACTGCTTGGCTGGCCCTTTTGGGCTGACCAAACATTCATGCAGGGAGCCTGTGCATGTTCCTACCAGGCTGCATTACAAAGCCTGGTGAGGAACATGCACAAGCTCCCTGTTCCAGTCTGAGCGCCGATCCACGGCACTCAGACCAATCACAACGCTGCATTGCAGCATTCCGATTGGCTCTGGGGAGCCTGTGTTCCCCGGTGCTTCCTGCTTCTGGCCAGGACAGCAAGATGAAGAGGACGGAGGAAAGGCGCTGGCCTGCCGTTAAAGTAAGTCTTTTTTTTAAATTAGATTCCTCTCCCTACCCACCGCACCACCTTCGTAAGGTAGCAGCCACTACTGGACAAGACAAGAGGACTTCACAATATCATGCACTTCGAATTAGACTATGTGATTCTCAGATGTGCCTCTATCCAACACAAATATATCAAACCATTACCTCCTCAACCCTAACTCTTCTCAGTCATTACTAAATTTGAGGTGTGTCCATCTTCATGAGGCTCCACATGACGTTTTAAATCCTTAATTAAGCAAAAAATACACATCTTTCCTTCACACCTGTACCCATGCCATGTCCACTAAAACAGACAATAAAAGGAAAAGAGCCTCTCACCTCCTCTTGTTTTTAGTTCTCAACTACAAACATCTTATAGCTGCCTGTTGTTGAAGACCTATTGTGGACAATACTGAATCTTATAGTGTGTTTTTGGTGAGTTTATTGCTTCCTATTGGTTCGTTTTCATGTCAATCTCATTTGCTTCCTTCTTATTCAATAGCTTTCTTTCCTCTTCCTCTGTGTGTGTCTCTTCTCTGGAGCATTGATAATTTACCATCATTTTATTTGGATGACTTGTATCCCTCTACTGCTCACCAGTGGTGGCTGGTGGAATTTAAATGTGGTGGGCATCTCTTTTTATGCTTTTAACACGCTGGAGCGTTTCACTTCAGCACTTAAGCACTTCAGTAGATATCACTATATTGAGAGGCATTTATTAAAACTGGTAATAAATGCCTCTCAATATAGTGACATAAACTGATCTACTAAAGTGAAACGCTCCCGCATGCTAAAAGCATACAAGAGACTGGAGCACTTTTAAATATGTAAGTTCTGGATGTGTGCATCCTCAACTGACATATTTAGAAGGGCTCTCTTGTATGCTTGTAACATGTAGGAGCGTTTCACTTTAGTAAATCAGTTTATACCACTATAATGAGAGGCATTTTTTAAACTGTTAATAAGTGCCTCTTAATATAGTGATATAAACTGATCTACTAAAGTGAAACGCTCCCGCATGTTAAAAGAATACAAAGGAGCACATTATATGCACGAGATCAGGATGTGTGCTCTGCTATGCCAGCCTGCGGTTTGTTTTTATTGTTTCAAAAACAGTAAAAATGAACCACAGATGGGCAGGCATGATGGAAGGCCTGCTCCCCCCTCCCCCCATTCCCACTTACCTGGCAAATGAATGTGGATTGAGATCACAGAGACTCATGACTGTGACCTCGAGTCACGTGCCTGCAATACTTCACAGGCTGCAAGCAGCACCCTTTCCTAACACATCACAGGTGACGTGTTGGGAAAGGATGTTGCTTTCAGCCTGTGAAAGTGATTAACAGGCAGTCCCGGGAATACATGGCTTATGCCCTAGACACCTGGGACTTCTTGTAAATATGACCCTGCTGTGAGCCATGAATGGGATGTCTATTCAGACCCCCGAAAACTTTATGCCAAGGCTAGCGTTAGGTCAGCCCTTATGATTATTAATTTGTTTTAAAGATAAATGCTTTGGGACACATGCTCATTAGAGAATGTGTCCCTTTCGAAAGTGCCTGGCTGCCTGACTCTCATCAAAGTAGGTGGGAGAGGCAGCCATGCACTGAGGCAGTACCCGGCACTGGCTTAAAGCCCTTATTTAATTAAAATAAAAAAATTAAAAGCTTATGTGAATGATAATTGCTCCTGGCAATTACCATTCACATAACTTGAAAATCAAGGTGGGCCAGCACCCTGGTGCCCTCTAGTGGCAGTCACTGCTGCTTCTCACATTCCAGGAACTACTTTTTCTGTGGCTCGTTTTGCAGTGCATATGTTTTCTTGCTTCCTTCACATGTTCTTCTCTCCATGTTGCCGTACCTGTGCTAAGTTCATCTATTGCTTCTCTTCTCCTCCCAATTCTTCTCAGATTTTTGTCATTTTCTCTAATGTAAGAGACCCCAACCACCTTGCCTTTATTGTTCCTCCAGGGTGTTCTATATTACTTTTGCTGCTTTGTGCATTTACTTTCACTCTCACCCCTTGTACATTCCACAGCTGCTCTCCATCCACTCCCTCTCATGTTTTTTTAATGTACTTTTCTTTTTCTTTGTGGGCCCATTAGCTGCAATTTGTTGTGGGCCTCTTCTTTTTGAATATGCACACACTTTAAACTCCCAGCTCAGAACAAAAATATAGCAGCCATATCATGCCATATACGCAAATGCATGGTGATGGTTGCGCCTTTAAGCATCATCATGCTGGGCTGCTTTTGAGATGAGATGAAAAGGCACACATACATGATGAAGCACATGCGTGTACGCATCACAGTGCTGTTTTTTGCAGATGCTGTTCAGCATCAGCAAAAAAGCATTTATTTTTTATTTTGTAATGGTGTACAGCATTGCCAAAGAGCATTGGCAAAGAAAGTGGGTCTACTTTAGCAAACCCAATAGGTCTGTGTTAGACTTGTCATCCTTGGTGTGGTTTCCCCCTAACATTTTGCCTTCAGACCTCCAGTTTTACTGACTTCGTTTTTTCTGGCATTAGGACTCTGCACACTTTACCACTGTTAAGCAGTGCTAAAATGCTTGTACTCTTTCCCTAAAACATGGTAACATTGGCTTATACCCAATTGGCATATTTAATTTACTTATAAGCCCCTAGTAGAGTGGCACTACATGAGCTGAGGGCCTGTAAATGTAATGCTAATAGTAGGCCTGCAGCAATATATCTCAGGCCTGCCATTGCAATGCTTGTGTGTGCAGTTTAAACTGCCATTTCGACCTGGTAGAATAAACCTTATAAGTCACTTCTAGGGTAGGATCTGGACAGCCCTAGGGCAGGGTGCAATGTATTTAAAAAGTTGGACATGTATTTTTAAGTCTTAGGTGTCCTGGTAGTGAAAAATTCTTAAATTTGTTTTTCACTACTGCAAGGCCTATCTCTCCCATAGGATAACATGGGAGTTGTCTTATTACATTTTATAAGTGTAATTTCTAAATGAGAAGAGATGACCAGTTCATGTTTGGTGTCTCTGGAATCACAATGTAAAATCCAAACTTATGGTGAAGTCGGATATTACATTTCAATTCTGAAAATGCCACTTTTAGAAAGGTGGCATTTTCTTGCCTTAGTTTGGCGCCTGCAGCCTGTATCTGGGCCACATGACTGGGTGTGGGTGACAGTTGGGCTTTGTGTATTCCTTCTAGACAGCCATACACAGTGGGAGCTTAGGTGTTTCTGGATGGGCCATCGCCGGCAGGATAGGAGGGAGGAGCTGGCCAAAGCCCCATTTACACTTGAATAGGCTGTTTCCTGTCCCCACATAAAGGGCTGCATACCCCCCTGTAGTGAGTCTGGAGCAGGGCCAGGAAGGCAGGACATTTGTGCACTTCAAAGGCATGCCTCTTGAAGCTTCTCCCCGCTTCATAGGCACAACTGTTTATAAAAGAAGGGCCTCAGACACCACCACTTCAGCACACTTCTGGACTTATGGATACTCTGCCAGGAAGAAGGACTGCTGTGCTGCGACAAGGACTGCCACTCTGCTGGACTGCTGCTTAGAAGGAACTGCTGCCCTGCTGTGCTGACCTTCTGCCTGCTGCCCTCTTGCCTGGGGAAGAAGAAGAACAGGACCTGCAACTCATCTTGAACCCAGGACCCCAAAGTGACTTAAAGGGCGTTTCTGCTGGTCTCCTGATTTGAGTGTCAGGGACATAAAAGACTCCCCAACAGCCCCTGGTCTTCAGCGAGAACCTTGTGCCTCTCAGATCTTGGACCATTGGTGTGGCTCATAGAGCTCTTGAAATCAAGTTTTGGGCTCTTCGTGATCATGAACAGGCCCGTTCGCATCAGAACCATGCCACTCACACCGAAAATCAGCGTGAGCCGCTGCCAGCCCATTTCTTTGCACAGCAAGCATCATTCGCTTGCGGAGGATTGCCAAAGCGAAGCACTAGTCCACACATCCACGACACCTAGCCTGCTTCTCGTTCCATGCCAACCACCACCCTCAATGCTCTTCTTGCTGCTCACGGCCCTCTCCAACGTGAATGGGACTCTTGGCACAAAACTTGAGAAGGTAAATCTTCAGTGGGACTAATCTGGGACTCTATCCAACCCACACTCCATCACGGTCAATGTGAACTTTTGACTTTCACCCAGTCCAGGTGCGACCAGATATCCCAACTTAGTGCTTAATGCTTTTAGGCACTATTTTACAGCTTATTCTTTAAAAATTCATAACTATGGTTTCCACTGATTGGAATTTTGTTGTTTTGATCTTCCTTCATTTATTAAATTAAGCTATATTTTCTAACATGGTATGGAATCTTTTTGTGTGGTGTTTGAAGGGTTGCACAAATACTTTATGCGTTGCCTCTACGTTAAGCCTTACTGCTCTGTGCCAAGCTACCAGAGGGTTCAGCACAGGTTAATTTGGGGTTTGCTTGTGCCTTACCCTGACTAGGATTATGGTTGCTGCTTGACCAGGGCTTACACCCCAGTCAACCAGTAACCCAGTTTCTAACAGTTATGTTATGTTAATTAAACTTGTAGGGCGCGCAGCTACCCCGAGGGGTTTCCCGGCACCAGCCTGACAGGAGGAAGGGAAAGAAAAAGAGCTACAAATTAAATAACCAAGTTTTCAACTGTTTACGAAAATTAACATAAACCGCTTCTTTACGCAGAGAAATGGGCAGGGAGTTCCACAGGGAGGGTCCCAAATAGACAACAGAGCGACCGCGCATACGCCTAAATCTGATTCTGGGAACAGTAAACTTGAAATGTGTAGTGGAGCGAAGAGTACGTGAAGGCAAGTAGGGTTGGGCCAAAGACTGGAGGTACTGTGGAGCTGAACCAGTCTTAATTCTAAACATATAGCTTAAGGCTTTGAACTGGATGCGATTCTCCACCTTGAGCCAGTGAAGGTTCCGAAGAAGGTCAGACGTAGAAGCAGTCCTGGGCGCCTGGCAGAGCAATCTGGCGGCCGCATTCTGGACAAACTGCAATCTTTGTATAACCTCCTTGTTGCAGCCCAGATATAAGACATTGCTGTAGTCAAGTCTAGATGTTATAAGGGCCTGAACTACAGTTTTCTGAGTGGAGAGGGGCAGCATCCAAAGAATCTTATTAAACCATTTAAGAATGGCAAAACAATTAGAGGACACCTTCACTACTTGTTGTTTCATTGATAACAGTTTGCATTTGTACAGCCAAAAGGCGAGAGCTTTGACAATGCTTGCTTTGTCTACATTCCCAGCAGATGTCATCTCAGTCTGGTAGGGCAGGGGTAGTTTATAATTATGTTTAGTTATTCTATTTCTCAGTATCTTGTTGATGGGGGAGAAGCAGTGTAGCTTGGTATAGGCTTTTCTTCTTCAGTGAGACCTGCTGGATGTGCTCTACTTGCCTTGTGCTGGACAGATCATATTGCTCAAGCATCAGAACAATGTTCTCTTGCATCTTACCTGTCATGTTTTGAGATGGCCTCGATAGCAATGGCACAGAAAAGACAGTTTTAACTTAAGAAAATGTGTAAAGCATTTAGAAGTACCAAAACAACAAAAAACGTCAAACACATAACACAATGAAGATCCACCCCTAAGTTATAAAAATATTGAATATTTTACACAACAAAAAGTCACCAAAATGACAAAAATTAAATTAATGGAGATGGAGATATGAATTTTTATATTTTTAGAAACAATAGTGCAAAGGACCAATTGGTCGTACTGGACCGGGACATTGGTAATGTTTATGGCTGGCCACAATGGAGCACTGGCCCGTTACAGAGATCAGGTTTGTCCTAGTCAGAATTTTTACCTTCTGGTTTAGTCTCTGAAAGGGAAGTCCCAAATCCTCAGCGAGGCAAGGCAGCAGACTGTAGTTAAAATGGGTTCCACAGGGCTGAATAATCATCAGACTAAGTCCTGGTTAAGCCATTGACTTCTGGCTGGAAAGCTCGAAGCGGGAGAAACTCAAACTTTGCACACAAATAAGGGCCTTTGCCAGCCAGATACATTTGGCGCTTTCGCGTGGTGAAGATTTCTATCTTCAGACTTAGTTACTAATTTGGAGCTCAGAGTCCTCCAGCAGGGCAAGACTGCAAGATGTAGCCAAACAGGGCTCTATGAGGCCACATACCATCTTCGTGGCATCTCACTTAAAAGGATTTGCTGCTGTGGAAATGTTCAGAGTGGGGCAGCCTGAATCTTTGGCCTATTGGCAATGCACCTTCATCATATTGATTTGGCAGGTTTGTCACAGTCTTCTGTCAGTTTTCCAGGCAAAAATCCTTGAAAAAGTTATAGCTTTTAGGGTTAGGCAGGAGGAGTGCCAGCAAAGGGTTCCAGGGCCACAGGAACAGCACTTGGGGGTCAGGACTCACTGCACAAAAAGCTACCAGCAGGTTCCAGGGCAGGTCCAGTTGTAACTTATCAGCTGGACTCTTTCAGGAAAAATGTGGCCTTCTTTTTTTTTGCCCCTGTAACTTATCAGGAGGACAGTCCTGGGTACAAGAGGGCGCAGGCCTAGCCCTTTGGGTTCTCCTCACAGGTCACAGAAGTAGGTGCAGTCCTTCTTCTGTCTTCCACAGGTCCAGTAGTGCTCTGAAAAAGGTACTGGGAGTGCCACATGACAGCCTCTGGGTGGAGGAAACTCCAGGCCACTCCCTATCCTATGCGGTAAAAGTTCCCAGGCATGAAACTACCCACTTTTGCAGCACTTCCTGTGTGTTTTAGTTTAAACTATCCCACTGTGCCCCTCTCTGCCTAAACAGCATGGCAGAACCTTTCTTCCTTTGTTCAGAGCTCCTTGTGTCCATCAAGAGGTGTGGCTTTAATAGTTGTAAAAACCTCACTTGTAGTCTCTCAAAAATGATTGTTGGGCAGCTCCTTTCCCACTGGGACTGGTGGTCGGCTGGCAAGCAGGAGAAATGAGGGTAGAGGCCCATCTGTGAGTTATGCCTAGGTCAAAGTAAAAATATATTGCCGAACACGATGGAGCACGTGTTGTATTCAAAGAGAAGATTGGGCCCAGTCTGCGCCTACCTTCAGACGTAAAAAGCATTTTGAAATCAATGCTCTGAGAAGGTAGAAGTTCAGTGGGACAGTACTGCAGGCAGTGTCCAAGGAGGAGACGTTATCGTCAGGGAGTGGCTGGACCAAGTCGTGCTGAAGGTTTCCATGTTCAGACTTAGTCTTTTTATTGTAAGTCAAAAATCTCCAGCGGGATGAGGCTGGAGGCTGTAGCAGATGAGGGCTTCATGAGACTGGATACCCCTTCTGTGAAGGATCGCTGAACAGGATCTACTGCGAAGTCAGGTCGGCCGGCGATGCACCTTGGGCAGATAGATGAGCAGGTTGGTCCCGGTCTCCTCTCAGAGCAGCTTTTAGCCAAATATTTTTTAAGTCTCAAGTTTTGTACATTGGCTATCTGGCATATTTAATACCACCACAAGGGTCCAGGATCGGAGGGGCACCACTTGGGGGAGTTAGGACTCACTCAGGTTGGGTCTAGGTATGGGTTCAAGGTGTTTGGAGCCTTTTCTGTCCCTGAGGCTCTGATCAGGAGACCAGCCACCTAGTCCTTGGGGTCCCTCTGGTTGTCCTGGGCTCAAGAAGTGGAACAGGGCTCAAACAGCAGGCTAGGCCTCTGAGGGTTCAAGACAGGCTTCAGACAGCAGAACAGTCCTTCTAGATGCAGCAGTAGGAGAAGTATCTAGAGAAATCATTTTGAAGTGCTTAAAGTTTCCTGTCTCTCCTGTCCTGGCTCCAGGCTGGCTACATGAACAAAGAAGAGGTGACAAGTCCTTCTTATGAAAGAAGGGCAGAGCCTATTGATTTGCAAGTGGGGTTGTGCCCAGCTCCAGCCCTTCCCATCCTGCCAGTGATGACCCATCCAGGCACATCTAATTCCTGTATTATGTGACCATCTGGGAGGAGTAAACAAAGTCCATCTGGCAACTACACCCAGTCACGAGACCCAGGAACAGGCTGCAGGCACCTAATAGCTAGGTCAGAAAAATGCCAACTTACTAAAAGTGGCGTTTTCTAAATTGTAATTTAAAATCTGACTTCGCCATTAGAGAGGATTTTAGAATACAATTTCTCAGGCACCAAAGATTAAATCTTTACCTGTTCCTAATCAAATGTTAGCACTTGTTAAAAGTAACAAGTCAATCCAATGTTATCCTAAGGGAGAGGCAGGCCTCACAGTAGTGAAAAACTCATTTATGAGTTTTCACTACCAGGACATGTACGTGCCCAACCTTTTAATTACAATGCACCCAAGCCCTTTGGGCTGCCTAAGGCCTACCTTATGGGTGGCTTATATGTAATGCAAGGGAAGTTTCAGGCTTGGCAAGGGGGTTAAGTTGCCAAGTTGAATTGGCAAACTGCATTAAGGCTGCAATGGCAGCCCTGGAGCATGCTTTAAGGGGCTACTTACGTGGGTGGTACAATAAGTGCTGCAGGCCCACTAGTAGCAATTACTTTATAGGCCCTTGGTATATGGCATACCAATTTACTAGGTACTTATAAGAAAATATTATGCCAATCAGACGTAAGCCAATTTTACCACATTTTAGGGAGTGAGCACAAGCACTTTACCACTGGTTAGTAGTGGTAAAGTGCACAAAGTCCTAATGCTAGCAAAAACAAATTCAGGAAAATAGGAGGTTAATGTTAAATTGATTGGGGGAAGAGCACACGAAGGCTGACAAGTTTAACATAAATCATACTCACTGCAACTGCAATGGCACATCTCATTCCCTAATTTCCTTCCACAACAAAATAAAGTTACTATGAGCCTAAAAATGAGTAATGGAGTGTGAAATTTGTGTAAATTGCATGTGTGTAACTTTGCGAAATTTGGGGAAATTACACAAAATTATGTGTAATTATGCAAAATGCTAAACTGGTGTTTGTTGCTATATTTTGACACAGAATGCATCCTTACATGCATTGAGGATGCATTTTACACTAAAAAATAATGCATAAAGCTCACCGTCATAAACCGGAGCTGCTCGTGCTCTGGTAACTTGTGGTAATTACACAACATGGCATAATTATATATGATATCAGGAATTTTCAGTAGCATGCGTAATGCGAAAGAACTGAAATTGCACAATATTACCCCAGGGTAAGCAATCATAATTTAGCAGGTCACTCATAATCCGGGATAAAGTTGGGAGGTTGACCTATTATTAACAAAAAATTCCAACATTTGATGGCCTGATTTCAAGCCTGTGATCATGGCTGAAAATGAAAACTCATGAGACTACAATTTATGAGGGAACATATGATATAATTTTGTGAAATTACTCTTATAGAGTGAAATGTGGCTTGCGGGTATCACATGTGACTTTTGCATGCAAGTGTGGAAACTGGTTTGAACAGAAAATGTCTCATGGTGAGACACTTTTGAGCAAGCGAGTCTTGTTCATGCAAAAAATTACCCACCATTACATAATGTGAAAGGTTGAAGAACCTCTCTTGAAAGAAAATTTGGTTATTTAGCGGATTTTGCCAGTATAAATATAATTTCATCCAGGCCTACAGTTAACTTCCATGAACCATGCCACATCCAGGTATATGTCAAAGAACAGTAAATGCTGTTAATCATGCATCACTAAGAGTACTATAAAAAAATCAGCGTTTGCCATGTGACAAATCCCAATTCTGAATTTCAAAGCATACCTGTTCTGATTGGCCCCCACTGTTGTGGCCTTCCCTGTTAGTGGACTAAATCAAAATACCTCATTAATATCTGGCTAATTCCATCTCCTAATGATACTTCTATCGCCTCAATTTGTTGATTCATTTTGCATGTCTGCTGTAAAACATAGAATAGAGATTGCAGACACTATCATTTACATGGATTGGATCTCCTTCTTCTGTCCGAAATTTGGTCAAATGAAACCTCTAAACCCCACATGGATTTACATATTCCATTATCTGTCTGGGCAGAGAAGGTAAAATTGGTGTGAATGGTGCAGTAATTTATAAGAAGGCTATTAATTCCCTGTTGCTACCCAACCTTCCAATGCCTTACTATAGAACTCAAATCTGCTACCAAAATGAATCTCATTGAATATCCACCAATAGAAACCAACATGTTGAATTCTGCATGGACCATATCACCGCACATGTAATCTCTACCAATAAAAAAATCTCAACTTGTTGGGGACTTTGCTGGGGTACTCCAGTGATTTCTTATTCTCTCATTATCTTCCTTCTTACTGTTCAATGGCTTGATTTAACATTGTCTTAAACCTACCTAATCTTACTGTTCAATGGCTTGATTTAATACTGTCTCAAACCTACCACATCATTGGAGCTATCCTAGATCTCATTATTTCTTAGAATTATTGCTTGTGAATGTAAATCTGGGTTAGGGTTATGACTAATATTATGGGGGAGGGCCAACATTACCTCCTTACAAACTCAAGAAAACAAGTTTTGAAAAAAAGTGTTGGCAGTCCCAAGTTCCACAGCCAATTATATAGTACATAGAGAGCTGTCCGTACCATATATCAGTGATTTTATAAGTACAGCAGGACTTACCTTTTGGCATGGGATTTGGACGAAAGATGAGACCAAGTTCACTAAGGACCTAATCATGTATTGCCTGGCCCTTGACTATAGTAGAAAATCCCCTGGTTAGAGTACATTTATACCCTTTTAAAATGTTGTAAGGTAGACCCTGACCAAAAGGAGCCATCGTTTATTCAGGATTATAGCAAAAGCCAGCTGAAGACAAGGCTTATTGCTTCTAGGGAAGGCGCAAGAGAAGTTGAAGTTAACTCAAAACAGAGCGTCATTACTTACTGTGAACACCCATCATTGACGGGCACCCAACCATATCTTATCACAGTTAGAAACACTCAGCACAGATTTTATCTAACGAGGCTTAGGCTTGGCACCCTATACTATATAATAGCATTCCCCAGACTGGGAAAGTGGTGTCATAATCTCCCGAATTGTCCGTGTGATGGTAAATCCCCTCAGTCTACGCTGCATTTTTTACTTTTTTGTAGTTTGTATAGGGACATTCGGAAATTTGTATTAAAACCACTCTTTTTAGCTAATAAGCTCTTTTATTATAAACATGCTTTTAATCACATCTGTAGTCTGGAAAATGATAAAATTATGAACGCAGTTATTATTTTTATACAAATGGCAATCAGGAGAAGAAAGGAGTACTCCCATTTAGAGGCCCTAACATATGAAAAACCTGACGATTGATCCTAGAAGCACTATTAACTCTTATTCTGACATATGCTATTACTTTGCACTTTACGCACTTTAGGAAAAACATATCCTGTTTAATCGATGTTTTGAATTTTAGAAGGTTTAACATTCTTTATCCTGATAAAAGCCATTATTTCGCACTTTATGCACTTTACCCAAAAGAGTTAAATGATCATGAAATATGTTGCTTTTAATTTGTATGGATTTAAAATGTTTTTAAAATGATTATCTCATATTTTAATCAAGCACTGATTAATTGTTCTTGTATCATCAATTATATATAGACTGTCTGTATGAAAGTAAAACATTTTTGATTAGAATGCTTTTATGGCTGTATGTTATGCACTGAATAAAGCTTGTTTGACTTGACTTGACTATTATTATCATAAATGACCTTGCTGATTCACTTGTATCCAGCTCCTCTGCTACTGGAGACCAGCATGCTAATGATGCTACTAACAACTTTAATGCCACTATTAATGATGATGTCAATTACCAGGTGAAACTGTAGTGGTGAAGAGAACCAAGTACAAATGGAAGGGGTACGACTGACTGAATACACTTGACCTCAACTGCTAAAAGAGCATAGAAAAACATTTGACTGTTCCTTGCTAAAATTCTTGAAAATCATGTCAATAACCAACTTAGTTTGGCAATGATAATAATGTTCTTGAATACTTTTACTCTGTTTTCAGAGTGGGTTATAAAACTGAACTATTCTGTAAATAATCAATGATACCGTTCTTATCTTAGATAATGGTAACTCCTGCTTACTAATATGAATTGATCTTCCTGCAGCATCTGATACGGTCACCCACAATATTCGAATTCAAACTCTGAATGTGCATATGGGTTTTGAAGCTACTGGACTTTTATAAACCCTATCTTGCTAACAACTCTCAACTGATGAAAATAGACAGTTTTCTCACAAGCAAAGTTTTAGACCTACAAGGTGTTTCTTAAGGATTTGTTCTAGACCCCACACTATTTACTCTTCACCTTAAATGTCTGGGGGGACACCATTAAAGAAGCCAGAATTTCTATTTCCGAAATGCAGATGGCATTCAGTTCTATCAGAAGCTTTAATCTCCTGCTGAAATCTTCTTACTGGCCCGCCTCTCTACACCTCACAGTCCTGGATGACTGTATACCATTTTAATTTCAACCCCCCCCAAAAAAAAAATCCTGCTCATCTCACCTTATTACTCCTAAACCCTATTCAAAATTGGCCTGACTCCACCAACATATTAGCTTGTACTCCAATCATTATTGACATCTCCATGTTTTTGGGATTTATTGATGACAAATTTGTTTTAACTTCCAAAAGCGTATCAAGAACCTAGAAAGAAATTCTAATCACCAACTCATGATTATTCACTGTTTGTCTTGGGTGTCTCTTGAGGACAGATTTACCTATAAACTTGCATGCTTTGTGCTGAAACGCCTACATTTGCATCACTTCTGCTTTTTGTCCAAGAAATTGTAAACCTCAGGGTGCTCCCGCCAACCCCACAGCTATGATATTATGCTTCTTTATACCCTGGTAATAAAACATATTTAATATGAATCAATCTTTCTCAGGATGTGCACCTAGAATCTAGGAATCTACCCCACTTTTATCTGCAACAACATTTATGTCACAGCTTTTTAAAAGAAAACGAAAACAATTCCTACATATATATTCAGCACAGGAACAACCTTTGGGCTCCTCTAGCTGTGAACCCCAGTGTGTTCCTAGTGTATGCCACATGTGTTTGATCAGAGTATAGCAGTATAAACTCTTCATGGTAAGTAGGCTCATATTAAGGTTGTCTTAAGCCCTTGTGGTGATCTTTCCTGTATGGAGGGGTTAGGTAGCTGTCTGTTATAGGGGGTGTGCAATGTGGTGTCCTGTCGCTGTTACTGTTACTCCTTCTTGTGATTTGTCAGCAGTGGTCCAAGCTTAACTGAGGGATCCCTTTGAGCCTTAAGTGGATTTGACATTTAGGTTTTGGCTACTCAAGGTATTCTTTTCAGTGGCATTCAAGTCTGCCAGGCCTCTGGGAGACCGGGATCCTTTTCCAGCAAAGCTTCTTTTTTGAGAGAATTTCCAAACCTATCAGTATTACGTCTGGGTCCAAGGTTTTGCCCTAAGGTGGTCATTACATTTCAAGAGGATCCAGACATTACCCTTTCTTACTTCTTTCTAAATCCTTCTTCTGAAGGGAAAATGCTTTTGCAGCTGCTTGATGTTAGTAGGACCGTTTGGATTTCCCCTTTCAAGTCTGCTACTTATCTAATTTGTATCTCTTTATCTACTCAACTGGGATGAAAGGCTTTGCCTTCGTCCCTTACTCGCTTGAATTCAAGGTTGTTCAACTTCTGGAATATCTGTGATTTAGGGTGTCTTGATTCAGAATATTTGTTGTGCTGCCACATGTGTGACTCTTTCTTCTTCTTCATTAACTTCTCGCTGTAGATTGAATGTTATCAAAAAGAAGTCCCTGGAATTTGGGACAAGGTTTTGTCAGCAAATATTCCTGATTAAGTTCTCTGGCAATTACACTCTGTCATAAATTTCTATGAGCAAAATTACTTCAGGAGTCTGTGAACCTGATTCGCAAACTGCATTTTGAGGTACCTAAAGTACTACACAAACTCACAATGTTAAGTGCTTCTGGGTCTTCTGTGTCAGACATATTTTGAAATGGAATTCATAGAGGGTAACATAATGGGAATACTCCTTTGAAAAGTTCAAGCTTGCTCCGATCACACCTAGCTTGGACCTCTTGCCAATTAATACATCTCCCACTGACTATAAAATGACCCAGCTGTTTAAAAACATTGGCTTCCCAAAATCGTAAATGGCTGTTCTGGATTTGGAGGGGCAGGCTTTTACATTCTGCAAGCTGCAAGTACTCGAACCCTGTTGAGTGATTCTTCATGAAATAAAGTGCATGGAGTCTGGTACGATATTCCTGCAATGTCTTGTATCTTGTTTTCTTTGGAAATTTAGCTGTTTTTATAAAGACCGGGATCTGAGATCCGGCTTCCTGAACCATCTTGTCAAGAAAGAAATTATCGACAGACCCCTTGCAGTCAATTATGCGCACTATTAAATAAAAAAAAGCAGCTTCATAGTACGTACAAACCTGTGGAAGTGCAAGCCCTCCCTGATTAATGCCAAGTTGAAGCACAGGAAATTTTAACCTCAAAGCTTGTTTGTTCCAAATAAACTGTTGAACAGTTTTTTCCAGTTCTTTAAGATATACAGCCAATACTTAGGGGTTACCTACTCAGCTGAGGAAGATAGTCCCAACCATCATGGATGTCTCAGGTTAGGAGGTGTGCTGGGGTCTCTGGGTATGCATGAGAGTACTACTCAGGCGCACCATTAAATAAGAACCCAATCTACCAATTTTTGCTGCACCATGTCGTACGGTTTCCACTTTACAGTAGGAACTGTTCGATTGATGGACAACATAAACATTGGGATGGTGACAGACTGATTCCATGCACCCCCGCAGGATATGTTGGCCTATAGACCTGCTAGCTCACAGTGCCACCATAAGTGTCCCTAAACCTGGCATGGTAACACATGGTTTGCACAACCTCAGAACATGACAATCCTGACTCTCCAAGGAATTTTGGTAACAGATCTAAAACCTTTTCGCTCAGTCATTCGTGCTCACTTAGAGAGATACACAAGGAATACACAAAGGGGCATTTTCAATATTTATTGGACCACTGTGATCCTTGTATAAAATAAATGCACTGCAATGATTAATAGACAGAAGCAGATAAAAGTGATTAGCAATATAAGGACGGTGAAAAAAATGAACGATTTCACCATCATGCTAAAACAGTGTATATAAGCTGGCATATAAGTACTGAGTATAGTATACTCCTACTATGCACTCCCCAACCTATTTACCTAGGGTGGGTGTTCTGACAAGAATCCTCTACTGGATGATCTAAGTCCCCATAACCTGAAGGCAGGGTATGTAGGACCCCGTCTTGGTCATAAGTTGGACATGCCTCATCACAGAAGGTAAACAGGAATCAGCTGGGTTGAGACTACGATACAGAGATGACCTCACAATGACAGCAGAGTTTTCCTCTAATTTGAGCACATAAATGCGTATGTATTTATAATAACATCGTCCATGCTTCCATGTCAAAGCTTCATCCGGGCTGACATTGTTTAGTGTCTCTGTGATAGCCCTGTCACCTCATGGATGAACAATAAACAATAACATTTGCACAATGTGTTCGGAAACGATTCGGTCGACACAGACGAGATCTTCGCATCGTACTTGGTCGTTCGGAACGAGGGACGATTCGGTCTGAAACGTAGGCTCCGAATCGGATTTGCTCGTTCCGGAACCCGTCTGGAGGCCTTCCTAGCAAGATCGTGCTCAGGCCCTTAGTTGTAAGGTGGGAGGGACCAGGGTGAGTAGCTGGAGAACAGGGAATACTAACTACTGAATTGGAGGGGTTAAGGAACGAGTAAGGGTGGGTTTAGGGTAGGAACAAGGAGGGTTTTAGCGAAGAGTAGACACCCACCAACAAAATGATAATCCCATTGCTATTCACAAACACACTTCTAAAGTTACTACAGCCATAAATGCCAGAAATGGCCCAAAACGAGAATAAATTTACTTCAGCTCAGACCTGGAAAAAAAACAGCACCACACATGGTCAACCACTGGTCCTGCAACACCCATAGAAAATAATGGATACAGGGACAATAGAACCCCAGAGGAAATAATGTTTAAATAAATGTATTTATTTTGACTTTATTTTAAAATATATATAAATGAATTTATTTTGACTTTTTAAAAAAAATATAAACGTAATATTTTGTTGAAAAATATATAAATAGAAAATACATATTATTTCATAATCGATTTTAAAAACCTTTTTAATTTAAAAATAAATATAACTTTAATTTTGTAAAATAGTAATTGCATTCATTTTAATTAATTATATATTGTTTTGTATTTTTACTACATGATAAATAAATGTAAACATTTTACTTTAGTAGGCACTGTTTAAAAAAAAAAAAATCATTCATTTAATATATTTATATTAACTAAGGGGCTCATTACGATGGCGGGCGGAAGCACAACCGCCATGCTGGCGGATGCAAAAACCACCAGTTACCGCCGGCACGCAGCAGTCCACACGCCCGCCCAATTACGATGCGAAAAGTAGGCCAAACACCGCCGGCAAGCCAGCAACACCGTCCGCCATCAAAGTGCGCCCGTACACGTAGCGGCGCAGCACAACTGACACACACCGTCCGACGAAACACGTCCCGCCCGGCGCATAAATTACGATGCCGCAAACAAACGGCTCCCACGGCCAAGAGATACCGTACGACAAACCGAAGCGGTAACACCGACGCCGAGCACGGACAACGAAGAAGCGGCTCCCCCGAGCATGAATCCAGCACTGCAGGCCCTCCCCATGCTCCTGCTGATGCACCACCAAGGACGCAACGTACCGCGGAGACGCAGGTAGGCACACACACAACAAGTGCACGCAAACAGCGCACACAGTGCAAGGGCGGAAAAGCGGACAACCCCCACCAGCGCGTGTACACTACACATCCACCATTGCATCCACATATGACACACAGGCCAAATCGTAACATCGCGTAACACATGTGTACACACCACCTGGGACTAGGAACCAACGACCCCGTCACGGCCCCAAAGCGGCGATGACGCTGCCACACATGCGCACAACGCAGAGGCCAACCGCAGCGCCATGCATGCGTCGCACACAGACACAGGGACACAACCAAGCAGCACACACATCAGCCCCACCCCGAACGCACATGACACGTGACAGGCCTGCCACAGACATGTCCCCAACGCCCAATTCACGGACAACACCCAACGCCACACAACCGACGCACACATGTCAGTGAAGACACGCAACAGCAGGACACACCCCAGTGTAACAAACATGGCGTAGCACACAGCGGCGGCAACACCAACTAGGAGAAGCAGGGCCCCTTCGGGAAGAGGAACGCCAGTACCACACTGAAACACCCATACCACCCTGCACATATGAACAAGACATATAAAACGGAACACCAAAGAGCCCGGGGACCGACAACAGGTGGCCCAAGAATAACATTCACACACAAGGCCCAACGCAGAGCGGAAAGGCAGCCTGCCGCCCACACAAGGGAGAGCAGACAGCACTGAATGACCTTCCATTCCAACTCCGAAACCACAGCCCTACGACAGAAGCCGGTGAATACAGCCATTGTCCAAGAATAGACCAACACAGGCATGCCGAGGAGACCGACCACAGGGCAGATAGCGCATATCACAGAAGCACACAACGGACGGGGAAGAAAGAAGAAAACACTCCCCCATGTCGGCCACATGCAAGTTAATTGGAAGGAGTCACACATCACTGACCTTGAACTGTCTGAGAAGCATGTGGGAAGAGGGCCCGTGTCCTCCAAACAAGCCAACAGAACACAAGTCCTGTCTCCCTACGACTACACAGAGCTCACAGCAACCTCGGAGCGTGCACATTGCAGACTGCACACACAGCCGGAGCACGCCACCACAACGCACCGCTGCGAAATGGCAACCGCAACACACCTACCCAACTACGCCGAACAGCTCAAGCTGTACAAAACCAACCTGTTTCATACATTGGGATGCGATCTCCTGTCCCTGCTGAACGTAAGTTACCAACTGACTTACCGCATCACATTGTTCAGCTGCGTCATGCCCGTCTTCTACTGTCGGAGGTGTCCCTACCAGCATCCCGTGGAGATATGCCTCTCCAACCCGGCATGTCTGAAGGCAGACCTGCTACCACTACTCCTCCCTCTGGACGCACACGACAGGGCCTGCTCTGCCTATGGGGGCATGGCGTATGTGGCCAACATCGCACCCGCACTGAAATGGGACCACTGTGCCTCCACTCGACGGATCATCGAGAACAGCTACATCGAATGTCACCCAGCATGCCCCATCATGGTCCTCCAAGGGACAACTTACGAACAACACCTTGACAGCCACCATCCGCTACATTGGCTGGCAAACATGTACACCACCAATGACATGGAAGCCCTGCTGGACGGCATCGCATACCTGACAACCTGTAAATTCGTCGGACCACAACGCAGGTTCCCCGATTGACCTATGATGTCCAACCCCGCACCCATGCTTAGCTTCCGCACGGACTGGCCAGTCACCACCACAACAGCCATACCAAACGACCGGCAACTGTAACCACACCATCAACGACATCGCCATGACATCGGATATGACCGGGACATGCACACTGTTCCCCATCACATCCAGGAACACCGCATGCATCGTGGGAGGCAGTGGCATGGGCTCTGTGTATCGCACCCACATGGACGGAACTGCACGAACAACCAGGACACGACATGGATCCAGCGCCCATGGACACACACACCGCTCAGTGGACATGAATAGGTCGCCTGGAGTCTGTGGGTGCTGCACCCCTCCCACCCCCGCCCCGGGAATCCCATACCAGGACCTTTGCATGGACGACAAGTGCATACAACAACAACACGACCCCAGTGACTGTGACATGTCCAGTAACCACCACAGTGCAACAACAAGTGGCACGCCGCTGCATGCACGCAAGCACATGCCCTGATGTCATCTCACATGCACGCGTGCATGAGGAACAACCGCAGCAAACCTGTCACATGGAACTGAGATGGACTGTGCCCATGATGCCAAGCGGTCTGGTAGGCTACATGTATACCGTCTGTGTCAAAGTCCGCAGCTCCGCAGCTATACGTAAATGTACATTAGCACAGCCTTGGCCAAGCAGATGTCACTCTGAAGCCCACATCCCACATGCAACAGCCAATCACATGTAACCCCACACCCTATCCCATTTGCAATCAGGCTCAGTATATCCTCAACATGTATTCCGCTGCCAGTAGTGTCCACTATACTGCATCACAGAGGACAGAAGACTCAATATAATGTTTGAAACCAAAACTGTCTCCGCTGACTCATTTCACAAGTACGAATGAGAGAGGATGAGAGTATGTGAAGTACACGGCAGTCGTGACATGACCATGTAGTCCACTGGTATTGGATGTCAACGCAAATGAGTAGCACAACTGTGGAAGACACACATGTGTCGTGTGAAGTCGTATGGACGCAGTGCTCAGGTGGGTGGGTGTGACGGGTAGATGCGCACATGCCAAGTTGGAGCACGCCGTGTCGGGAGGGGTCATGAACAGTACACCACCGCTTCCCTGGGCATTGTGAGAGGACACCTGTCGGGGGGAGTGAACACGTGTGTGCACAGCAGCCGGGCACACGTACAAAGCGGTACCAGGCGCACCTCAGCCCACCCTCTGTGGACAAGCTGGATCCTGTTGTGCGCCCGCCATGCCCCTTGACAAGGCACACACAGCCCCAGTCAACCAGGTGTAACCCCAACATAGTCAATCCGCACAGGCGATACAGGGCACGGGATGGCAGTGGAGCATGGTGTGTGAGAGGTCTCCTCGCGCTCCTCCTGGTCATATCACGCAGGCAATAGAACCTCAACGTCTAGCATGGCACAAGTCAAATGGAAGTGTAGGGGGACGCACCACAGCACGAGCAGCACTGACGTCACGGGAGGTGGCTCGCACCATCCCATCCATTGCCCATTATACCAACCACGCCACATGCCATTGCGACTAAGTGCAAGCGCGTGCGCCACCACCCCGAGCCCTCCCCAGAGAGGCCAAAGAGTGAATGTGTGGGCCATCAGTCACAGACGGACGCGGCATGGCCGCAAGGGCAGCCACAGCCACTGGGTGTCGCAGGTGGCGGATCCGGAAGGCGAAGACTGTGATGCATAGTCCATGCAGGCCGGGTCTCCATTTGGGGCACCACGCAGGTGGACGGCGTCCCGCAACACATCATACCCTGAGACAGCCCACTCGTGCAACTGGACCCACACATACACTCCTTGCCCTCTCTGGTGCGAGCTTGGGGCTGCCTGTGCAAGCGCTAGCCTCGCAGGTGAGCATGCATATTGGGGGAGCGAGGGGAGGACATGAGGGCTGGGGCGAAGATGACTGTATCACTGTCAGTTAGTACAAGGGATGACCCAGATGTGGAAAGGAAGAGACGTGTCCCGTGTGTACTGCAACTAGTCGCCAATCCAACTACCCCCATGTCCGGAATGTAAGCCCGCACCTAGGCCCGCCCATCCGCCACATCGAACATACCACCAGCACGACAACCTTCCCATTCGAAACACTGACTGGGGGTGGCGACCAGTGTACAATCATGTGTAGCCTACCCACGCGTACATGTGGGCCCTCCATGATCCATGTCACCTGCGGCAAAGTCATGACATGCGCAATGAGGGAAGTGAGGAGAGCTGTCCGCCCCACGCGCAGAAGGTGCATCAGCTCCACAGACCCAGCAGCGAGTCCAGCAGGGGTCACATGTGCAGGGGCAGCTGTGCCTGGTGTGAAGGCACATGCATATAGACAGCACATCGACCAATGTGTAGTCTGCCCACATCTACAGTCCATCATCATGCGGACATAGGAATTGAACACAGGGCAACACATCTTAGTGGGTGCACCCACCGTGACCAACAATGCGCAATCATCGACGTACCCGCCCTGTGCATGGCCCCCCACCCAACGGAGGCACATCCAGTGCCACCATCCCACACACACAAGCCTTCCACGGAACATGCTGTGTCCAATGGTCAGTACAGAGTCAGCGCCCATCTGGTGGATCCTGAACAGGAGACACATGCACACACATGCCAGCTCCCACTATGTACGTCTGCCACCTGGCACGCGCAATGTAACCTCTCACCTGTGACGTGTGACTGCAAGCACACAGCCGTCTTGGCATGGGGCTGTCAATGTGGACACCTGTCAATGTTTCGGGAGGTGTGATCCGTACAGTGCTGTACATAGGGTGCAGTGCTGACACCTACTACTGTCTCATATCCCCTCGTGCCACAGGTCCCACTTGTTTTGGCCGCTCAGCCTGTGCCCACATCGTCGTCGTCGTGTGCCATACTCATCCAGCCGCGGAAGCAGTTCCATGCTCAGCAGACATTCATGTTGCCGTGGCGTTGCCGCTTGACGGATATGCAGTCAGTCCCCATCAGCACGCCCCGCAAGTCATTGGGGCCTAGATCCCCATGTGCATGCACATGGCAGTGGTTTGTATCACTAGCCATTGCCATTGTTGGGAGACCTGTGTAAGTGTATTGTGGCCGTGCCGTCCCAGCTTGACAGCTGGGCTGTGGCTCATGTGCTTGCTCAGTCATGTCAGTGATGTGTATGCGAAATTGCTATGTGTCGTGTTGCTTTGACATGTGTCCTCTGCCATTGTCCCTAGGCGGAGACCGAACATTGACCGCCCATACCAATTGCTGGCGGACATGGACGATACAGAGGTTATTAGGAAGTTTCGGCTGGACAGGCCAACCCTGCATCGACTGTGTGCCATGTTAGAACCCCATCTCCGTCCCCGCAGGGTGTATCCGTCTGCTGTCACCCCCACGGCTAAGGTGATGGCCGCCATGCATTTCTTCGCCACTGGGTCATTCCAGCACACAGTGGGCATTGGAGGAGGGATGTCCCAGCCCATGTTCAGCAAGGTGCTGAGGGATGTACTGGCAGCCATGATGCTGTACCGAAACAGGTACATCCGCTTCCCCAGGGCTCGTGAATTGGCGGCAGTGAAGGGTGCATTCTATGCCCTTGGCAGAATCCCACACGTCGTTGGAGCCATTGACTGCACACATGTCGGCCTTGTTCCACCACAGGTCACTGAGCACCTGTACCGCAACAGGAAGCACACGCACTCCCTGAATGTGCAAGTGGTGTGCCTTGCGGACATGGTGATCACCCACGTGTGTGCAAAGTTCCCAGGCTCGGCCCATGACGCACACATAATGCGCAACAGCATCTTGCCACGACTGATGTCCAATATGCAACAGGATCGTGCCTGTATTGTCGGTGAGTATGTGGAGTGGTGTAGCGTGCTGGTTGTGCGATGCTGTCCCCTGTCCAGTTGGAATTGCAACGGTTCTCTGTGTCCCTCACACCCAGGTGACTCTGCGTACCCGAATGGGGCATGGCTGCTCAGTCCATTGAGGAATCCTCGCACCCCAGCAGACGATCGCTACAATGAGGCACATGGGAGGACCAGACGTGTGGTCGAGCGTACCTTTGGCCTCCTCAAGTCCAGGTTCAGGTGCCTGGAACGCACCGGGGTGCGCTGGCGTACTCCCCACAGAAGGTGTGCCGGATAGTGGTGGCGTGCTGCATGCTGCACAATCTGGCCATTCGGAAGCAGATCCCCCTCATCGTGGATGACGGAGATCAACCAGGGCCCCAGCCCGCAGACCAGGACAGCTCGAGTGAGGAGGACAGCGGAGAGGAGGAAGCTGGTAATGTGCGGCAGCAGCTCATCGCCCGCTACTTCACTTGACGGTGAGTGTCCATGTACGACGGCTGATGTGGCTGTATCTGTGCAGGTGTGTGTGCTGTGTCAGGGTGGCCGTTTGTTCACTGCATGCTGTGTGTCAACGCTCCATGGCCAGGGTAGTATGCCACTGTTGGTGGCTGTGGCATTGTGCCCTATTGCTCTGTGCGATGTGTGTACATTGCTTGTAGTTGTTGACATGTACTGTGTGATGGGTGTGTGACACACTCATTGAATGTGCTCCTGTTCTGTCTCCCACCCCTAGGTCCCTACAGGCCCTCCGGATTCAATTGCCATGCCACGCATCAGGTGCCTTTCCGCCCAAGGTGGCCGTTGTATTCCGTACAAATAAAACACAGGGCACAAACAGCAGTTAGTGTAAAAGGTGCATTTATTACAAACTGTGACATGTGATTGTGTGTAAGGTGATGACAAAAGTGGTGCGTGCAGTGACAATGAGCTGTCGGTCATGGCTGCGTGATGCTCAGGGTGTACCCAATGGTTCTATGTCCATAGTCCAACACACACATGCCATCCAGATGGCTGTGTGGAGTGGGATCGTAGTCCAAGTCAATGCAGTGGCTGGTCAAGGAAGGCTGGCGGAAGGCTGGCTGGCTGCCTCACTTGCGTTTGGAGCGTGCGAAGTCCTCCCGGGAGATCTGTTTCCACTTCGGACGGCCCCTTCCACGTTTGCGAGGGGGTGCCTGCTTGCGACATGCTGGTGGTTGAGGTGTGCTCACTGGCTGTGGACGCAGGGGAACTGGACACTGCTGCTCCACCCTGCGCCCCGGCAGGTGGTGGCGGAGGGGGAGCTGCTGTCCCTGGCTGTGACCTCACCGCCACCACCAGCTGGCCCATGAGGTCCACGAGTTGGCCCATACGGGCGTCCATGGACCTCAGCACCCCCAGCACCTCACGCGTGTCTGAAGCAGACCGGACCCATTGTCCTTGGGCCTCTTCATAGGCCCCAAGGACTCTGGCCATTTGAGGCAGGGCATGGCTCCCAGGGGAGGCTGGCGTTTCCCTGACCCTGCTCCTCCTACCAGTCCTGCTGCCACCGGCCTGCCCACTAGCCACATTGCTCACCACGGTCCTCGCTGTGGCTCCCAGGGTGGATCCAGTCGGCCGGGCCACCACCTGCGCTGGGGCTGGTGCCAGCGAAGACGTGGTGGTGGTGGCGGCGGTGGTGGTCGGTGCGGCGATGGTGGCGGTTGCGGCAGTGGTAGTGGCCACAATGACCGTGGGTGTGGCCGCAACGACAGTGGCAGCAGGGGGCTGGGAATGTTCAGCAGCCCTGGATGATGGGTTGGTGGGTAGGAGGGGTCCTGGGGAGCGGCTGGGCCCTGCCACACCAGATGGGCCTGCTTGGTGGTCCGTGTCCGAAGAAGAGGACAGATCCTCCAGATCCGTGTGTCCTCGTTGGGGGCTTGTAGGCTGGCTGTGCTGGCTGCTGGCTCCATCCCCAGCATCCAGCAGTTCGTCACCTGTGGAGAGAATGAGATTTGTTATTGTGTTGCACCTGGCGAAGTATGTATTTGTCGTCTGACATTAACAGTTCGTGCAATCTCGTACATGGGTTTCCCGGAGGCGTGTGTGTGGCTGTAGCATCTGTAGTTGTGTGTGCTTGGCAATGGGACTGTGTGCTGTGCACATGTGGCATGGGACGGATTGGCCATGCCGATGGGTGTGTTGCTGTGCCCCTACTTATTGTGACTCTGGTGTATGCGGGCTCCTGGCCCATCCTGGGTCTGGTTTGTACTTTGCTTTTGGTGTTCAGATGGGACGCTTAGGAACGCATATGGCAACATGGGGGCCATGCCCCAGATTCGCATTTGGGAGGGGATATGCTTTTGGGGTTCAAATGGAACGCTTAGGAACGCATATGGCAACATGGGGGCCATGCCCCAGATTCGCATTTGGGAGGGGATATGCTTTTGGGGTTCAAATGGAACGCTTAGGAACGCATATGGCAACATGGGGGCCATGCCCCAGATTCGCATTTGGGAGGGGATATGCTTTTGGGGTTCAAATGGCACGCTTAGGAACGCATATGGCAACATGGGGGCCATGCCCCAGATTCGCATTTGGGAGGGGATATGCTTTTGGGGTTCAAATGGAACGCTTAGGAACGCATATGGCAACATGGGGGCCATGCCCCAGATTCGCATTTGGGAGGGGATATGCTTTTGGGGTTCAAATGGAACGCTTAGGAACGCATATGGCAACATGAGGGCCATGCCCCAGATTCGCATTTGGGAGGGGATATGCTTTTGGGGTTCAAATGGCACGCTTAGGAACGCATATGGCAACATGGGGGCCATGCCCCAGATTCGCATTTGGGAGGGGATAGGCTTTTGGGGTTCAAATGGAACGCTTAGGAACGCATATGGCAACATGGGGGCCATGCCCCAGATTCGCATTTGGGAGGGGATATGCTTTTGGGGTTCAAATGGCACGCTTAGGAACGCATATGGCAACATGGGGGCCATGCCCCAGATTCGCATTTGGGAGGGGATATGCTTTTGGGGTTCAAATGGAACGCTTAGGAACGCATATGGCAACATGGGGGCCATGCCCCAGAGTCGCATTTGGGAGGGGATATGCTTTTGGGGTTCAAATGGAACGCTTAGGAACGCATATGGCAACATGGGGGCCATGCCCCAGATTCGCATTTGGGAGGGAATATGCTTTTGGGGTACATGCTGTGAGCCATGGGTGCCGAACGTGACATGTGTTGTGGCAGCATGACAGTGCATGGTTTGAGGTGTGTGCATGCTTGACATGGCCTGCATATTTGCTGTCTGTTGTGATTACTGGACATGGCATTGGACGCATCGTTATGAGTGAGTGATGGTTGTGTGCCAGCCAACGTATTGCAGTTGTCCCATCTCCTTGGTGTGCGTGCTGCCCTGTGCCATGTGCATCACTGCAGTGCTCGGGGGGTGTGGCCCATGTTGTGTGTTGTTGCTCACAGTGTGTCGTGCGCTTCATTGACTTCTGGCACATGGTTGGTCATGGGCATGTATCTTAGCGTGACTGCTGTATGTGTGGCAGCTGTGCGGATGACATGCCTTTCATGAGACTGGGGCTGACGGATGGGATGGATGGTATGTTGTATGTGCATGGTGTGTCTGTGTGTTTGATGGGTTCAGTGGTGTTCGTGTGCATTTATGTTGTTCCGCTCTGTTGCGTCTAGTGTTGTTTGTCTTACATATGCGTAGTTGTGGGGTGTGTGGTTGACAGGCAGTAGGGGCTACATGGACAGGACTTCAATGGTGTTTCGGTTGTGTGTGATGAGTTGCACAGTGGCTGCCGTGTGGTACTATATTCAGTGTGGCTTGTGCATGCAGACGTGGCTCCTTGGGTGTTGCTATGTCTGTGATGGGTCATGTGGGGTGTGAGTCTGTTGTTCATGTCCGTGTGCACATTGTTCACTTGTTCGTGACGGTGGGCAGTGCTGCGTGTTCGTCTGCTACGTGACATGTCCCATGTGTTGGTCGTGTTCCGGTCCTCATGCCTCCAGTAATCCAGCCCTGTCCAGTTTCCCACCTGCAAGTTGTTCGTGCGTGCACTGTACTGGATGCCACATGGCTCTAAGCGGGGGTGCTCCATGTTGCAGGTCTGTGGGGGTGGGGGTGTTGTGGGTCGTGGTGGTGGCTGGACACCCACTGACACCGATTGCTGTGGACCGTGATGTCTGCCTTTCGGCTGTCGTTGTGCACTGCGGTGGCTGACACGTGGCTGTGGGGTGTGGGGGATGCTCCTCCTTGCTGTGCTGTGGGACTAGGGGCCTGGTGTGTGTTGTACTTGGGCTGTCCACCGTCCCACCCACTGCACTTTGTGTTCCTGCCACTTACCTGTTACTTGTCGGTTAGTGCAGCTGTGGCGGACACATGGGTGTGGTGGGTGCTCGTTGTGGCGCTTCTGGCATATTTGGGGACCTGTTGGTGGTTACGTGGCTGGCTGAGTGTACACATGTCCCCACGTATGTTACAGTTGTTCGGTTTGGGCTGTGTGTGGTGGTGTCTGTTGCATGTGTGTGTGATGTGTTGTGTATTGTGTGCTGGACATGGGGGTGTTTGTCCCTGGGAGCTGTGGCATGGTGGTAGTGCATGTGAGTACATAGCGGTGTGCTGGTATACATTAGTTTGTACTTACCAGCCTCCACTCCCCCTGCTAATCCGGCGAGGATCTCCGGATGTATTATGACTCGCACCTTCTCCTCCCACGCTTTGAAGGTCTTGAAGAGCGCGGGATTCCCTCCGCCAGTGACGGCAGCCAGCTCTCTGTTTTTGCCCTCCTTCTTCTTGACCAGGCTCTTGACGTCATTCCAACGTTTGTTTATTTCTCCTCTGTTCCTGGGCAGGGTCCCGACTGCATTGACCTGGTCTACGATCCGGTTCCACATTCTGTTTCTGGTGGCTAGTGGTGTGTGCTGGACCATGTTCCCATAGATTTGTGGGTACACCTTGATGATCTCGTCGACCATGACCGTCAGCTCAATGGGCGTGAACTTGGGCATTCTTTGTGGTGCCATGGTGTTTGTGGTGCTGGTGCGGTGTGTGTTGTGTAATGTGCAGGGGGTTTGTGGTGCAGGTGTTTGGTGGTGGTGGTGGTGGTGGTGGTGGTTGTGATGTGTGCATTTCTGTGGTGTGCTGCTGTCCTTGCTGTGTCACTGTGTCCTCTCCTCTCCTCTCTGGTTTGCAATGTAGCAAGGGGTTGTGGTCTGTGGGAGTGCTGCTTTTGTACTTACCTATGTGGGTGTGTCCTCATGGTCTGTTGTTTTCAGGTGTGTTGTGTCTGGGGTTCTGGCCTTTGTATTTTTTGTTTGTCCGGGGGGTGTTTTCGGGATGTGTACTGTGCTTGTGTATTTGTGCGTGCCTTGCTGTGTGGACTTGTTGGCCATGTTGTGTGCTATTGGTTTTGTGAGCGGATGGTTTTTGTGCAGGTACGTGGGCGCCATGGCTTCTGCCGTGTCGATTCTCATCGGCGTTGTTTGCGCTGGCGGGCGGTATATTTGTGGTTTTCCCGCGCTCATGGCGGTGCGATCGTAATTTCACGTGCGGTGTGTCGGCCGTGAGGGCGGGTGGTTTTGTGTTGTTGTGCGTGTTTCCGTCCGTGGCGGGCGGTTTGACTCCGACTCGGACGTTGGCGGGCGGTATTTTGTGTGATTTTCCGCCGATGGCGGTTTTCGGTTTGTGTAATCGTAATGGCGTGGTCGGTGTTCAGACGGTGTGTGCGGGCGGATTTTTGCCGCTTCCATGCCTGGCGGATTTTTTACGCCGGGTATCGTAATGGGCCCCTAAGTATTTAATTCAAAATTAACCAAGTAGTGCTACAGCATGTTTTCACTTTTCTTCATTTAAAATAAATATACATATTATGTACACTAATATTTACCAGAAAAGAAGTTTACTGTTTATTTTAATGCTTAATAAACTTTTTACAGTTTCCCTGTATGTTACCGTATGGAGATCTCCACCCCAGTGGCAGAGATCTCTACCTACATGGGAAATGTTACTAGTAATAGCTTTAAACTTATAAATTTGGCTCCACCCCCTATTTCAGGGGTTGGAGACATGTAAGTCTACACTTTGTAGTAAATTTACTCTCAGAAATGTGCCAATTACATATTGATAATCTTCATTTCTCTAACCTTAATCCTTAATGATTGGTAATAACAGGACAAGGTGATGGTATCCTTTCCCTTTATAGTCTCCTTTAGGTGGAGAGACATAGGAAACAGGTACAGGTGTAAGGGAAGAATATGTATGTTTTACTTAATTGAGAGTGGGCTAGGTCACATGGTGCTTAGGGGCACGGGGTGGACTCACCTCAAATTATGAAATTTCTGGGATGAGGAAGGCAATCAGCGCAATGAAGGTTATCAATAAATAATTGACATATTACCCCTCCAGAACATATATTGATGGACTCATGTCAAAAGAGATTATTCACACCTACCCCTTTTCACACCATCCCTATCAAGGCATTTTCTTTTTTTGAGGTCTCTTGCTACTTGAGATTTATTGATATAATCTTATTAAATTTACTTCTCCCCTCAGAAATACATTTTGATATTCTATGCATTGGTGCACATCTTTCAAATCAATTTAAATGCTAGACTAACTGAAAAATAATTACTCCTGCTATATTTCTTTTTACAAGTGTGAGAGAGGGGATTATTAATTGAATTGGATGGTGGTCCTCTTCAATTATTAATGGCACAGTTCTTTACTAGGTCCACTTAGGTACCTGTAGCACAGACTCGGCAGGCTTAACATAGGAGAAATATGTAAAACATTTATCAGTATCAAAACAATTAAAAAGTAGAAAACACAACATAACAGAAATCCCAAATCTATTTACAAAAATAGCGAAAGTGTAAATGAGCAAATAGACATTAATCAAAATTAGACGTAAAGAACTAGGGATATGATTTTAAAAAATTGAAGTTGTTTCTAGTGCCAAAAATCACAAAGTGGCAACCATGGGTATCTGGTCATGCTAGGTGAGGTCAAAGTCAAAGGTTAAGGCTGACTGCGATGGAGTGTGGATCAGACAGGGACCATGCTTGTCCCAATGGAAAGTTTACCTTCTGACTTAGGACCTGATTTTTATCTTGGTGGTATGAATACTCCATTGCAACGGCGATGAAGTATCAATACCGCTAAGACTGTGATCTTCCCACCCAATTTAAATGCGGGCGGACCTTTGGTTTAATCATGGTGGAGACTACTCCATCTCTGCTGTGATTAAACCCCTCCAATGGCCAGGCAGAGTAAGGGCAGTCAGATGTTGAAATTAGAGGTCAGTTTTTACCGTCTTCACCACCATGGAAACCCTGAATGTAAAAGGCAGTGAAAACTACAAAATGCTCCCTTCGCCATGGGAGAAGACTCTCATGGTGAGGAGAGCATTGTCTTTTTTATTTTCAAAAAGAAAATACCACTTTAGGATTTTCTTTTTGAAAAAAAAAGGAAAACAATTTGCCATACCGCTCTGTCATATCTGATGGAACCGTGCCTCAAACTTCAAAAAGCATTCCCAGGAACTGCTGTGATGGTGATTCTTGGCAATGCTTTAAGAAATGACTGCCAGCTTGGCAGTCATTTCATAATTTAGCGGATGGAGGTACAGTCAAGGCAATGGAGTAAACTATTCCATGACCCTTACTGCCAAACCTCAGTCTGCAAATTTTAAATCGTCCCCATAATCTTTTTTCTGGAGAAATTCCTAGTGATGAGGTCGTCGTCATGTCAGGATACCAACTGGATCTAAAGTGGGACTCTTTAATGGTGGATGGCTGCGATGCATGACCTCAGTTGGAGCCTCTGCATTGGTGGAAAGCTCGAGGCTCTTGACGTCGAATGCTGGAAAACTCAGAGCAGGCAAAGCCCAAAGATCAGCTCTAGGAGGGCGTCTATGGTGGCGGGTACTGCTCGACGTTGCTCTCGGTGAATTCCTCTACAATCAGAAAAAATTCTGGAAGTCAAGATCCTTTCCGCGGATTGAACTAGTAAGTTGAATCTGACCGGTAGATCGATGTCGGCTCCTTTGATCCTGGGACATTCCTGCAGTAGCCACTTGCTCTTTTGTGCCATTTGGGCCAGGACCTTTTGTGCAACATGTGGGGGTTAAGACTCAATTTTCCAGAAGCCACAAGCAGGTTCCAGGGCAAATATAGTTAGAACTGGTCAGCTGGGCTCAGCATAGTCTTGGGCGTCTTGCGGCTTTTCTGTTCCTGGAATATGCCAGGAGGCTAGCCACCTAGCCCTTGGAGTTCATTCTTTAGTCCTGGGTACTTGTGTGTTTCTCTCTTTAGGTTAAACAGCAGGTCTGTCTTCTTTTGTCTTTCACAGGTCCAGACGGGTTCTGAAGAAGGTACCCTTGGGTACCACTCGAATGCCTGGCACTGGCTTGAAGGTAGGGGAAACACTAGTAAATAGGGAAAACGTTCAGGGGGCAACCCCACCCAATTTGATATCATTTTCTGTGGGTTTGGCCCTACACAATGCCACAATGCACTGCTCTGCCAAAATCCCTGGTCAGAGCTCTGGGCACACCCCTGAGATGTGTCGAAGGGAAATGAGGAACTCCCCCTGCAAACCAGTTCTGGAACAGGTACCCCCCCACCACTGGGATTGGTGCCCATCTGGCTACTTGGATAAAGGCAGGGGCACACCTAAGTGTGAGTTAGCCCTGTCTGTGACAGGAGACGCCCCTTTAAAGCTTGTGCAGTTGGAGGGCATGTCCCCCAGGCCATCCTACCAGGAGGAGAACACACCTTCTCCCATCCAATTCACTGTTGTTCCCTTTCTTGGAAACCATTCACACCTCCCTGCGTGAGGCCAACAGGTTGCCGAGTAACAGTTGGGTGTTAACTCTGAAAAGGCTACTAGAGGCTTTAGGCAGAAAAATACTAGTTTTCTAAAAGCAGTATTTTTCAATATAGTGATTTCAAATCTGACTTAACTATTAGATTGAATTTTAAATTACAATTAATTTGAGTCCTTGAATCACTGTTGTAGCTATTGCCAAACCGAAGCTATGCATTACAAGGTGTTGTAATGAAACCCAGTGTTTTTTCTATGGAAGAGCCAGCATAGCCACAGTGAAAAATGACTCGAAATTTTTCCCTGCCAGAACATGTAAAACGTAAGAACACATGTCCTGCTTTGGGGTATTTTGGCATGTTGAATTTGCAGTTTTAAAACTGCACACTCAGGTTGCCGGGACAGGCCTGAAGACATGCTGTGCCTTGTTACTTTAGTGGTGGCACAATATGTGTTGCAGTCCACTAGTGGCACTTAACTTACAGGCCCTGAGTTCTCTGGAGACCATATACTTGGGACATTTAGGTTAAATGTGCCAATTTGGATTCTTTATCAATACAACAACTTTTTAGGGGTCAGAGCACATGCACTGGGGCCTGATTAGCAGGGTCCAAGTGTACTGAGCCCAAAAAACAACAGCATCAGCCCACATAAAATGGTAAATGACTAATATATTTGTACAGTACGTGCCTAAAAATATGAGAAGAGAGTCATAGAGCGCATTAAGGAGCAAAAGTCTTTCATGGATTAAAGAGAAGTGGGAAAGACTAATGAGTGGTCACAGGACATAAGGTCTGTCCGATGAATAGATTTAGTAGAATGGTCCAGTTAACAGACTGCATCGCAGCAAGATGCTGGAACACCTGCCTTTCTGAGAAGTGTCACGGATTTCAAAATTTTCGTCAAGTATAAAGATGCTTTTAGGTGCTGTAAGGTAATAGCACATCTATCGCAGTTCCTGTTGTAAAATAGAACTCCCACTTCTTAGGCAGAATGCCTGGCTTGCTCCAATAAATGATCTGACGTACACACATTAATGTGCCCTTATCTTCTTTTAGGGGTAATCCACTGTATGTCTCATTTCTATGAACATTACAATTTTTTCGTGTCATCACGTGATAATGACTGCGATTTCATAGCTACTGTGGCCCAGAATTACTAATATCGGGTTGCATCACTTTTTTGGCACCGCCCCGATCCATATCCATGTTGGGATTTACAAAGCCATGCAAATTCTGATATGCATTCCTTTGTGTGGCTTTGGGAAAAAAAAGTTACACAATTCAGAGCATTGCACTGCCTTGTGTTACCTTGCATCAGGTAGGCGTTAAATGGGTGGTGCTGGGGCTTTCCTGTGCATCCACCCATGCTTTGATGTAAACCAATATTTACAAAGACTTATAAACTAGGGTTTGCCCCAAAATGGCGAGCCTACCTGAGGCTGGCGTAATGAGGAGAAATATTTTTTTTTCATTATTATTTCCTCTGTGTACAAACAAAGAATCATAGAAAGAGGAAATAGCCTTAAAGGATAGTTTTTGTGCAGGAAAGTATTCCTTGATGTAAGGGTGTCTGCATTGGTGCTAGGTAGCCACAAGTGCACCAGCACTAGGAGAGAGCAGAACTGTGCCATATCTTTGAAAATATGCTGCAGTTCACTTGGTATGCTGCGTTGCCTGAAATGTTAGTAAATATGTTCCTTTATGAAAATTGGCCATTTTCCAACGTGAAATACTGGCCACATTTGTTTACATCTCCACCTGAGTGTGCTTTTTGCTTTTTTTCTATGCACAAATATTGCCATATGTGCATTCAGAAAGCTGCACCAGGAGCAGGTTTTTAGGTATGGTACTGGGAATGTCATATGAGCATTTCCAGGAGACTCCTATTCCCGCTCTACAGAGTTCCCCGCCAAATATGCTGTGTTATGGTACACTTCCCATCCTGAAGGGGAGTTACTCCAGCCTGGAGATTAAGTTAATTTCTGACCACTTCCAGGGTTGAATTCGTTCAAAGATACATATTTGTGGGTGTTCCCAAACTTCACATTTACAATGACCACAAATCACTTTGTGGGTTCATGACTGGCATAAAAAGGATATTTTTGTTCATAAATATATGTTTATGACAAAATGCATCTTTGTAAATATGATCCTTTGTATCTAGATTAGGTTTTGCTTGTTGCCAATTATTGCTCAAAATATCAGGTTGATAGTTGACAAACAATAATTGTAATCAAGAGACATGTCTAGTTAGTGGCTTCTGTAACATTGTGGTGTTATAAAAAGCACATCCCTACCTACACAGAGCAGTTTTAAAAGCCAGCAAAACCGTCATATGTTTCCTAATAAACACCATCTGTGTATTCACATTCAAGTATGTGTCATGGCTTTCATCGCTCAAGCATTCCACTATCAGGCATCAGGCTCTTATGCAGCTCTGCACTTTCTAAAGTGGTTCTTCGTATCTCACTGAGACAAATGGAGGTACGCCAAGTCAAAGAGGAGAACATGTGCTGATAATCCTCTCTGTGCTGACAACTCTGACAGTGTTCACAAAAATAATTTTAAAAGGTTTGGCAATTAACAGGCTATGTTATACCCCTGGTGATAGGATGCATCTAAAGTGAAGTAATAATGTATGCTTTTATTTCAAAGTTACTTGTTTGCACGTTCTCGCTGGCCCACTTACATTTCAGTCTCAGTATCTTCAAATTTGATAAGGGTTTTTAGTGGTACGGAAATGGGACATATATCTATATAAACTCCTCGAACTCTAGAAGCAGTGCACTAATGTACTGTGATAAGTAGCACTAAAGGAGACATAGAAAGCCATTTTTACAACAGGTGTAAAGAAAAGATGAATCAGACTAATCGGCAAAGTGTATAATAAACAAGTAAAAAAATTATATCTGTATTTAATATGTCAGCTTTCAAACACAGGCATGAAGAATGTTATCTGTTTCCAAGGTAACATTGAGAGGCTCTGCCAATTGGTGACCAACTTCTTTGGGGTTTCTTAAGCCAGCCATATTATTACGTTTGCCGTTATACAACATGGCCGTCATCCAAGAACCACGCCGATCATATATCTAGCATTCTCATCAATAGCAGATAGCATTTCTGGATAATGTCCTAGCTGTCACTCACTGGTGTTTTATCCCACTTACCCTGACTGGTTCCATTGCATGTTGCTGAGGTAGGTACTCATAACCGCCTTACACCAAAATTGAATCTGTCACCATTTCCGACAGGCACAAGGCCTCTCTGTACAGGTTGCAGGCTGTGCAACAGTAGGAAATTTGGTTTTTGATTGAGGGGGGTGAGAACCCTTGTCAAGCAGAAACCACAATTGCTGTCAGGGTTAACCCCAAATGTCATTGAATTACCCTGGGTTTAACCCTCTGTGGTAGTTTAGCACTAAAGCAGGATGAACAGGGGGTACTATAGGTGCCCCCTCGGCCCCGAACCGGAGGCTGCAGGGTGAAGGGGCACTGCTAGGGGCCCCCAATGTCATTTTCTGACAGGCTTTCCATGTCGGGAAGCCCGACATGAAAAGCCTGTCGGAAACCTACATCATAATCCCTATGGCTGAAACGCCATCCATAGGGCTTACAGGCAGGCCTCCGACTTGAGCCCGTTTTGAGCCCGTCGAAATCCAGCTGGAATTACCAACCGGTTACACTTTTGAACGCCTGTATTGTTATGTGGCAGTCGAAACTGAAACCAACGATGAAACCCGGAAAGCTTCCGACCTGTGGTCGGAGGCTTTCCGGGTCTCATCGTAATGAGGCCCTATGTGTTAAGTATTTATGCAGCAAAACAGTAATAGTGAAAACACAAGCAAAATGCCACAGCAATTTAGATAAATAGAGAAAATCTTAATGATAAATTAGACACTAGAATGAAAATAATCCAATCAGTAGAACTACAGTTATGAGTTTTTCAATTTTTTTGTAAAAACTAGCACCTAAAAGATTAAATAGCCAACCGCAGACATCTAGTCGTGGGCGATTGGTGCATAGTGGAAAGTTATGGCCAACCCAGATGGAGCACAGTTCAAATAAACTAGATGTACTAGGCCCAGTCTTCACTTACCTTTAGACTTAGAAGCATTTTGGAAGACAAAATGCAAAGTCGTGTTGAAGATTTCTATGTTCAGACTTCATCTCTTTTTTGGATGTCAAAAATCTCCAGCGGGACGAAGCTGCAGGATGTTGCTGATGAGTACTCTAAGAGGCCGGATACCCATTTGAAGAGGAACCGCTGAGCAGCATTTGCTGCAGCAGAGAAGAACGGAGTGGGAGCTACTGCAAAGTCAGGCCAACCAGAGATGCACTTTTGGTGGTTTTGGTTTTTGGCTGCTTGGGCACCTTTAGCACAATTTCCAAGGTTTCAGGACTGGGCGGGCACCACTTGGAGGGTAGGACTCACCTCAGGCAGGGTCCAGGTGTTGAAGAATTTTATGCCCTTGTTACTCAGAACAGGAGGCCAGACAACTAGTCTTTGGAGTCACTCTGGTAGCTTTCGACAAGCAGCAAGGCAGACCTCATGCAGCAGGGCAGTCGTCTGGTAGCAGAAGGACAGTCCTCTGAAGTACAAAGCAGGACTCACGCACCAGGGCGGTCTACTGAAGTACAAGGCAGCTCTTCTGAGAGTCCTCCACAGGTCCAGGAGTGAACTGACAAGTGGGTCTGAGGGTCCTTTTTTAATACCTGGTGCTAGCGTTGAAGTGGGAGAAACCTCTAGAGATTTTTCACCACAGAGAGTTATAAAATTTCCTTCCTTGCTGCCAAAGTTCCAAGGAGTCTGGAGTGACTAAAGGATAGTGTTAAGTTCTTTTTGAGTATGCTGAGGCAGCTCCTGTGAAATGTAAGTAGACAGGGAACAGCTCCGCCCCACACATCTAGTCCCCATCTGCCACACTCTGGGAGGAAAACACAAAGGACAACCGCCATGTAGGGGTGGGCCTAACGTGCGTGATTCCGTGTAGCATAATCACACGGATTTATCTAAAATTCCATTAGATTAAGCTTGCATAATGCAAGAAGAAGAATTCTGCAATTAGCACTATTTCATATTGCAAAACTACCCCCGGCGTTCAAAAATGGGCGCAAGGGTGCATTTGGTGCTAAAAATAGCACACAATCAAGCAACAGGGCACAAATAGTGAGTGCTCTTTGGGTAGGATTTTTCCTCAACTCACTACCTGTATTTAGTACTATTTTCTTAGTGCTAAATGCGCCCTTGCATCCAACACGGAGACAATGATGCATTTTGCAGTAAGAAACAGTGCTAAATGCAGAAAAATATGAATGACAAGCATGAGCAGCTGCTAACGCACGCTAAATTTGCTCTTGCAGTAGGATTTTCCCTCAAATTACTCTTAATTACTGAGGAGGGATAATCACTGAATTATTTGTAATTCTGGTTCAATCAGTAACTTAAAACTACCAAAATTACTCCGAGTACTTTAGCATAATTGAAATTCTGCCCAGGCTAAATTGCCATGATAATCAGTCATGTGACCTAGGGCACAGGCTGCAAGCACCAAATGGTTAAGTCAAGAAAATGCCAACTTTCTAATAGTGGCATTTACAGAAAAGTGACTTAAAATCTGACTTTTCCTTTATAGAGGATTTTGAATTACAATTCTTTTGAGACCAAACATGACATTTTTACCTGTTTCCAAATAAACGTTATCACTTATTAAATGCAATAAGGTAACCCAATATTATCCTGTGGAAGTGGAAGGCCCTACAATAGTGAAAAATGAATTTTGTAGTTTTTCACTATCAAGACATGTAAAACTTAGAAGTACATTTCCAATTTTTTAAATACAATGCACTCTGCCCTGTGGGCTGTTTAGCGTCTACCTTAGGGGTGACAAATATGTATTAAAAAGGGTGGTTTAGACCTAGAAATAGGTTTATTTTGCCATGTTAAATTAGTAGTTTAAAATTGCACATGGGCCGCAATGGCAGACCTGAGACATGTTTTAAAGAGCTACTTGAGTGGGTGGCCCAGTATGTGCTGCAGGCCTATTAGTAGCATTTAATTTTCAGGTCCTGGGTACATGTTGTACCACTTTACTAGGGACTTTTCAGTAAACCTAATGTGCCAATTGGTGTAAGCTAATTTTACCATGTTTAGATGAGTGAGCTCAAGCACGTTAGCACTTGTTAGCAGTGGTAAATTGTACAGAGTCCTAAGACAAACAACTTCAAATTTCAGAAAACAGAGGGGAGAAAGCAAAATGTTTGGGGAAAGACCACCCCAAGGGCTGTCAGGGTTAACAGCCACTAACCCAACATGATCCTCTTTCCAGTACATTGTCTTCTTGCCCTAGCGCAATGAAGAATAGATCAATGTCCTTGGCAGAGACAGTAAAATAAATGAAGAACTAAGCATGTGCTAGACCAGTCTAGACCAGTCCCTCATGTGCTCGCAAACACAGCTACCATCTTGAAAAACTCCCTTTTACAGAGAATACAAACAAGTCCTTATTGGCATACCAATAAGTGAAGGACTAAGCATGTATCCAACTAGCCTCCTATGCACTTGGAAACACAGTTATCATGATGCAGTATAAATGTCCCAAGTGAATACTCAGAGCCCTGTTTTGGGTGATTACCTCTATTGTTTACTGACTGGTACTGCTGATTTTGAAACTCTGCTTACCTTGGCACTGCTGCCCAGTCCACACTGTATACACTCTAAGCCCCAATCAGAATATTTAACTTTCTAGTAAGACCATAGTACATGGTGCTGGAAAATACTTCAGTTACATGGGAAGTTTAATGTCACCTGCAGAATGTAACACATACTAGGTTGACTAAAAACATGGCTTCAGGCCCACCTGTGTAGCCTCAGTGCCATAGCTTTTAAACCTGTAGACAAACATAGCAAAATAGCCTGTTTTGACAGGAAACAACCATAATTTAAAATATTTAATAAGTCACCCCTAAGTAGGGCTTGAAGATCATAAACTAGGGTGGCTCGTATTTAAAAGTGATGCATTAAGGAATTTAGCATTAGCATGTATCTACAGTGACTAGCTCACAAAAGCTATTTTCATTGTGATGGGCTGTGGCTGTTCCTATTAAAAAAAAAAAAAAACTAAAGTTCAATTAAAATAATAATTGTGCTATCTTTGTTTTGGAACAAGCTATTGAAATGATTCAACCACTATTTAAATTTTTTATTAAAAATCCAATTCACTGTTGAAGAAGAATTTGTAATAAATATCTAGAAGTAAGTTTTAGACATTGACACTTTGTCCGCCTGAACCTCCAGTAGGGTAGTTAGTTTTAGTCTACCAACAATTGGGCTCTGTTAGTGTTTCTCCTTAATGAGTTGTGAAAACTGTTCCCACTGTGAAAAAATGGCTTTGCCATTTTGGCAGGAAGATCTGGGTGTGAGGTATGTGACTCCTCTAAGCACAGGGAGGGCAATTGTGGATGATTCAGGAGGTTCATTGCCCAGAAAGGGACCAGGGTGAGTCATGCCCATTCATAGCTAAGTGTAAAGGGAGAGTTTACGAAGGGAAGCCTTTTGTTACTAAGGTCATCTGTTAGAGAGGTCGGAGTGACCGGAACCGCACTTAAGTGGCTTGAGTCCTTTTTGGACAATAGATCATTCCAAGTATTTGAGGATAACTCTATTTCTGAAAGTATGCCTCTGAGATGCGGGGTGCCTCAGGGCTCGTCCCTGAGCCCCACGCTTTTTAATATTTATATGAGCCCCCTTGCCAAGATTGTAGAATCTTTCGGCATCCAGATTGTCACTTATGCAGATGACACCCAGCTGATTGTGTCTTTGAACCAATCCGACAATGTGGAAATCAGTCTGGCCAACTGTTTGGATAAGGTCTCCGCATGGATGGATGGCTCATTTCTAAAACTCAATGGGGTAAAAATGGAGTGGATGTTTTTGGGTAACATTTCCCCCCAAGATGGCAATCTATTTTGGCCGAGATGCTTAGGTCCGATGCCACCCCCCAAGAATCAGATTAAAAGTCCTGGTGTATGGATGGACCATAACCTTAATTTCAAGGAGCAGGCGCGGAAGGTGCCAGGTACCTGTTACGGGATCCTGAGGATGATTAGGAAAATTCGCCCTCTGCTGCCTTTCATTGCAAGAAGACTGCTGGTACAAGCACTAATCCTCTCTAGACTTGATTACGCCAATGTGCTGTACTTAGGCTCCCTGTGCTCAATCATTAAAATACTACAAACTGTACAAAACTGCGCAGCACGCCTCCTTATGCGGGTCCCTAACCGGGTATCCGCAAGACCACATATCGCCTCTCTTCACTGGCTTCCAGTTGCGGAACGAATTCAGTTCAAGGCACTGTGCATTGTCCATAGAACTCTCTCAGCCAAGGGCCCACCGATCCTTCGATCTATCATATCCCCCTACCATCCTAAGAGATCTCTAGGCTCCGAGAATAAATATCTAGCAGTAGTTCCCAGGATACACAGATCGCGGAGCGGTGGACGCATGTTTGCATATACCGCAGCAAAGTGCTGGAACCAACTTCCTAACCACATACGCCTGGAGGACAACTATTTGGCCTTTGGTAAATCCCTGAAAACTTTTCTGTTTCCATGATTCCTGACTATTGCACGGTGATGTTACTGCCTTTAGCGCTGGGAGGCCTTTTTGGTAGCCATGCGCTCTAGAAATGCATATTCATTCATTACCAGGGTGGCCCAAGCTAGTGGAAGGGGGGCTGGTTCCAAAACTCAGTCCCAAAACTAGTTCAATGTAGCAGAAGAGAAGAGGATCCTAAACACACCCCTGGAAGGCACACAAGCTCCCATCAGGGTCACAAATATTCTGCCATGTTGGATTTGCTTCAGAATAGTGCACTTTTCTAATGGACTCTACTGTAGTGAGTCCTTGCCCTAATGTGCTACGTCTTAGATCATGGGAACCTTAGAGGAGGCCAGTAAGAGCTACTAAAGAAACTCTGAAAGGTTTGCACTTTGAAGACCTCCAGAGCATCAGCAGGACCTCGTAGCAAAGGTATCTGATTTTGAAGGGACTTCAGCAAATTCAGCTTCATGCTTGCCCTGGAGGATTTTGAGCTACCTCAACAAGACTGAGACTAGACACCAGTGAATTAGTTTTTAATAAACTAACTTGGGAGGGCATGGCTCACTCTGACAGGGTGCTGTGCCCCAAACCTTGATGGGTCCCACAGTCTTTCTGCCACTCTGGAGGCGGGGGGGGATTAGGAAGTTTGCCCTGAATCCACAGAAAGCACACTAGACATCAGAGAATTGTTTAAAAATAATTGGATGAAGGCAACCCTCCCTAACATCAGGCCAAGACCTACCCTGTGTAGGGTTACACAATCATTTTGATCTCCCTGGGTGCTGATTAGGGGGTTTACCCCCAATTTGGCCTCCCAGGGAGGCACAAAAGCTAACTAGACACCAGGGAATTAATTTTTAATAAACAAAAAGAGGTGGGTGGGCCAACCAGGCATCTGGTCTCACTCCCAGCAGTAAATGTGTCAACAGTCTTTCTGATTCACCCCGCGGATCAGATTGGGGGCTTTAATTGTTCCTCCTCAAAGGGGCAGAAAGCCCACAAGACACCAGAGATTACTTATAAAGAAGAAGAATTGGTTGGGGGTGGCCTGCCCATGCATTGGGCCTGACCCCAAATGACTAAATATATCCAGGGATTATTTTGGGATTTAGACAATAGCATGTGGGCGGTCTGCCCAGACATCAGGCCAAATTTCCAACCCTAAAAGGGCCTACCAGTTTTTCTGTTCCCCAGCCAATGGGAGGTTTGATGATTTATCCCCAGTCTGCCCCTTGGGGATGGCAGCTATATCACTGCATGCTAGGGATAGATTTTCTTTGATTATTTTACAGAAAAAACATGAATGCGGTGGTGGCTGGCCTGTCCTGGTATTAGGCTGCACTCCCTTCCTGAATACCAAAAGTCTTTCTGCCCTCCTGGTGACATAGTCCATCTCCATCTCCATCCCCATGGCAAGCGAGCATCATGGTAAATAACTGTTGTGTTCAAGCTCCAGGTCATCTGGCAAGGAGGGAATCCTACCGACCCTAGACAATTCTGAAATATACAGAGCCAGAGTGGTGTGAGTTGCATAGATTGAAGCATGTTTTCCTACACAGAATGCCTTGCAAATGTCAAAGTATTTTTTCCATATTTACAAGACAGAAAACTCAGACACTTCCAGCCAATGGCCAAAGTCTTACCATCATGCTTTCCCACACTTCTTCCAATTGAAATGGTTACTCATGTTTGTGTGTGTAACTAATGTATGTGATAGGATTAAGTGAAACTGTTGACATGTGAATGTCTCATGGATACCACATTGTCACATGGTTCAGGTTTTCACTGGTTGCTGGTGAGGATGATAGGCCAAGCCACACAAGTGGGTGACCATTTTATTAGAAGAAGTGTGGAAATGTTGGGTAGTAGGAATTTTGTCGATCCCTGCAGATTTCCGAAGTTTCAATCACAGAAATGTGAAGAAAATGTGTGGTTTTAGCCAAAGTTTGACGTTAGCAAGGCATTCAGAGTAATAAAACATAGTGGGATCCATGCCAGGCACCCCACCCTGGACTACCCTGTGTTCACGTTTTCATAAAAATTTTGTTTTGGTAGGTTTCCCTGGGCGGTGCCTAGCCTGGGACCAAATGCAGCAGCTTCCCACATTGCCAAAACGGGTCAATTCTAAAGGTGCAATCTTGATGTTTCTTTGTTGTGTTTTGTGGCCCACACAAATGGGGTACCATTTTTATCAGCTGAAGCGTGGGAATGCAGGGTGGTAAGAATTTTCTGGATCCACACAGACTCTTTAACTTTCCTTTACACAAATGTGAGAAGCATTGAATGTGTGATTTTAATCAAAGTTTGACATTTTTTGACTGCTAGGGCATGAAACACTATGTCTTTTTACTGAAAGACACAATTTCGTTGATGTGTTTCAGACAACTGAAAACCTGGTTGTTTAACACTGAGCAAATACTCATTTACCCTTCTCAAGTCCTTATTTTAGTGCCAGGATGTGCTTAGGGGTAGCATTACACTTTATTGTGCTTTATATATATTTTGTAATTCATATTTTTATTCTGGGTAAGAAGTCATAGTCGGAACCATACACATCACACAACCCTGGATTCCCCTGGGTATCTAGGTTATAGAAATGTCTGGGTTTGGCAGGGTCCCCAGAACAGCTGCCAAGCCCAGGCCCAAATACTGCAGCTACCTACATCACCAGAATGGGTCAATTTCCAGTGCACACATTTTATATCTCCATGTTGTATTTGGAGGCATTTCCTGTCATAGGCAGTAGGCCAACACAAATGAGGTATCATGTTTATCGAGAGAAGTGTGGGACGACAGCATAGTTTGAGATTATCAATTGAATTTCTTGCGATTTGTGGCTTCCAAATGTGAATTACTGTGCAATAATAAATTCACTGCTCTGCAAATAACATCTAGCCCTGATGTCAGTATCTTGGGCACATTTCAAAAATACGTAGGTTTCCTGCATACTCATTTTTAATTCATTAGATTTTTTTGCGTGAACTGATTCATGGTTGGTACATGATAAAAAAATTGTTGTAAGCTGCAGCTCAGTTGTTGGCCCTGGGTATCACTTGATATTGAAAGTCTATATATCCATGAGACCAGAGGTGCCTAACGGGCTACAGAGCATATTACTTTTGTGAATCAGCCACCAGGTCAAAAATTACAGATGGAAACATTGCACCTGTTTCTACCTTTTCCTGCTTAATTTAATTTGTTTTTATTTTAAAGATTGCTGTCTCTTGGAAAACCATGAGAGAGCTACACAAATGACCCCTTGTGGAATTCTGAAATGTGTATCCTTTTCAGTAATGTATATCCTTTTGGTTTACCCATGGCTTTCACACCTGTTTGCAACATAAACTGTAAATAAATGGAAACCACAAAAAATAGGAAAAATCGACAACCATTTATAAGAATTTTTTTTTATAAATCTACCTGCTCCTGTGCTCCTGAAGAGGGTGATCTTAGCACAGCAAACCATTTGTTGATGCCACGTTTAGAAAACAACTTGTACACTTTCTCGCACAGCACTTGTTTATGATTTGTTTTTAAAAAAGGCTATATTTTGGGAAACATTTCCAACATGAGCTCGTTGTCGACTACATCTAACATGTCGGCGACGTAACCCATCAGCTGTCCCGGACAGATGTGCTGACTCCAACCCCTGGCCCCAATTGGCACTAAAGCCCAATAGGGGAGCGGCTCAATGTGGTCACTGCACACGACGACTCGTGCAATCTCCCAGGTCCAGTTGCCAGCATGCATGCCAATCATCCAGGCATGCCATAAACGGGCATCACGGTGACACTCCTGGTCGTGGTCCAACAGGGGGCGCACACACACGTCGAAATCCGGGTCAGCTACCGTTACGTTGGAGAGGCAGACATCCATGGTCCACTCGAATATGCACGAGCGACAATGCAACACAGGCTGAACGCAGGTGACGTTGGCAAGGCGGAAGCTTAGCCGGTAACTGATCCGCAGCACTGCCAATGGCAGTGCCCCCAGTACATGCAGCAGACGTGCACGGTACCGGTCCACGTGACTGGAGATGTGTCCGGGATGGTCTGCCATTGCGTCAGTGGCTCTGCTTGGAGCGGCACTGTGCTGACCCGCGCTAGTCCTCTGGTTGAAATGCCAAAGCTTGATTCAATGAGCAGTGTCTGTGTGCAACGGGTGCAGGACTGGGGTGGGGTGGGAGTACGTGTGAAGGCCATTTCACGCACGCTAACTACGACCAAGAACTTCTGTGTGTGGGATGTGTACACGTTGGTCTCACGTCGGGCAGTGCGTAGTGTGGGAGTCGCCAGCAAATGCTATCGTATCTGTCAGGGGGTGCTGGGCACATGCAAGTCCCAGCTCGGAGCTGCAGATGTGCTTCCGCCTGATAGTTCAGACAAAGGACCTTTCATCCCTACAGTAACTTTACCATCTGTTGCATACAGGAGATGTTCAGAGGCCTGTCGTGGGTGGGGTGGGATGTCTGCGACCCAGGGAATCATGGATGATATGCCGAGCACGTGGCACATGAGCGGCCTCACTGTGTGTTACGTTGCCTCACAGCTGCTCCTCCCTCCCACGAGCCCCCACACTTGTGTGCGCTGCGCGGTTGTATCACGTGCACTCCTACGGCACACCATTGTCATGCCTGTCTGCGCATGTCCAGCGGCATGCCAACAACACCGTGAAGCTGGCCGTTGAGGGTGTGCGGCCACGTGAGTGCAGGCCAATGGTCTGGACAGGGCGGACACAGGTGTACAGTCCATGGCTGGCTGTGATCGCGCTGCGATTGAGGCTAGGCATCTGACTTATGCAGCCGCAGGACTGATACACATAACACTTGGCATTTATGAGCCAAGACCCTGAGCGGTCTTGCGCTCCTACATTTCCCCATACGTGCGGGCCCGCCCTCCGGGTGCATACTACATTGCAACATCGACTACTGTGGCCCTGGTGGCGACAACACTCCAACACAGAGACACGCTTACCGCACTTCCTGCTCAAGGCCAGACCAGAGCCACGCCCTGATCCCCCTGCCGAATCAGCACACCCCGGCGCTGACCTGACGTACGCCGGACCAGCACACGCCGCTTGTGCATGCAGGGGGGGGCGGGCGAAGCTACATGTCCAAGGTCTTAGCCACTGCTGAGGTGACATGGTATCGTCCGCTGAAGACAGCACACTGTGATGTTGCAGGGCTCGAGCCCATCATGCTGACATAATGACCACACGGACACACTTGCTTAGATGGTGTGAATGGCTACGGGCACGTGCGCCCGGCCACTTTTATTAGCAGGCTCACATGTCGAGTGGCACCTGTGTTGGATGTGTGTGGGGTGTGTGTACACCAGCCTTCATGGAGTGCCTGGTGCAGTCAAAATACGACAACAGTGTCCATCGTTAAGGACACAACCATTCAACCATAAAGGTTCCATGACTTGAGCTGCATAGAGTCAGTGGCTCCGGATGCACAGCGTCCTGCACGGGCCTACCGCCACGGGCCACTGACTTGCGGTGCACTGGGGCAGGGTCACGAGAGCAGAGCAGGTTCTCGTAGATGACAAAGGGGGTTGTCGCGGAGTGTCTCGTGGACAGTGGAAGGTGTGCCCCCAGGGCATGATGCAGAGGGCAGAACCACGCAGAAACAGTCACTATGGTGGAGATGAATGGAACAGAATCATGTCGAACACCAAGTCCGTCCCAGCCAGATGATGATGCAGACAACCACCAGGCCATGGACTCAGACGCCACCAAAGTCCAACCAGAAAGTGCCCATAACTCATTGCGCACAGAGTTAGTGGCTCCAGTGCTGATAGGGGATGCCGCCTGCGATGAGGCGTGTCCAATGGTGTGGACTCCTCCATATCTTACACAAGTCACAGTTCCACATGTGTGACCTACTGGACTGCAGTGTAGGCCTGAGGCAGTGGTCAGCAGGGGCCCTCATCCGAGTGTCGCCGGCTTACGTTGGATGGTCCCACCGGCCTGCGTAGTTCAGGTTCAGTGGCACCACGGGACGTGGACTTGCGGTGAACAGGGTTAGTGGCACCAGGTCAGTTGTTGCTAGTGTTCGGTCACCTCTGTGACGAGGATCTGGCTTTCATCCGGACTGAGCCGCATCTTCCTCTTACTCCTCTCTGTGCGTTCACTGGTATGGACTCTGCTATTCATGAATCACGACTAAGTGCTGTATATGGGACCTACTGGACCGCAGTGTAGGCCGGGGGCAGCGGTCAGCAGTGGCCCACAGACACGTGTTGTGTGCTTGCGATGCAGGGTTTGGGACACTGAGCGAAGGAAGTTCAGTGATATAAACTCTGCAATAAACATCTGGTCACTGCCGTTCTGTTCTCCAGACACAGTTCCACATGTGGGACCTACTGGACCCCAGTGCAGGCCTGAACCCTCATCCAAGTGTCGCCGGCTTGCATTGAACAGGGTTAGTGGCACCACGTGTCACAGGCTTGCGTTGAACAGGGTTAGTGGCACCACATGTCGCAGGCTTGCGATGCAGACTTTGGCTTCACTGATCAGAGGGAGTTCAGTGATGTGGACGCTGCCACAGACTTGGGGTCCCTGCCATTCAAAACTCACGACTCAGTACAACATGTGCCAACAACTGGGCTGAAGAGTACGCCGGTGGGGTATGTCAACAAAAAAGGAGTACTGTGGGCCAGCGTCGTGGAGGCCAGCAATGGTCTGTGAAGGCTGCAAAGGTTGCAGGACTGGGGTTTGGAGCTTGCACGGGCACGTGGTGGGCCCTCTTTGACACAGGCCGGTGTCAGCAGGTGAGCGGAGCCTCCTTGTTGCGCTGGGGCAGGCATGACGGGTCTGGGGACCAGCGGCCCGGGGTGCAGCAGGCACACAGGGACGCAGGCCCCGCCGCGCACGGCGCCGCCCTCGTGGCGGACTGAGAGGCACCGCCCTGGCAGACATATTGGCCATTCCGAATGAGAACCACGCACAGTGCGACGGGCTTTTTATTCACACCCCTACGCAGGCCTGGCGTACGCAGGGCCAACCCACTCCGCCCGCGCATACAGGGGGGGACGTAACAAGCGACATTTCCACGTTTTGCCCCACAGCCTGTGGGGACATGGTAGCATCCACTGGCCACTACACTCCATGCACCAGCAGTTATTGTCCACATGGCCATTTCCGTGGTTTGCACACTGAAGTCTGTCCGGCACATCCACGCCACACCTGGTATTGGGTAGGTTCTCATTCATTAGTCACTTGCCGCTCTCGCACATGCCTGCTCCAGGCCTCTCCTCACATTCTGCTATTGTGTGGCTGTGGTGCCATGCCGTGGCTGGGTTGTGTGTATGGCAAGCCCAGGTTCCCAATGGAGTCGTGTTGTCGTGTCTGGTCGGTTGGCATGTTGTGTGGCATGTTGCATGTAGTTTTGCTGCGTGCCCATTGCCAGTGTCGTGAGTTGCATGACTGTGGGGTGGAGGTGTGTGGTGTGTTCATTTGGTACTTCCCAACGAGCAATGCATTTGCATAGGTGCCATCCTGGGAGCGCTGGTTGATGATGGACTGTTGGGAGATGTATGAATCATGCACACTGCCTGGGGAGTTGGCCACAACATTGTTGAGGAGTCCCCGGTGGTCCACTATTGCCTGCACATTGATGGAATGCGTGTGCTTTCTGTTGGGGTAGTTGTGTGCAGTTTCGGCAGGGGGCACGAGGGGTACATGTGTGCAGTCGATTGCCCCCAACACGTGAGGGAATCCAGCTATGGCGTAGAAGCCTTGCTTGGTCTCCAGCTGCTCCTGTGCAGTGTGGGTGACGTGGAGGTGCTGGGGTACCAGGCTGATGATGGCATCCAGGACAGGTGTGATGAACTTGGATTGGGCTGGCTGTGAGACTCCTCTGACTCTGGCAGTTGTGGGTTGGAAGGTACCAGAGGCCAACATGTGCAGCACAGCCGGCAGCTTTGTCTGCGGAGGGATGTTGGTTGTCTGCTGTGTTGGTACCGTCAGCCGGTGAGCGATGTGGGTCAGGATGCGGGGGATGGTTGTCCTTTTGGGCCTGTAGTGGGCAATGACCTCCTCTGGCGTTAGGTCTGTGCGGCTGGTGCGTTTATGGTGGGTCCGCTGTCTTTGTGTACACTGCCTTTGTGGTGGTCCGGGGGAGGGCGGGGTGGGTCCTGGGGGTGGTGGCGGGCCTGGGGGTGGTGGCGGTGGGTGTTGTGGCCCTCAGGGGTCTCCGAGCTGCATGATCATTGGCTCCATAGCATCTGTGGGTCTTCAGATGTGGCTCTTGGCTGGGCTCCCTTTCATACTGCAGGTAGTCGTCCTGCTTAACACCAGCAAAAGGCAGGTATTTATTCCCTGCTGCTACCGCGGCTTATCGCCTCTTTTTGGTTCGCATCGCAGATCTGGCAGTTTGTTGTGAAAGTGGTGTTGTGGTGTTTTCGTGAGTTTTTGCACGGGAACGCCTACTCTCCATCTCATTAGGGTTAGTTGGTGGTGTCACCCGTGGAGATAAATTTTGCGGCAGTTATCGCGGGAATACTGGCGATGTCTGCAGTTTGCAACCGCTTGTGAACGGGGCGTTAAATCTATCTCCACTTTTGATGCGTTAAGGTGGCGATAGCTCGGCGATAATTCCTTGTGTATATGCCCCTAAGAGTCTCATTTTTACTACGCCATATTTCGGGTGTTTCTGTAAAATTTGTCTTGACTTGAGCATGCAAAGTACAGTTCCCAGATTCTGCTTTGTGTACTCACTACTAAGGGTTTGGAAAATGTGAACATCCTTTAAATGCTGTGGGCGGGCCTCCAAACGTGAAAGACAATCCAGCCAGCAAACCAATGTTGGAAGGGTGCTCGCCCTAGCAAGTCAGTGGCTGGAGAATACTGACCCAAAGCCCTGTTCTCTGTATGTTGTTTGCTTTATTGTGCTGACATAGGCCTGCAACAGCTGAAACCTGTAGCGAGACCCAGAAAGGTCCTTAATCAACATGTTTACTTATCAAGTACGGTAAATATAAATAGACAACAATGCCCTTTGTGCTACAACACACAACTCCGGATTGAAGCGCTAATTAACGATTGACTGCTAAGAATGAGTTTCTAAGATGCACTCTGCTCTTGGCTTGTGCCGCGTGAATTATCAACCGCTAAGAGTGCCAGTCTGTCATAGAATAAGGTGCATCACAGGGTCATGGACCAGATAACATCTTCACTAGCGGCATGTGGAGAGCCTTACTCAAGTGACTTGTAACCTCACTTGGATGATCACTTGCTATGAGGTAAAGACACCTGCTCTATGAAATATCGGCCAGTAGAACTAACATTTCAAAAGGTCTTCGCCTAATAAGGAAAACATTTAGGGGGATATTACCAAGGAGTTGCGATAATTATCACAAAGCGCGCTTAGCGCTGTTTTTTTTTATCGCCGGCTATCATTTCATCGCGGAGATAACGCGTTATTATCAACGCTTATCTCCAAGGCGATAAAAAATCCAGCGATAGCGGCAAAACCTAGCAATAGCGCAAGAAATCCAGCGATAAATTCACTGCGCTAATGAAAAGCTCGCTAATAGGCAGGTGAGGACTTAACCTTACAATCCACCTCCCATTGACAAGAATGGTTAAGTCAGGTTTTTAGCAGGTGTTAAATTCCAGCGATAATCGCGGTTAGCGGAACTTTTTTTATCGCTTTGCGGGCATTGGTAATAGGGGGAAGTTGTGTTTGCGACTGTTTACAGTTGCTTTTAGTTGGGAACGCCTACTTTGCATGTCATTAGCGATAAATATCGCTGACATGCAAAGCGGCACCAAAACGGTCGCTTTCGCCATGAAGCTGTCGCTAACAGCTGTTAGCAACAGCTTGCAAATAGGGCGATAGAAATATCGCTGCTTTAGCTGCAAAAAGTGCCGCTAAAGCGGCGATAACGCCCTTGCTAATATGCCCCTTAGATTTTACCATATCTGCTTAACAGATGATTCTGCTTTGGAACACATTCTTAATGTGAAAGAATTGAAGAATGAGGGCATTTTAAAATATCATAGAAATCTGAAAAGTACTGAATTTTCATTTATAAGGAACACATGGAAAGAACATCAACCTGTAAGCAAGCAGAAACAAACCGTGCATAGTTTGTCGCCAGTTAATTTAAGGCACCTATAAACCAATATATAGCTTTCACATGTCCCGTTATTTACAAGATGAGTCTGAATATTCCTTTAAATGCATACATGCAGTTCCAGTCATAAGCTGAATTTACCCCATTTTCCAGTCATACAATCCTTGTTTGGAATTTCCGTCCAGTGTTTCTTCTAAGTTATCTGGTTAGCTATAACTCGCCATCCAATCCTATTTTGCAGTAGTCCTATGTATACACGCATGAAGAGAGAATGCTTACTGCCACGGCGAGGACATTCATCATGTGGTGAGGATTCATAAAAGTGGAGATTACAGTTTTGGGTTTCGGTATAGAGGAAAAGGATTAAGCACGCCACAAATGTTGAACAATGTAATTGTAAGTTCCTTAAATTTTCATCTCCAAAGATACATAAATAGTATAGGAATCGACCAATGACTGTGTTTTCTGCAGAGGTATCGGCTAGCTATTCCTGCTCCTGCATTTCCCACATTTTTATTGTGGTGGGGTTCTCTGGCTTGCAGAAAGCAGAGTTTTCATCTGTTTCCCTGCACACAAATATGCATGCCGAGAAACAGATGAAAACATTTGCTCTGACTAGCAGGGAGCTGCTTTTCAGCAGCCCACTGTCTGTCACAGCAGTGCCAGCTCCCGCAGGAGGCAGGGAGCCGGCTGGCACCACGGGTGCCTTGAGGCTCCTCCCGCAGTCCCAGTAAAGAGCAGAAAGAGGCTAAATAAAGGTGAGAAACAAGAAGAAAGAGGCAGAATAAAGGTCAGAAATGAGCAGAAAGAGGAAGAACAAACATGAGAAATTAGCAGAAAGAGGAAGAATAAAGGTAAGCAACGAGAAGAGAGAGGCTAAATAAAGGTGAGAAATGAACAGCAAGAGGCAAAGTAGAGGTCAGAAATGAGCAGAAACAGACAGAATAGAGGTCAAAAACGAGCAGCAAGAGGCAGAATAGAGGTCAGAAACGAGCAGAAAGAGAAAGAATAGAGATCAAAACGAGCAGCAAGAGGCCAAATAGAGGTCATAAACGAGCAGAAAGAGGCAGAACAAAGGTCAGAAATGAGCAGAAAGAGGCAAAATAGAGATCAGAAATGAGCAGAAAGAGGCAAAATAAAGGTCAGAAACGAGCAGAAAGAGGGAAAATAAAGGACAGAAACAAGCAGCAAGAGGCAAGGTTAGAAACCAGTAGAAAAAGGCAGACTAAAGGTCAGAAACAAGGAGAAATAGGCAAAATAGAGGTCAGTAGCGAGCAGCAAGAGGCAGAATAAAGGTCAGAAACAAGCAGAAAGAGGAAAAATAAAGGTCAGAAAAGAGCTTGCTGAGAATTGCTGAGACCTTGTCGGAGGCCCCGCTCCCTTTCTCAACCACTCTGCAGAGGGGCTCCTGGTGTACTACTGGTAGGGGGATGAACACCCCTTGGCTGCTGAGGGTCATTGGGGGGGCAAGAGCCCCTATCGTTGTGATAACTAAGTCCCCCACAGCCGGATTGCTGAGCGGTCGTCAGAGGCCCTGCCCCCTTTCTCAAGCACTCTGCACAGGGGCCTCCTGGTGTACTACTGGTTGGGGCATGAACTCCCCCTGGCTGCTGTGGGTTGTTGGGGGCCAAGAACCCCTATTGTTGTGATAACTAAGTCCCCCACAGCCGGATTGCTGAGCGGTCGTCAGAGGCCCTGCCCCCTTTCTCAAGCACTCTGCACAGGGGCCTCCTGGCATACTTTTGGTTGGGGGATGAACTCCCCTTGGCTGCTGAGGGTCAGTGGGGGCCAAGAACCCCTATTGTTGCGACAAGTAAGTCCCCCACACCTGGATTGCTGGGACGTCATTGGAAGCCCCACCTTCTTTCACAACCACTCTACCCAGGGACCTCCTGGTGTACTGGTGGTTGGGAGATGAACTCCCCTTGGCTGCTAAAGGTCATTGGGGGCCAAGAACCCCTATTTTTGTGATAAGTCCCCACACCCGGATTGGCTGCTGAGGGTCGGTGGTAGCCAAGAAGCCCTATTGTTGCAACAATTATGTCCCCTACAGCTGCACAAGGGTCTCCTGGCATACTACTGATTGGGGGCTGAATTCCCCTTGGCTGCTGAGGGTCATTGGGTGCCAAGAACCCCTATTGTCGCGACAAGTAAGCCCCCACAGTCGGGTTGCTGAGACGTCGTTCGAGGCCCTGCCCCCTTTCTCAACCACTCGGCACAGGGGCCTCCTGGTGTACTACTGGTTGGGGGATGAACTCCCCTTGGCAGCTGAGGGTCGTTAAGGGTCAAGAACCCCTGTTGTTGCTATAAGTAAGTCTCCAGCAGCCGGATTGCTGAGATCTCGTTGGAGGCCCCACCCCCTTTCTCAACCACTCTGCAAAGGGGCCTCAAAATATATATATATTACCTACTGGCGATAGCCAGTTGGTAGTTAGTCAGGACCTAGTTTCCATAGGAAAAGGTCATTTTCAAGTGCCTATATCTTTGGCATCGCTTGATGAATCTCTATAAAATTTTCCAAACAATTTAACCGGTACTTCAGTTAGTCTGGAAAGTTTAGAGGAGTTTTGTGTACCGGGGGCCGAGAAAAAAGGGGGGTCCCAAAATGCATTTTCCCCATGTTAATTTCCATAGGACCTTTGAACAAGCCTACAGCCCAAACCGCTGTACGGAATTACACCAAATTTGGCAGGAAGCTAGGGCTTGGTACGCAGATTGGTGTATATCCATTCAGTAGTTTGGGAGATATTAACTGGAAAACAAATTTGTATATCTGGGACGCGGATTATCCGCCGATCCAACTGTCCCTGTCTTGTCATCTGATTGGCTGCCAACACATCAACCAGGAAGTGTTGACCACCATCTTGGAACTTAGCTTGAGCCGAGTCCCAGAAAAAACCTTAAAAAAAGAAAAAAGAGGGCAGTGCAGAAATACCCTGAACTTTAGTTTTCTTGGTGGGGTCCCACAGAGCCAAAAAAGCATTTTTTTTTTTAGTTTATGGCAGGAACCACGTATCCTGTTGAAAATTAAAAAAAATATATAAAGCGCAGACTCCCGCACTTCATTTCTAATCGGCCCCCGGGTGAGCCTGGTCCCGGGGGTATTATAATAAAGGAGGGGGGCACACGGCCCTCCCTTCCGGGAGCTCCCATAGTGCCCCGGGGACCATCACCTCCCCGGGGCTTGGAAAAAAGGAAAATACAGGGGAGGCCCGTATGGCCTTCCCGCTGCCCTGAGGACCACCACCTCCCCGGGGCTTATGTTTTTATGAATGGGCAGCATCTTGGAACCCTCCATCCTTGGGGACTGCCACTTCTTTGGGGCTTTATCTATAAACAAAGCGGGAGCACGTGGAACTTGCCGCACCTCCTTGTGACTTTACTTTTAATTAATGTGGGGAACTGCATGGATCTCCCCACAGCCCTGAAGACCATTACCTCCCTGGGGCATACGTTCAATTGAATGCGGGGGGACGCGCAGCCCCCCTTCAGCCCAGGGGACCACCACCCCCATAGGGCTGGCTCCTGCTGTGTCCCGGGCTGCCCACACCCGGTACATAGCTGTTTGCTATGGCTTGGCGGAGAAGCCATAGCAAACTGTGTTACGCTACTACCAAGTGAGAGCAGAAAAACATGCTCTTGCTTTCTAGAAGCAGAGCAGAATTGCTTTTACACAGAGGGAGCTGTATGTTCGGCAGCTCCCTCTGTGTAAAAGCAATGCCTGCTCCCACAGGAGGCGGGGAGCCGGCAGGGACCGCAGGGGCCTTCAGACTCCCCCGCTGTTCCCATCAGTGTAGAGTGGGTACCCTGGGTGGGACCAGGGCTCCCACAATTTAGGCCAAACCCCGGGTTTGGGTTCCCCAGGGCTGAAATTGGCCAGGGAAGGGGGGTCGCATGGCCCCCATTCCCTTTAATGTAAAATTTAAAAAAAGAGGCCAAGCCCCAGGGGTTGGGATCCCTAGGGCCAAAATCGGACCGGGAGGGGGGGCTGCTTGGCCCCCTTCGCTTTAATTTAGAAATAAAATAAGGAAAAAGGGTCGGGCCTCGGAGGATGGGGTCCCCATGGCCAAAATCAGCCTGGGGATGGGGGCCTTACGGCCCTCCTCTCCTATTCAAAATAGGCCTGGCTCCAGGGGATGGTGTCCCCGGCACCAAAATTGTTCCAAGGAAGGGGGCCTCCCTCCTCGAATAAATTAAAAATACAATTTAAAAAAAGACCGGCAAGCCGCCAGAGGCCCTGTCCCCTTTCTTCACAACTCTGCACATGCGCCTCCTGGCGCACTGCTGGCTGGGGGATGAAGCCCCCTTAGATGGTGAGAGTCCTTGGGGGCCAACAAGCCCTCCTGTTATCTCCAGTAAGTCCCAAACAGCCTGATTGCTGAGAGGACTTCGAAGGCTGTGCACCCTTTTTCCACCACACTGCAAACGCACCTCCTGGTGTCCCCTGGTTGGGGGATGAAGTCCCCTTGGCTCCAGGGGGTCTTTGGGGGCCAAGAAACCCTCCTGTTACCTTCAGTAAGTGCCACACAGCAGGATTGCTGAGAGGTCTTCGGTCTGTAGAAGGCCATGCCCCCTTTCTCCACCACTCTGCAAATGCACCTCCTCGTGCACTGCTGGTTGGGGGATAAAGTCCCCATGAATTCTAAGGGTCCTTGGGGGCCAATAAGCCCTCCTGTTACATCCAGTAAGTCCCACACAGCTTGATTGCAGAGAGCTGGTCAGAGGTCCCACCCCCTTTCTCCACCACTCTGCAAAAGCACCCCCGCACTGTCGTGTAGTTCCTATATAACCCATACAGGATCTGCGCGTTCGGATAACATAAACTGTAGGACTGGTGGCAGACTGTCTCTGAGCACCCCCACCGAGAATGTTAGCCTTTCTGTTTTAGCTAGCTCACAGTGTCACTAGAATCTCCTCTTATCGGGGAGAGAATAGTTTCTGGCAACCTCAGAACATGACAACCCTGATCCCCCAGGATCGTGGAAACAATATACTACTTTTCGCTCACTTATTCGGTCTCAGAGAGATACACAGAATAAACAGTCTGGGCGTTTCAATAAGTATTTATTGAACAGTTGTAATTCTAGTGTAAAATATATGAGCAGCAACAACCATTAGACAGTAGCAGATATATATGATTAGCGGTACAGTGAAAATAAAAGGATAGTATAGTTCTACCATCTTTCAATAATCATGAATACATACATGAATATAAAATGCCTGATAAAAATGCGCGTACTCCTACGATGCCTATCTAGATGTACCAAAGTGTACCTAGCATGTGAGTAGGTGTGAAGCCAAGAATCCCTCTAGGATTTAGTCTAACACCATTACCTGAAGTGAGAGAGTGTGGGACCCTGTCCTGGTCTCGAGTTGGACACCCCGCGAGGGATGTGTTAGACCACTGTCAGCTGGAGCGTCTGCATGAGAAGCCTCAGCGTCTCTGGTCAGTGTGTCGGCCTGGAAGTCTCGGTCTCCTCTGCCTAACCCTAGCAAGATGTGCTGTATTTATACAAAAAGTATCTAGGGTTTCTTTGTCCCTTGTTTCTTGTATTAGCCATTGTTGGATTTGAGGATGACGTATGAGATGAACCGTGTACGTAGATATTATGCAGGTGGTGTAGCCTCTGCCTGGTTTCCAAGAACCCTCATGAATATTCATTCATACTGTATGAGTCCATTGATGGAGTTATAGGACTCTATTCTTCATGGAAAACCCTCCTTCTGCGCCTAGGACTAGAACTAGGTAAAGGTTCAATCCTAAAGGCTCATTACTGTGTAGTGTAAGGGAGGTAATGTAGGTGAAGGTGGATGATATTACCCGGGCCTATATTAGGGTACCTATATGAAACATAACACCCACTCCTCTTCCAAACAGTCAATAATGATAAAAATGCTAGCAAACTACTGTATTTACTAGGTAGCAGTGCATAAAACATATTAGTGAGCTTCATAAAATATTGTCATTAAAATCATTTAAAAACAGTCTAATCAGGGTGGAGAAAAATTATTCTCAAAAGCTAGAATTGGAAATGTCACTTTAAGCCAAAGTCCTAGTTGAGTTTGTTTATATAAGCCGAACCACTACAAGCGTCAGAAGGCCATGCTTTTCCAGCGAAAGTGTCAATTTTAGGAAGTGTTCCAAATTTAGTTGAGTATTTTGTAAAAAGAAAAATTCCGAATTATTTCTCAGCACACGATGAGCCAATTATAGATCAAGTGTCCTGGCCGGGAGACGCAACATCGTTGTTGCTTGCCGCTGCAGGGGACGGTCCCTGTAATACCTCGCAGAGCACGTCAATGGAGCACAGATGATATTCAGAGCTGCTAATAGCTGGTGCAGAGGCGGCTGGTACTGTAGTCGATACCTGAGTGCTAGTGTAAGAGCTGATGCTTAACCCAGTTGTAGTAAAAGGTACCTGCGTGTTCTCGAGGAATGCAGCCATCAGTATAGGAATATGCTGGGGACATTGCCGAGCATGGGACCTCAAGGGTTCCAGCCTGGTATTCAAGTCCGCAGGAGTGTCCAATGCAAGTGTCAGACAGACATCCAACACGCATTCTTCTCCGCAGAACAGGCATCGAAGAACAGGTAAGATGCAGTCCATCCAGACTGGTCTAAACGATAGGAACCAAGAGGCACTCAGTTCCCGTAGACGAGGTGTGCCCAGATGTTGTGCCATGCGCTCACGATATTTGCGCTCCAGGAGTGCTTTTGCCATCTCGTTGGAGATTGGGCCGTCCATTGCGTAGCAAAAATATGACAATCAGGATACCTGCTATTAAGAGTAGGATCTGCGGAAGACCTCCAAAAACGCTTCCCAATACGGAGTGTATAAAATTTGGAATAACTCCCAGGATTGTCTGAAAGGTGCTTAGAAATCCTGACCCTATGGTCTTAAATAGGTGTACAATACCACTCGTATCAGACATATTAAAGATACGACCCACCATTTCTGCGAAATGAAAGGGGCAGTTTGTACGTATAAGGGCCTGTATCTCAGTCGAGGTCCTTGCGATTTAAAGATCAAAAGTCTCTCGAGTGGAGGTTAAGGGTACGGTTTGCTGTAAAAGCATGGCTTTCAGTCTGCTCAAAGTATCAAACTGTATAAAGGAAACATTCAACGAAGGCCATAACGGCGCCTCCCTGACTGTATTTAGTGGGGGAAACAATACTTGCATACAGCAAGTAACCCTGGAGCTCACAGTGACCAGATAGGCAATGCCTGGAAGCAACCTTGATAGTTCAGCATCAAGTAACTCCCATTCGAGAGTAGCCTGAATACCGGAGTAATCACGGCCGCTGGAGTCCCTTTCATGTGGCAGGACAAGTTAGCTACTGAACCATTACACGCTCCGTGCAGGGAAATATCCTGGCACATGAGAGAACAGCTTAAAGTGTTCTTGCAGTTTGTACCGCTTAGAAACACTTCTCGATCCCCACTCCGGCATCGAAATCTGTAGGGTAATTCACAAGATTCCTTAATGTATTCCTTACCCAATTTTTCATATTTGCCTACCTGTTTTTGTTCAGGGCAATACTGAAACTGAAAAGTCGTGACTGGTAGAGTGATGTGGCCATGGATTAGCCTTTCTGTGGACGGTGATTCCGCTACCGTAAATGGTAATCTATCCAGTTTCTCAATACGCAGCATTGTATATTTTGCTCCCCTTTGTGCCATTTCTACCTGTTTTTCTGTTAGATTATATTCAGAAAACAGAGACGTACTGTTGATAAAACGCCAAGGCACATAGCCTTCACGCAAAGATTGCAGTGTCCAGCTTAACGACATAATAGAACGTAACTGAGATTGCCGGTGTTGTAATATGGCCAAATCTTGTTCCAGTATGTCTATTGCAGAAGATACAATGTTGCCTAAGGAATAGATCCTGGAGGTCAAAGTTGTTAACCCATTATCCACTACTGCTAATGCCTTCTCCAAGTTAATACGGTCTATTTCCCGTATTCTCTCTGCGGCCTCTTGTTGGGATATTTTCCAATTTTCATTGTAGACAGCATAAATGCCAGCATATATGAAACGTTTCTGACGTGATTTCCTGGGATCTAGCAAAAAGTCCCTAAGATCCATGTCATGTGTGAGTAAGGATAAGTGTTGTTTCACCTCTGTAAGTGTTGAGGTCTCTAGTCAATCAAGGCACAACTTCCCAACACTGTAGGATGTCACTACCCCTGGGTGTTCTCTTTGTACATAGCATGGGTCTGGCCTATGGGCACTGAACCCTTCTGTTATACCCCAGAATCTTTTCTGACATGTGTTCGTGTCTAAGGCCCAAACCACCCATTTCTTCCAATTAGGGTCTGATCTATTGTACTGTAAAATGTCATCCACTGTTGCCCCTTCTTGTGAATTTGAATTTTGCCACCCCTCCATCTGTGATGGTGTTGGAAACTGAGGTGTGTTGAGGTCCTTGTTCTTGGCTAGTCCAAGACAGGATGTCTGTTGCACAGTGACATTTAGGAACATCATCTGCTGTGGAATGAGGCATGCTCTAAATAGCGCTTCTGTTCCCTGGACTTGCAAATCCCTAGAACCCCAGACTGATTTTAAGTCTATTGTGTCCTTCCATAGGTCAAAACCCTGTTCAGACAATCGGGCGATAAAGGAAGCAGAGTATATTTGTTTGGTGTTTGTCAACATAATTTTCAGTGCTGATGTCGGTGCAACCTTGTAATAATACGAGGTCGGGTCAGTGGTGTTAAACCCTGAAAAATATGAAAACTTCTGCGCAAATGTATGCAAACTACCTTTTGGTGGTGTAGGGCAATGTTCCCACTGGTGGTACACAAAAGCATTTCTAGGTGATATAGATTTGTGCAAGAAATGATGACCATAATGTTGGTAACAGTACAAAGTGTCATAGTCTGAAGTACCTTCTAACATTTCAGTGTTCGGAAATGCGGCAGTTCTCTATAAATCAGACAACATATCATTAACAGTTTCAGAGTCCCAATCATCAGAAAATGTACTGGAGGTAATGATATCACTCAATGAAATTTTAAATACATGAGAAATTTTTAAAATTTCAGTGGGATCGAATATATCGAAATCAACCTTGTCCCAAACTATACCGTCCGGTATAGGAACTGCTGTAATGTTCACTGATGACAAGTCTCTTTGTTCACGATGAGAAGATTGATGTGGTTTCAGAATCAAATTTACTTTTTCGGCTTCAGGTCTTTGTTGAAGGTATCGTCCTTTAATAAGCATGCTAAAAGTTATAACTAGGCCTAGCCAGAAAAGAAAGAACAGTATCCCAGTAATTACCCAGAGTTCTACCCAAGGCGATACCAGGTAAGTCTTTTTGAGAAAGTGCAGAAAGTCCGTAATCTGCTGCTTGGGTGTTTGTTGGGCTGGTGTCGTTTCTGGTTCACTTGGATCCAAGGAAAACGTATCAAAGTTCATGAAGTAGCCAGAAGCAGTTCGATCAATTGTTGGAATTGCATCAGGATTTGTTGAAATCGTAGTTTGCTCTCGTCAAGGCATGTTGACGTAGACATCTGTATTAGGTCTTATTGCAACTTGTGTGTTATTTTGAGTTTGATTTTGAAGTTGAACTTCGGGTTCAAGGGGAACGAGTTCCATAGCATGGTTGCTTAGTCCTTCATTCCGTGTGGAGGCTCTTCGAACGTGATGAGTCTTTCCGTTTGAACTTCTTGGATTGTAGCGAGAGGGCATCTGCTACTGGCCTACTGCTTAGTATCGGCCACATAGTGTGGTTTGATTAAGTCGATTGAGACAAATCTTTTCTTCTTTTTCCCGGCAAGAGGCGGTAGAAGTACAGTTCTTGTTCCTTGAATTGCTAGGACCGGTACAGGTTTTCTGTAGGATGGCCCAAATTCTTTTTTATCCGCTATTTTCTCTCTGACCAGATCCCCGACTTTTGGGATCCAGACCGGTCTTGCCGTGACTGCCTTGACTTCCCCAGTGGTGGTCTGTTTCAGGTGGACGTTACTTTGTTGTGTCCTGGATTCATTTAGATCCTGTAAAACAGCCAAACGATCATGGATATCAAATGGTTTCTCACCCGCCACTGCGCCTTCACAATCAAGATCAGGTACCCACATTCTTGTCCCAAATAGGACCTTGTAAGGAGTGACACCCCCTAGAGAGCTTCTTGGCTGGTTATTGAGAAATCGTTGTACCCCATATATATGATTGAACTACCGCCCTTGCCTAATACCCTAGCTGTTAAAGATTGCTTTAGGTCCCGGTTTTTCCTTTCCACAACCGAATTTCCCTCAGGGTGGTACGAAGAGGAGTACCGCAATGCTACGCCCATACTTTCCATGGCCTCTTTGTAAGCCCGAGAGCTAAACGCCGGACCACGGTCAGAATGTAACGTGCCAACTGCGTATGTCCCGATAAAGACTCGCAAATCTTTGATAACAGTTCGAGCATCAGCCGAGCGCTGAGGCCAAACCCATAGGAATCTTGAGCAGGAATCCACTGCAACCATGATATACTTGTAAGCCCCGTCTGATTGTAAGGGGCCGCAGTGGTCCAAATATACACAAGCGAGAGGTCTGTCTGATTTTAATAACAGTGTCTGTGCCGGGCGTGCTATGGTGGAGCCTTTCATCTGCTGGCAGATGTCACATTTCAAGACATAGGGCCATATTAGCAAGAAGCTCGTTAAAATTATCTCCGTTTTAGCGGCAGGAAACTGCCGCTAAAGCGGCGATAATGGGCTTGCTAATATGCGCTATAGAATTCCAATAGAAGCCCAGGTTAGATGTCCTGCACATCTAACCTGGGCTTCTATTGGAATTCTATAGCGCATATTATCAAGCCCATTATCGCCACTTTAGCGGCAGTTTCCTGCCACTAAAGCGGCGATAATTTTATCGAGCTTCTTGCTAATATGCCCCGTAGTCTTTAGTTTTTTTGTCAGACCTGGCCACCAATAGCGCTGTTTCAACAATGAAATAGTCGCTGTAATGCCTGTATGCACAGAGCGCAAACCCTCGTGTGCTGCAATAATCAAACCTTGCCTACGATCCATATTTGGTATTACTCTGTCCCCCACTCTAGGAATCTGAGCATATGGAATGTTGTTTGAATCTAACTTGTAGGAGTACTTGAGTGGAAATTTCTTTGGTACTGATGAGCTGCCTTTGCCTGAAGCAATGACAGCAACCATAATCTCACCGTCTATCCTCGTTTTTGAATGAGTGATGGCAGCTACGGAAGCTGTGCGTACAGCCCCCTTTGCGGCTTCATCAGCCAATGAATTACCTTCAACGTGAACGCCATCACGTTGATGAATCAGTGTATGAATCACGTGAGCCCGTGGTAGTTCGTTTCTCAACTCAACTACCTGTTCACATAACATTTTTTGCTTAATTGTGCCACCTTTTGCATCTTTGAACCCGTTTAGTTCCCAATGATGTAAATATTCATTGTATGATTGCACACAGTAAAAAGAATCACACACTATCAGTGTGGGGAACTCGTGATCCGTATTTACCAGTGCCAGTATCAGTGCTTTTAACTCTGCCAACTGAGCCGTGCAGTCTCCTAGAGATTGCGTTTTGGTGCAACTTGGATGGAACTTTCCATCCCGCATGCGACCTTTAACGATAGCACATGCTGCGCTGTATTGTTGCTTACTCCCTATGGCCGGTTGGGCAGATTCGTCAGTGTAAATTATATATTCATACTGATCTAGAGGCAAGATTTCATTCGGCAGAGGATATTCTTGTTCGTATTGCAGAAATGCTTGTGTTTTTAGACTTGGATCAAATCTGTATTCAACATCCGTTGCAGTAAGAGAATTAGCCCATTGTATCCATCTCGGATGTAAGGCTTTTGCATTTGAAATGCTAGCCTTTGTAACAGCTTCTAAAGCCGGTACCGGTGTTACGACAATTATGCGCTTTCCCTGAGCCAGTGCTCTCTCTCTTGCTACAGCGGTCTGAACTGCTGTCAGGATTTTTTCTTTTGAAGTGAAACGCATTTCTGCGTTTGTGTACAGGTGTGATTTGTAAGCGATTGGTACTGTTTCGCCTTCATTGAAGATTAAGTAGGTGTACCCGCATTGACTCGCTATTACACGGATCACTAAGTTGCATACGTTTACTCTCGTCAGTAAGTGTTTCGAAGCTTCATGTCTTCTTGTAGTGAACGTAGGATGTTTGAGTGTTCCTGTGTCCATTGTCTAACTGAAAAGTTAGGTTTTATTAAGTCGTAGAAAGGTTTTACTCTTTCTGCGTAATCCAAAATGTATGTTCTGCCGAAATTTAGGAATCCCAGTATTGATTGTAATTTTTTTTATGATTTTGAAGGTTGGAGCAGCACACACTTTTCTAAAAAGTTGGCTGCCAGACTTTTCCCTTCACTTGAAAGCTCATATCCCAAAAACAGGACATTGAGGTGGGCGATCTTTGATTTTTTTAAATTAAATTTGTAGCCCTCAGAGGCGAATCCCATAATTATGGTGCTCACCCTGGTCAAGTGCCTCTTTAAGTCATCGTCCATCAGATAAATGTCACATAGGACAATGCTTCCTCATCAAAGTTTTGGAGTAACTCAGTTACTCTTGCTGAAAATAACCCCGGGCTATTCTTATACCCCTGGGAGAGATGACAAAATTGTCGCTGGGACCCCAACGCTGAGAATGCGCTTAAATACCTGCTCTCAGGCGCTATATTTTGGCAGAAAAATCCATTTGAGATATCAAGTGTAGTTTTGTATTTTTTCCGCACAATGTTATTCATGAATGCGGCACTGTGTGCATTTTGAACTGCAAATGTCTTAGTGCAAGTGTTTAAATGTCTGTAATCTAAAACTAGACGATATGTATTGTCAGGTTTCATGACAGGAAACAAAGGATTGTTCATTGGTGAGGTACATGTTTTAATGACCCCTTGATATTCAAGTTGATCTAAGATCTCCCTGACCTCTTTTTTAGCTTCATGCTTTATTGGATATTGTCTCTGTGCATTTGGTGAAACTTTTAACGGGATCACGTGGTGGGTTGAATCCTCATCCCATCCGGCATGATTTTTGTACAATGCTGGAGTTAGGGCAACTGCCCACTCCCGTGCATATGTGTGTTTTACATGAATGGGAACGAGGTCAGAGAAGGCTGGAAAAATTACTGTTTCTCCCCTAGGGCACTCCATAACGAATGCTGGCGGCAGTGGCGGCTCGCATAGGGCGTGCTGCGGGGCGGGGCGTGGGAGGTGCAGGGTAGGGGGGTAGTAAAGTCAGACATACGACGGAACGGAGGAAAGTAATTATTACGTTCCTCCGTTCCGTCCTATGTCAGAGTTTACTACCCCCCCCACCCTGCCCCTCCCCTGCCCCGCCTCACCGCCCCGCAGCACGCCCTATGCGAGCCGCCACTGGCTGGTGGCCAATCTTGTTCAGCTTATAGGATGTCATAACCAGATGACAGATTCATCCAAAAGAGACCTTTAACTTTCCTGGGCTTGTCTCCCTCCATTCGGAGTGTTATTTCGTCTAACTTATGTGGGACACTTACCCTCGTATCTGGTGTTTCCACCGTGATGTAATCATTCAAGTCCACTGTCACCAGAAATTCCATCAGGTTCTGGCGAGCTATTGTTACTTCTGCCGCACTGTCTAGCATCGTCTGAGCCCATTCCTCGTTCAGAAGTTGTGTCCTCAGAATTCTGGGCATGCCTGATCTTCAGGCCTGCAACTTTCTTCTTCTTAAACTGAGGTTGTGATTTTGGCTTTTCTTCTTTTTTGGAAGTATAGTCTTGAGTGTGCTGTTTGTCTCTGGACTTTGTACGCTCTTCTTGTCTTTCTGACCGTCCTGCCCTCTCTGAGTTTTTCGATGAACCCTGAAAGGAATGAGAGGAACGTGTATCAGTATCCTGATACCTGTCGGGTTTCCTAATGCTATCCCTATTCCTGAGATTATACCTCTTTTCAGAGGACTCCTGTGGAGGAGATCTACCTCGGATTGAGATCTATTTCCTTTAAAGTTTTGTTGTTTTTTACTATCCCACTTCTTTTTAGAAGAAGCTGGTGTCTGCTTGGAAGTGTCCTTTTCAGGACTGCCCATCAGTTGTGGTTTTAAAGCTTTCCCACCTAAACTGTCTCTGCCTAATTCTGCATATGCAGTTTCAATTATTTTGGGTAGTTCGTGTTGTTGATCTATAGGACTGAACTCCCTTAGGCATTGGCGGATTGCCACTGAAGCTGCTTCCCCTTTATTATTAGCTAGTATTATGGCTGATACCTGATCGTAGTTACCTAGTAACTTCATCCCTAAGTTTAGGACAGACTCTGCTCCGTACTCATTTTGTATTTGTCTTAATACATCTGGTACTACAGCTAATGATGGTATACCATGTGTTCTGGTATAAATGGCAGCAAAGACTGTACCCCAAGTGGTACAGTCTTCTATTTGTGGTGTGATCCGCATGGGCAAGCAGATTGTTAGCATTCTGTGTTTTTCATACGGGGTAGTATTCGGGAATACTGCCTGGAGCTGAATTATTTTCTGAGCTACCCAGAATGGCATTTGTTCACGTTTCGTGGGCATTTTGCCCATTATTGCGTGTAATGTTTGTGGTGTAATTTTAGTTGCTGTACCCTGAGAATGAGTACCATTTGTTGCAACTGTTGCAGGTTGGACTGTGAAAGTCCTCATGAAGAATTGTGTCAAGTTTCTGTAGATTTTAATTAAATCCTTGTGTTATATGAGTAAGTCTGCCTGTGGCATTGTGTCAATGTCAGGATGTGGTGCGTAGGCCGTTAATATCGGCCATGTTGCCTCCTCTCCTCCGAGCGGGCCTAATCTTACTCTATTTCTTATGTGAGGTAGGGCGCCTTTAAACCAGTATAAGTGTTCCTGGTACATGAGTGGGACCTCTATGTCCTCGAACGGACCATATTCCACTGGTGCATCTCCTTCTGTATAGTAGTGAAATGTCTGTGTTCTCGCATCTGCTTCCGGGAATGTAACCCACGAATAAAATACCTCTGTTTTGTTTGATTCATGTGCCTCAATCACGAAAACTACTAAGCCACACCTAGCTGATAAACCATTTTCTAACAGTTACAGGGTGATCGTACGTCTGAATTTTGGTGCAATTTGTATTGCGTTTAAATCTTCTTCTCCGTCTGAGATGTGTAGATTTACTACTGGGTTATCTCCTGTCTCAGTCATTTTTGTAAAGAAGAAGTTTGTTCATGGGAACTAAGATAAGGTGTTATGTGCACAATTTTTTTAGGAACACTGTGTCCCTCAAGCTTGATTAACCAACAGCTAATAAATAGGATTTTTCACCTACTCAGCTGTGGCGGAGTTTTGTGCCCACCCACTCCAGATGTCTCTGGCGTTTTGTGAGTAGGGGTCTCTGAGAATTAGCACGACTGAACTACTCCGATTCTACTGTTAAATAAGTACCTAACCAACGTTGGCGGCGCCATGTCGTGTAGTTCCTATATTACCCATACAGGATCTGCGCGTTCGGATAACATAAGCTGTAGGACTGGTGGCAGACTGGCTCTGAGCACCCCCACCGAGAATGTTAGCCTTTCTGTTTTAGCTAGCTCACAGTGCCACTAGAATCTCCTCTTATCGGGGAGAGAATAGTTTCTGGCAATCTCAGAACATGACAACCCTGATCCCCCAGGATCGTGGAAACAATATACTACTTTTCGCTCAGTCACTCGTGCTCACTTATTCGGTCTCAGAGAGATACACAGAATAAACAGTCTGGGTGTTTCAATAAGTATTTATTGAACAGTTGTTATTCTAGTGTAAAATATATGAGCTGCAACAACCATTAGACAGTAGCAGATATATATGATTAGTAGTACAGTGAAAATAAAAGGATAGTATAGTTCTACCATCTTGCAATAATCATGAATACATACATGAATATAAAATGCCTGATAAAAATTTGCGTACTCCTACGATGCCTATCTAGATGTACCTAAGTGTACGTAGCATGTGAGTAGGTGTGAAGCCAAGAATCCCTCTAGGATTTAGTCTAACCCCATTACCTGAAGTGAGAGAGTTGGACACCCCGCGAGGGATGTGTTAGACCACTGTCAGCTGGAGCGTCTGCTTGAGGAGCCTCAGCGTCTCTGGTCAGTGTGTCGGCCTGGAAGTCTCGGTCTCCTCTGCTGAACCCTAGCAAGATGTGCTGTATTTATACAAAAAGTATCTAGGGTTTCTTTGTCCCTTGTTTCTTGTATTAGCCATTGTTGGATTTGAGGATGACGTATGGGATGAACCGTGTACGTAGATATTATGCAGGTGGTGTAGCCCCTGCCTGGTTTCCAAGAACCCTCATGAATATTCATTCATACTGTATGAGTCCATTGATGGAGTTATAGGACGCTATTGTTCATGGAAAACCCTCCTTCTGCGCCCAGGACTAGAACTAGGTAAAGGTTCAATCCTAAAGGCTCGTTACTGTGTAGTGTAAGGGAGGTAATATAGGTGAAGGTGTATGATATTACCCGGGCCTATATTAGGGTACCTATATGAAACATAACAGCACACTACTTGTTGATGGATGACGTCTCCCTGTTTCTGCGGAGGGTCCTTGGGGGCCAAGAACTTTTACCTCCAGTAGGTCCCACACAGTGGGATTGCTGAGAGATCATCAAAAACCCCGGCTCCTATCTCAACCACTCTGCAAATGGGTCTCCTGGTGCACTAGAGGTTAGGGGATGAAGTCCCCTTGGCTGCTGAGGGTAGTTGGGGGCCAAGTACCCCTACTGTTGCCACCAGGAAGTCCCACACAGCATGATTGCTAAGAGCTCATCGGAGGCCCTACACCCTTTCTCAACCACTCTGCAAATGGGTCTCCTGGTGCACTAGAGGATAGGGAATGAAGTCCCCTTGGATGCTGAGGGTTGTTGGGGGGCAAGAACCCTTACTGTTACCACCAGTATGTCCCACACAGCAGGATTGTTGAGTGCCCATCAGAGGCTCTGCCCCCTTTTTCAACCACTCTGCAAAGGGCCTCCTGGGACACTACCGGTTGGGGGATGAAGTCCCCTTGGATGCTGAGGGTCGTTGTGGGCCAAGAACCTTTCCTGTTACCACCAGTATGTCCCACACAGCGGGATTGCTCAGAGCTCATTGGAGGCCTCACCCCCTTTCTCCACCACTCTGCAAACACGCCTCCTGGCTCACTACTGGCTGAGGGATGAAATGGAACAAGAAACTCACTTGTCTATTCATGGGGGAGAGGGGCCGAGCAGCACTGCTCCTCGGGCCGATTTTGGCCCCAGGCACACCATCCTCCGGGGCCTATCATGATGCTCCTGGGTACTCTAAAGCCCACCCAGGGCACCCAGTATTCAATGTTTGGTACCATGGGGGGAGCCTCAATGCCCCCATGGTCCCTGCTGGCTCCTCGCCTCCAGCAGGAGCTGGCGTTGCTCCCACACATAGGGAGCAGCCAAAAATGCTGCTCCCTGCATGTGGAAGCAATTTTGTCATCTGTTTTCCTGCCTGCTTGACAGCAGGCAGGGAAACAGATGAAAACTTTGCTCCCAGAGAGCGGGAGCAGTTTTGCTGCTCCCGCCCGCTGGGAGCGCAGTTTCTGTTTGCTCTCTCTTGGCAGGAGCTGTCAAAGCTCCCCCAAGTGAAAGCAAATGGCTATCTTCTGAGGGTGGGCACCTCGGGAGACAGAAGGAGCTGCACCTGGGGGGAGGAGTTCCCCAGGGCTATTATTGACTCCAGGAGGGGGCCACGCAGCCCCCCTCCTTTACTTTTCACAGGCCGGCATTGTGGGGGTGGTGGTCTGCATGGCTGCATATGGCCCTGGAGGGGGGCTGCACAGCCCTCGTCCCACTTCTATGTTGATTTCTGGGCCTGGGGAGGTGGTAGTCAACTTGGCCCCCCTCCATATTAGACTTCCAGCCCGGGGGAGGTGGTGATCCCTCGGGCACAAATGAGCCCATGTAGGGGGGGGTCTGTCTCGTCCCCCTCCAAAATATTAAAAAAGCCACAAGGAGATGGTGGTCCCCAGGGCTCAAAAGAGCCTTAGGAAGGGTGTACCCCCTCCTTTTCTTTTGTATGTCCACATGCCCCCAGTACCTGGCCGACCCGGGGCTATACTGTAAACAAGCGCAGAAGACTGCTCTTGTTTTTTTTTTACATTTTTGCCATGAATTTGCAAATATGTTGCTGCAAAATATTTTTTAGATGCTTTTTGGCACTGGCAGGATCCCTGAGGCATCCCAACACCAGGCCTAGGGGGTTAGGGTATTCTGACCCTGCCCCCTTCTCTTTTTTTTTTTACGTTGAAGTGTTGGCAGCCAATCAGATCTCTGCACAAGATCGGGAGGATTAGCTGAGGGTTTCCATCCCTAGATATACAAATGTGGTTTTCTTTTAATAACTCAAACTACTGAACAGATGTACATCATATAACAAAAAGGTCACTGTCTGAACCAAGACCTACCTTTCTGCTAAATTTGGTGTAATTCTGTTCAGCGGTTCGGGCTGTAGTTGTGTCTAAAATCTCAATGGGAATTACCATGGGAAGCTCACTTTTTTTGCCTTCCCCTTTTTTTGGCCCCCACTTGACGGATCACCACAAAACTTTCAGTGCACAACTAGAATCAGCAGTGCATTTTTTTCAGAAAAGTTCATGAAGATTCGTTCAGCGGTGCCAAAGTTATAGGCAAGTAAAAAACGCTTTTCTTATGGAAACTAGGTCCTAACTATAACTATATGGTATGTTATATAAATTTATAGAGCGCAATGGTTACCTGAAGGTGTCCTGGCACTTAGCTCAAACAGCTGTGATAGCAGAGTAACATGAAGACCCAGGAAAAACGAATTGCTGAATTTCAGTACTTTCCTAAATGAAAGCAGGTCGGGGGAGGCCCTAATGTGGAATGGAATTCATTCCATGCCCTAGCGGTGTAGATAACGAAGCTTCTACTGCCCCAATTGGCTCTTTTGAATTTAGGCACTACTACCATCTTTGTTCCTAAGGAGCGAAGGGTTCTATATGGGTTCTATATGAGATGAGACTTTGCTTATATTTCTCTTTTTCTGAGCAATTATAGCTCTTTCTCCAATTATGTTCTTGAGGCTTACAAATGAGTTTTTGTTCCCGAAGTTCATCCGAGTACCAAGGTGCCGTTGGATGGGAGCATTTTGGTTTTATTGTTTTTTCAGGTGCCACGATCCTGCATGCTGCCTCGATCCAATCTGTATGCCATGCTGTGGCTGCCTCTAAGTCAATGGGCAAAAGCAACATGGTGGAGGAGAGATAGTCTCCTAATAGAGGCCCCTTAATTTTGTTCCAGGCCCGCGACATGAATGCACTTTTAGGGGCATCAAGGTCACGCTGCTGATCTGGAAAAGACAGTTCAAATAGGATCACTGAGTGGTCAGTCCATGTAAGGGGCAGTGAACCTGTATAGGCTAAGTACGGATGATTAGAAAAGATGCCGTCCATAGTGTGGCCTGCATCGTGGGTAGGGCCTTGTACTAATTGTATTAATCCTGTACTGCTCATGACATCCAGCAGGCCAGCTGCGTCTGTATCCTTAGAGGATTCCAGATGAAAATTGAAATCACCAAGTATGGTGAAGATGTTTGTGCACAGTCCATCCTCAAGCAGGGCGCCTATGTTTGCCAGGAACACATTTTTTGGGCTGGAGGTCTGTAGAGTAATATTCCTTTAAAGGAATGATGGTAGGAATGTTGAAAACAGAAAGACAGGGCTTCACAAGTGGTAGTAGAGACTGTTTCAAATACAGCAGACACAGAACTATGACAGATGATCGCGAGACCCCCCCTACTGTTGAGCCTATTCAGAGTGTGACAGATGAACCTGGGTGGAGTGGCTTTCGCTAGATCAGGTCCCATTGCCTCATCTGTCCAAGATTCAGTAACAAAACCCAGCTTTATTTTATGGCTCTCAATAAATTCAGCACACTCCATACTGTGTCTTATTAGGGATCTGGCATTTAGGAGGGTGCATCACAATGGTTTGTTATTTAGCTTAACGCAACTAACAGATTTGGCAGGAGTATGGAGCTTGATTCCTAAATAATCAATCTTAAGTAAACATACCTTACAGTTGTGGCATAGTTTGCGGTTGCTTCGGGACTGTGTAGAAGGTTAAACACAGGCAGCCTGGGTCCTTACCGCCAGCATTTAAGGCATCTAGCTTGGGCCCAGTATAGCTTCTAGTGGGGCTTGTTTCGATCTTAAAAGATGCAGGGGGGCTGGAACTGAGCGCGGACGGGCACAGACACGGGCTTGCCTTTGGCTCGCCAGCAGCACAGACACGCTTTAGCAGTCTTTAAATAAGCCCCCATGCGAGGCCAGTCGGGCCGGGTGGGCGTGTCCCAATGCGCTGACAGCACGAGGCAATAATCAAATTGGGCAAAACAAACGAGCTTCTAACCAGGGTCCAGCAACCCCGGACTCAGAGGACAGGCTTCCCTGCTCCCTGGGTCATACTGTCATGTGTGTGTATATATATATATATATATACAGTCACTGAAAAAAACAAAGGTTACAGGGACGTTATAGTTAGGCTCAGATTTCACTCATACAAAACCAGTGAAATTCAGCAGTTATAATTACTTGAGCTAACTATAACTTACACCCCCACAATGCACTGCTTATGACCTCCCATATTACATCACTCGTGACATGGTCAGTGACATCACTGATGACATCTCATATGATATCTCTGATGTATATGAGACTGTGTGGGGCTTACTGGAGGAAACAGGAGGTCTTGTTGGCCCATAAGGACCATCCGCTGCCAAGGGGATTTCATCCTCCAACCAGCAGCGCGTCAGGAGGAGTGTTTGCAGAGTGAAGGAGAAAAGAGGCGGGGCCTCTGGCAAGTTTTTTTTTTTTCTAAGGGAAGGCCTGGGCCGATTTCATCTGTGGGGGTTCCATCCCCCAGGGCCAGGCATTATAAGAATGGGGAGGGGAGCTGCGTGGCCCCCCTCCCCGGGCTGATTCCGGCCCCGGGGACCCCATCCCCCGGGGCCCGGCCTTTCTTTTTTTAAATAAAAGGGGAGCGCGTGCCCCCCTCCCAAGGCCGATTTTGGCCCCTGAGACCCAATCCCCTGCGCCCTGGCCTCAGTACTGGGTGCCCTGGTCCCTCCAAGGGCACCCAGTTTTTTCACGTTGGGAATTGCAGGGGGAGCCTGAAGGCCCCCACGGGCCCTGCAGGCTCCCCGCCTCCAGTGGGTGCCAGCATTGTTTTTGAACAGAGGGAGCTGCTAACATGCAGCTCCCTTTGGCCAAAAGCAATTCTGCTCAGATTTCAACAAGTGTGAGCATTTTACATGCCCCCGCTTTCTAAAACCAGAGCAGTGTTTGCCTCCCGCCAAGCCATAGCAAACAGTAATGTCCCGGAGGTGGGCACCCCGTGACATTGCAGGACCCACCCCCAGGGCCACCCAGTACTCCACAAGGGGGCCGCGCGGACCCCCTCCAATGTTAATTAGGCCCCAGGGAGGTACCGGGGGGGTCAAGAGAGTTGAGGTTTCAGGCATAGTGTGGGCTCGCAGAGGCACATGCGGGGTTGAGGGGGGTACTAGAGCTGTGCATGTAGCGGGACAGAGGGCTTGAGTAGTGCCAGGCACAGTGTGCATGTGTGGAGAGAGGTGGGGGTAAATAGGGGTGCCATAGCAGAGTGTGTATAAGCAGAGGGACACGGGGAAGGGAACCCTGGAGAGGTACCATGTACTAAGTGGGTGCGCGCAGAAGGTCAAGAGGAAGAGAACCAAGAAGTGCCAGACACTGTGTGTGCACACAGAGAGGTGGGCAATACGGGTGCCAGGCAGTGTGTGTATAGCTGGATATGGGGACCATAGGTTTAGAGAATGCTGGGCACTGAATGTGCACATGGATGGACATGGGTGCTGCCCATAAATGCTTCAAGCTGCAGATGGAGCGATGTTGGGCACCGAGAGTGCGCCCACGCCTGAGCGTACAAATAGAAGGAATGTGGTACATAAAGAGGTGCCAGACACCGATTGGGTTGGTGCGGATGAACAGCAGAGAGATGGCCAGAGAACGGGCAGTCACTGATTGAGTGAATGGGTCGCAGGCAAACACATATGCACTGGTGCAGAGGAACGGGGTAAAGGCCTGCCGAGAGTTACTAGGTCCCGAGTCCCGAGCCTGGGCATGGATCTGCTGAGGGGAGAGTAGGTGAGAGAGAGGTATGGTGCCAGGCACTTTGTGTTCACATAGTGGGCCACAAAGAGGGCAGCCATTGAGTGTGTGCACGGAGGAAAGAGTACTGCCCATCACCTGAACGACATGCCAGGAAAGTCTATGTGGAGATCTGAAATGGGTTCAGTCCTAAGCACGATCCAAGGTTACACGCCTCCCGCCCAGAGGTGGTTTTGAGTTACCACTCTCACACAGGTGGCACGGTGCAGCCGGGACTGTAGGATTGACAGAACGCATCCCATTGCTTGGTTATTTGCCATGTGGCATACAAGGCAGGGCAAAAGGTTTGCATTTCAGCCTCTTCCCCAAAACATTCAAAGGCTCAGACTGTAGGAAAATGAAGCCTTGTGGGGACTACTCTGATGATAGTTGATTCAATTAAATATAGCTAGCAAAGGGGTGATTCTGAGGTGCATGCTGACTTCATGAGCACTCAACAGTCAGTCCAGGAGTCTGGGTGTGGGAAGCAGTCTCCGAAGCTGCCTCAGTGTCCCTCTCGTACATGGGAGGCCATAAGTGCCCCCCCCAAGGACATAGTGCACCACATGCTTCTTCTGTGTCCATGGGGGCCTGGTACTGGCAGTAGTGGCTAACATGAAATGGAGGCCTATAGATTATTTTGAGCTGACCCTGAGACTCCTGTATTCAGATATTCATAGCTCTTAAACTCTGTAACACCCCCCGCCTTAAGCTCTCGGTCCTAGACGTATGCCTCCTCAGCACTGAGACCGGGTCAGAGAAGAGACAAAGCTCACCCAGACCTCCATTGAAATATAGGAGCCGCAGACCGCAGCGCAACATTGATGAATGCACATAGCTCATCTTCTCCCTTGCACAAGTGTAAGCATTCAATGTAATTGTTTTTTGCTTGTCTATGCCATTACGCAGGTACGTAAGACAGTCTTGGTATTCTAAAACTCACAGTGCCGCCTAAACTATCAGGTAGACCCTGATGCGAACACAACTGGACTTCCATCCTTGCTGGGCCTCGGTGTGAGCGACACAGCCAGCTCGGATCTGGATCTGGCAATACCGGTGGCCCACATACAACTCAACACAAATGGCAGAGGAATTCAGAGGAAATGCTGGTACAAGTCTGAGCTACTGTACTACTCAGGGCAAATCCAAGTCCGTAGGCCAGCCTGGGGTACCAGAATCCCCAGGTGGCTTCTCATATACCTTGGTGAGTACAAACATGCCCGCTTATTTTACTGCAAGGAATTTGACGGTCCACAGGCCTGAGGCCCCTTTGGAGCCACAGCGCACTGCAGTTATCCAACAACTAGGCCCATGCCTGCCATTTTTAGAGGCCTCCCCAGCTGGTGCATTCTGCAGAACATGCCGGGGCAATGGGGGGCATCTATTTAGAGCTGTCACTGCAGAACAGTTGCCCTCCAAGTCTGTTGCTGTCAGTGATGGGTATCTGGGCTAGCACCATCTAGCACAGTAAAGCTGCCACTCTCAGCAGAAGCAAGTCCCTGCCTGCCACCTGCACAGAGAGACCAAAGAGCGGTGCCATCTACCCGCAAGACCCGGCTATAATTATGCCGGCCTGTTGTGAGGGTGAGCCTCAGTACTAACAAAACCATGTCAGCAAAAGGTGCTTGAATTCTTGTGCGAAAGCAGCGAACCGTGCCCGCCAAGGTGCTCTCTGAGCAGCACAAAGGCTGCCGGGGGAGGGCGAGACAGGGAGGAGGAGGAGGAGGAGGAAGAGAGCTGGAGAGCTCTCATATTTCAGGACTGGTGTCCCCTGGGAGCTGAGTGCAGCTTCAATCAAGCTCTGGCTGCTCCTGTGGGAGGCAGCAGGAAACTAGGGGTGGGCCGGCACCGATAAACTCTGCTACGTGGCAGAGTTTTTGCCGATCTCTGTGCTCCAAGCAGAGCGTGGAGTGGCAAAACTCCACCAGCAGACCGGAGTTTACAACCCAGGCCTAGAAATTACACAAATGAGATTTTAAATACCACTATTTTATTTCTTTTATAGCGCTACTCATCCCAATACAGGGTGTCAGAGATTTACATCACAGGTAAACATTATACATTGACAGTAAATCATGTAAGTGTGTAAAATAATCTAAAAGACGTGTTATGTAAGACAGTGAGGGTTACAATGTGTAGGAGTCACATGTCCTTCATAGCTCATTGTGCTATATTGGAAGGATTACAATTTATGAACTGCAAATTAGAAAAGGATCTCTGTGTTAAAAGCAGTAACCCACTTACCTATCTACATAAAATACAAATTTGTCATGTGCATGATACATGATATGCTTAGCAAGTGATACATTAACCCTCAATGCTGCTGTGATTAAAAACTGGCACTAGACAAAACACTGATCTCTCCAGCAAATGCATTTACCTCCCTAGTTATCTTACCATTATTATTATTTTCTGAGATTTACTGGGCACACAAAGATGTCTGCAGCAGGTGCCTTAACCCCATGCGGTATTTTAAAATGCATACTTTGCAACCAATTAAGCAGAACAGAACTTGTTTCTCATTGTTGCCAATTTCTTTGTGGCAAAGTTTAAAAAGAAAATATATTAGTTGAGGCCCAGTTTTTGCGTCGATGAGGCACCACTTTTTTGGCACAACCCTGACGTAAAATCTCATTTGTTATACCTTGTAATGCACTTAAATGTACTCATGATAGACCGATTAAAAATATGTGTGGGGTCTTAATATCTGATTTCACTTCTTGTGAGGTCACTTCCTTGAATGCCACACGTGTTGTCACGTGCCATGACGTCACAGGTTGCGATGTCATGCACCATGATATCACGTGCATACTGCCAAACTTGGTTAGTTTCCCCACTTTTTTTAGCACTTGTGCCCTGAGGGCTGGTGAGTGCTTGAGCCTACTCAGCAACATCTAGACGATGGCGCTCCACAAGTGGGCGAAGAAGCGGGCGAAGAAGGTTCAAATGCACCATATACTTGTGCCGAAATTCCACACTATGCTAAAAATTGCACAGTTATATTTCTGTAAAGTATGAATGGAGAGCTAGAATACGGGAATAAGATGCCCAAATTTTTGAGAAACAGATACCAACAGCCCTAAATTAATATAATTAAAGTAATAAAAGGAAGAGCTCATAAACCGACATAGTAATTGGGATTATTCTGCACAGTAGTTTTTAGCAATGAACTCTACGAGCTAAAGGGTTTCTGCACTACGCTTAACAAAATGAACAATACGATACAAGTACCCTCGTTTATCTCATATGTTGAGTTACAGATCCATCATCATCCCTTGCTATCTCAAAACGCAGGTGATATCTTGCCACTCACACTGAACGCTTAGAATGACCTGTTTCTTTCTTCGTAACTGATAGCAGCTGAAAGGAGAGAAGACACTTTCCCTATGTGTGCTGCAAGGGAATGACAGCGACACCAAGTAATGCCGAGATGAAGAGACACGCAGTCCTGTCGAACCCTACCCGTGAAGTATTGTCACTTTGAAGGCACGGAGTGTTCTGGGGAAGCCTAATGTTACGGGCCGCGCTTCATTAAAACATTATCTCTTTGACATTATTTTGGCTCGTGCTCATACGGAACACCATCTGCACCACACAGCTGTTTTTAACACTATCCCCTGATGGAATGTTCTCGACCAGCGAGAGTTCAGCGGTTCGAGCGCCTATCTCTCGCACGCGGTCGTGCTCATCTACTCGCGCGAAAACAATTCCTCCAGTGGAATTTAGACAATGATCAAGTCATATATAAAATCTTGCTTGTTTTAGTCTATTGTGTGACATGGCTAAGCTCAAAGTAGGACTGTGTGAAGTTTCTTGATTGTTTTTTTTTAAGGTAGCAGCTTCACTTAGGTGTTAACCTCTCGAAGTTAAAAAAAGGGTGAAGGGCCACTTTTATTTGTGGGTGCGATACATTTTCCGTCTGCCTTAAGAGGCCGCTCAGGGAAACGCAGGGTTGACTCTTTTTGCCAGCAGTCCGCATCCCCTTCTATGAGTTATACTTGCCCTTGGAAAACAAGGGCCCTTCGCCAGCATCATCCCCCACCAATGCCAAAGAAAGTGGAACTGCCAAAAACAACTCCTAGCCAAGCACACCAAGACAGGGGCCCCGATTTACAAAGGTATCACACAAAGCAGCGCAGGCAGGTCCTCATGTTAGCTCCCCCTGCTGCTGCTGGTCTCGCTCCTAGCCATGTGGTTTTGTTTCCTATTTCCTGGGTCTTTACTTGTTCAGATTGCTTAGCCATTGACTCTGCCACTGCGTATCTTTTTTTGCCTCTTTGTCACTGTACTAATTCTTACATTTACTTTTGTTTTATTGCTGTATCTCTTAGCCTGTGGTTGTTGATTTCTGATGCGCTGTTTCCGGCCGCCGCCTGTTTTGCCTGCTTCCTGCCTCCTGCAAACCCCACCCACTACCCAGGACCTACTTAATGGAGGCCGCAGTGCGACTGCACGCAGCTGGCACGCGCCACCAGCCCTCCAAAGGTAAGCCCATCTGCGTTCGTCTGCACTTGGACCGTGCCCGAAACCAGGAACGCTGAATTGCCCTTTACCCGCAGCTACACCAGCGCCAAACTCAGTCGTGGACCCCAGATGTCACAACACTTGCTGCCTCTCAACGGTAGGACCTTTCGCTTGCCGCCACTGTATCTTCTCCTGCAACACCAGAGCAACCAACAATGCCGGATACACCGCATACACGATTGCGTCCACCACACCGACTGAGATCGCCACAGCACCACTCTGTTGCATTCTACTCAATGCATGATCGCTTGGCAAGCACTTAGTGGAGATCTGAGACATGATCTCATCCTACACCCCAGACGTCATCTTCCTCACAGAGACCTTACCTCGATGACCCCAGCGACACCAACACTGCCGACTTCCTGGAAAGGATGAAAAACATCGGCCTCAAGCAACTTGTCACCAAGCCTACGCGCATTGCAGGATACACACTCAACCCCATTTTCACGTTCAGCGACAGTGTCAAGTACAACCATGTCTCACAGCTCTCCTGGAGTGCCCATTACAGCATATACTTCATCATATCAGGACCTACCAACACTGGCACCATGCCCCACAGCTCCTTGTGCAGAAACTGGAAAAAGATATCAGAAGACCAGTGGAACAAGGCTCTCAACTCCCACTTCCCAAGCACAACATCCAACCCAGAACAGGCTATGAAGAACTCCCAGTCGATCACTGAATGCACCAACACATTTGCCCCCGCCAAGCCAGCCAAAGGTCCTGCCAGAAGAGCCAGCTGGTTCACCACAGAGCTGAAATCCTCCAAACGCAACTGCCGGAAATTAGAAGGGAAGTGGCACACCATCAAGAAACAGGAGACCATACCATCTTTGAGACAGCACTTAAGCAATACCACCGCCCTCCTGAAAGAAACTAAGAAAAACGCCTTTGCAGACTGCTTAAAAGCCAGCACAACCCACAGCAAGGAGCTCTTCCCCATCGTGAAGGAGTTCTCCAAGCCCGCAGCCACCGGAAACAACATCACCCTGTTAGAAATGGGGGTCTCTAGTTGGCAGAGGCAGGTACCTTTGTCCAAATAAGGATCCTTGCTTCTAGTCAGGGTAAGGGGGATATATGCTTTGGATAACCCCTGCTCACCCCCTGGGTAGCTTGGCACGACTTATCCCAAAGGCAATGTGTAAAGTATTTGTACTCAAAACACACAGTAATACAGTGATAACACCACAAATGGACACCACACCAGTTTAGAAAAATAAAGTATCTTTATCTAAACTCAATAAGATCAAAACGACAAAAATATAACATACATGTAATAAGAATATGACTTTAAAAAGATTTCAAGTAATTTGGCCCATAGAAAACTATGGATGCGTGATTTCTCTCAAAGTACCTGCAGTTGCGACAAAATTCACAAGGCCAAACAGCTGCAAAGATGGAAAGCGTAGAAAAACAAAGAGATGCGTCAATTCCTGAGACCATGGGGAGGCGATGCAACAGTTCTGCTACACACAGGAGAAGTGATGCGTCGAATCCGGTCTGTAGGGGGAAGTGATGCGTTGATTCCGAGACAGTTCTGGTCCGCAGGTGATGCGTCAGGAAAACTTGCTGTACAGGTACGATGCGTGGAAATTTGGGATGCGTCGGCGATCGATGCGGCGGCTTCACTGCATCGGTTTCTTCAGCCGCGATCCCTTGATGCATTGGTTCTTGCAGTGACGACAGGCGCTGCGTCGGTTTTGGCAGGGGTGCGGCGATGGATGAAGATTCTTCTCACACACCTGTGCTGCGTTGGAAAAACTGCTGCAAGAAGAGTGATGCGTCGATTTTCTTGTAGTTGCATAGCTTTTCTAGCTCTCAACAGCAGGAACAACCTCCAGAGGCCAAACACAGTCACAGGCACCTATTGGCAGGTCAGACCCCCCAGCAAGGAAGTTCAGGGGAACTGGGAGTGAAGTCTTTGTGTCGCTGAGACTTTAGAACAGGAGGCAAGCCCTACTGAAGCCCTTGGAGATCTTCCTCAAGCAGGGGGACACAGCACACAGCAAAGTCCTTCTCCTTTCCTTGGCAGAAACAGCTACTGCAGGCCAACCCCAGACAGCACAAAGCAAAGGGGCAGTATTTCTCCTCAGTTTCTCCAGCTCTTCTCTTTGGCACAGGTTCCTCTTGAATTTCAGAAATGATCTAACGTTCTGGGGTTTCAGGTATAATACTTATACCCCAAAATGTATTTGTTCTCTTTGTGCAAGGGTCTCTGAGCCCAGTCCAAGCCAGTTCTGTCATCACTGGTGCAGCATGATTGCATGGGGTGGAGACAGCATTGTGCAAGGGAGACAGGCCCTGTTCAGGTGCAAGGAAATCTCCTCCCACTACTCTAAATTTAGCCAGGGTTTACTCAGCCCTGCTCTGTGTCATCCAGGAAGGGCCAGGCACACCACAACCCCCCCAGTGGCTGTCTACAGTGAATGCACATCCCCAGCCCCTGTCACTCCAAAATCAGACAGTCAATACACAAACGGGCAGAGGCACACAGAATAGTTAAACAAGAAAACGCCTACTTTCTAAAAGTGGCATTTTCAAACACACAATTTAAAAACCTTCTTTACTAAAAGATGTGTTATTAAATTCTGAGTTCAGAGAGCCTAAACTTTATTTATCTATCTCGTCCCAATGGGAAGTTATATTTATAAGATGTTATAAATAAACTCCCATTCTATCCTATGGGGCAAGATAGCCTTTCAATAGTGAAAAACGAAATTGGCTTTATTTCACTATCAGGACCTGTCACACACACCAGTACATGTCCTACCTTTCACATACACTGCACCCTGCCCAGGGGGGTACCTTGGGCCTACCATTTGGACAACACTGAGGTGCTGACTGAATTCCTTCCTATTTTCTCTCAATGACTCCTTAAAACATCTATTAGCTTGTAAATCTGGCTCACCTGGTGATCCCTGCCCTGCCCAGATTTTTACACTCCTGACCACCTGCCTTAATACCCCTCTGAACCAGATCTGGAATGCCTCCCTGAGTTCAGGCATCTTTCCTGCAGTGTGGAAACAGGCTTTCCTACTGCCAATCCTCAAGAAGCTGGATGCTGACCCCGCAGAGTATAAAAACTTCAGACCTATCTCTCTTCTGCCGGCTCCGGCAAAAATTCCTGAGCAGCTAGTCCAGAGTCAACTTTCGGAATTTCTGGAATCTAAAAATCAATTCCACGACTCCCAATCCGGTTTTAGAGCAGGCTATAGCACGGAAACCGCCCTCCTAGAAGTGTCCGAGAGTGTTCGCGAGACAATCGACCAGGGCAACGCAGCCATGCTCGTGCTACTGGACCTGTCCGCGGCCTTCGACACGGTGGCCCATTCGATTCTCTTGGAGAGATTAAAGTGCCTGGGCATTCAGGGCACGGCCCTGTCCTGGATATGGTCCTTTCTGAAGAACCGGACACAGCAAGTCTTTCTCCGGCCCTACATGTCTTCCCAGAAACCCCTGGTATGTGGGGTTCCCCAGGGCTCCACACTGAGTCCTCGTCTCTTCAGCTCGCAACACTGGCTGAATCCTGTGGAGTAAAGGTGATCTCCTATGCGGATGACACCCAACTGCTGTTCTCCTTCAAAGAACAATCAGAGGCTGCATTTGCCAACTTTAGAAGGTTTCTGAGTAACATCTCGGCTTGGATGACTCATAACTGTCTCAAGCTGAACTCGGATAAAACCGAGGTGCTCTTCTTCAACCAGAAACTTGGGGTTCAGATTTGACAATGAGCTCTCTTGTAAATCTCAGATTAGGCAAGTCTCCTCCTCCTGTTTTGGGAAACTTCGAACTCTGAGGAAATTCCTCTACTTCCTCCCATTCGACTGCAGAAGGACGGTAATCCACGCCCTCATTACTTCTCACCTGGACTACGCCAAAGGCCTCTATTTGGGACTCCCTGCTTATCTGACCCGCAGACTGCAAATGATCCAGAACGCTGCAGCCAGATTGATATGCAAGGTACCTTATCACCATTCTATCACCCCCCACCTAAGAGACCTCCATTGGCTGCCCGTCATCAGGCGCATAAAATTTAAGGCACTCACCCTGGCGCACAGAGCCACCAGGGGCGAGGCCCGGCTTACTTGAGAGCCAGATTTCAACATTACCATCATGACCGGGCCCTGAGATCCAACCATCTGCGGCTCCTCGCCAATCCTCGCTTTTGCAAGGCGAGGACGGGAGGCAGAGCTTTCGTTGTCAGGACCGCGAAATTATGGAATGCCTTGCCACTCTCTCTCTGCCTGACTGAATCAGAACCTACTTTCGGACGAGCTCTAAAAACCTGGCTCTTCAACTGCCCCTAAAACCAATCACTGTGCACCGTATCAGTCGACTACCTTAGCGCCGGGACACCTCCGTTGGGGGTAGCTGTGCACTCTACAAATGACCAAATAAATAAATAGCGGTCCCTTACATGTAGAAAAAGGGAAGGTTAGGGCCTGGAAAGTGGGTGCACTTGCCAAGTCAACATGGCAGTTAACACCTGTGCACAGACACTGCAGTGGCATGTCTGAGTTACCTTTTCAGAGCTACTCATGTGGGTGGCAAAATCAGTGCTGCAGGCCCACCAGTAGCATTTGATTTTCAGGCCCTGGCACACTTCAGTGCACTTTACTAGGGACTTACCAGTAAATCAAATATGCCAATCAGGGAGAACCAATTGTAACAACAATTTACACAGTAAGCACTTGTACTTTGACACTGATCAGCAGTGGCAAAGTGCCCAAAGCATATACGCCAGCAAAAGCTAAATCCAGCACAGCATCAAAAATACAGGAGGTAGAGGCAAAAAGTCAGGGGAAACCATGCCAAAGATGGCAAGTCTAACACACCCCCTCCCAAGAACTGACTGACACCCTGATGGACTTCTTCCACAACAAGAACTCAGTCACCTCGAAAGTTTCATACCCCAACCCACCGACAGCATCATCATGCTCGCACCCACAAACACAAACCCAGAACCCCTGCTCACACAGCGGAACCCTCTCACAACTCAAGCCACAATCTAAATCATGAACTCCGTGCACTCTGGAGCACCCATGGACCCCTGCCTGCACCACATGTTTAACCTTGGGAACAAGACAATTGGCAACATGCTCAAGAAGGTCCTGAACACCTCCATCACCTCGGCCTCCTTAACTGAGGACTGGAAACATGCTGAAGTGAGGCCCCTCCTGAAGAAACCATCCACCAACGCAGCAGAACTGAAGGACTACTGGTCTATCTCCCTGCTCCCCTTTCCAGCAAATGTTCTGGAGAAGGCAATCAACCAGTGTTGGACTTGGCCCTTTTTGCAGAGTCATCCCAGAACTTTTTGCCTTCCGCCTGTATTTTTTTCTGACCTGTTTATGTTGGTTTTATGACTCTGGGCACTCTACCACTGCTGATCAGTGCTAAAGTGCATGTGCTCTCTCTGGTAAACTTGGTAAGATTGGCATATTTGATTTACCTGTAAGTCCCTTATACAGTGGTATCCCATACACCCAGGGCCTGTAAATTAATTGCTACTAGTGGGCTTACAGCGCTGCTTGCGCACCCCCCGAAGAAGCCTTTCAAACCTGTCTCAGGCCTCTGCCACTGCAGGGCCTGCACATGCAGTTTACTGCCGCAGTGACATGGAATGTAGAGGGGTTGCTACATCTGAAACTCCCCTTTTACTACATAGAAGTCACCCCAAAGGTACACCTTAGCTAGCCCTATGGGTCGGGTGCTGTGTAGGTAAAAGGTAGGGCATGTGCCTTAACTCTGTGGCATGTCCTGGTAGTGACAAACAGCCTATTTGGTTTCTCACTGCTGTGAGGCTACCCTCTCATAGATTTGCATTGGGGATTCCCTGATATGTGCTTTAGTGGTAATTTCTGATATGAGAGGGGTAGCGTGGCCATGTTTGATATGTTTGGAATAGTAGGGATGAAGCCTGCTTAGTGTTGATAGCGGATTTATCGTAACTAGCTTAGAAATGCCACTCTTAGAAGTGGGCATTTCTGTGTTCTTATGTGTCTTTGTGCCCTGCCTGGATGTGAATTCACTGTCTGGTTTATACTGACGGGAGAGAGGTAATGTGCATTCACTCTAGACAGTCGCAAGGGGGGTTGAGGTGTGTCCTGCCTTTCCAGGGTGACTCAGCGCAAGGCTGAATAGACCTTGACTGCATTTAGAGTAGCAGGAGGAGTTTCCCTTGCACCTGAACAGGCCTGGTATTATTTAGAGTGGTGGGAGGAGTTGCACCTGCACCTTAATAGGGCTGTGCCTGCCTTCTATAATGCTGTCTCCACCCCCCTGTAGTGTGTCTCGGGCCAGGGACTGGGATGAGAATGGGGGTGTTGTGCACTTGTATACAGTGTTTGAAGTGCCCCCAAGAACAAAGACATTCTGACTATAAGTACAGGGGCTGTGACCCCATGAAAGCAGGCACTGCGTGGACTTGTAACCAGATGCTGCTGGTTCTACAAACTGCCCATTTCCAGAAGGAACTGTTCTGCTGCCAGGAAGGATCACCATTTGGATTACTTGTTTTGCTGGATTGATCTGTTGCTCACTGATTGCTGGGCTGCTGAAGGGACTACCACTTTGAAGTTCTTTATGTGAGGGTCAGCGGCCTGTTCTCCTGGCCTTGGGCCCCCAGTGATCTCCTAGGGCTTCGTGGTCTGCCTGTGCAATTTGAGACAGCACTTGGTGAGCGCTGTGTTCTATAGCAGGTTTAATCCTAAAGCGTGTGTGAAGCATTTTAAAACATCGGGGGCCCGAGGCCAAAGCAGTTCACTGAATCCTAACGCAGCCACTCAACAGGTGAGCGAGCGCCGCAGGAGCACCATGTGTTGCCTGGCAACCAGCTGCTGAAGTCGGGGGAGTGGCCAGAAGAACCTCTGCTCAGCACGGCCCGGCCTCAAGTCATCCGGATGGAACCAGAGCCTCGCAGGCAGCCACCTCTCGCAGAGGAGGAGGAAGCGAAGGGACTTGCCGTGGTCCCGCACCCCAAGGGGAGGAGGTGAGCAATGCCATGGGATGCGGACCGCCCCTCCCGCATTTCAGGGGCATTTCCTCAGCCACCCAGACCGGCGTATCTGCCTTCCACTGGCCAAAGCGGTGCCTTTCGCCTCCCGCCTGTGTCGCATAGAGGGGCTCTCCGTGTGACACGGGTCTATTTCTTGGGGGCATGGTTTTGCTTTAGGCGCTATTGTGGAGAAGCGGCAATTAACCCAAGTAGCTCCGCGTGTTCGCGGGCAGCTGCACTCCATTGTGTGGCAAGCGGGGGACCCAGTGAGGTCTCCACGCAGGAGTAGGCAGTGTATGCCTCCCCCCACCTTGTGTGCGCATACCTGGGGTGGGTGCTGAGTGGCTGACTTGGTCACTGCCTCCCTGGAACCAAGGGGCCATAATTGAAGCTCGAGTGCTCACAGCTCATTTCCGTATTCCCTGTGGTAGGCGGGCAGGTGGCCCAGAAGCCTACGAAGGGGAAGACAGAGTTACCGTATAACATATATTAAGAGTGCAGGTGACGCTCTTAGGGTTGTTTACTGTTATGTATGGTAATGTAGATATGCGGGGAGACATCCCTATGTGTCGTGCCTAACCTAACTGCTGCCTTTTGTGCCCTGATCTACTATGTATGTCATGTATGCCTTGCATTGGTCAGGATCACAGGCATTATCTCAGGAGTTGCTTATAGGTGCAGTGATGGTGGATTTATGATGTGTGCACTCAACAAGTATTTACTTCAGTGCACTACAGGTGTTATTACAATTGCCCGATTGGCAAAATGATTGTATAACCTAAGTGAAGTCGTGACAAGTGCCTAGTGGCACAGTGATTTATGTGATTGTGGTCTAATGTGTTTTATGAACAATACTAAGGATATTTTTATATACCCTTGTGTGGGATCTCTTTTTGTGGTGTGCCTAGTCTGTCACTGGTGTTTAGGTGTGTTGCACGACTGCTTTACACATTGCCTCTGGGATTAACTTGACTGCTCAGCCAAGCTACAAAAGGGGTGAGCAGGGGTTATCTTGGGTGTGTAACTCCCTTACCCTTACTAGAATGGTGGGCTCTACCTGGCTTAGGTATTCACCCTAGCCAACCAGAAACCCCATTTCTAACAACCAGAAACTCACTGAACACCTGGAACACAACAACCTCCTGGACCCCTCTCAGTCTGGATTCCGACCCAACCACAGCACCAAAACAGTCCTGATCGCAGCCACATATGACATCAGGACCCTCCTGGACTGCAGTGAAATGGCAGCCCTCATCCTCCTGGACCTATCATCTGCCTTCAACACCGTCTCCCATCACATCTTGATCAACAGACTCGACCACATCGGAATCCAGGGAGACTCCCTCAAATGGATCACCTCATACCTCACCCGAAGAACCCAGAGAATCAGTCTCCCACCATTTACCTCAGAACCCAAGAAGATCATCTGTGGTGTCCAAGAGGATCGCCCCTCAGCCCCATCCTCTTCAACACATACATGATCCCCCTGGCCAGCACCGTCAGATCACACAGACTCAACATCATCTCCCATGCCGATGACACCCAGCACATCCTCTCACTGTCAGAAGATCCCTCCACCACCAGAGCCAATTTCCACAGATGTATGATGAACGTCGCCGACTGGATAAACAACAACTGTCTCAAACTCAACTCGGACAAGACGGAAGTCCTCATCTTTGGGAACAGTCCTTCTCCATGAAACGATGCATGGTGGCCTGCTGAACTCAGCCCATCCCCAGCCCAGACAGACCGCGCCCACAACCTTGGCATCGTCTTGGACAGCAAGCTATTTATGAAGAAACAGGTAAATGCAGTCTCATCCGCCTGCTTCCACACCCAACGCATGGCTCCGCAAGATCTTCAGGTGGCTCCCAGTCAACACCAGAAAGGCCATCACGCAGGCCGTCGTCACCAGCAGGCTGAACTACGGGAGTACACTGTACGTAGGAATCACCGCACACCTCTAGAGGAGACTATAGACAATGCAAAACTCAGTGGCCAAACTAATCCTTGACCTCCCCAGACGAAGCTACATCTCATCCCACCTCAAGAAACTACACTGGCTCCTGATCCAGAAGAGATGCCAGTTCAAGATGTTGACCCATCTCATACAAAGCCCTGCACAAGTTTAATTACATCAGGCAAACGGAGGCTTCAAGAGAAAGAGAAAGGGAGCAAGAGAGCGAGGGGATGTATACAGAGGTGATCAGAGAGGAAAAAGAAATAGAAAAAGGAGAGAGAGACTGGAAGAATGAAAAGAGGGAGGTTGCACTAGGAGATACAGACAGCAGGCCTTGTTTGACCATTTCTGCCAGGGCAGCTTTGGCTCCCCAGTACACCCCTGATTGTGAGAGAGGGAGAGAGCAGGATAATGTTGTATCTATTTGGATTTAGCACTATCCTGCTCTCTCCTAGTGCTGGCGCGCAATCATTCTGCCTAGTGCATGCACACACCTTTGCAACATAGTGCAAAGGTGTCTGCGTCATGTCTAGCATAAATTTTGTACTGGAAGGGTACCTTTCCATTAAAATATACGATGATTAGACTAACTTTAAAACTTTTCTGATTTCGGATATGTGCTGTACAGTGCAGCACACATGCAAAGTGGGAGAGGTTAGGAGAAATAAGTGCATTTATCCTTTTTAGGTCTGCTTCAAAGTGGCATTATTTTTGGGTACAAAACCCTTTCTACTATGGTTAGTAAATGGGGTTTTGCATCAAAAATCATGGGTGGTTGCATGTAAACGCCATGGAATCCCCCTTTGATGCAGGGTAACACAAACCAGCACTTTGCATTACTTTGTGTTATTTTGAGACAGCTTTTCAGCTCAAGTTTTGCACTCGAAAGTAAATCCCCCCAAAAAATGTTGTGTAGTTTTGTGGCGCAAACTCAGCGCAAAATGTTTTGGAAATCTGGGCCTGGATCTCGCTGCTTTTATCCTCTGTGACACCTCTGAATAAATGTCTTGTTGCAGCAATCCCTCCCTCCAGGTGAGGGTTCCCACTACATAATACTCAACCCATAAAGCCTTGCTGCTGCCATTCCCCTCCCCTTGTGTAATCCTACTGTCTTCCTTCCCCACACTACAAAACCTCTTGCAACTCTTACTGGCTAACTTTTAAAACCTGGGCGAGCCATAGGCACACAATAATGATAATGCAGGTCACTTGTTCATGATTGCCCATGCCATGAGACATCCTGGAGCACTAAAGAGTAGTCACTGTGATTTCCTACATGCAGCTTCTCCAGATTTGAAATATAAGCTGGTTTCCTCTATGGGCGGGAAAGCTAATTTGTGCTCCCTACAATTGAGCGAATCCTGAAAACATCACACACTTTTAATAATGACAAATGCTTTAAACTTTGCTGAATTTTGTGGGCAAAATAAAAACTTTGTGCATCCCTAAAGTTGACATAGGAATGGTTGTGTCCGTGATTTGTAACTTAATGGTGCAGAAATGACCTCTTAGCAGTATCCTTTAACTTTTGGGCCCTTACCTATGTAAAACAGCTATATGACAGTATGGGAGCCAAACCCCAATCATTTATCAACCCCATATTTTTTTACACACCCTAATTTTTACCTCGGGTAATCCAGCTCCTTAATTCTCATTGATCTAACAGCAAGAGACACCACTCTCCCCAAAATTAAGCTCACTAATTAGTAGAGTAAAATTAAAATAGGAACTGTGACCACTCATTAACTGAGTTTTAGATCCATAATAAGAACAAAAAGATTTATTAGAGCGTTGTTAATATAAACTATACGGCCATGAAGGCTCAGATACAGTACACAGAATCATAAAATCATAACAAAATCTCTATTTAAGCAGTTAAATCTCTCCAGATTCTAAGTGTCAAACTCATAACAAGTACTGACAGTAAGGAGATGGAGACAGTCTCAAAATAACATGACAGAGTCTTGAGAGGAACATAAGAAGTCGCCCCCAAACCTTCATACTAGTGGGTTTTATACACATTTTATGCATAAGCAAAACTGCAGATTCAGCATGACATTATCAAGGTTAGGTTGCATTGGCAAATCATAAGCAGCTTTGTAATGATTAAAACTCTTAGCACTAAACCATTTCTTAAGGTAAAAGAAAATCTTCTGCTTGCTTCCTCAGCAACTGCACTTCAGAGATCTACAATATAATAAGAAACATTTCGCAAACAAAAGCTCATAGAATTATGTTCTTCTGTAGGCCTAAACAGAAATTACTGCTGAAATCCTCAAAATGATACATAGGGTACACAGTGGGAAGTTTCATTCACAATACACGCTTTCTAAGACAATCGCATTTATGTCACAGCACCCCGTTCTTTGCGGAAACTGTGAGGAGAGAATCATTATGAATATTATAGGTGTTAAAAGTGGTTGAACACCACCATCAATATTACATAACTGTTGGACTTGGCCCTTTTTGCAGGGTCATCCCTGAACTTTTTGCTTTCCTCCTATATTTTTTTCTGACCTGTTGTTGGTGGTTTTATGACACTGTGCACTTTACCACTGCTGATCAGTGCTAAAGTGCATATGCTCTCCCTAATAATTGTGTTTTTGGACTAGAGATTCATTGATTGGCATATTTGATTTACTAGTCAGTCCCTAGTTACTTTGCACTGTGTGTGCCCAGGGCCTGTAAATCAAATGCTGCTAGTGGGCTTGCAGCACTGATTGTGCCCCCCACATAAGCAGCCTGTAAATGTAACTCAGGCCTGCCATTGCATAGCCTGTGGGCAGTCTAGGGCTGCCATGTTGACTTGGCAAGTGCACCCACTTGCCAGGCCCTAACCTTCCCTTTTCTTACATGTTAGTCACCCCTAAGGTAGGCCCAAGGTACCCTTGTGGGCAGGGTGCAGTGTATGTGAAAGGTAGGACATGCCCTGATGTGTGTGGCATGTCCTGATAGTGAAATACTGCCAATTTAGTTTTTCACTATTGCAAGGCTATCTGTTCCCATAGGATAGAATGGGGAGTTTGCTTATAACATCTTATAAGCATAACTGCCCCTGGGAACCAGATAGGGAAAAAAAGTTAAGTATGCCTGAACTCAAAATGTTAAAATGCATCTTTTAGTGAGGGTGATTTTTACATTCTGTGATTGAAAATACCACTTTTAGAAAGTAGGTATTTTCTTGCTTAGCCATCCAGTGTGCCTCTGCTAGGATGTGTATTGACTGTCTGGCTTTAGAGTGACAGGGGCTGGGGATGTGCAGTGGCTCCAGAGAGTCTGGATGAGTCAGTGCTAGGCTGAATGGGTATTGTCTGCATTTGGAATGGTGGGAGGAGTAGCACCTGCACCTGAATAGAGCGGTTTCTGCCTTCCACAATGGTGGCTCTGCCCCCCTGTGGTGCGTCTGGAGCCAGGGCTCACACTGACAATGGAAGTTGCTGTGCACTTGCAAAGTGTCCCCCAGAACTGGTTTGGACTGGGCTCAGAGCCCTGGGCCAGGAGAGAACAAAGAGATTTACAGTATAAAAAGAGGGGCCCAGACTTTTAGATCACTGCTGAACTAAGGAACCTGCCAGGAAGAAGGACCGGGAAAGCTGTAGGAGGAGTACTGCCTCTGTGCTGTGTGCTGTTGGGGTTGGCCTGCAGTGGTTGCTTCTGTCTTGAATAGGGGAAGGACTGGACTATGCTTTCATCATCCTGTTGTTAGGGTTTTCTCCAAGGGCTTGAAGTAGAGCTTGCCTCCTGTTGGAAGTCTCAGGGATAGAAAAGACTTCAAAGATCACTTTTGGGAATCAAGAGGAACCTTTGCCAAGGAGAAGAGCCGGAGAAGCTGAGGAGTAATACTGCCCCTGTGCTGTTTGCTGTCTGGGGTTGGCCTGCAGTGGCTACTTGCCGCCAAGGAAAGGAGAAATTACTTTGCTGTTTGCTGTGTTCCCTGCTTGAGGAAGATCTCCAAGGGCTTGAAACTGAGCTTGCCTCCTGTACTGAAGTCTCAGGGACACAAATACTTCACCAACAGTTCTCCATAACTTCCTTGCCGGGAGTTCTGACCTGCTAAGAGGTGCCTGCTGTTGTTTTGGACCTCTGGACGCTGTTTGCTGCGGGAGCTGGGAAAAGTAATGCAACTTCGAGAAGCGTGACGCACCCACACCTGTTTCCGACGCATCGCTGAAGAAATCGTCGCAACGCCTGCCCGCGGCCAAAGAAATCGCCGCATCGAGTGCACCGATCTCCGAAGACCGGGATCACCGCACTGATTCCGACTCAAGGCCTGCTGTGCGGCTGCAAGAATCCACGCATCATCACAGATTGTCGCATCGCGGCGCCAAGTCTGTCGCATCCTTGGGAGATGCAGTAAGAAACCGACGCATCACCTCCCCACGCAGTAGGAAACCGATGCATCACCTCCTCTCCGGTAAGGAACCGACACATCACCTCCCCTGCACAGCAGTAAGGAACCGACGCATCACCTCCCCCGGAGCAAGGAACCGACTCATCACCTTCCCTGAGTGTAAGGAACTGACGCATCACCTTCCCTGCGACCCTTTTTGTTTGTGTGCACAATGCATCCAAGGTACTTTGTGTGAAAAGTGCTGCATCTACAATTTGCTTTGAACTGAACTATTTCTACTATTTGAAAGTCATATTTGTATTATTGTATTGTGGATTTTTGTCATTTTGGTCTTGTTTGGTTTAGATAAAGATTACTTATTTTTCTAAACTGGTTTGGTGTCCATTTGTAGTGTTTTCACTGTATTACTGTATGTGTTCACAAATGCTTTACACACTGCCTCTGAGATACGAATGTCTACTCATGCCAAGCTACGAAGGGGGTGAGGAAGGGTTATTTTAGAAGTGTATCCCCCTTACCCTGACTAGGAAGAAAGGTCCCTACTAGGACAAAGGTACCCTACCTGTGCCTACTAGAGGCCCCATTTCTAACACTAACCGTTCATCTACTTTACTGAAACTACTTCCTAACTCACTTATCTAGGATCCTACAGTTTCCCATAGTACTGGCTCCTCCAAGAATCTAATCTCATGATTGATATTAGTTATGCTAGTAATAAAAGAATCAGTAGCTCCACTATTGTCAGGTACATAGGTACAACACCTCTTAGCCTTAATTAATTTACAAACTCCACCTTATTTCACCACAAGAATATCTAAAGAAAGATGATTTTGCATGAACATTGTCCAAATTGCTATGATATCTACATTCACTCACTTAAAAGACCCTGCTGTATCTACAGCCTCCTACAGCCTAGTCTATCTACTACTGTAGACAATCATCTAATTTTCACGTCATTTATTGCCACTCCCATTAAAGGAATAATAGCTCGTAAAATATCTAAAACTATTTGTCCAAAACGTCATTTTGCTCTCCTTAAACTATATTCATCACCCAACTCATCTACATGACAAATTCTAGGAAAAACTAAAGCCAAATAACATGAATCCACACACTTTTTGGCAGGTTAAAATAAACAGCCTTCCCACAGACATAATAGATTTCCCACTTAAGGAGCTCTTCCCCAGACAAAAGATTTCCATTAACTTCATAAGATTTGTCAAACACACTCTCCCCTACAAACTCTACTTTCTTCTTTTCCACAAGACTACACTTTACAACACAAATCTCACCTTTTCTTTCCTGTTCCATTCTCAATTTAAGATGTAAACCTCATAGTCTAAATTCTTCTTCCTTTCTTATTTCCTACAAAGCAAGTTTCTGCTTTTCTATATTTCTCACTATTTTCACTCCTCTTTCTTTATATTCTCTAATAAAATCACACTCCTCAATACTCAAAAAAAATCTTTATTCAAGTTAGTATCATACCTGTTTTGTGCAATCACTCTACTCACCATACCTAATTTCCCTATTATTCTCACTAATGAGCAAATTCTCTAGAGACGCATTAAAATCAGTCCAATAAGGAGAAATACAATTTTCATGATTAGTAATTTCAACAAAAACACTACAGAATATTGCATTTGAAATTTCTAACTGGATATATTTCTACCCCTCCTCAGCTGATGTGGGAAGGTAAGTGCATAAATAGCACTTGCTGTTCTTCAATATATCTATGTATTCCCTAATTATTTTAGTATACACATTATCAAGTAACTAAGTACTCTTCATGTACTGGCATCATTTGTTTAAATTCGTCATGAATATTTCTACCTTCCACATTGCTATTTATATAATCTGAAACATATTCCACAGGAATCAGTAAGCACACCAGCAGACCAACTAATAAAAATAGTGTTATGATTAACAGTGTCATCCCTACAATTTCATAGCATCTGCTGTTGCCCATCTTCTTGTTTAGACAAAAATCTGTCTTGTGGATTGTTACCTGCCTTGTTATGTAGGCCTAGGCCTGGCTGCCATGCTGCTTTTCTTTGCGCACGTTACACTGAGCCGGGCCTTCCTCGCCCTTTGCTCGTGCCAAGTTCTTTTGCACTGTCTGCATTTTCTGTTGTTCACCTTTTTGGGCTCAGTCTGCACAAACATGTACAAGGTCGCATAACAATGTATTCTGGTTCTTCCTGATATGGCCAGTCTCGCGCAACCAGACATAACATTATGTGCAATTGCCATGAAGAACTTGGTATGCTTTTAATACTGTGGTTTACTAGCGCTTAACACACTTGGAGAAATCCCTTTCAGTGAGAAGAGCTATGATGTCCTGCTGATGTAATTCTGCATCTAGAGACTGAGGTATGGGGGTTCGCTAGTCAAAGCCCAGAGGTCTTCTATTATTATAATAAACTATCTTACTGCAAGGGGAGGGTGGTAATGTTATTTATACGTTTATCCACTGAGCTCTGAGATGCTTTCCCCGTTTGTATTCTATGGAATTGTAACCATGCTGCTTATATTAGTCATATGCATTATGCTATTAGTACTGACACGTGTACTGTACATTAGAGCACGTAAGTTGGAATAAACATTTTAACCTATCCAGTGTCTCTTCCTATGCATCTTGTGGACAAGTACGAGTGAGTGACGAAAGAGTGTTCTTGCTTCTGCGAGTCCTGAGATAAAGATACCGTGTTCTGGGTTGTCCAAACATTAGTACTTGGGTGCTAATGGGATGCTAAGCTAGTTGGGTTGGGGTTTTTGGGTGCTACGGTATATGGTGGCAAACCACTGTATTCCGGGGTCCCATTTTCCTGTGCATAGCTCTGTGTATGTGCAGAAACCTTATGACATGGCGCGACCACCGTGGGGCAGCTTATCTGCGAGACGCTTGAGTAGTACTTGTGCTTGTCCACAAACCCCTCGCGTACGCTTCCGGAGGCGTATGTGACGGTGATACCTCCTATATTGAATGTTTTATAGGTTCTTTCAAGCTTGATATTATTAAAAAAGGTTAGTTAACAGACCCATTTTTGTGCTCCCTGTTAGGTTGTCGAATATAATTGTATAGTCATGGCTGGTGTGGCGATAGCTGCACATAGTCGAGGAGCACTCCGAGACCACTTAGCTGTGTATGGAGTGCCCGATACTGGGGTCGAGTTGGTCTTTGTGGTTCAAGCCGATGCGGCTTATCACTTTGAAGTGTTTTACACTTGGATCACTTTTGAAGCGGTGGATGCAGGTGATAAACTGTTTCATGAATATAAACCCACCGCTATTCCTGCTGCCTATCGACCCTATACTGCTCTTGAAGTGCCTCTCACGGCTTGGCAGCACCGTGTTTGGTTCAATGGCGCCCTACCACAACCAACTACCGCAGTTCGTTTAGGCCCCTTGTCAATTCAGGGGGCCACTTGGCCTGTATTGGCCGGGTATACCCCGCATCCAAATTATCTGGCATTACCGCTTGCGGAACTGCGCACTATGCATACCGAATTGGTGCGAGTGCATCGAGCCTTGGTGACATACGTTACAGGTAGCCTCCATGGAGCTGCTCCTGTAGTCGCAGGCCAACCAGCTATTGCAGCTGGAGTGACTATAAGTCCTGTCATGGTAAATTCTGTGATGGGCAAACGTCCACAAAATAAGGACGACTATCCTTACTGGCTTGCAGAAAAGTTCGATCAGATAGAAGCAGTGTTTCCACATACATCCCCAGTAGATAAACACCGCATCCTCACGATAAGTTTGCCAAAAGACATAATCCCCGATTTGACATCATGTGAAAACTGGGGTAAGGTATTCGCAGCAGTTTATTCAAAATGTTTTGGAACTCCTTCCATGACGGTTCTACCCTCTGTAATTAAAAAAGTACAGGATGAACATGGCCCTGAAGCGGCTGGGGAATTAGGGATGAGACTAGTGGGAGTGTTTGATGTAGTAGCTGAGCTGATCCTTGGAAATGTCAAGGGCGATGCTATGAACTTTCAAGTAGCGAATGCTTTGGCTTTGGTCCCAGAGTTGGACAGGCCTCGCGAATTACCGAAAATAATAGCCCGGGCTTATAAAACAATTGGAAGAAATAGCCTAGGCAACAAGCCTTTTGTAAAAATGCAAACTCAATCGCAAACACAAGTTATACAAACAAAAAGTGCATCTGAGAAAGATGATAAACCGGTCTTCACTAAAAGAAGTTGGAGACAGAAAAAACAGGGTAAGCAACAAAAGAAGCCGGGGTCGAGAGGCGCTTCCCCAGTTTCGGTTTCTTCTGAACGTACTTATGATTTACGTGATAGGTCAAGGATTAAATCACCAGAAAGGTTTCAGAGCTCTGATACGCGTTCTCCTCGTTCTTCACAGGCCCAGACGTCGTCACAGGCTGGTGGAGGAGGACGGCAAGATAGAGGAAGGGGCCGAGAGGCTCCCCAGGAGCGAGACCAACCTCGACAACAAGTCAGAGGGAAAGCAGAAGATTTTCATCTTCCTCGACCGCAATTTCAGAAGAAAAAGGTTGCCGCTGTCACAGCGAAATATGCCTCAGACCGTGAGAACGAGACTCCAGAATTGGACGTGGGCAGTGACCCTCCTAGACAGCGCCGCGGAAGTTACCATAGTGCGGGAGGCGCTACGTCCTCATATGGAGGCGACAGCAACTGAAACATTCGTTACTGTAGAGACAGCTGACACGAGAGTGGCACCCCCTGACAGACTATATAATATAGTCATACAAATCGAAGGTGACATACCGCGTGAAATAAAAGGGATTTTTTGGGAAAATCTAACCTCTTCATATGACATTTTGTTAGCAGAGGTGGATTGGCCACCCCCATTCGTTTTAGCTGCACATAAAGGAGAGGAGGTAATCCTTCCAAGCTTTTCACGGCATGTCCCAAAAGACAAAGCTGAAGCACTTGCAGCTGAGTGGGCTGTGTACCTGGCACCAGCGTTATACCGCAACCATGTGGGATGGGATGAAGAATCACCTCCTCATGCAATACCTTTGCGGTCACTACCGCAGCCACAACCCCAATATCCCATCAAACGGCAGGCAAAAGGCCCCGTCTCCGAAATTCTGACACAGTTGGAATATCAGGGAGTAATTGAACCATGCGTATCACCTATGAACAATCCCCTTTTCGTGGTTTCTAAACCCGATGGATCGTACCGCTTAGTTTTGGATTACCGGCATTTAAATACTCATTGTCGGAACTTTGCGGTGCAAAATACACACAGTTCTGCGCTTGTAGACAGTCTTGTTCGTAAAAAATACAAAACGACACTTGACCTTTCAAACGGTTTCTACACGCACAACCTAGCCCCGGAGAGTGGTCAATGGACCGCATTCACATCCGGTGGTAAATTGTTCCAGTTCCGGCGATTACCCATGGGCTATAAAAATAGTCCGGGTATATTCGCCGCCCGTGTTGTTTCTTTGTTAAATGACATTGATCAAGACGCATGTTCGTACGTTGATGACATCTATCTGACAGACGACGAGTTATATCAGCATCTGTCCCGTGTGGACCGCATTATTCTTGAATTTGCGGAGCAGGGTTACAAATTTAACTTTGCTAAGTCACACATTGCTGAATTTACCGTTCTGTTCTTGGGCTATGAGCTCAATAACGAAGGTAAGGGCTTAGCCCCCATTTCCTGGAAAAATGTGCACATTTGTGCCCCCCAAATACTCTGAAGAAGCTTCAGTCTTTGCTGGGTTTCCTGAACTTCGGGCGTACTTACATTCCCGAATATGCCCAGCGTATCAAGCCTTTGTATGCTTTGATACAACCTACTTATTCAAGGTCTTGCTGGCTGCCTGAGCATACCTCAATTCTGCAGTCTTTGCAGACAGACCTTTTGGAGTCTAAATATCTTTTGACTCGTGATAACCACACAAACCTGGTGATTAGAATTATTCCGGGGGCGGTGGGATTCACCTACTTAACCTTTAATGAAGGTGATACAGTACCCATCGCATACAAGTCACATCTGTACACTTCCGCTGAATTGCGCTTTACATCTGTCGAAAAAGTTCTAACTGCAGTGCAAATGGCGATTCTGAAAGAACGCGCACTAGCACAGGGAAAGCGGATTCTGGTGGTAACACCCTGTCCTGCCCTAGAGGCAGTAACAAAGGCAAGTGTACCGAACTCAAAAGCAATGCATCCCCGTTGGATACAATGGGCTACATCCTTGACGTCTTCGGACGTCACTTTTGTATTTGATTCTTCTCTTCAGACTCAGGAGTTTTTGCAGTATGAATTCGTTCATCCTCCTCCTTTGTTTTTACTACCGCTTGAGGATTACAAATGTGTGATCTACACCGATGGTTCGGCGCAACCGGCCACTGGGTCCAAGCACGCTTATTCAGCTGCATGTGCTATTGTTGCGGGTTCCTTTGTGAATGGAACGTTCAAATCCTCTGTAGTGCATACTCGCACACTTGGAGATAGTACCGCACAATTGGCCGAGCTGCATGCATTGCTACTTGCGCTTGAGTTTGCTTCTCAGGATGAGACCACTCTAATTGTATGTGATTCTTTTTACTGTGTACAATCTTACAATGACAATCTGTTTTTCTGGTCGAAAAACGACTACAAGGACGCAAAAGGGAGCACAATCAAGCATAAAATGCTTTGGGTTCGAGTGGCAGAATTGCAACAACGTCTGCCCCTCACACAGGTGGTTCACACCTTAGGCCATCAGCGGGTGGGCGCACACGCTATTGGTAACGATCTGGCAGATGAAGCTGCCCGTTCAGCAGTAGTCACGTGTTCAGTAGCAGCGGTTACCAGGTCCATGTCTAAAATAGACCCTGTTATATTAGCAGCTATTGCTGCAACCAAGGAAGGTAATAATTACCCTACAGGTTTCCCTTCCAAGTATTCTTACACATTAAGTCCCGATCAGGTTCCTTATGTAACTATACCTGACGTTGGAGATCGGCTGATCCCCAACGCGGACCGCAGGAGTGCCTTGATATCAGCTGCACACGAAGGCATGGCTTCTGCACATGCAGGTGTGTCAGCTACGGTTTCCATCTTGCAGCAGCGTTATTGGTGGCGTGGGTTAAAACGACACCCGTGCTTTTGTGCTTTCTTGCGACGTTTGTCAACAGATTAAGCCTTCCACGGTAACACGTCCACCACAAACACCGCTCTGCATTGCTAACAGACCCTTTGGGTGTGTTTACTTGGATCACTGCGGTCCATTCTCATCAGACACTGCTTATAAACACATCTTAGTGGCAGTGGACTCGTGCACACGGTTTCTCTGGGTCTGGCCACAACGGAGTGCTGACGCCCGAAATGTAATCAGGGATTTGCGTGTCTTTGTGGGAATTTTCGCATGCGGCACCTTCCATTCGGACCAAGGTCCAGCGTTTGCCTCTAGGGCTTACAAGGATGCAATGGCTTCGCTTGGGGTGCGGGTGAAATTTTCGTCTCCGTATAGGCCTGAGGGCAACTCTATCGTTGAACGAATGAACCGTGACTTAAAGCAATCCTTAACAGCTAGGGTTATAGGTACTGGCAGGAACTGGCTGGCCCATTTGTATACCGTTCAGCGTGCACTTAATAATCTCCCTAGAAGACCTCTGGGTGGGCGGACCCCATACGAAATGCTCTTTGGCATAAGAATGTTTGTGCCTGACCTTGAGGGTCCAGACATCGCGGCGCAATCCGCCAAGTTTGATGTAGATAACCATTCTGCTATGTTACAGGACTTACAAGAAGCCCGAGACAAACTTGCAACTACACATTTACCTTCAGCCACAGATCCTGCGTTGCAGATTCCGGTAGCCGGCTGGCTTCCGAAAATTGGAGAACTGGTTCGAGAGAAGGTTGAAAACAAAAAGGAATTTGGCCCCTCTTTTCGTGCACCGGTTCCAGTTCTTGGCCTGAAGGGAACACGTACAGTCATTTTACCACCGCTTCCTGGTCGCAAAGAGAACAGATACATCTCAGTTGAAAATGTCAAGCTACAGCGCCTGGCCGATCCTGAATAGTGTCACACCAGCGGTCTCTTGTCCTGCCATTTATCGGACATATGTTCATAGTCCATCTGCACGAACGATCGCTGATGCTGTAATTGAGATGGTTGATTTGCCTGAAACTACGATTGATCCCCAACTCTCCACCAATATCAACGAGGACGAGTATACTTATCCTGCATCAGAATCGGTGGCACATCAACCAACAACGCCACTAAGCCCGACTCGTTATTCCTTTGATTCGGATTCCACATCTTCAAAAGTTCCATCCAAGTTCAGTATTTTTATATCCTGGTTTAGAGACAATTTTTTGATTCCCCCTGGACATACATCTGGTTGGTACTTTTCTTGATATTTTTGTTCATGTCCATTGGCTTTGTCACAGTGTTTTTTCTACTAATCAATGGTCACTATTTACCTGAACGCTCTGCTGTAGACTATGTTTCTGGAACTTTGGCTCCTCATTCCTCGTCTCACATCATGAAGCGTGACCACACATTTGTGAACATTTCAGCTTTCCCAGTTGCTGATGGCATCGTATGGGATGCAGTGAACTATCAAATCCATGGTCCGACGGAAATTATTAATGTACCTAATGTCCTTCGTGTTTCAATGGGTGATGTAGTACAAAATAATATTCATTCTGATGATTGGGATGTGCATGCCGTTGAAGCATTGTTTGCCGATTTAAAATATTATGCATCTTTTAATGCTGAAGATTTATATATGAATTCTGCTAATTATGCCGATTTGTATTGTTACCAACATTGGGGTAATCATTTTCTCCATAAGCCCAGTGCCCTGCGTAGTTCTGTTAACTTTACCCAATGGGAACATTGTCCAAACCCCTTGCCAGGTAGCTCTCAAACTCTTCGAAATAAGTTTAATTATTTTACTGATTTTAATCGGTCGAACCCTGCATCCTATTATTTTAGACTTAATAACACATCAACTCAGAAAATTATGTTGACACACACCAAATTGCTATATTCAGGTTCCTTTCTGAGTGCCCTAGCTGTGGGTGGTTATGAGTACTGGGATAATACAGTGGATTTAAAATCTATTTGGGGCTCCAAGCCATGGCAGGTACAGGGAACCGAGGCGTTGCATCGTGCGTGCCTCATCCCTACCCAACTTATGTTCCTAAATGCTTCCATCTATCAGACTACATGTTGGGGCTTAGCAACCACTAAACAATTGAATACGCCATCAATACCATCCCTGTCGAGTTTTCCAAATGAAAGCTCACGATTCAATATGTCCCTCGTGTCCCTGCAGGCAATGTTACAAAATAATTCGTTTAATGTTTCTGAGCTGGTTCAGTCACCCTGGTTAGTATGGCCTATATCATCTAATGCATGTCAAATGCGTTTTCATGATACTGGTGCTAGCTACACACAGAATAGGCCTGATCCGAGGTTTACTGATGCCCGTACTGTCACTACATACTCTGTTGGTAAATTATGCAAACAATGGCTGCAACATTCGTCCCTTGATTCTGTTAAACAACATTTGTCCCTCCTTACAGGCAATATTGATCTGTCCGACTTTGTTTTGGGACCTCGTGGTCCCCGAGCTAAAAGATTCATTTATGAAACATATAATGAACTCTGGAAGCTATCACAAATGGAAGCTGCTTCCCGTCTTCGGGAAATAGATCAAGCAAATATGGAAAAGGTGCTTGCTGTTGTTGACAATAGTATTAATACCCTGTCTTCTCGCATTTACACTTTAGAGAATATTGTGTCCTCTGTTGTTGATATTGTACAAGATGATGTTTCTGTGTTATATCATGGTCAGAATCAATTGCGCTCAGTTATGCAGTTTGCATGGACTTTACAAACACTTAAGTTAGGTAAAGTGCCTTGGCATTTTTTGAACACCTCTGCCTTATTTCTACCTTTTAACTTAACTGACAAACAGCAATTTATGTCCATGAAAGATGCAACTTACACTCTATTACATATCGAAAAGGTGGATCCTTTGCCTTTCTCTGTTGCAGAACTCGATTCTGCTGTATGGCTAGTTCATGGGGTTATCGTTTTACCTTTTTCCTTGTTTGAATTTGACTCGTGCATGAAACATTATCCTGTGGGCCGTTACCGGCCATTGGGCAGTGCTTTCCTGCATGAACTCTGGTCCTTGCCTTTCATGTATAAATGCCTTCGGGACGGCAAGGAAGTCTTTCTCACGGGGGAGTACTGCGACTCGACTATAGGTCATTCGCTTATTTGTAAACACATTAAATTGCATGGCTCATGTAGCGTTTCCTCTCCTAATCTTGCTTGTGTGCTGAAAGGTATTCCTGCTCCTGTTATTTCACCTACTTTCACTCTCCTTTCCAATGGCAGTTATTTACTTTTAAATAACGAAAACTGTTGTGGCCTGCAGGCTGGCATTCCTTACATTGTAACAGTTTCGCACAGGGTTGTCTGCTGCAAAAATGTGCTGTTTCCTCCCCCTCACGGCAGGGTTGATATCTCTATTTGGCCTTCCATCCCTACCATGGAAGCAGATTTCAATAGACTGAGCAGAATAAAGGCACTATTATTAAACGAGGAAGTTATGCTCACGTCCGCCCGGGAGACATTCATTCTCCAGGTGGCGAGTACCCACAGTGAAATACAGGCCCTTTTGAACACTAATCTCCCCCAACATTTTGGGGAGTTAATACATCGTATTTTTAACGCATCTAACACTGAAGGCCTAGTGCACTTTTTTAAGGTCGTGGGGTCGGGCTTGGTGTCCTCCTTCCAAACTATATTTGGTGTCATACCGGCTTTCATACATTCTATTTTTTCCAGTGTCTTTGGCGGTTTCCCATTGATCCTCGCTTTAGCGGCTGGTGTCTTGCTCTTAATTTGCTTTCTGCGCAATGGCTGCTCCCCGATGGGACCTGCTCGATCCAGAACGCCTCCAGCTGCTCCGTGAACGCCTTTTGGCCGGTTTTGGTGTCTTGCCATTGGCGACACTGAGTGTGTCATATACTCTTTCATTTCGCTTTGCGTATTTCACTTGCGTGCAACCTGTGATGACTTGTGTCCGCTGTCCTTTCACCTGGACTCTGGATTATTGCCTCTCCAATTCGTCATTGTCTGTTCCGGATTTTGTTCAGTTGATGGGTCCCTTAGAGGCCCATGAGCAGGACTGTTCCGTTGCTGGCTGTATGGCGCGTGCGGCTGCACTGGGGATTTTGGCGCAATGGGATATCTGGGCGGCTGCCCAGGATCTCCTACAACGAAGCTGTTTCAATTATCACGCAAGCTGTCCCGCATTGCTTCTGGATGCTCCCTTTGCTGAGGAGCATTCCTGCTCTTTTGATCTCATGGATTGGATGGCATCTATGTTTTTTGACGATTCCAATGATGAACTCTTAGAGGGTATGGCTTTTTTCTGCACTTACACTTTCATGGATTGACCTGCCCTTCGCCGTTTGGGCGCTCCCTGTGCTCCAACGGCTTTGTTTTTCCTCTAATGGGCCTCTGTCCTAGCCGCCGGACTGTCCAGGGGAGGGTGTCTTGTGGATTGTTACCTGCCTTGTTATGTAGGCCTAGGCCTGGCTGCCATGCTGCTTTTCTTTGCGCACGTTACACTGAGCCGGGCCTTCCTCGCCCTTTGCTCGTGCCAAGTTCTTTTGCACTGTCTGCATTTTCTGTTGTTCACCTTTTTGGGCTCAGTCTGCACAAACATGTACAAGGTCGCATAACAATGTATTCTGGTTCTTCCTGATATGGCCAGTCTCGCGCACCCAGACATAACATTATGTGCAATTGCCATGAAGAACTTGGTATGCTTTTAATACTGTGGTTTACTAGCGCTTAACACACTTGGAGAAATCCCTTTCAGTGAGAAGAGCTATGATGTCCTGCTGATGTAATTCTGCATCTAGAGACTGAGGTATGGGGGTTCACTAGTCAAAGCCCAGAGGTCTTCTATTATTATAATAAACTATCTTACTGCAAGGGGAGGGTGGTAATGTTATTTATACGTTTATCCACTGAGCTCTGAGATGCTTTCCCCGTTTGTATTCTATGGAATTGTAACCATGCTGCTTATATTAGTCATATGCATTATGCTATTAGTACTGACACGTGTACTGTACATTAGAGCACGTAAGTTGGAATAAACATTTTAACCTATCCAGTGTCTCTTCCTACGCATCTTGTGGACAAGTACGAGTGAGTGACGAAAGAGTGTTCTTGCTTCTGCGAGTCCTGAGATAAAGATACCGTGTTCTGGGTTGTCCAAACATTAGTACTTGGGTGCTAATGGGATGCTAAGCTAGTTGGGTTGGGGTTTTTGGGTGCTACGGTATATGGTGGCAAACCACTGTATTCCGGGGTCCCATTTTCCTGTGCATAGCTCTGTGTATGTGCAGAAACCTTATGACAAATCCATATTGTTGCAAACATCAAAATAGAACTAACAAAACTCTTCCTTAAAACAATATAATTTTTTTTCTTTTCTTCTTATTTCATTAGAACAATAATAAAAAAACATTTGAAGCAAACATCAGTATCCACTTTCTCAGTCTTTTTCAAAAGTTTATATATTGAATTCAAAACAATTTGATCATCGATCAATTAAACTCAGTATCTCATTTCAGTCTCAAACAAAAATCTTTCTATTTCTGTTCATGTCTTTCATCAGTGCTGGATATTCAAAGTCTCTAGATTGCTTTCAAAGTGACTCTTTCTCAGATTCAGTCTTAGTCTTTGAGCCACTCTCAAACTAGTATTGGCACATGTTCACCATAATCCTCTTCAAATCCATCTGCTTCTTCTAATACTGTGGCTAAATACACCCACTCAGGCAAGGCATATTTTTAATTTAGAACACTGCTTCTGGCTGGTATTTCAGCACTTGGTGATTCAATCCCACTAGTAGTCTGGTTCCTTAAATTATAAGTAGAATGCCATCTGCATAGAGAGAGATTATAAGCCTACATGTGAAAAACATTCTTGTAATCAATTTGTATGGGCTGGGGTTCGTTAGTATCATTGTCAAGAGTTGCCATTCAAGGGGTTCAGCAGGCAAGAAGGGATAAATACCACCAAGGGAGCTGCAAAGTCTATTATATAATAACACATGTGGTTCTGGGGACAGCCCCTCTCTCACTGGAATTGGTGCATAGCTGGCTGGCAGAACAATGACGGGAGAGGCCTAGATGTGAATTACATCTGCTTGTGATGGGATAGACACCTTTTAAAGTGTAATTAAGTTCCTGGGCACAGCCCAGATAGCCATCCATTTGGGGGGGAAAACATCTCTCCACACCCAACCCTGTTGTCCACTGTCTGGGATCAATACACATCTCTCCACAGTAGAGCCATTAACAGGCAGGTGACACTAAACACTTTCAGAAAGGCACATTTGGCTTAGGCAGGAAAATGTCAACATTCTAAAAGTAGAATTTTCAAAATGGTAATTTAAAATTGGACTTTACCATTAGATTGGATTTTAAGTTACTATTAATTTGAGTCCTTGAATCATTATTCTATCTAGTCCCAAACTGCAGCTACGCATTATAAGGATCTATAATGTAACCCAGTGCTTTTTAATGCCTTGCCACAGTGAAATATAACTATGGACACTTTTCTCTGCTAGGACATGTAAAACATAATACACATATCCTAATTATTAAATACCATTTGGTATTTAGGTCCTACCTTAAAGGTGTCTTACGGGCATTAAAAAGGAAGATTTAGGCATGGCAGAAGTTTTATTGTGCCAGGTTATATTTGCAGTTTTAAAACTCTCAGGCTGCATGGGCAGGACTGAATACATGCTTTACAATGTCATTTCAGTGGTGGCATAGTAGGTGCTATAGACCACTGGTGACCTTAAACGTACAGCCCATGAGTACCTTAGGTACCATATACTAGGGACTTATAGATAAGCGAATATGCCAAAAACTTGTTAGCCAAATTGACAAGTTCTTAAGGATCAGAGCACATGCACTGTGGCCTGATTTAACAGGGTCCCAGTGTAAAGAGTCTAAAAACCAACAGCATCAGTCCAAAAGATGGGGATAAGCATGCAAACAGAGGTATTTTCTTACAGTTATTTTTTTTATAGCACCTTATACTGCACTCCTTCCAAGACCAGTAAATAACACGTGTTATTATTAGCATACTTAATGTTATAGGTTTGCCAACCTCAGATGGATGGAAGGATGAGTTTGGTGGTTCAGAATCAGACTCTTGATCTCCAGATTACAGCATGTATCAGCAGCTAGCATTTACATCAACGCACCTTTTTCATCTATCATCAAATTAAATTCTCACTGCTGATAACTTCCATGATGTCAGTAAAGTCAATAACATTACAGTGGATAATGTTTCTTAGCAGTGTTCTACAAAGGGCCATATAAAAACAACGTATTACTTATGGCGCTATTTGTGTACGTATGGTGCTGTTAAGTGTGCATCAAGTTTGGTTAAGCATATAGAGGCACTTATGCATCTGTAGATAGAAGTCTTGCCATCTGGTACACATAGTTAATGCTACACCTGCCCATATGTTGCTGATGCATCGTGTGACTATGCCATAGTACAATTAATTATAGAGATGGTGTATTTAATTCTAATTTATTGGGTGTTGACATTTGTCAGACATTCCTTTGCAAAAGCATATTTCAAAAGATAACACATAGAAATAGGTGAAGTGGCTGAAACCAAAACTTTAACAAGGTACACATAAAATGGACACAACTCCAAGAAAAAAAGTCTCTGTGCTGGAGCACACATTAAAATGCTGTGTTACAGCATACGTGAAAGTTCCCTACAGTGGTAGAAGAAATGAAATGAAAAAGAAATTTGTAGAGCGCAAACTTTCACCTGAAGGTGTCAAGGCGCTAATTCATCATTCATGACTCAGAGGACGGTCCAGAAAATCGTCAGAGATTAAACAGCCAGGTCTTTAACGCTTTTCTAAAAGCCGGCAGATTGGTTTCTTGTTTCAGCCTAAGTGGTAGGGAGTTCCACAATTTGGTTGTGCCGACCACAAAGCTCCTTCCTCCCCAGGAGCATTTTTTAAACCTGGGAACAACCAGATTGTGGGCCTGAGATGAGCGAAGATGGCGAGCAGGAATATAAGGCTGTAAATTCTGTTTAAAGAAGCTGGGCCCTATGTCATCCGTAGCCTTAAAGGCAATGCATAGAGCCTTAAACTCAATTCGTCTCTTCACCGGTAGCCAATGCAATCCTTTAAGCGCCTGTGCGACATGTTTATGTCTTGGAATATTCAGCAAAAGACGTGCCGCTGCATTTTGCACAATCTGCAGTTTGGAAAGACACTTCTTACGCAGATTGATAAAGAGCCCATTACAGTAATCAGCTCTGGACAGAACCAGAGCTGAAACCACCAGTTTCCGTAGCTCGGCCGGAATAAATGGAAGAATCCTTCTCAATAGTTTTAGCGTATAGAAGGAATGGGATGTAACCTGGTTGACGTGGCTTTCGAAGGAGAGCATGGAGTCAAACGTAACTCCCAGGTTTTTCACCTTATTCGTGGGGGTAGGTAGTGGACCCATTTCCACAGGCCACAGAGCAGGGGACCAAAAATTGGTTTGGACGCCAAAATGTAGGACCTTGGTCTTACTAGAATTTAATTTCAAACCGTTGGGGGCCATCCATTCACCTATTTGAAGAAGACAAGTGTGAAACTGTGCAGCTGTATCTTCAGGCGAGCCTGTCACTGAAACTATAATCTGGGTGTCATCGGCGTATGAGACATCCTTGAAACCCAGGGACTTAATTAATCTGGCCAATGGTGCGACATAGATATTAAAAAGTGGCACTCCGCAAGGTAGCGTAAAATTCGGTGACTTAAAATTATACAGAAGAAAATAGAATGAAATTATGGCACAGTGGCTGTTGTAATTATGGTAATAATGCTAATGATAAGAACTTGCTTTCGATTTAACGCTTCATTCTGCAATCCTGCCGTTTCCAATCACTGTAAATTCTGGTTTTGTTGCCATATTTATTGGTGCACAATTTCCCAAACTCAGAAGGATGGAAGGCATCTTTGCTGGGATTCAAAACTGCGCATTCAGATGGCCCCTTCTTTGGGCTGCATTTCCAGCATCAAACTTTCAGCTCATTCGAATATCCTGCCGATACAAGGGAAGGTGTATAGAAGAAGCCAGGTAGCGAACCTCCTGAGGATGAAAGGCTGAGCTGATAAAATACATTCGAACATAATACAACATCGTAATGTGTTGCGGTCACCGTTAAAAAAGAGATTTTTTTTATTATTGCAAGAGCTGGGACTGCATACTGCTTTGGAGGAATCTTGTCAAACTGTTCTTTACTCGGAAACTGAAATATTTTGGTTCTCTCATCACAGGCGTTGACACGATGATGTACCTTTAACATTGTTTCATCTTTTGTGAATACATTTGAGCAACTGGATTATGAAAGCACGTGTCCAGCAATGGTATCCGCTCGTGTGCCACCAACTAGTTTCTCAATTTATTCTGCATCTCATTAGAAGGGTGATGGGGGAGTGTGTGACACGGCAAGTGAACAGTGAAGGTAAGAACAGAATGTGAGAGCCCACCAGCAGCCATCAGCAAGGCTGCCTCTCAGATTTAAACTTCCCAAACATCTATCCGAGCCAGATTGTTCAAGAAGCACCCATAGGGAACAAACAAACAATCAGCACGTTTTGGGACGTGCTCGATGGGTTCCCAGGCGTACGTCAAAAGCGTGCGCCTCCTGTCTTGACTCTTCTGATCCAGGCCACAATGACTCTTCACCTGATAAAACTTCTCAGTTTCGGAAGGATGTTTGCCATGGCACAGAGAATACATTGGTCTAAAGTAGTAAAGATACATTCGTTTAATTTATGAGAATTCCTGTCCGGAGGAGCTGCGAGGAGCGTTTTCATAGTTAAATTGCTATGCAAAGGAGGACAAGTGTCGTTTTTTTCTAGCAGTCAAAAAGTAAGTGTCCATTCTTGTTTAGGTAGCACCAAAAACTATCGTCTACATACTCCCTAAATGTACATAAAAGAGATATTGTATATCGGGAGATATGTCCATTTCTCCAATATCACACCGTGCTTTCAAGAAAGAAAGCCGTGATTATCAAAACTCCGGTATACAGGTTTAAACTTTGGCAATTTAGCCGGTGGACGATAGGGGCCTCCATGTACACATCAACACGGTCGGTGAGAAACCAGGGCCCATATTTAATGTAATGTAGTGAAGTTATTTATAAAGCGCTAGCTGCCACTCCGAAAGGAGCATCCTGGCGCTGGTTAGAGGTGAGAGGTGATTCCCAGGGAGACTAGATGAGGGAAAGGCATAGTTCATCTGTGGAGCTGAATATCCATGTTTTCAACAATTTCCTGAATTGGGTTTCATTTTTTTGCAGTCTCAGATGGGTTGGCAACTTGTTCCATGCCTTGGTTCCCAGAACGGCCACTGTCTTTCCCCCTTTGGTTTTGCACCTAAAGGTAGGTGGTTTGAGGAGGTTGGCTGATGAGGACCTGAGGTTGGCTGATGAGGACCTGAGGGTTCTTGATGTAATATAGGGAGTGATCAAGGTTTTGCGTCGCCCTTGCGCCACACAAAGGGACACAAGGGTCAGCCAGTGGCAAGTCAAGGTCCTGGTCCCATGCCTCCCTTGCCCTGTGTTTCGATTGCGTTTTTTCCAGCAGTGCAGTGCGATAGATTCTGGACACCGCATGTGCTGGTCTGGCCATTTTCAGCATAGAGTGCAAGGTATCCAGCATAGGGGGCTCCTTCGGAAAACCAGGGATATTGGCCCTAATTTCATGCTTTAGCCGAATGTATGGGAATACCTCCAGCGGAGTGACATTCTCTCCCGCCATATGGCCTGGTACTGCCTAAGTCCCCCTTTACATTAAACCCAAGACCGCCCTTGGATGTGGACTCCCACCCTCCTCCAAGGCAAGCACTTCAAACCACACTGTTTTGGATTAGAGGGAGTAACCCCCCCGGCCGTATTTCATTACAAAATTAATAAACCTTAAACTTGTTATTTACATTTTGTACAATTACGCAGAAAGTCCAGATACATTGATAGGTGAAAGATGTTACTTGGCTAACCTTAACATGTTTCTAATACAGAGCCATTCCTACCGTAATCTAAAAGATGAATATACTTTACTTTCTGCGTATCCCTGCTAGAGCTTACGGCAAGGTCAGTGACTGGCAGCCCCAGATCCCGGTAAAACTACAAAGACTCCACTGGAGTAAGATTGCGAAGGGGGTCCAGCTTATCGGACGGATATCTCCCCGGGCCCGCCCTACGCCCTGAGCCTTAACTCCATAAGGGGGTGCTGCAATTCTGCATCCTTGCGCCCTGGTGCGCATGCGCGTGCGGGGTGGCCGACCAGCCTACTGGAAAGAGTGACTCCCTGGCCCCTGCACCCTTTCAGCCTACCGACCGGCTGTAACTGCCCCTGGAGTTCCATGGTGCTGGCCGCTAAGGACTGAAAACTATGCTTACCAATCATGATCTTACCGCCACCGGCCAGAATAGTTGCCCGACTATCTGGCCTCCCCCTCTGCTCACCCAGAAGGTCATGTCCTGCGCCTTGCGCCCTCTAACCATGCTATGATGTCTTCCATGAAAGCCTGATTCCCTTTGGTTGAGAGGTGAACCCCATCCCGCAAAAAGAACTGCTCGCCCCGGATGTGCCCATGTCCTATTGACTTCAGTTTGGGGGTCCTGAACAACTTCTCCAACTTAGTGTTGATCCACTTTACTGCATGATTCAACGCTCTTACTGACTCACCCCCTCTCCACTGAAACCTTGGAATCATGTGAGACCAGACTATCATGGCATCAGGGCACCTCTTCGCCAACCATCCCACCTCTGTGAGCAGGTCCTCGATGACCACCTTCCGCCCCAGGTGTACCAAGTCATTACCACCTAAATGCAAGATCCAGATTGCAGGTGGCCCCTTACTTTCTTTTAAAGCGCGGTTCACCAGCTCCCTGAATTGCCCAATGCGCAGTCCACCCTGGCCATTGAACACTATCTTTGTTCCCAACTGACGCGCCCTGGCCTCATGGGCCCCTGCAAAGAAAGCTTTTAGGCGATGAACATACGAATGGCCTAAGATCCAGACCTCTTGATCTTCTTGGGCCCAAGAGTGAACTTGGGCCATAAACATTGCTGTACGTTCGTGAACCGTTGACCGTCGTCCCCCTGAGTGACAAGGTGAAGTCTTTCCTCCGGGATGGTGGACCGATGCAAGCTTCTCTCCTGAGTCACAGGATGAAGAAACTGCAAATAAATCAGGAAAAAGGAACCAACCGTCAGTGCATCGCCCTACCAGTGGCTAAAGCATATGCAGTCGCACATATCGCTTGTAACAGTTAGAGGACCACCTACCGATCCTTTTAACCTGTTCCTCTTTCAAACCCCTGGCCACCGCTTCTGTGGCAGCCCCGATCCTAAAGGAGTGAGTCCCAAAATTAGCTGACTCCAAACCAGCGTTCCGCATGGCCAAACCCATGACCCTCCTGAACTGGAACACAGTGAGAGGTGAACCATCCCCATGGACTAGAAGTGGCCCCGCCGTGGCCCACGTTCGCTGTGCCATGAAGGCCTCCAGCCTGGCAACGGGGCAGCATGTACTACCTACAGCCCTGTGGAGCACTATGCCAACCCCCCTGCCAGTCCCTTTTGTTTCTCGTCACCAGCTCCCCTACCCTGAAAGCGCCATAAAATGCCAGACAGAACGCTGCTTGAAAAAGAGTAGCCTCCCTTGCAGAATTACAAACTCGCTGCGGAGCTTCCATCAGTTTAGCTAGTGTTTGTAACCCTATGGGTCTTCTCTCATCGTGCTGCACCCCTTGCAAGCGTTGCCACCCCTTCAAAGCCTTTCGCACTACAAAATTGCCCGTTGGATCCCGCTTGCCCTTAGCCTTAGCAAAAAAGGAGATGGCTGTAATGTGACACCTAGCCACCGCCACTGAGCGCCCCTCGTCCCTCATGAATCTCAGATAGGCGACCACCGACCCTGGGTCATGCCATTTGTGTTCCCAATTGTCCCCCAAAAACTGACAATATGACCAGAACGCCCCTTCGTAAGCTCTCCTGGTCTTGGGTGCTAGGCTAGCTGCCACGAGGTCCGATAATTGGGGGCACCAAGCTGCCAAAGTTGTTCTGGGAAAGGTGTTGGGTTCTCCGCTGCTTCTGGGAGGTGGGACCTAAATATCTGCATCTTAAAACGAGAGAGTGCGTCAGCGGCATGCTTTAATATACCTTGCACGTGTTTAGCTCTAAAGAGTAAATTCAGTTTCATACACCGCAACACAATCTCCTTTAATAATCGCAGGATCATTTTGCACTTTGCCGCTTGGTTATTAATACACTCCACTACTGCCATGTTATCTGACCAGAATATCACAGACTGATCTCTCAAGTGCTCTGGCCAAACGGACAGTGCCACCAGGATGGGGAAGAGCTCAAGGAAGCTTATGTTGCTTGTGATCCCAGAGTCTATCCACCAGCACGGCCAGCGGCGCGCAATCCATTTTGACCCCAGGATAGCACAGAACCCTTCGCTACCCGCCGCATCTGTCTTCAAACATATCTCGGGACTGGACCTGGGCGGGCTAGGCCACACCACCCTACCATTGAAATCACGCAGAAATGCCTTCCAAATGAGCATGTCCTGCTTGACCTCGCTGGATAGCCTGGTGTGATGGTGCTTCTCCTTGAGCCCTGACATAGCCTGTGCGATGGTGCGTTAAAATGGGCGTGCCATTGGAATTATGCACAGTGCAAAATTCAATTGCCCTACCACTTGTTGCAATTGATGCAGAGTGACCTTCTCTCTAGCAAGGCAGTGCTGCAAGGCTGTCCCAAAATCCGCCACCTTCCCGGCAGGTAACCTAGACATCCCCTGTACTGAATCCAACTCAATACCCAGGAATTCAATCTTTGTGCTAGGACCCACCGTCTTACCTGGTGCCAGTGGCACGCCGAAATCCTGCATGAGTGCACAGAACCTCCCCAATGCTGCGCTGCAATGCCCTGATCCTGGCGCCCCCAAGAAGAGGAAATCATCGAGGTAGTGTAACACCCATTGATGGCCCGTGTCCCGCCTAAAAACCCACTCCAAGAAAGAGCTAAACTTCTCAAAGTAGGCACATGAGACTGAACAACCCATTGGCATACACTTGTCCACGTAATACTTCCCCTGGAATTGGAAACCCAACAGGTGAAAATCCAGTGGGTGCACCGGCAATAAGCAAAGCTGACTCAATGTCGGACTTCGCCAGCAACACCCCTTGACCCAGATCTCTAAGCATGTCTACTGCCTGATCAAAAGATGCATATTTTACACTACACAAGGTGTCTGCAATCGCCTCATTCAAGGAACTCCCTCTGGGTGCTGAAAGATTATGAATCAATCGGATTCACCCTTCTCCTTTTTGGGAACCACCCCCAGTGGTGAGCAAACAAAGTCTTTCATTGGGACATCGTCAAACGGACCTGCCACTCTGCCCAGCCTAACTTCCTTTTCAATTTTTGCTGCTGCTACCCCCTCATTGCTCCTGACTGAAAGTTGATTCCTGCAATGTGTGACCCCCATGTAACCCGGAGCCGGGATCCTAAAACCATCCAAAAACCCTTCCCTGATCGTCCTTGCAGCGTCTGGGCAATTGTACATGTTCAACCAAGGTATCATAGCACTAAGGTTTATGGGGGATCTGGCTTTTGCAAGGGGCGATCTCTCATTCCTGTTTTTTAACTCCCTTTTCTCTGGACTTTTTAAAGCATTTAGATTCGGGGTGTGATGTGTTGCCACAGAATGCACAGTTATGCTTGAATTTACATGTGCCCGCGGCTCTAGTACAAGTTTGCCTATTTAAGTCAAAGCACACCCCCTTTTTTCCTGTGCCCCCGTGTTTCCTGAGGTGCCCCCGCGTTCCCTGAGGGGCCTGCACGAAAGGGCTGGAACCTGACATTGTCCTGCGCCTGTCCCCGGTGGTTGTCTGATGACCCTTGGACTAAGGGGTTCAAATGAATGAACATGTCCGTTTGACTCCATCCTAACGATGGATCCATTGCCTTCGCCCTCCTAAATTCTTTGTTGTATTCCTTCCACCCATTGCCCCCATACCTGGCATGAGCAGTAGTAATTCTATTTTGGTAACACGCCATCTCTGACCCCAAAGCAGGAAAACGTTCAAGCATGATTGCCATGTAGATCCTAAAACCTTGCACCCAATTAGCTAAAGTCTCTTCCACCCTGTATTTTAGAATTATGTTAGCCCACTCCCTAGGGTGCGTCCACTCTTTGTTTTTCTTAGCTTCCTCCCTCTCTACCTCATCTATTAACAAAGAAAACATACTCACATATGCCCCCCTCCAAATTTTTTCCTTCGTTTCCTGTGACAAGTGTCGCCCCAACTGGTCTCTATCTGAGTGCAGTTCCCCCAAGCCTAAAGGTGGCAATGGTTTGGATATACCTGTTGGTGCTGCTGTGTCAGCCGCCTTCGGAGCTCCTGGATCCACTGGTGCGCCTACAGGTGTTGGACCTCCACCACCACCTACGGGTGCCGCGCCCACAGGCGTTGCACCCCCCGCCGGTACTGCCGGCCCAACATTCGGCTTAGCTTTCCCCAGCTGTGCCATGACTTGCCTGGCCCTCTCCATTGCATCCCCCGCTGCTAGATGCCCCCGCTGCGGGGGACCAATTCCCAACTGTCTCGAGCCACGGGAGCACTGCTGCCAGATTGGACACGATATCTGGCGTGACCCCCCCTGCGCCTCCCGTTAGAGGGACCGATGGGGCCTGTGGCTGTTCCCCTACCGGCAACGCGGGTGTTGGTGTAACAGGCTCAGCATTACCATGCGGGTTCGGCCTTGGAACAGTTCGCTGAGGTATCCCCTCCCTCGGAGCCGTCCCTGGGGCACCCCCTGCCCCTTTCCCGCCAGATCTGGGCCTACTTCTTTTGGGTAAAGGTGGGGAGAAAGTCTTAGGAGGTACTATTGCTCGCCTGGGCCTCCCTTCCTCCCCCTCAGGACCATCCACCTTCTCCTGTAATCGCGTCAAAGCTTGACCCATAACCTGAACCTGCTGCATCAGGGCTTCAAGCATAACATCCGTGCGTGAACGCTTTTCATTCCGCTTCACCTTAGGGGCCATTGCGGATAACTGGTGTTCCTGTAGGTACTATACAGCCACCCACACCACCGCAACCCCTTGCGCACCGGTCAGGGACACTGCCCAAACCCTTACCTGGTAGTAGTAGCAGCCACCAGCCAGCCCTTGCACCCTCGTAACTAGAGCCACGCCCACCAGCTAGCCCAGTGGGTCAGGTGAGTATGCCTCCAACCCGCGTGGCTCCCGGAAACGATAGAAATGCTGGCTTGCCGGCGCTGCCCTCACTGATAATTCAATGGGCCTCCTCCGTCAATTGTTAGCAATGCCCTTGAAGTGTGCCAGAAAACAGTCACCCCCACGCTGTGCTGCCTATTCTTCCTGGAACTTCTGCAATTTGAGGAAAGAAAAGACTTTTGATTTGGCAACAGACAGAAAAACTGCTGAAAAAACAAGGGGGCTTTCGAACCACCACAATCCCCAACAAGAGACACAACAGCTTGTAAAATTGCCGATCTAGCGCAGCCGCTCCTATGCTAAGGAGTTCAATAGCGGCGCCCTTTTTGCGCGGTGCAGATGCGTGCACTCTACAAGACCAATGCATGTCTTTGAATCCTTTTAAAACCTATTGCACGCCTCTCTGCACCGCAAAACCGCTGACCGCTGCCAAATATGCAATTATGCCTGTACCCTGAAACGAAAACCCAGCTGCGTACCCCAGCGCTCATCCCGAAACCAGCGCGTGGCCTTTAACGCTCAGACGCGCGCTCACACCTCGCTCAAAAACAGCTAACCCCCTCAAATTTGGACGCGCTTATTAAACCCAGCGCGCAGTTACTTCCCACGGCCAGCACGCGTGTACTTAACCGATGTAAACCCCGTCCGTACAACGCCGATCTCCTCCCTTTGTGCCGCTGCTCATAGTCGCTGCAAAAAACTCCTCCGCTGCCTCCCAGCTGATAGCGAACCACTCGAAAACAGTTCAGAAAAACACCGCCGCTTCTCCCGCCGAGTCGAACGCTGCCACCACCTCCGCGATCTCGCGACCAGCAAAAGGAGAAAAAGAAGAAAAGCTCGTTACGGGCCTCTGGTGGCCCGGACCCGTTGTAAATGCTGGTGGCTGGGGGCAAGAAACAAGAGACTGTTCTCGCTCCCCCCAGCCTATTTAAAGGGGTGTACAGGGCAGACCGGTCTAAACCGGCCTGCCCCTACGTTACAGCTTCGCTCTGAACCGGAAGCCCTAAAGTGTTTCCGGTTCGCGCCCCGACCGGCCCGCGCTATTGGCCACCCAGGGGAGGTGGGGCGCCGCGTCACTAGTGCGTGCGGCGACCCCCCACCTCCTCTAAACCGGGGGACCGGCGCGACCGCCATAATGGCGGCGCGCTCGAGTCCGAGCTTAGCCTGCCCAGAAGCTCCTGTCGATCCTTAAAAGTGCCATTCTGGTACATATCTCCCCATGTATGAAGATTTATTTTACTAAACATTTCTCGACATATACCCTCATGGGTGAAAGGAGCATGTGGGAGGTACAGGAGAGGCAGCAACGGGGAGTATAGCACAGGCTTACGTACTATCCTGGCTTGGCGCTCCCAAGCTTTGTTGGTGCATGTGACTGTATGGTGAGCAACTCCCTCTCTGGGGACACGCGTCCCAAGGAAGGAGGCTACAGGTGTGGGCGCCATATATCTTTGCTCAGCAGCCAGGTGCAGCATGAATGGCGGTGGGTGGAGCCAGTATATGGCAAAATGAGCCTGGGCGCTAAGGAAGTTTAGCTCCATATCTGGGGCCTCAAATCTTCCACTGGAGAATGGTTGAGTCATTGTCTGCCATTTCACCCGGGGCTGTTTCCCACCCCATGCTAGTCTAATAAGCAGCGATCTAAGGGTATGAAAGAAGGGGCGTCCCGGATTATAGGGAATGTTAATAAATAAATATAATAGTTTTGGTAGGATAATCATCTTCATCAGTGCGACTCTGCCTGCTGACGAAAGTGGGAATGTGGTCCAGCGGGCCACCCAGTTAGCTATTGTTTTGATGGCTGTGCCATAGTTGGCACAAACTGTTTCCTCCCTAGCTCGTGTTATTACCACACCTAGGTACTTTATTTCTGTCTCGCACAATCTTAAGGGAAATTCTAGGGAGAATTTAGCAGTATTAGGCGTAAGAGGAAAAATCTGCGATTTATCCCAGTTGATGTTTATTCCGGATAGGGCACCAAACCAAATGAACTCATGGAGGATAGGGTGGAGGCTGATGTGTGGCTCTCAAAGGTAAAGGGTGATATCGTCTGCATATAGTGACACTAGTATCTGCCCCAAAGGATATTGTATAGCATACTCTCTATGGTGCTGCCGGAGTTTGGCCGTGAGAGGCTCGATAGCCAAGGCAAAGAGTAACGGTGAAAGGGGGCACCCTTGACGGGTGCCTCTCGAGATAGTAATCGGGGTAGAATATAAACCATTAATCTGTATAGTGGCTTCCAGCTGAGAGTAGAGTAGCCTTATCCATGCTAAGAAAGGGTGGGGTAGGCCCATTCTGTGCAATATTGTGAACATGTAGTCCCACTCTAAAGAATGAAAAGCTTTTGTGGCATCAAAAAATATCCCAGCCGCCGAGATGTCCGGATCAACATCGTGCAGTAGCCCCGAATGTGGTCCGTAGATTGTGGGATGTGGACCTCCCGGGTACGAACCCTGCCTGGTCCGGCAGCACCAATCCCTCCATCAGTAAGGTCAGTCTATTTGCAATAACTTTAGCTAGTATTTTGGTGTCACAGTTAATCAGTGACAAGGGTCTATAGGACTCACATGTGGTGGCGTCCTTGCCCGGCTTGAGAAAGGAGATAATCATGGCTTGTCGCATGGTCATGGGCAGGACCTGTTCTTCCCTAGCCTCTTCAAATACTTGTTTGAGAAAGGGGGCCAGCTGGTCAATATAACATTTATAGAAGTCTGCAGGCAGCCCGTCAGGCCCAGGGCCTTGCAGGAGCGTAGGCTCATTATTGCAGCTTGGTTTTCATCCTCCTCGATGTCGGCGGCGAAAAATTCCCTGCGGGAGTCACTGATCCACCCGAGGGCGGTGTCTTCCAGATAGGAAGCTATATCAGGTGAGGTCCTTCTGTGCGTGCCATAGAGTGCGTGTAATATTTAGTAAAGATATTGAGAATTTCACGTGAATCAGTATGCCTATTTCCATTTTCGTCGACTATGTCTAATATCTGATTAGCAAATCTTGGGATTCTGGTTATTACTGTTAGGGCTCTACGAGGGCGTTTGCCCTCTCCATATGTCCTAGCTGTGTAATATTTGGAGCGAAACTTAGATTTGCGCTCTGCCTCAGCAGCGAATTCGATTAGCAATTATTTGAGGTGTGCCCTCTGTTGTGGGGTGGGGGCAGAGGCCAGATGCTCCTCTGCTTGTTTAATGTCACCCTCCAGTCTACGTAGGGTCCCTCTAATGGGGCGCAAAATCCCTCCACCCTTAGCCATACAGAGACTCCGCATGGTAACCTTAAAGCTTTCCCATACGCAAGCCAGTGACGAGACACTGGCTATATTACAAGGGAAAAATTTCAGGATTTCCTGGCAAATTTCTGCGCAAAGGGCACTGTCTAGTAAAGTTGTGGGTTGGAGCCTCCAGGAGCGATACGGGGATTTGTTGTTTGCGGAGCCAGTTTCATCAGCACTGGGGAGTGGTCCGAGAGGGTGCGCGCCTAGTGCGTCACCTCACGGAGCCATGTGTCTAGTCCTTTAGAGAGCAACCAAAAATCTATATGGGACCAACTGGCATGCACACTAGAGTAAAAGGTGCCCTCCCTGCATGCGGGATGGAGGGCTCTCCATGCATCAAAGAGCTGATGATCTGTCATGATGCCTGAGAGGTGCTTATTCGCTTGCGGATGTGAGGGAGGGAGTGCGTGTGATCGGTCACTCAGTGGGTCTAGAGTTAGATTAAAGTCGCCTCCCCATATAATGAAGGTGGAGCCTATCTCTAGAACACGGCCCCAGAGTTTATCGAAGTAAGTGGCATCGTCGTTGTTGGTGGCATAACAGCTAACCAACGTTACTGAATGGTCCGCCAGTCTGCCCCACATCACACAAAATCTACCCTATGGATCCTGGAAGGTCCCCACCGGATGGTATTTTATGCAAGCTTTAATTAGAATTGCTGTGCCCCTGGCATATGTCGAATACGAAGAGAAGCAACTGTGCGCTGCCCATTTCTTGCCAAAATTGGGGGGGATTTTAGGGTCTAGATGCATCTCCTGCAGCATTGCCACCTGCACTTGATGCCTATCTAAGGAGCCTAGGACCTGTCTGCGCTTGCGAGATCACGAAGTCCCCGTACATTCCATGTCAGGAAGGTGTAGGTGAGGGCCGTAGGTGGCCTAGCTATATTAGTAGTCATACAGGTGTCTTTGAGGCTGGTAATCTTCGTGAGTTCTGTCGTGTCTAACATATGTAGTGTCTTGTATGCGCATTCGCAGCTTCTTAAATTCAAGCTCTTGCCATGCGATGCCACTGTTTACAACTGTAAAGTCCCCATCCCTCCCCCTCCCACGTCCGCATCCCAAACCCGCAGGTGAATAGCAACCCACCCCGAAACCCCGTAAATAGTCAAAATTAGGTTGCATTGCAAAAAAGAACAATGAAAGGACAGATAGAATGTGATTAGGAGGAATGGTAGAGAGTTTGGAAGGACGAAATTACTGAAAGTAAGTGAGACTGGAAGAGCCATAGTGGAGAGAGAAAGATAAGAAAATGAAAAAAAATCTTCAGGATACGTTATCCAGGGAATTCACACAGGGGAGCTGCACCAGGGAGGCCGTCGATGCTCCTCGCATGTGCGAGGGTGGCCGGGAAGTCATTGTTGAGTGGTGGGCTCCTTGAACTCAGTATCATCAGCCGCCATAGTATAGTCAAGAGTTATTGACAATCGGGTTGTTAAGGGCATGCGCTTGTACGCGACAGGCCCACAGTTTGTCATTGGCATAGTCTTGTCAGGTGTGGAGATGACTGCTTTGCATGTAACGTCCATCTTTTATTCCTCTTCAGGAGCTGGGGCTTGCCGTCTGGAGTCTGATTCTCGGTCCGAGAAGCAGGCAATCGTCATCCCATGGTTTTTAGGAAGTCTTGTGTTTGTTGCGGGGTTGTAAAAATGTATGTCTTTATGCAGTAGGGGACTCACTGGGAGGAACTTTTTCCTTGCTTCTTGCACTGCTATAGTGAAGTCTGGATATATAGAAAGTCTGTTACCTTCATGCACCAGCTCCTTCTTGTCTCTTGCCAGCCTCAGTATTGTGTCATGATCTTTATAATTAAGAAGCCATGCCAAGATGATGGGGGGGGGGTGCTCCTGGCTGTGGCCTGGCCGAGAGTGAACGATGCGCCCTCTCCACCACCAGAACTTTAGAGAACGCCTCTGCGCCAAACAGCCCCAGTAGCATTTGCTCTACATAGTCCTCCATGCGGCCCGTGGCTGTGGATTCCGGGGCTCCCACGATGCGCGCATTATTTCTGCCCGAGCGCGCCTCCAAATCCTCATTTTTCGCTGCGATGATCTTTAGTAACTTTTCCATGCCTTGGAGGCGTTCTTGGCTCGTGGACGATGTGTCTTCAAGAGAGGAAATGCGCTGCTCCATCTCAGTTATGCGACCATCGTGTTTGTCCAATTTTTGTGTTATGTAGTCCATTCGCATATTTATGCCATCCATTTTGGTCTCAATGGATGTAAGACTATGGCGCATCGTGAGGAGTAGGGATTTTATGTCAGGGTCCTGTGGGTCATTTGAGGAAGGGGGGGTCCTCTTCCCGCTGGGAGTCTGTGTCTTCTGCAGCGTTAGTTGCAGTTTTGGGTGCTGTAAATTGCAATTTTGCCTGCTTGCCCTCTGTGCGGCCCATGATGTGGATTTCTGTGTGACCGTAGCTGCTGCTGTTTACGCCGCCGGTGGGGGGGGGGGCAGGAGGGCGCCTGAGGTTTTTTTTTAAAGATATATATAGGCTCCCTCTGGTTTGCTTGTGCCCAGCCGGTCTGCCTTTCAGGCCTCGACGCGGTCCCCCAGCGCCTGTACCCAACTACAGTGTGCTGTCTGTGTAATCCTCGCTACCTTACTGAGGTGGGCCGTTATTGTTTTTATTTATGTCCCGAATGAGTTTTGGGTTCCAACTCCGTGCGCAGCAGTGCCGTCTCACCTTTTAGACTGGGGCCTGCTCAGGAGTGTAGTACCTCTTCGTCTGTGGCAGCGCAGGGGCCCCCCTCCAGGAGGTCCTCCATCCAGGCAACACCGAGCGCTGGCCCACGGCCTCCAGCTCTGTCCGCCGCTGCTCAGTGTCCCCTCGTAGATTCAGGCAGGCCGCTTCACATCCCGGGCCAGCGAGATCCAGCTGAGGCCACGTATGCTTAGTGATCGCGAGGTGGGGGGGCCGTCATATTAACCGCAACGTCCGCCAGAGTCGGGTCACCTGTCTCCTCATCAGCAGAGGGAGCACCTGTCTCAGCACCGGCGTCTGCCCGGGGCTCCTCTAGGACGGTCCCGCCCTCCGACAGCGACTCCCGGCCTCGTCATCCGGGCCGTCCCCTCCAGTCGAGCGCCGCGTAAGGCAGTCCCCCACACTCAGCAGCAATGGCAGCGGGGCTCACCTCTCATCACAACCAATCGGCGCTATCAGGTACCTTGGTCTGCCTAGGCCTCCATTTTTCCCCCAGCACAGGCCTCATTCAGTTTCGAGCGATGGTGGGCAGTGTATCAGAGCCTCAGACAAATTTCTTTCACCTCAACAGCTTCCCGTAGTCCTGATTAAATTGGGATTTTACTTTGGCATGGTGTTTCCATTAACCCCGGGTGGAGCTTGCGTAGTGCAACTAAGCGGAGGTCCACAGAGTTGGGGGGAAACTCCGTGAAACTCCGCTCCGCTCCGCCACCCTCCTCCACCCTGCCTAAATTAAAATACTACTGACAACATAATTTAAAAAGAATAAAAGTCGCTTACCTTATTGCGGCGTCCCCGGGCTGCCCTCCTTGCCGTACATCTTGCACGAACTGCGCATGGGCGCGCGCGCGTATGCATTCTCACAAAGAAATGCGCATGCGTGCGCGCATGCGCAGTTCGTGCAAGATGTACGGCGAGGAGGAGGAAGCAGGCCCGGGGATGCCACAATACAGGTAAGTGACTTTTATTCTTCTTAAATTATGTTGTCAGTAGTATATTATTAGTTGGGGTGGAGGTGGGGGGCCAATTTAGCGGGGGAGGCTGGCTAACTCCGCTCCGCTGCGGAGTCTGAGTTTTTTTCCCTACTCTGCGTTCTCAGCGGAGCGCGGAGTAGGGAAATCTCCACAGACTCCGCTGGCGGAGCAGAGTTCTCCGCCCGCGCCTAGTTTCCACCTTGTGATGGAGGATTCTGACGGATGTTGTTCCCGGGCTGCTAGAACCTCACGAGAGTGCGGCCATCTTGCTCGCCGGCTCTCTAGCGCACCCCCCCTTGAAATGCCAATTATAATTTCGACTAGGTTACAAGTAATTCATAGATTCTACTTTGATTATATGGATGCAGCCTAATTATATAATTATGCTGCCACATGTAAATATTAACATATTAGCATATTGATTAACAAATGATTAGTAATGGGGAGGGGCCTTTAATTACTCTGCTTCAAGTCATTACCAGTATCCAGATGCAAGAGTATGAAAGCTTGATCAGCAGTTCTGAAGTCGCTTTCTGGAAGAAATGGTTTGACTTTCTTTAGAAGAGAGAGCTGATACCAGGCTGTCTTTGTTCTTTTGGCAATGTGTGCCTTGAGGGTGAGGTTGGTATCCAAACTAAATCAAAGTGACTTGGAATTCAGTGAATGCTGGGGTTCGAAGCTATTAAGGTACATTTCCGTAGCTAAACCATCTCTCAACAAACTGACACTTCTCAGTCTCTGTTTTTCCCACCAACATTCACACAGTCAATGTGTTATTGTAAAGGTAAAGCAAGCAGCTCTCTGGTGTTTTCAAGGTCTAGTTGGGAGCAGCTCATCCAGGTCAGGTTTTTTTGCTTTGATTTCTGGGACTTATAGTCCTGTTTATCATATAAAATCAGGATTACAAGGTACAGAATATAAAGTAGAAACCTGAAAATGATGAGCTGGTCACGCATGGAACTAAGAAACTTACGACCCAAGTTCACTGCCTCCCATATTGCAGAAATGTCTATGTGGTACCCATTGTACATGTTCAATATGAACACCAATTGCACAAAGAGACACACATATTGAGTTTGGGCTTGTGATTCAATGGAACTCAATGCCAGACTGGGAAACATAGGGGAATCTTGCCAAAAAGGAAGGCATATGCAAGTGTTCTCAGTACCACGATCAAAGTATCTGTGCACAATTAATGCTTACATCCTGTTCCTTCAGTGGGACCCAAGCCACCCCTGCTGCACAAACATTGGGCTACTTTTTTCATAAAGATCGACAAGGCAGAGAAAAAAGTTGGGCGGCTGTTGAGGCTAACAGCCTGACAGAATGCACTGTGTGTGTGGCTGCAGTGAGGCACGTAGGAGGAAGACTGTCCCTGTGAATAACTGGGGCACAGGTTAGCTCCCCAATTCTCACTGAATTGCCATAAACTGAAGGAAGTTTATATAAGAAAAATGTCTGCAACACAAATATCAAATTGGCACCACTTAGATTAATAAAATGCACCACTTCAATCCAGCTTTAATGGTTGTAGATCCACCTTGGAGTTTCAATACAACAGTCCACCTCGAAGGAGTAATGGTGAGTTGTATTCATGTCAACTGCATACAACTCAATCACTTAGAAATACAATAAAGTCAGACATAAGGCATTAGCTTTGGACAAATAGGATGTTTCTTTAGGGAATGGGGAGGAGCATCGATGTCGGTGGACTGGCAATGAGAAGGTCGAGAGTGTGCGAGTTCCTAGTCCCAGTCCTTACTTCATCAGCAATTCCTCCTGTCAACAGAATATTCACCAAGCCAAAGTGAAACTTTTTTCCATCCCTCCAATATAGATGCTCTTCCTGACTCCATTCCCTCAGTTATCATAAAGAGGGAGTCGACCATCCACACTTCTGTATTTTGCTTTCTGTGCGGTCGTCACCAGGCATTGCTCAGCAAATACTTATTTTGTAAATGTATTTATTTATTCATGTATTTGTGTGTTTTATTGTCCTGATGTAAGAGGATTTGCTATAGCAAACTCATATTGAAAATATATGCCTGCTTGAGGTCCTGCTTTAGCAGTCTTGTTATGGCATACACAGCGTGTCTGTTTGACACAAAGGGATTAACCTCCCGGTGTAGCGATGCTCCGAATCCTGTAAGGAAATGTTTTCTGACCCTGTGTCTGGTCTGGGAAAGTCGGAAAATACAAAAATACTTCAGCATGCGGCAGCTGCCTGACTGTGCCATTGTGGTGGTCTTGCGAAGTGCAGGCTTGTTGGGTGACAGACTAGACCAGCAAACAAAAAAGCTCCTTCAAGAGAGACCATACTGAAGAGGATGCACCTTCTGAGGGAAGGTCGGAACAATCCTGAAACCATGTACCAGAGGATGCAAAGCAAAGTAGAAGCCCAGTTATCTCCTAGGATAACAGATTTGGATTCTCCTGAGACTATGTTTCAAGGTGCAAAGGAGGAGAAAATTAAGGGAAGGTTCATTTGGGGAGGAGAAATTAAAGAGGTATTGAAATACCTGAATAAAATATGGTTTTCCTTGATGTCTCATTGAAGAAGCAGAAGTTATTTTTCAAGTATAAGAAGAATGAGCCTGAAATTGTTCAGCTTTTAGAAAGGTCATGGACTGAGATTGCAAAGAAGTGGATAAGCACTCATTTTCTCATTTTCTTTCTAAAGGATATCCACGTCAAGGGTTTACTGAGAAATGTCCATCAATTTTTTAAGTGGATTCTCTGATTGTGGGATTATCATCTCAGGGTCCAATAATATCTGAGGAGGCATCTGCAGCGTATGGGATAGGCAAGAGAATGGAATGGACTATCAAGAGCTCAAGCCTAGCTTCCACTTTCTCGATAGGAGCCTCTGCTTAAGCAAGTTACATCACTGAATCCCTGCAAAAGGATTTTTAGTTGTTAGTGGAGTGAATAGATCAAGGTGTTGAGGTTATCCCAACTCTGGTGATGATGGAGCAGCAGATCCAATTATTACCTGATATCATTTGATTTCCTGTGTGGTGCAGCTGCTGCAGCAGGTTTATCAACTGCTGCCAGATGGCAGGTATGGTTAAGGTCATGGAAAGCAGCTGTGACCTAGAAGAGCTTATTCATACTGATACCATTCAAAAATGTTTGGTACTCAACTAGAGAATATGTTGAAAAGGTCAGTAGAAGACATAAAATGTATGGGCACAGTCAAAAAGCTAGCAAGAGAAATGGTTTTGGTAGGTGAAAAATGTTTACTACACCTTTCGATGCAAGATCAACAAATCAGCCCTTTCAATGAGAGGGACATTGCTGGGTACCCCTTTTTCAAAGGCATGCAGGTCACATCAAACTACCGTTGAAAATCAGGCCCAGGCACCCCAGAAAGCCTGACCATGCTATAGTTTACCATTGCTATCCAGTGGGAGGTTGTTTGATGTTTTTTCTAGAGAAATGGAGAGTCTCAGTGAAAAGATCAACAGGTTATGTGCGTTGTACAGAATGGTTATTGCATGACATTTCAAAATATTCCACTGGATTATATTTGCAGCACTCCACTTCAAAACCATCCTTAGAAAAAACAGGTTTTGATGGATGGGATTCGAAGACTGTTGGAAATGAGGGCCACAATTCCAGTTCTCCAAAGTCAGAGAAGAAAGTAAATTTACTCCATGCTTCTGGTGCAGAAATTGTGAGGGATTACAGACTGGATTTAAAGACATTACATTCATTTACCACCCACGTACTATTCAAAATGTTGACTCTGCAGGCAATTCTGCAATTTGCCTTGATGCTTACCTTCATGTCCCAGTTCATCACTCATCACAAAGGTATCTTCATTTCTGTGTTCAAGGAGGCCATTATCAGATCAGAGTTCTCCCATTTGGTCTGTCGTCTTCTCCAAAGGTGTTCACTAAAGTTCTAAAACAATTGGCAAGTGTAATTCTATTTAAAGGAATGCAGGTGTTTTTAAGCAAAACTAACTGTAGGAAAGTAGGATCTGCTTCTTATGGTTACCCCCACTTTTTGCTAAATGTAATACTGTTTTTAATGAGGACCCCAGTCTATCTGCTTTCTCCCTAAACTGTTATGTTACGTACTTAGGTACACTCCAGATTGGATACTGGGGTACCCTTGTCAGTCCCTAATATATGGTACCCATGTACCAAGGGCATAGGTACCACAGAGGCCTCCCACGGGCTGAAGCATGTATTATGCCACCCATGAGAGGCCATGCAAAATGGAATTACAGGCCTGCCATTGCATGCACCACTTACTTAAGATATAGGTTTACCACATCTAAGGGTCACTGCACTTAAAACCTATCAGTCACCCCTATAGCAGGCCTTTACAATCCTGAAGGCAGGGTGCGTGGTTCTAAGTGAGAGGGTGCCACTGCATGAGCAGAACACCCCTGCAGCCTACGGAGTCCATTCTCCCGGGTTGTCGGTGATACAGCCATATACGACATATAGAGGGGCATTATGCGACCGCGTGATGACCAACTCTAAAACGGCTGAAACACACCCTAACGTGTTTGGTGTCAAACATGTTGGAATCATACCCCCACACCGGTAACGGGTGTGGGAGGTATGATTCCACCCCTCAGAAGCGAGCTTCGTTGGGTCCCTGGTGTTCCCGGTACCAGCCTTCTAGTCCCGGACAGCACAAAATGGTTGCTGCCGACCAGAGACACATTTCTGCTCTCCTGCTGCTGAGCCAAACTCAAGCCGGGGAAGGCAGAACAATAGGCATCCTGTCACAGAGAGGTGTGACCACCTCCCAGACAGGATTTAGTGTATTAGGGCTGAGTGGGTGCCCTTGCCAGCGACTGAAAGTCTGCATGAGGGGCACATTTGGTGTCCCTGTGCATAGTGCAGTTCAAACCAGTCCTGGGAACTGTTGGCTCCCGCTCTGGTACGAAACTGGACAAAGGACATGGGAGTAACCTCCCCACTGTCCACACCCTCCCCTGGGAGGGTCCCCTGAATCTTGCCAACCCTCTTCCTTGGGTACTTAAGGGCTTACCTGGCTGTAGGACCTTAGATTCGACGTGGACAAGATTCAGAACAAGAAACCATTGGACTTTGACCGTCTGGACACTCTGGACTTTGCTGGCCTTCGTTTCGGTCTGACTTCGTCTCCCACTCAGTCTGCTGCATCGTCTGTGCCCGTGCACCATACAGGATCCATGTAGGACCTGTGGAGCATCAAGGACAACCAAAGATAATCTCCCTTGGAGTGAAGGAGTCACTCCCCTGCATTCGCAGGCACCGCTACACTGCTGACCCGTCTGCTGATCCAGAGCTCCTATGGACTCCAAAGGGTCCAGCAACACAAGAGGTGGGTTTCTATGTCCCTCGAGGCCCGAGCTGCCCTCTCACTAAGTTTGAGGTCAGAATCTCTCGTGGGGGCTGCAATACCCGAAACCCTGTGCACAGCGTACTTTTGCAAGTGCATATGCTTGTTGGTGTTTCCCGAACAAGTGCATTGGGCTCCGAGTAGCCCCAACCTCTGGCACCACTTCCTACCAAGACCTTTGACCTCCTTGCACTGAGTGCTCCGTGGGCTGTTGTTTGGTGAAATCGCGACTCCTTTGCCTCCAGCCTGTGGGTCCAATTGAGGGTCAACTTTGCTTTTCTTGGGCTCCCCTGGTTGCTCCAGGCCTGCCCTGATTCCTCTTGCTGTGGTGAGTCTCCTGTACCTCGCTGGTCCGAACTGTACACTATCTTGACTTTCTGCATGGGTTGCTGTTGCCAAGGCTTGTTGGTGCTCCCGCCGGACACCAACCCCCTCAGCACTCGACATCCTTCGTGGGACAGCTCGCATCCGGCTCCTGGTTGTCTTCAACATCGCCTGGTCCCCACAGCTGCAGAGTCAAGAGCACCGTCAACTAACCTGAAGCACCCAACATTGGTGGGCATTTATCTACCAAGCCCCTGGTCACTCCTAACAGACCCAGACTTTGTCCCCTCTGCTTTCAGGTACTTCTCGACAAGAATCCACCTTTGGGTTCCAACTGACACTTTTCTTCCTTCCAGCAGTGGTTCTTCTTCGAAGTCCTCCATTGGGTTTGACTGCGGTTTCCGACACCAATTCATCCCTATGCACCCAGCTCCCCTGGGAGAGGTAACTTGGGTACTTCGGTATCCACGGGTGGGGTGGCTCTCCAACCTTCTGTCTTCCATGGGGTTTCTTTGAAGTCCACTGGGAAGGGTCCTTAATCTCTAAAACTTCAACTGCGACTTTCCCATAGAGTTGTACGGAGCACATGGTCGTGTTCCCACACTGCACCCGTCCTCCGTGGGGTCCCTACTTACTCACCTTGGGTGGTTCCTTGGGGTCCCAGCAATTCTACGTCCTCTTGACATCGTCCTGACTCGAGTCGTGGTTCTTATACCACTTTCTTAATATATGGTTTGGTCCTTCCCTGGGGCCCACTGTGTATTAGTGCTATTTACTCTCATTTCTATGCTTAAGTATTGTGTGCTTTGTGATTATCTCCATGTAGGAGATACTGTGTCATACTAGATAGTGTTATATTCATAAATGCATATTTTTATAACTACTGTGCGGTTCTCCTTTCATTTAATCAATACTATAAGGTTGCATTATGGTAAAACAAGCTGCTTTACATTCCTTCAAGACTAAGCCTGAAGACTGCTCTCCACAGCTACCACTTGGATAGCTTTCTAAGGTTATCTTTGACCTCTTAAATCACCATAAGGGATGATTGGACTGGTGCAAGGTGCCCACTTTAATTAGTGGACATCATATACCAGGCCAACTTCTCACACTAACCATAACTTTACTTTAAAAAATTGACATCCAAATATGTGACTTGCACTTTGTGCGAGCACAAACATAGTAGGGGCAACTAAGGGAAATACAGCTTTGGATCACATCCATCAAAAAGTATCTTAATGCATGGCTTGAAAGACAGTTCTTTGCAGAAAAAAATGAAGAGGAAGAGGGACATAGAACAGGCAACTCTGCAACCATTCCATATGCCAACCCAGCTGGCAATAGATTACCTCAACAAATTGTAGAGGAGGAGCAGAAAACCAATGACCCCTGTTATCAAACTGTTGGGCTGCATTATTTAATATGTGGCATGGTCATTTGCTGTGGAGAGCAAAATTGGGATGCTCGGTTGAAACAAATGAGTGAGTGAGAGAAAGGGAATAAAAGTGCAGATGTCGAAGAGGTGAGTTTGGATTAGTACGCAAATATGCAGATCCCTGCCTCGTTTGTTTTTGTTCACTGAGGAGGCCCTGCATTAACTCCTTATTTCTATCACTCCTTATTTCTGCACTTTCTGCAAGGCACAGCTTTGTTCTTCTGCCTACAACAGAAACAAATAGATGTGATTTTGTGAGGGCCTTGGGAAAATGTGGAGGAAGGTAGGGAATGATTAGGCAGGAGGGATGATAGAGAACATGTAGCAAGGACGGTGGAAGCTGTTAGAAGGGAGCATAAATAAGGATTAAGGTAAAAGAGAAAAGGGAATGATGGAAATAGCTGAAATGAAGAGAAATGATGAGGAAGGTGAAAGGGAGCCTGGAGTATGAAAGATGTAAAAGGTTGAAGAAATAATTATGAAGGTGTAATGGGACAGGATTATAGAGATCAACAAAAGAGAAAAGTTGAGGCAGAATGTAAAAACAAGAACCAATGACACAGAATATATCAGTAAGTTAGGATAAGTGAGAAAAAGGGAAGATGCATAGCTCACTGTCCCAGCCTTGGATGCCTTTCTATGTGCTTAGTTCTATATTTCAAAGTTATCTAACCTGACAAATATACCTCATAGACCTATATTCAGTCGACCATGATGACCATGACAAACCCAAGTCAGCTCTCTACCATTTGAGGTTCAGAACATGAGCATCACTTATCTGTCGAGATCTGTTGTACTGCCTGAGACTGTGAGACTCATGTATACTTTTTATTTGTCTACATTGCCCTTTCCACTGAGATTCTCACTGGTAACATACAATTGAGAATCCTTTTGGAAGAGGCAACGCAATAAATTGAAAGGAATTGAAATGCAGAAGAGTAGATAGGTGGTATGTTAAATTGGTACTTGATAGGCTTTGTGTAATGGAATTTTCTCAACTGCTTGTGCCCCCCATGGCTCCTTAGGCACAAACGTTTGTTTTTTTAAAAGGCTCACATCACCTGCATGTTCCTCTTTGATGCAAGTACTTGTGCCTCACACTGTAAAGTTCACCCATTGTCACTGATTGTATATGGATCTGTTACCACTGCTGAAGATGTTGGCTTTTAGTTGTATCAGTAGGTGAATTGGGCAGCCCCAGCAGTGCTGGAGAGCAGAAACGCTTGAGGAATATTTTGAGCCTATGCACTTCTTTTTCTTTTTGCAAATTAAGTTCTGATTAAATTCTTACTGTAGGTATTTATGCCAAACTCTAAATATGGTGATTATTATATTGCCTCTGTTGTAGTACCTCCGGATTTTCCACTGACTTCTAAGGTAGGCCGTTTATAGTCAATAAAATGTGTATCGTTGATGGGGTCAAATATACTGTAATCTGCTTAGAGCAGCAACTATAAATAATTCCGTCACTGCAATCTCTTGATTATTAAGATGCGCTCTGCGCATTGACATATAAAGCATCAGTGATGTTAAGTTCGCAAATCGATATTTAGCTGGAAAGTAACACATTAGGCATAACTAGAAGGAATCTAAGCTAGGGCCATGCCTAATGGTTTTGAAATACAAGGAGTCCATCTCCAAACCTGGGAATTCCCACTTATTTACGCAATGGTGCACATGAAATGTTAAGCCCTTGGGGGCATATTTACGAGACCCTTGTGTCGCTGTTGCATCACTTTTTGTTACGCAATGGCGGTGTTAACCACCAAATCATATTTATGAGGCCACGCAAAGCCACTGTGCGTGGCTTTGAATTGCATCATAGATATGGAGTAAGGCAAGGTGTTAGAAATGGGATTTCTGGTTGGCTAGGGCTTGCGCCTAAGCCAGGCAGAAACCACCACTCTAGTCAGGGCAAGGGAGTTACACGCTGAAGATAACCCCTGCTCACCCCCTTGGTAGCTTGGCACGAGCAGTCAGGCTTATCCCAGAGGCAATGTGTAAAGCGTTTGCGCAACACACACACACACAGCAGACACACACTAGGCACACTACAAAAGAAACTCCACACAAGGTTATATAAAAAATAGCCTTTGTATTATCCAAAACACATTAGAATCATAATCACACATTTACACTGTGCCAACTGGCACCAGGTAGAAATTTACAGGGGATTATACACATGACAGGGCCAATCGGGCCACTGTCAGAACCATCACCAAGCACAAGTAGTAAAAATAACACAACCAGTAACTATTGGTAAAATACTTTACTCTGGAAACACATTATGCATAAACATCATAGCATGACATTTGGCATAAACACATTGTGCATAAATCACATTTAGGAGTGCACCTTAGTAACACTCCCCAGGTGCATACATCACCTTTAGCATAAATGCATTATGCCTTCCTTTAGGGCCTTGCGCCCTACCAGTACACACAGGTACCCAAAATGACCCCAGGCCAACTGGCCTTCTGTGGGGCTCAAATGCCCTTTGTCCCGAAAGTCAGGGCTCTCAAAGATAGGACCTTCGACGGCCCTCTGGCTGCCTTGGCAGCAAGAACAACCTGCGTAATGCACTAGGGGCGGGGGGTGCACCTCACCCCTTCCTCTTCATCTAAAAGAAATGGCCCCACGTTGCAGCTGCCCGCTCTCTCGCGGTGCAGCTGGAAAAGGCAAAACGAGCACTGGCACCAACTGTGCCTCTTAGGTCCCACTCCGGGACTCAGGGAACCGAAATTGCCCAAAAAAGAAATCAGCACTGGCACCACGGTGCCTCGTGAGCACCGACAATGCTCCCGCTCTGCCCCCACTCACCGGGGCTGCTCCTCGCCGGGTCCAGGCACCGACAGTGTGCCTTGGTATGCCCAGAAAGCTGGCGAGCAGCTTCCCCCATGCACGGGCGGCTTCTCCTCTGCACCGGCAGCTTCCTCACTCTGGTCCAAGGCGGGGGAAGGCGGAAATGGAGCCCGCGAGGCTCCTCTCGGCTAACTGAGTAGGCCCCACCCACAGTCAGGCAAGGGCGCCTGACTTCCGCTTTCGCCGATCTCGGTGGCTCCTCTCTCCTGACCAGAAGTGCGGGGTAGGCTCCCTCTCAAAGCGGCAAGAAAAATGCGGGGTGGGCTCCCGCTGTACCACCAGCAGCACGGGGGAATCCCTCTGAATACGTCGCAGCCCAGCGCTGCAAGCCACTAAAGTTTCTCCTGCCCTGGGAGAACCAAGAAGAGCGGCGCAGCGCTCACGAGGCGCTAGAAGCCAGGAATTCCAAAGTTCCACAGGCACAAGGCTGGGCCCAGGCAGGCCAGCCCACAGGGCCCTCCAGCAGGGAGGCAGTCCCTTGTGGCGGTTCCTCCTGGGGCCCAGCAGCAGCAAGTCTCCAAGTAGCACAAGGAAGCACAACTTACATGGGGTCACAGCCCCAATATTTATACAGCATTTCTCTTTGTCTGCCCTGGCACACAGGGCTTGGGGGAACCAGTCTCAACTGGTTCTGGGGGGTGTTGAAGCACTCTGTTTTCCAGGCTTCCACCCTCCTTTGTCAGATTGGGCTCGGTCATCAGACACACCACAGGGGGGCGGAGCCAGCATTCACCTAAGCAGGCACAGACCTATTCAGGGTCAGGGGACTACTCCTCCCACTACTCCAAATGCAGTTCTCCTATTCAGCCTAGCGCTGACTCACCCTGCCCTCCCTGGAGCCACACACCTCACCAGCCCCTGTCACTCCAGAGCCAGACATGCAATACACATCAGGCAGGCAGATACATAGCACACAGAAATGCCAACTTCTAGAAGTGGCATTTCTGAAATAGTGATAATAAATCTGTGCACACCATTGCGCAGCATTTATTGTTACTATTCCAAACATACCAAAGGTGACCACGCTGCTCCTCTCATATCAGGAATTACCACTGAAACACTTATCAGGGAATCCCCAATGCATTCCTATGGGAGGGCAGCCTCACAGCAGTGAGAAACCAAAATGGCTGTTTATCACTACCAGGACATGTCACACACTTAAGGTACATGTCCTACCTTTTACCTACAATGCACCCTGCCCATAGGGCTAGCTAGGGCCTACCTTAGGAGTGACTGACATGCAGTAAAAGGGGGGTCACAGACGTGGCACACACTTTAGGTGCAGCTTCACAGGGCAGTAACACTGCACGCACAGGCCCTGCAATGGCAGAGGCCTGAGACAGGTTTGAAAGGTTACTTTGGTGGGTGGCGCAATCAGCGCTGCAAGCCCACCAGTAGCATTTAATTTACTGGCCCCGGGTATATGAGATACCACATTACTGAGGACTGACAGGTAAATTAAATATGCCAAACAGGTGTAGACCAATCTTACCATGTTTACCACAGAGAGCACACGCACTTTACACTGGACCGCAGTGCTAAAGTGCCCATAGTACGCGCACAACGTAACACTCCCTCCTCCCCCACTTCCATCACCTTGCCGCCCCTGCTGTGCCCAAGAACTCTCAGAATCAGGTTATGTTGTCCAAGGCGTAGACTTTTTATTCACATCAAACCAGGTAATTCACCACAAACCACTACGAGAGTAAAAGTATCCTACTTGGATATATATATCATTATTCACAACATCACACTCCAGCGACATCCACATGTCAAAAGCAGTAAGGAAATTAGACACGACATTACACTTGAACTTTAAATTGGCCGTACACTTGAATATGAACTTGGCCGACTCGGTCCCCCCACGGACCCACTCTGCTGCGCACATTGTGCCAGCAGGCCGCAACGCGCTACAGCAAACAGTTGCACTACTTGAAATCCAGGGCACCGCATAGCGCACCGGCCCACCGGGGTACCTGAACACAGGCAGTCTCCCAAGATTCTACTCAATCCATATGTTGCGGGTTAGGGCAGTAGAGTCCAGGACCACCAGCAGGTCAGTCCCCCCTCCCCGCCTACCCCCTGCACACAGGGCCGGACTGGCTACCGGGCGTTTTGCTGTGCTGCCAAGCTGGGGGCTGATTTCTCTGCGGTGGGGGCTGATTTCGTTGATGGGGACCTGCGTGTGCTTTTAAATAAACATTTCAAAACGAATGTTTTTAAGCACACGCAGGTCCCCATCAACGAAATCAGCCCCCAGCTCGGCAGCACAGCAAAACGCCCGGTAGCCAGTCCGGCCCTGCCTGCACACTTCAATCCTACCCCCTCCTGGGGTCCATCCAGTCGCTGAACCTCCATTTTTGTGCATGCCCCTTTGCTGTTAACTGTCACTGCTCCGCCGTGCTCCTCTGCCGGCTGGGTGGGTGGTTGATGACACGCTCCTGCAGCTTCCTTGAGGAAGAGACCCCTTGGGCGCAGCCTTAAATAACCTCCTAGTAAGTTTCGGTTTCTTTTCCTCTGCACACCCCAGTGACGTCACCGGTCCCCCTCCTCATCCAGCCCCCTTACTCGGCCCCGGAGGAGGTTCGGTCCCCTGGCGCTACTAAGGGCACCCCTCTCCTGTTCAGAGTCCTAAAACCACCAACGCCAGGTCAGAAAAAAGGCTAGGAGGAAGGCAAAAAGTTCAAGGAGGACCCTGCAAAAAGGGCCAAGTCCAAATCTGGGGATGTGCCAAAACCTTAAGCCTCTCCAGGGGAGGTGCAACAAGGAGAAATAACTTTATTTCTCCTCGTTTTTCCTCTTTGCAGCACACATAGGAAGAGGAAAAGCCTCCCAGGATTGTTTTTGTACAAAAAAATCCTGCATGCAATGCAGGCACCCTGTGTTGGCGGTAGACTGCCGAAAGGGTACTAGTCCAGGGGGAAAGGACAGGAATGCGGCGTATGCCATAGAAAAGGTGCATTCCTGCCCTTTCACTTTGACGCAGGGCAGCGCAGCGAGTGACTTGCTGCGCTGCCCTGCGCCAAATCCCCATAAATATGGCCTTCAGTGTATACGGTGCCTTTGAGTGTGACTCTTTTTCAACTATTAACACGTTGACACAGCTACTCTAAATCGGTATTGAGAAATGGAATACAGAAGGTTAAAGAAACAAATACATATAAACGACTATGTCATTAGCAAACCATGTTAACATTCAGAAGCTTGGCACAAGATTTACAACATATTGTTCTTAACCCCTTCGGTGCTCAGGACGGCCCCTGGCTGTCCGACGTCACGGTGGGCGTGTGCGGAGGACGGCCGGGGGCTGTCCGAAACACGCCCACTCATTAATTCTCCCGCACAGCGCTGAAGGGGTTAAGTGTATCGCCGTGTTTCTCTTTGAATTGTCATCAACCCTCTTTAATTACTCACTAGATGTGTTTACTTAAATCAGGCCTTTTGTGCTTATAAAACAAACGTTCAACTACACAGAGGGAAATAGATCATATTTATGAGCATAACCATGTCCTAAACAAGAGTGGGTGAAACAAATATTCCCTTGGGTTATGAAAGGAACAGGATACAAGGTTCACCTCACAACTAAGTCGTACCTCACAAGGCGCACAATAATACAATTTGTCAAGGAAAATCCCACCTCCTATTTGAATCAATTGCTAAAAAGCACTGAAGTTTTACAAAAATCTTTTATTATTAAAAAAAATTGGTTACTTTGTTAAAATTACAATACACTTCCTATCTATCACAGTTTTATGCAAAACAATTGATAAAAACAAATGTATCAATTGTTTTGCATAAAACTGTGATAGATAGGAAGTGTATTGTAATTTTAACATTGTAACCAATTTTTTTAATAATAAAAGATTTTTGTAAAACTTCAGTGCTATTTAGCAATTGATTCAAATAGGAGGTGGGATTTTCCTTGACGAATTGTATTATTGTGCGCCTTGTGAGGTACGACTTAATTGTGAGGTGAACCTTGTATCCTGTTCTTTCATAATCCAAGGGAATATTTGTTTCACTTGTCAAGAGTACCCTACTCCCTTGGCTATAACAAGGGGTCTCTCTCTCCTTTTTACATACTAAACAAGAGTGGGTACACTGGTTAAATGATAGTTTAACACTTCTAATATTTCCACACCGACTATGTAGTATAGGTGCATACATTTCAACCTGCGACCCCTTTATTGCCCTGCGGTGTTTTCATATCGGAAAAATGGATTCTTATTAATAATTGGGAATATCGCGTATTCAGCGGTGCTGCCCTGTTGGCATCTATTCAGCACTCGCGCCACCAACCGCTCAGTATAGCAGCGCAGTGATTAACACGACCCTGTCAGCGCCACCATGCCAATGGGAGCTCAGTTAGCGTGTCACGGGGTGTTAATGAATGTGACAGCTTTAAAACTCATTTAACATCTCAAACGTATTTCTACTGTAAAGGAACCGTGAACGCGTGCTCGGAGGCTCCGCGGGGCGGAGCGGCCCTCTGCGCGCGACTGAAGCGCGCGATACCTGGCCGCGTCGCCGTAAGGGCTCCCGAGGGGGCTGGGCGGTGCTAATTAACAAGTTGCTGCAGAGCCACAGCTCAAACAAACGGAGTCCCCGAACTGCTGTTTGAGTAATAAGGAAAACAGTCAGGAAATTATTCCTATCAACCGGCTGTGCACTAAAAAATACATGTTTGAAAACTGGGGAAACGGGTGCCCCCAGGGTGTGCCAGCCCAGCCGTCTGACCCGCACCGCCTTCATTACTGCCTTTTACGGCGTAGCACTTGGCAGATACAGTTCACACATCTTTCCCTCTGGAGTGACTTGCAATGTTCAGGAAATAATGTACAGTGAGGCTAATGTAATGTCTTCTGCAAGAAACCGTGAGTGTCAAAGAATCGAGCCTCTTTTGCAGAAGTACAGCACACTCGTGTGGTCCCTGGGAGGGTTAAGTGTCACGATAAATACATCCATGAATTTTTAAGAGAATCCTTCGACACAAGCTGGGTAAACCTCGATAGGAATCTCTTAAAGAACAAGTCCCGTAATGGTTTGTTGCAGGCAGATCTTTCACCGAGAAGCTCTTTGAAATATTTAATGATTAAAGGGTGGGTTGAAACCCCATTCCATTTGAGATATCCCCCCGTGGTAAGGACGTCTTTTCCGCGTTCCGGGGCCTGCACTGAAAAGGTTGTTTCTCACTTTGTTAATTAAAGTTAAAGTGCGTTTTGGAACGAACCACTTAGACCTTTTTTTTTGTTGTAGTTTTATATAGCGCGAACTCGACCCGAAGGTATCATAGCGCTTTACATGAGAACCAGTTGCACTACAGATGGACACATTCGTTTTTAGACACAGGGAGATGAAGTGATTTGTCCAGAATCACAGGATGCTTGAGCCTCCGCCAGACTCGAATCTGGTTCCCCAGCTTCAAAGTCGGCCGCTCTGCCTGTAAATGTTTCCTGTAGACCTGCACATTGTAGGGCCCGTTTAAGATTAACCATGACATACCAATTTGTAAAACACTCCCACCGTGAGCCTCACTCAGAGTACTCTATAACAGATGATCATTGTTACCCAATGATACTGATTGTATCAAACTCATGTGGATGAATGGTTGAATGAGCCCATGACAATCGAATCCATGAATATGTGATCAAACAGAAACCCCTGAAGCGGATGCATTAGTCCACCGAATCACCAGACACCAGGCCATTTTTTAGGTCGAGCCTAGAGTCAGCGCGCATGCTCTGCTCTGCGAGGCATGCTATATTCTCTCTGTGGCTTTTGGCCAGGTCCACCGGTTTTCATTTGTTCTTTTTTGTGCCATTTGGAAATCCTTGGTTTTGCATGGTGCATGGCTTACATTTGTCCCACCTCTTGATGTGTTGTTACCGCCTTACGGCTGCTGGGCCTATTACTTGTAGGCTTTCACCGCTGGCCTTTTATGTTTGTTTTGACAGACTAGTTGATTCTTTTGCCTCTGCTGTCGTGTTATTCGGCTGCTGTTGTCCCTCCCACCCCCTCACATGTCGCTGCATGCCCCCCCACTCCCTCTGGTGCTCCCGTTTTTATTATTGTTGTTTTAGTATCCCATCCTGCTTTTCACTCGATGGCCATTGTCTCGTTTGTTTTGGAGGGCGTATACAGTAACTCTGGAGGGGAAAGTCATGCACACCCCATCGGCTGATCCCCACAGTACTTAACGGGGATCCCAACCGCGGCACTCCAAGTGTTGCTGCCCCAGCTTTTGTTTCAAGTGTTATCAGCCGCCCCACCACCATTTTTTGACTTTCCAGTTTAGTGTCTTACAGAAGCTCAGGACTGAAGCAATCAAAATTACACGTGTTCCTTTCGGGATTGTTGCTTGTGGTGTCTATAAACACACATCACTGTACAGCCCCCGCCCCTTCTCCAAAATGGATATCCCCGATGCTTGTGCGCACACGTTATGTGATCTGTCTGTTAAATATGGCCCTGCGAATGGGCGGTGTAGTCTGAGTTTTAGTGTCAGGTTGCCTAAATAGTGTGTAAATATTTCTGCTTAAATAGTGTGTTCCTTTCAGGGTTGTTGCTTGTGGTGTCCATTAACACACATCACTATACAGCCTCCATCCCCCTCTCCAAAAGGGCTGTCCCAGATGGTTGCGTGCACACGTTATGTGATCTGCCTATTACCAAAAGCCCTGAAATGGGCGGTGTGGACCGAGTTTTAGTGTTGTGTTGCTTAAATAGTGTACAAATATTTCTGCTTAAATAGTATACAAATATTTCTGGAACCGAATACTACATTCTCATCGGAAATGTTCTTATTAACAGAAGGAAATTCCGGTCCTATGTTGAAATGTAAATGTGTACATTCATTTTGCTAGTGTATTACTCTATGTAAGTTAGCATTTGCAGCACCATCTTGTATTCAGCCGCCATTTTGAGCTATGATCGAAGCTAACTTCTGTCTCATTTTGTCTGCCTCAGCAGAAAGCAGCTGCAATATTTTTTTTGTATTCCTCCAAGGTTGAGCTTTGCTGTGCTAATGAATAGACTGTTTTTGCCATCACATACCTTTCTCACTAGATAGGCCTGCTCCCACCCTTAGAGCGGTGGGTACAGGCAAAGTAACCTTAATGCTGAGATAGCATGTACCCGGTCCTGGAATTGCAACTCATCCTTGTGTATCCTCTTTGTTCACAAGCTACTAACTGGAAAATTCCAGTCTGGGCGTGTCTTTAGTGATTCTGAAAATGTATATTATATGTTACCCTGTTGGTAGAAGTCAGTCCCTCTGCAGCAATCCAAGGAGGCTGGTCAGACTGGACTCCGCTCGAGTGTATTTCTAATAAATACCTTTGGTTTGTATTCTCTACTGTCTGACCGACTCTTCATTTGTAAGGAAGGCTGAGAGGTGGTCGCGAGTGACCCTGGTGGCCCTACTCGGGTCACTTCCTTCAATGTAAACTTTTAGTTTCAAGCCAATCGGAGAATCATTTAAATTAAACTGCAGACAAATTTGAATTATTTGTATAAACGAGCACTGGTTCTTGCAAAAGTTCACTTAGCATGTGTGTTAACTATCATCCCTGGAGTTTGCTTTCTCAGTTCGATATAGAGAGTCCGGTACTGTGCTTGTTTCTATTGCTCCCGCTACTCGTCCCTGATCTGACATCAATCCATCGTTAGATGACGTGCGCTTAGGGGTTGGGCGTTCACCCAGTGTTGACTCCCCTTCTAGGCCGTCGTTTCCCACTGTAGAACAGTACAGCGGCTCCAGGTATCCTACCGCTCGCATTGAGCCCCAGCCATAGAGTAAACGGGTCTCTCAGTGGTGCGGCCCCCCCCAGACTGCATAAGGTGTGAGCAGCGTCATAACGCTCAGAGTGTTATCGACTGCACGCATGTACATTAGTGTGGGTGAAAATGTTCCTCCCCAAAGTCACACCTGCATCTGCAACCTGTGTATCTTTCAATTTTACTCACTGTCGTTAGCTGCTTATTTCTCCTCTATGCTGGTTTTCGTTGCTACTTGAAGACACTTACAGGAAAATCTATTTCTGTGCTTTTCTTTCTTTTTTTTGTCTTGAGAAACTGCTTCATTTTTAAAGAATGCTAGCCATTTCCTTCCCGTGGTTTTACAGCAGGGATATTTTTATAGGCTCTGAATGTCCCCACGAACAGTTTGCCTTTTGACTGAATCAATATTTTGTACATATAAATGTAAGCACTCAATCTACTTTACCCATGTAATGACATACTGCTTGCTAACTTTGTATTCGTCAATTTAGCCTGGGATCCTATACATCAGAGTGTTTGTTTAATAATTTTGAAGGCTGAGTAAAATTTGTTTTTCCATCTCTAATTTTAAGGCACAAGAAAGGGCACTGGGAGGCGGGGGAGGTGAGGAAGGATTCTTTCTGTGAAGAATCTGAAAAGAATGGCAGTGTTCGGTCACATATTTAATCATTAAAGCCACACGAAAGTAACAAGCATGTGAATTGCTGGGTTAGATGTGCATTGAAAATGAAAGTGGGGGATAGTGTCATCTTTTATTTTAGATTGTGGAATTTCATATATTTTTAGTGTAAGGTGCATGTAATCCAAAACTGATTTCCCATGGCTACAGCTTTATTAATTCATTCATCCAACCATGTTATCCTACCTCCATCACTGCATGTGCTGGCCCAGTCCCTCCTGATATCAGCACAGCACTATCTCAGCATCAGCATAGCACCACCTCCTCACCAGTGCGCCACTACCAGTGCAGCACCAAATTAGAACCAGCGCAGCCCCACTACAGCATCAGTGCAGCACTACCTCTGCAGCATCACCTCTGCACCAGTGCAGCATCGCCTCTGCACTAGCAGAGCACCAACTCAGCATCACTCAGCACCACTCAACACCACCTGAGCACCAGCAAAGCACCACCTGAGCACAACAAAACATCGCTCAGCACCAACTCGGCATCGCTCAGCACCAACTCAGCATCACTCAGCACCACCTGAGCACCACCTCTGCACAAGCACACTACCACCTCAGCACCACGTCAGTGTCACTCAGCACCACCACAGTACCACCTTAGCACCATCACCTAAGTTTCACCTCCACCACAGCACACCACCACCTCAGTATAACCTCAGTGTCACTCAGCACCACCTCCGCACCAGCACACTACCATCTCAGCATCACCTCAGTAAGTATCACTCAGCATCACCTCTGCACCAGCACACCACTATCTCAGCACCACTCGGCAAAAAGCTCAGTATCATTCAGCATCACCTGAGCATCAACTCCGCATCAGCACACCACCACTTCATTATGACTCAGCACCATCTCAGCCTGCCATCGGAATCTGGCATCCGTTGATTCTCCCTTAGTGTCTGTCCACTGCTCGTGTTGTAATTCAGGTACAATTTCCCAACCTCCACCCTCCCATTGTTTATATTTCCCCCCACATAACAAAAAAAAGTTATAACAAGCATTAAAACATGCAGGAAGAAGTTGCCAGCATTGGAAGGGAAAAAAAACTAGATTACATTTTTTATGTTTTTTTTAATAGGGTCATTCAGTTGTACATAATGTCTTCTTTGTTATATATACACAAGCAAAAATACTTCCAACACTTTATTATTATAACTTTTCAACATGCTGCACAGCAACCACGCTGCTCTACAACATAGCTTAAAAACATTGGCAAAGCCAATAGCTCTGGCTAAACACTTATAAGGTCCCAAAAGCGAGTCCTATTGGCTATGCCAATGCTTGTTTCCATTAGGGGATTCATTGCAAGTGCCCTGTTGTCCGATGCGATAGTTATCGCATCCAATAGAAATCCAACACTGAGGTGTTTGGAATTTATTGGGTGAGATAATTATCGCCTATTCTGAGTTTTATCTTTAAAGTGGGGCATATCATGTGGATTTTTTTGTTTGCTGCAGCAAAATCTGAATGTGAGGGGGTTTTATCAAGCATTCTTTGCTCATTAGTTTGCAGCAGTTGTGGCCGTACCTAGCCCGCCAACTGTTCTACAACACCACACAATGTTTGCTAGGGCCCTCAATGAGAAAAATACTGTTACTGCACATACCGAAATTATGAGTTTGGCAGCTAATACTGCACCCCTGCAATTATCCCAGAAGAACTTCGACAGGCCAAACTGCTAGTCACCTGGGAGTACCACTTCTATGTTATTTATGGGTCTTGAGGTGGCCCTTATTTGGTGATGGGTCGCACCTGTTCACCCCATGGATGAGACAATCTTTCACATTGGTAGAAAGCACCACTAGGCACCAAGGATTACTCTGTTGTATTATACATGTGGTGGGCAGTGGCCTGTAATGGCATTGATCTGCACCCCTTCAGCCCAGAAGCCCAGACAGTGTTTCAGCTCCTCTAGGAGGCTTTTTGGGGAATTTATTCCCAATCTGCCCACCCCGGGGAGGACAACATCACTGGACTCCAGGCATTTTATTTCCGTACCTAAGGAGCTGGAGGAGGCCTGTATTGGCATGTAGCCATACATATCCAGCCCAAGGGCTAGAGGGTCATTCTGCTGCTCAGGAGCAGATCCAGGAGTTTTCCCCCAGTCTGCCCACCCGAGGCGAAGAAAGCACTATCAGTCATCAGGGATTATTTTTTTCATTATATATGGGGGTGGAGGGCCATCCCTAGCTCAAACCAGCTAATCTGCCATCCAAGTGTCAGATTGAAGGTTTAACACATCCTGCCCCCTTAGTGTGGTGAGTATAATGCTCACTAGACCACCAGTGATGCTTTTATTAATTATATATAGGGTAGGGGTTGACCAGGCCTGCATTGGACTCCACCAACACCCTAGGCCCAAGACAGTCTCTCTGGTCACCCTTTGGTGGTGGCAGATTAGAGGTTTATTTACTCTTTGCCCCAAAGGGCATAAGCCCACTAGACTACTCAGATTAAACAACTTAAAAAAATAAATAAAATAAGAGTATTGGGTGATGGGCTGGTGGTGAGCCCTAGACAGTCTTTCTTCCCCACAAGCAAAGCGGAATGGAGGTTAAACCCTTATTTGCTGTTCCATATGTCAAAACTTCACAAAAATAAATTTCAATTTCCTCTCACTTGCAATGGGGGATGGCTGTAGTACTTAGGCTTCAGGATGGCTACTACCCAGGGAAGCCTACTAAACATTGCCATTTCTAAAACGTAGATACTCAGAAGAAAGCTCGATGATGCAACTTGCATGCATCTGAGCATGTTGTATAACACAGAATAATGAGCAGTGAACATCAAAGTTATGCCTCAAAATCCACATTTTACTGTCACTTGCCAAGGAGGATCATTGCAGTATTTGGTCTTAGGTTCAGCTGGCATACAGGGAACCGTACCAACAGTGGGCATTTCTAAAACCTAGAAACCAGGGGAATCCAGAGTGATGTGACTTGCTTGGACCCCAGGATGCCTTTTTCTCCAGATTGTCACGTGAACGTCAAAACTGTGCCTAAAAACACTTCATGTTCTTTGTTTTCATGGCAGGTGGCAGCAGCATTTGGGACTGTGGTCATCTGGCACTTCGAAAACTGTAGTAATGCATGAATTTCTAAAAATGTGATTCCCAGCGGAATCAAGGATTGTGTGATTTGCATGGATCTCACCATGATTTCTTACACAGAGTGTCTTGCAAATGTCAAATAATGGGTCAAACATTTCTACACATATGTAATAGAAATGTCTCGCTCTTCCAGCCAGTGATAAAAGTCTTACTATACTGTATACTTGTCTTCCATGAAAAGCACTAGCTCATGTGTGGGTTGGTCTACCTCAACCTAACACTACATTGACTTGACACAGATCAGGTTTTGTCCTGTTCCTTTCTGATATGATATGCCAATCCACAAATTGTAGATATAGTTTTCCTCAGAAGAAGTGTGGGAATGAAGGAAAGTAGAACCTTTGCTGTTGACTGCAAGTTACAGAATTTTCTGTCACATAAATATGGTGAAATTGAGATTTTTTTGCCCAAACTATGACATTGATAGGGCATTCTGGGTACAAAACGTGGTCTTATGCCTGTTAGGGACTTGTACATTTCCCTGGGTGCTGGCTGACCCGAGGTCCAAAACTGCAATGATCCCCCATAGAAAGTGAGAGGAAATTAGCTTTCTTTTTAATCATAGTTATGGCATTTTCATGGCATTCTGGGTAAGAAAACCTACTGGATTCAAAAGAAGCCATACCACCGTGGATTCTCCTGGGTCTCTAGTTATAAGAAATTATCACGATTGGTAGAATTTACTGAGAACCATCTGACTCTGGACTATGCAGCAGCCACTCTCCAAGACAGAGAGAGGGATTTGGGTGATTGTAGGCATAATTGAGATGTTTGTAAGGTATTCTGGGTAAGAAAACCTAATGGTATTGACACAGACCACACTACCCAGGAATCTTCCTGGGTTTCTAGTTTTAAAAAATGTTTAGGGTTGGTAGGTTATGCAGGGCACTTGCAAACCCCAAGCCCAAGTATCACGTGTAGCCGAATCCACATAAGGACTGCAATTCAAAGCAAGTACCTTGATGTTTCCACTTTGCATTTTGGGGTCTTTTTTTTTCCTGGTGGTGGCTCACTTACTCAACTGGAATACAGTTTTGATCTGGGTGCATGGAACACTTTGTAGGCACTTTTAGAACCCAGCAGGTTCCAGAAATTTCCCACACAGATATATGTGGAAAATATGTGATTTCAGAAAAAAGTCTGATGTTTGCAGGTCATTGTAGGTAAGAAAAATTAGTGTGATCCACACCTGGGGCACCCCACGGGTGGAGGTTTGAAAAGTGTCTAGGGTTGATAGGTTACCCTGTTAGCCTGTTATTACATATTACTTTTTTAGATCTGCCAGCGGGGCAAAAATTACAGATGAAAATTGTCACCTATTTTCCAATTTACATTAATTATTTTTGTTTACCATAATTAGTCTATGTAGGAAAATCATGGGCAATCTACACAAATGACCACCTTCAAAATTCAGAAATGTTTGTTTCTAAAATGATAGACTTTCTGAGTACACCCCACACTGGCTCCACACCTCTTTCCTACAAGACGGTAGAAATCATATAAATAGAAAATATTGACCAACACTTAAAAACAATCTGTACAGAAAAAGCAGCTTGTTTACAACACTCAGTTTCTGAAGGCTGGGAAGAGGGTGGACTTATCACAGCAAATCTTTTGTTGATGCTACTTTTGAAAAACACTCGCACACTTTCTTGTGCAGCACTGTTCCCATTTCCGGATATCTTTTGTGGAATAAAATTATGAAGACTTAAGTGGGACCTGTCACAAATCTCAACAAGCATTGGCATAGCCAATATGTCTCGCTTTTGGGACCTTATAAGTATTTAGTTATGCAGCACAATATCCTTGGTGCAACAACATCAACTGTTGCATGGCTAAACACTTATAAGGTCCCAAAGGCGAGACCTATTGGCTATGCCAATGCTTGTTTTTATTTGTAAAGACTTTTTTTTCTTACCATCGATTTTAATAAAGCATGCTTTTCAGTATTGACGGGCTGCATTAATAAAAGCTGTGCATGTGCTCGGCCTCGGAAGTGGAAAGATTGTTTTGCTGAACTATTACAGAGCTTGGCCGCATGCTTAGGAATGCACTGCTGTCTACCACCATAGCATCATTTTTTAATCATTGGGAGCACAGCCACCCAAGGTGTTGGACCACGGCTGAGTGCGTGTCGTCATTCTGTGCCATTCAAAATTGGCATTACCGGTTGTACTGAATACCTTCTGGGAAAAGGTGGGGGCATCACATTTGTGTACGACAATGTTAAAGGAGTGAAAGCAGCATTTCCTCTCACCGATCAAGTTCCTTAGTGACTCTTTTTCAGTTTCTCCCTTTTCATGAGAATGCAGTATTTTCAGTTAGTTATTCGGCGTATTTCTTGTTTATGTATTTGTCTTCCGTCTGTGTTGCTAACTTTCCAATTTCTTGATTCAGACCCCCCTCCCTCGAGTGTTACATTCCTGTTGCCCATGCCATGTGCTATAATTAAGCGAGCCTGCACATAAACGAGATGGCAGCATGCTTGTCAATGTACTGCACTAAAGCTGAGGGCCCGTCATCTCTTAATGAGATACAGAGCGAGCAGCCTTCACCGTCGCTTTCAATACAAGCGTGCGCGCCTCGCGCTGACGAGGAGAGGAGGAGGCAGCAGGGGGAGGGGAGAGAGGAGGGGGCCTGCGCCTGTTTCCCTTGCGGGAGCGAGCAAGAACCATATGTTAATTAAAACCAGATGGTTTTAAAGCTCGCTCCCGCAAGGGAATCGCCAAACGTGCACGCGTTGCCATTGAAAGCAATGCAACGCATGCACGTTTTTGGGGTCAAAACTGAATCTATAACTAAAGGTCTCCTATGCAGCGCATGCGTGCTGCGTAGGCGAGACCTAAAAAGGGCTCAGTACCATGGGCTAAACCCTAGCAGTCAAATGTTGAAGAGGTTTGCTTATGGTACCTGCTTCGTATATTTTCCTTTCCAGCACAGCATTTTAATGGAAAATGCTTAAGTGTGAAGGTTCATTTCTCTCAGGCCCACCAAGCCTAGTGTGTTAAATCCTTCCATGAGTTCAGTTTGATGGCTTTGGTCTGTATACTTTTTCAAACTGAACTGCCACTGACTTTCAGTACTGGCAGTTCTGCCACGCTGGTATATTCTTGGTGTGCTGCAGGCTTGGGGCCTGCTTTCATGAATCCCCCTGTCTCCACACCTCATTCTAGTGATGATCGTCCTGCAGCGTGGGACTAGTTTGAATATTTGTGCCAGGGATGATTTTAATTTTCAACACAGCTTTCCCAGCATTATTTAGTGTCTGGGATGGGGATTCCACTTCATAAATACCCAATTTTCATGCTCCTGGATTGAACTATTTATTGTAAAATGCATTAATATCATGAAACACACAATATAAAACAATATCGTGGCTGTGGAAAATTAAATACGTTTCAATGCTTTCAGTGTACTAAGGCCAATTTCTCATGTTGTATTTATACATTAAGTCCTCTACATGGTTAGAGTGCATGATTTTGCGGATGGCCCAAAGCACACAACCACACTAGAAACAATTCATAAATATGTTTCTTGTTAACTTAAATCTCAGGGGCTACATTCCTTTCCATGTACAACTTTTAGCCCCAACCAAGATGCTCGAGTGGAAAGGAGTGCACATAACGCAGCATATATGTGAGCAAATGCCAATCCCCACATTTTCAGTTCCCACAACCTCATCACTTCATTGCTTCTGATCCAAACTTACTGACAGGGTACCACTCTCATGGGTACATCTTGCAGAAGTCATGGTGCTTCAAAACCAAGTGGAGTTACTGACTTGATGTCCCTACTTGATTTTTATGTCAGTGAAGAAGCCTCTTTGTTAAATCAGATAAACTTGTGCAATCCTCATTGTAGAATGTTACAAACTTTAATAAATTACTTGGTTAGTAATAGACCAAAGCACAAAGAGCCTTCCTTTCTTCTGTGAAGTGTAACTTTTTATGCCAAGGTGTAAATTTGTTTAAATATTCAACACAGTATTATCGCTCTTTCTTTGTTAAATCGGTAATCAAACAGTATTTGGTATGAATATTATGATTTGGTTAAGAAAGCGTGATTGTTTTATGTAACGGGCTTCTTAATTTCAACACATTTGGGCACTATTGTAATAAAATGTGAACAGCGGTCGTAAATTCAATTCATGGCCTGTGCGACCATTTCCAACCAATGAGGTATTCCTGCCCTTGAAGGGCTAGGGTGGAGTCAGTTGCATGTCAGGTAGATGCAATAATGTGTGACGAAATCATGCCATTCCCCCAGATAAATGGTACTAATTCGATTGACTTCAGAAGCGTGAAAGAATCTTTAATTCGTGCACGTCCAAAAAGATATAACCTGCAAGGTAGTCAAAAATCTATGTAGCATGAATATGAACACGCAGAGCTATCTGCCTGCAGGGTCTAATGTAAAATTGTCTGTTATAATCCCTTACCTCTTCCTTCTTCCACGCTGACTGGCCCTCGTTGTGGTCATTCTCCCCCAGTAAGCAATACATTAGGACTCACAGCTGTATTTCAACCTATACATGGGGACTCAAAGACCAAGGCCCATGGAGTAAATGAACACTAACAAGTGAATAATCTTCAAGCACTTTTGTTTCAAGTGCTCTCGAGGTGCAATTGTCTTAATTTTACATTATTTTCATTTGCAATTAATTGAATGTGGCGAACTATGTATTGATCAACAATAACAACAGATTTACTTCAGCTGTGAAGCATTTTATGGACAATTACATTAAAATATTTGATGAAAAACATGCATTTTCTAAAACGTTATTTTTATAGTTCAGAGTATATGGATTCATAAAACGGTTGCGAGTTAAGAGAAGCCTTTATGTTGACAATAATTTTGACAAAAATATGTCTTTTTTGCAGGGCAGCTATTGAGGCACTTGCAGCATTGTTAAAATCAAGTAAGTTGACAAAGTGTTCTATTTCTTGACTAAAGTTCTTACTGTGTCATCATATGATCACCCGCACTCATGGAATAAGGCCACAGGTTGAGGGGAGCAGAGTTATCCACAAAATGAGAATCAGCTTCTTAGACGTTGGAGGCTAAAATCAAGATTAAAAAAAAAGAGTTGCTTTCCAAGCGTGGTATGGGTGACAACATAAAACAGGTAATAACCAGTTAAAAGTGTACCGAAAATAATCTCTCTTGTCAAAAGGACTTCCCTGTAAAACACGTTCAAATGGTATTGAGAGTAACCCTGCGCATAATACTTTGCTACGCTCATGGAGCACGCAAAGTTTGTGTTACTACGCAAATTGCACGTAGCAGAGTAAAAACTCTGCTAATCAACGTAGCGTAGCAGCAGTATATTAAACACATACAAATGCTTTGTTAAAGCAATTTTCTATGCTAAAAGCATATAACAAATTCACAAAAGTGAACTTTGACAATGAAAATATCAAGCAATGAGAGAGGTGATGATTTTGGGTTCCCCTAACCTAGGGGAGGACCAAGCAGATGCCTTGAACACAAAAAGCATTTCATGTGAACGATTCAGTGGTGGTCCCTTCCTCCTAGGACCACCCCAAGCACAGTTATGGGCAAAAATACAATCCCAACCAAAGGCCCTGCAAAGCATTATGGGACGAGATTAGCAGTGGGCAGTGAATATTATAGTGTCCAATATCAAAATAATTCTACAAAGAGCTGCAGTTCAACTAGTCGTTACTAGATGTCCCTCACGAGTCAAATGCAAAAGCATTGAAATTATTAATACATCAAGCTGCAGTTCCACTAGTCGTTACTAGATGTCCCTCACGAGTCAAATGCAAAAGCATTGAAACCCTTTCATGAAGATTTTGCATTTGACTCGTGAGGGACATCTAGTAACGACTAGTGGAACTGCAGCTCTTTGTAGAATTATTTTGATATTGGATACTATAATATTCACTGCCCACTGCTAATCTCGTCCCATAATGCTTTGCAGGGCCTTTGGTTGGGATTGTATTTTTGCCAATAACTGTGCTCGGGTGGTCCTAAGAGGATGGGACCACCACTGAATCGTTCAAAAGATGTGCTTTTTGTTTTCAAGGCATCTGCTTGGTTCTCTCCCTAGGTTAGGGAGGATACCAAAATCATCACCTCTCTCACTGCTTGTTAATTTATTGATTTCACTTTTGTGAAATGCTATATGCATTTTAGCATATAAAGACAGAGATACTTATTTTATCTTAACTTGCACTGTGCAAGATGCCTTTGGCAATTATTGTACAGTGTAGTCAAGCACACAGCTACGCACTACGCAATTTGCATAGCTACGTGTAGTTCAAAATGTACTTCACGTAGCTACGTGAAGTGCTACTACGCAAATTACGCCCAGGGTTAATTGAGAGTGAGACTAGAGAAACACTTTTGTGTCTTGTATTCCATAAGCAATTCCACCACAGCACAAAAATGAAAAATGAGCTACAGGAAAAAAGTCATATTAGAAATGGCCAGTAAATCTCACTGGGCTTAAAGAAAGAGAATGAATCACTATTCCAGTATTTTGTATATCGAGTACAATTGTGCGTGGAATATGTTCCCTGCAGGGGATGGCCTGGCCTTTCTCTTTCAGTGTTGTTAAGTCGTCCTAAGGTAATTCCTGGTAAAGGTGATGACCGTGAAGGCTACCCAGCTTTTAATAGAAAATCCAGGAAGGGTTGGCAAAGGTTTGTTCTGAAGTGGTGTGTACAGTCCCTATCACACACATCAAGGTGCACAACACATGCCCCATTTTTGGCAGCCAGTTGTGAAATGCTGTTGCATCGAGTATTCTAGAAGCGGTTGTACGGCGGAAGCATGGATTCATCACAAACAGGTTTTTCCGACTTGTTCACCCAAGGTCTTTCACATCACCGTATTAGCTAAACTGCGTGATGCCCAGAGTGCCCCTAATGAAGGGACTTCCCCGAAATGCATTGGGAACACGGCATTAAATACACCATGATGGTTATTTGTTTGTAATACAATGTAATAAGAGAACTGTATCATGATCATTGCATGATTTAGAGTTGCAATGTTTAAAAACAATGGTTGCGGACAACAAAAAGATAAAAAATTGCAATAAATTGCAACAAAATTGCATGACATAATTGGTTAAAAAGTTTACTTAATTGTTGAACCTTAGGGGCATGTGTTGTGCACCTTGATGTGTGTGACAGGTACTGTACACACCACTTCAGAGTTTGTTAACCTGACAGGTGCAGGTCAGGTCTCAAGGCAGCACACAATAGATACATTTTAGTTTACATACAGAGTATTTGATCAATCGGATTAGACTAGGTGTGCAGGCTATATCCGTAATTTTGAAAGGTTTGTTCTGACCATAATATTCGACTAGGATAGCGATTGCAAATGTTGCGTGTCGAGTTTTAGTAAGTCCGTTTTTATATAGCGCAGCTACTCACCCTTACGGGTCTCAAGGCGCTGGGGGCCGTCGTGGAAATTAAGTGAGCTATTGCCCAGAGTCACATGGTGCTGAGCTGAGCTGCCGCCGGGGATCGAACCGTGAACCCTGTGCTCCGAAGTCAGCTGCCCTGGCCGCTGCACCACACCTCTCCATAGTTTTACTTTATGGTGTCAACATTAAATAATTGTGCAGATGCTGACAACTGGATGGACCTCGTGTCCTCTTTCAGCTATAGAAGCAATACAGTACTGAACAGAATGCAATAATCTTTCGATCCGCTGACACCCAATCTTGATAACTGCTTTTGAAAATTTCCTTTCACTTTGTCACCTGTTCTCTTTATTATTTTACTCATTTCGTACTTCGCTGCAAACATGGCTAAAAATAGGCCAAGAATTATTTTTGGGTGGGGCACATCTCGAGTATATCTCATAACTTTTACGTTTCTTCCATTTACGCTTTTTGCATAGTTTGGGTACTCGAGAGACTGGCTTGCAGAAACGGTAAAACTGGATGTGTTTTATTGCGACATGCGTTTTGGTAGCAGTGTTCAACATGTGACTGTATGGAAAATATATTAGGCAAGCATCTCACATGAATTTTGTACAAAAGGGCCTAACTCATGTACAGTTTTCCGACTGACCACTACACAAGTGTATTTGCTGTAATGTGTATACTTCTTATGAAAATGATGTATTTTCCACATGGAACTAATTCCAACAGTTTGCTTACAATTACGAAGCGCTCATCCTTATTTCATTTTTAGATAAGTTTACATTTATTTTAGTTTACTTTTTTTTATCTCCTGGTATTTCTCGGTGCTGCCTGCCCTTTGATGTCTTCCTGCCTATACATACACCCAGAGAGATGACTTTAGGTTAGACCTCCTCAGACATTAGCTGTTTTGCTACAGCCCCTTTCAGCCCCTCCTTGTCCCATTGTCCTCATGTTTTTGATCAGTCCATGACATTTTACATTTTTTTGCAGTTCCATGTGCATTAGGGATTAGAATCAAAGTATTCCCGCTCTGAGAATGCCGAGAAAATCTGCCCTGAAGAAGGTGCTTTATGTCAATATCTCTGCAATCATTCGGTGGAGCCGCATCGAAAGTGGCAGTACCCATTACATTTATTCTTTGGGACAGTAGCTAGCCTGAGCAGCTATGGACTGGCCTGTGTTTGCTCCATTATTGAGAGCTTTGTTTCACTGGACTATGGTCGCCAGGCGTGGTTTAAACGCATTTGAAGATGGCATTGGCATCAGTTATTTGTTGCTTTGATGCTTGTTGGTTAATCTGGCTGGCAGCTAGACTAGGTGGGATTATCATTTACTTCATTTAAACTGCCTTTAATTTAAACCATTATCGTGTTTAATGAATCTTCAACATAACTTTCTTTCATCAAAAAGTGGCCTGACTCTTATTTTATTTGGTCTGTGTTAGACCTGAAACCTTAGGGTGGTTCCCCCCAAACGTTTTGCCTTCACTCATGCTTTGCTGGAATTCATTTTTGTTGGTCTTAAAACTCTGTGTACTTTACCACTGCTAACCAGTGCTAAAGTGCTCGTTCTCCTTTAAACATGGTAAATTGGCTTATAACTAATTGGCACATTTCATTTACAAGTAAGTCTCCAGTAAATCTGTGCTACATGTAACACAGGCCTGTACATTAAATGCTACTAGTGGGCCTGCAACAGTTATTTTGCCACCAACTTAAGTAGCTCTTTTCACAGCTCTTTTCACACATTTTAGGCCTGCGATTGCAGCCTGTTTGCAGTTTTAAACTGACAATTCAACCTGATCCTGGGCCCTTGGATGTCATCAGAGTGCCCTCCAGAAAATGGAGAAATCCCTGAATTTTTGGACTCTTCACGACAACCGCCCTTGCAAAGCTCCAGTGAACCTGACTGTTCGCACTACAGCGACCGCCAACGATGGCCAGAAACCTGAGATCTGCACTACGGGCTACAGCGATGGCAGCCCATGGTAACTGTCAACTTGAAGCTTCAGCAACGACCATCTGCAATGCCCCACAGGATCTTTGCGCTACAGCGACGACCATCCGGGACACTCTCCTCACGACCTCCTCTACCACGAACTGGATTTTTCATGCTGGGGCTAACCTGGTCCCTGAATCCAGCCCGCACTCCACCATGGTCGGCTTGAACTTGTGACTTTCCCCCGGTCTAGCTTGAACAGATAACCTCGAGTGGCGCTGGGTGCTTTTGGGCACTATACTTACCTAAAGTTTTGAAACTGCATATTTCCGGTTCCACTGATTGGATTTTTGTCATTTTGGTTTCATTCTATTTATAACGTTTTACTCAATTTTCCTGAATTCATGTGGGATTTTTCTTGTTTTGTGTTGTCCCTTTATTACTGTTTGTGGGCTGCATAAATACTTTACACATTGCCTCTAAGTTAATCCTGACTGCTTTTATGCCAAGCTACCATAGGGTAAAGCACAGGTTAATTTAGTGACTTTTGTGGTTCATCCTGATTGTGGTTGTTGCTTGAGCATGCTTAACACACCCCCGAACCAATAACTCAGTTTTCTCACATTGGTATTCTGTGGTGAGATTCAGTTCCTGTGTTTGTGCAGTACCATTCAGTAAATTTGTGTAACATTAAAATCCCAGATAAATAATTTGATGCCAGATCTGACCTCTTTTTAAATTCACCTTAATTTTTATTTTGTCTGTTTTTTAGGTGTGCTCCGAACTCGCGGAGTTTCACTCTGTGGAATTCCGTGGAGTTATATAAAATCTCTGCAAGATTCTGCTGAGTTCCGCTAACAGACTAAAATATACATGTTGTGCTGCAATTTAGCTGCAGCAGTGCCAGCAGTTCGGAAAAATCAATGCAGATGGCACCATGAGGTGCGCAAGTGCGAGCGACCATTCAAGTTGATTTTGCTGCCAATCGAGTAGAAAATCTACTTGAGCGGCAGCACATCTGCTCGAGAAGCAATCCTCTGACCGCACAACCACTTGTGACTGCCCAACACCCTGCGTTAGAAACTGGCGTTAGCAGACACCAAATCTCGCTTGCGCTCACATTTCTGAACACTTGTGGGAAACAAATCTGCCATGCGGCGACTGGGGGAATTTGGCTGGATCTCCACATTACATGGTGGATGAGGCATGTGTGGTTTTAGGTGTTTCGGCTTGTGGATTTAGAGCTTTAGCGAGCATGTTCCATGATGAGAACTATCTTGTTTTTCAGGCCAAGGATGATGTGAATAAAACTCAAATCAGTATAATTTATAGCAGTTGCTACAGTCAAGTGCTGAGTGGACTAATATCTTTAATATGGAACATCTTGAACCGACTGTGGAGACCCAGCTTAGCCTACTCCCTCCATGGTGTTAGGAAGGAGGCTTTGCAAGCCACAAGGGTCGAGGGGTGCTTACTGCAGTTCTCCTTTTTGTTGCCACTACTCAAACTGTACATCATTTGTCACTTGTAGTCAAAATGAGACCCAGGCTATATTCACAAGAGTAGGGAATATCTCTTGGAGGCAAATATATAAGGATGGCACGTGATACGCCTGCTATTTCTAAAGATTTAGGGGCCGATTCCGATTCGGGCCGGAAAACGTACCGACCGACTCGGTCCGGGAATAAAGTCCGACCGACACGTACCGGCGCCGTACGACCCTGGTAGTACGATGAAATGCAGGTGAAATCCGACCGACTCGGACGGAATACAAAACGACCGATCGAGCCGGACGGAAACAAGCCATCCGGCCGGGAAATCACGCGAAACGAACCGACCAACACGCACCCGGATTGAACCCGAACGAAACGTACCCGCGAACTCCGACCCGCGTAGTACGATGCTGTGCGTGCAAAACATGACCGACTCGCCCGGAGCACAAGCCGTAAGACCGACACGCATACAAAACCCAGCCGAAGCAACCCAATACTACGCGACCGACTCGTACGCCGCATATGAAACCTAGCTGACACACAGCGGGAACGAGTCGGACAAGATCGCACCAGACAACTGCAGCGTCCTACTTGGACACAAGAACGACTCCTACATGCACCAAAAACACCAAGGAAAAATTAGAAAAAAAAGGGCCAAACAAGCAACCACAAAGCCAATAAATACAGGGAGGAAAAAAAAAATGGAACAAGGACACACCTCCAACTCCACCTACATAAAGGCCACAAATCCCTACCATGATCCTTTGCAAATTCCACTGACCTGCCAGCACACAACACCATTACACAGCAACCACACACACACACAGCTCATACATCACACAAGCCACACACCATTACCACACCTACAAATAGCACCCTCACACACACCCAGCTAAACCTACACTCACACCCCCACTTGCACACACACACATCAATCACCACCACCACCCATCACCATGCCCCCAAAGAAGAACCATAAGTTCCTAGATAGTGAATTGGAAGTCCTGGTAGACGAGATCCTGAGGGTAGAGCCACAGTTGTTTGGTACATTGGTACAACAGACCCCCATGTCGCAGAAAACCAAGATGTGGGCGAGGATTGTCGACAGGGTGAACGCACAATCACCATGTTTGCTCACAAAGGAAGACATCCAGAACAGGTGGTATGATGTGCGCAGGAGGGTCCGGGACCTACTCAAAAAGGACTACCTCCTCAGCCAGCACACCGGCAGTGGCCCTCCTGCAAAACCAGTATACCTCAGGCCCTGGGAGGAGAAGGTGCGGGCCATCCTACCACCAATGAGCGTATACAGACTAACAGACATCCCAGAGCCTGGTGAGTACACAGCTAATATACACAATATGGTGTGACAACACACACACACATCACAGTCAAGGGGATAGGCAAACCATGCACCCTTAGCAAATACACAGCAACCAAAAGATATTCATCCCCAGATGTGAATGCTAGTCAGACAAACACAATACCTCCCATCTCATAGTGATATGTAACTGTGTCATGACATGTACAAACCTAACAACAAATACAGCAAGGCAGTGGCACAAATAGAACCAACAAACACTCCCAGATATTTAAACACCACTAGAACACCACCTCACAGGGAAGCTCACTGAAAGGAAGGAAGTCTGTGTATGCTGGTCAAGTCAGTGTAGCCAATAGTATGATGGGAGTGGTAGTCACAGATATTGGTCACACCCACAATTGGCCCATCAACACCACTCTGAACCATGCTCACATCACAGGGAGTGGAAAACAACTGACAAGATGGCTGACACTGGGTACTGCTGGGGGGAGCACAAGGCCCTGCTGGGAACTGTGCAACAACCAACAGCAGGACACCACTGACTGACATCCTGGAAGATAACTTGCACTCCCTGCAATGGAAGCACGTTCCATGGTGGGATATCTGGCTGGGTGGGAAGGAGGACTCACAGCACTGACCATAGTTACAAGCACCTCCACTCACACACCCCCTCAACACTAACTCCACATAACCCACCTGGGAGAATGCAATGCCTCACATCCTAACTGAAGATCCCACAAAGAACCACCACCCTGGGTTATGCTGTGTGAAGCACAGGGACACTCTTGGGACTTGTAGCCAAACAACTGACAGGACAACACTCCCAGCCATCCTGTCAGCACAGGCACCCCACCCCACAGGGAAGCAGAGTCAAAAGGAAGGAAGGATGGGCATGCTGGGAAGGGGTGTGGAGGCAATAGCATGATGGGAGTGGTAGTCACAGATCAACATCTCACACCCACATGGCCCAGCAAGTTAGCACTGAAGCATACACACCTCACAGGGAGTCAAAACCCACTTCAAAGATGTCTGACACAGGCCACAGCTGTGGGGAGCACAAGGCCCTGCTGGGAACTGGGCACCAACAAACAACAGGACCACACTGGCAGCCATCTTGCCATTGCTGTCACACTCACACACAGTGAAGTCCACTCAAAAGGAAGGAAGTATGGGCATGCTGGGAAGGGGGGTGTAGGCAATAGCAAGATGGGAGTGGTAGTCACAGATATTGGTCAGCCTCACAATTGGCCCATCAACACCACCCTGAACCATGCTCACATCACAGGGAGTGGAAAAGGACTCACAAGATGGCTGACACTGGGTACTGCTGGGGGGAGCACAAGGCCCTGCTGGGAACTGTGCAACAACCAACAGTAGGACACCACTGACTGACATCCTGAAAGACAACTTGCACTCCCTGCAATGGAAGCACGTACCATGGTGGGATATCTGGCTGGGTGGGAAGGAGGACTCACAGCACTGACCATAGTTACAAGCACCTCCACTCACACACCCCCTCAACACTAACTCCACATAACCCACCTGGGAGAATGCAATGCCTCACATCCTAACTGAAGATCCCACAAAGAACCACCACCCTGGGTTATGCTGTGTGAAGCACAGGGACACTCTTAGGACTTGTAGCCAAACAACTGCCAGGACAACACTCCCAGCCATCCTGTCAGCACAGGCACCCCACCCCACAGGGAAGCAGAGTCAAAAGGAAGGAAGGATGGGCATGCTGGGAAGGGGGGTGGAGTCAATAGCATGATTGGAGTGGTAGTCACAGATCAACATCTCACACCCACATGGCCCAGCAAGTTAGCACTGAAGCATGCACACCTCACAGGGAGTCAAAAGCCACTTCAAAGATGTCTGACACGGGCCACAGCTGTGGGGAGCACAAGGCCCTGCTGGGAACTGGGCACCAACAAACAACAGGACCACACTGCCAGCCATCTTGCCATTGCTGTCACACTCACACACAGTGAAGTCCACTCAAAAGGAAGGAAGTATGGGCATGCTGGGAAGGGGGTGTAGGCAATAGCATGATGGGAGTGGTAGTCACAGATATTGGTCAGCCTCACAATTGGCCCATCAACACCACCCTGAACCATGCTCCCATCACAGGGAGTGGAAAAGGACTCACAAGATGGCTGACACTGGGTACTGCTGGGGGAGCACAAGGCCCTGCTGGGAACTGTGCAACAACCAACAGCAGGACACCACTGACTGACATCCTGAAAGACAACTTGCACTCCCTGCAATGGAAGCACGTACCATGGTGGGATATCTGGCTGGGTGGGAAGGAGGACTCACAGCACTGACCATAGTTACAAGCACCTCCACTCACACACCCCTCAACACTAACTCCACATAACCCACCTGGGAGAATGCAATGCCTCACATCCTAACTGAAGATCCCACAAAGAACCACCACCCTGGGTTATGCTGTGTGAAGCACAGGGACACTCTTGGGACTTGTAGCCAAACAACTGCCAGGACAACACTCCCAGCCATCCTGTCAGCACAGGCACCCCACCCCACAGGGAAGCAGAGTCAAAAGGAAGGAAGGATGGGCATGCTGGGAAGGGGGGTGGAGGCAATAGCATGATGGGAGTGGTAGTCACAGATCAACATCTCACACCCACATGGCCCAGCAAGTTAGCACTGAAGCATGCACACCTCACAAGGAGTCAAAAGCCACTTCAAAGATGTCTGACACGGGCCACAGCTGTGGGGAGCACAAGGCCCTGCTGGGAACTGGGCACCAACAAACAACAGGACCACACTGCCAGCCATCTTGCCATTGCTGTCACACTCACACACAGTGAAGCCAACTCAAAAGGAAGGAAGTATGGGCATGCTGGGAAGGGGGGTGTAGGCAATAGCATGATGGGAGTGGTAGTCACAGATGTTGGTCAGCCTCACAATTGGCCCTTCAACACCACCCTGAACCATGCTCACATCACAGGGAGTGGAAAAGGACTCACAAGATGGCTGACACTGGGTACTGCTGGGGGAGCACAAGGCCCTGCTGGGAACTGTGCAACAACCAACAGCAGAACACCACTGACTGACATCCTGAAAGACAACTTGCACTCCCTGCAATGGAAGCACGCTTCATGGTGGGATAACTGGGCTGGGGGAGAAGGAGGCCCGGATGGCAAGCAAATACCACCAATGCTGGTCATGTACACACCTCAACATTCACATTGACATGCCACAGGTTGACAGGACAATGCGCTACACCAATATCACTCTCTGACTGTCACAATTTAGGAGAATGCAATGTCCAGGCCCACATCCAGAGGTACAGTCACAACTGTCAGGTGTTTGAACAATTGATGCCAGTAGAAACATAACATACAATCTGTGTCTCTCCCCAAAACAGGTGATGATGGGGACACAGCAGCAGACGAGGAGGAGTCCCTGTCCCAGGCTCCGGGGAACACTGAGCTCACTGGTGGAGATCAGCCTCTGCACTCCTCGGATGGCGAAGAACCAGCTGGACCCTCCGGTGTGAGTCATCATGCAGCACCAGCAGGACCAACATCTGCACCCCCTGCACCCACCCCTCCAACAACTGCCAACACACAGGCCACCCCTGCCAACACGGACAGACCAAGGACCACAGATGACAACAGCGCAGGGACCCAGACCCAAACTGGAGCTGGTGACAACGAGCCCAGGAACAACACCCAAGTGGGCCCACGATCACCTGTGCGTGCCACCGCAGGTCCTGCACGTGTCGCCAGGGGTGGTGGGAGGGGTGGTAGACATAGGTCGCTCTTTGCAGAGGGGTCTGGACTGCATGATGACCCACAACTGGCACGCATCGCGGATGCGTACCAGACTAGCACCGGAGAGGTCAGCCAGGTAGTGGGGATCCTCAAGGACATACAACAGCAGCAGGCTGCCCATCATGCCCGCTTGGACTCCCACATGTCCCGTGTCGAGACGCACATGTCACGTGTCGAGACACACGTGTGGCATGGAGTCCAAGTGGGACACATTGGAACAACTGACAGCGGTGCATAGGGACATACTGACATGCCTCCGCCAGATCAGCACCAACATGGCCACACCTCCCTGTGTGCCCAAAACATCTGCTGCTGAAACAACTGCAAATGCCACAGGGAGGGAGGAGGACTCTGGCAGAGAGTCCCCTGCACCGCCGCAGCCTTCACCTGAGGGTCCCCCCAAGAAGAGGGGCCGTCCGAAGAGGCCAAACTGAGAGGCCGATGGCCATCTACATCCCCCAGGAAGCCAACACCTGTTCTGGAACTTTTCCTCTGTGTGCAAACTGCACGCCCTGTCGAAGCCAACCCAACTCTCCCACATGACATGGGGAGCTCTAGTTGGCCAAATTCATCAGATGACTGTGGACTTTACTCTGGACATTTCAGCTACCAAGACTTCCAAATCACATGGGAACTTTGGATTCCAATTTCTATGTACAGCACCCACCATCCTGTGCACCATTCTCACACCTGTATGTAAATAAACTCACCAATACACCATATCTGCCTCTGTTGTGATTCCAACGTGCTCTCTGTCATGGAGATGGTGATCAGAAAAATGACACTGTGCATGCTAACTGCTACAGCAAGTCCAACACCGTCATGTCAGTCATGGCGACGTGACACATATGAGGGAGACACACCACTAGGGCCACACAACACATACACACCAGGGCCATCAGACTCATCACCTATACTGATGTTGCAACTAAATACAGTGGAATGCACAGACACGCCACCTATTCACAGTCTGTCAACTAGACTACAGTTGCAGTAAGCAAATGTCAGTCAGATGTGTGACCACAGACAACGCACATCCCAAAGTGAAGCACAGGTTTATTACACATTTGCAACATGTTGTTTCCACTACAAATGCTAGCTAATCCAACCTGGCTGTGGCCACAAAGTCAAAAAGTGCAGAAGATAGAAAGTCCAGGGGTGTGTGGCACATCACCTGTAGGGAAACGACTGCTTCCACCTTGCAAGTTGATTCATGGATTCGTGGGATCCAAGTTGATCAAACAACTCTGGCAGCACCCTGTGAAGGACAGACATGACACACAGTCAAAATCACTGAAGAACAGCACAGAACGGCAATACTCATGTCTAATACATGTCACGAGATAACTACACAAAACCAAGTTAGCATGTCAACACTGTTGGGCAGTACAGACCACCTGCAAGGACACATCGCTGCACGCATCCAGTCAAGTAGCACATGGCCACACTCAAACAGCAACAGAGCACCACACACACATATCATGCAAACTCAAATCATTGACATTACAACCCTCTGGAGACTCACATTCAGCTGAAGAAGTTGGTGATGAGCTGTGTGCGGACATCACCATCATCATCATCATCATCTTCACTGGCATCGTGACCCAGGCCAGGATCTTCCACAGGTGGCGGACGTTGGTCATCGTCATCCAGGATGAGAGGCAACTCCTTCCGCCCTGCCAGGTTGTGTAGCATGCAGCAGACGATGACAATCTTGCACACCTTTGCTGGGGCATATGGGAGGGCCCCTCCTGTCTTGTCCAGGCAGCGGAAGCGGTTCTTCAGGAGACCAAAGGTCCGCTCAATCACCCTCCTCGTCTGACCATGTGCCTCATTGTAGCGCATCTGGGCTGGTGTCACAGGGTTCCTGAGGGGTGTCAGCAACCACGGCATGTTGGGGTATCCCGAGTCACCTACAGACAGACAATTGCACATTAGCCGATTTGAAAATGTGTGCGGAAAACAACATAGCAGAACACACACAATGGTACAAAGTCAGTACACACCAACAAGCCAGGCACGCTGGTTCGGCATCTGTGACATCATCCTCGGGATGCGACTACTCCTCATCACGTAGGCAGCATGTGCCGAACCGGGGAAACGGGCACACACGTGTGATGGTCATATCTGTAAGATATACCACCAGAGCATTGATCGAATGGTAATGTTTACGGTTCCGGTATGCCTGCTCATGTGCCTGTGGTGGTATCAAAGCCACATGTGTCCCATCAATGGAGCCAATTACATGTGGCATCCTCCCCAGGGCATAGAAGTCACTCTTGACGTCAGTGAGTCGTTGACGTGTTGGGAAATAGATGTACTGGTTCAGGTATATCAACATTGCCCCCAAAACATCGCGAAGCACACGGCTGAACATAGTCTGTGGCATCCCACCGGCAGTCGCCACAGTGTGTTGAAAGGTACCGGTGGCAAAGAAGTGTAGGGCTGCCATCACCTTCACCTTGGGGGTCAGCGCTGTAGGATACGGACGGCCAGGCTGCAAATGTGGGTCCAACCGCACTGCCAAATCCTCAATCAGCTGCCTGGTGAAGCGGTACCGTCGGATGCTGTCACGTTCCACCATCGTTGCCAGGTCTGGGAATGGTCGATGGACAGCAGGAGCCCTGCAGTGCATAGGTGAAGAAAGCAAGATTGTCAGTCACCCCAACTATGTGCCGTTCACCATACTCAATTTCACATGATACATCATTAACAAACACAAGTACTTGATGTGTGTGTCATTCTGTTTGGACATATATGGCACCTACATGGACATCATCTAACATCTCTGTTCAACAAGTGTTGACAACAGGTTCCAGGGTGTGCTATGGGAAACCATTAGGCTGTGTCACAGTACCCATTTACTGCTCTCACGTTCCACAAACATACCACAGTGACATGTCTGGACAGATGCTCCACAGGCATCACAGCTCATTGACAGGTAGATTCCCAGGGACCCTGTCTTGCCACATGGACACTGGCATGACATTGCGTATCATGTACACGTCAGAAAAACTAACATGACACCCACAGGTAGTGGCCCCTGTAGCCTCTGCAGGACAGACATGGACGTCTGTGACACACACACACACAACATCAAAGTTCATGCACAAACCACGTGGATGTGGAGACTGTCTCCCATTGTGCACATGGAGTCAGAGACATGTGAAACACAACATGCACACAGACTGCGGAGGGACATCACTATTGTGGCAATGGGCCACCCTGTGACCTACATGCCTTCCCACATGTGAGCCTGGGGGTATGTGACATGTCATACACATACACAACCTGGAAATGTGACCATGACACATGTTCATAAATGAAAAGTTGCACACCACAGTGGTCAGGTGCACAACACACAAAGGACCCTGTCCCCATGAACACGTGCACAGCCTGGGTGTGTCTGCCCCCAAATGCCAACCCAAAAACCACATGTTCACCCCCATACACAGATAAGGTTATGCTGCCACACATGCCTTAGATACAGTGTGGACTGGGTGTGGTGTTGTAGGTGTGCCCCTGAGTCCCTGGAAAGTATATGTGGCTGGCATAGGTTCACCAGTGACCAGCATGGTGACATATGCGTGTGACCTGTCCAGGGACGCGTTGAACAGCAATGGACTGATCGGTGTGCCCGGCCGGCCCATTGCATTGTATGTGAGCGGGTACGCGTTGTATCCCGGGTACGCGTTGTACAGCAATGGACCGATCGGTGTGCCCGGCCGGCCCATTGCATTGTATGTGAGCGGGTACGCGTTGTATCCCGGGTACGCGTTGTACAGCAATGGACCGATCGGTGTGCCCGGCCCGCCCATTGCATTGTATGTGAGCGGGTACGCGTTGTATCCCGGGTACGCGTTGTACAGCAATGGACCGATCGGTGTGCCCGGCCAGCCCATTGCTTTGTATGTGAGCGGGTACGCGTTGTATCCCGGGTACGCGTTGAACAGCAATGGACCGATCAGTGTGCCCAGCCGGCCCATTGCATTGTATGTGAGCGGGTACACGTTGTATCCCGGGTACGCGTTGAACAGCAATGGACCGATCAGTGTGCCCGGCCGGCCCATTGCATTGTATGTGAGCGGGTACGCGTTGTATCCCAGGTACGCGTTGTACAGCAATGGACCGATCGGTGTGCCCGGCCGACCCATTGCATTGTATGTGAGCGGGTACGCGTTGTATCCCGGGTACGCATTGTACAGCAATGGACCGATCGGTGTGCCCGGCCGCCCATTGCATTGTATGTGAGCGGGTACGCGTTGTATCCCGGGTACGTGTTGTACAGCAATGGACCGATCGGTGTGCCCGGCCGGCCCATTGCATTGTATGTGAGCGGGTACGCGTTGTATCCCGGGTACGCGTTGAACAGCAATGGACCGATCGGTGTGCCCGGCCGCCCCATTGCATTGTATGTGAGCGGGTATGCGTTGTATCCCAGGTACGCGTTGAACAGCAATGGACCGATCGGTGTGCCCGGCCGGCCCATTGCATTGTATGTGAGCGGGTACGCGTTGTATCCCGGGTACGCGTTGTACAGCAATGGACCGATAGGTGTGCCCGGCCGGCCCATTGCATTGTATGTGAGCGGGTACGCGTTGTATCCCAAAATACGCGTTGTACAGCAGTGGACCGAACGGTGTGCACACATTGGCTGGGGCCTGGCATGGCAACGGACGCGTTTTCGAAGCTCCAACGAGTCTGATGCAGTGAATTCAGTTGGCCAGCCACAACAATGTTGCAAAATCATGGGTGTCATGAAGTTGAAGATTTGAAGGATGCTGTGGGCGTGTATTAGTGCTGCTATTCCATGGATTGGTCAGATTCAGAAGATGCAAACGAATTGGACCTATCACTTTGGACACATGGGACAGTATCTGCCTCTGCAGCACACATATAATGCTGGCTGTTCCCCTGAGAGCTCACTCTCCTGCACTACATGCTCCAGGACGACATCTGCCACCAACACTGCTGCTGTTTATGCATCCTCTGGCTCCTGCAATGGCACGTACTGTGGAGAGAGCCCCAGCCTTCAGCCTTGAGGAGAACCAGGCCCTGCTGGACAGCCTCCTTCCACAGTACAGCAAGCTTATGGGAAACCAGGGGAGCAGGTGAGTGTGCTGTCCACTGCCTCACTAATTGTGCATGTTGTCTGACTAGCAGGGCTTTCAGTGTGCACACCACTGGCTAGCATGCCCACTGAGTAGTTGTCACACCCCAAAGTGTGTAGTTACATGCACTGAACTGGTACAGTGCAGTAACAGTGCATTCCAACTAGGTTTACTTCCCATGCAATGATACCATGTAGTGACTGCTGGCAAACTGTTCATAGCCATTGTTGCACTGCCTGTGTACATCATATGCCCCTGTGATTGAGACATGTATATCCAACTGTGTGATGCACGTATATGTTGCATGTGTAGTAATGGCCTTTTCACTTTGTCATCCTCACAGGTTGATGCCCACCAGAAGCAGAAAATCTGGCTGACCATCGCCCGGGAAGTAAGATCCGTGGGGGTCTACAGGCGCAGGATCCGCAACTGCCAGAAGAGGTGGCAGGACCTTCGTGGCTGGACCCGGAGGATCGCAAGGGTCCAGCTGAAGCTGTTGCCTCCTCGCAGGAGGGGCGAACACCGGACCCTGACCCCCCACATGCTCCGGATCCTGGCGGTGGTCTTCCCTGACCTGGATGGGCAGCTGAAGGACAGACAGCAGCAAGGAGGGGGTGAGTCCATGACTGCACTGTGCACTTTGTCTGACATGCTATGTGCCCTCCTCTGGCCTGGTTAAACTTCCACAGTACATCAGTCATGTGGTCCAGGACCCATGTCCCTCATTTGTAACATGCCCACTTCTCCTCTGATACGCATATGTGTGGCCCTTGTAGTCAGGAAATTGTGTCATTTGGGGACTGTGTCATTGCATTTAGCTTTGCTCAAGCTGGGGGACAGCATTTGTTCCCATGACTATGTTGTGCGATTCATAGGTGGGTCAATTGCTTACACAATGCCTAAGTTCTGACATGTAATCTGGGTGTAACTTTGATATGTGGTCCGCTTGCTGCTCTGACTCACCACATGTCCCTGGGGAATTTGGCACACACCCATGCTGCTGGTGGGAACAATGTTTGGGCCTCAGGAGTATGTGTATCCAGTGTGTCACACATGCTTAGCCACCTGCCTACTGTCCAGGACTCATCCCTCTTACAGGTGGAGCTGGACAGTAATGCCTACTCCAGGGCATGCAATGCACTCTGTACTCCCACTCCTGTGTATCATCTGGCATGTTGTGATCAGTGTAATGTACCCTCAGGTGTCTGCCTCTGTCTCATTGTGCTGTGTCTTCGTTGTCAGGACTACTGGTATGTTTATCGGTTAGGGCTCAGCATGCCATCTGAGATGTGACCATGATAGATGATACTTCTGTGACTTATAGGTGTCTGATCACTTGACTGTGCACACAGGTGTTTGCGACTGTGACTTTCAGGCAGCTGTATTGTCATTCACAGCACACTGTGAGGTGCTCATGTTCAGAGAGTTGTGTTCCATGTCCCCCATATGTCCAGTTGGTATGACATGGACAAATAGTAGTACAGATGATGTGGTATTTGGGGGATGGACATGTGCACTTGTCAGTCACATAACTTGCATTCCCCATGCCCTCGGATTGTGACACAGTGCAGACTGTTGTTGGCTGGCTGCCATGGCCATGTGACTTGAGACAGTAATGTATGACTTTGCACGCATTCCTGTGTCATGGCATTCAACTTCCTGAGACTGATCCTGCTGTGGAGTGACATGTGCAACATGCACCCCATTGTGGCATTGACTATCCGGACATGGGTGCATCATGGTGTCTGGTGCTGGTATGCATCACATGCATTTCTATTTAGACTCTGGCCATCCCTTTATCCGGACACCTGCACTGACTCAGTGGCAAGAGATGTGATGTGTGCATGTTCACATACTTCACCGTGTTCCCTGCAATGTCCAACAACTGTGTAGGTGGTGCATGTGTCCACACTGGGGTCTTACCATCAGACAGGCACCAGACAGATGGGTGCAAGGGCAGGAGGGGTGTGAGTCCCATGGTTGACCATCAGACTGACAATTGGCTTCCCGAATCTGTGTGAGGACTTTAGGCAATGTTCAACTAAGGATGCCAGGGCTTGCTCTGTAATGTGCTGTACTTACTGTGGTGTGTGCGGTCAGTGCAGGTGTCTGATGTTTGTCTGTTTCCCTAATTGTTTGCAGATACATCCACGGCCACAGGAGGGGACAGCTCCACGGACCAGGAGGAGCAGCGGAGCCAGACTGGGTCAGCATCGGACGAGTGGTCAGAGGGACCCAGTGGCACGGAGGGCGAGGGGAGCCACACCGAGGAGTCCTCAGCACCATCCACCTCAGCTGAGGATTACAGCAGCTTGGAGGATGACTCCTTTGTGGAGGCGGGTCTCAGCAGCCACCAAAGGCCAGCTAGTCTGTCTGGCCCGCCACCACCACCACCACCACCGCCCTCCCATTGGCTCCCATTCCTGAGGTCCGTGGAGGGTCCCGTACTCGGGAGCGTGTCTCCTTCGTGCCAGGCACCGCAGCCCCTGCCCCTGTGTCCCCTGCTGCCCTGAGTGAGGAGTCTGTGTACCTCCTTCGGCAGCTACATGTAGGTCAGACAGCAATGCTGAGTGTCCTCCATGCACACACCACTCTGTTGACACAGTTGGTGTCGTTCATGTAGGGCATCTCGACGGGTATGTCTGCCCTACAGAGGAGCAATAGGTCCATGGACTCCTCCCTGACGGCAGCAGTGTCCCTCCTCCAACAGTCCCTCACCCCTCCCACCTCTGCCCCATCCACTCTTCCTGCCCCCTACCTGTCCAAAGCACATGCACACCTGCACAGTCACCCAAACACACAGACACGAGCAGCACAGACACACCCAAGAGAAAGGCAAGACGTGCACACACGCATCCTCAGGGGACTGATACCACAGACACAGGGGACGGGGAACACACACACACACAGGCATCCACATTAACTCCGCAGTCCTCCAAATCCTCTCCCTCCAAGACCCCTTCCCTTGCCTCACCTGCAAAACACACCTACACAGCAGATCTTCCTGTGTGACCTCGGCCTCTTCCCCTCCAATCCTGCTGATCCAGCATACCGGGGAAGAGGAAGTCCACCCACACAGAGGGGAGTGCCCCTCGCCCCCGGACACCCTCCCCCAGGCGCAGGCAGAGTGAGCCCCCCACCCGCAAGTCCCCCCGGTCCCGGAAGAGCAAGACTCCGCCACCGCCCTGCAAGTCAACCACCCAGTCTCTCATCTCCATCCCCAGGCCACCACTCCACAGGTTCCACCGCCACACCTTGCCCCAGGTTCCCCCACACACCGATACCGCATCCCCAAACTGCTTAGGCCCTCCCCCCTGCCACTTGCTCTTCCACCCCAAAACCAGACGCTCTGCCTGTTTGTGCCACTGGTGTGGAGACCGTGTTCCCCCCCTCTGTCCTGCCCAGCTCTTCTTTTTTTTTTTAAGTTTGAACAAAGAAGTTTATTGAGATAATACAATATAAGGTAACAAATACGAAATAAGTGAACATCTTCTTAGCAGGGGGAGGGGGGAAAAGAGGGGGGGAAGGTATGAAAGGGAGGGATAAAAATTACAAATATATATATTCAACATAATCACTTATTATAAATATCATCAATTGCAAGAAATACAACTGTCTTTTAAAAATGTAGAATTCAGATATAAGATAATAAAATTTCTATCAGAACAACTCATGGAGGTTTGGGAACTTCCTCAATACGAGGGTTGTGTAAACATGCATTGTTGGCAGATTGGTCCAAAAAACGGATGATGGGTGACCATAGATGTTCTCGTTTCATTGCAAGGGATATGGGATGGACATATGCTCTATCTAACCTGTGATTATAACAAACACCATACCACCAGGCTTGGTAAGAGAGGTCGCTAGTATTTTTCCATGCTTTAGTAATTTGTTGAAAGGCTACTGCAAGAAGAAGGTCAACAATATGAAAGGTCTCTGGATGAGAGTCCCATATCGAAGACAGACTGCCCAAAAATAAGTTAATCAAATTAAAGGAAAATTGTGTTTTAAAAATATGATTAATTTGACTCCAGACTCGTGACCAAAAATCATGAACCAGAGGACAAGCAAATAACATATGGTATAAATCAGCAAGGGGTTTGTTGCACGACCAGCAAGACGAAGAAATGGTAGGATTGATCTTATACAAGGACATAGGAGTTAGTAATAATCTATTATATATAAAAAATAGTGTTTGGGTAGTGTTTGCAGCTCTGGAAGATTTCCTTATCTTCATCCAAATCTTGTTCCAAGTATGAATTGTGAGAGATGTTTTGAGATCTGTTTCCCATAATGTTTCTATTTTTGTTTTTTCACGGGAAATTAAAGAGGAAGAAAAATGTTTATAAATTTGGGCCGCAGACGGAGAAAGAGATAGAAATTGCAAAGAGGTGGGAGGCGAGTCTAAGGGAGGAGAAGTTGAAGATAAATTGGTGTACGCTAATTGAAGTAATTCGACTAAAGAAGTGTATTTAGATAAATAAGAATCTGGCAGGGAAAAACGCGCTTGAGCAACTGGAAAAGGAATACAGATTTCATTTTCAAAAAGTTGATACACCCAATGGAGTCCTTTAGCATACCAGTCTTTCCAGAAAATGACTCTGTGACGGTATTTAAGAGATTGATTATACCACAAGGAAGATTGCATAAAACGATCTCTAGGAGAAAGATGGGCAGTAAGTAAGGGTTGAAGAATCTTACAACAGTTATTGAAAATAGGTAGAGAAAGAGATATTGGGCGTTGCGTAAAGGACAGGAATTCTCGAAAAGGAAAGGGATGAAGGAAATGTTTTTCAACATTAGTCCACAGAGGTAATAGTAGATCGTCGTTGGTTTCATGGAGTAAAAGAGCGGCTTGTTTTAGAGAGAAAGCAGTATGATATGCCTTAAAATCTGGAAAATTGACGCCTCCTAAATGTTTAGGTTTCTTTAATTTACATAAGGACATACGAGATTTCTTATTATTCCACAGGAATTTTGATAATATCGAGTAAATTAATTTAAAATGTAAATTAGGTATGTTTATAGGAAGATTAGAAATGTAAAAAGTATTATAGGAACAAGCATCATCTTTATTGTGTCGAGACGACCCCACCATGATAAGAATAGAGGGTTCCATCTGGATGTCGCATTACGTAGCACAGTTTGTAGTTCTTTTAAATTAACAGTAACCGTCTCTTTAATAGAAGGTTTAAACCAGAGGCCTAGATATTTTATCTTATCTGGGTTCCACCGAAAACCAGAAGAAACAAAGTCTGCAGAGAAACATAATGTATTTAGCGGGAGGATTTCGCATTTATCCGAATTAAGTTTGTATCCCGAGACATCAGCGAATGCCTGCACTTCAGAGAGGAAAGGTTGTACAGTAGATTGGGGTTGAGATAAAAGAGCAGGATATCGTCAGCATAGACAGAAAGTTTTAACTGGTTGGAACCATATATAAATCCCTTAATGTTCGAATTTGAGCGAATCTTAATCAAAAAGGGTTCAAGGGCTAGTATGAAAAGAAGAGGAGAAAGAGGACAACCCTGCCGAACACCGCGGTGTAAGGGGAAATAAGGAGAAATAAGACCATTAACTAACACAGAGGAGACAGGAGAAGAGTAGAGTAGTGAGACATAATTTATAAATTTTTGGCCAAAGCCAAACCAGGACAAAGTAGAAAAAATAAAAGGCCAAGCTACTCTGTCAAAAGCCTTTTCCGCATCCAAAGATACGGCTGCCAAAGGGTCTTTATATAATCGAGCCTTAGTAAGAACTTGAAGAAAAAGTCTAGTATTGTCTGAAAGATGTCTACCTTTAACAAAACCACACTGTTCTCTGCCTATTAAGAATGGTAACAAGTGCTCTAGACGACAAGCCAGAATCTTAGCAAAAATTTTATAGTCTAGGTTGATTAAGGAGATGGGTCTGTAATTTTTACAAAGGCTATGATCTTTATCTCCTTTAGGAATAAGACATATTAGAGCTTCTTGAAAAGATCCAGTGGATTTTTAGAAGTGGTAAAAAAGTGGAATAAATGATATAATTTAGGAATCAATAAACGAGAAAAGTGAGAATAAAACTCGATCGTAAAACCGTCAGGGCCTGGAGCCTTACCTCGTTTAATTAAACGGATAGCAGAAAGGATATCTGATTCCCGGATGTCTTCGTCCAACACTGAGAAATCTAAATCACGAGAAGAAGGAGGAGTAATAGAGGATAAATATTGGGCTATAGAGTCCTGGGATATCGGGTGTTCAGGGGTATAAAGGTTTTGGAAAAATGTTGTAAATTCCGACAGAATTTCTTCATTTTTGTGAACTAAGAGATTATTAGAGGATAAAATAGAGGTAATTGCAGTGCGTTCTTTTTAATTTTAAGGTAGTTAGCTAAAAGTTTCCCTGATTTATTTTGACCTCCATAATATTTAGCTGAAGACTTGAGTAAAAACGAGTTTGCATTATCTGTAGATAGTTTGTTGAACTCAAATTTGATTCTGACTAATTGATCTAAACAAGTTTTAGAGTTGGTCTGGAAAAAAGAGTGTTCTAATTGTTTAATACGTTTCTGAAGTGATTGTAAAACCTGTAACGCTGATTTCCTTTTCTGAGATACATATGAAATAATAAAATCTCTGGACGCAGCTTTAAAAGTATCCCAGACAATCTGTGGAGACATATCAGGAGTTTCATTTTCAGAGAAAAAGGTAGTAACAAAAGATTCAAATTTATTAGTAAATGTTGAATCCAACAACAGGGAATTGTTGAATCTCCATCTACGGGTACCTTGGTTAGAGGGAGAATCTCACAATCCAAAAGGACAGGTGCATGGTCAGAAATTAATATTGAACCAATTTCTGCATGTGTAATATGTTGTGTAATGCTTTTGAGGTGAAAAGATAGTCTAATCGGGACTGAGAAGAATGTACTGGCGAGAAAAAGAGTACTCACGAAGTGTAGGGTTGCATAATCTCCAGGCATCTACGAGGGATCTCTGTTGAATAGTGGATACGAACTGGGAATGCATAGGAGAATGGGAGAATCTAGCACAAGAATTACGATCAACAATAGGATCCATAACTGAATTACAATCTCCACCAACTAACACATAGTCATCATGAAAAGACATCAATTTAGATAAAATTGTAGGCCAAAACGTAATATCTGTGGCATTGGGCGCATATAAATTAAAAAGAGTTAACGGAATATTATTTAATAACAATGAAAGAGAAACCCATCGACCTACATCATCTTTATCTTGCGAGAGTAGTTTCAAATCAAGGCGTTTATGGCATAAGATGACAGCACCATTCCTATTACCTGTGCCTGGCGAGGCAAAGACATGACCCACCCATTGACGCTTAAGCTTTGGTATTTCTTTGTCTAGAATATGGGTTTCTTGCAGGAACGCTATGTCACATTTTAAATTGGATAAATGGGAAAGAACTCGTTGGCGTTTGATAGGGGAACCCAAACCTTTAACATTCCATGAAATAACTCTAAGAGTCATCTACAATAAACATTAAGATACAAAATATAGATAGGTAGTACGCATAAACATATCTTGCAAATATCAATATACCAATAATGACTATAATTTTAAAACTAGTGTGAGGAGCAGAAAGGAAGAAATCAGTAATCATGTAGTCAGGAATAATAGAAGAAAGGTGAGTAAGAAATTGATAATAAAGGAGAATATAAAACTGAGAATGGAATAAAAGAGTCATCTTTGACATATAAGAAGTGATTAAATACAAAGTAATGATGTAATAAAGAGAGAGGAAAGAATATAAGGTAAATAAGATATACACATCACCGAGGTCAAAGATATAAGACTTCTGTGTTGAGAAAGGAAAAGAGATGTAGAAAGACAGAACGAGAAAGGCATATGCATAGATTGACCAAATAAGGGGGAAAAGAAGGCAAAAAGTCATAATAAATGCTCCTAAGATTAAAAAGAAGAGGGAATTGACAGAAACTCATTGAAGAGAAACAATGTTGAATAAATAGGGGAATACATTGATGAGAAGAAAAGGAAGGGGGAAGAAAAACAGGAAGGGTAAGGAACAATACGATCAACTAACGAATAACATAAGATATGAAATTTCTCAATAATATAATTAATCACATGTAACAGAAATAACAACATAAACATAATGAGGGTGGTGAAGCCACACAAAGAAAACAGCACAACCAACCGGGTAACTCAGGGCGAACCGGGAAGGGAGAACATCACCGAAACGGACCAAGGATGATAGAGACTATAAAACAGGAAATTCTGCACCTGATAAAACAAAAAATATGATGAATGAATACAACAAAAATGCCACATATGACAAGACAAAGATTGTAACATATTAGAAAGTCTCAGTGACCTTGTGAATAAGAATATACGTTGTGTAGAGCATACCATGGAGTAAAGCAATTACCAAAACATTCCTACTCAACAAGAGGAAGTAATATGCAAGCACATTACAAACAATCAATTATATGGTTTAGCACGATTATACAGCTAAACACCAGTTTGCCGTGTCAAATCCATATCTTCCTCTGTACATCTATCCAGGAACCTCTGTAGCAATGCAGGATCTTCGTAGTTCGTGGTTCTATTCTTATACGTTACTTTAAACAGACATGGATGGAAGAGACCAAATCTGGCATTAAGGGAGCGAAGCGCTGGACGCATATCTAAGAATTTTTTCCGTCTATCTGCAGTATCTTTAGCATAGTCTTGAGCAAAGAAGAGATTGGAGCTTTGCCATGAAATGCGACCTTTAAGTTTAGCTGCATGAAGAACCTTTAATAAGTCTGTATACTCCAAAAAGTATATGATTACTCCTCTGGTTTTGGTTGAAGGAGATGTTATGGTTGAAGCACGCCCCAAACGATGAGCTCGCTGAATATTTAACACAGGAGAGCTAGGTATGTCAAGTAGCTGAGGAAGAAAAGTCTTGAAGAAAGCGATGGTATCTGAGCCTTCGACCTCTTCTGCTAGGCCGTAAATACGTAAATTGTTGCGTCGATTACGGTTTTCTAACTGCTCGATTTGTTTCTTAAGTTGTGAGATTTCAGCTTTAACAGGAGGGATCTGATTTACCGCAACCTGAACAGATTCGACTTGTTGCTCAATCTGTATAATCTTGTTGTCCATCATAGACCACCTATCATCCATCACTTGAAGCCTCTTGTTTGTCTCCTCCATATAGGGCTTAAGAGCTCGGATTTCTTCAAGAAGAGTATCTAACGTGATTGGAGGAGGGGATGTAGTAGGAGATGGAGGATTCGTTTTAATCCGTTTCCCGCGTTTGGTAAAGATGGAGTAGATAATTTGGCAGTTAATTTGCTGGAAGAGGGCGACATGTTAGATGGAGAGAGTAGAATCCCTGCGCCGGAGAAAGAGGGACCACCTTCAGCATTCTCCATATTTGTGGAAAGGACAGAAAACGTATTATGATCAGCCAAAGATGATAAAGGCGCAGAGGGGTCAGTAGTGCGACGTGTGGATTTCGTTCTCCCCATAAACTTAACACAAGATGATTCCAGTCAAAACCTTGGAAGATGTTAATTAAACTTTATGTAGAGTAGTTCAGTTAACTTGTCGCATTTCACAATCCTAGGAATATGAATATAGAAACTTCAAAAAACAACTGCAATGTTAGAAATCATGTGAAAAAGAAAATACGATTATGTTGAAGCTGTGACTTTAGTGCCTTACGTCACCCGAGGTTCATAGAAACATTAAATATAGTACCGGCAGCGTTTGAAAAATTCAACAAGTCCCTCAAATGATGCAAGGCATGCCCTTTTCAATGAGAGACGATTTCCAGCTGTTTAAATTAATGAACCATAAGCCAGCACTCATGTCACCTAGTACTGCCAGTGTCTGAAATTGTGTGTCTCATAGAAGATAATGGTATTCACTGCTCTCAAATATTGACATCAAATGCTTCCATTTTTGGTAAGATAGGAAAATGCATAACTGAAACTAACATTCATATTTCAGTCAGAACTGGCATGAAACTACAAGAAGAACTGCAGGGATAGAAATTCCAAGCATAACTGTCACCTGCCGTTATTTCAATGAGGAGAGTATGCGTAGGCACCAAGGAAGAGGCGTTCCATAGTTAGTCTCGCTAAAACGCGGGCTCCGGCGTTAGGGAGATAAATCAAAATGGCGGGCGTTGCTTCCGTGAGGGAATACTCCGGCGTCAAATTCAGAGGCAAAACGCTCACCCATATCACGGCAGTTTCACTGAGGCATTCCAGACTCCTTATGCCTTCAAGCCTTCCCGTTTAGAGGATTGAGGTAGCGCTGGTCCGCTCGAAAGGCCCTCCGACCTCGCGAGTCGCCGCGGAGCTCCCTCAGTAGGCGGCCATCTTCAATCGGCGTCAAGCCACGCCCCCCCTGCCCAGCTCTTCTGCCCCCTCTTCCACTACCTTGGAGTCATGCACTGCGGTGGAGTCCACAACCACCCCGTCTGACTCGGGCACTGCATTGGGGACCCAGTCCACTCCATCTGACCAGCCCACTGCAGTGGTTGCAGCACCAACACCATCTGACTTGAGCCCTGCGGTGGTGCCAGCCCCCTGAGTCAGACACCTCCACTGCAGTTGCCGGTGACACTCCTGCACCCACCTCCCCTTCACTGCCTCCTTCTGGCATCCCCTGATCCTGTCCCTGCGGTGCCTGGCCTGCCCCTCGTATGCCCCTCCAAGGGGGATGTCCCCTGTCCGTACCTGTGCAGGCAAGCAATTGTTGACAAGTTGTCACACATCACCCTGTTGGGACTGCATATTTGGACTGGCCATTGGCCTTAGTTTATTTTGGACTTTTGATTTGAGTTGCACACTTGCTGAATAAAGCCTCTTTTTGTTTACTTGTGGTTAATCTTTGGAGGTACATGATGTAGATGGGTGGAATCATGCATTTGCTTTTGTAATAGTGTTCAGATCAGGTAAATGAAGTTTTGCTGTGATGGGCTCCATGTGGTCCATGGGATATGTGTCCTAATCTAGTCTGGATCTATAGCATCCTTTGCTGCAGTCTGAGGGTGTAATGTTCAGCATTTGACACACGGATGTACGTTTAGCATTTGTAGATTACCATCTTTGTCCTACACTGATGCACATCTGGTGGGCTTACCACTGTCCAATGTTCCTAGTACCCTGTCTGTGTGCCCGTCTCCAATGGACATGCAGTTTAGCACATCAAATTTGGAGGACTCATCTGTGTACACAGTGCAAGTTGCTTGACACATGTCTTGGGTGTATGCAGATGACTGACGTGACACTCCCGTGCCCAGGCTGATATGAGCAGAGCCTTCAGTGTGTTGTAGTTGTTGACTCAGTGACCGAGTGTTCTGCTGACATGTTTGAGTCGTGCACAGACAAGGTTTGGCACAGCTGACCTTCCACAGGAGTGGAGTGCCCTCATGGCAGTGCGTGATTCCGTGATGTAGGCTGTGCCCGTGTTGTGTGTTGTGTAGGCATGTCTGTGCGTGTTCCCTTCTCCTTTTCCTACACAGGCTGTGTCCCTACGGATGATCCTGTTTGTGATGCTTGCTGAGTTGTTCTGTGTTCAGCCAGCATCTTGGACCTGGTTTCTCCGGGATGTGGGTGCATGGCAAACTAATGTTCATGAGGTTGTCATCCCTAGTTGTCTTTGTTGTCAGGGCTGGGGATGTGGGCAAACACAGATGGGACACAGTCAGGATTCCTCTTGGCACTTGTTGGTTACACAAGTAATGTGATTTTCTGTTTGTGTATGCTTTCAGTGATTGTGACACGTTGTGTGTGTGACTGCTGCCACTCCTCAGGGTCAGAGCTGCAATGTTGGAAGTTGTCTATGTGTGTCCTTTGTGGGTCAGCTTGGCTTCTTCATTGGTGTGTGACTATGGCCAAGGTCCCATTGTTTGGGGTGGATTTCACGTCATGCCCATGTACGGCATACTGTGCAGTGTGTCAGACATTCACAAGTCTTGTTGACTGGCCATGTGTGATGGGTTTCTGCACCTTATTTCCCCCACCACCCCTGGGATTGTCATGGGTGCATGTGCAATGTCAGCAGTCCATGTGAGCTTCACTGCTGCACATTGGTGGAGATCAAGGTGTGTGGCATTGAGTGTGTGCAAATGTGAGTTGTTGCACGGCTGGGGCACTACCTCCATATTGTCCTTGGCTGGCAGGCCATGCTGAGTGCTTTGTGCTTGTATAGGTGTGATGGTAGTTTGTTGCTCAGGACACATGGCTGTGGTTCAGAGTGTGGATGACATCTACCTTTGTCATCACAGTGTGATTGTCATGCAGGCTAGTGTCACCACAATGTGGGGTCCCTGGGGGAGTGCTGTGGTGGTTCTGTCTCTTGCTGTGTTTGTTGCTGTTCCTACAAGCTTGTGTGACATGTGTAATTTGGGCTCCCTCTCATCTCACAATGCCTGTTTGCCCACATAGGGGAATCCAATCCATGAGTTACTTCTGTATGTGACTGTGTTGACATCTGTGTATTAGTGAATCTGGCCTCCTCATGTGTTGTGTGTTTGCCTGGGGACACTGGCACACAACCCCCCTCACCTGTTGTGTTTGATATGCAGTGTGAGTCTGCCTGTTTGTGTTTGTGCATTTGCACTACTGCATTGGCATATCTTTAGTTTGCCATTGGCTGTATGTGGTTTGTTGGCTTTCCCCTGCTGGCCCTGAGACTGCTAGGTCATCAGTCAGCACATTGATCATGGTTAGTATGTCCCATTGCTGCCATGGTATGGTATTTGTTCAGCTGACATCTACAGTCTCCACAGGATATCTACATTTGTGTGTCCATTGGTGCAGATATGTGGGTCTGCATTATGATGATCACTTCTGTCATTGTGTCATTTGTGAATGTAGACAATGTGGGCCCCCATGGCTGATGTTTGTGTGCACATGGCCAGAACGATGTGTCATTGGCACTGCACTGCTTGCCTCACACAATCTATGTTGCTATGGGACACAAGCACTACAATGCCACTGTAGTGTTTGGTGTTGTGTGGCCAGGAATAATCCCTGCAGTTTTGTTTTTGCAGCTTTTACCAGGACTACACTTACCTTTTGGGCACTGTGGTGATGGGGCTTTGGGCCCCATTGCCACACTGTTCAAAATGTGCTTCAGCTATGGAGCACACACTTACCTTTGGGCACTGTGGTGATGGGGCTTTGGGCCCCATTGCCACACTGTTCAATATGTGCTTCAGCTATGGAGCACACACTTACCTTTTGGGCACTGTGGTGATGGAGCTTTGGGCCCCATTGCCACACTGTTCAAAATGTGCTTCAGCTATGGAGCACACACTTACCTTATGGGCACTGTGGTGATGGGGCTTTGGGCCCCATTGCCACACTGTTCAAAATGTGCTTCAGCTATGGAGCACACACTTACCTTTTGGGCACTGTGGTGATGGGGCTTTGGGCCCCATTGCCACACTGTTCAAAATGTGCTTCAGCTATGGAGCACACACTTACCTTTGGGCACTGTGGTGATGGGGCTTTGGGCCCCATTGCCACACTGTTCAATATGTGCTTCAGCTATGGAGCACACACTTACCTTTTGGGCACTGTGGTGATGTGGCTTTGGGCCACATTGCCACAGTGGTCATGGTCTGCTTGCAGTGTGTAGGCCACACACACAATTATGTGTGACACATGTGTTAGGGGGTCACATTGTATGTTCAATGTCATGTTCAGTGTTGTATGCATTTGACACAGACCACACACGCTTGTCATGGTGTTGGGGGTGGGATGTAATTTACAGACACTCCTTATGTGGGAGTATGCTAGTTGTGTCATGCATTACCCGTCCTATGAGTAGGGGTGGTTGTAGTGGCAGTCATCCATCCCCCTATGGGTGGGGATGGTAGTAGTGGTAGGCATCCAGCCCCCCATGAGTGGGGATGGTAGTAGTGGTAGGCATCCAGCCCCCCATGAGTGGGGATGGTAGTAGTGACAGCCATCCAGCCCACCCTGAGTAGGGGTGGTGTTAGTGGTAGGCATCCATCCCCCTATGGGTGGGGATGGTAGCATTGGTAGGCATCCAGCCCCCCATGAGTGGGGATTGTAGTGGTGGTAGGCATCCAGCCCCCCATGATTGGGGATGGTAGTAGTGGTAGGCATCCAGCCCCCCATGAGTGGGGATGGTAGTAGTGGTAGGCATCCAGCCCCCCATGAGTGGGGATGGTAGTGGTGGTAGGCATCCAGCCCCCCATGAGTGGGGATGGTAGTAGTGGTAGGCATCCATCCCCCTATGGGTGGGGATGGCAGTAGTGGCAGGCATCCAGCCCACCCTGAGTAGGGGTGGTGTTAGTGGTAGGAATCCATCCCCTATGGGTGGGGATGGTAGTAGTGGTAGGCATCCAGCCCCCATGAGTAGGGGTGGTGTTAGTGGTAGGCATCCATCCCCTATGGGTGGGGATGGTAGTAGTGGTAGGCATCCAGCCCCCATGAGTGGGGATGGTAGTAGTGGTAGGCATCCAGCCCCCTATGGGTGGGGATGGCAGTAGTGGCAGGCATCCAGCCCACCCTGAGTAGGGGTGGTGTTAGTGGTAGGCATCCATCCCCTATGGGTGGGGATGGTAGTAGTGGTAGGCATCCAACCCCCCATGAGTGGGGATGGTATTAGTGGTAGGCATCCAGCCCCCCATGAGTGGGGATGGTAGTAGTGGTAGGCATCCATCCCCCTATGGGTGGGGATGGCAGTAGTGGCAGGCATCCAGCCCACCCTGTGTAGGGGTAGTGTTAGTGGTAGGCATCCATCCCCTATGGGTGGGGATGGTAGTAGTGGTAGGCATCCAACCCCCATGAGTGGGTTTGGTAGTAGTGGTAGGCATCCAGCCCCCATGAGTGGGGATGGTAGTGGTGGTAGGCATCCAGCCCCCATGAGTGGGGATGGTAGTAGTGGTAGGCATCCAGCCCCCCATGAGTGGGGATGGTAGTAGTGGTAGGCATCCAGCCCCCCATGAGTGGGGATGGTACTGGTGGTAGGCATCCAGCCCCCCATGAGTGGGGATGGTAGTAGTGGTAGGCATCCATCCCCCTATGGGTGGGGATGGCAGTAGTGGCAGGCATCCAGCCCACCCTGAGTAGGGGTGGTGTTAGTGGTAGGCATCCATCCCCCTATGGGTGGGGATGGTAGTAGTGGTATTCATCCAGCCCCCCATGAGTAGGGGTGGTGTTAGTGGTAGGCATCCATCCCCCTATGGGTGGGGATGGTAGTAGTGGTAGGCATCCAGCCCCCCATGAGTGGGGATGGTAGTAGTGGTAGGCATCCAGCCCCCTATGGGTGGGGATGGCAGTAGTGGCAGGCATCCAGCCCACCCTGAGTAGGGGTGGTGTTAGTGGTAGGCATCCATCCCCCTATGGGTGGGGATGGTAGTAGTGGTAGGCATCCAACCCCCCATGAGTGGGGATGGTAGTAGTGGTAGGCATCCAGCCCCCCATGAGTGGGGATGGTAGTAGTGGTAGGCATCCATCCCCCTATGGGTGGGCATGGCAGTAGTGGCAGGCATCCAGCCCACCCTGTGTAGGGGTGGTGTTAGTGGTAGGCATCCATCCCCCTATGGGTGGGGATGGTAGTAGTGGTAGGCATCCAACCCCCCCATGAGTGGGTTTGGTAGTAGTGGTAGGCATCCAGCCCCCCATGAGTGGGGATGGTAGTGGTGGTAGGCATCCAGCCCCCCATGAGTGGGGATGGTAGTAGTGGTAGGCATCCAGCCCCCCATGAGTGGGGATGGTAGTAGTGGTAGGCATCCAGCCCCCCATGAGTGGGGATGGTAGTGGTGGTAGGCATCCAGCCCCCCATGAGTGGGGATGGTAGTAGTGGTAGGCATCCAGACCCCCATGAGTGGGGATGGCAATAGTGGCAGGCATCCAGCCCACCCTGAGTAGGGGTGGTGTTAGTGGTAGGCATCCAGCCCCCTATGGGTGGGGATGGTAGTAGTGGCAGGCATCCATCCCCCTATTGGTGTGTATGGCATTGGTGTTGGCCATCCCACCCCTATGGTTCTGCTGTTGCTTGTGTACGTCATTTGTGCATCCCTATGTGTGTGTGACATATTTCGGGTACGTGTCGTTTGTTTGTGTTGTGGGTGTTTGACTTACCGTCTGCGCCGTACGCGTCCGTGCCGGTACCGGTAATAGATGTAGAGTATTATTAGGACCTGCGCGATGGGATTCATGGTTGGGTCGTCTCGTTCGGGTTTCTCGTGGCTTCGACTCATACTCGTCGCTGGCTTGTTCATCTCGTCGCCGTGGATCGTCTTGTGGCGCGAATCGGAGCTTATGTGCAGCTCTCCCGGATGCTCATACGTGCCGGACGTAGCGACGAGTTCGGAGCGTACGGAAGACGCATCGTACTAGTCCGGCCAGAAGGTGCAGTGTATTTGGTTCCCTGCGACTCGATTCGGCGTTTCCGGATCCGGCTCGGGCGGGGAACAGGAGCTAGAATGGGTAAGTACGGCTCGCTCGGAATCTGGGCTGTTATGCGCATCGTACTTGTTCGTTCGGTAGAGTGTGCGAGTCGGTCGGAAAACACGCGTTCGGCTGGTATTTTATCCGGATGAATACTGTTAGGTGCGCTTCCGGCCGACATCGGAATCGACCCCTTAGTAGTTTTTAAGCAAAGAAGTGCACAGGGCATTACTGTGTGCAGTTTGTTATCTGTACATCACAGGATCATGCAAGACTTACCCAGTTTGTTGAGACTGAGCGTTGTCATTACAATGTAGGTATATATTCTTCAGTCCTAGCACATAATACTTTATCATTATCTCAAATCCTCTGCTGCATGGCGATTAGAGTACAGCTAAAGGTTTTTAAATAAAAGGCCGCCTTGGCATTAAGCTTCATAACAAAATGCATAGTAGCTCATTTGCAAGTGTACATTCAATGGCTAATCTCCTCTTCTACTAACCCTACCATCTATCTGCATGAATAAATGTACCACCATTACTAAAGTTCACAACTACCTCATAATAATGTATCCTATTACAAACAAACCGGAGTAAATGCATGGAATAGTTTTCCTGAGAGCATAAGACTAATCCCAAAATCAAACAATAACCAATAACCATTGAATTACCCACTAAACTTGGATTCCGGAGCAGCGTGCTGCCCAGCGTAAAGTGCTTCAGTGCTTTGGCAGGGGTAGTATATGCTATTTTAATGCAAATACAAGTCCATGCAGACCATAGCTTGCATTCCAAATGCAATGGGTATGGCCTCACTATTAATACTAATGCATAACATTACCTAAAATTGAAATGTAAAGAAACTGCAGCACATAATAAAACCGTTTAATGATACTACATGCAGAGTCACCTTTGTCAAAGTGTTAAGGACAATCTGATAAATAATCTCATCTGCAAGATGACTTACAACATTTCTAATTTCATATGCTTCATTAAGTATCTGTATACAGTAAGGTTATCCCCTTCAGTAATTAATCCGATTGACCCCTGGCACCATTGGCGTGGGTCTCCACTGCATTTTTGGCCTTTGCCTCCTGTGTTTTTGCTGTGTGTTGAACTTCGTTTTGCTGGTCTAGATGCTTTGGGCACTTTGCCACTGCTGTTCAGTGCCAAAGTGCAAGTGCTCGCTTTGTAAATTGTTCTAATGGATTAGTGATTCCATGATTGGCATATTTGATTCACTAGTCAGACCCTAGTACAGTGCACTGTGTGTGCCCAGGGCCTGTAAATCAAACGCTGCTAGTGGGCTGCAGCACTGATTGTGCCACCCACAGAAGCACCCTGTAAAATGTAGCTCTGGCCTGCCATTGCAGAACCTGTGTGCAGTCTGGGACTGCCATGCCGACTTGGCAAGTGCACACACTTGCCAGTCCCTAACCATCCCTTTTCTCACATGTTAGTCACCCCTAAGGTAGGCCCAAGGTACCCATGTGGGCAGGGTGCATTGTATGTGAAAGGTAGGACATGCCCTGATGTGTGTGGCATGTCCTGATAGTGAAATACTGCCAATTTCGTTTTTCACTATTTTTCACTGCCCCTGAGAAGAAGGTAGGAAAATAAAGTTTGATATGCCTGAACTCAGAATGTTAAAATGCACCTTTTAGTAAGGGTGATTTTTACATTCTGTGTTTGAAAATACCACTTTTAGAAAGTAGGTATTTTCTTGCTTAGCCATCCTGTATGACTCTGCCTGGTTTGTGTATTGCACGCTTAGGATGACAGGAGCTGGGGAGGAGCAGTGGCTCCAGAGAGCCTGATGAGTCAGGGCTGGGCTGAATAGACCTGGGCTGCATTTAGAGTAGGGGGAGGAGATTTCCTTTCACCTGAATGGGCCTGGTCTTCCTTCCACAATGCTGTCTCCGCCCCAGCCAGGAGGCTGCACCAGTGGGGATAGAACTGGTTTTGGCAGGTACAGACACTCTCTGCCCTCAGAGAACAAAGGATTCTTGTGTATAAAAAGAGGGGCTCAGACCCCAGACTTTTAGATCACTTCTGGGAATCAAGAGGAACCTTTGCCAAGGAGAATAGCCAGAGAAGCTGAGGAGGAATACTGCCCCTGTGCTGTTTGCTGTCTGGGGGTTGGCCTGCAGTGGCTACTTGCTGCCAAGGAAAGAAGAAAAGGACTTTGCTGTGTCCCCTGCTTGAGGAAGATTTCCAAGGGCTTGAATTTAGCTTGTCCCCTGTTCACAAATTCTCAGGAACATCAAAGACCTCACCAAACTTCTGGGCACCTTCTCTGGAACTGCTGGTTTCAGTTGCCTGGAGACAAAAAGGGTAACCGACTCTGTCAACGAGTCCATCGCAGGATTCCGTGTCCTGAAGGCACCGTAGAGTGCACCGCCTCGTTTTGCAATGCAACCCTGGTCTCACCGACTCTGTTAATGAGCCGCTGCTTCCACCGCGTCCTGTGGGCATCGCACTCCGCAACGCTTGGCTACACGCTGCACTGACGTCATCGACTTCGCTGCTGCCTGACTCAAACATCAACCGGCTCCGTCGCCGCATTGTGACCTGCCAGCACCGCATCAGGTATCTCCTCACCCTGCAACACAAGCCTTGGTCTCACCGACTCCGTCAACGAGCCGCTGCCTGCCCTGAGCTGTGAGGACACTGCACGATGCAATGCTTCCATCTCACATCGCAACCGCGACGGTTGCCCCAGACCGGCTCGTACCATTGTGTCGGCCGCAACAACAAAAGGTACTGTCTCCGAGTCTGTCAACGGTTTTGCTAACCCGTATCGACGCGGTTGGCTGGAATTGTTAGACTCTGTAGTATTCAGTATCGCGGTAGCCCCGGACGGAGCTACAGAGTCGGAGGAACTGTGTTTTACGTTTTTCCTGCAATTTAAAGGTTATTTTGCACAGTAACTATTTTTTCTACAGTATTGTATTTTGGATTTTTGTCGTTCTTGGTCTTGTTGGTTTAGATAAAGTTTACTTATTTTTCTAAACTGGTGTGGTGCCCATTTGTAGTGTTTTCACTGTATTTCTGTATGTATTCACAAATGCTTTACACACGGCCTCTGAGATAAGCCTGTCTGCTCATGCCAAGCTACCAAGCGGGTGAGCAGGGGTTATTTTAGAAGCGTATCCCCCTTACCCTGATTAGAAGCAAGGGTCCCTTTTTGAACAAAGGTACCTACCTCTGCCAACTAGAGACCCCCATTTCTAACAACCCCAATGCTTCAACTTGCTCCAAAGTAACTCTCTGTTAACATGATCAAAAGCAGCCTTGAAGTCGATAAAACCAAGGTGTAAATTCTTATTCTGCTGTTTACATTGATCAGCCAGAAAGGCAGTAATTAAAATATTTGTCGTAGTGCCCACTCCTTTTCTAAAACCAGTTAGGTTTGGAGGGATGATGTTATTTTCATTACACCAGACTATTAAATTCGCAAGAACCAAGGAGGCTCAATATTTTGCCTCTTAATCAAGAAGAGCTATAAGCCTATAGTTGGCAGGGTTTGCTCTGTCCGCGCCCTTATGTATTGGATTTATAATGGATCCTTGCCAACTTTCAAGAATAGAACTGCTTACCGAATATCCTGGAATAATGAATCACTGACATAATATCGAAGTCAAAAATATAGAACACAAAAATATCGATGTAAAAATATTGATAGTCAAAATATCGACATCCTATCTTTAAAATGTAATTGACAAAAATATCGAAAAAAATATATAGATGTAAAAAATATCGATGTCCAAAATATCGTTTTTTTAATATATAAAAATAATGTTAAAACAATTATATTATAAAATTAACTTTAAAAATTACTTTAATATAATATACATTAAAAAAATATAATAAACAAATATAATTTAAAAAAATTAAACATACATATATAAAATTTAATATATAAATGTATATTTACTGTAAAATTATTAATAAGCTAATAACTTTAATTTATTGTAAAACATTATAAATATATAAAAATTAACTATAAAATATATATATATTTATACATACACCTATAACATAAAATATCAGAATAAAAACATTATATTATAAAATAGAATACTAAAATATTTATACATTTTCAAACCTACATTTTGCACTCCATTGAGTGTAACAGTAGGAAAGTTGTTCAATACAATAAGGGTAAAATTTTACTATTCCCACTGCAATTACTGCAACAGTAGGGAAAGTGTTGGATAGCGTAGGGGTAAAAATTACTATTCCCACTCCAGTGAGTGCAACAGTTGGGAAAGTGTTGGATAGCGTAGGGGTAAAAATTACTATTCCCACTCCAGTGAGTGCAACAGTAGGGAAAGTGTTGGATAGCGTAGGGGTAAAAATTACTATTCCCACTCCAGTGAGTGCAACAGTAGGGAAAGTGTTGGATAGCGGAGGGGAAAAAATTACTATTCCCACTCCAATGAGTGCAACAGTAGGGAAAGTGTTGGATAGCGGACGGAAAAAAATTACTGTTCCCACTCCAATGAGTGCAACAGTAGGGAAAGTGTTGGATAGCGGACGGGTAAAAATTACTATTCCCACTCCAGAGAGTGCAACAGTAGAGAAAGTGTTGGATAGCGTAAACGTAAAAATTACTATTCCCACTCCAGAGAGTGCAACAGTAGGGAAAGTGTTGGGTAGCGGTGGGGTAAAAACTACTATTCCCATTCCAGAGAGTGCAACAGTAGGGAAAGTGTTGGATAGCGGAGGGGTAAAAATGACTATTCCCACTCCAGCAAGTGTAACATTAGGGAAAGTGCTGGATAGCGGAAGGGAATAATTTACTATTCCCACTCCAGCAAGTGCAACAGTAGGGAAAGTGTTGGATAGCGGAGGGGAATAATTTACTATTCTAACTCCAGGGAGTGCAACAGTAGGGAAAGTGTTGGATCGCGTAAAAGTAAAAATTACTATTCCCACTCCAGAGAGTGCAACAGTAGGGAAAGTGTTGGATAGCGTAGGGGTAAAAATTACTATTCCCACTCCAGAGAGTGCAACAGTAGGGAAAGTGTTGGATAGCGGAGGGGTAAAAATTACTATTCCCACTCCAGCAAGTGTAACAGTAGGGAAAGTGCTGGATAGCGGAGGGGAATAATTTACTATTCCCACTCCAGCAAGTGCAACAGTAGGGAAAGTGTTGGATAGCAGAGGGGAATAATTTACTATTCCAACTCCAGGGAGTGCAACAGTAGGGAAAGTGTTGGATAGCGGAGGGGTAAAAATTACTATTTCCACTCCAGCAAGTGCAACAGTAGGGAAAGTGTTGGATAGTGGAGGGGAATAATTTACTATTCCAACTCCAGGGAGTGCAACAGTAGGGAAAGTGTTGGATAGCGGAGGGGTAAAAATTACTATTCCCACTCCAGCAAGTGCAACAGTAGGGAAAGTGTTGGATAGCGGAAGGTAATAATTTACTATTCCCACTCCAGCAAGTGCAACAGTAAGGAAAGTGTTGGATAGCGGAGGGGAATAATTTACTATTCCCACTCCAGGGAGTGCAACAGTAAGGAAAGTGTTGGATAGCGGAGGGGAATAATTTACTATTCCCACTCCAGGGAGTGCAACAGTAGGGAAAGTGTTGGATTGCAGAGGGGTAAAAATTGCTATGCCCACTCCAGCAAGTGCAACAGTAGGGAAAGAGTTGGATAGCAGAGGGGAATAATTTACTATTCCCACTCCAACAAGTGCAACAGTAGGGAAAGTGTTGGATAGCGGACGGGAATAATTGACTATTCCCACTGCAGCAAATTAATTCGCATTAATTAACAAACTATTAATTAATTAAAAATAATTTACCTCACACCATATTCCTCTATAAAGGTCACCACCAATGTCGTAAAACATGACACAATTAACATAATTAATTAACAATTAATTACTCAATTAATAACAATTAACAAGCAATTTATAAACAATTATTAATAAATTAATTCACACAATTAACACTATAAGACAACATTAAATATTTTATAAAAAATATTAAACATTTATTAAAATTAAATTACTTCCCACCCTACTTCCCTATCAACCCACAACCCACTTCTAAAAAAATGACAAAATTAACACAATTAACAATAAATTAATAAAAATTAATAACCAATTAATAACTAATTAATAATAAATTATTTACCACAATTAAGATTATAAAATATTAAATACATAAATATTGATTAATAAAACATATTAATTAATTAATTATAATTAAATTACTCCCCACCCTATTTCCCTATGAACCCACAACACGCCCAAAACAATATAACACAATTAACATAATTATCAATTAATTAATTAATAATAGTTAATAACCAATTAATAATTAATTAATAAAAACTTATTTATAAATACTAATAAATAACAATTATTAATTACCTTAATATAATCAAATTACTTCCCACCCTACTCCCATATAAACCCACAACCCGCTCCCAAAAAAATAACACAATTAACATAGTTATCAATTAATTAATTAATAGAACTTAATAAGCAATTAATAATTAATTAATTTAATAATTATTTATAAATACTAATAGATAACAATTATTTATTACCTTATTATAATTAAATTACTCCCCACCCTATTCCCCTATAATCCCACAACCCGCTAGGGAACTAAAACGCAAAATTTATTTCAAATAAAATTAATATTCAATTTATTATATTTAAATTACTTCCCACCCTATTCCCCTATAAACCCACAACTCGCTACGAAACTAAAAGGCAAAATTTAAATAACCTAAAAAAAAATCACACATACATGAAAAAAAAAGCAATACTTATACAAAAAAATTAAATCAAATACTTTTATAATACATACTAAAATACATCACACTAATATAAAAATCGATATTATAAACAACGATATTTTTACTAACAATATTACTGACTTCGATATTTAAAAAAACAATATTTCTTACCTTACTGTCGATATTCTGGACCACGATATTCTTGCAGTCGATATTCTTCCATTACGATATTTGCAACTCGATATTATTGTAGGTCGAAATTTGCAACTCGATATTCTGTCTGTGCACCGGAATAATGATGCTAGCACACCTCACCAAAAATGTGAATCCTCTTTAAAAATAGCCTGCAGAAGGCTATTTGGCCCAGGGGCACCATCACAGCGGCCCTTACAGAGGATTTTATGAACTAATGATGGAGTGTATGTGAGATGATTTTCTACTGGACCTTGGTATCTTCTACCCTGATTTATAGACTGTTGATTATTTAGGATATACGCAGCTCTAGTCTGAGACGTTATGGAACAAATTGCAGTAAGATAGATCACCCACGTAGGCTCTGAAATATTTGAATTATTTATATTTCTGCATTTGAAATTCGGATTGTTAATGATTTATCAGAATTGCAGAGAATTACTTTGCTTTGCTCTGAAAATTATTTTCTTCGAACTCTTCAGTTGCTCCCAAAGTAAAGAGTTTTCCGGCTGAGCTTTCAAGCACCTTTCAAGTGTCTTTTGCTCTTTTTGAGAGCAGTACACTGTTTCGAAAGACGAATTGACACTGTGACCCTATAATGTGGACCGGTAAACTGACGTAAAGTTGGCATGATAGCACCCTAGTAATTTCTTTCCAAAGTGGTCCCAAGCATCTATTGGGTGGCTTTTTGTTCCTAAACTATCGATCATTATCTCCTTCGTCGCTGATGCAAGGTCTGTTGACCATTGCAGCTGCTTTAAGTTTGTGAATTCAATAACACCAACTTCCACTGGGGCCCGAATGTGAGTGGCTGGTTCTATTCCTATTGCCAGGAGCAGAAACGAATGGTTGCTAGCTGTACTGTACTCAATTGTGAATTGTTCTTTCAAGGGAAACAAAGGCAAGGAGACAATTGTATAGTCGATGATCGATCGTGACTTAGGACTGTGATACGTATAACTTGGGGAGATATCCTCTGAAAATCTGCCAGTCAAAACCCTAGTTCTTAGGAATTCTAGAGAGGTGACTATTTGCTCTCCGTAACGGTCACAGCATTTAACCTTCAAACTAGTCTGGGGTGGGACGTTCCAATATGAGTTATCAATATTAAGAATTTCATCTTCCTCTGTTGTATAAATGAGATTAGTATTGAAATCACCCATCATTATTATGTCCCAAGTAGGCTGAAGTTGCCTGCAGCTGGTGATAGTTGTCAGTAGTTTTTCTATCGTGGCCATTATCCTGGAGGCATTAGGATGTATGTAAATATTGAATAGTAAGATGGGTGCTCTATCTTCCAATGGCCAGTGATAGAGTTTAATGATTTGGAAACCGGGGTCCACATGCAGTAAATCTTCTGTGGCAATTTTCAATCGGAGTGATATATAGACTGCCAAGCCCCCACTAGGTCTACTATATCGTCTGGACTTGATAGCCTTAGATTGATAGGACATGAAGACTTCCATGGGAAGATCAAACTGTGACCAGGTTTTCTGGATGGCTATTACAACTACATCTGCCCATGACTTTGGGGGAGAGCCATGTTGTAGCAGCGTTTTTGAACCTGCAATGCTCCAGAAAATAATCGGAGGACCTCCGGTTCAGGGGATGGCGTGGTAGCACTTATGGTTCATGTGGGATGTGGTGCATTTAGGATTAAAGGAAGCCAGTCCCATCAAAGCTCAGCAGAATTTAAACAAGATGCATTAGATTTTTGATCTTCTGTATGATCACTACTGTAACTTCTTGCACCCCTCAATATCGATTTAACCAGTTTGACTGGCAAGGGAGATAAGCGCTTTTGTTCCAACAATGAGAGAGGATACCTAATGGGATGGGGCACAAGCCCCTAACTTGCAAAACCCAAGGCAAAGGTGAGAATTAAGTCCACTGATTTGTTTGTTTTCTATGTAATAAGACGGAATTCTGATGAATGACTATTGTTGAATGGCAGAAATTCAACTGCAATTAATTCTGTGGAGGTTAAGTCTTTAAGCTCGGGAATCTCTCCAAATAATCATGAAATATTGCTTTGATTGAGGATATCATAATGACCTTGAGTAACATATTCGGGTTGAAATAGTAGCTTGGGCTGCCTACCGTTGGGACCTGCAGAAGAGAAGATTTTAAAAGACATGTTTTAGGTTACTTTCCTTGTCCAACAGCAACAAAGCACTAGGGTACATCTAGTTGTAATTCTGCAGTTTTTTCTCTTGAGATCAAGGTTGGGGCATCTAGATTCCCATCAGAAGGGACGGATTTTGAGGAAGTTGAAACAACACCTGTTGAGGTTAAATGGTACGTGCTTGACCTTTGATACCAATTGAGAGGCGATTATGGTAAGGGGCATCTGTCTTCAATTTATTATGTTCCAGTATCATTATGTATCAGGGATTGTTGCACTGGGCCCGCTACTGAGATGGTAGAATAACTAAAACTAGGGGTGGGTGGAGCTCGCGGAGTTGCACTACGCTGAATTCCACGGAGTTACTTAAAAACTCAGTGGAATTCCGCAGAGTTCCGCTCTGCCCTCAAGATGAAGAAAGCTAACAGGCACAGACTGTTGGAGAGGGCTCAGAGGAACAGGGAGGAATAGAGGAGCACCAAGGCTATTGAGGAGAACTGAAGCTGTGTGGGGGGGGCTGGTTCTGAGGAGCACGGAGGCTGCAGGGAGGGGTGGGCTGGTAAAAGGATCAGTGAGGCTGCAGGGTAGGGTGTCAGATGATCACAGTAACTGAAAGGCTCATCGAAGCGCTAAGGTGGGTGGAAGATGGCAAATGTAGACAGAGGAATCTGACAGAAATATTGAGGGTGCAGGTGCGATAAGAAGCTTAAGGACAACTGATCAGAAGCAACGGTTGCCCAGACTTCTTACCATGTGTCTGCCTCTGAAGTCGGTAAAGCAACCACCAAAATTAGTTCGAGGGACTTCACAACAAATCTCCTGTTTACAGTACCTGCTCCTGGCTAGTATCATCACAGCGGATGCTATAGCCAATGGTTAGGGCAGTGAATTATCAACGGTGGAACGTCACTGCTACAACGGCAAAACACGTCTTTTTTTTGGAAAGCGTACCCACTCTTTATCATAGAAACAAAAGAAAGACAACTACAGAAGCCGTTATCCCACACACACAATGTTGATGTGTCATGGTAAAGGGGAGAATAAGATGAAACTTAATAAACCTGCAAGCGTCTTAGTTTCCATCAGCTGTTACATAAAGTTGCAACTCAGACGTGTACGTTATTCAGGTGGTTAGGCATAAGGGTGAAATACTAGACTGAAGGTTTAATTTAAATAAATGAAAGCAGCCAGAGCTGCAAGTAGGTTATTTGCAGGGGCGGGCTAGCAGTGGTGAACTCCTCTACGCTACACAGGAGGCAGAGTTTGGCAAAACTCTGCAACCTCCACTGGCGGAGCGGAGTTCACCACCCACCCCTAACTAAAACCACTATCCTGGGTTGATGAATGTGCATGAAAGGGCCCAAACTGATTATCTAAGTGGCCCTTCCTTTTAATCCTGTGATTATGGTCCGCTTCCATGAGTGTGTTGGTCTGGACCCAAGTGTTAGATGAAAACTGATCCACCTGTTGGACTCAGTCGACGGTGGTAGTATGGTTATTTGCTCACTGAACGGTCTCCTGCATTTGTGTTTGTACTTTGACATCATTATTTTGCTGTGGCATAGTTGCAGAAGCCACAGTTGTTGTGATAGTTGATATACCTGTAGCATCCAAGAGACTATGAGATGTGTGGGCAGCAGTGCTATCCGTATCTGTTCTACTAGGCTTGTTAAATATTGGGTATATCTTGTATGTAGGCTATTTCCTTAGGCTGTGCGTTTTTATGTCTTGCCTTCTTTACATGTTTGCTTTGCCTCTTAGTGAGTTTTAAGGAAGAAGACCTTTTAATAGTCATGGTAGGAGCATTGCTTGACTTATTGACCCTTGAAGTAATCCGTCTGAATTTTCTTGATTGATTTGGTGGTCCTGTTGCGGCTCCACTAGAACTAATGGCACCTGCTGTATATATTGAGAACTACCATTCTGGCTCTTAATAATTGATTAGTTTTTAGTGATTGCCCTATTTATTGTTAGAATATTCAACAGAATTTCCGAAAGTGAGGACAATTCATCAATTATTGGGCCGCATGTACATTTAGGGGCCGATTACGATCTCGCTAGGAAACCCCTCCGTACGACTCAGATCCAGTGGGCTTTCCTAGCAAATTGCGCTCCGCGAGTCCGAGCGACTGATTCCGATGCACCCGTATGATGACGGTCTCGGTTCACTCAGACTCCCATTGAACTCTATGGGAGCCTGTATACCAAACGCGTCCACAGGCTCCCATTGCAAAAAGGGGTGGGTGGGGAAAAGCGTACACACTGTGGCGGGCACCCCATGGTGCCCGCCACACTGTGTATGCATGGAAAGGGGGAACCATGCGTACCCCCACAGGACCGATTCAGAGGGCCCCGGGTGAAGGGGGGCCTGCTACATGCCCCCGAAGTTCGAATTCCACAGCCGTTTCGTCTCGCTGAGACCGAGTCGAAACAGCTGTCCGAATAGTGCATCGTACTTGCTCGTTCGGAAGCCGGCTCAATTGCGCGGCACGATTCGGCTGCGAACGAGTCGGACTGACAAGATTGGGTTCAGAAACGATTTGTTCGACGCGGATGAGATCTTCGCATCTTACTTGGTCGTTCAGAACGAGGGAAGATTCGGTCGGAAATATAGGCTTCGAATTGGATTTGCTCATTCCGGAACCCATCTGGAGGCCTTCCTAACAAGATCGTAATCGGCCCCTTAGTTGGAGATGGTGTATATACAACTTCAACCCTTGTATTTAATGAAGTTAGTGCTTCTAGTTTTTGATTGATGCTTGAAATATGCATACCCATTAAGTTCATTATATCAATTTGTGCATCTAATTTATCCAATTGAAAATTCAAGACTTCAATAGATGATTGGAGAGTCATTAAAAGACTTTTCCACCAATGCAATGTAAGTTTTGATTTCTCTGCCTAATACTGTGGCGGTCTTGTGCACATATGTGATGGGTGACCTAAGGAGAGATGAAGCGTTTTGCATGGACTTGCTTTCCTGCAGGTCTGAAAGGACCCTTTCACTTAAACTTTGACTTGGAAAGGGAGTTGAAGAAATCTCTGGCCCAGCCGTATTGGTGTTTATGCCAGAGATGTTGTTTGCCATTAGTGAAGGTACCCTCGTTTCCACTCTGTTGCATGATTTCAGCTTTGATAGCATCATACCAGAAGAGTTAAGGCTCCCTAAACCTGAAGGGAGTACTTGAGCCTGGGTCCCCTCTTGACTTATAGTTTTAACTTTCAGGACCTGAATCAAATCTGCGTTGCCAGAGAGTGAAAGCGACCATGACCATGATCCTTCCAAATAGAGGTAATCATGGTCATTTTGATGGCAAGTGGGTCATGGGGCTTGTTACATACAAAGACTGGGGCTGGGCAGTGTAGTGCCTCTTCACCCGAAGCAGAGTGAAATCTATGAACCTGAGCAATTACTTGCACAGGATTACTAGTAGACTTGCAGTCGGGAGTTAGCACTGCTATAGTAGGCAGCCCAACAGGGGCCTATTCCTGCAGCGTTGACTGTTGCAGCGAGCTTGCTTGATATTCCATCCTTTACCCAGATTGAATGAGTGGGCTAATTAAGTGAATGTCAGTTCCATTGTCTGACTTGAATGGAATGATGGGACAAGGCAGGCCTGGCATGACATCCGGAGTTGCATATATTACTGCCATAGGATCTTTCAGAAATGTAAATCTTTGAAGTTGGTTAGAGTTCCCAGAAAGCGATGCTGTAACGTTTGAGGAAGATACTGCCACCAGACTACCATTTGCATTTTTACGTTTTTAATTAGGTGTATTTGAGGCCTTTGGCAGTGCACGCTTCCGTGATTTGTTCACCGAGGTGGCAGGATTTTCCTGACCTCATTTTCAATACATCTCAGGAAAGTTAAATAAACTGAAATAGAGTTGTGATAAACAGCAAGAACTTTCCTTGGGAAGGGTTCCTGTTTTAACCAAGTGAAGGAGATTAGGCCGATGTCCTGTTGGAGGGATTAGGGGGGCAACCGCTGCCTTCTCACCAGTGGTAATGCACAATTCCACAACTTTAATCGCTTTTGAACAGGAGAGGCTGGGAGGGCACGAGCACGGCTGTCATGTGTGCTCTGCAACACAAACTCCTTTAATTCCTTTTAAAGCAAATTCTTCCTAGGACAGGCCGGATCTGTTTATACACTGTGTGATTTGCTGATATTTACTCCATACATTGGGTGTGAGTGCTAAAAAGGTGGGGAGCACACCTGGCTGCAAGCTGCACCTGGACCTAGCCGGGCCGTTTCTGCAGAATCGGGGCTCAACCTACTTGTACAGCGACCTAACACCTGCTGCAACCCTTAGTGATAAGCCACACGCCAACTTAGGGGAGCTGGAGAAATACAGGGGAGGAGTGTGATGTACAGTGCCTCAGGCCATGTAGTGAATATAGCACTAGATTCTTGAGCAACTGAGGCAAGTTACGGAAGGCGGGAACAAGTTCTTTGTGCTGATATACTGATAATGCTACAGAAACAGACCAAGTCTTGAGATTGCTGATGCGGTTGGTAATGCCGCAAAGCAACTGCCCACCTGCCGCGTCACCAGATCCCTGAAACATTGGAGCACCAAGACACTCACCGGCGAACACGGTCACCGCCGCTGCTTGTCTCTAAATTGATCCTGGACTCTAGACCAACCTGGCCGCCAAAATGCTGTGGGGCCGGGCCGTCCAGTGGCCCAGACATGCTGCTGAGTTAGGACACTGTGCTACCATGCCAAGTTGCTCTCCAAAGCCAGATCCACCCAGGAATGGCGCTCTCCCTCCGCCGACCTCCTCCGTCCTCCGACCTCCAACCTCTGCACAACAAGAACGCAAAGACACATTGTGTTGAGACTCCCGTAAAGCAGAGATCAGGATGGAGGTGAAACTTACTGGAAGAGCCAGGTCATCAGATTTTTGCGGAATTCAAGTATGGAAAGGAGGCTCTAATATGGTGTGACAGGTCGTCCGCTTATTAGGAGTGACGCATGTGAATACCCGACCTCCTAATCTCCTTTTGTGTATGCATAGAACGTGTGCTTGTGAGAATCCAGCTGAGCAGAGGTGCCAGGAGGGTTAATGGAACTCCATGCGGCTGTTCAGGTAGACTAGGCATGTGTTGTGTAATGGTTTTTATTTATGAGTGAGGAGCTTGAGTTGTGCGTGCTTATGTAGTGGGAGCCAGTGGATTTCCCTCAGCTGTGATGTGATGTGCGACTGGTGTGGGAAGTTAAATATCGGTCTGGCTGCAACATTCTGAAAGGTCTGATGCCTTTTTGTGAGTTGATTGCCTATTCCTGCATAGAGGGCATTCCCGTAGTCCAGTCTGCTGGTGAGGAGGGCTAGGGTAATGGTTTTCCTGATTTTGTTGGGTAGCTACTTGAATATCTTTTTCAGCATCCTCAAGGTGTGGAAGCAGGGTGTGGACTGTGTTGAGTTGTGTGGACATGTCCAACCTGTTGTCAATAATGATTCTGAGGTTTCTTGCTTGTGTGCTGGGGGTGAGAGTGGGTCCGAGATCGGTAGGCCACAGGGGCTGCATATTTTCTTTAATTGTGCCATGGGGCACCTTTCAAAAGGTGCACCCTGCGCAAACAAGGAAAGTGCACCATATTAGTATGAATGTGCTGTCCACATGGCAGCCATGGACTCGTGCTGCCCTGGGGGCAGCGCAGTCAAGTGAAATACAGAGCAGCTGTTAAAAGCTGCTCCATGTTTTACTGTGGAGGTGGCAAACTGGAGGATATCTGAGAGGTCTATGGAGGGCTGCCTTTAGGAGGCGCACTAAAAGTGCGCCTCCTAACGGCATGTTTGCCTTTGCGCCCACATTGGTAATATTCAAAACACAACATGAACACCTGGCTCCGTGCTAACCTACACTCCTACTATTTATGGAGTAACGGGCAGACTATTCTTTTATCTGTCCAAGTAAAATTTTTATTAAATAGTCTTTAAATTGATTCAAAACAATTTTTTCAAAAGACTGAAAAAGAAACACATATTTCTCAAACGTTGTGTTTTTTCACAGATGATGCAAGTATTGTGTTATTTATATGTGAAGGTTTCTGTGTCAATTTGAGAAATATGTGTTTCTTTTTCAGTCTTTTGAAAACATTGTTTTGAATCAATTTAAAGACTATTTAATAAAAATTTTACTTGGACATATAAAAGAATAGTCTGCCCGTTACTCCATAAATAGTAGGAGTGTAGGTTAGCACGGAGCCAGGTGTTCATGTTGTGTTTTGAATTTTGAATAGCCCTACCTGGCCCCGGTCCTTTGGGCTTAACCCCTATTGTTGTTACACATTGGTAATATGGCATGGGTGCAGAGGTAAAGTGATTCTCTCATTTGCATGGGGCCATGCCCCTAGGTAAATGAGGGAACTCCCTCTCATGATAGTGTTGGCACAACATGTTTTCCAGCGCTATCTGTATTACAGAAGGAGACATACAAGTGTCTGCAGTCCCTTCTGTAATACCATTGTGCCTTAGGAGTGCTCAAAACGGGCGCACATGCCTGTCGCACCTCCAAGGCACAATGTATAATACAGGCCCTGGCGGAGCCCCATGATTAGGCATCTTAATTATAGTAGTAAATGTTAACCTCTCCGCCCCCATATGCACTTTTTACAAAGTTTGTTAGACTGACATTAGAATAGTAAATCTGTCCCTAGCTAATCTTTGCTGATTTCATAATGTTTATTAGACTGGAGTAAAATTAGTATATCAGTCCCTTTTCCCCGTGTATGGATTTTTCTCAATTTTTGTTAGATTGGACTTAGAAGACTATATCGGATTTCGACTCCCAGACTATGGGGCCGATTCCGATCTCGGTCGGAGGCGCACCCAATACCATTCGGTCGGGAAAAAAGCCATGCGAAAGCCTGTTTCCCGACCGAACCGTACGCGGGTCCGGCCGAGCGAGTACGATGCGAGTCGCCGACCGACTCGTCCGGGCGACCCGACAACTCCGACCGACTCGCTCGGACTCGAACCGCTCCGACCGACTCGGTCGGACCCGGTCGCACCGCGCAATGGAGACGTTTTCCGGCCGGGTAAGTACGATGCGCACCTCGACCGCTCCGACCGACTCGCGCCGTCCGACTCGAACTCGCTGTCGGAGCCGTACTTTGGGGGTCCGTGTCGGACCCCTGTCACGCGTACCCGTGCGAGGCGCACACAGGGGGGACCCATGGGTCCCCCTACCTGTGCATGTACGCCGCGAGCGCTCCGCGGCGTACTCGCTGTAGGGGCGCCCTTGTCCGCCTCGCACCCATTGAGGCAATGGGAGCCCGCGTACGCGTTGTACGACCGGCTCCCATTGAGTTCAATGGGAGTCCGACCGACTCGTGTCCGATAACATACGGACGCATCGTACTCGTTCGGTCGGACTGCACGGGTCCGATTCGGTCGGAAATCTCTCCGGGTCCGGCTCGGTCGGAGAGATTTCCGGCCCGAATCGGAATCGACCCCTATATGTATTCTACCTAACATTTTAGGATTGTAGTTACAGTGATGTTTTTGGAATGTTCATTATGTTTTTTAATGTTCTTAAATTAGTGCTAGTTTTCCTATTTACTTCTTTTTTTAGTAATATATTTTGAGGGTATTTTATGTAAACATTATCATTCTTTTTAATTATGTATCAATCTTAAAAAAAATTAATATCATTTTATATATGTTTCAACATCTAATGCACATATTTTTAGCTCTTTAATTGTTTTAATGTATATAGAATATATTTATAATTGTTTAAAATATTATTAATTGCATACGTTTATATTGTGTTACATTATTTGCAAATATTAGTGTGTTTATTTAACAGTGCATTCATTAGTATAATAAATATACTTGAAAATACTTTTAATATTTGTTTTTTATATTATTTGTAAGATATTTGAACATTCCATGTATTTGTATGAATTGCATTTTTATCAAATGTATTTTATAAATACATACATGTTTTTAAAGTTATGCATTTAAAAAAAATTAGTTACAAGTTTGAAAAATTAACCCTACTTTTTAGGTCGAGCCTCGAGTAGCGCGCAAGCGCTGCTTAGAGGCGAAGACTTTTAGTAAGCGAGTTTGAAAAGCAGTCCCAAAAACGCTCGTGCGTCGTGGCTGGCCTTTTTGGGATGGGTACGCGCGGCAAACATGTGTTTCCAATTATCGTGCCCAGACGCGGGCGCGATAATTGGAAACACATGTCTGCCGCGCGTACCCATCCAAAGGCCAGCCACGACGCACGAGCGTTTGGTCAGCTCTGCAGGCTGCCGCGCTCGCTCGCCCCCGCTCCTTTGTTGTTCAAGTGGTTCCTGGCCCCTTCAATGTGTGCGGTCTATTCCACTCCTGCAGCACCCTTCCCTTCGCGGCCGCGGCGCCTCCTCCTCCGGCACACGGGCCACAGAACCGATGCGGCAGGAGCTCACCCTCGGCCTTCTTGAACTCGCGTCGATTCCCGGATCACCGGCAGCATTGCCTCTCTTACGTTTTGGTTCCCCGCTTGTTCTAATCTGTGGACATGACACACAAAGCTGCGAAGGCTGGAAAAGGGAAACGTGCTGCTGCGTCATGGATTTCCTGCTTGACTGCTCCATAAACTGTACTTCACCCTGTGCTGTTGGCGCAGCAGGTCAGGGCCTGATTAAAAAAAATGTTCAGAGCACATCCATGCCATGTTTGCTGCTGCCGGCAGGCTCTGAGTGAGATACAGCTATGTATGTAGAAATATTAAAATAAATAAGCAGACATGCATTGTTTTTATTTCTTCGCTAAAAGTATCCTGAAAACAGGAGCATGCAGGACACAAAGTCAAAAAATGCATCCAATATCAGCAGTCCTAACGGCGGCACGTTTCTCTAATTGTTATCTGGTGGCCGGGCTCGTGTTCAGGAATGTCCCCGGATGTATCACACACGTATCCTCCCTCTCAGACTCTCACAGCCTCATTCACCTCTACATGACAAAGACAGTCAGTGTCTATGCTTCCTCCAGTAGTTTGCACTGCGTGAGCCCTTGAACATCTTTAGACGGTCAGCGGGGGCTTTGCTAAGAAAAACGAGTTTGCTTCACGTTGTTACAATCAGTGTTGCTGCATGGCTGCAAACTAGTATAAACAAGCATTGGCATAGCCAATAGGTCTCGCCTTTGGGACCTTATAAGTGTTTAGCCATGCAACACTTGATGTTGTTGCACCAAGGATATTGTGCTGGATAACTTCAGCACAATATCCTTGGTGCAACAACATCAACTGTTGCATGGCTAAACTACTTATAAGGTACAAGGTTTAGCTATGCAACAGCTGATGTTGTACCAAGGATATTGTGCTGCAAAACTAAATACTTATAAGGTCCCAAAAGCGAGACCTATTGGCTATGCCAATGCTTGTTCAAAGTTACAATTCTGTTAATTATCTTTAAATATATTTGCTTAACTATGTAACGTAATGTAATATTTTGGTACATGATATTTTTGTAGTCAAGATTCTGGTACCCTACATTATGTGTATATAAAGTTGATATTTTGGACCTTAATATTTTTCTGCAATATTTTTGTATTGAATATTTTGATGGTTGACATTCAGCCATGCAACCAGAAGGAGAGCTCAGCATCAGCCTCTGTTATCACACATTCATAAACCAGCACTTCTGCCAAAATCATTGGGATTTTATTATACATTATTTTCACTCAAGGTAGGACTCGTGGTTCAACATTAATTATATAGATTAACAGGGTGTGTATTTCAGCTTGGCAGGTTCATATTAATATGAGGGCTGGTTCCAATAAATTGAGGTCAAAATTCAGGGACCTGCAAACATTCTCATAATCAATATGCAAGGGGTCCGGGATTTGTTCCTAATGCGATTGTTCTACTCTGGAACCCTCTTGATGAAAGCTATACAGGAGACCCGGTGAAAACTTCTTTCAGGTTTCTTTTCTGGTCAGTCTCCATCAGCCAACTCAACTGTCTCAATAAAGGGCTTTCACTCATTCAAGGCCCAAAATCCTGTGATGACATTACATACAGTCACTCTGCAGCTTTTGGCAGGCCGTACAATATTTCCCTGAGTGAAAGTACACACAGCACAAAGCAGAAAATACCCAAACTGAAAACATGCATCAAAACATTCAATGCTCCTCCATACAGAGAGCTGTCTGTTACCTGCTAAAAGACTATTGGCCAGATGTACAAAGAATGGATTAGGTAAAAGTAGTTGCAAATTGTGCCCGTCTTTTGCCAAATCCATTCTGTTTTTGTGAATCGACCTATGTACTAATAGGTCAGTTCACAAAATTCTGATTCATAGTGTGTCGCACTTCAACCTACCTCATGAATATTAATGAAGTTGGTTGCAAATTGCGATCCACTATGAATCGCAGACATCACAAGGATGGTAACCTGCTGAGGTCAGCAGACCATCATGTTTGTGATTTTTTAAAATACATATTTTTATTAAATGCAATTTGTTTTCCTTAAAGGAAAATGGGATGCCTTTTAAAAAAAGAAAAGTGGAAGGAACATTTTTTAAGAGTAGGCAGTGGTCCGTGAAACCACTGCTTTCTCTTAAAAAATGATTTTATCAACATTGACAGATGTGAAAGGGTCTCTTGTGAACCCCCTAGCCATTTGTGAATGCCTTACCAAGTCTTTTGAGAGGGTGATAAAATATTAATGCTTTGCGACTGGATTTCGGTTAAAAAATATTACTATATCCCTCACTGAATACATATATGGAAGTGACGCTTTAAACATGCCCTTTCCAAATAGTGACTCAGTACTTGGTTGCAAAAACAAACTGCATTTCGGTAATATGTTACCAAATCACAGTTTGTATTTCATGCATACAAAACAGCCTTCTTGCAGTCGCAAATAGCCGATACTGTGAATCAGACCTTTTGTGAAGGCAAAAATGCTTTGTGCATTTAGCCTTATATTCCTTCTAACACTATACATCAGAAAAAATGAATACCTATGTCTTATGACTTGTTAAGTACTCCAAGTAGACCTCTGGTAATGTCTATTATAGGTTTATTTCCATTTAAAAAAAACTGCATCACAATACTTTTTTTGATATTAGTCAGGTACATCGTAATAAAAAATAATAATAAAATAAGCAGAGACCCTATTCACCCTCTAAACAATAACATCTTGGGTGAGAGAATGAAAAATGATGAATCACATTTGTATATTTAAACGTCCCAAAATCCATCAACTATGGATGTTAATAAGTCCTTCTCTAATAGCCATTTTTTGTTTTCCACAATAACGACTACAAATCCATAATTTCAGCCTGTTAAGTTTTAGCCTTTGTCAGTATATAATTAATTCTCTTTCCGCTATCTTTTTTTGTTTTTTTAGTTTAAAGAAGTTTATCCGAGTAAGAAAGGTACAACAAGATAATACAATGAATCAAATCTTTAGCAATGCAATTAAGGGGAGGAAAAAGGGAGAGAAATAAAAGAAGGGCACAAGAAGGCAAATCTATTATTGATGGTCCAAAGTAATAACCTGGTATTTGCAAAGCGCAAACTAATCACCCCTAAGGGTCTCAAGGCGCTGGGGCCGTCGGGGAGATTAAATGAGCTATTACCCAGAGTCACATGATGCTGAGCTGATCTACCGCCGGCACTGGGGATCGAACCGTGAGCTTCGCGCTCCGGAGTCAGCCTCCCTGGCTCCGGAGCTTTAGAGAAAACTTTGAGCATTTCAGCAATTGAAGTTGTTATATGCATAGATAATAGGAAATCAAGGAGGTTAACAAACTTCTTGTGTGAGGGGCTCATCTTGAAAAGAGGACCTGGCTTGTTGATCTAAAAAAATGGTAACTGGAGACCATAAGATAGAACGTGTAAAAACAAGTGCTAGAGGATGAACATATGCCAAATCAAGTCTATGATTGTAGCAAACAGAGTACCATTAGGACTGAAAAGATAATTTGGTAAAGTCCTTCCAGTTCGTTGTTATTTACACATCATCTTTAATGATACAATTCGATGCATCTTCAGTAGAGTTTTCCTATCTGTGCACAAGATCACCAGACTATTTGGAATCTAATTTATTGCCACTCTCTATAGTTATAGGCCAACAATTGCCTTCTGTTTTTCATCCATCCTTATTTTAGTCAGTGGTATTACCGGAATCTTATTTATAAATATCATCACTATTCAATACTTCCATACTGGTACTCCCAGTCCCATCTTCTTTTTCACCCCCATTTGTTGTCATTGTTTTGACCATCGATCCTCCTAATGGACGATATAGCCTTGAAGTTCTAAATTACAAGTCTCATCAATATTTATTATTTCTCAAGGGGATGACTCCATCTTCTCATATCTCACGTTCGTTTCCAAAATGTCGGCAATTCCTCCCGTTATGATAATTTGCGCTATGAATAGTGGAGTTTTTCTCTATGTGTCAAAGAAACGCGGGAACATTCCGCAAATAATTCTTATTTTAAAGAGGTATTCTTCCTCACGGAGGAGCGAGGAGCATTTCCAACCTTCTGTCTCGCGCCTTCACCACTACGCAAGGAGTTTTGACTTCCTGATATATTTATATATGGGAATGCTTTGGTAAAAGTTCGAGTTTGTACCTTAAAATTTGACTAAAATAAAATATTTCCATCTAGGGAATAAATTCAGGGTTTGGCCTAAATACCTCTACTGTCTTTCATTAAACATTTATTCAGCGACTTCTATGGAAAGCCTCTCTAATGTGGTGGGTGATGCGCTCCATTTAGAAGGCAGACATGTGGTGCTGAGCTTAATGCAAAATCACAACATCATTACTGCCGAATGCAAGCAGGGCCAGGAGCCTGTGAATGGGTGACCTTCAGTATTGCTTAGCCAGAATTTCAATTAGTTTAATAAATATTTCTCGTCGAAAAGGGTGATAACTTTTTCTAAACACACGTGGAAGGATTAATTAAACGCCTAGGGGAGTTTTATCTGCCAAGGCAACACCTGTGAAATATATTCGCGAATTAAGTGCATATCTTCTCTTAGCAGTTCTGAATTTGGCTTTTGTTGTGAAGAAATACAAGTAGCTCCCATCCTATTTTCGTTTAGGTCTGAGGTGTGTTTTTACATTGTCCTAAAATATTTACAGGGCATAACCGAGAACACTGTGTTATTCCTGAATGTCGCCCTTACAGTCTCTGCATCAGTAATTATGCATTAGCGTTTGCTAAAGCCTGTGTTCAGCAGGCGCTGCTCAATAAATTAACAGCAGGCGCTGAACAGTCCGAGAATTTCAATTCGGAGTGCACGTGAAACCCATTCTTTGCCGACCTTTGTATCGAACTATGGGGCCTATTAGGATGACGGGCGGACTTTCGTCCGCCCGCCACCCTAGCGGTGCTGGGACCAGCCGCCAGTGGTGCGGCGGTCCCGCACAGGCGATTAGGATGCCACCGCCACCGTGGCATCCTCCATTCCCAGCATTGTGGCGGGCGGTGCACACAGCACCGCCCGCCACAATGCTGGGAACGCACTGTGTGCATTGGCATGCACAAGGTGGCAGGCACCGCGCGGTGCCTGCCACCTTGTGCATGCCAATGTTGAGAGTACCATGGGTACCCCCAGAGTGCAGCCCCCACCCCCAGGGGGCCCGCAACGGGTCCCCAAAGGCATTCTCCGCATGCCTTTCCATGGCGGAGTCTCCGCCATGGAAAGGCATGTGACCGCCATCATTCTAATATGGATGGCGGTGCCTGCAAGGCACCGCCACCATATTGCAGGCCTTTTCCGCCCGGTAGGCAATCGGGCGGATTGCCTACCGGCGGTAAACCGGCAGACGGTCTTTCCGTCCGCTTGGGTCCCCACCGCCATCGTAATATGGCGGGGGGGGAAATGTTAGGCGGGCGGTCAGAAATGGCGGGCAGATCGCCACCGCCATACGGGCGGCGGCGATCCGCCTGACATCATAATGAGCCCCCTATATGCGTGAAACTTGATTCTGTAACTGCGCATGTTCAACGCAGACTCCTCGAGATACGCGCTGAAAAAAATGAGCGAGACCCGCAGGGCTTTCCGCGAGGAGCAAGGATGGGGAGCCTAGTAAACTGCACACCTCCTCTTTCGCACGAATAAAGCGTCCTCAGGTGAAGTGCGGCCCGTCCACCACAAAGCCACCGGACAATGTATGTTTATTATGGCAGACGTTCAGAAGTACTTTCTTCTGTTTGGACTATCAGGGTAAGCCTGGTGATCCTGAACAAAAACAAGCACTGGCAAAGCCAATATGTCTCAGCAATGCCCAAGCTATTGGCCTTGCCAAAGTTAATGTCTTTTAGCCATGTTGTCTAGCACCACGGCTGAGTCACTGAGAGCCCAGAATCATTCTCTTCACCCCCCATGTTGAGTTTATTGTCCGGCCCCTCCGAACCTAAAAAGCGCAATGACGTGACCTGCGCTGACCACATCATAACTCTTTTTTCAGTGACTTTCAGCCATGCCATGCTGAACAGCAGATGTGCTACTAGACAACAAAGGTAAAAGACATTCACATTGACAATTAGCTTGGCATTGCTGAGATCTATTGGGTTTGCCAATGCTTGTTCGGTGTTGACAGGGTCTTGCTGAACAAATGTGGAAGTGATAGTGAAAAAATGTTTAGGAGCTTTGAAATGAAGCAAGGATGTGGTGTAATGGCCAGAGCTACCATCAGTGGAACTTGGGAACCAGGTTCGAATCTCTGGGTCGGCGGAACAGTTTGTGGTTCTGGGCAAATCACGTATTCTTTCCCCTGAGTACGACAATGAATTGTGTAATGTAACTGATGAGCACTTAATCACTCCAATACCATTGGCTGGTGTTAGCACTATGGCAAGAAGGAGGACAAAACAAGTGCTCTAATACCATCCGATCCTGCAAAAAAAATAAAAGCAACAGCGACGAGGAAGGTAGTGGGGGGAAGGGTAAAGCAGGAAAGCAGGAGCGGATGGGGAGATGGGCAGGCAACGATGGGAGAGGGCAGAAGGAAGCAATAATGAAGGGGTAAAAAAATACCTTAATTGAAGCAGAATCAGCGACAAAAATGAATGTGTCATTATGGAATGTAACTGCTGACCCCTTAAAGTGCTCCAATACCATCAGCTCGTGTTCGCGCTATGGCTAGACTGAGGACAGAGCGAGTTCTCCAATACCATTGGATCATGCAAAAAATAAAATAAACAAGTGCTGTTTGTGTTTTAAAAACCTTTTAACACATGCATTTGTTTATGTACACGAGCATTCATTTTAGTCAGTGCTTCTCTACTTCCGAGGAGAGTACCGGTACTCATGAAAAGGTAGGCTCATTGGCTGTGCTGGTGAGCAGGAGCGGAACGTGTCTCTGGCAGCCAAGGTGCCGCTTCTGCAGCCCCGATCTGAGCCCCAGCTGAGCTATTCAGCAGGGCTCATTTGAATAATGTCCGGGTGCTCACCATCACGCTGTGTTTGACAGAGCAAGGTCCATTCAGGCCCTGTGCTGTCAATCACATTCACACTGTGGTCTGCATTTGTGCAAACACAGGAATCATGGCAGTGGCAATCAGGCTATGGCCAGTCCGGCCCTGGTGGCAATTAAGAAAGCCATGGTAGGTGAAGAGAAAACATGGCTTTTATCATACCTGAGTCTTTTGTGTGTCTTCTATGTTTGTGTGTTTGCCTGCATTTGTATGCCTGTTTTTGTAAGAAAAAAGTGAGAGAGAGAGAGAGAATCAAGACACTCTCAGGAGGTATTTTAAAGAAAATGGGTGGCACTTTGTTTGTACATGTCTGCTCGGCGACAAAGATTCATAAATAACGTAAAAGGGAGGGTTGATGGGTGGGTGAGTGAGTGAGTGGATGGATGAGTGAGCAAGGGTGGATGTATAGATGGATGGATGGATGAATAGATGGATGGATGAGTGAAAGCATGCATGGGTGAAAGAGGGTGGATGATTGGATAAAAGGGAGGATGATGGGTGGATAAGTGAAAGATTGGATGGATGAATGAAAGGTAGGGATGATGGATGAGTGAAAGGATGGATTGAGTGAAAGGGTGGATGGAATGAAAGGGTGGATGAAATAAGAGTGAAAGGGTTGATGGATGGATGAGCGAAAGGATTGATGGATGAGGGAAAGGGTGGATAAAGAGATGTATGAGTGAAAGGATGAATGGATAGGTTTGGAGATGGATGGATAGGTTTGGATATGAAGGGTGTATAGACGGAATGGTGAAAAACTGAATGATGGATGAAAGACTGAATAGACGATAGAATGTAAAGGTTAAATGGTGGACATCAGCAGGTAAATGGTAGGATAAAAGGATGAATGGATAGATCGATGGAAGAGACAAGAGATTTCTTCTGGGGAGGGTCATGATTGTTTGCTTCATTTGCTTGGTGCAATAAGAGTTTTGGTTCGAAGTGGGGGTATTTTCAGTGTCTTCCTACTTTCGTGCTCAAAAATATATAGTATTGTGCCAAACAGCAATTAACACTATGACATTAAGAAGGTGCAACTATTGCAAAAAAAAGGAAATGTTAACCTATTATCGCATTTCTCTTTCATTTTGTGTAATGAGTTAAGATGCTTTGTTTATATAAACACATTTCTCATGTGTTCTGGTATGTGCTGCAACTAATATTGATGTCGTTAAGTATCATCATGTCTTGCCCTTAGCCCCGCCCCTCACTACACCTCTAGCTAATTTTAATGAGTACCTGCACTTATTTTTTCCCATTTAAAGCACTGATTTTAGTGATATGCATGTATGTGTACAAGGGAGATGGCCTGGAAACACAAGTACTCCTATGGAGTGCTTGACAAGCAAAGACAAAATAGCTGCACAAACTGGGAGCAGTGTAAAGAGACATGTACTTGGTCCATGCGCTATGGGAGGGCTAAACACAAGAAGAGGGCATGATGCCCGCATGCCATGATGAATGGCATCAAAGAAAATGAGAGCGACGCTAAAGTTAACCAATGGTAGGAGACGGGCGGCCTGTAAGCCCACAGACAGAACACAACATGTCTCTTCGAGACTGTGCATGCGCTGTCTAGCCGAGCACTGCATGCGCTGTCTAGCAGAGACCCAAATTGAATAGATTTCGCACAGGCAAAACCTACAGGTTTTGTCAATGCTTGTTGTGTTTAGAAACGAGGAAATTAAGTAATTTATCCATAATCACAAAACTGAGGCTGAGGCTAGTGAGATGGTATGGTGATCTTTCGTGAGAGGATGTGGCATAAGGTCCAGAGCTGCCAACTATGAAACTGGTAAACTGGGTTCGAGGTTTGGTGTTGGTTTAACATCATTGATTTTGGGCAAATCACTTAATCTCGACTTGCCTATAAAAAGGAATGTGTCCTTGTGTAAAGTAACTGGTGCTAATGTAAAGTGCTCCAATACTTTCGGGTGGTGATGGCGCTATATAAAACTGCACAAGAAAAAGTAACTTGTGCTAATGTAAAGCGCTTCAATACCTTCGGTGGTTTTGGTGCTACATAAAACTGCACAAAACAAATTTGAAAAACAGAGTCAGTGGAGGAGGGGAACTGTGCAACAGAGTTCAGCAGGGGCAAACAGCGATGGGTGGAAAGTGGACCGGCAACCAACAGGAAATGCGGGCAGCCACAGGGAGATTAAGTGACTTGCCCATAATCATGAAATGTGGAACGGAGGCTGAGGCTAGAGAGATGATGTGGCGTCCTCTTGGGAGAGAATGTGGCATAAAGACCAGAGCTGCTGACTATGCAGCTGGGAAATCGGGTTTGAGTTTTACTGTCAGCTTAACATCCTTGACTCAGGGCAAATCACTTAATTTCCTGTGCCTACAAAAATGAATGTGTCCTTGTGAAAAGTAACTGTTGCTAATGTAAAGCGTTCAAATACCTTCAGGTAGTGTTTGGTGCTACATAAAACTGCACACAAAAAAAAGTGAAAAGCAGAGTCGGGGACTAGAGGATCTGGAGGAAGAGGGGATCTGTACAACAGGAGTTCAGTGTGGGCAAGCTGTGATGGGTGGGAGGTTGACGGGCAACTATCAGCAAATGTGGGCTGCCATGGGGAGATTAAGTGATTTGCCTAAGTTTATGATGTCCTTGTGAAAAGTAATTGGTGTCAATGTCAAATGCTCCAATAGCTTCAGGTGGTGTTGGCCCTATATAAAACTGCACAAAAAAGTAACTGGAGCTAATGTAAAGCACTCCAATACCTTCGAGTGGTGTTGGCGCAACATAAACTGCACAAAGAAATGTGAAAAGCAGTCGGGGGAGGAGGGATCCGTGCAACGTAGATCAGCGGGACAAGCAGCAATGGGTGGGCTGTGGACGGGCAACAAACAGCAAATGCAGGCTGCCACAGGGAGATTAAGTGATTTGGCAGTAATCACAAAATGTGGAACTGAGGCCCAGGCTAGGGAGATGATGTGGTGTCCTCCTGGGAGAGGTTGTGGCATAAGGGCCACAGCTGCCAACTATGATGCTGGGAAACTGGGTTTGAATTTTTGCGTCGGCTTAACATCCTTGGTTCTGGGCAAATCACTTAATCTCCCTGTGCCTACAAAAATGAATATGTTCTTGTGCAAAGGAACTGGGGCTAATGTAAAGTGCTCCAATACCTTCAGGTGGTGTTGCCGCTATAAAAAAAACTGCACAAAAAAAGTAACTGGTGCTAATGTAAAGTGCTCCACTATCTCTGGAGATGTGGGGGCTATATAAAAATGCACAAAAATCCAGAAAGAATCACAGTGTTAGGCTGGTTTACAGTAGTGAACATGAGGAAATGCATCGCATCAGCAACCACATTAAAAGTACTACTTTTGCCATGGACACATAGGGGCAGGCAGACCTTGATGACATCAAGACTCAGCCTGGCTCCTTCGAAGAGAATTCAAGTTAAGCAACAAAGGCGCACTGAAACACTTCACTGGTGAATACGGAAAAAGTAAGAAAGTGTCCCGATGGGAGAATTTTGAAGAAATACAGTCCCACCCTATGAATGAGAAACAAAAAGGTGAGACACAAACAGTTCAATCATTTTGCACAGGAGAAACGTGGCTATGCAATTATAGCAGAATACACAAGTACTTTAGAAGCTCTGATATGCCCTGTTGTAACTCATATCTGATTCCCTTGAGGTCTGATTTTCCAGCTATAAACATCATTGCCGAATGACCACATGTGGTGTAAACATGCACACACACATGTAGGGGCCGATTCCGATTCGGGCCGGAAATCTCTCCGACCGAGCCGGACTCAGAGAGATTTCCGACCGAATCGGACTCTGGCAGCCCGACCGAACGAGTACGATGCGCACGTATGCCATCGGACTCGAGTCGGTCGGACTCCCATTGAAGTCAATGGGAGCCGGTCGTACTAGCGCGTACGCGGGCTCCCATTGACTGAATGGGTGCGAGGCGGTCAAGGCGCCCCCTACAGCGGGTACGCGGCGAGCGACTCGCGCCGTACACGCACAGGTAGGGGGACCCATGGGTCCCCCCTGTGTGCGACTCGCGCAGCTACGCGTACAGGGGGGTCCGACACGGACCCCCAAAGTACGTCTCCGACTGCTCTTTGGAGCCGGAGTGCGCGGCTCGGTCGGACTGCTCGCGGCGCGCATCGTACTTACCCGGCCGGGGAACGTCTCCATTGCGCGGTGCGAGTCGAGTCCGAGCGAGTCGGTCGGTGCGGTTCGACCCGGGAACGAGGCGGTCGGAGCAGTCGGGACGCCCGGACGAGTCGGTCGGCGAATTCGCATCGTACTCGCTCGCCCGGACGCGCGTACAAATCGGTCGGGAAATAGGGCTCCGAATCGGATCCGGTTAAGCCGAATCCGATTCGGAGCCCTACCGGCCGAGATCGGAATCGGCCCCGTAGTATCCACACATCTGGAAAATAAACAGAGACTAAACTTGTGCCAAGTAATTGCAGCCATGCACACATGCTTCAAGCAGCATGTCAGCTATACACTAACAGGACATTAAAAGGCAGAACACCATCACGCACTAGAACGAAACAGACTACAATGGGGGTTTAAAGCAGTGACTGGGTCAGGTAGGGAGTGATTTGTGAATGGGGCAAGTACTGGAAGGTGCGAGGGAGTAAGCAGAGATGGGAGGGAGGAGGTGGGGGAAAGGGAAAACAGCAACAAAGGGAAAAGCAGTGACAGGGCAGGGGGTGATTTGTGGATGGGGCATGAAGGTGGATAGGTGGAGACAGAGCTGGTAAAAGCACGAGCACTGTGTAGAGTTCTGAAAAAGAACAAAAAAAGTATGTCCTGAAATGGTCGTAAAGATCGAAGCAGTGGATGTTTACAAGTACTTGGTCCATGCCCTGGGGGAGGGCTAAACACAAGAAGAGGCATGACCATGCATGTCTGGGACAAATGGTGACAAAGAATATCAGACAGATGATGGAGTGAGCAAATGGGAAGTCTGTGGGCGGGCTGTAGCCCACAGATTAAACACATGTGTCTTTGAGACAGCACATGCGCTGTCTAGTCGAGACCTAAAAACAGTGAAATGACCATCATGCCCTAGCAAAAAAAAAACAGCAACTCAGGCCTGTTTTTTTTTTGATTTCCAATAAAAAAACTTCCACTTTGGGATTTTAAAAAACAAAAATCTTTCCTGTTAGGCACATTAAATATATTGTGCTTCAGCAAAGCTTCACTTAGGCAGCTCCCCTCAAGGACCAAATATCCCCACCTACCGGGCTAGGATTCCTAAGGATGGTGGGTGGTCTTTTGCCAGGGAAGTGGCAACAATAGCCTCTGCCTACCTGGTGCGCCAACCTCTAAATTACTATCTTCCCCTAAAAAATGTATGTAAAACTAAATATCCTACAGTTTTCTTTCAGTGCACTTGTCCTGTCCAGGATCCCAAACAGGTGGACCATGATTTTACCTACCCAGAGTGCAATAAGGACCGAAGTCTATGATAGACCAAATGAAATAATTATTTTTTCTATTCTGCCCAACGGACAACATTAGAATTCCCAAACCTCTCCTTTGGGTCACTTTGGCCACATAACATACCATATTCTTCTTCATTATGACTCTTGCAGAAACAGAAGCTTTGAAAAAGATCCAGTCACACTAGCCAATTGAGGGGAAGCACATATTGGCAGAGCAAGTCTTTACACAAGATAACTTGAATCATTCGGAAGTAAATGTCTGCTATTATCGACATAAATGTAATCAGGAAAATTCATATGTAAATTTGAATGCATTATAATGTCATTTTGGTACCATGTACACTTTATTAATAGAAAAATCTCAAACCTTATGGGGCAGTGGTCCCAACCCATCTTTTCTGAGGGTGAGTATTACAGTCTTAATTTTATATTCTGACCCTACAAGGCAATTACCTGTGTTCCTTTGTCACTGCATTCCTTCCTGATACACATATAAATGAAATAAGACTAGTTCACTCCTAACCAGTCTCAATATATGCAGATTTCGAGTGTCCTCAGAAGTATAAAAAGCCCAAAAGCAGTGCCCAATTGATCATATCTTGCACCGGGCAGTCCCTTGGGAGGCAAGGCATAATCAAGGCTGGCTTATGAAGTGTTTCACATGCAGCTGTTGCAGGTGCAGCAGGGGTCACTGGCTGCATTCACAGAAGAACTGGATGATAAAGCAGTGGGTGGACTAAGCACAGGAAAGCATGGCCTTGCTCAAATGCAAGAGCCTCCTCTGGTCCTATGCCCCACCTCCCCCCCAACCTGTGCCAGCAGCAAACATATTTAAGTGCAGGCTTCCTTGGAGCCTCAGCACTGGACATCTGCGGGAGTCTGCTTCAGCTCTGACACTTGCGTGGCAGTGAGGGCTGAGGTTGGGCAGTAACCCTGGATCAGCACCCACACACCCCAGACATGCAACACCATGTTAAAAAGGATATGCAAACACATCATTTTACTTTTGAAACTGGTTCGGTCACTGTCGAAGTCAAAGAGTTGCATCTTATTTCAAATGTTAGGACGAATTAACTCACAACATTTCACATGTACATGCACTGCTTATAAAAAGTGGAACCATAGCATTTACTAGCACTGGATCAACAAAATTCTCTTTTCTCCCTGTGACTCACTTAAGCTGACCCCAAGGGCAGCCTGACTGGATCAGAACACCAGTGCTGCACCCACCTTTGATTTACCTTGCAATCAGGTGAGAGGCAGGACAATGCACCATGGTTGGCAGCTGAGTTGGACTCCAAGTGCCAGTGAATTTATTTTTTTATGCTTAGATGGTATCAGTTAATTGGCATGCATCTTTTACTCTAACCACAGACGTGCGTTCTCAGAGATCAATGACCACCCAAAACCAAAAAGAATTGCAATTACCTGCAAATAAAGATCATTAGTGCGTGTTGGAAATGACCATATTTCGAGTGGTATTACCCCAGATTTTTGCCTTCACTACCCTATATTTGATCAACTCGTTTTTGTTGGTCATAAGGACTCTGCACACTTTACTATTGCCAGCCAGTGGCAAAGTGCCTGCGCTATTCCTATCAAACATGGTAAAATTGGAACACATAAAACCTGCACATTTAATTTAACTATATGCCCCTAGTAAATGGTACTACGTGTACCCAGGGTCTGCAAATGAAATGCTACAAGTAGGCTGCAGCACCCATGGTGCCACCCACGGTGCCACCCACTAACGTAGCACTGTAAAACATGTCTCATGCCTGCCATTGGAGCCTATAGTACTGTTTTAAAAGTGATATTTCAACCTGGCAAAATAGTTCCTTTGCCAGGCTTAAACCTTCAGTTTTAATACTTGTAAGTTATCCCTAAGATAGGCCCTAAAGCCTCATATTTCAGGATGCGTGTTATCTAAAAAGAAAGACATGTATATTTAAAGTTTTACATGCCCTGGCAGTTCCCTGTAGCAATGCAAGCTCACCAGTAGAATAACACCAGGTTACCTGAATACATTTAATAAGTGATTACTTCAGTTTGGGTACAGCTACAAAAATACTTCTTCCACTCATTTGAATTGGAATTGAAAGTCATCTTTAATAGTAAAGTTGGATTTTAAATTACAATTTTGAAACTACCACTTTTAGAAAGTTGGCATTTTTCTCTCCAAACAAAATGTGCCTTTCTGCCAGTGTCCAACGTGAGGGCTGCACCCTGCCCCTTCCTGACTTCAGATGATGCCTTCCCTGTCAGTGGCAAATGCAGCCCACACCTGGTCCTGCCTGCCTGCCACATCCCTAGACAGATTGGAGCCAAACACAGGGGTAGAAGAAGAACTGACCAGAACCAGTTTTAGAGTAAGACATATGGGGTCCCCACACATAGGCTGGCGCTGGGAATAAACATTCAAACAAACAGTGGGAAACCCAATCTACCCTTGAAGGCTTGGGAATTACAAGAAATAAAAGGTAACTGTGCCTGCAAGGGATTATGTTTATGATACTCAGTTAAGCTATTTATGCAAATTACTCTGTGGTTGAGTCCCAAATGGTAACTAACCTTAGAAAAATCAGAAACATCAATTCGCTCATTTACATCTAACTTAATATAACGAGAACAATTTGAGAACACAGGTGTAGATTTCTCAATTTATGTGCATTTAATGAAAGTGAACAAAGCGGGGGTACAGATTATAATAACAAAAACACAATGACAGAGGTGAACACACCATATATAGACATTGTGACCTTCAAGTCATTTGTGATGACATTTATTTCAAAAATCATATAGGCAGAAAAGAATCTAACAAAACAGAGAACAATTCCAGCCAAATTAAATCATTTAAAGAAAATAGATGAGCATGTCGACGTTTCGGTCTTGTTGGCGTGAGTCCGTTAGACCATCTTCAGGACGATAAAAGGAGAATTACATTTGACCCAAAAGTCTGGTCAGGCGTATATCATGAACCAGAAATTTCACTATATATATATAAAAGATTCCAGGCTTTCCAACACCGGAACGATAACTTGTTCAATATGCTTGGTGAATAACCAAGCTAGCTATTAAATATAAGCAGTCACAAGGGATTTGCTTATATGAACGCCAGATTCAATCGAACGGGATGGACGGGGCACCGCTCCTCTGAATAACCGCTGCCTTCACTAGCGGCATGTACATTGTGTTTTTGTTATTATAATCTGTACCCCCGTTTTGTTCACTTTCATTAAATGCACATAAATTAAGAAATCTACACTCGTGTTCTCAAATTGTTCTCGTTATATTAAGTTAGATGTAAATGAGCGAATTGATGTTTCTGATTTTCTAAGGTTAGTTACCATTTGGGACTCAACCACAGAGTAATTTTCATAAATAGCTTGACTGAGTATCATAAACAAAATCCCTTGCAGGCACAGTTACCTTTTATTTCTGGGAATAAACATGGCAACACCAGATCCTATGATAAGAACACTCCTGGTCCTGAGCAGACTCAGAAGAAGGAGTGCCCTGCTGTCATAAGACTGAAGGAAGACTGGACCTGCTTGCCTTGAACCCAGGACCCCAGCAGTGACTCCAAGAGTCAAATGGATGACCTTTTTGAGCTACAGGGAAACAACATGCTTCCAGGGGCATTCCCTACTACCACCCAGCTGACCAGTATACCAACTAGACCCGCCTGAACCCTGCTGCTGGCCTCCACGGGATTGGGTCCTAACTCCCAAGAGGTGCCCCCCAGGACCTGGATCCTTGGCTGGTGTTACAGTGTAGACCTCCAACCTCAAAACTGCAAGAACTGGACTCCAAGTGACAAACCAGAGACTTTGCACACTTCGAGTCTAAAAGAACCAATCGCGGTCTCCTCATGAATGGAGTTCACTGAGGCCAAAGCATAAGCTACATCCGACTACCGACGAACCCTGCCTGGATCCAGACCCTAGACCTCGCCACCTGGAGCTCTTCATCTTGACAATGATCACTCTGAGTTTCCCGCCAACGTGAAGATCCGATCATCCACTAGCTCTTCCCACCGGCCCTGCAGTACCCTGCAAACACAAAGATCCGACTGACGCCTGGGACTTCAGGAACCCACCATCAATGAGCCCCTCTCTGGATCCAGCCTGCAGCCCAACTTCCGAGACCACATCGGTGAGAGCTTCTTGTGTGAAACTGTAATTAGAACGTAAACTTTCCACTGAGGCAAGCCTAGTCCTAGCATCTGATCCAGGCCCCATTGAGGTCAGCCTTATCTTTAGACCTTGACCCGGTCCAGCACAGCCAGATTACTGCGATTGGCGCTTTCTGCTTTTTGGAGCTATTTCTATTGAAACCTTTAAAAATTCGCATCGCAGGTTCTATTTATTAGATTTTTTTCGTTTTGGTGTGAAATGTATTTATTATAATTTACTCTCTTTTCTAAATTAGTTTAGGATTTTTCTATTGCTGTGTTCTCACATTAATACTGTTTGAGTACTGCATAAATACCTAACACCTTGCATTAGGTTAAGCCTGAATACTTTAGGCCAAACTACCGGAGGGTTAAGCACAGGTTTTATTTAGTCACTTTTGTGGTCCACCCTGACAAGGACTGTATTTATGACTTGAGTGGGTCTCTTACCCTTCTCAGTTACTTACCCAATTTCTTACAGTGCTTGTTGTAGTTGCCTTGGTTTAATGTATACTCTTTCTCAACAAAACACACACACATACACCTCCTTTCCAATCGAGGCACCAGCAATGTTTAAAAGATCCTTAAAGTGTATAGCTGTTCTGTCTTCTAGCACCAGGGAACTTTCATTGCGATTTAGTCTAGAAAAGTCCCAGGTCTGGGAAACTGTGTTAGATCTGAAACACTACATGTAGTCTGTAAGGCAGGTATATTAGCATTATTATTATAATTTGTGACAGTCTTCTATTATTAAGGATATGGTGATTTGTTCCATGTAATATTCGTCAAATTGAATATCCGAGAGTGGGTTGTCTAGGTGTCTTATGATATTTGAAATCCTTCTTTCTATGGTTGCTACCAATGTCTACTGAGAGGATTGTGTTGCCTATTGCTGTAGAGAATAGAAGATAGTTATCAGCATTGTGGTGAAAGGGATAACTAAAGTAAATTGAAGAGGCGAGATAACTAAAAGATTAGGTAATTAAATATCTCTCAATAATGATAGTTGTAGTATTTTTCGATGACCGAACCAGAGTTCTTGGCACTTTGGTTCACAAATATTTTGAAGTTTTAATGCATACATTGCAGACTATCTTGAGGCCATCAAACCAGTCAATAATGAAACGTATTTGCTTTCAAAAGTTATATGATATGGATATATTAACATTATTGGTAGACCTGGTATCATTGCTAGGTTGGGTTAGACTAATGTTTGGCTGGAACCTCATAAATATATTTTTAGGTAGCTAAGAGGGGCCTCCCTACAAGAGACTGAAATCTCTCTAGGTATGGTTGTCTGCTACGTGCTGATTTACACTGTGGTGAATTTACATGGAAATCCTTGTGAAATGTGCATGAGATTGAAGGAAGATTTATTTACAGATTTGGGAGTTCTTATTATGAAAATTTCAATTGCATGGAAAAACCTAAATCGGTTTTGTGAAAGAAAGCCTGAAAGGTGTCATATTCATCTGGGATGAGGAGATCCAAATTACGTTGTGAGATTGTGCCTATGTGCTCTATTTGCAGGTTATACGATGACTCATTTTTATAAAGGAAGGAGGTAGAACAAAGGTAAAATTAGCATTACTGCAGGTATGCATACATTTCAATGCAAATTGGGTAGTTGTTGATAGAAATATTGATATAACCTGATCTTAAGGTTTATAAAGATGTGCATTGTTGTGGAAATTGTTAAATTAGAAAATTTGATGATAAGTGGAGTAAGGCTGACTGCTTGAAAAGGGATTTATAGTGTTCAGTGGTAACTTACATTTTAACTGCATGCATACATTTGGTTCTTGCACGGTTGTGTCACACATTGTTTCTGTTAGGATTGGAGTGTCTAGATTTTCAGCAGTATTTAAATCAATATTTCAAGACGTTGTATGTGGACCCGGTAGGAGTGGGTAGGTCAAGGAAAACGCGGAATTCGCAGAAAACCTTCACATATAAGCAATGCCTTACGCGTGACCTACCGGGTACTCTTGAAGCCTGGTTAGTCTACAGAAATGGGTAGTTCCAGGTCAAACAGGTACACTATAAGATAGACAGTTGGTTGATTTGATTCCATGTCACTACTTTTTAAGTGTAGATAGTTTCACTATTTTGGTCCTGAAGAATCGCAGTTAGAGTTTACTTCAAGCGAGAAACATGTTGACCTTCTATTATCAATAGGTACGCTCAACCCCAAGACATTTTACTTAGGAGAGCACCTCATTGGTTGTTTTTACCTAGGGTAGGAGACCCGAGAATAAAGTTTGGCTGTTCTGGTACTCCCAGCCCTATTTTAAATCACTTTCCAAAAACTCTCACATCTACACACTTCTGGCCCCACACCCCCACTTCACCATACGGCTTTTGGATAAAGATCTCCGATAAAGTGCCCCTATTATAGGGAGCCCGTTGAGTATTGCACCGCCGACTCGACGAGGAGCAGCCCAGATGATGAAGCATGACACCCGAAAGGGTGTGTGAGGGCATTAAAATCCAAGATATGGATTTCCAACTTTGAACCACTCCGGGTCAAGTTGGTTATTGTTCCCCTGACTTTGACTTTGTATCACTAAGGAACAGCATAATCACCGTGTTCATCGTTGTATGTGGGAAATCATGAAGGCTCAAGGACAGAATGCTGATTTTTCCCATTAGTCTTTGGTAATTGTATTGTTGTGTCTTGTGTTGGCATTACAGGAACAAAACTGATCAATCAGTTCCTGAATTAGCTGCCAGCTTTAAAGATTGGCATTAGGTTATTCTAGACCATGTGTGGACTATACATCTATATAAAACTAAACAACATAAAATCACTTTCCACTGATGTCAGTATTTCTTTCAGGGTATTGGGAGGCTGCCAGTGATACGCTTGAAGAATGACCACCTACCCCTTACTGCAGTTCTTACGCTTCATCTGCTTATGCCACAAGGAATATTGTATGTTAATTTAGCAAAGGCCTAATTCATAGCATTGTAGTATTTATAAAAAGTTTTTGAAGAAAATGTTTATAAAAGTTTTTAATCCCTGCCTAAAGCCTGGACAGTATTCAGTCAGGTTCTGCCAGGCTGCCCCTCCTGCAGTGGCAGTAATTATGTTTATCCACCCCAGAGAAAACGTGTGAATAGCTCTCAGAATAGTGCAAACTGTCTTTGGGGGCAATTGGTCTGCTATTTTAATGGTCTTGCATACACACATATTATGCGCCCAAGCCTGGTGGGATCCGTGGAGCTACTCATAGGTGGTTTAGCTAATGTTAGATGCAAAATTTAAAAATGTAAAAAAGGTTTACTTTGACAAGAGAATGCTGAAGATTTTGGCTTGCAGCAGTTCAAAACTGTAATAGCAATCCTGAAACCATGCTTTTAAAGTCACTTGAGTGGGTTGTATACTGGTACACGCTAGCCCATGTGTGACATCTGGCTTTTAAGTCACTGGTGCAACTTCCTTACCAGGTCGCAGTGGCCTTACCACCACACAGTGTCCTTACCCAAAGTTAGATAAGCTAAGTGGAATTAGACAATTATTTACCATGTTTAACAACAAGAGAACATGCACTGGTCAGTCCCAGAGTGCCCTGAGTAAATTCAGTCCCATAAAAGAAGGAAACTCTAGGGAAAATATACGAAACGGAAAAGTTTCCAACACTCTACAACTTAAAGGTTTCAGGTGCATCATAGAGGTTGTAATGCATTGACCTGACTGCATGGGTAGTCTCTATTCTACAGGAGTGAAACTGAAGGCCAAATCAGTGATTCTCCATTTGGTAATTTTGCTACCCTTGTACAGTACACCTGGTAATTGGGGACTCAGTGAAATGATTTTTATTGCAATTTGAGGCTGTGCTGTGCGATTGTATATTCCTTTGAGATGAAATGTGGATTTTTGTCCTCTTACCCACTTAATTGTACAACTAGTGCCTGTCCTGTCTGGCATATTTATACTTGTAATGCGGTTCTTGAGGACATAACAATTAAGCTGTTTCGAGAAATGCAGCTAATAATAGTCAAAATCTGCCAGTAAATATAGTCTCAGAAAAGCAGAAAAATCTGTAGAACCTACAAGACTAAGGCAGCTTTAACCATAACCTCCAAGTAAGGGGATGGCTCATGTGCATCCTGGGAGTTGTAATGCATTGACTTGAATATGACATAAATAAGACAATTGTGTTGCCTGTAGGCCCTGCTATGAGCCTATCAGGGGCACGTGGGAAAGACGCAGATCAAACAGGAATTGAGTTTCGTCTTTATACTAATGTGACCCTTTTGTTTTGTACTAAGGTGACTCAATTAAGTGGTCTTTGGTGAATTTGATGTTTTGATTTAGTGTCTGATTATTGTGCTGACTGTTAGTTTTTGGCCAAGTTTTATATAGTTATATACATTGACTAATTAAATAAGCATGATTAGACTTATTTACGAAGAGCATAATGGTCCAGTGATCACCCTAGTTAGGGAGAAAGGGCTGGTGTTGAGGATGCTCAGATCATTTAGCCAGCTTTATACTTGCTGTGGTGTTCCTATGTTTGAACTGCCATTCCACATTTGTCACATTTTGTAGAAGGAAATACTTTTAAAAAAAGTCACAGATCGTCAGGACGAGGTTTACCTTAATCTAGAAGAGGCCTTAGATTTAGCCTTTGAGGAGATGTGCTTGTTGTATGTACCAAGTGTTTCAATTAGGTACATCATCAATCAGGATTTGTAGAGCGCAGCTACTTCCCTGGTGAGGGTCTTGAGGCTCTGTGGGATCATGCTTCCTGTTCTCCTATTGGTTAAACATCCAGGTCTTGAGTTCCTTACTGAACAGCTGGAGCGATGGCGAGGCTTTGAGGTGCAGGGGAGGTTTTTCCAGGCCTTCGCCGCCAGTTGGGAGAAAGAGCAGCCCCCACAGTTGGTCCGGGGGATGCATCGGGTGGCTAGTAGGGAGAGGGATCCGGAACGGAGTTTTCTGGTAGGTTAGTGGAAATTCACTTGTTTGTTGAGGTACGCAGGTCCTTCGTTGTGTAGTGCCTTGTATGCGTGGGTGAGCAGCTTGAACTGGCCTCCCTTTGTGACTGGTAGCCAGTAGAGTTTCCTGAGGTGAGGGGTGATGTGCGTCTGTCTGGGGAGGCAGAGGAGGCGTCTAGCTGCTGTGTTCTTGATAGTCTAGAGTTTCGTCATGAGTTGGGTGGTTATTCCTATGTAGAGGGAGTTGCCGTAGTCGAGTCTGCTGGTGATGAGAGCTTGTGTGACAGTTTGCCTGCTGTTGGGTGGGAGCCATCTGAAGACCTTCCTGAGCATTTGGAGGGTGAGGAAGCAAGCGGAGGAGACGGCGCTAACCTGCTTCTTCATGGATAGCTGGCTGTCAAGGATCATGCTGAGATTGTGGGCATGTTCGGTGGGTTTGGGAGTTGGGCTGAGCTCGGGGGCCACCATTCGTTGTTCCAGAGGGTGTCCTTGCCTTTCCAGAGGATTAGAACTGCTGTTTTGTAGCTGTTGAGTTTGAGACAAACGGCAACATCTTTTATGCATTTTTAGAACTTGTTTTTGATGGTCGTTGGGTCGTTTGTCAGGGAGGGGATGAGTTGGGTGTCTTCGGCGTAGGGGAGGATGTTGAGTTCGTGACTCTTGATGAAGTTGGCCAGGGGTATCATGTATACATTGAAGAGGGATGGGCTTAGGAATTAGCCTTGAGGTACACCGCATGTGGTGTTCTAAGCGATTGAGGAGTAAGGAGGGAAGATTATCATTATCATGCTTGCTGCATTTGTCATTGCTCTGTGATTTACCACAATTATCATTTTACTATAAATCAAAACAGTGAGTAACAAAGGCAAACAGTATTTGAGTCTTTCATTTCACCTGATTTATATGATAATATGAGCACTTATCTGAAAAGGAACACAAAGAATTTTGAGATGGTTCTTTTTATCAAATTTTGTTTATTTAATGTTATGTTAATAATCAGGTGTACGTTCACATGCTAGAATTTGTGTACATTTAGAGAACTGAAGGTGGAAGAAATCATGAAATTTGCTAATCCATGTTTCCAATGACTTGTACCATCTGTAACAACTTAAGCAATACCCTCTCCCTTCCCCGGAACAATTCAGTACTGTTATGCATGCCTTCCCTGCGGTCAGTTCATATGCTAGTCAAATAATTGTTTGTTATGCTTGCTGTATGATGTGTCCATGTGCTTCGAGGTTTTACATTTCTCCATTGGCCAATTGGTCCCTTGGAGGATTGAGGACATTTCTATTCTAGATACCCGGTCTGTGGCGCATTTTAGTAAACATTTAATGCCCTCAGTCTCTGATGGGGGGTTGAAGCACTGTTATTTTAATTTTAAGAAGTGATGTAAAACGTGGGGTCATTGTTTGGTATCCATTTGGTTTACTAAAACATGCCATAATCTAATAAACCAATGGGATATTTTAGATTCTTATTTTTATAGTCCATTGCTATTGATTGCATAGCTGCCCCAACAGAGATATTAATTCCCATTGATGGAATGGAATTCCTTCCATGTTATCTGTTCTTAAGATCAATATGGTCACAGATGGGTCCTGTTTAGGGGATCCCTCCATTGTATCTTTATGTGACTTTCTACCTGTTATACCAGTTAGCCTTAGGGTGGTCTGCCCCCAAGCGTTTTGCCTGATTGCCTCCAATTTTGCTGATTTGTTTTTGTTGGTTTTAGGAATCTTGGCACTTTAATACTGCTAACCAGTAAGTACATTTGCTTTCTCCCTAAACATGGTTTGATTGACTCATCCACAATTGGTTATATTCAATGTACTTGTAAGCCCCTAGTCTAGTGCACTGTATGTGCCCCTGACCTGTACGTTCTATGCTAATAGCCTGTGTGTGCATTTTACACTGCAATGTCGACTTGGCATTTAAAACCCCTTGCCAAGCCTTAAACTCCCCTTTTATTACATATAAGTCATACCTAAGGAAAGGCCTAGTTAGCCCATATGGCAGGGTGTTATGTAATTAAAAGGTACAACATGTACTTTTAAGTTTTACATCTCCTGGTAGGGGAAAACTCCCAAATTTGTTTTTCACTACTGTGAGGCCTATCACTCCCACAGGTTAACATGGGGTATTCCTTGTTACATCTAATAAGTGTAATTCCCAATTGGAATGAGGTAGAGCTTTCATGTGTACTACTGTGATATTAAATTCTCTTTAATGGTAAAGTCATATTTATCATTACATTTTTGAAAATGCAACTTTTAGAAAGATGGTATTTTTCTGCTTCTAGCCCTGTGTGCCTGCTGCCTGTCTCCAATACACATCTGGGGTGGGTGCAGCTGGGCCTTGTGCATTCCCTGTAGACAGCCACACACAAAGGGAGCTTAGGGGTGACTGATGGGCCATCCACATTCTAATGAGCGATCCTTTGCAGGATGGGAGGGAGGAGCTGGGCACAGCCTCACACTTACACCTGAATAGGCTGTGTCCTGTCCCCATACAAAGGACTGCTTAACCCCCTATAGTGAGTCTGGAGCCAGGGCAGGAAGAGAAGTCTCCCCCACTTCAAAGGCACCACTGTGTGTAAAAACTGAACTTCTAAACCTACCAACTCAGCACACTTCTGGAACTGTGGATTCTCTGCCAGGAAGGACTGCTTTGATGCTGAAGGAATGCTACTCTGCTGGACTGCTGCTCTGGAAGAACCACTTTTCTGTTGTGCTGACCTGCCTGCTGCCTGCTCCCCTCGTTGTCTGGGTGAGAAGGACTGGACCTGCACCACTTGAACCCAGAGTGACTCCAAGAGCTTGTCTGCTTGCCTCCTGTTCTGAAGTCACAGGGACAACAACGATTTCCACCAGCCCTGCTACAGCACCTGGACCCTCCCATCTGTGAGCCTTGCCCTGCCAAGTGGTGCCAATCCAGTCCTGGGCCCTTGTAAGTGGGTATAACATGTTGCTTCAGCAGAAATACACACATCGATGCCATTGTGCCGCTCGGAAGCGACGCACCTCCGTTGATGCTTACGACATGAGGCTGCTGCGAGGATCGAACGCATCGCCAACAGTGCCCCACATCGCCTCCATTCCCGATGCATATTTGGCTTTGCGGAGCTCAGAGCCGATGCATCACCTCCATCCCAAGGATCGACGTGGACGCATCGGAGGATCGAGCGCATCGCCAACAGTGCCCCACATCGCCTCCATTCCCGATGCATATTTGGCTTTGCGCGGCTCAGAGCCGATGCATCACCTCCATCCCAAGGATCGACGTGGACGCATCGCCTCCTTTGCTCCTTGCATCCCTTCCTTGACATCGAAGCAACCCCAAACCAAGATACTGTTTTCCGCGGACCAAGGCTGGTCCCTGTATACGACCCGCGCTCCATTGCGGCGAACCTGAACTTTTAGATTTAACCTGGTCTAGGGTGGACAGAGATCCCTGGTTGGCACTTATTTTAAGCACTGCATTTGAAGATATTCTTTACAAATTCATAATATTGGTTCTCCTTATTGGATATTTGTCGTTTAGGTCTTGTTTTGTTGAATAAATTAAGCTCTATTTTTCTAACTAGGTGTGGTATCTTTTTGTGAGCTTTCCTCTGTGTTATTGTTTGAAGTTTTGCACAAATACTTTACACATTGCCTCTTAAGTTAAGCCTGACTGCTCGGTGCCAAGCTACCAGGAGGTGAGCACAGGTTAATTTAGGGTGTGTATCTGACTTACCCTGACTGGGTTTGTGATTCCGGCTTTGACAGGTGCATCCCTCTGCTAACCAGAAACCCAATTTCTAATACTACCTCTTTCAAAAACAGTTGAATATGCTTACAGGTCCACCAGATGTGCAAGAAGGAGCCCTCCTTTTCACTGCACCTCTAGCAACAGTCAGAGGCATTGGGAAACACATTACACAGTGGGGTCATTTGCCATTGGTACATTAGTTTATTTATTCTAGGTTATTCTGTCTACAGGGTGTTTCATTCCTTTACTTATTAATGTCTCTCTCCCATCTCTCTTAGAATCTCCACTTGCGTCTAAGTTCACTTTCCTGCAGGGTTTAATATTTAGAGATAAGGTATTTCGCTCCCATCAGTTTCAGGATACATTTTTGAAATTGAGACGGGTCCCTTTTTGCCGCGTTCACATTGTCTGGGTGTAGGGCCCAATGACTAATCTGGCAGTACTGTATCGTCTCCTCTTCTGTCATCCAAATTTGTTCCCCATAGTCTTGGAAAGGTCTGATATTGTCTTGGTTGAACCTATCAGTCAATAGTCTGCATTCCCTATCTTCTGATCTTTGACATGTTTTTACCACATCACAGGGGTGAACGTTGGGTTACGGTGAAGGGGAATTGTAGTGCAAAGTGAATGTTGTTAGTCTGCCTTTCTCGACCAGGTGGTCCAAAACTTTCAGTGTTACTCTAATTGGGTAGGCGACATAAGTATTTCGGGCGGCAACTACCACTCTCAAGTCACGCCAGATGCCACAATGATGTACCAGCCACTTCTTGTCCATTTTCATCCATTTTTCTCAGATTATCTAGCTGCCCACTCCGTCATTTTTGACAAATGTAGAGCCCTGTAATATTTTTCAAATTTTGGGGATGAGAGGCCTTCCCAGCTCTTTGGGGTTAACAAGAGTCTCTTGTAAACATGCCTTCTTTCCAGTCCACATGAATTACAGGAGCTGGTTTTGCAGTACCTCAATATTCGCAATTTGAAAGGTGCAGGTAATGTTTGAGATATACAGTATGCAAAGAAGTATGTACATTTTTTGTAAATGTATACATCCCAACCTGGGGATTTAAAATGGATCTCAGCATTTCAGATATTCTTGGATTTGTTTTACCAATTTGAGTCAGTTTGAATTTTTCAATCCTACTCTCCTTGAAGTGCACTTCCAAGAATTTGACTGAATGCGATTCTCATCTGATGTGGGCAAAGGCCTGTAATGTGGGAACTTCGCTCTGTGGGATTGTTAGATTTAGGATACCAGATTTATATGTATTGATCTTGAAGCCTGAGACTTTTTCAAATTCAGCCAAAACTTTCAGTGCCTCTGGAATCGGGATTTCGTGGTCAGTTATGGTTAGCAGTATGTCATCCACACATCAATAGAGGTTGTGCTCTTCCCTTGCAAATGAATTCCCCTAATAGCTCCCTGCACTCCTATTTTTATGGGTAGGGACTCCAATACCAAGGCGACTAGGAGAGCTGACAGCGGACTTCTTGCCTAGTTCCCATGTGGATGAAGAAATCTTATGTTTTCCTTTCACTAATCTTGATAACTACCCTTGAAGCCTTTTAACTTTCAAGTATCCAGCAACTCATATTGCCTCCCAGACCTATTTTCTCTAGGACAGCCTTTGGAAATCCCTAGCTCACCTGATTAAATACTCCTACAGCATCCTAAGATGGCAGGATCTCCAGGAGATTTCTTCTCTGGACTCCTCCATGAGATGATTAAGTTAGCCAATCTCCCAGTGTTATGACTTCCCTGTCTATTTTGGAGAAACTGCACCCGGTTCGGATCAATTAGGCAAGGAACAATTTTTTCTAGTCTCTTGACAAAACCATGAATCATTTTAACCAAGGTTCCAGAGTCTGAATATGGTGCACAAGGTCAAGGTTTGTCAGGAATGGTCTTGTTGAAAAACATAGGTCCGGGGTCAATGGAGTGTGGCACAAAGAGCTGACTACTGAGGGAGTAAAATATGTAGCTAGCATTGTGAGAAGTGATTTTGGGGATATTGGCAGGAGGGATAAGTATGGACACAAGTGTATGGACACACAAACTTTCTATGGGCAAACCATAGGTTACATTTATGCAGTGATTACCAGTTGGGCGGAGCAATATCCATAGGTGAGATACAGTTTTACCTGATCACAAGTGGCCTGGTGTTCCCACACGCAATTACGTGGTGTGGAAACTCCATGCTCATCTTCACCAGGTGGAAAATGCACACAATAAAAATGAGTTGAGCGAAGGGCAGAGGTTGTGGGCACAGCTCGACCCCATCTTCTCAAGGAGGGGTGATGTGTGCAATGCTTCCTCCTGTTGGCACTCAGCCTGTCCTCCCCCAAGACTCTCTTCCTACCACCTTAAAGCTCCCCACAACCCATAAAAAAATCATAATTGCATGGTGCAAGGGTGCAGTTGAAAGCCACAATCAGTGATTCCAGACCCAATAATGTTGGAACCACTGCATTGTGCAGCTTGTAATTGGATCCATGATGTTGGGGTTTTTACCGGCATTTGATTGTGTTAATCTGATGTTATTGTCAATTCTTTTGTGATGAAATCTTGGTTTGTTGTCAATCAATCAATCAATCAATCAGGGATTTGTGAAGCGCACTACTCACCTGTGAGGGTCTCAAGGCGCTGGGGGGAAGGGGGTTTCGAGCAGCTCCGTCTCATCTGAAGAGCCAGGTCTTGAGGCTTTTCCTGAATGCTTGCAGAGTGGGGGTTCGTCTGATGCTGAGGGGGAGTTCACTCCAGGTCTTGGCTGTGATGTAGGAGAAGGCTCTTCCTCCTGTTCTGGCTCTGCGGATGTGAGGGATTTTGGCCAGGGCAAGGTCGGTGGATTGGAGGTTTCTCATGGGTGCGTAGAAGGAGATTCTTTCATTGAGGTTTTGGGGTCCGGTGTTGTGGAGGGATTTGTAGGCATGAGTAAGCAGCTTGAAAGTCACTCTCTTTTCGACGGGGAGCCAGTGGAGGTCTCGTAGGTGCTGGGTGATGTGGTCTTGTCGTGGGATGCCGAGGACGAGTCTGGCTGTGGCATTCTGGATGGTCTGGAGTTTGAGCAGTAGAGATTTGTTGACTCCGGCATAGAGGGCATTCCCGTAGTCCAGTCTGCTGGTTATGAGTGTATGGGTGACGGTCTTTCTGGATTCGGGGGGAATCCATTTGAAGGTCTTGCTGAGAATGTGGAGAGTATTGAAGCACGCAGAAGATACGGCGTTGATCTGATAGTTCATGGTGAGGGAGGAGTTGAGTATGATGCCGAAGTTCCCGGCGTGGCCCATGGGTCTGGGAGGGTTGCCGAGGGTGGTAGGCCACCAGGTGTTGTCCCACCCGGAGGGGGTGGATCTGAGGATGAGGACTTCTGTTTTTTCCAAGTTGAGCTTCAGGCAGCTGCTGCTCATCCAGGATGTGACGTCCTTCATTCCTTCCTGGAAACTGTGTTGGGTGATGTCAGCTTCCTTGGTGAGGAAGAGTATGAGCTGGGAGTCCGTGTTTCCTGATGATGGTAGCGAGGGGTGCCATGTAAATGTTGAAGAGCGTGGGTCTGAGTAAGGATCCTTGGGGTACTACGCAGCTGAACTTTGTGGGTTTGAAGAGGAAGGGCGGGAGTCTGAGTCTTTGAGTTCGGCCGGTGAGGAAGGATCGGATCCAGTCTAGGGCAGTTCCCTGTATGCCAGCGTTGTGGAGTCTGGCGGCTAGTGTGCGGTGGAAGACGGTGTCGAAGGCTGCTGTGAGGTCTAGTAGGATGAGGGCTGCCGTGTGGCCTTGGTCGAGGACCGTGTGGATGTTGTCCGTGGCGGCTAGGAGGGCGGTTCAGTGCTGTGGTTGCTGCAGAATCTGGATTGGGAAGTGTCAAGGATCGAGTTGGACTCTATGAAGTTCGTGAGCTGGTTGTTGACGATCTTCTCTGTGACTTTGGCTGCGAAGGGGAGAGAGATGGGTCTGTAGTTCTTGAGGTCCGTTGGGTCTGTGGAGGGCTTCTTGAGGAGGGATTTGACTTCTGCACGTTTCCTGTCGTCGGGGAACGTGCCTGTTTTGAGGGTGCAGTTGATTGTACGACATAGTTCGGGTGCTATGGCCGAGGCGACTCTGTGGAAGATGTGCGGTGGGCAGAGGTCGGTGGGGGCTCCTGAGTGTATGCTCCTCATGGTCTTTGAGGTGTCTTCTGTGGTGACAGGGGTCCATGCGGTGATTGTAGGCTGGGTGGCTTTGCCTGTGGTAGGTGTAGTGTCAGTGCCTTGGTTCTGTTTGTCAAAGTTGGCGTAGAGAGTCTTGATCTTTTGATGGAAGTAGGAGCTGTGTTTGTTGCAGAGATCCTGGGAGGGACGTCAGAGGTTTCGCTGGGGGGTTTGGTGAATTCTTGTATGATGCTGAAGAGTTCCTTAGAGTTGTGGGGGTTGGAGAGGATTCTGTCCTGGACCTGATGAGTTGGTGGTATTCTGTCATGGCAGTCTTGTAGGCGGTGCGTACTCAGAGGTTTTGCTGCTACTCCATGCTTTCTCGAGTCGGCATGTGCGCTTGGATTCTCAGAGGTTGTCAAGTTATCAACTTCATTTACAACTTCTGTCTAGAGTATCAGTGCCTAACTGTCTTTTTAAGGTGTTCCTGGGAGGCTACAAGGCACAATCTGTTTAAGGAAACTACAGAGTTGTACATTTTGCAACACAATTGACAAAAATGGCTAAAACATCGTGGGAATTATAAGCATTTCTGAAGGTGCACTAATCAAATATGCCAATAGTTTAAAATGTGCTAGAAAAGCCAGACTCTCTCTACTGTGTTTGAGGGAGTCTTCCTAAAAAATAATTGAAATTGTGAAGGCAAATAATGCAATTTTAAAAGTTTGGTAAATATTTGGCACAGTTCCAGCTTATTACCAACTAGTTAGAAGAATCTGGGTATGCAATTTGGCATGACCTTGTAAATTGTTTATTAAATTGCATCCTCCTTTACTTCTACATTCCATTTCCATACAGGTTTTCATTCTTCCCCTTAAACATCATCATATCTCTCTATAAATTCACTTGGAAGAGGCAGGATAAGTTATTCAGAGATAGCTACAAACATCAGTTTATGCAAATCTCACAGCGCTATTGCCTGGCCTATACCAGACACATCCCTGAGGCCAAACCAGTCTTACAGATTCTGTTCTGAGAAAGTAGTAATGACAATAATATTTTGAAAATAACTCAAAATAGGTGTTAACATCCCTCCACATGACATGAGTCATGAAACAGCAAGCATAACAGCAAGTTCTCTATGATGCAAAAAAGGGCTCTCTATATGGCATTAATGTTTTCTACACTATCAGAATTAGCCACACCTAGCAAAAGAGGCTGATCCTTAACATATAGAGAACATTGTTGGTTACATTATGGCTCTGTGTGAAATTGGTGGCCCGTACTCAATCTGCATTTGGAAGAATTGATAATGTTTTGGCTTTCCTTTGTATAATAGTGACCCATCTTCCACTTATCGTGGCCAACATTCTGGATATGCCTGGCATAAGAGTGGCACAGTCTTGAAATTTTGTAGATTTTCTTGACACACGTGTAGCTACCTATCCACTGGCCAGGCACTGACACAATGGTGCATGACTTATGGCTATTCGTGGCAAAATTCTGGTTGCTCTAAGCACAAAGGTTTTAATTATCCCTGCAGTATTATGGACATTACTGGTGTTTGATGCTGATGGTAAATGGGCCTTACATGTAGAATTGGTCCATATATAACAGTAGTACTTGTGCGTGCTTGATGAAAATCCAAGACTCCAGATCCTATCCCTTTTCCAAGCGCAGGCTCTCGCTCGGTATACTCCATATCTTTTGAGGTAGAACTGACTGAGAATGAGGAGTTTTAACAAATTCAAAATGTTTGTACTTCGTTCAGTAATTAAACCGAAGTATGGGAACCTATGAAAATGGCACTCTAATCTTACTGAACCATTGACAAAATCGTTTAACATAAGATGTTTTGAGTCTAACTGTTCTATTTGGCTTGTTGGAGCACCCTACTGCAAACCGTTACAGGTAAAACAGATAGATTTTAGTATGATACATTGTCCTTCATTCAGCTATCATTAGAAGAATTCAGTAATAAAAACCGTTTGCCTTGACTTTGAAGCAGCAAGCAATATGTTTGCCAAGATATAACTAAATGTGTCTCATAACTTTGACTCCAAACTGATGGCTCCAAATTAAAATGATCCGACCAATTCCCCGCCGTTTCAAAAGAGTTCTTGCCATAAAAAACTTGATGGACCACAATAGCTTCAGAATAATGGGTCTAAACCTGAAATATACTTCCAAGGCTCTAAATGCATCCTCAGACTAAGAGAAGTATTATGCACCTGCCTACCATTTTAGTCATCACTTCTCTAATAAAATATAAAGTAAGAATCCTGGGAGTGTTTGAAGATGCTGAACTCAGTCCACACAGTCCAGTGACAGTACGAATCACATTCTGCCAAATAATACTACTCCAAGCAATTCTTCAGGAACATGCAGTTGGAATAGGAGTACTGGTCAACTCCCACTTTGAGGACCGTAATGCTGCATATGCAGGTCTACCTACCTCCCTGACTGCAAAAAGCCCCATAGTTTGGAAGACTGCATACCTTGGGCTAAAAAATTACCATTCAGTAGTGGCTATCTGAACAACACCTTCTGTTGATCCCTGTACAGCAGGGCTGGACAGGCATTTATTCCCACTCGTCATTTCAGTGGTAGGATGGAGCCCTTGGAGGTCGGCTTTGAATTCCCAGGGCTGCTCCTGGTGCATCTGTCACTTTCCCCAACTCACCAAGGTTAATTGCATCAGGCATGGGGAGGCTTCAAGAGAGTAAGAAAGACAGAGAGGGTGGTCGAGAGAAAGTGATCAGCGAGGGAGACGAGAGAAAGGAGAGAAGGAGACAGAGATAATTAATGGATGGAAAGAGAGAGATTGTTTGATGGGACAAAGGGAGCAAAGTTGATTTGAGCATTTTTGCCAAGGCTGCTTTTGGTGCCCCAGTCCGGTCCTTCTCTGCAGAAGAAATTCGAATTATAGATCCTGAACCAGACCTACAAGGCTTTGGAAGCTTCTGCCTCAAAGACAAGAAAAAATACCAACTCACCTCTCGATGAGAAACTTACTAATGACACCAAAAGTGAAGGTGAAAAAAGATTAAAAGTAGTGTTCCCAAGCTGTGGAATAGGCTCTACCCAGACAGCTGCCATGGCGCATCACTCATTCAGGCACAAACGTACAGCACATCTATTCCAGCATTAGGATACAATACTCCTCCTCCTCCATCTCACAGCTGACAATATCAGGGTGCGGCCTAATGCACCCACCTTCCAAAGACTCCTTTCTCCCTTACTTTAATAGTGTGTCTTCCTGCACAACTTATCCAACACACCTCTACTGTAGCCTGGCCTGTAACTGTCACAGCCTAGAGCAATATATCCCTGATGGCCAGTCTAGGTATGTAAGTGTTGTATTCTTGTAATCATTAATCCATTCCTTCGATTGAACTGTGGTAATAGCGTGTTCTGCTCCTCACTGATGTAACTGTAAGTGACGATGCTCTTGCTAACCCAAGCCCAGGGTCAGTGATTGTGAACACGAACCCTCCCTCTTACCTCCCCACCTTATAAGGCAGCTATTTTCTTAGAAGCAAATAGGTCAAGTGCTATTCGCTATACAAACAATCAATTATTTTCCAGCATGGGTCTGCCTTCCACAGCCTTTGGCAGCCAGCTTATGATCTATAAAATATTCCGCATTGAGCTGGTTCAGCCAGATCGTAAATCTGACTTCCGACATACCCCTTCATTTCAAAAACAATCCCTGCGAAATGTAAACATCTTAAAGTAACAACCGCTATGTCTATAACCAATGAAAACACGATGGATGCTGTGTCAGAAAAGGGACTCTTGTCGTCTAGCATGTAAATAACAACGTTTGGTTATAAAAACTGTAAGAACTGTGAATTCTAGGGATTGACTGGGGTTTAGTTACAGAACTGGCATGTACTTTGATGTGTCTGGTCAGTTTAGAAAGGAGGCGCTGATAGGGTTGTGTGGTTAATGTAAAGTAAAGGTTTAAATGCCACAGAAATACTCCACAGTTTAGAAACATAGATTATGATTCTATAAATAAAACAAGACCAAAATGACAAAGATCCAATGAGTAGAAGTTGAGATATGAATTTTTTGTTTTTAAATTTGTTTTTATTGTTGCAACGTAAAGGATATTGCGGTTCAGACATAGACCGAAGTAGCATCAACATTCCGCCTAGTTCTTCAAAGAAGTGGCCCACCGATCTAATTCTGGGCCTAAGCCACTCTTGGAACGTTGCTTCCTTTAATCCCAGAGTGAAGTCTGGATTCCCCACTATCAGTGTTAGGGGGGGAATGACGAGAGACCATTTGTTTTAACTAGTGTATCCCAAGTTCTGAGGGTGGGTGAAGTAACCGCCGATAACTGGAGACTAGGGGGTCTGTGTGATCTGCCCAGGAACGGGATTTTCCACAAGGATGTGCCAGTTAGTGCTCGGTCCATAAAGAGCCATTTTGTTTCCGACTCCGGGCGAGACCACTCTACTATATATTTAATTTGTGCCGCCCTGAAGTATCTAAGAATGCAGGGGATGCCCAAGCCGCCCTCAGCTGGATTCCTCCAACTAAGCTCCCGACGCATTCTGGAGCATCGGTCAGCCTGCACAAAATTTTGCAAGGCACCCTGTATAGTTCGGATCGATCTGGGCAGCGGCCATAGGGGCAAAGTCAGAAAGAAATAGAGAACTCTAGGGAGGACCACATAATTGACCTCAACTATTTCAGTTATGGTCGAGGCGAGTTGTATTCCCAGGTAGGATATAGTCCACTGCCATTTAATGTGAAGGAATTGTACGAGGGCTTCTTTTGTGGCCCACGTCACTGTAAGGCTAAGTGCCTGTGACTTGGCGAGGTTAATCTTGAATCCCGAGACCGATCCAAATCTTTCCACCTCTCTCAGGAATGCCGGTAGAGCCTCTCAGGGTTCTCCAGGGAAACTATTACATCATCTGTGTATAATGTAATGAGGTGCTCCTCTCCTCCAAATCTCAGACCTGTAATACGTCAGTCATCCCATACCAGCTGAGCAAATGGCTTCATATAGAGCGCGAAGACAGCCCTGCCGCGTACCACGAGCAATACGGAAGCTCCCAGAGCTCCTGCCATTCACCTTAACGTGGCTCTTGGATCCCCGTACCCACTTAGAATCCATGCTCGGAACCGTTCCCCAAACCCATATCTCGCCAGTGTCTCTTCCAAGTAGGGCCAGTGCACACGGTCAAATGCCTTTTTGGCATCTATAGAGAGGAGCATCGCCTCTCCATGGGAGCGGGTTGCTTTATCTATAAGAAGGAGAATGTGTTTTGTATTGTCTGCGCATTGTCTACCTGGGATAAAACCAGACTGATCCGGATCAACTATCCCGGGCCTGTACGAAGCAAGGCGAGCAGCCAGTATCACTGTAAACAGTTTGGCGTCGACGTTTAAAAGCGAAATGTGTCTATAAGACCCGCACAGACAGCTATCCTTTCCAGATTTGACTACGACCACGATCATCGCCTCCCTCATCGAAGGGGGTAATGTCTCGGGGCTGGTAATCACGTTGAATACTCTAGTGAGAATGGGGGCTACCGAGGTGCAAAAGACCTTATAGAACCCTGCAGAGAACCCATCCGCGCCCGGCGATTTGTGTAATTTGAGTTTAGAAATTGCAGTTATGACTTCCTCAATTCTAATTGGGCCTTCCAGTCTCTCCGCCTGTCCCTCAGTTAAACGCGCCACATTAGCCTCCTCTGAATATTCCCGGATAGCCGGTTTCGGGAGATCCTGTGCTGTATATAAGTAATTGTAAAAGGATCGAAACCTCACGAACGAAAGATGAGAGGCAACACAAGCAAATATCAGGTAAGTACAATGTACAAAACGAAGTAACAATGATCAGACGAATGCGTTGTGGTCTTTTTCGTTCTTTTATTTCACACGTGGTCCACATAAACAGCCAACGCGTTTCGCCCAGACATGGGCTTCTTCAGGTCAATGAGTAGATTGTGGTGGAGGACTGTCTCAATAATGTGGAGCGATTGGTCCCAAGAAATGTAACGCATCTGTTACGGAGTATAAAAGTAATAATGTAAAGGTCTCTGGACCTGAGAGCCTTTCGTATAGCCGTTAGAGAGTTTCTAGGTCAGCTCGTGGGTAGAGGGCCCAGAATGTAAGGTATTTCGAGTGACTGTTGAGTCGCTGCAGTGTTGCGTCGTGATGTGCCGTGTCCGGTCAGACGTCCGAAATGCGTAGGGGAACACTTTACACAACGTGACGTAACTAGGCAGTGCAGTTGTCTGTAACTCGGCTGCTATCTAAGGTGTCAAAGGATCGAAACCTCTCTGTCACTGCTTCCTACCCCTCAACCACTGTCCCATCTTCTTCCAGCAGTGAATCAACCGCATTAGTCTGGCGTTGTCCCCTAAGTTTGTTTGCCAGCAATATTCCGCACCTTTTCCCCCCAAATAGAATGCGTGCTTAAGGCGCAGAAGCAAGTATTCCGCTGAGTCTAGATCTATGCCCGCCAATTGTTTTCTAATCACTTCCAGTTGGCGCCAGACTCTAGGAGCCTCAGTGCGGTGGTGTATTCTCTCTAGTTCGCACGTTTGTTGCTGTAGCTTTTCACGCTTGTCCCTCCATTCCTTATTGTCAGCCACTGAGATGGTGTTCAATGCCCCTCTTACTACGGCTTTCAATGCATCCCAAATGATTGGGATTGGGACCTCTGGGGAGTCATTAATCTCCATATATCCCTTAATCAAGCTGTCTATCTGCTTGATTATTTCTGTTCTCCAAAGGAGAGTCTCTCGCAGTCGCCAGGATCTCTGCCTATGCTTGTGCAGAGGGAGGGCGAGGTCTAGTGTAACTGCTGAGTGGTCAGATAATGAGCGGGGTTCAATAGCTATCGACTGTGTCGCATTTAAGGTCTAGCGGGTGCCTAGGAAATAATCCAACCTAGCATATGACTTGTGTACGTGTAAGTAGAACGTGTAGTCCCGTGAATGTGGATGGTGGTGCCGCCAAACGTCTGACAATCCCAACTCCTGCTGTCTGAGGGCCCCCCCAGCGCTGATTGCTCCAGATACTCAGTGTCTCAAGATCGATCTATCCAAGTCGTTATTAAAACTAGGTTAAGGTCTCCCCCCAATACCACTCATCTATCTTGTGTTCATGATTTCTGCTGTGACTTCCTGGATGAATCGCTCCTGACCCTCATTAGGAACGTAGACTGAGCCCAAGATTATGGAGAGGGGCCCTAAGCAAACTCGGTAACATAGTAAGCGCCCCTTAATTTCAGCTACCTTCTCTTCCACTCTTCCTTTGAAGGAAGGAGAGAACAATAGTGCCACCCCAGCCCTTTTGTGTGTCTGTGAAGAGAAAAATTGCTGCGGGAATGCCCTTGATTTCAGTCTCGGCCAATCTTTGCAAACCAAATGTGTTTCCTGAAGGAGACATACATCTGCCCTTGATTGCTCCAAGGACGCGAAGATTGCCCTCCTTTTAATCGGATCATTAAGGCCCTTGACATTTAGGGTTAATACCCTAAGATTCCCCGCTATTGTTGCCATTGGTGGGTCCCCTCCCCGTCATGTCTACCCACGCCGTGTCTCATCTCTCCCCACCTCTCCCCGCCTACCCCACATGTCTGAATGAACCTCTGTAAGTCAACCTTTGATGTGCATCTCTTTACTGGGCACCCTTGAACATACCCCAAAACGTTAACTAAAGTCAAACATAACCATTGTCCCTGGTTTGGGGAGGAAAGCAAAGTGCCCATCCTACTACCAGTGGTGAAGTCTCTGTAAAGGCAAATGACCAAGACCCAAAGATTCTGTCTCTCCGGCTCACGCCACTCCATCGCCCCGCTATGTCTTAAACGAATTCACCTCATGAAGGCTCATTGGAAGCAGTGTCTTCTGCCAGCTTGCTGAGCAGGGCCCTCCTCTCGTATGTCATGGTGACCTGATCTGGGCCTGCTCCCCCTCTCCTGGTGGGGACCCTTTGCCACCTCACGCCATTCTCTGTCCGGGAGCCTCTCACTGTGGGCTCCCATCGTGACTCGTCGGGGAGCTCCAGCTGAAGCAGTGCACAAGCCTCCAATAGGGAGCAAATCTGGTGTAGCTGCTCCTGCCAGTGGAAGATGATCCTGAAGGGGTGACCTCATATGTAGGCCACCTTCTTCTCCCAGAGGAAAGTTATGACGGGACAGAATTCTCTCCTCTTTTGGAGCGTGGAGGCCGCTAAGTCCTGGTAAAGATGTAGGGTCTGACCCCGGAATGACACGGCCGCTGCGTCTCTGGCTATACTTAAAATCCGCTCTTTCAAAGGGAAGCTATGAACACAGGTTAAAATGTCCAATGACCTGGGAGAGCCAGGGCCCCATCGGCCCACCCTATGGGTCTGATCCAACCATATCTCCGTTGCTTGTGTATCTCCTAGGATACTGGCGAACAGCTCCGAAACATAGGTCTCTGTCTCCCTCCTCTACGTCTCGCGGGCCCCTTGATGTGAATGTTATGTTGCCTTGAACGATTTTCTAAGTCTTCTGCATGCGCTTGTAGATCAAGCTGTTGATCTGTCAAGCGGATGATCTCCTGCTGGAGCTGTTCTTTCTCTTCATCTCGGGAAGATTCACGCCCTTCGATGGCATCCACTGATCCCCTATGTCAGTCAGTTCCTTGCAGACTGCTTGTAGTTCCACGCTAAGGTCTCTCTTAACTGCGAGGAGGTCATCTCGCAATCCAGCAAATAGGGCCTCCAGATAAGGGCGTGTGACGGAGCCTGCAGTTCTTCTGAAGCCGGAGAGGTTGCTCTGCTTGGGCCTCCCTGTGAGTCACCCTCCTGGGCAGTCGTCTGCTTCATTAGCATGTCTTTGATATTGTTCCCTTTCTTTACTCTTCCGGACGCCATCTTATGCCACCTTGGCCACCTGCCCCCCTTGATCTCAACCTTCACCAGAGATAATGTAGACCACTTTCGCCGCAGATCCGGTCCTCTGTAAAGCTACATTCACTTGCCTTCCTGTGTCAGCTGTACCAGTGGGCACTAGGTGGGGCGCCTTCCCTGCAGGCTGCTGCAAGGGTCAGGGAGTCACACTGCCACGTCCTGGGCCCCAGCCCCCCTCAATGTCGACTAGAGTATTCTTTCTCACCTCTCTGTCCGGAGGAATACCACTATTGCTTTATTGACATGTAGTCATCTGTTGTCAACTCGGCTTCCTGCCAACGCTTCCTCTGCTGATGTTTCTAGGGGTTTATGACCCCCCTTCGAACCCTCCTCTGGGCCTCAGGGACAATTCCACTTGAGCGGTATCACGGTCCGATTCGGGGCCTTGTTCCTTGGTCCGTATCCGTGCTTGGTCCAGTGGCTCTGCTCAATGCTATTGTCGCCGGGGGCCAGTCCCTTATGGCAGCTATGCTCTATCAGAAAGCTTACCCCCAGTCTGACGCTGCTGCTTCTATTCGCCTCTGTAGCCTCTATGGCTTTCGGCGGCTCGTTCCCTCAGTGGATGATTCAAACACTGCGTGGTATATGACGGCCTCCTCTACGCCTTTTCCAACTCGCCACTGCAGGTCCCTGCAGCTACTTCCGCTCAGGATCCCATCGGGCCTCAGTGCCTGCCGTAGAACTATTATAGCTTCTTAGTCCATGGCAGTGGGCATCGAAGTCAGCCCTAAGCCACTGTGCGGTGTCGTGAGGTCGGCACTCCCCATGGTCAAGGGGCAAGGACCCCCAGCTCAGCTCACCTGGCTTCGTGCTGAGGTATTGCTCCGGCGCTGCTCCGACCAGGCCCCACTGTGTCCCGCGTCCTCCCTGCCTGCTCTTAATATAGCCCTCGGTGCGGGTGTCTCTCTGTCCTTTGCACCGTCGCAGCCGTGGCAGCTTTAGGAAGATCCCAGTTCAGGCTGGCCACAAGTTGGTGCCCCCCCACACCATCCTCCCTGCACGCGCGAGGGGTGTCACCTAAAGCCAGCAATAATAGGTGCTTTCTCCTTCTGCAGACTAGGCCTCGCATGGCCTTCTCACCTCCAGGGCCCACTAGTGCTGCGCCCCCCTCCGCCACTCTCTTGTGCTCTCCACGGCACCCGCGCCTCCTTACTTCCTGATGGGCCACCTTCCGATGTGTTGCGGGATGGCGCTTCTCTTCTTGTGGCACTCGCTTGCTTAGCCGAGAGGAGCATGCACTGCCTTCGATTCCTGCGCCCGGACTGACCACACCCTTCAGAGGCCGCCGTCAGCTAGGCTTGGAGCGTCGCTCAATGCGTGTTGTCCCTGCCCCCACCGGGGAATCCGCAGAGTCGGCGCCGCCAAGGGAAGCCTCAAACCATCACGGAGGTCCCTGCAGCTTTTGTACGCCCCGTGAGGCGTCTAATGCTTGGGCGGCAGGGTAGAATTTGCTCGGCGGGGCCGGAGAGACGGAGTTCTGCGACCTACTCCGTCGCCATCGAGGCCACGCCCCAGAGATATACATTTTTAAAGATTAAATGTAATAATAGTGCTTAGATGCAATAAGCGCCTATGGAAGTTAGCTGGTCACTCTGGACCTGGGCAAAGTCAAGAATTCAGGCCAACCGTGCTGGAGCATGGGCCGGATACAGCAGCCATGCAAGGCCCGTGGAATAAAGTACCTTAATCGTGTTCGCAACAGCAGGATGCGGGGTGCAGCCAAGCGATGCGTCGGTGTCGATCCCACAGTCGGGGTGATGCGTCGATTTTCTACATGCAATGATGGCGATGAAGCACAGAAACAGAGATGCGTTGGTTCCAAAGATGATTTGCAGGGTTTTTCCACACAGTCGAGGGATGCATCGATCTTCTTACACTGCAGCAGCGAAGTGGAGGTTTCGATGCATTGGTTGTCGAGGCGATGTGCTGATTCCGAGTGTGGTGCACCGGTTCTTGTTCCCACAACAGCATTGATGTGTCGATTCTGATTCACGCAGCAGAGGATGCTTCAGTTCCACTGGAGCAAGCACCTGGATCCACTTCCAATGGTCCAGGCGCAGGAGGTGAGACTTGAATATCCCTGAGTCTCAAAACAGGAGGCAAGCCAGCATGCCCTTGGAGATCACTCAGGGTTCAAGCAAGAGTCCAGTTCTTCCTCAGCAGGGGCAGAGGGTAGCAGGCAGCAGGTCAGCACAGCAGAAAAGCAGTTCTTCCAGAGCAGCAGTGCAGCAGAGTGGCAGTCCTTGTACAACACAGCAGTATTTCTTCCTAGCAGAGCTTCTTTACAGGTTCAGAAGTGTCTGATTTTGTGGCGTCAGAGAACCAGTAATTATGCTCAGTTGTGCCTTTGAAGTGGAGGTGACTTCAAAGAGGGCTTTTGAAGTCCACAGAGGTCTTTCCTCTCCAGCCCTGGCTCCAGACTCACTACAGGGAGGTAATCAACCCTTTGTGTGGGGATAGGACACTGCCCTTCCAGGTGTAAATGTCAGCTCCTCCCTCCCATCCTTCCCAGGATGAGCCATCAGGATGCATATGAGCACTCAGTCACACCTAACCTTCCTTTGTGTGTGGCTGTCTAGAGGGAATGCACAAAGTCCAGCTGTCACCCACCCCAGATGTAAATTGGAGACTGCAGGCAAAGAGAGCTATAAGAGTAGAGAAATGCCATCTTTCTAAAAGTGGCATTTCTAAAATAGTAATGTAAAATCCAACTTTGCCAGCAAAGAGGATTTATCATTATCATTCAAATGATATTAAACATAACAGAGCTACTCCTTCTCAATAAGGAATAACAGCTTAAAAGTGTAATGAGGAATTCCCAATGGTAACCTATGAGAGGAGTAGGCCTCACAGTAGTGAAAAACAAATCTAGATATTTTCCACTACCAGGACATGCAAATCTTAAAAGTACATGTCCTACCTTTTAATTATACAGTACCCTGCACTATGGGCTACCCAGGGCCTACCTTAGGGGAGACTTACTTGTAATATAAGGAGGGCAGTTTAAGGCTTGGCAAAGGATTTGGAATGCCAAGTCGACATGGCAGTGAACCCTTATATACAGGCTTTGCAGTGGCAGGCCTGAGACATGTTTTTTACATGTGTGGGTGGCACAATCAGTGAATCATGTTTGCACATTAATTGTACTTACAGAGGGAGATTGTTATAGCGCTTTTTGGACAAAATCACTGTGAATCTATGGTCTAGGAGGTACTTTTTTCCAGAAACAGGCCCGCTAGCAGCATTTACTTTACAGGCCCTAGGCTCAGGTAGTGCACTCTACTAGGGACTTACAGATAAATTAAATATACCAATTGTGGATACATTAAGGAAACCATGTTTAGGGGAGAAGGAGGTGCACTTTAGCACTGGTTAGGAGTGGTAACATGCTCAGAGTCCTAAGGACCACAAAACGAACACAGCAAAATGTGGAGGTAAGCAGGCAAAATGTTTGTAGAAGACCACCCTAAGGCTGTCAGGTCTAACACTTATTAATGAGTGAATGTGCCCAATCACTATGCCTTACTCACTGATTACAAAGCTGTCTTTCCTTAGGATAGAGCCCACTTTAAAGCACCTCACTCACTTTAGCGCTCCCTGTTTCTTTTTTGTGTGCCCTGTAGCTTCCAGGGCTGTTGAATTCTGCATATGGCAACTTCATTTTGTCTCGAGTGTAGGGGCCCTGGGAGTTTACTTGTATTTTTAAGGCAGGAAGAGCTTTTTTGTTTTATTTTCCCTGTTGCAATGGTGGTGGCATCACATTTTGTACAGTAATTGCTTGCTGGTGTTTTGCTTGTTGACACCATGTTCACCTATTTTTTTACAGTTGCTGGAGCACCGCGTTTTCGTTGCATTACTTTGGTTATGTATCAAGCATGCTGTTTGTGTATCGTCTTCACTAGAATGACTGGATGTAGATTTTTTAAAAAGGATCTGTGGTTGCTGGGCACCACCTTGTTCAGTATGTTTTGATTCTAGCGATTGTGGAGGCACCAAGTTTACTCTTTTTGATGCAGACGTGGTTGCTTTGGCATCGCACTCGAGGAAAATTATTTCTTCAGCAATCAAACCCATTTTCAACCTAGATCTTCAAATTCAGAAAGGAGAAACAACCAAAACAGGGTTCCAGACTGCGCCAGGAAGCACTCTGGCCTAGTGGGAGGTTTCCCACAACTGTTTCAGCATGTCTGTAGAGACTTAATTTTGGACAGATTAATGAAGCATATCATTTCTCAAGACTTCCTTATAGAGACCAGTTCTGTATAAGCTACAGGTCAATAAACGAATGAGTTCAGCAAATTTATGCTTGGAAGGTGAACAATGTCTTAGACCTCAGAGCCATTGTTATCAAGGTATCCCTGAATATAAAAGCAGGCTACCTCAGCAGGGACCTTCTGAGCTCACAAGATTTCACCATAAGCCCTTTCATATTGCAAGGCATATGCAGGAGGTGGGGGGCACCCCTGATAGATTTGTTTGCAACATGTCAGAATTCCCAACTTCCTCGATTTCTGTCATGACTTTATGACCAGCTGGCAGTGGATGTAGATGTTCTAACCAGCCCTTGGCTTCTACATTTATTGCACACTATAGATTTCATGTTGCTTAGGGTCTTGAATTAGCCTTTGATTCTCAACGGATTTTGGGTTCCATGTCAAGTTTAGAGACTATTTGTTAAGAGTTGAATCTGCAGTATATCTATGTTTATTAAAGGACAAGAGGTGTGTGAGAATAATGAGAATAAAATCCTACCTCTATCCACGTCTTCGTGTGTTGTGTCTGCTGATGAAGAAAAATCTTTGCTTGGGTAGACCTCAATCATAAGGAATGGGACGAGGAAGGAGAGGAGGAGGTAAAAGCCAGATTACTTACCGATAATCTTCATCACTCTGATTCTTCCTTACCCATCCCAGCACTTACAACCCGCCCTACCGCCCTGTTTCCCTTCATCAGCCCTTGCTTAGGCAGAGCTTGGCAGAGAACAGGACTTGCTAAAAGGAGTGAGGTGCTGTATGGGTGAGTTCTATCCTAAAGCTAGAAAGGAAAGACAGCTTTGGAAACAGTGAGCAAGGTATAGTGAATGGACACATTCTAACAACCGTAAGTACTGGGATGAGTAAGAAGGAATCCGTGTAATGAAGATTACTCGTAAGTAGTCCAGCCATTTTGTGAATTTGCAAGGGCAGGCAAAACTAGGTGCTGAAGAACACACAAGAAAAACTTTAAACTGATAATTAAAGACTTAGTAATGGAGTTTTACAATTACCTGTCATTTCCTTTTCACCACTAAACAACCATCATTCTTGGCATTTAAAGTGCACTTCCTCCACAGAGGACACTAGGTTCTTGTTGCTTTAGAAAGTGAAGATTCCACATGTTTTCCCTGTCTTTGTATTTGGCCCTACTTTCTTTGAACTACCAAAGCCATCCTCGCACACCTGTGCACTTACACTGAAGTCAAGACAAAAGAACTAGTCCTCATAATGCACATTTTTCTCAATAAAATCTAGGCATTCAGATTCTGCTATTGATAGCCTTTTCAAAATATGTCCTGAAGAAAATGTATGCTTTCTCGAGGTTAGTGTTGTGTTTTCTAATAGCATTGGTGCATTTACAAGAATTCATTTCTCTCGGAAGCCTTGCCAGGTTCCTGTTCTGCACTATGGATAGCAGGACATTAAAGCTTTTTTAACCTTCCTGTGCTTAGTACACATTTTATCACCTAGCGGTTTTTGTAATTTGTAATTTATGTATTTATGTACCGTCAGATTGGCCAATATAACTGTTCTTCTGTTTAAAATTCACATGTTAGTAGGATATTTTACAATCCCAAATTATAACAAAACATTTGGGTACAGAGATTTCAAAAGAAGTGTTAAAGGATAATACAAGTGGAAAAGATGTCTTAAAATATACACATTGCCTGATTATTGACTCCTTGTTCTATTACAGCGGCAAGACCTTTGCTGTTTTTAAACATAAAATTGTAAGTTATGGGAGGAGCAGTCCTCTCGATAGGAAAAGAAGTACCATCCTGTCGGACCATTTTCTTCCGATCTGCTTTGAATTTCTTCCACTGGACTCTATACTTTGGATGGATTGCATCCAAAGTACAACCTCCATCATTGTGAGGTAGGCGAATTCTCTATCTTCCAAGAATGTGAGATGACTGATTGTGGTGGCCAGTACTAGAAGTCAAGGGGCAGCGTTCTTCTGCCTAAATACACCCTTGATGGTACGGTTGCCTACTGGTGCTCCAATGTAAATTCTGTCCAGTCACCCCCCAATAACTGGGATGATTGCCTAGCTTCAAGTTTAGTATAGGTGAGTGCATGTGTGCATGTTTCAATATTTGTCCATCTGAATGGAAGGCTTCCATTTGGGATAAAGTGTGAATTAGTTGCGCAAGATGGCGAGTCTCACTGCAGGCTACCCGTTGTCCATAGTGGATGTGACAGCCTGCCTCTTTCCTTTGTCAGGATCCCCTCCCGTACTTTGGACATACTTTGTGGAGGGTGAAATCTTCAAATCTCCATTCATTCCATTCGAACATATGTTCCCCCTTAGCATATTGAATTTCTCCCAGCCCGTTTTTAGGTCTCGCCTAGTGTTGCAGCACGAATGCGCTGCAATTGCTTTGCGAGGCATGCAGTATACACTATAGTGTTGAAGCTTCGTGGAAGCTCCGCCCACTCTCCAGCCCATCTTCTTCATTGGCTTAGGTTATAAATGCTGCCTTCCGATTGGTTTTAAACCTGTTAGTCCCTCGTCCTGACAGCCATGTCAGTCATTTGTATCCTTCCACGGCTACTGGCCCCTTCACTGGGAGTTTTGCACGGTATGTGTGACTGAGATTGTGAGCACTATTTTTCCCGCTGTCCCTTCTCCCACCCCCCCACTTCCACTGTCCGTGCTTTCTCACCCTCCTGCCCCGCACTCCTGCTAACCGTGCCCCTTCGTAATCCCCCATTCCCCCGCCCTCCCCCCCGATGCACTCACGTTTACAATGCAATGCAATAGGTCTCGCGTAAATGCGAGTCCTATTGCATTGCAAATGCTTGTTTTGTCTTGCGCGCTGCTGTGAACGCCTCTCCTCTCACAGCCAGCCTAGCCCCCTCCTCCTGTGTTGGTGGGAGGACTGTGCCAGAGAATGTTTTCGATTTATCTTAGCGTTGCCAGCATTCTCATATAAAAATAGCGAACATTTATTTTTAGTTTTGGTCCGTAGGAACGAGTTATCACCATAGAGCAATGTGAAAGTGTAACTCTTGCCCCCGTGTGCAGCGTGTATCGGAGGATGTGGAGTGAGGGCGTGGCGGAGTAATAGTTAGTATATATGGAGCTGCAGCGGAGCTCCGTAGCCTGCACTGGACGGGGTGCTCTGGGGAGGGGCGAGGCTGTGAACACCTCGGCGTATTTCTTACTTGCAAACTTGCAGTTCAGTGTGAAGTGAAAGGAACCTTCCATTTTAATTTGGATACCGCTTTTATTCACAGATGAACACTTTACACAGATCCGAGTCCGCATTTCACTTAGGCAACAAGATGTAGTCAGTCCTTTTACTAACAGCGAAGCTGCATAACCAAGCGAGACCCCGGGCCCGGAGTGGCAGGCCAGGACTCAGGAGGTGGCCTGTATACAAGAATTGGGTGGCTCACAAGTAAGTGTCAGTGAGACAGTGACAGACTCAGCACTTAAATGTTAATCTAATTTGCATTAAATTAAGTGCTGCTTAGCGCAATCAGCTGCCTGCTGGTCAGTGTAGTTTTGCTCTTGTCACTGAGCACACGGGACCTGGGGGTTTGGCGCTGCAGTTCTTCTCTTCCAACAGATCTCAATTTGAGTTAAATGGTACTGCTTTGTTAAAACCACCCTCCCCATGCTCGGTGGCACTCCTCGGGGCATAACCAGATCCCAAACTATCTCGTACCTACACAGAGCTGCAGTGTGGATGACCAGGACCGTCAGCAGGGCACAAGTCCTAAAAAAAGAAGTGGGGGGACTCTCCAAGTTAGGTGGTGTCACAGGAAGTGACATCACATGTGCAGCAGATCTATCATTTGCACGTATTGCAAGATTTTAAGCCACGCCCTTAATTACATTGGCCACGCCCCTTTTAGAGACCCCACAGTTTTTTCATCCCACTTAAAGCCCTGCCCGTTACCACAAGTGTACATATTCCACTAAAGATTACCTAGACTCAGGTATAATTGTTTTGTTAATATCGGTTGTGTTTTATTGAAACGCTTGTTCTGATCAATCAAAATATTTTAAGCTCTGATGTGTTTTCTGTTAATGCTACCACCAAGCTCAGCTCTGATGGGTTGCCCAGGTATTTACAATAAATTGCGCTTTGAAGAGCTTCTCTGGTGTTTACGCTGTTTACTTCTGTGGAGATCCTCCTGTATTTATCGGGCGTTTGCAACTCTAGGGCGAGGTCTCGGAAATTATTTGCGATTTGACACCGACATACTTCTGTTGTGTTATCGTTCAGGACCGCATTGTGCACTGGGAGACTCTGCGTCGATGATGTTTAATGGTGTTTAGCGCTGTTGAGACTCCGGCTGCGACGCTCTGAACGGAGAATCCATTTGTTGCTTTGCCCCTCACTGACAAATGATTTAACGGAGCATTAACTAAAAGCTGCCGCAGCGATGCTCTTTCTCTCCGTGCGACGGGGGAGTGGCGTCGCCGTGAGTGAGAGGAGCACGCAGCACGCGACCCTGGCCCGCGCGAGCGCCTTCCCCCGGGGGCCGGTATCCATCTTTCGCCCTTGCACTTGGGAGATCGACGGGGCGGCCGTGCGGGCAAGTAACGCCATCATAGAAAGTCCAGCTTTTGAGCAGGGGAGACGGCGTCCACCCGGTAAAATAAGTGGGGGGACGCCGTCCACCCGCGTGGACCCCCGACTCGTGCCCTGACCGTCAGGGATGAGGCCTGTCTCTACAACACCTTTGAGGACACCCAGCCTTTGTAACAATCTCTGCCTAAGTGACTGCCATAAAAACAAAGAGGGCTGAAGATCTATTCGTTTGTTAAAAGTTCTAAAACGGAGCATCTAAAATTATGATTTTTGTTGCTGACAAGTCCTGTTTATGCTTTGTCTTTTTTCGTTACATGTTTTTTTTTTTAGCTCTGAGCGCGTGGGCCCCTATAGTATTTGTTTGAAAAATGCTTGTAATGATTTTCCTGGCTGAAGAGGCGGCATTTAAGAGATTCAGATTTTGGCTGTTTGTGTTTATGCACTCAAATGCCCGGACTTCTGGCGGTGCAAGGGCCCTCACAGATGAAGTGGAGGACTGTAAGGTTGCGGGAACATATCCTTTAAGTACCACCCTAACGCACAATAACATTCATACTGCGCCTACAACCTCGAGCGGGCAGATTCGAAGCCGAATTTCAGGAGGCATTGCTGTTGGCAGCTTTAAGTGACAGCAACACCAGATCGGTAAATCTGTAGATTTACAAATAATGCAGTGCTAACTGCTTCGGGTTTAATGTTTCAAAGTACTGTAAAAAGGCAGGTGTTATTTTTACGTTAGACATTAACAAAACAGTGACTTGAGAATATGAGTACATAGCCAGCCCTGGTAAAACCATAATGTAATGGATATATTGAGTATACTGTCTGTGGCTTGCACCTTTCACATGCAATAAATAACAGTTGTCGTTGTTCGTATTATTTTATCACATGGGTAACACAGAATCCCTAATAGCATATTTAATTATTGTTTGGTGCCTCTGGCATGTAGCTTCTAAGCGCTTTGTGTATCACTATGATACCAAAGGGGATGATGGACGGAGCGTTAGAGCAAATCAAACACTCACCCCCAGTCAACTGATCTGGGTTTAATCCATCATCATTCTTTAGCTCACTCCACCACCCCAGTTCAGACATGGCCATATGCAAATCAGTCTGACCCTGTGCCTCATGGGAACAGTCCAGCCTGAACTGCCAAGCCATGTCTTCCCTGAACCGGAAACAAGCATCCTGGGACCGGTTTCGGGTTCAAAACCCTCATCAGCCAGGCTATCTTGAATCCAGTGGCAAAGTGAGCAAGGGACCCACGTCTGGGCATACCCTGCCAACTTAGGGGCGAACAAGCGATACCAAGGGGATGATGGACGGAGCGTTAGAGCAAATCAAACACTCACCCCCAGTCAACTGATCTGGGTTTAATCCATCATCATTCTTTAGCTCACTCCACCACCCCAGTTCAGACATGGCCATATGCAAATCAGTCTGACCCTGGGCCTCATGGGAACAGTCCAGCCCGAACTGCCAAGCCATGTCTTCCCTGGACCGGAAACAAGCATCCTGGGACCGGTTTCGGGTTCAAAACCCTCATCAGCCAGGCTATCTTGAATCCAGTGGCAAAGTGAGCAAGGGACCCACGACTGGGCATACCCTGCCAACTTAGGGCGAACAAAGAGATACCAAAGGGGATGATGGACGGAGCGTTAGAGCAAATCAAACACTCACCCCCAGTCAACTGATCTGGGTTTAATCCATCATAATTCTTTAGCTCACTCCACCACCCCAGTTCAGACATGGCCATATGCAAATCAGTCTGACCCTGTGCCTCATGGGAACAGTCCAGCCCGAACTGCCAAGCCATGTCTTCCCTGGACCGGAAACAAGCATCCTGGGACCGGTTTCGGGTTCAAAACCCTCATCAGCCAGGCTATCTTGAATCCAGTGGCAAAGTGAGCAAGGGACCCACGTCTGGGCATACCCTGCCAACTTAGGGGCGAACAAGCGATACCAAAGGGGATGATGGACGGAGCGTTAGAGCAAATCAAACACTCACCCCCAGTCAACTGATCTGGGTTTAATCCATCATCATTCTTTAGCTCACTCCACCACCCCAGTTCAGACATGGCCATATGCAAATCAGTCTGACCCTGTGCCTCATGGGAACAGTCCAGCCCGAACTGCCAAGCCATGTCTTCCCTGGAACGGAAACAAGCATCCTGGGACCGGTTTCGGGTTCAAAACCCTCATCAGCCAGGCTATCTTGAATCCAGTGGCAAAGTGAGCAAGGGACCCACGTCTGGGCATACCCTGCTAACTTAGGGCGAACAAAGCGATACCAAAGGGGATGATGGACGGAGCGTTAGAGCATCATCCCCTTTGGTATCGCTTGTTCGCCTAAGTTGGCAGGGTATGCCCAGACGTGGGTCCCTTGCTCACTTTGCCACTGGATTCAAGCTAGCCTGGCTGATGACGGCTGAATAGCCAGAGACCGGTCCCAGGATGCTTGTTTCCGGTCCAGGGAAGACATGGCTTGGCAGTTCGGGCTGGACTGTTCCCATGAGGCACAGGGTCAGACTGATTTGCATATGGCCATGTCTGAACTGGGGTGGTGGAGTGAGCTAAGGAATGATGATGGATTAAACCCAGATCAGTTGACTGGGGTGAGTGTTTGATTTGCTCTAGCGCTCCGTCCATCATCCCCTTTGGTATCGCTTTGTTCGCCCTAAGTTGGCAGGGTATGCCCAGACGTGGGTCCCTTGCTCACTTTGCCACTGGATTCAAGCTAGCCTGGCTGATGGCGGCTGAATAGCCAGAAACCGGTACCAGGATGCTTGTTTCCGGTCCAGGAAGACATGGCTTGGTAGTTCGGGCTGGACTGTTCCCATGAGGCACAGGGTCAGACTGATTTGCATATGGCCATGTCTGAACTGGGGTGGTGGAGTGAGCTAAGGAATGATGATGGATTAAACCCAGATCAGTTGACTGGGGGTGAGTGTTTGATTTGCTCTAGCGCTCCGTCCATCATCCCCTTTGGTATCGCTTTGTTTGCCCTAAGTTGGCAGGGTATGCCCAGACGTGGGTCCTTGCTCACTTTGCCACTGGATTCAAGCTAGCCTGGCTGATGACGGCTGAATAGCCAGAAGCCGGTCCCAGGATGCTTGTTTCCGGTCAGGGAAGACATGGCTTGGCAGTTCGGGCTGGACTGTTCCCATGAGGCACAGGGTCAGACTGATTTGCATATGGCCATGTCTGAACTGGGGTGGTGGAGTGAGCTAAGGAATGATGATGGATTAAACCCAGATCAGTTGACTGAGGGTGAGTGTTTGATTTGCTCTAAGCGCTCCGTCCATCATCCCCTTTGGTATCGCTTTGTTCGCCCTAAGGTGGCAGGGTATGCCCAGACGTGGGTCCCTTGCTCACTTTGCCACTGGATTCAAGCTAGCCTGGCTGATGACGGCTGAATAGCCAGAAACCGGTCCCAGGATGCTTGTTTCCGGTCCAGGAAGACATGGCTTGGCAGTTCGGGCTGGACTGTTCCCATGAGGCACAGGGTCAGACTGATTTGCATATGGCCATGTCTGAACTGGGGTGGTGGAGTGAGCTAAGGAATGATGATGGATTAAACCCAGATCAGTTGACTGGGGGTGAGTGTTTGATTTGCTCTAGCGCTCCGTCCATCATCCCCTTTGGTATCGCTTTGTTCAGCCCTAAGTTGGCAGGGTTTGCCCAGGCGTGGGTCCCTTGCTCACTTTGCCACTGGATTCAAGCTAGCCTGGCTGATGACGGCTGAATAGCCAGAAACCGGTCCCAGGATGCTTGTTTCCGGTCCAGGGAAGACATGGCTTGGCAGTTCGGGCTGGACTGTTCCCATGAGGCACAGGGTCAGACTGATTTGCATATGGCCATGTCTGAACTGGGGTGGTGGAGTCAGCTAAGGAATGATGATGGATTAAACCCAGATCAGTTGACTGGGGATGAGTGTTTGATTTGCTCTAGCGCTCCGTCCATCATCCCCTTTGGTATCGCTTTGTTCGCCCTAAGTTGGCAGGGTATGCCCAGACGTGGGTCCCTTGCTCACTTTGCCACTGGATTCAAGCTAGCCTGGCTGATGACGGCTGAATAGCCAGAAACTGGTCCCAGGATGCTTGTTTCCGGTCCAGGGAAGACATGGCTTGGCAGTTCGGGCTGGATTGTTCCCATGAGGCACAGGGTCAGACTGATTTGCATATGGCCATGTCTGAACTGGGGTGGTGGAGTGAGCTAAGGAATGATGATGGATTAAACTCAGATCAGTTGACTGGGGGTGAGTGTTTGATTTGCTCTAGCGCTCCGTCCATCATCCCCTTTGGTATCGCTTTGTTCGCCCTAAGTTGGCAGGGTATGCCCAGACGTGGGTCCCTTGCTCACTTTGCCACTGGATTCAAGCTAGCATGGCTGATGACGGCTGAATAGCCAGAAACCGGTCCCAGGATGCTTGTTTCCGGTCCAGGGAAGACATGGCTTGGCAGTTCGGGCTGGACTGTTCCCATGAGGCACAGGGTCAGACTGATTTGCATATGGCCATGTCTGAACTGGGGTGGTGGAGTGAGCTAAGGAATGATGATGGATTAAACCCAGATCAGTTGACTGGGGGTGATTGTTTGATTTGCTCTAGCGCTCCGTCCATCATCCCCTTTGGTATCGCTTTGTGTATCACTATCAGCATTCTCCTATCGATCTATGCATTATGATAGCTGCAGAGTGTGCACTCTGTTGCTGAGAACTGCAATCATGCACTCTGTCTCGGTTAGTGCTCTTCCATTTCTGGTGTTTTGCAGCAGTTTTAAGACCTTAGACTTTTCCGTTGCTCAAATGCATGCAATTTCAGATATTTATGTGCTTCCCTCGTCTTTATTGCTTGATTTTGCTCGTGAGAAAGTGTCACTCATAGTTGTTGAAATGTCACTCATAATTACATTGAAGTTATGAAAATGTCACATCTAGCAATTTGAAACCTTGGCAGCTATGCTTCAGTCCGTCTCGCATCGGCCGCTGCCGCCTCGGGTGCACTTGTGATTAGTGAGTCCATCTCACTGGTCGGCAATGGGGGCCCCCAAAGAACGCCCACTCCCTGGAGACCCGGAGCTCTTGACCTGGAACGGGGCCTGCACTGAGGGGGCAAAGCATAAAAGGGCCCTCAACGCACTGCCAGGTGATCCAATGCTCTACCTCCAGGGCTTTAAGTGGGATAAAAAACTGGTGGGGGGAGAGGGGTCACAAAGGGGCGTGGCCCATTAAATTCAGGAACCTAAAAATCTGTGGTTAGCGTAGTGTGCTGCCGAACTGGTATTTAGCAGCTTCCGTCATTGCATCCAGATACATAAAATAGCAAGTAACATTACACCTATAACAAGCCAAAACTATAGGCTTTCTCAATAGTTGTTAGTTGCATAATAATAAATAAGGAACAACTAATATTTGTTATTTATAATATTGAAAATGTTTCAGTTCTCAACTGATAAGACTGTGAAAACAACTAAAACGAGTCTCTTTAAAGTTGCATCAAAGGCTGTGAAGCAGTAGATTGTATGGATTAGAGTGGAGTGTGCATTGGATTGTAGTGGATTACATGGAAGTTGTGGTTTGCAATTAATTTATATTCTTACAAACACAATCATATCCCACACCAAAACATGTTAGTCTTCACCAGTTTATCACACACCCATGTATATGCCGGTTCGACATTCCTCATGCAAGCACGAGAAAGTAATGCAGTTGCGCCACTTCGGACTAATGCAATGATGTACTCTGTGGCTGTTAAGAACTGATGCCGACTTTAAGGGTAGATCTGCACCCCAGCATGCAATGAGGATAGATGTGTCAGGGAATAAAGCCATGTTGTTGTTGTTATCACCCCGATAACTTTTACAAACCCGGAGAGAAATTGAGAGAAAGTGACCTTCCATGGCACAGAGTACTGCATCAAAAAAGAAAAAAAAAAACTATAAAAAACACTATTAAAGGAGCGATGGGGGGGGGAATAGTACCTTAAGCAAGTCTGGAGCAGCGGATAGGCACTGCTTAAATTGACCTAATCTGTACTTGCTCCCTGCCCCACAGCAAGTATCAGAAGTTACGATTCGCCTGGGCTAGACAATTATAAGGTTGTAAATAAGGGTAACAATGAAGCCAACAAATGGTAAGCAATGGACGGGCACAAAGCCCTTTTTGTAAACAATAGTGTCTTGCAAGCAAGACGCATGTGCTAGCTCATACCCTTGTAAACCCGACCCCCCAAAAATAAATGTGACCTTGTGTAATGTAACTGGTGCTCACTTAAAGCCCTCCAATAACTTTTGGTCAAGTTTCAGGTACATAAAAATATGGGGTGATTAAGTGATTTGCCCAGAATCACAGGAGGTTGAGGCAATGCAGGGGAAACATCCTTTACCACGCAACCATTACATCGTGGTATGGTTACATCGTGTTTTTGACAACGCAAGTCGTTACATCGACTTGCACTGGAGGGCGCTCTAGACTAAGGAATAGTGTGAATTACTATTCCAACACCTTCCCTACTGTACGTAGACTGGAGTTGGAATAGTAATTCACACTATTCTAAGTCAACGCCCTGCAACGCATAGTCGATGTAACGACTTGCGTTGTCAACTACCGCGATGTAACATACCGCGTGTGATGTGCAGCGTTGTACCATCATACATTCCAATGCAGAGACTTGAACCTTATTCCCTAGTTTCAAAGTCAACAGCTCTGGACATAAAGCCACATCTTTTTTTTTTGTTTGTAGTTTTATATCGCGCAAACTCGACCCAAACTAGTTGGAGCACTTTACATGAAACAGTTTGGTGCTTACTTTCCCTCCATGTTAAAGAACAGTAGATGTTTCAGCACCCAGGCTAATGTGCTGCATAGCTAAATACATATAAGATCCCAAAGGCGAGACCGATTGTATTGCAAATGCTTGTTTTGTGTTGCTTGCCATCACCTATCACTGTAAGCTTTGTGGCTCCAAATGCCTGGACTCTAATGTGCAAGAGAGCACCAGTGCAGAGCAGGCATCTTTTACTACAAACAGATCCTTTGCTGGCTACTACCTCCCTCTGGATTTGGAGGTAAATTTTGGAACCTGCACAAATCTTGCTGCTGTGGCTAACAAGAGGAATGATGACTGAACTGTACAGCATGGAGAGAAACACGCAGCTGACTGCCAGGAAGACCTGAACATGCGCTAGCTAATTGAAGAACTGTGCACCTTGCATCACTGGGCCTTACTACTCAGGAACCATAAGTTCTTTGAGGCTCAGCTGGCCAGGGCCGCTGAGCAACTCAGGATCATTGATTGGGAGAGTAGCACAGGCACTTTCCTGTGCTCATGTGCCCTGAGACTTCAACATGGTCATCTACCTCATAACCTTAGGGTGCCTTCTTATGCCACCTCCAACCCAGACAAACACAAACATCTTTCCTCTGTATATCTTCCATTGGAGTTGTGTTACATTGGCTGTAGCTGGTTGGCCTTATCCTAGATCCATTTGAACCATTGTGTTAACCCCTAAGCTTTTTTATATATATATTTGTTAACGTTGGGGGTTAGTCGCTAAGCCTAAAGTCCAGTCTGGTTCCCAGTTTAAATTGGTGATGCCTTTTGGCTTAGGCCTGGGTGAAATTTCAATTATGCTGAAGTAATCTCAACAATTTCAGTAATTTTGTGTTTCTCTTTTGATGCGAAATTACCCAAAATTATTCAATTGTGCATGTTCAAGTAATTAAGAGTAATTTGGCACAAAAATCCCACCGAGGAGTACAGGAACAACTAACTTAGCCAGTATGCGTGGCTGCTGACTGCTACTGTTAATTTTCTGTTGCATTTAGCTCAATTTTCTTAGTGTGAAATGCATCCTTGCATCTATTTTACATGCAAGGGTACTAGAAAATATTGCTAATTGCTGGGTTAGTCTTCTTGCATAATTCTGCATAATCTTGTGTTTTTTTGCTGTAATTTCACATAATTATTCTCTAGCAAATTACGCAAGTTACATCTATCCCTACTTTGGATTCAGTGGCTGCCCTCTTTACTCTCTTGGAAGTTGACAGGTGGTGATGGCTCACTGTAACATTTGCCCCTGTGTCAATATGCTTTAGAAGATCGAAGCCCAATAAGACCTTAAACTGGCCTTCATTTAAATGTGTCTGACTGGACATTGATTAATGTGTTCCTATTAACTATCTGGCACTTGTCTCTGAGGACGTCTTTACAATGGGTGTGGTACTAGAAAATTTAGAGCAAATCAAAGGTTGGGCCCAAATTTTTGTTCCACAAAAGTTGCATGTACTACACTTAATTTGTGTTTTTTTCCTCCAAGATTCCATGTTTGTAGCTCAGAATTCAGTGACATGTACAATATTACTGTGTGTGCCCCCATTCCAACCACTGATGGAATTTTCTTGAAGCAGGTGCTAGAATAAACTGTGGATGGGGAGTTATCAAGGGGTGGAGATGAGGGATAGATGTAAAAAGAGGAAGTTGCTCCCTCGGTGTAAAGCTCTAAGGTCATTCTAAGCTTTGTATATGGCAACTATATATAGTAGAAAATGTAGGAATCAAGGTAATCTGAGATATGAGTGGTTTTGATGGTTATGGAGTGGGTGTCACTTAGGCATCAAGAGTGTCATTTATAAATTTAATAGTAGAGTTATATCTTGCTCACTTCTTAGTACAGTGCCTTTAAGACCTGGCATCGTTGGTGTGTTTCCCCCTGTATTTTTGCCTCTACCCCCTATATCTTTTACTGTGTGCTGATTTGTGTACTCTGGTCACTTTACCATGGCTGATCAGTGCTAAAGTGCAAGTGCCTCCCGTGTAAATTGTGATTATGATTGGTTATCCATGATTGGCATATTTGATTTACTGGTAACTCCCTAGTAAAGTGCACTTTTTGTGCCCAAGGGCCTGTAAATCAAATACTATTAGTGGGCCTTCAACACCGGCTGTATCACCCACATGAGTAGCCCTGTAAACTTGTCTCTGACCTGCCATTGCAGTGTCTATGAGCGCAGTTTTAAAATTCCATGTCAACCTGGCAAGTGCAACCACTTGCCAGGCCCAACTCTTCCTTTTTACTACATGTAAGGCACCCCTGGGGGAGGCCCATGGAACCCCCATGGGCAGGTTGCAGTGTTTGTGAAAGGAAGGACATGTCCTGATAGTGAAAATCTGCCAATTTCACTATTGCAAGGGCTATCTCTCCCATAGGTTATCGTTGGAGCTGCCTTGTAACATCTAACAAGTGTGACATTCAATTCGGAAGAGATAGAGAATTGGAGTTTGGGCTCCCTGAGTTCAGATTTAAAAATACATCTTTCAGTGAAGTTGGTTTTAAATTGTGTGTTTGAAAATGCCACTTTTAGAAAGTCTGGTTAAGACTGACAGTCTGATGGGCCTTCCTCAGCTAGAGAGGTGGGAGGAGTTGTCACTGACACCTAAATAGGGCTGTGACTGGCTTCTCACAATGCTGTCACTGCCCCCTGTAGTGTGTCTGGAGTCAAGGCAGGGCAAGGCAGGATCTTGTGGACAACAAATACTTCAATGGCCAAAAGGGGTATAAGTATTGGACCTGTAACCCCACATTTTTAGAACACGTCTGCACTGAGGACTCTGCCAAGAAGAAGAGCTGAAGGGCTGTCAGGAGGAGTACTGTCCCTTTGCTGTGTGCTGGGTTGGCCTGCAGATGCTGCTTCTGTCTGTGGGCAGTGAAAGAACTGGACTTTGCTTTCTTGTATCCTGCTTTCCAAGGTTCTCCAAGGGCTTGTGTGTGCTTGCATCCTGTTGGATTTCTCAGGGACATCAAAGACTTCACCTGCCACCTCCCTGAACTCCACCACTGGGACGTCTGACCTGCCAAGGAGTGCCAATTCCAGTTCTGGGCCCTTGGAGGTGGTTCCTGCTGCAAAAGGACTTAAAAATTGACACATGGCCCTTCCAGCGCCTGTTTTTCCGACACAGCACCACAGTGCGGGAGAAATTTCTATGCACCATCGCCATGCGGTTGAAAGAATCGACGCATCACCCGTCTGCAGATAGAAGAATCGACACAGCACCTGTTTTGCCGGCGCTGCATCAACTCCAGCGTGCTCAGATTTCGACGCATTGCACCTGCGTCGAATTCTCCACTGCATCAACGGCAAAACAGAACAGCCTTTGGATTTTGATGCATCGCTTCGCCTTACAACAGAACTGATACACCACCTCCCCAGGGACTCAAGAACCGCCGCATTGATGTTTTACGACACTTCTCTGCAGCGGTTTTTCCTTGTGGATTTTGACACATCAAAGGTATTTTGTGCTAAAATCACTGCATCTATAGAGTTCTATGGACAGAATTAAACCTTTAAAGAGTGATCTTTTGATTTTTGTCATTTTGATCTTGTTTAGTTTACATAAAGATTGTTTATTTTTCTGAACTAGTGTGGTGTCCATTTGTAGTGTTTTCACTGTGTTACTGTGAATGTTATGTACAAATACTTTACAAATAGCTTCGGAGATAGCCCTGACTGCTCGTGCCAAACTACCAATGGTGTGAGCAGGGGTTATCTTGGGTGTGTAACTCCCTTACCCTGACTAGAAGAAAGGGTCCCTACTCAGACAGGGTGCAAGCCACTGCCAACTAGAGACCTCCATTTCTAACAATTCCTATTTGCATAACTCATTCAGCTATTTACTTCATTGTGGCTTCTCTTATGGAAGTGTCAGAACACATTTCAGAGGGCCACGGGGTAAGCAGGAGATACTGGGCCCATCCGTAGGGGTTGAGACTTTTTACTGCTGATCTACCGTGGCCTGACTTACTGTGGTTCCTAAGCCATTGGGATAAGTCTCACTTCAGCACTTGACTTTCAGTAGTAGCGTGGGTCGGGCTGTCCAAGGCTTCTCAGAGGCAAGGAAGAGGCAGGGGTGAAGACAGGCTCACAACTGAAAATACATTCAATACCAGCAATACATGATTGTCCGGTCATATACTTGCTTTTATGAAAAAAGGAGTATTTATACACAATCACAAAGTAAAATATGTCATACACAAACAATGCACACAGTCCTCTGAGGTCAGGGCTCTAGTGTTCAATAGACAGGTCCTTGAGTCCCACTTCTCTCTCACTATTGGTAGTGGTTATTCCTCATTCACTATAGGTGACACGAGTCTCAGGAGTCCCACTCCGTCTCTTCCAAAGTCAAAAGTGTTCCCGTTATCAGTCCTACCTGCTCCAGCAGGGGTTGTGCTATCCGAGTCCCTGGGAGCATTATTCGTCGCAGAGGGCTACAGCAGCTGCTGACGTTGAGTAGCACTCATTGCTCTGTAGGGGCAGCAGCTGGGCATCCACAGTGCCGCCCCTGGTGAGAGGGTTAGTTCCTCTGATCCTCCTTACAGGTGGGGGGATGATTGCTTGGGTTTGGATCCTCAATCAGAGCTCGGGCCCGCAGAGGTCACCACAGCATCCTCTCCTCTAGATGATGGCTGAACCAGGTAATGTCCCTAGCTCTTCACTGTGACCCACTCTGGCACACTTGGTCCCCAACCTTACTACACACACAGGCTACAGCCTGCTCAGCATGGCAGTTATTTCCTCTTCACAGCAGCCCCCTCTGGCATACAGGAGCATCGATTACCACTGCACAAGGGCTATGGGCCAATCGGAAGAGCAGTAATGTTTATGGTGGCCCCCTCTGGCATCTGGGTCTTTGACTTTACTCCGCACACTGACTACGGCCTGATTGTCACGAAATGTATCTTCACGACAGCCCCCTATGTCATATGGGGTCACAGATTTCATTCCCCTCACAGGGTACGGATATATCGGCACAGCACTAATCTTCACAGTGGCCTCCTCTGGCATACGGAGTTGCCTAATTCGATTTGCACACAGGCTACAGCCCAATCGGTGTAACATGGCTAACATCACAGCAGGCACCTTTGGCGTACGAGGAAGCGGACTGGAAACTGTAAAAAGCAATGGCCCGTAGGTGCAGGAGCCATCTCCTAACACCTTGCTACGGGCATCCATTCACTAGGTTCCAGCACAGGACTCTCTCTAAGTGCACTCATTTTCCTCACAGGGCATGATGGTCTTCGCAAGTAGGCAGGCAGGCACTGGTGCTCCAGAGGCAGGTGGTCTTGGATTTCCCTGGGTGATGTCCCCTTATCCAGCTGGGAGACTGGCAGGCCCAAGCCCCCAGTCCTGATCCAAGACCGAAGTCTTACAGAGCTTCTCCTCCTCACACAGCCTGACTGGCTGCTTGGCAGTTTACAGTTTTGGGACCCTGAACTCCCACTCTTATAGTCCATTTCCAGACACCAAATGTGATCTAGTGTTTGAAGTGCTCACTCCTGTGTCTTGTCCTACCTCCAGAAAGCAGTTTGTTATAGCTGGAGCGACTCAAAATCTGATAGGCCCACAACACAGGCCATGAGACTAGAGTTTTGTACCTCGATGTCAGTGACAGTGATATGTGCATGATTATGATTCTCTAATCAGCCCCATCCCCCATCCCCAGTCCATGCCAGCCCCCCGTCCAGTGACCTCTCCCTGAATGAAAGAACACCCTTTGAAGTGTACTGAAGAGCTTGGCTCTTATTCCTCCAGGGTGTGCCCCACCAAGCTCACAGGAATACAACAATCCTCAAATCTTTCTGGGAGGGATGCCTCTACCACCACATGCTCCTCCAGTGATCCCTGGTTCTCCCAAAATGAAACAAGAGTCCTCCATGTATAGCACCATTCACAGGCACACAGCACATGCACGTAACCATAAATGCGCTGCACAGCAACACATACTAACTTGCTATAGGCCAACTGTGAGTTCAGCAGAACTTTACATGAGTAACACCAAGGTAAAAAGGCCTATTCACTTATACCAATCACCACACAGTATGCTGTCACCACCGCACTCATGCTACTAAACTCCTGGCAAAGGCAGTATGTAGTGTTCTCTCCCCGCGCGCTACCCGCGTGAGGTCAGTGTGCTCTAGTTGTCTCGCGCTGCCCGTTGGCACGCGAGCCCATTCCGTGAGTCACAGTTGGTGACGATGACAGTTGTAAGGATGACAGCTGGTAACAGCATTCGAGGTGCTTGCACGCACGACACAGCCCGTCTGTGGGAACTTGATTATTTGTAATAAACTTACGTCTTTCTCCTTTTCGTCTCCTGCATTACTACATTCATCGTGGCGACGATCTCCTACATCAAGTTCCCACACATCACCCACGCGGTTCACATCGTGAAGTTGACGAGACCGGCTGATGAAGAAAATATTCTCTTCAAGCGACGTGAGCTGTTTGCTGCGGACAGTTTGAGAGGTGCCGTCTTGAGTCCGGAAGAAGTCAGGCTGATAGTGATCAAGTTCAACCCCGCCTGCACCTGACGTGGCTCGTGCTGGTAGGACAGCGGAAAACAAGGAGGAGGCTTGGGGGCAGATGACATCCGATCTTCCCGCATAACAGTCTCCCGCATGGGAGTTTGGTTGCCAAGGTGATGTCGAAGCGAAATGCCAAGTGAAGTTTCCGCTGTCTTCATGAGTGAGTCGCACAACGCGCGCATTCGCATGTAACGAAAAACGTGCAGTTTCATTCAGTCTTGTCATCGCTAGGAAATTTCAGATACTGTTTATACTTGTACTTCTTCACTCGGCAATGTGGGGCCAGTTCTCAATGTGACACGCACATCACTGTCTTCATATCCTTACCAATGACATAGCGTGCACTGACTAACACGGTGACAAGAACACCAGATCTGTTTTATGGGATCTTTGCTTTACGGCTTTTCGGTGAAACGCACACCATTAATTACATTTCAGGAAAATTTCGGCGTGCACTTACATTTACGGTGACATGCACACCATCTACATTATTAATTCTACTATACTTAAAAGTTACTTCATCGATGTCTTTATATTATACCAATGTCACAGCATGCACTGACTAACACGGTGACACGCACACCATATCAGTTTTATGGGATCTTTGCCTAGCGGCCTTCCGGTGACAGGCACACAATTTTTTCCATTTTATTCAATTTTAAGCGTGCACTTACATTCACAGTGACACGCACACCATCAGAATTAATAGTCCTACTATACTTCATAGTATTCTTGGTGTCCCTCTATTATTCTTAATCATCCTGTCTTTGTTGCTTGCGTAAGTCTCCATATTTCAACGGTTACTTATATTTATCCGCACCATGCAGGCAGTCCAGCCTCCACCTCCATTTTTAGACTCACCTGGAGAACCACCTGTGAAATGGAGGCAATGGCTCGATGCATTTGAGACCTATTTAGGGGTAATTGGTGCGCACAGGTTCAGACCGGAAAGGAAAACATTTTTACTCTTACACTCTTTAGGATTTGAAGGGAGGGCTAAGATATGATGTACAGCCTAGTGTAGTTGTATTGAGACACAAATTCTTCAAACGTGTCCAAAAGAATGATGAAGGCGTTGACACATACATCACTGCACTAAGGAAAATGATTGCTGATTGCGAATTCAAAAACTTTAGTGAGCAGTTAGTTCGCGATCAATTCATAAGTCAATGTTCTGACAGAGCAATTAGACAATAGTTACTGTCGTTGGAAAATCCCACTTTCGAAGAGTCCATTCGCATTGCTAAGAGTATAGAAACTTCCCAGGTTTCGGTGAAGGAACTTGAAAGCAAGTCTACTGAAGTAGTTACGCCAGTACGCCTTACTAACTTCAAGAAAAAGAAAGATGCTCCACAAACTAGTTTTTTCAGAAGAACTGACATTTGTTTTAGGTGTGGTAATTCAGTTCATACTAAAAATGGTAGACCATATTCTGAAAAAAATGTGGTGTGTTGGTCGTGTGGTAAAGTGGGCAACTTTGACAAAGTATGCCAGAGACATAAAAGAGAAAATGTAACGATAGGGTGTGTCAAGGACAACAGTGACACTGAGGATGAAGATCCTTTGGAAGAATTGAAAGAAGTGATTCTAGTAGTACAGGACAGTGATATCAGAACAGGAGATCCTAATGGCTGTGTAGACCCCTACGTTGATATAACTGTTGGAGAAAAAAAGATACGTCTTCTAGTCGATTCTGGTGCACGCATCACCATGATTACTGAGTCTCTCTTTAAAGATAAATGGGGGAACAGGCCGTTACTTCCCCCGGATCGTGCCCCTGTGTCCTACGAAGGACGTAAAATAGACCTTCATGGATATTTTGAAGATGTCATGGAGTTCAAAAACAGACGCATTCATGGCAAAATATATGTGGCTATACATGGGTTGAATATCCTAGGGTGGTTTCACCAGAGGTTGTTTGATATGATGCTATGCCCTTGCACAAAGGAACAAGTCTTGGCCATTCGTGATTCGACACAAGTGTAAAAGCTCCTGAATAAGTATCCCAAGGTCTTCTCTGGGGAACTGGGAAAAATCAAAGGTTACAAACATAGAATAAAAGTAAAAGAAGACGCAATTCCAATAAAACATAAATTGAGAAGTGTTCCGTTTAGCATAAGAGAAGAACTGGAAAAAGAGCTGGTGTCCATGCACAAGAGAGGAGTGATCGAGCCTATAGATTCTTCAGATTGGTCTTCTCCATTAGTAGTAGCACGTAAAAAAAACAATGAGCTGAGAATTTGCATTGACTTGCGCACTCTGAACAAAGTCTTTTGGGCTGACTCGCACCCTCTACCAAACATATCCGAAATGCTGGGCATGGTAGCAGGAGCCAAAATCTTTTCTAAACTCGATCTGGCTTCAGCATATCACCAGGTCAAACTGGACAGGGAATCACGTCATCTCATAGCGTTTAATTCTCCCGCAGGCATGTTTCAATTCTGCTGCATGCCGTTTGGCCTTGCATCGGCAGCTTCAGTTTTCCAGCGCCTGATGGTCAATCTCCTCAAAGGAATAAAAAAAGTGGCAATCTTCCAAGACGATGTACTTATATACACTGCTGACCAGACCGAACATGATGTAACTTTGGGTCAGGTACTTTCAACATTCCAAGACCATGGAATTGTGCTTAAACGTGACAAATGTGTGTTCTCTAAAGACTCTGTGGAATACTTGGGTCACAATCTCTAGTAACGGTGTCATGCCAAAACCCAGCCATGTCCAAGCTAGAGTGGATGCCTCAACCCCAAAGGACAAAACAGGAGTAAAATCTCTGCTGGGTCTGACTGAGTTCTATTCGCGGTTCATACATGATTATGCCACCAGAATACACCCCATATCAAATTTGCTAAAACATCAGACTGAGTTTGTGTGGGATGAAGAATGTAAGCATGCATTTGAATGGCTCAAAACACAACTCACCTCTGTCAAAGCTCTAAAACCATTTGATCCCTCGTTACGCTGCACAGTAACTGTATATGCAAGCTGTTATGGTCTGGGTGCTGTCCTGACCCAGGATGTGGGTACTCAGGAACACACCATTGGTTTCGCATCGAGGGTACTGAGGGACTCTGAATCACATTATTCGATCATAGAAAAATAACTTCTTGCTTGTTGGTGGGCTATTGAAAAGTTCAAGTGCTACCTTTGGGGAAGAAAGTTTACACTACAAACAGATCACAAACCATTAGTAGCCATCTTGGGGAACACCAACCATCGCAACACCACGCCACGGATAGCCCGCCTTGCATCCAAACTGCTCCAATTCAACTTTGATGTTGTACACATCTCTGGAGGAAAGAACGTTCGAGCTGATGCGCTCTCACGCTTGCCTCCTATTCCTAACGAGTCTGTGGTTGACGAAAAGCATATTGACGATGATGAGCATGAAGACTGCATAATTGCAAGGGTAGAACTACAAAATGTGTGTTCTGTTGGAGAAAGCAGCTGGCGTGCTGCCATGGATTCAGATGAAATTTTGATTGATGTTAAAAAATACATTATTAATGGGTGGCCAAAAGAGAGGAATGTTAATGTTGATATTCAGTCATTTGTAAAAGTCAATGATGAGCTGTCACTTGAAGATGGTCTTATTTTCAGACTAGATAAATTAGTTCCCCCTTTCAGTATTAGGAAAACTCTACTATCTAAAGCCTACGAGGGTCACCTGGGAGCTACTCTCACTAAACGTAGAATTCGTGAATACTTCTGGTGGCCCCAAATGGACAGAGACATTGATGATCTAGTTAGGGAATGCCCTATTTGTGCGGGTAGTGATAAGACACTACGCACATCCAATCCTCCTCTCACTCCCATACCACTTCCTGAGAATCCCTGGGAAAAATTGGGTATTGATGTTTTGGGTCCTTTCCACACTCTACCCCATCAGACTCTGTTTGCCATAGGGTTAGTTGACTACTACTCAAAATGGCCCGAAGTCAAGTTTGTACATAAAGCAGATTCTAAAGAGATTTTGGAGTTCATGAAAGAGATCTTCATGAGGGAGGGTTTTCCCAAAACTGTTATCTCCGACAACGGAGTAAAATTAGTCTCGGCTGATGTTGAAGAATTCCTTAAAGAATCCTCTGTCACCCATCTAAAAAGCTCACTCTATCACCCTCAGACTAATGGGCTGGTGGAGAGACTCAACAGAGTCATTGGGGATTGTATAAGGTGGGCCATTGATCATAACAAAACTATTCTTGCTGCTGTAAGGACTATGCTGTGGTTCTACAGGACCACACCCCACTCAACCACGGGGGTCTCTCCTTTTGAACTCCTCAAAGGCAGGAAGCCTAGCACGGACTTTAGGCCAGCATGGAAGTCTAAGTGGTTCAAACGCAGTGCATCTGCACTAGAGCTTGATGTTATGGTTAGAACCAAAGTTAGTGACGTCCAAAACAAACAAAAGACATACTTTGATACCAGGAAACATGTCTCCAACAGGGAATTTGCTGTAGGTGACTTAGTTAAAATAAAGAGGCAGGGTTTTGTGAAAAAGGGTGAATCTAAGTTCAGCGAACCTGTCTCCATTGATAAAATATGTGGTAGTGCTGTACGTGTCAAAAAGTGTAATTGGTGGAATATGAACAAAATTGTAAAAGTCAGTGATCAGGTAAATGAGCGGTCAAGAGTAAGTTCTGATGTGGCCCATTCACACTATCCTGTTTCTAGGCACTGTGATGTTGATGTTCTCAATAACCCTCTTGCGTTTCCCAGGAGAGTTCCAGAGTTGTCAGATTACCCTCGAGGTACAGGTGATTTCTCTTCTGTTTTTTTTTTCTCTCTCTCACTTTCTCTCTCTCTCTCTTCTTCTCTTCTATTCTCTATCTTTCTTTCCTTAAGAAAAGGAGATATATGTAGTGTTCTCTCCTCGCGCGCTACCCGCGCGAGGTCAGTGTGCTCTAGTTGTCTCGCGCTGCCCATTGGCACGCGAGCCCATTCCGCGAGTCACAGTTGGTGACGATGACAGTTGTAAGGGTGACAGTTGGTAACAGCGTTCGAGGTGCTTGCACGCACGACACAGCCCATCTGTGGGAACTTGATTATTTGTAATAAACTTACGTCTTTCTCCTTTTCGTCTCCTGCGTTACTACACAGTAACCTTTCACCACAATGAGGGTAGAGCTTTTGGTGCTCCTACTTGTCCAACAAGACCGCAGTCCTTGAGACAGGCCTATGTCATGGTGCGCATGCATTATTCGTGTTTGCCCATTGTAGGAAAGTTATCCTTTTTGCCCTGATCACTCCCATCTTTTGACTGATACTGGTAGTTACTGACTCTGAATGTGCCCTGGGCTCTGCTGACCAGGGCCAGTGCTCTGTTTAAAACTTATATGGCTTTGCTTGGATTTTACTTGGATTGACCAGGTGCATAGTGGGAGTTGGAGTCCCAGGCCCCAAGAGGCAAACCAGAGCATCTAAACTCTTGGCTGGTGCTGTGGAACCTTGTTAGATCTGTCATCCTTAGGGTGTTCTCCCCCCAAACATTTTGCTTGCTTATCTCCTCTTTTTGTGGTATCTTTTTGTTGGTTATAGGACTGCTGAGGAGTGTTAAAGTACATGTCCGTCTCCCCTAAACATGGTAACATTGGTGTATGAACAATTAGCATATTTAATTTTCTTGTAAGTCTCATGTAAAGTAGTATACTATATACCCAGGGCCTATAAATTAAATGCTACTAGTGGGCCTGCAGCACTGATTGTGCCACACACACAAGTAGCCTTCCAAACCTCCCTCCGCCCTGCCATTGCAGGGTCTGTGTGTGCAGTTTACTGCCACTTCGACTTGGCATTTAAACCCATCACCAAGCCTTAACTTCACTTTTATTACATATAAGTCACCTCTAAGGTAGACCCTAGGCAGCCCAGAGGGCAAGATGCTGTGTAAGTAAAAGGTAGGACATCTACTTTTAAGTCTTACATGTCCGGGTAGTGACAAATACCCACATTCATTTTTCACTACTCTGAGGCCTACTCCTCTTATAGGATAACATTGGGAATTCCTTAATACACTTTTAACCTGTGATTCCTGACTAGAAAGAATTAGCTTATCATGTTTTATATCATTGAATTGTAATGATAAATCTTCTTTACTAGTAAAGTTGAATTTAACATTACTATTTTATAACTGCCACTTTTAGAAAGTGGGCATTTCTCAACACTTTCTGCTCTGTGCGCCTGCAGCCTGTCTCCAATACACGCCTGGGGTGGGTGACAGCTTCACTTTGTGCATTTCCTCTAGACAGTCTAGGTTAGGTGTGTCTGAGCACTCATATGCAGTCTGAGGGCCCTTCCTGGGCAGGAAGAGAGGTAGGGAGGAGCTGACACTTGCAACTGAATAGGTAATGTCCTTTACCCACACGAAGGGCTGGTTACCCTCTACTGATAGCCAGGAGCCAGGCCTGGGAAGAAAGGGCTTCTATGTACTTCAGAAACCCTTCTTTGAAGTCACCCCCACTTCAAAGTCACATCTGGGTATAAGTACTGGGTCTCTGACCCTACCAAGTCAGTACACTACTAGACCTGTGAAGAACTCTGCCAGGAAAAAGGACTGCTGTGTTGCTACAAGGACTGCCAATCAGCTGGACTGCTGCTTTGGAAGAACTGATGTTCTGCTCTGCTGTGCTGCCTGTCGCCTGCTCCTGCTGCCCTCTGCTCTGCTGAGGAAAATGACTGGACCCATTTCACTTGAACCCAGAGTGACTCCACTGGCTTGCTCGCTTGCCCTATGTTCTGAAGTTTCAGGGCCATCAAAGGCTTCCTGTCTACCCTGAAACAGCACCGGGACTCAGCCATCTCTGAGTTCTGCCTTGCCAAGTGGTGCCAACCCAGTCTTGGGCCCTAGGAAGTGAATTTCCTGTGCTGATCCAGCAGAATCGATGCATCTATGACGTTGGGCCGGTCGGAACCAACACATCCCCGTTCGGCACCAACGCAGCTTCTGTGCAATGTCAATGCTTCAATTGATCGGACGGGTCATGACAACAAAAACCAGCACCAGAGATCCAGATACCATTGCAGCTGAGGCTCGCAGGGCATGGGTCAATGTCAGTCACTATGAGAGGGGCTATTCTGTCCCAACGGGAGGTTTATAATAGCTCTTTAACCAGCTGTGATTCCAGTTCATTGCAAGAAATCTAGTTTTCTTAAAAAGCAAGGTGTGAATTATTGTCCAACTTTAAGGTTATTTCTCTTCTGATATACTGAGCCAAAATAGTGGAATCTTTGGTCAACACCTATTATCTTTTCTTGGAATCTAAGCTACATGGTGCACATGCTGGTTTTCAGCCAATAAAGGGAACTGGGGTGATTTTTATGTCTAACGTATGACATTCATACTATTCCTGATGCTGTGTTTAATACTGCCTTACTTCTGCTTGACTTTTTTATGGCCTCTGATATGGTCTCCCATCTCATCCCAGTTATCATTTGGTGGGGTTGGCAGCCATGCTCTCAGCTCATTGTTCCATTTTTTTGTTTGGAAGAACTCAGCCAGTCAATCATCCACCTCATTGTTCCAAATTTAGGGGCTTTCTTTCAAGCCCATTGCACAGCCGATGCATCTCTTTTTGTGACGGACCGGTGACACACTATGCCTGTCCATATTTACAAGGCCACGTATAGCCACCCTGCGCCGCTTTTCATGGCCTTATAAATATGCCCCTCTTCCACGCATTACTCTGTATGAAAGCGGTGTTCCATGGGTGTTGCTGTGGGTGTTCCTATGCAACACCCATGGAAACTGATGCATTACCAGATTTACAAGGTTTCGTACACCTGGGAATGCGTCAGATTGCTACTCCTCCCCCAAGGGAGGTGCAACAAGGAGAAATACCTTTATTTCTCTTGTTTTTCCTGTTTCTTTGTGTGCTGCATTCTGCAGCACACATAGGAAGAGGAAAACACGTCTTGTGATTGTTTTTGTGCACAGAGGTGCCCCGTCCCGCACAAAATAAATCACCCCTACAATGCAGACACCCTTGCACCATGGCACAAGGGTGCCTGCGTTGGCGCATGGCAGCCCATTGTGTGCCAGCACAGGAGAAAAGGACAGGAATGTACCATATCTTGTAGATAGTTTAGCATTCACAGATGGACGTTTTACATCTCAGCAGACCCTGCGCTCTTGTCTCAGAACTGTCTTTCCATGTGTGTGTTTTTGGCTCATGGATTCATCTATATGATAGGACATGTGTGCACAGCTGCATTCTATTGTTATGTCTAGGTGCTAGTGCCTGGCCAGAAAGAATAACAATGGACGTTGTTGTTTGACCGTGTCTATGGTGTTCAGACTAAATCCCAGGAAAAGAACTACACTCGAAAACATATGCAAGTGCCGTGTGGAAGTACAATACGGCACAAAAGCAATCGTGTTTATATAGTAACGTGTGCAAAGGAGAATGAGGCCTACAAATTGCACAGTTAGGCTAACACAGAGAAAACTACAATGGACCGCACAGGAAACACATGACACCCTCCCTTTGGTCAAGATAATAGCACTTAGAAAGATACCAGATCTGATAAATGTAAACAGAAAGAAGGCACACTCAAAGCCTTGTTCCAGAAATGTGAATGACTGAAAACTACAATTAGAATACAATGTCAATTTGGAAAAATCATCAAATTAAAGTGCTTCGGAGGAATCCATAATGTCACTCGCCATTTCATAGGCCTAAGACTCCATGAAGGAATTTGGCTGCGCACATGATGATTGGTCAACAGCCCAAGTCACGAGCTCCAAAGAACAAACATGCTCTCCGGTCTCATCCGATGCTGAGTCAGTTACCGGGCAACCTGCATCTGTGTTAAGAGAGCCTGTATCTTGTGATCCATGCGCCGATGCACACGGATCCTCATAGGCGAAAGGCGCAACCCTCACACTGTGAAGAAGACGTAAGCCCAAAGGACAGTTCTGGATATGGTCACTAAGGGACTCATTAGTAGTCGAAAGTCCAAGGCCCATTTGTCCAGTGCCCATTTGTAAGGACACCAGATGCAGTGAAACACTGGTTGCATGCAGGTAAGCCAGGCATGTTGAAATGTCAAAGATTAATCAAGATCTAGTTCCTCTAGTAAAAGCATTCCAAAGATCTGAAACATACGCTCACAGTAGTGTTGGAGCGATGCCAGTTCCAGAGCGCCCACAAAAGGAGCAGCCATTGAGGAGAAGCAGGAATAAGATGAGAATGCCCGAAATGAGCACTGGGAATCCTCCGAATACACTAGAGAAAGTAGAGTGGATAAAAGCCTGGATTACTCCAAAGATGGTCTGAAAAGAACTAACGAGGCTGGAGTCAACAAACTTAAAAAAGTGGGCAAGGCCAGACATACTAGAGGCATTAAATATTTGATGCACTAATTCTCTAAAATGAAAGGGAAGGTTAGTATTTAACAATGACTTTTATTTCACTAGAAGTTCTAGCCACCTGCAATTCGAAGGTCTTGTGAGCAGATGTAAGAGCTACTTCTTGCTGAAACAATAATGCTTTGAGTCTGCTTAGCTTGTTGAAATCGGCCTTCAAAGTTGGAATGAAAGGCCACAATGAGCTATCTACAATCCCATGTGGAGGAGTAAATAAGGCGTTGTTGCAACAAGTGACTAACAGTCTTGATCACTAAGCATGAGATGACTCCCGTTAGAGAGTACTGTAATGAAAGGGAGAGTTGCAGGAACCGGGATTCCTTTTAAATAACAAGCTAAATTGGGCGCTGAAGTGTTGCATGCGCCGTGGATTTTAACGTGTTTACAAACAAGTGAATGTCTGACAGTAGAGTCATATTCTTCACCAGTGATAAAAACTTCCTTGTCGCTACGTTCACAACAATAGGCAAAGGGGAGTGACCATAATTCATGTAAGTAGTATAGCAGTTAGGTAGCTAGGGGTTCATATCTACCTACAGGAATATGTTTCATGCAAGCTGTGAATTGAAATGTCGATACAGGCAGAGAAAAAACTCTGTGTATCAACCACACCGCCTAAGGTGTTTCATCTATAGTGAATGGCAGTTGTTCTAATTTTTCTAAATGCATCATTGTATAGGTTGCATCTATCATGGCCTTCAATTGTTGTTTACGCGTTAAGTTAAAAGGCAGAAACAAATCACTGCACTTCAAGTAATGCCATGCAACGCGCCCATTTTTAAGTGTTTAAAGCATCCAGCTAAACTACATAATAGATCTAAGTTATAGTGTTAATGTCACTCTGCACAAAATTAATAACAGATGACACAATATTATTCAAATTGTAAATACGAGATGACAATGTATTAATACTATTATCAACAACAGCTAGCACTTTTTGAAAATTATCTTGGTCAATTTGTCTTAAACATGCAGCAGCTTTCATTTGGGATCCTTTCCCATTTGGGATCCTTTCATTAAAATTTTTTTTTTTGAATGTGGGGATTTGGGACCTAAAAGAAAATCCAATAAATTCATGTCTTCAGACAGGATAGAAAGATGTTGCTTCACTGCAAACAGTGTAGAATGTTCCAACCACTGTTGACATAACTTTCTTACTGAATAGGTGGTAACAATACCAGAATATGTTGACTGAGAGCAGCTGGGATCAGGTCTACTTGATTTACACCCAATATGGAAATAAGAAAACAAGCATGACAACCATTTATGTCCACTGGCCACAATAACCACCCGCGAGGCCTTGAAAACGTAGAATTAAATGTATCATTCTGCACCATACTATTTAATTGTTTGTCTGTGTAATTTGTAAAACTCTGCCAATTATCAAAATGGACAACAGAGAGATGGGCTCGGGCATAAATTTCTTCAATTTTAGTCAATCCCAGACAAGTAGTCTGCTGGATTGTTTCATTTCAGAAAAATCATTTGTGTGGGAATTAAACAGACTGGAAACAAGGTTTCCGTGCCCTGAACCTGCCAAAACTTTGTACCCCAAATCAATTTCAAATCAATAGTGTCCTTCCATTAATAACCTTTAAGGGCAAACTGATTAATGAATGTAGTAGCATATATAAGCTTAGTTTCAGTAAGCATATATTTTTTTGGTGGTGTTGGAGTTAATTTAAAATATGACATGGGGTCTGAAGTGTCATATCCCGAAAAATAAGTATATTTATCTTTTTGCAACTTTATGGAGGGGGTGTTGGGCAATGTTCCCATTGGGTATAGTTAAAATGGGGATGCTGTCTACCAGTTCTATGTAGGAAATGGTGTCCATAATGATGGTAGCAGAACATCTCAGCATAATTGGCAAAGTTAAGGTATAGATCTTTTAATTAAAAAATAAGTTTAATACTATAATTCAGATAGCATAGAATTTCCAGTATCAACATCCCAATCATTCAAATGCAACCCCCGTACTATTACATCACGCATAGAAACTTTGAACTCATATGGTATCTGCAACATCTCTTTCAGACTGAATATGTCGAAAGGAACTTTATCCCAAGCAAATCCATCAGTCATTGAAATGGCTGAAATGTTAATGAGGGACTAGTCTCTTTTCAGTTTCTGCGAAGAAGAATGAGGGGACAACGCCCAGTCAACCAGCTCTGTAACAGAACATTCTGGGGGGAAATTACCGTTGATTAGTAGGAAAGAAACAGTCACAAATCCAATCCACATGAACAAGAAAACCAAGGAAAGTATGATCCAGACATATATCCTTTTTTTAAATTTATTTATTTATTTATTATTTTCTTTTTTTCTTTTCATTCTTACAAACCAAAGAGGCAAAATAGTACAGAGGTGAGACAATATCAAACCACCCTGGACCCACCCCCCACCCCACCCCCTGTTCAAACGGAAAAAATAAACAGATTAAACGTTAGATGGACCAACAAGAATCACATAAAACAAAAAACTCATTCAAGATAATAGATTCCTTAGCAAGCGTAATGGAATAAGCGTTATCTAGGAAAGAGGACCCTTAAGTTGGATAGCGGCTTGTGGGACCTGCCCCTGGTGCTAAAAACATTAATATATATTTGGACCAGAGGAAAGAAAAAAAAGAAGAGAGGAGGAAAAGGAGCCTAAATTGAATTAGCCCTGTGGCCCTGTCTGGTCAAGCCAAACAATTAAAGGTTCCCAAATAGCTAGGCCCTTCCTTTGCCCCTTGTGACCTTTTTTGGCATAGGTAGCCTTCTCAAGATGACAAGTCACAACTAATCGAGCCAGCCACTGGGAGAACAAAGGAGGATCTGCATCTACCCATGCAGAGGCTATACAGATCCTCCAAACCGTCATTGCTACAAAAATGAGTGCCCCACCGTTCTTTCTGCTAACCTCATCTTCGGTCCCTAACAGGATAGTCTTGGGGGTCAACTCAATGTCCTGAGAGATAACTCCCCCAAATTCCTGGGAGTGGAGCAAGTTTCGGACAGGTGGCAAACATGTGTACTGAGTCTGCACTAAACTCCGAACATCTGGGACACAACGTCCCCTTGCCTGTTCCCCATTTGGCGACTCTGCTAGGAGTAATATATCAAAAGAATGCGGTTTTAAAAAATTGCGCCTGTAATTTAGCCAACAACAGATCTCTTTGGGCAGATTTCAGAGCTTGATAGAACATACTGTGTGGAACCTCCAACTTTGATTGCCATTTGTCTGCTATTCTGGGCAGGTCATCGGGGGTTTGGCTATTCAATGCAGAATAGATAGAGCCAATCCGGGGTGGAGCTGGGGCCCTTAATTTGTCGATAAGATCTATTTTCACAAACCTTGCAGAACCGCCAGCCTTTCGAGACAAAAAGTCGCTGATGGCGATATATTTAAAAGCATCTTGGTCTCGCAGTCCATATTTGTTTTTGAGATCGGCAAATAGCTTAGTTCCTTCGGTGGTAATTAAATCGCCCAGTTTTAGTATACCGGCTTTGTACCAGTCTTGGAGGTAAGACCTCCCAAAAATAGCAGGCAAATTGGAATTCTTGTTAATAGGGGAGTAGTAGTTCAGTCTCCCCAGCCCATAAATCCTACGCACATTGGAGAAAACTTTGAAAATGCTCATCAAAGTCTTAAATCTAACTCGTTTGTAGTACCCAGTTTGTCGCCAGAGACAAACGCGAGCCTCCTCTCCTAATAATAGTTGAAAGGGCGAAGGGAGCCCAATGGTTGGAGTAAAAGAATGTTCCCCCAGTAATTCCGAGCTATACTGTAGGACCGAAGCCCAATAATAAAGGGTATTGTTAGGAAAAGCCCATCCCCCCTCTCCCTAGGAAGAGAAAATTGCTTGAGCGCCCGTCTGGGCTGGGAATATGCCCATACAAATTGTGTGAAAAGTTGCTGAAATTTCTGTAGCATGGTTTTATTGAACTCTAGTGGGATAGACCGAAAAACGTAGAGTAACTTGGGAAAGTAAGCCATCTTGATAACGTTGCATCTACCCACTATGGTCAGATGCAGATTGTTAATCCGATTGAGCGCTCTCTTAGTGTCAGCTGCCAATGGGATTAGGTTTTCCGCCACAATCTCATCCGTGTTTGCTGTCACAGTCACCCCCAAATATTTTGTCTTCGTAACAACCCGTCTGTCCACCCACTTAATTTCTTTGTTAAGAATAATCTGCATTTTATTTTTGTTAAGTGCGTACCCCGAGATTTTCCCAAATTCTTGAGCCTCCAATTCCAGAGCTAAAATAGCACTCTCAGGCTCCGGGGTGACTACAGCCAGGTCTTCGGCATAAGCCATAATTTTGGTGTCCCACCCAAATCTTCTCACTGCCTGAGTAGCCGAATTGTTCTCTATTTTTTTAATCAGGGGATCTATATATAGGGCAAAAAGCAAAGGGGAGCAAGGGCAGCCCTGCCTGGTACCCCGTGAAATTTCGAATTGTTTAGTTATCCTCCCATTTACTAATACACTGGCTGTCGGGTTGAGGTAAAGGGCTTGAATAGCTTGAGTTATCTTCGGCACGAAGCCCATCCTTCTCATAACACCCCAAAGAAACTGCCAGGAAACCCGGTCGAATGCTTTTTCAGCGTCAAGTAAAATTAGCGACAGCGGGTCTCCTGTTGCCTGAGCTACGTCGAACAATGTAATGGTCTGCCGAATGTGTTCGGTGGTGCCTTTCTTGGGAATGAACCTGTGTTGCCATTCTGACACCAGAGGTTCGATTACTGAGGATAGTCTAATTGCGAGGAGTTTAGAAAATATCTTCGAATCGCAATTAATGAGAGTAATCGGCCTGAACGAACCCATTTCTAATGGTGATTTATCTTTTTTAGGAAATATAGACATTTTAGCGTTGGACCAGGAAGCAGGCGGGGAAGCCCCATCGAAGATGGATATTACCAAAGAAGTAAAGATAGTCTTTATTTGGGGGGCAAAGATTTTATAGAACTCGACAGGGATACAATCAACCCCTGCGGCCTTTCCATCCGGTAAGCTAGCTAAGACTTCGGCAATATCCTCCCAGGTCGGGGGATCCTCAAGCTGGTCACGATTTTCCAGGCTAAGTTGCGATAGAGTAATTTCTTCTAGATATTTAGTAATCTCTTCCTCTCTTGCGTCTGCTGGGCTACTGTTCTCCTCTGAATAAAGATTCGAGTAAAACTCTCGGAATCCCCCTTGGATTTTACTCGGGTCATTAGTCTCCTCTCCAGTTACAAGTTGAATCGACAGTATTTCACTAGCTGTGACCTGCTGTCTAGTTTTAAGAGCCAAGTGATGGCCGATGAGTTCACTACACTCATAGTTTTGTTCCCGTGTCGAGGCCCACTTAGCTGCAACCTTCTCCGCGAACACAGACTCTATTTCAGCTTTAATGATTGTCACTTCAATTTGGGCAGGTTCTGTATCCACCCCTGTTTGTACTACTTGAATTAGTTTTTCCTCTGCCTTTTTTAGCTTTTCCTGGAGTTCAGAGATCAATGCTTTTTCTTTTTTGTTTTTCCTTATTGAGAACCTAAGGGTCTCTCCCCGGATGCCCGCCTTTAGTGTATCCCAAACTGTCATAGTTGAAGCAGACCCCACGTTTAACTCAAGGAATTCTTGGATCCATGCTTGCATGTATGTTCGGTACCCTATGTCTTGTAATAGTGCTTTCTCAAAGCTCCATTTCGGGACCCCCGACGTTTAAAATAAGCGGGTTGTGGTCCGACAAAAAACGCGGGGCAATATCTATGGCACAGTCGTGGAGTAGAGAGGATGAGATCAAGAAATAATCTAGCCTTGCTAATGAACGGTGCGGGGCAGAGAAGTAGGTATAGCCTGGCAGAGTAGGATTTAGGCTAGCCCAGACATCACTGAGCCCATGAGTTTGAATTAGGTTTAATATTGCTTGGTATACTCGGGGCTTCCTACCAACATAAGTCCATTTATCGTCGGCTTTCCAGTTGCAAGGTAGATTAATATTAAGGTCGCCACAGATAACAATTGGGGAGGGCCAGTGGGCAAGTTCTCCTGTAATCCAGTTGATAATCCCGGGGTCGTCTGTGTTACTACCGTAGATGGAGCATAAAGTAAAGGAGACATTTGGGGGCAAACAGCACTCTGTTATTACCCATCTGCCCAGAGTCAGATTTCACGCGGGGAGATCTTAAACTTAAAGGTAGTCTATTTTCCGCCATGACCCCTACACCTTTTATTTTAGTACCTTGTGTAGTCCCCCCTATGATTTTATATCCCAGTGAGTTCAACAAGTGTTTTTGTGAGCCTTCTATGTGCGTTTCCTGGAGGCTGACGATGTCAGCCCCCAGAGAGCGCAAGCCCTGCGCTACTTTTTGTCTCTTTATAGCTTCATTCAGTCCACATATGTTGACTGAAACAATTCTGAGGGTGCTTGTCTTATTCAGTTGAACATTTTTAGACATTTGGACCGTTGTAGACAGGACCCTGGTTGCATTCTCCACATAAACAGTTTTACAACCAAAAACCTTGAAATTGTCCTCATCCTAGTGAACCTTTTTTTGCGTTTTTTTTCCTTTTTCAGCGTTTTTTACTCCCTTTAAGGCGCTCAACTTTATGTGATTATTTACTTTAACATGTGATTTAACAAGTGACTGTGTACAAAAAAAAAGTGTCCTTGATCCATCCAGCTCAAAGCCATTTCCCCCCATGCCCTCCCCAACACTCCCCCCCTATCTTAGAGCATTCAGAAAAACCTGAGTGATGGTAGTCAGAAGTGAGTCTCCGCCACTAAACCACGCCTTAGAACGGTGTGTAGAGTTTCGGCTATATCTTGTTTATACCATGCGAAATATAGAGTAAAAAGAAGGAGCAAAGAAACAAATACGAATACAGTAGGTATAAAAATATAAATTCAAGAACATACCCCGCTTCAAATACCTATTTACCTGAGCCTACTATAAGGCAGAAAATAGCTGCGCAATAAATTCTTAGGAAGGCTAGTCAAAGCCAGAGAACGCATAAGGAGAGAAGAAAAGGCGAAAGAGAGAGAAAAAAAAAAGAAGGAAAAAACAAGGTGAATGAGCAGAAACTTTTAGACATTTCCCACCCCGAAAAAAGAAACAGGGGGGCAATCGCCTTTAGTTTTAACTCGAGCGTTTTTTTGACTTGATTTCTCCCAGGTATTCCCCAGCTTTAATCTCGGACAAAAAAATTCTGGAAGCCCCATTAAAGATAACTTTCAGTCTGGCAGGGTTCATTAAGGACACTTGAGCTCCGAGCTGTTGGAAAGGGGGGATTAACTGACGCAGGCGCCATCTTCGCTCTACTGTCTGATGGCAAAAGTCAGGTTTGGCAAAAAAAATTTACACCATTGGACCCCTTCTGAGAGTTAGGACGGGCTTGATCATAAACCAGTTGCCTGAGGAGAAAGTTTCCAAAGTACACTAGGAACGCCCTTGGTTTTCCTCCGGAGAAAGTGCTGCCATCGCGTCGTTGCTTTAAGTTAAACGGGAAGCGATGTGCCCTCTGCACTTGGCGGTCCCAGTTCCAGCTAGGTTGATCAGGAAAGGATTCTTGTAGAAGCTTCATTATGTAGCGTCTTGGTTCTTCTCCCTCCGTCCCTTCTGGGATTCCAAGCAAACGGAGATTATTCCTGCGTTGCCGATTTTCCTGTTCCTCCATTTTTGTCATTAGATCGGACAGGCAAGCAGCGTTGGAGGAACCTTGGTCTTTTACAGCGGAGACTTCTGTTTCCAGACTCTCTGTACGACCTTCAACCATGGTGACACGGTCGCTCATGTCAGTACAGATTTTATTCAATTTTCTCATACCCCCCTTGTAGTTTTTTTGCAGCCCCTTTAGCTGAACGGTTATCAGCATGAACCTCCTCTTGGAATTCTTTTATAGAGGCTAAGATGGAAGCTAAAGAGGGTTCAGCAGTATCTTCTGGAGCATTTTTTACGCTCTCCCAAATTGGCGCACGGGCAACATCCTCATCAAGGGGGTAGGACATCTGCGAGTCTGAATAGTCCCACTTAAGCTGGCTACGTCTTTTAGCCTTGCTTCTTGCCTTCCTAGGGCGTTGCACTGTTCCTGTTTCTATAGGTGATTCCTCACTGTTATCTTCGCTTGTGTTAGACCCACCCTCATCTGTGGTGGTCTCAGAGCCATCCGACACCGAGTAAAACTTTTCACCCCCTAGCTCCAGGGTCCATGGGACTTGGGTGCCAGAATTGGCTTCCAGGCTCCGGATGTAATTATCAGTGCCCGCTACAGGGGGTTTGAGAGCTTCTACCAGGAGACCAGATGTGGGGTCAGAAGATGCCGAGTTTCCCTGTACGGCTGAACCCCCGGCTAGACCCCCGATATCTCCTTCTGTGGGCGGACAAGAAGGCACTGTCAGATCTTCCGCAGCTTCATGTTGTCCGCTTAAAATCCCCATCTCTGCTAATTGCGTCCCTACATGAGTTTCCTTTAGCAAAGTTATTTCTTGCTGGGAAACCGGGTCATTTAGTTCCACTAGCGGCGAGCCTTCGGGCGCATTTTCAGGGGGAAATAGGAGGAGTGTGGGGTTAACCGTGGGATCTGTTGCAGAATGTGTTGCCTTAAATCCAGCAAACAACTTGGCTACAGAGGGCTGGGATCCCACTGCTTCCTTTTGTGCTCCACCCCCCCAAGCCTCCCTGTCAACTTCTTGTTGGCACTAACCTCCCGTTTGCCTTTGGGCAGGTTCTCCGCTGGTCCAACATCTCCGAAATCGATGTTGGCTTGGGCTGCTCTCGCTTTGTTGAATTTGCCTGTTTTGGCGCCCCTGGTCATCATGATCTGAATCCGGCACCGGCACCGCTGAGTTCTTTCACGCGGCCAAATCACCAGGTTGAGGGAGGCTGAGTCAGATACAAGTGATACGATGTAACACACCAGCCAGCAGATAAACAGCGTCCAAAGCCCCCGGAGCACTCTTGCGGTTACCGGCACCCTGCGTGTGATTTTGCAGTTTTCGGCATCCTCGGTATGTAAATCAACTGCAGCCGACTGGAGGTATAAACCGGTCACCAGCAGACCACTCGCTTTCTGAGTCGGCGTCGGCATCAGCATCGCAGGGCGCATAGCCGATGATCGATATGCCTGGCGTGAGCGGCTGAATGGCGTGAGTTCACGCTAACTCCATCTTGCCCTCCGTCCGCCGATCCAGACATATATCCAAGGAGGGACTAGATAAGTGTGTTTAAACCATGAAATAAAAACACAAATCCGTGCAGGAGGCCTGTATAAAACAGAAGAACTGTCTGAAGAAAAAAAATATCTTCATCCATATAGCACCCGGAGGTACTCAACTGGAAAACAAGAGGTTGGGATTCAGCAGAAGGATTTGAAAAAGGCAACTCAGATGGACTCACCAATGGTGGTGTTATAAATGACACCTACTGTAAAGGATGGTATATTAAAAGCAGATATCATGTCAGGGGAATTGTCGGCGGAGGACTCCGCCTCTCCTTCCCTCAGCCGGGGAATATCAGCATTGGTAGTGCTCACAGGCTGCACAGAAAAGTCTTGCGGGAAAGTGTGTTGTGTAGTTCCTATAAGACCTATATAGGATCTGCGCGTTTAGACAACATACACTGTGGGACTGGTGTCCAGACTCATTCCAGACACCCCCACCGGGTATGTTAGCCTGTGTACCAGCTAGCTCGCAATGCCACTATAACCTCTTACCAAGGAGAGAATAGTTCTTGGCAACTATCGAATATGACAACCCTGATCCCTCAGGACCGTGTAAACAGTAACTTACTTTTCGCTCAGTCACTCATGCTTACTTGTTCTCAGAGAGATACACAGAATAAACGGTTGGGACGTTTTTCAATAAGCATTTATTGAACAGTCGTTATTCTTGTGTAAAATAAGCGTACTGAAATCACTAGTAGACAGTAGCATATATAAATGAGTAGCAGCACTAAGAAAGTAAACAGATGGTAGGTTTCTACCATTTTGCTAAAATCAAAACTACAGGCAAGTATATAAAATATATGGCAATAAAATGTGTACTCCTACGATGCACCCTAACTAGATGTACCTGAATGTACCTAGCATGTGAGTAGGTGTAAAGCCAAGAATCCTCAAGGATAAAGCCAACCCCATTTACTGATGTGAGACTGCGGGACCCCGTTCGGGTCTCGAGCTGAACACCCCGCAAGGGATGTCAGACCACTGCGAGCTGGAGTATCTGCATGCAGGAACCTCAGCGTCTTGCGTCAGTGTGTCGGCCGGGAAGTCCTGATCTCCTCTCCCTATCTTAGCAAGATGTGATGTTTATATACCCTAAGGTATCCCCAGGGGTTCTCCCTTGCTGTGCCAGTGTCGGACTTAGGATGACGTCCGGAATAAACTTTATACACAGTTAATATGCAGGGGATGGTGGGCCTGCTGTGTTCCTAAAAGAAGCTAAGAATCCTCATGCATAATTTATGAGGCCAGTGTTCAGGGAAAACCCTACGTACTGTGTATAGTATTGTAACCAGGCAAAAGGTCAGTCCCTCAAATCCATTATGTATGTAGTATAGGAGAGAATGTAGGTGAAGGGTTATGATGTTACCTGGACCTATATCGTGGTACCTATATGAAATATAACAAGTGCTGTTATTCCGTGGCATACTATGAAGAATCAGCCACATGGTGTAGTTTAACATGTTCAATGGAGACAAAGTGATTGTCTTTTATTACCAGGGAGAAGTGGCAAAATCACAGTTTGTGTGCCTTAAATGTCAAGGCCTGGAACAGAAGCATGGTATGACGGGCCAAATTACTTTTTGATAGCCACCTTTTCTCCAACCAAATCTCCGATTTTTTGGAAGCCAGACGAAACTGGAATTTGATCAATAGCATGGGAAGAATGAGAGTAAGGCAAATGTTTGCAAGATTGAGCATCACAGAACTTTTGTAGGTCTTGTAAGACAGCACAATATTTATCTACTTCAAAGGTTGCAGCTGCCGCCACAAGGTCTGGACCGTCAAAGTCTGGAACATACATCTTGATGCCAAAAGCACTTTGTATGGGGTCTGCCCACCCAGAGATCTTCTAGGGAGGTTATTGAATACTTGTTGAATCCCATATTGATGCTTCAACCAACCACATCCAGTACCTAATACTCTAGCCATTAAGGACTGCTTTAAGTCCTGGTTCATTCTCTCCACAACAGAATTACCCTCGGATCTATACGGAAAAGAAAAATGTACTTGCACACCCATGGACTTCATCGAATCATGGTGGGCTTTAGAAGCGAATGCTGAACTTGGTCCAAGTGGAATGCGCAACAGGCATATGTCCCGATAAAGTCTTGCAAGTCTTTAATAACAGTTGTGCATCAGCCGAGCACAGTGACAAAACCCAGAGGAATCTAGAGCGAGAATCAACTGCAACCAAAAACAATTTGAACGCAGTATCTGAAATCAGAGGACCACAATGATCCAAGTAAATGCAACCAGGCTGATTGGAAATAAACATATGTGTCTGTGATGAACGAGGCACAGTTGAACTTTTTATTTGTTAAATAAGTTAAAGCATATTTTCTGCTTTGTTGGTATAAACCTTGGCACCAATTCTTGTTGAGGTAAGAATGAAATAGTGGCAGCCACACTGGAATGAACAAAAGCCACACCTTCTTGTGTGGCCAAATTTATATCATGTCTACAGTCTGCGTTGGGAATCGCACAATCACTAACTCTAGGAATAGTTACAAAAGGAACATTCTGATTATTTAAGTGATAAGAATATTTCGAAGGAAAGCCCTTCGGTAAAGGTTTGCCTATTTTAAATACATTCATAGCAGCCAAAGTATCATTATCGATCCGTGTTTTAGAGAGTGTTACTGCTACTATTTTAGCTGTGGCTGCTGCAGATTTGGCAGCTTCATCAGCCAGAGAATTCCCTATGGCGTGTATTCCCTCATGTTGATGACTTAATGTATGTATTACATGAGCTTGTGGCAACTTACCGTTAAAATCTGCCAATTTAACCCAAAGCAGTTTGTGCTTTATTGTGCTACCCTTGGAGTCCTTAAAATCATTTTGTCGCCAAAAATGTAAGTTATCACTATAGGACTGTCCACAGTAATACGAATCACATAAAATAAGGGTGGGGAATTCAGGATCCGTATTTTCAAGTGCAAGTAGTAAAGCCTTCAATTCAGCCAACTGCGCCATACAGTCCCCAAGGGACTGAGCAAGAAATTTGTGGGTGAAAAAGCCATCTGACATAAAACCAACTATGATGGCGCATGCAGCAAACTTTTGCTGCTTAGAAGCTATTGCAGGTTGAGCAGAACCATCAGTATAAATGCCGGATCGATATTAATCATGAGGCAGAATCGAAGAAGGCAAAGGATAAACATGTTCATATAGCAAAAATTCTTGTGTTTGCAAAGAAGGGTCAAAAACAAATTATACATCTGTGGCTGTCAAGGACGTAGCCCATTGTATCCATCGAGGATGGAGGACCTTTGCGTTAGGGACCCTGGCTTTTGTGACCGCCTCTAGGGCAGGCAGAGGAGATACAACAATAATGCATTTCCCTTGAGCAAGTGGCCTTTCTTTAAGGATGGCCATCTGTACAGCAGTCAGAATTTTTTCAGTAGAGCAAAACGCATTTCTGCAGGTGAACATAGATGGGATTTATATGCAATGGGTATCGTTTCACCTTCATTAAAGGTTACAGATGTAATCCAATTCCACCTGGTAAAACATGGATAACCAAATTAGTGGTATTAACACATGTATGTAGGCTACGTGTTTCTAGTAAATCAGATTGTAAAGATCTGAGTGTGGCAATGTGTTCCAACATCCAACCGGAAGCAGAAAAATCAGTGCGTATTAAGGCATACAGCTGTTTAATATGTTGTGCATAATCAGGTATATCTGTCCTACCAAAATGTAAAAACCCAAGCAGAGACTGCAATTTTTTAAGAGTACTTGGAGGCTGCAAGTGAGCAAACTTTTCCAGAAAATGAGGGGCAAGACTTTTACCCTCATTAGTAAGTGCATATCCCAAGAAAAGGACACTGAGAAAACCTATATAAGTACTTTTTGAAATTAAGCTTGTAACCAAACTTAGGAAATTGCAAAATTATGAGATCTGCTCTTGCTAAATGGGGGTTAATTCATTGTCTGTCAGGGTTGGTTTCATGAAGGATCAAGACAATGTATGCCGCAAAGACTCCCGGGCTGTTCTTATAGGCCTTATAGGAAGTTGGGCATACCACCTCTAAAACCCAAGGGTACTAAAAGCGGACCAGTCGCTGCTCTCTGATGCCAAATTGTGACTGGAAATTTCCAAAGTGGTTTTAGATTTTTTACGGATGATATTATTAATCAGTTCCGTACTATGGGTATTTTGCACCGCAAATGTGCGAGTATGACTATTCAAATGTCTGTAATCTATGACTGTGGTTGTCCTTGAGGTGTGGAACATATAGGAGTAACATGGTAAGGAGAACCCTTATCCTAACCAGTATGGTTACGATAAAGGGTGGGGGCCAGTGCAAGGGTGCATTCAGAGGCATAATCATGTTGAACCTCATCAGGGGCAAGGTGCAAGAAAGAAAGGAGAATTACATCCTCACCTTGGGGGCATGCAAGAACAAAGGGTGGGGGCCAATCAACCTCCGCCAAGAGAATGTCATAAGATGTAGTTAAATGATCCCAAAATATTGTTTTAATGGTGCGTGTAACATCACCTTCAATTTGAATATCTAAGTGATATAGTCTATCTGGAGGGGCTACTTGAATGTCTGTGGTTTCGACGGTAATAAATGTATCAATTGCTCTCGTTACCAGAAATTGATGGAGATTCCGGCGTACTATGGTGACTTCTGCTGCGCTGTCTAAGAGAGTCACCGCCCAACTTCTGTTCAGGAGGAGGGTTCTCACAGTCTGTGGCATATTTTGCAGTTAATGCAGCAACTTTCTTTTTCTGAAAAGGGGGTTTATATGGAGTAGGTCTATCCTCCTTCTTTATCTTAATGTCAGACGAGCATTGTGTCTCCTGTTTTGGTTGGAAGTACTCTCCTTGTCTACGATCTGATCGTTCTCCTCTGTCATACTGCTGGTCAGACAATTCATGAAAAGAACAAGGAGAATGTGTATCAGAAGACTGATACCTATCTGGAGTCCTAATCTTAGTGCAATCAAGAAGGTCGTAACGTTTGTCAGAGGTGGAGAACCTCCACATTGTCTAGTTTTATGTTGTTGTTTAGATTTATCCCATTGTTTTTCAGGAAACTCACAGGCAGGTCTGGCATCCTTGTCCGAACTAGGCTTGGCAAGTGATGGTACAGAAGGTCTTGTCCCCAAACTTTAACGTCCTAGAGATGTGTATACATTAGAAACAATGACTGGCTACTCGGGGTCGGCTACTGCCACCGTAGCAAGCCACTGGCGTATAGACAAAGACGCTGCTTAACCTTAAACATTAGAAATAATTATTTCGGAGATGACGGGGAAATTTCTCGCTATGTTCATAACCAAAATCGAGGGCAGGACCTGCCCCATGCTCATTCTGTATCTGTTTGATGATGCATGGTAGAATGGCCATCGAGGGAGTGCCATGACAAAGAGAGTAAACTGTGGCATAAATAGTCCCCCAGGTGCTGCAGTCAGGTAGACTGGGGACCAATCCATTGGGTAAGCACATTGTCAAAATTTGGTGCTTGTCTTGTGGTCCCGTAAGGGGAAACACAGCTTCAATTTGGTCGGTTTTTTGGGCGATCCAAAATTGTATTTTTTTAACAATTCATAGGTCTTTTGCCCATAACTGAATGAACAATTGCAGGACTAATTACAGGCCCCACTGGTTGTTGGGCCTGTCCCTTTATGCCAAGTCTAGTTGGACCAGCTAGAAGAGCATGGGAAATATATTGGGTAAGATGTTGATATGGTATGACTAAAACATTATACAAAGCATGTGTCTCTACTAAATTAATGTTTGCCATTTTAGGATATGGAGTATAACCCGCTAATGCCAGCCATGCGGCCCCTTCATTAGTTAAGGGGCCCATTCTAACAGTCTCAAAAGTGGGGGAGGCGCCATTAAACCACATCTGGTGTTCGCAGATGGTAAGAGGAATTTCAAGAAGCTCATATGGATGATATGCATTAGGTGCCTGCAGCACGGTGTATTCATTGTGAGAAGTTGGCCTGGTATATACTGTCCACTAGTTATAGTGGGCACCTTGCACCTGTCCAATCGACCTTTATTGATGATAGGTTTAAAGACAACCTTTATTGAAAGCTATCCTAGGGGTAGCTATGGAGAGCAGCCTTCAGGCTAAGTCTTGAAGGAGTGTTAAGCTATTGTTTTACCAGTTATAATCTCATGAATGACCAAATGAAAGGAGAACCACACCAGGTATATATATAAAATATATGTATTTATTACTAAACACTACCCAATAGTCTCTTTATGAGGCTAGAGGTCAAAGTACACAAGTTACAAGTCAAATAGCACAGTAAAATAGCACAATATACGATTAGCCCTAGGGGCGTACCAAACCATATATTAAGAAAGTGGTATAAGAACCACAACTTAAGTAGACACAAGGCCTAGAGCCTGTAGAATCGCTGGGACCCCAAGGAACCACCCAACGTAGTGACACAGGGGACCCACGGGGGCTGTGTGCAGTGTGTGAACACAGCCGCGAGCTCCGTTACAGTCTATGGGAAAGTCGCTGTAAGAGTTTTAGAGTTTAAGGACACTTAGAAATGGACTAGGACCAAACCCTCTTGGACTTAGACAGTTCTAGGGTTACCACCCATGGGAGCACTGGAGTACTCGAGTTACCTCACCCAGGGAAGCCGGGTGCATAGGTGTCGAATGGTGTCGGGTCGCGGCATCGATTTCAATGGCAGCCTGCAACGAAGTGCTGCTGCCGGGAAGATGCGAAGTGTCCGAAGAGATCCAAGCCTAGATCAGAGATGAGAAGAACCTGAAAGCAGAGAGGACAGAGTCTGGGTCACTTGCCAGTGACCAGGGGCACGATAGTCGAATGCCCACCGATGTCGGGTGCTTCAGGTGAAAGAGGTGAAGCTTGACTCTTCAGCCACGAGGACCAGGAGGTGTTGACGACAACCAGGAGCTGGATTCGATCTGTCCCACAAAGGATGTCGAGTGCTGCAGTGTTGGTGTCCGGATTGAACACAACAAGCCTTGGCAACAGCAACCCACACAGAAAGGAGAAAGATGCTTCGGAGCAAACCAGCAAGGTCTGAGGGACTCACCACTTGGTGGGGAGTTAGGGCACGTCTAAGGCAACCAGAAACGCCCAAAGAAAATCAGAGTTGACTTCACAGGGACCCACCAGTCGACGGACCAGGGATCGCGAAGGAGCCTCGAGCGGAAATGCAAGAAGCAGGCCCACGGGACACTCGTGGAGTGTAGGCTCACAATCTTCGGTGCAAATGGTGCTCGGGGCCTGGGCTACAAGTAACCCAAAGCAGGACTTCAAGTGTTGTCGAGAAGTTGATGCACTAGCAAATGTGCACGGTGTCCAGGAGTTCCGGTTCCACGTCACTCATAAGGGCTGCGGGTCTCAGCTTTGCTGGGGACTCGGGTCGGCCTCTGAGAAGTCTGGAAATCCTCTTCCTGGGCTGCAAGTACTTCAGAGTCCAGCGGGAGCTTCGAAGATGGAGACAGGCAAATGCTTTGTTGGTGCCTGCCAAGCAGGGGAGTCGCTCCTTTACCCCAAGGGAGATTTCTTCAGTCCTGTAGTCTTGAGTAGAGCGTCGAAGTTCCAGGATTCAGTTGCAGAGTTTTGTCCAGGGATATCTAAAGTCCTGTTGCCAGGGGTCCTTACTTATACCTAAGAAATGGGTTGGACTAACTCTGTGGACCCACCTATGGGAGGGTTTGGAAAGAGGGGTGGCTACACCCATTTCCTCTGTCCAGTTTCACGCCAGAGCAGGGGCTGGCAGCCCCTGCAACCGGTTTGAACTGGGGTATGCACGAGGACACCAAATGTGCCCCCAGTGCAGGACTTCAAAGCACTCTTGGAGTGCACCCACCCAGCCCCAATCCACTAAGGCCTGTCTGGGAGGTGGTCACACCTCCCTGTGACAGGAAACCTATTGTCCAGGCCTCCCCTGCCGGAGTTTCGGTCAGCAGCAGGAGGCCAGACTCGTGTCTGTGGCTGCAGCATCCATTTTGTGATGCCAGGGCTCTTTAAGGTTTCTACCGGGTATACCGGTGGGGACATGTCTCTCCCTCTAGAAGGGTGGAATTCTACCCCCGCCACCAGGACTGGTGGGGGGGGGGGGGGGTAGGATTCCAAGGTGTTTGACACCAAACACGACATGTTTCTGTACAGCCAGTCCAAAGTTAGCATTTTACCGCAAGGTTATAATGCACTTAAGAGTATATGGTCAGGCTGCACCACAGACAACCCCGGAGGATATATTCCGAAGGCTGCAGGGGTGCCCTGCTCATGCATGGGTACCCTCTCACATATAACCAAGCACCCTGCCTTCAGGATTGATAAGGCCTGCCATAGGGGTGACTGATGGGTTTCTATGTGCAGTATATAAGTACTTTTTGAAATTAAGCTTGTAACCAAACTCAGGAAATCGCAAAATTATGAGATCTACTCTTGCTAAATGGGGGTTAATTCATTGTCTGCCAGGGTCGGTTTCATGAAGGATCAAGACAATGTATGCCGCAAAGACTCGCGGGCTGTTCTTATAGGCCTTATAGGAAGTTGGGCATAGCTCCTCTAAAACCCAAGGGTACTAAAAGCAGACCAGTCGCTGCTCTCTGATGCCAAATTGTGACTGGAAATTTCCAAAGTGGTTTTATATTTTTTACGGATGATATTATTAATCAGTTCCGTACTATGGGTATTTTGCACCGCAAATGTGCGAGTATGACTATTCAAATGTCTGTAATCTATGACTGTGGTTGTCCCTGAGGTGTGGAACATATAGGAGTAACATGGTAAGGAGAACCCTGATCCTAACCAGTATGGTTACGATAAAGGGTGGGGGCCAGTGCAAGGGTGCATTCAGAGGCATAATCATGTTGAACCTCATCAGGGGCAAGGTGCAAGAAAGAAAGGAGAATTACATCCTCACCTTGGGGGCATGCAAGAACAAAGGGTGGGGGCCAATCAACCTCCGCCAAGAGAATGTCATAAGATGCAGTTAAATTATCCCAAAATATTGTTTTAATGGTGCGTGTAACATCACCTTCAATTTGAATATCTAAGTGATATAGTCTATCTGGAGGGGCTACTTGAATGTCTGTGGTTTCGACGGTAATAAATGTATCAATTGCTCTCGTTACCAGAAATTGATGGAGATTCCGGCGTACTATGGTGACTTCTGCTGCGCTGTCTAAGAGAGTCACCGCCCAACTTCTGTTCAGGAGGAGGGTTCTCAGAGTCTGTGGCATATTTTTCAGTTAATGCAGCAACTTTCTTTTTCTGAAAAGGGGGTTTATATGGAGTAGGTCTATCCTCCTTCTTTATCTTAATGTCAGACGAGCATTGTGTCTCCTGTTTTGGTTGGAAGTACTCTCCTTGTCTACGATCTGATCGTTCTCCTCTGTCATACTGCTGGTCAGACAATTCATGAAAGGAACAAGGAGAATGTGTATCAGAAGACTGATACCTATCTGGAGTCCTAATCTTAGTGCAATCACGAAGGTCGTAACGTTTGTCAGAGGTGGAGAACCTCCACATTGTCTAGTTTTATGTTGTTGTTTAGATTTATCCCATTGTTTTTCAGGAAAATCACAGGCAGGTCTGGCATCCTTGTCCGAACTAGGCTTGGCAAGTGATGGTACAGAAGGTCTTGTCCCCAAACTATTACGTCCTAGAGATGTGTATACATTAGAAACAATGACTGGCTACTCGGGGTCGGCTACTGCCACCGTAGCAAGCCACTGGCGTATAGCCAAAGACGCTGCTTCACCTTAAACATTAGAAATAATTATTTCGGAGATGGCGGGGAAATTTCTCGCTATGTTCATAACCAAAATCGAGGGCAGGACCTGCCCCATGCTCATTCTGTATCTGTTTGATGATGCATGGTAGAATGGCCATCGAGGGAGTGCCATGACAAAGAGAGTAAACTGTGGCATAAATAGTCCCCCAGGTGCTCCAGTCAGGTAGACTGGGGACCAATCCATTGGGTAAGCACATTGTCAAAATTCGGTGCTTGTCTTGTGGTCCCATAAGGGGAAACACAGCTTCAATTTGGTCGGTTTTTTGGGCGATCCAAAATGGTATTTTTTTAACAATTCATAGGTCTTTTGCCCATAACTGAATGAACAATTGCAGGACTAATTACAGGCCCCACTGGTTGTTGGGCCTGTCCCTGTATGCCAAGTCTAGCTGGACCAGCTAGAAGAGCATGGGAAATGTATTGGGTAAGATGTTGATATGGTATGACTAAAACATTATACAAAGCATGTGTCTCTACTAAATTAATGTTTGCCATTTTAGGATATGGAGTATAACCCGCTAATGTCAGCCATGCGGCCCCTTCATTAGTTAAGGGGCCCATTCTAACAGTCTCAAAAGTGGGGGAGGGCGCCGTTAAACCACATCTGGTGTTCGCAGATGGTAAGAGGAATTTCAAGAAGCTCATATGGATGATATGCATTAGGTGCCTGCAGCACGGTGTATTCATTGTGAGAAGTTGGCCTGGTATATGCTGTCCACTAGTTATAGTGGGCACCTTGCACCAGTCCAATCGACCTTTATTGATGATAGGTTTAAAGACAACCTTTATTGAAAGCTATCCTAGGGGTAGCTATGGAGAGCAGCCTTCAGGCTAAGTCTTGAAGGAGTGTTAAGCTATTGTTTTACCAGTTATAATCTCATGAATGACCAAATGAAAGGAGAACCACACCAGGTATATATATAAAATATATGTATTTATTACTAAACCCTACCCAATAGTCTCTTTATGAGGCTAGAGGTCAAAGTACACAAGTTACAAGTCAAATAGCACAGTAAAATAGCACAATATACGAATAGCCCTAGGGGCGTACCAAACCATATATTAAGAAAGTGGTATAAGAATCACGACTTAAGTAGACACAAGGCCTAGAGCCTGTAGAATCGCTGGGACCCCAAGGAACCACCCAAGGTAGTGACACAGGGGACCCACGGGGTTGTGTGCAGTGTGTGAACACAGCCGCGAGCTCCGTTAAAGTCTATGGGAAAGTCGCGGTAAGAGTTTTAAAGTTTAAGGACACTTAGAAATGGACTAGGACCAAACCCTCTTGGACTTAGACAGTTCTAGGGTTACCACCCACGGGAGCACTGGAGTACTCGAGTTACCTCACCCAGGGAAGCCGGGAGCATAGGTGTCGAATGGTGTCGGGTCGCGGCGTCGATCTCAATGGCAACCTGCAACGAAGTGGTGCTGCCGGGAAGATGCGAAGTGTCCGAAGAGATCCAAGCCTGGATCAGAGATGAGAAGAACCTGAAAGCAGAGGGGACAGAGTCTGGGTCACTTGCCAGTGACCAGGGGCACGATAGTCGAATGCCCACCGATGTCGGGTGCTTCAGGTGAAAAAGGTGAAGCTTGACTCTTCAGCCACGAGGACCAGGAGGCGTCGGCGACAACCAGGAGCTGGATTCCAGCTGTCCCACAAAGGATGTCGAGTGCTGTAGCGTTGGTGTCCGGATTGAACACAACAAGCCTTGGCAACAGCAACCCATGCAGAAAGAAGAAAGATGCTTCGGAGCAGACCAGCAAGGTCTGAGGGACTCGCCACTTGGTGGGGAGTTAGGGCACGTCTGGAGCAACCAGAAACGCCCAAAGAAAATCAGAGTTGCCTTCACAGGGACCCACCAGTGGACGGACCAGGGATCGTGAAGGAGCCCCAAGCGGAAATGCAAGAAGCGGGCCCACGGGACACTCGTGGAGTGTAGGCTCACAATCTTCAGTGCAAATGGTGCTCGGGGCCTGGGCTACAAGTAACCCAAAGCAGGACTTCAAGAGTCGTCGAAAAGTTGATGCACTAGCAAATGTGCACGGTGGCCAGGAGTTCCTGTTCCACGTCACTCATAAGGGCTGTGGGTCTCAGCTTTGCTGGAGACTCGGGTCGGCCTCTGCGAAGCCTGGAAATCCTCTTCCTGAGCTGCAAGTACTTTGGAGTCCGGCGGGAGCTTCGGAGATGCAGACCGGCAAATGCTTTGTTGGTGCCTGCCAAGCAGGGGAGTCACTCCTTGACCCCAAGGGAGATTTCTTCAGTCCTCTAGTCTTGAGTAGAGCGTCGAAGTTCCAGGATTCAGTTGCAGAGTTTCGTCCAGGGATATCTAAAGTCCTGTTGCCAGGGGTTCCTTACTTATACCTAAGAAAGGGGTTGGACTAACTCTGGGGACCCACCTATGGGAGGGTTTGGAAAGAGGGGTGGCTACACCCATTTCCTTTGTCCAGTTTCGCGCCAGAGCAGGGGTTGGCAGCCCCTGCAACCGGTTTGAACTGGGGTATGCACAAGGACACCAAATGTGCCCCCAGTGCAGGACTTCAAAGCACTCTTGGAGTGCACCCACCCAGCCCCAATCCACTAAGGCCTGTCTGGGAGGTGGTAACACCTCCCTGAGACAGGAAACCTATTGTCCAGGCCTCCCCTGCCGGAGTTTCAGTCAGCAGCAGGAGGCCAGACCCGTGTCTGTGGCTGCAGCATCCATTTTGTGATGCCAGGGCTCTTTAAGGTTTCTACCGGGTATACCGGTGGGGACATGTCTCTCCCTCTAGAAGGGTGGAATTCTACCCCCGCTGCCAGGACTGGCGAGGGGGTAGGATTCCAAGGTGTTTGACTCCAAACACGACATGTTTCTGTACAGCCAGTCCAAAGTTAGCATTTTACCGCAAGGTTATAATGCACTTAAGAGTATATGGTCAGGCTGCACCACAGACAACCCCGGAGGATATATTCTGAAGGCTGCAGAGGTGCCCTGCTCATGCATGGGCACCCTCTCACATATAACCAAGCACCCTGCCTTCAGGATTGATAAGGCCTGCCATAGGGGTGACTGATAGGTTTCTATGTGCAGTGATAGGTGAGATATAGTGAACCTATATCTCTGTAAGGGGTGCATGCACCACCTCACTCAGGCTGCAGTAGCAGTCCTGTGGTGTCATTTTTGAGGGCCTTCCAGGGGTGGCACAATACATGCTTCAGCCCCTGGTAGGCCTCTGGGGTACCTATGCCCTGGGTACATAGTATACTATATACTAGGGACTTACAAGGGCACTCCAGAATCCAATCTGGGATGTACCTAAAGTACATGGAATCAATTTAGAGAGGAAGCAGCTAGGTTGGGGTCCTGGATAGCAGGGCCCCAGCCAGACTAAAGTCGAAAAACAGTGATACATCAGCAAAAAAGTGGGGGTAACCATAAGAGGCAGATCCTACTCTCCTACACAACCCCCCCCCCAAACGCAGGGTCATTAAACTAACCTTGACCAGTCGAGTCTTCATGTTCTAAGTGGAAATATCTGGAGAGTCCATCTGCATTGGCATGGCTACTCCCAGGTCTATGTTCCACTGTATAGTCCATCCCCTGTAGGGAAATGGACCACCTCAAAAGTTTGGGGTTTTCACCCTTCATCTGTTTTAGCCATAAGAGGGGCTTATGGTCTGTCTGAACAATGAAGTGAGTGCCAAACAAGTATGGCCTCAGCTTCTTCAGAGCCCAAACCACAGCAAAGGCCTCCCTCTCAATGGCTGACCAACGTTTCTCTCTGGGGGTCAGCCTTCTGCTAATAAAAGCTACTGGCTGATCCTGACATTCATCATTCAACTGTGATAGTACAGCCCCTACCCCCAACTCAGATGCATCTGTCTGCACAATGAACTTCTTGGAGTAATCAGGACTCTGCAGAATGGGAGCAGTGCACATGGCCTGCTTCAGGTCATCAAATGCCTTTTGACAGCTAACTGTCCACTGAACCTTTTTGGGCATTTTCTTAGAGGTTAAGTCATTCAGGGGTGTCACTATTGATCCATGCCCCATGACAAATCTTCTGTAGTACCCAGTCAGGCCTAAAAAGGCTCTCACCTGAGTCTGGGTAGTTGGAGCAACCTAGTCCATGATGGTCTGGATTTTGCTCTGCAATGGTTGAACCTGGCCTCCACCCACAAGGTGGCCCAGGTACACAACCTGACTCTGCCCTATCTGGCACTTAGTGGCCTTGATAGTGAAGCCTGCCTTCTGCAGGGCCTCCAAAACATTTCTGAGGTGGACCAGGTGATCCTCCCATGTGGAGCTAAAGACAGCAATATCATCTAGATATGCTGCACTATAGGCTTCCAGACCTGTAAGGACTGTGTTCACCAACCTCTGAAAAGTGGCAGGTGCATTCTTCAAACCAAAGGTCATCACCACAAATTGGTAAAGCCCACTAGGGGTAGAAAATGCAGTTTTTGGCTTTGCATCATCAGCTAGTCTGATCTGCCAGTAGCCAGCTGTCAGGTCAAATGTGCTTAGATACTTGGCTGAGGCCAAAGTGTCTATTAGCTCATCTGCCCTGGGGATTGGATGGGCATCAGTCCTAGTGACTGCATTGAGGCCTCTGTAGTCCACACAAAACCACATCTCTCTCTTGCCATCTTTTGTGTGAGGTTTTGGCACCAGGACTACTGGACTAGCCCAAGGGCTATCTGAGGGCTCAATGACACCCAGTTCCAACATTTTCTGGACTTCTGTCCTGATACAGTCCCTGACTTGGTCAGGTTGCCTGTAAATCTTACTTTTAACAGGCAGACTGTCCCCAGTGTCCACTTCATGAGTGCAACAGGTGGTCTGACTTGGAGTCAGAGAAAACATGTGTCTGAACTGATTGAGCACCTGTCTACAATCAGTTTGCTGCTGGGCAGTGAGGCTGCCTGCCAAGGCTACACCATCTACTGACCCATCATCAGGGTTCTGTGAGAGCAGGTCAGGGAGAGGGTCACTCTCCTCCTCCTGTCCCTCATCAGTTGCCATGAGCAAGCCCATGTCAGCCCTGTCCACATATGGCTTCAGCCTGTTGACATGGAGCACCCTGTGGGGGCTCCTGGGAGTTCCCAGGTCTACCAGATAGGTAACCTCTCCCTTCTGGTCAACAATTGTATGGGGGCCACTCCACTTGTCTTGGAGGGCTGCTGGGGCCACTGGCTCCAACACCCACACCTTCTGCCCTGGCTGGTAAACAGTCAGCACAGCCTTTTGGTCATGCCAGGCTTTCTGTAATTCCTGGCTAGCCTCAAGGTTTTTGGTTGCCTTTTTCATGTACTCAGCCATCCTGGAGCGGAGACCAAGTACATATCAATCAATCAATCATGTCACTTATAAAGCACACTACATACCCGCGAGGGTCTCAAGGCGCTGGGGGAAGAGGGGGGTGGTGCTGCTACTGATCGAAGAGCCAGGTCTTGAGGAGTCTTCTGAAGGCCAGTAGGTCTTGGGTCTGTCGGAGGTTGGTGGGGAGGGTGTTCCAGGTCTTGGCGGCGAGGTGGGAGAAGGATCTGCCGCCGGCGGTCGTTTTCCGGATGCGGGGGACTGTGGCGAGGGCGAGGCTGGTCGAGCGGAGCTGGCGGGTGGGGGTGTAGAAGCTGAGTCGTCTGTTGAGGTAGGCTGGTCCGGAGTTGTGGAGTGCTTTGTGTGCGTGGGTGAGGAGCTTGAAGGTTATCCTCTTGTTGACAGGGAGCCAGTGCAGGTCTCTCAGGTGGGGTGTGATGTGGCTGCGTCGGGGGATGTCGAGGATAAGACGTGCAGAGGCGTTCTGGATGCGTTGCAGCCGTCTCAGGAGCTTAGCCGTCGTTCCTGCGTAGAGGGCGTTTCCGTAGTCCAGCCTGCTGGTGACGAGGGCCTGGGTGACTGTTTTTCTTGTTTCGGTGGGGATCCACTTGAAGATCCTGCGGAGCATTCGGAGGATGTTGAAGCAGGATGAGGAAACGGCGTTGACCTGCTTAGTCATGGAGAGGGTGGGGTCGAGGATGACCCCTAGGTTGCGTACGTGGTCGGTGGGTGGCGGGGCTGTTCCCAGTGATGTTGGCCACCAGGAGTCGTCCCAGGCTGAAGGGTTGGAACCAAGGATGAGGACCTCCGTCTTGTCCGAGTTCAGCTTCAGGCGGCTGGTCCTCATCCATTCGGCGACGGCCTTCATTCCTTCGTGGAGGTGGGCTTTGGCGGTGTGAGGGTCTTTGGTGAGGGAGAGGATCAGCTGGGTGTCGTCGGCGTAGGAGATGATGTTGAGGTTGTGCTGTCGGGCGACGTGGGCGAGGGGTGCCATGTAGATGTTGAACAGCGTTGGGCTGAGGGAGGAGCCTTGGGGTACGCCGCAGATGATCTTGGTGGCCTTGGATCGGAAGGGGGCGAGGCGGACGCTTTGTGTTCTGCCGGAAAGGAAGGATGTGGTCCAGTCCACTATGTCCTGTTTAGGGGGTTTGAGGGGTAACTCCCAACCTTCCTTCACCAGACACAATGGACCCCTGACAGGATGGCCAAACAAAAGTTCAAAAGGGCTGTAGCCAACCCCCTTCTGAGGCACCTCCCTGTATGCAAATAAAAGGCAGGGCAAGAGTATGTCCCATCTTCGCCTAAGCTTTTCTGGGAGCCCTTTAATCATGCCCTTCAAGGTTTTGTTGAATCTCACAACGAAACCATTGCATTGTGGGTGATAGGGTGTGGTGAACTTATAAGTCACTCCACACTCCTTCCACATTGCAGTCAAGTAACTGGACATAAAGTTTGCACCTCTGTCAGATACTACCTCCTTAGGAAAGCCCACTCTTGAGAAAACTCCCAGGAGGGCCCTTGCCACCACAGGTGCTGTAGTGGTCCTAAGGGGAATGGCTTCTGGGTACCTGGTGGCATGTTCCACCACCACCAGGATAAACCTGTGCCCAGATGCTGTTTGGGGATCCATGGGACCAACTATGTCAATCCCCACCCTCTCAAAGGGAACCCCCACCACAGGTAGTGGTATCAGGGGGCCTTTGTGGTGCCACCTGCCTTCCCACTGGCTTGGCAGGTTACACAGGAGCGACAAAACTCCTTGGTGTCTTCAGACATGTGGGGCCAGTGAAAGTGAGGGACAATTCTGTCCCAAGTCTTGTTCTGGCCCAGGTGACCTGCTAAAGGAATTTCATGGGCTAGTGTCAATAGGAAGCCCCTGAACTTCAGAGGTATAGCCAACCTCCTGGCTGCTCCAGGCTTGGGGTCTCTACTCTCTGAGTACAGGAGTCCATCTTCCCAATATATCTTATGGGTGCCACTAGCATTCCCAACAGCCTCAGCAGCAGCTTGCTGTCTGAGGGGTTCAAGAGAGGGGCAGTTCAGCTGCTCCTGGCTCAGATCTGCCCTGGAAGGGCCCCCTGTCCCCAAGAACTCAACCTGATCAGGTTCAAGCTCCTCTGGGACAGTTCCTTCTTCAGGCCTGAGATCATCTTTCTCAAAAGACTGATCTGCTTCCTGAGCCAAGGGGGAAGGCACTGCCTTAACCCTACTGCTCCTCCTCTTGGGAGGCACCTGGTCCATTGTTCCAGAATCCATGGCCTGTTCAGCTTTTGACATTTTTGCCTGTGACCTAGTCACAGCAAAGACATGTGCAGGGATCCCTAGCATTTCTGCATGTTTCCTGAGCTCCACCTCTGCCCAAGCTGAGGTTTCAAGATCATTGCCAAGCAAGCATTCAACTGGTAGGTCTGCACTCACCACAACCTTCTAAAGGCCAGTTACCCTTCCCCAGGAGAAGTTAACAACTGCCAGAGAATGGTCTGTTCTGACATTGCTAGCATTGGTCACCTGGTACATTTCACCAAGTATAATCTGCCCAGGCTCCACAAGATCTTTTGTCACCATGGTGACACTTGCTCCTGTGTCCCTGAATGCCAAACCCCCTCTTCCATTAATTAAAGGCTGCTGTCTGTATTTGCCCAAATTATTGGGACTCACTAAGGAGGACATATCCATGCCCCCATCACAGACTAGGACAGCCTGAGTTGGCACTCTGACTAGGCCAGAGCCCGTCTCAGTACCCAGGGTCAACCCTACTAAACCCTTATTCTGAGTATTTCCACCACCATTTGTAGCTGGACTAGGGGGAACAGTTGCCTTAGGGGCAATGGTGGCTGGATTAGAGTCTTTGGACTTGGTGCAGTCACTGGTCCAGTGAGTTTTCTGCTTACAGATTTTGCACCATGGTTTCTTTTGGCCTTTTCCTTTGGTAGTTTGGGACTCCCCACCAGATGCAGATTTTTGGGGACCTTGAGAAGACTTCTGGTCTTTACCCTTTTCCCCACCCTTGTCAGAGTTTTTGGAATCTTGCTTCTTCTGGTCACCACCTTGGTTCTGTACCTTCTGCTTCACCCTGGTTCTGACCCATTTGTCTGCCTTCTTTCCCAATTCTTGGGGAGAGGTCAGATCAGAGTCAACCAGGTACTGATGTAGCAACTGATTCTGATAGTTATTAAGAATCTGCTCCCTCATGATTAAATTATACAATCCTTTGAAGTCACACACCTTACTGCCAAGTAACCAGCCTTCCAGAGCCTTAGTAGCACAATCTACAAAGTCCACCCAGTCCTGTGTCTGTGCCTTTTGGGTATCTCTGAACTTTAACCTGTATTGCTCAGTGCTTAGGCCAAACCCATCTATCAGGGCACTCTTCAGGACTTGGTAATCATCAGCATCCTCTTCTCTTACAGTGAGGAGCTTGTCTCTACCTTTGTCTGCAAAGGAGAGCCACAAGATTGCTGCCCACTGCTCCTGGGGGACCCTCTGAACTTTACAGGCCCTTTCCAGTGCAGTAATCCATTTGTGGATGTCATCCCCACTCTGGTAGGGAGGGACAATCTTGCTCAGGTTTCTATGGTCATAAGACCTTTCCCTACCACTAGGGAAGTTGCTGCCACCATGGGACTCTAGTCCCAACTTTCTTCTTTGTCTATGAAGCTCTAGGGACTCCCTGTCTATAGCCAACTGCTCTCTTCTGATCCTAAGCTGAGCTTCTCCATACTTGAGCAGTCTCTCTTTCCTTTCATGAGAGGATTCCCTCCTATGAGAGGAAACAGAGGTCCCTATTGAGGTGTCAGAGTGGTTAGACTCCTGAGAAGGAGATCTGGACCTTCTAGGCACACTCACAACTCTTCCTGGTGGGACAAAGAGGAGGCCATTCTGGTCCTCCTCCTCATCTGCAGGAGGAGCTGGATTGTCCAGGGCAAGATCATTGTCATCTTCCTGGTCAGCTTCAGAGGTCAGGTCCTGGGTTTCTTCACCCCTGGGCCCTTCCTCATTTTCTGCCCCACCCTCTCTGCCTACCCCTTCAGACCCTAGGGGTCTCCTGAGATCATCCAACAGAAGTATCTCCATGAGACGTTGGGTGTTGGCACTTTTGCCTGTCTTCAGCTTCCTAGTCTTGCACAATGCTCTCAATTCCAAGAATGGGAGGTTGTCATACTTGGAGGGTAGAAGCCTACTGGCTTCTGGCAGGGACCCACTGGTTCCTGGCCTTGAAGACATCACTAGTGAGGTGTGGTGTATGCACTACCTACTCTAGTGTGGCCTACTAAACTCTCTTGAGTTGTAGAAAGGGTGTGCTAAACCCATGACACACAACTCTAAGTTCAGTAGAACTTACTGTATTTCTAAGCTTGAATTTATATGTACCTCAGGTACCTTTAGTGGTTTTCAGTTATTCACACACTTGAGATTATCTGGTAAAACAGGGCAAGCTTGAATCCAACCGCTGCACACCAATGTGAGAAGTTGGCCTGGTATATGCTGTCCACTAGTTATAGTGGGCACCTTGCACCAGTCCAATCGACCTTTATTGATGATAGGTTTAAAGACGACCTTTATTGAAAGCTATCCTAGGGGTAGCTATGGAGAGCAGCCTTCAGGCTAAGTCTTGAAGGAGTGTTAAGCTATTGTTTTACCAGTTATAATCTCATGAATGAACAAATGAAAGGAGAACCACACCAGGTATATATATAAGATATATGTATTTATTACTAAACACTACCCAATAGTCTCTTTATGAGGCTAGAGGTCAAAGTACACAAGTTACAAGTCAAATAGCACAGTAAAATAGCACAATATACGATTAGCCCTAGGGGCGTACCAAACCATATATTAAGAAAGTGGTATAAGAACCACGACTTAAGTAGACACAAGGCCTAGAGCCTGTAGAATCGCTGGGACCCCAAGGAACCACCCAAGGTAGTGACACTGGGGACCCACGGGGGCTGTGTGCAGTGTGTGAACACAGCCGCGAGCTCCGTTAAAGTCTATGGGAAAGTCGCGGTAAGAGTTTTAGAGTTTAAGGACACTTAGAAATGGACTAGGACCAAACCCTCTTGGACTTAGACAGTTCTAGGGTTACCACCCATGGGAGCACCAGAGTACTCGAGTTACCTCACCCAGGGAAGCCTGGTGCATAGGTGTCGAATGGTGTCGGGTCGCGGCGTCGATTTCAATGGCAGCCTGCAACGAAGTGCTGCTGCCGGGAAGATGCGAAGTGTCCGAAGAGATCCAAGCCTGGATCGGAGATGAGAAGAACCTGAAAGCAGAGGGGACAGAGTCTGGGTCACTTGCCAGTGACCAGGGGCACAATAGTCGAATGCCCACCGATGTTGGGTGCTTCAGGTGAAAGAGGTGAAGCTTGACTCTTCAGCCACGAGGACCAGGAGGCGTCGACGACGACCAGGAGCTGGATTCGAGCTGTCTCACAAAGGATGTCGAGTGCTGCAGCATTGGTGTCCGGATTGAACACAACAAGCCTTGGCAACAGCAACCCACGCAGAAAGGAGAAAGATGCTTCGGAGCAGACCAGCAAGATCTGAGGGACTCACCACTTGGTGGGGAGTTAGGGCACCTCTGGAGCAAACAGAAACGCCCAAAGAAAATCAGAGTTGCCTTCACAGGGACCCACCAGTCGACAGACCAGGGATCGCGAAGGAGCCTCAAGCGGAAATGCAAGAAGTGGGCCCACGGGACACTCGTAGAGTGTAGGCTCACAATCTTTGGTGCAAATGGTGCTCGGGGCCTGGGCTACAAGTAACCCAAAGCAGGACTTCAAGAGTTGTTGAGAAGTCGATGCACTAGCAAATGTGCACGGTGTCCAGGAGTTCCGGTTCCACGTCACTCGTGAGGGCTGCAGGTCTCAGCTTTTCTGGGGACTCGGGTCGGCCTCTGAGAAGTCCGGAAATCCTCTTCCTGGGCTGCAAGTACTTCGGAGTCCGGCGGGAGCTTCGGAGATGCAGACCGGCAAATGCTTTGTTGGTGCCTGCCAAGCAGGGGAGTCACTCCTTGACCCCAAGGGAGATTTCTTCAGTCCTCTAGTCTTGAGTAGAGCGTCGAAGTTCCAGGATTCAGTTGCAGAGTTTCGTCCAGGGATATCTAAAGTCCTGTTGCCAGGGGTTCCTTACTTATACCTAAGAAAGGGGTTGGACTAACTCTGTGGACCCACCTATGGGAGGGTTTGGAAAGAGGGGTGGCTACACCCATTTCCTTTGTCCAGTTTCGCGCCTGAGCAGGGGCTGGCAGCCCCTGCAACCGATTTGAACTGGGGTATGCACGAGGACACCAAATGTGCCCCCAGTGCAGGACTTCAAAGCACTCTTGGAGTGCACCCACCCAGCCCCAATCCACTAAGGCCTGTCTGGGAGGTGGTCACACCTCCCTGTGACAGGAAACCTATTGTCCAGGCCTCCCCTGCCGGAGTTTCGGTCAGCAGCAGGAGGCCAGACTCGTGTTTGTGGCTGCAGCATCCATTTTGTGATGCCAGGGCTCTTTAAGGTTTCTACTGGGTATACCGGTGGGGACATGTCTCTCCCTCTAGAAGGGTGGAATTCTACCGCCGCCGCCAGGACTGGCGGGGGGGGGTAGGATTCCAAGGTGTTTGACACCAAACACAACATGTTTCTGTACAGCCAGTCCAAAGTTAGCATTTTACCGCAAGGTTATAATGCACTGAAGAGTATATGGTCAGGCTGCACCACAGACAACCCCGGAGGATATATTCCGAAGGCTTCAGGGGGGCCCTGCTCATGCATGGGCACCCTCTCACATATAACCAAGCACCTTGCCTTCAGGATTGATAAGGCCTGCCATAGGGGTGACTGATAGGTTTCTATGTGCAGTGATAGGTGAGATATAGTCAACCTATATCTCTCTAAGGGGTGCATGCACCACCTCACTCAGGCTGCAGTAGCAGTCCTTTGGTGTCATTTTTGAGGGCCTTCCAGGGGTGGCACAATACATGTTTCAGCCCCTGGTAGGCCTCTGGGGTACCTATGCCCTGGGTACATAGTATACCATATACTAGGGACTTACAAGGGCACTCCAGAATCCAATCTGGGATGTACCTAAAGTACATGGAATCAATTTAGAGAGGAAGCAGCTAGGTTGGGGTCCTGGATAGCAGGGCCCCAGCCAGACTAAAGTCGAAAAACAGTGTTACATCAGAAAAAAAGTAGGGGTAACCATAAGAGGCAGATCCTACTCTCCTACATTCATGAAAAGTATTATCATTAGTATTGACAGCCAGAAATGTGATCCAGTAATTAAAAACTTCAAAGCGGTACACTGCATCCACCTCTACAAAAAAAATCATAAGTGCGGCCGCATTAGCGACTCCATGTTGTAACAAATGCTGAGTAACTGCCGGACGGTATTTAACAGAAATTACAATGGACTGTGCCATAACTAATCTAGGAAGGAGTCAAAGCGTAGCACAATGAGGGCTATAAAACCTATTGATATTCAAGCTTGAAAAACTAAACAGAACTAGGTACTCCCTAATAGCTGTGGAGGAGAAATTCTCAGCACCAAGGACGTCTCCAGTAAAAGGTGCGCGGGTATTGTGGACAAGCACAAGCACTACTCAGGGTTCATGCAAGTAAGTACCAGACCAAACGTTGGTGGTGCCATGTTGCAGGGATTCTGCTCTGGAACAGAATTATGCTTGGAATCATAGGACATCAGTATGTAGGGACTGAGGCACCATACCACCTCAGTATCTATGATTTTGAGTCTGACTAGCTATAGTGCCTCACTTGCCCTCCTAACCTTACCAGAGAAACAAGTGAATTGGCACCCCAGAGCACAACACTCTTGATCCTCCCAGGGATCGTGGTAACAGGACACTCCCTTTCACTTTCTCACTCATGCTCGTTCACAATAAAATAACACTGAGGCTCTGAAATGCAGCATACGTGCCACACTTGGAAAACAAATGCATACTAAAAATACTGCTAGCATGGTTAATAATTTGTATACCATGAAAAGCCCTGTCATTTTATAAGACAGAGTAACCTAACCCCCCCACCCTTGCTACTGAAGCTAAATTATTATATATCAAATATCTCTGGCATTACTGGCAGACCCCGTACCTTAGCATTCATAGATGGACATTTTACATCTCAGCAGACGCAGTGTTCTTGTCCCAGAACTCTCTTACATGTTTGTGTTTTCGGCTCATGGACTCATCTATATGATAGGACTCATCTATATGTTAGGACATGTGTGCACATAAACAATTCTTGTGTTATGTCTAGGTGCTAGTGCCTGGCCAGAAAGACAACAAGAGACATTGTTGTTTGACCATATCTATGGTGTTCAGGCTAAATCCCAGGAAAAGAAATAGAAAGCGAAAATATATGCAGGTTTCATGTGAAAGTACAATGTGGCACAAAAGCATGCGTGTTTATATAGTAACATGTGCAAAGGAGAATGAGGCCTAAAATGTGCACTTTTAGGCTAACATAGGGAAAACTACAATGGGCTTCACAGGAAAAACACAACAAAAGCACCTCTGAATCCTACTGGCACCCAGGGACTGGAACTGCTCTTCAAAAGTCAAGTGGTTGGCATCCTGTTTATCTGCTTGAGAAACACATAGAGAAGAAGGATTCATGACTCCAAAAGGCCCTGCTAACTAAGAAGGGATAGATCCTGCAGGAGACCTGGCTGGAGAGAAGCCTGGCGCCCAGACGTCAGTCTTGAGACTCTAGAGGCTACATGACTGACCAGTTGAAGATTTCCCAGCAGTTGTAGACCTGATTTAGAGTTTGGCAGATGGGGTACTCCACCACAAGCTTGAGTTATATTCTGTCTACCTTATTACAAGTGCATTATGTCTAGGCTATCCTGTTTTAGGTTTAAACCTATGATAACTGACAAAACCCCACCGAAAGGAAAATAGCCCTCACCACTGTAAATATATAAAAACTGAAAAAACACCTGCATAACCACAAACTAAATGCCATTCAAAAAAATGAAAAGGAGAGTGAAAAGAATTTTTATTTCTTCCTGAAGGGGCCAATACAATATAACTGGGCTAACATTATTCTGCTTGAGTTTTGTTGTTTAAAGATGTCACTAAAATATTGTTTCTTCTTCCTTTTGCTTTTTTCAGTTTTGTCGTCTTTGGTCTAAAGATGCCGGGTTTAGAAGCATGTTTTAGGTCATATTTAATTATTTTATAAACTGTAGAGAATCAGGAAATATCAAAATCATATTTGATATTTTGGCAACGTTTGATTCTTTCACTGATCTGTAAAATGGCTGGTTTCATAAGAATCTTTCCCAATATGTACCATCAAATTTACACATAGAGAATGGGTGAAACCCTTTGATACATCAGCTCCCTTTTTTAGAGAGTCAGTATTGATAGTAGGTTAATTGCCAAACACCCCAGGCTTTAAACATTCAATGCAAGGTGTAGTGATAGGTATATGTGAAAAGAGTGCTGACAACAAGCATCTGGGATAGTGGTGAAAACATGACACCAGACTTTTGGAAAACATGGAACACAGTATCACTTGGAATGCTTCTGCAAAAAGTTCATACCAAGTTCAACAAAGATTGGAGTGATATTGTTTGTATTTGCAGTTATTCAGTTACGTATCGGAAAAAGTTGTGTGATGAACTGTCAAAAATTGATACCTGAGCTGAAGTGCCTCCCTGTAAAAGATCCTTGCTAGATGGTATGCTGAATGCATCTTTACAATCTTCAGAGTTAATGAAGAATGCTATTTACTTTGTAATCCATTCTGGTCATCCCAACTGTGTAATTTAGCAAGTGGTTCTCAGTCCTAGAGGCCGTGAATGCTATATTATCCATGTGGAGACCATTTACCGAATGTTTGCTTAGTGATGATGGCAAAGGCAAGAAATGTGAGGATCTTTGGCCGCATATTGATAGTAATGTGAAAAAAAGTACACTCTACTGCATTATTAGATTTTTATGAGAAAACATGACTGCTGTTGTGGACATAATAAAAAAACTAGAGTCTGAAAACACCCTTGTCTACCAAGTGTTCAGCGTTAATTGGTGTAGATGTGAAACATCTCATTGAGAGTAGGCTGGGCGACACTTTAAGTGACTTTGGCACTACAACATCTTCCATGTTAGAATGCTTGTCACTTGGTTAGTAAAGAAATGTTGAGGAGCTATTCAGGAATTTTGTTTTACAATGCATGAGAAATGGCTTGCAATAATGCATAGAAATGTCCCTTCACCAACCATGGCATTTGAAGTCAAGGAAGCCTCACTGTGGTACTCTGCACAAGTTCAAGATCCCTTTTGTAAAGGGGACTTTTCTCCAGACTTTGATAAGTACTGCTTCATTTTTGACCGCTTCAATAACTCTGAGGGCATATGCTCCCAATTCAACGCATACGTTGCTGAACCTGTCCCAGAGAATAGCAATCTTCAGGTGCACCAGTATTAGCATGGAAAGCTATGTCAGTGGCCAGTGTTAGCAAATTGTGTACTTTGCGTTGCCCGTCTTAAGTGCGAATGCTGAGAGGGCCTTTTCACGGATAAAAGTTTACATGGGAAGGAAAGAGCGAGCGCGCATGACCAAAGACTCACAGAAAAAGTATTGTATGATGTACTTCAATAAGTTTGATTTGTAAAGATGCATTTGGACCTCATATACACTGTACATACACTATCTATATACCATGCACTATCAGTGCAGAAAACAAACAATATTAAAAGCAAAACATTCCTTAAATACGGGAAAAACACAGTTTCGGGTGTTTTAATGGTGCGAAAATGTGTAACCACTGATAACCACTGTTTTTTTAAGGTATCAAAAACACTGAAAAAACCCCCACCAGAATTTACAAAAAATAGAAACTGAAAACAGGAAAGCCTAATTATGTTCTATGGCACTTGTAATCAGGCAGCTGAGATATCTGTTATGTTTTTTATGGAGTACCCATTCACCAAAATGTAAATGAAGACCTAAGCCTGAAGGTAAAAACTTTTACCGGGACAGTCAACTTGAAGTAGCTAAGCTCTGCTCCATCATAGTTGGCCGGAAATTGCGCATAGGTCCCAGTCAACCGCAAACTGTCATTTTTTAATGGAGCTTGATTTCTTCAAGGCGCCTTTTGCCTTAAAACTTGATAAATCTCTATCTACGGTTCCATGTAAACCCGATCCGATGATCTTGGTGTCTTTTTGCTCGGTAATTTTTCTCTAAATTGCTGATTTGGTTTGGTATTTTTATTGTGTTGTGTTCTGTAGTTTACAATTGTAGGTACTGCTTGAACTTGCACTTCTCTAGGAATTCCTTGCAATTTGTGCCAAGCTTCCAAGAGTTGAGTCAATATTCTCTCAGACTGTGTTTTGACCTAAACAGAGTAGGTTTTTTGAGTTGACAGGGGTATTCCCCTCAAAATGAATAATCCACTTCTGATATCTTGTCTTGACTGTAATCAGTGCTTGCCTGAAATCCTACCAGTATTTTTTTGCATCTGGTCACCCAATTGAATTAGCACTGAAATATGTTTGTATGTTTATGGTACTTCTATTGCGCAAACAGTCAAAAGGCAGTGAGTATTGTATAGGGTCAAGCACAAGCATGAAGTTAATGAGTGATAGAAGAGGTAGCTGGGTTGTAGATGGTCAAAGCATTTTTGAGGTGAGAGATTGTTTTAGGTAAATAATGCTCTTTTATTCAGTGAGCCTCTTAGGCAGTCTAAGACTCACGTCATGAGTCACGTAAAATGTGAATTCATAAGCAGTGCGTGATAGCAGCTGAAGTTATAGTTGGTTCACTAAAGTATAACTTTCATATTTTGTTTCTTTCGGCATTAGCTAGTGTCTCTGGTCATACTGTTCATACTATATCCATAAGACTGTGTGTTAGGACATCATAAATATCAAAACTGTGCAAGACTGGGTCCACGCACACCATCAGGATATGTTGTCCTGGCTAGCTCACAGTGCACCATCTGGACTGCTAACCTTACATGGTACAGAAGGTATGTGCAGCCTCAGAACATGACAACCCTGACTCCCCAATCAAATCATGGAAACAGATCAGTCACTCTCGTTAGTAACTCATACATGCCCAAAGGGGTACACAAGAAATACTCGGATTGGGATTTCAATAATTTTGAAAGCCATCTGATTCTTGTGTAAGGTACGTGTGCTGCAATGATTAATAGAAGGAAACAGGACAGAGTAATTAGAATTACTTGAATGGTAAAGAAGATAAACAATTCAAACATTGTACTGTCACATTGATTATATGCATAAATATATAATCATATCTTTACCCCTACCTAGCACTTCCTAACCTTGTGGGTTTAGGGGTTGCAAATCTGGCAGAATACCCCAGGGTGAAATATTCCCCAGTTACCTGTGGATATTTCATCTGGGAGCCTGTTCTTGTACAGAGTAGGGCATCGTCCTACTCAAGAAGGTAAGCAGGATTCAGCTAGGCTGGAATTCCAGCTTAGGTCAACCTCGTCAGTAAAAATGAAATGCTCCTCTGTCTAAACAAAGTATTTGTGTCATTTATATAATAAACTGCACCCATGTTAGCACGCTGGAGCTGTAGTCAGGCCGTCATTATGGATTCTACCCTTACAGAGGTGTCGCTGAGCAGACAACAACAAACATCAACATTTTGCGCAGTAAACTTAAGCCTGGTACAGAATATTCAAGGCCCTGATAATATGCCTATGAAGAAGTATAAATGTAACCAAATATATTTCAGAGAATATTATCCCATATTGGTGTGCATGCAAATATGTGTCAGGAGTCAGCATTTAAGAACGATGTCAACATTAAACATGAACATGTAAAATGGTGGTGTTCTCTGACTGAGACCTATGTAACCACACAACACTCTTTCCAACACCTAACTATAACATCAGTTTCTCTGTTCTTTTTCATTGAATTTCCTGGAGGCTGGGGGGGTTTAACATATGTTATGTTCTTACCACCGAAACTTACTAGAACATCACTTTAACCTTTGCGTTTTCAGTGAATTTATATATATATATATATCTCCAGAAAAAGGGTTGCCCCCATACGGAAAAGCCTCTCAGGTGGATTCAAATTCCTTTAATGAAGGTGCAGCGAGCAAGGCAGCGACAAGATGCCTAAAATCACAGCCAGACGCGTTTCGGGCTTCCACGCACTTGTTCACAGGCTAGGCAAAGAGTCAACAGCGAGGACTGCAGTCATATGTTTTTCTTTCAAAGATGCCCCGCCCCAATGGGCCTCCGAGCATTCTGGTGCTTGTAGTGCTGCAAAACAAAATAAAACCCCAGTGGGTCTCGATGTTGCTCCCAGTCTCGTGAACAAATTATTACCACAGTGGGTTGGCATTAATGTCACCAACCTGCTCCCTGCCAATACATGTAACCTTCACCAGGAAAACCACCAGTCCCAGGTACCACGCACTCGTGGTCCACAGATCCGCACTTCCGCGGCGGGCAGTTCCACGACCGGGCCAGCTGTATTAAATCCAGAAAAAGGGTTGCCCCCATATGGAAAAGCCTCTCAGGTGGATTCAAATTCCTTTAATGAAGGTGCAGCGAGCAAAGCAGCGACAAGATGCCTAAAATCACAGCCAGGCGCGTTTCGGGCTTCCACGAAACGCGTCAGAGTGCAGCTCTGTAAATAAAAACATCACCAGTGCCATATACCTGGGATTCGTGTGGTCTCTGTTCGCCTGGTAGTGTGCGGAAGTGCGGAAGTGCAGAGACGACGTGTTTTTATCGATATATATATATATATATATATATATATATATATATATATATATACTTCTCCAAACTCTCCAAACTGCAAGCCTGCAGTTCTTCCAACTTTGTCCCCCTTACGGGGTCAGTGCTGGGCAGTGGGCACAGGACCCACTTGAAATCAGGAAAGAACTTGCACCGCAGCACAAGTAAGGCCCGCACTCCAAGAGGGATAATCCACCAAAGTTTATTTGATGTAGCCGATCTAATAAACTTTGGTGGATTATCTCTCTAGGAGTGCGGGCTTTACTTGTGTTTACTTGTGCTGTGGCACAAGTTCTTTCCTGATATTTAAATGTTACTATATTAAATCTACAAAGCTGTTAAATGACCGAGAAGATTGGTAGGCTGGGTAAACTGGTCTGGAATGACATTAGATGTCGCTTCACTTTATACGAGTATCTCTCATCAGGATGGGCTCAGAGACATGGCACATTTTTTGGGCTCTAGACCAATACAGTTACATCAGCATATAGTCATGCTATTCGAGATGATGAAGTGGTGCTTCAGAGAATAATTTCTTATGTTTGATAAAGACACGTACAAACAAATCAGGGGTACAGCTTTGGGCACCTGCTTCGCTCCCAGTTATGCCATTCTATATATGGCATGGTGGGAGGAGCAGGTGCTCATGAAGCTATGGGCTAATGAGTGGGATGAGAACGTGGTCCTATGGACCGGTTTCCTAGATGACCTATTTTTCCTGTGGTACGGTACCCTGGAATCAGGGCAGGCATTTGTATTTAAACTGAATGACAATGATTTAAATTTGAATTTGACTTCTAGGATAAGCACCACCAAGGTTTGTTTTCTGGATCTGGTGGTGTTTATAAAATATAAGAAAATACACACTAGAACACACAGAAAGCCTACGGCGGGAAACTCAATATTACATTAAAAAAGTTTCCACCAGACTAAATTAAAACAAAGCATCCCATATGCAGAACATCTTCGGATGAAGAGGAACTGCAGTAAAGATGCTACTCTTAGGAAGCACAGGTGGAACTTCAAAATAGGTTTATTGAAAGAGGCTACAGCCCACAGGTTGTGAGTCAAGCAAAGAAGGTACCAAGAGAGTCCCTGCTGTTTGTGCAAGGTGAGGTGAAAAAGAAGAAAAAACTGATAATAACAATGAACTCAGGATGATCATAGGATGCCACATTTACGATCAGAAAGTGAGAAACATATTAACTAGGCATTGGCATCTAATCAAGAAAGACCCGGTGATTAGTTAGATGGTTTCTAAAATGCCCCTATTAATGTTCGGGTGCTCAAAATCTATGCGCCAGGAACTGGTAGTGAGCAGCCTGGAGGTAAAGCAAACAGATACCTGCCTTAGGGGCAACCCTGGGCTCCAAAAGTGCCCTAAATGTAAGGTGTGCAAACAAGATTTGAATACAAAGTAAGTCATGTCGCCATTACTGAAAACTCTGCTTAAAATACATAATGCATACAACTGTAGAAGTGACTATGTGTTGTATGTTTTACAATGTCCACGCCCAAAGATGTATTTAGGGAGCACCATGCATATGGTGCACGTGAGAATCCTGCAATATCTAAGGGTGATAAAGAATAATAACAAAATCTATCCGGTCGCTCGTCACATGCAGGAATACCACAATGGTAATTATGAGGAGCTTCAGTACTCTGTAATCTATTCAGTTCCCAAAAATAGGAGGGGAGGCAATAGAGAGCTAAAATTGAGGCAGCTTGAATTCAAGTATATCGTCATTCTCAACACTAATATACCGTTGTATGTACATATATAAATGAATTGATATACTCATAACCCTTAAATGTCCTGGATTATACCTATTTTAGATAGATGCATTAATTACCACAGATTATGTTTAGACACAAAATAGGCACGGTTATTAGCACGCTTATTAGCACTTTACATAAGGAGCAAGTGTTTGTAGGTTTTACTTCAGCTGTGTTGGGGTACTTATGATAATATTCCTTCTGGTATGTTGGATGTGAAAAGAGAAGAGCGATTTTAGAACAAATTTAACACATTGGTTTTTATGTACAATTCAAATCATTAAGAGGGAAGACAGAATTGAGTTGGAACTAGGGACACGCAACATATGATATTACCCCACTGGGGACTGTATATGAATTTGCTGATGTCCTTACAGTTGGACTTTGCTTTTACTTTCTGCTTTGTACTTTTTACTGTTCACTCTTTAAGAGGCCTAGAGTGTGAAAATTGATTTTAAGACAATGTTGATGTCATCTATTGCAGTTTTTAGATGTATATGGATTTGTTTATGTAATTTGTCCTCAATTTGCACTTGTGAGATAAGAAGGAGTGAATGATGATCGACCACAGCACTTGTACTTTAAAGATTGGTATGTTTTGCACTTGTTCTAAAAATGTTTACAGCAATTGCACTTTATAGCGAACAAAAGAAAGGGGAATAGAGAACAATTTGAGTAAACAAATTGTCAAGAAGATAGACAAATGATAGAGCTATGTTATACAAAGAGTGCAATAGTGTGTCCACTATGTCTATGCCTGCTGCAGAAGCAGCATGGTGATTTGTATTTAATGAAGATCAATAAATTTAAGTGTCTGAGATCCCAGCGGTATCAGCACCTGTTTTTTCGTATAAGCAGGAGGTGGAAGCATATATATATATAGGAGTCTCCAGCACTGCTTGTATAATTAATTCCCCAGGAGAGTAAGTCATCTGCTGTCATGTATTCCTACCAATCCTTAGGATCTGTGCGTTTGTATATATATATATATGTGTATGTGTATATATAAATACCTCACGGTCTTTTTTAAAAGGAAGTGACCAGCAGTGCCGGGAGTTTTCGTGTGTGTGTGTGTGTGTGTGTGTGTATATATACTATATGTGCTAATCCTATGCTTAAAGACTTTGATAGAAAAGCAGACATTTGGGGTGAGCAAATTTAGAGTGTCGCTGGTGTTGAGAGTGCTCCTACTGGAGCTGCTTTCCATCTAAACTTGAGAACTACCCAGAGTTCTCTGCTTCTGTTTTTGCATATATATATATATATATATATATATATATATATATATATATATATATATATATTACAGCTCCATTGTACAGAAAGTACAGCACTCACGGGGGACTGTGTGACCAAGTTTATTGGCACATAAAACACAAACACAAGACGCGTTTCGGCGACTGCCTTTCTCAATATAGAGCGGCAGCCGGAGACCACGACATTAAATACAATTAGTAATTCATTAGTGGTTGCGAGGTAACAACATCACAAAGGGACTGATCGTCCTTCTGAAAAACCATTTCGGCCATCTTGGAACATGCAATACCGAACTCATTGTTGCAGTCCCATGACGCAAATGCATATATTACATTGTTATAAAATCAAAATTCAAACGTAAGATTTAAAATAAAAATTCAAACGTGAGATTTAGAAAATTTCATCATGCCCTGAATGGGCTTGTGTCTTTGTACAAGTGTATTTCCATTTAGTCAAGATTACACCTCAAAATTGTGATTTTAAATTTTTGTGATCAAATCAATCATGATCACAAAATGCAAACACGTGTCAGGGGTTGCTTTTATTCATTTCAGGTTGGCTTGGATGGTATTTTACCAATCCAAAGCTGTAATACTGTGCCTGGAGTGGTAAAAGGATTTGGCCATTTTACAGCTCGGCAGGGATAGCACTGTGCTAATCCTATGCTTAAAGACTTTGCTGTAAAAATGGCTAAAGACTTTGTCCCTTTCTATCTCGGCGTGGATAGCACTGCGCTAATCCTATGCTTTAAGACTTTGATAGAAAAGCAGACATTTGGGGTGAGCAAATTTAGAGTGTCGCTGGTGTTGAGAGTGCTCCTACTGGAGCTGCTTTCCACCTAAACTTGAGAACTACCCAGAGTTCTCTGCTTCTGTTTTTGCATATATATATATATATATATATATATATATATATATATATATATATGTGTATATATATATATATATATATATATATATATATATTTACAAAATGGTATATTAAAATGTTACTACAAAGCTATTAAGTGACTGAGAAGATTGGTAGGCTTGGTAAACTGGTCTGACAAGGGGATGCTGTCCTTATGTAGACATCTCTCTCTTTAACTGTTTATAGCCCCTTTAAAAATTATGTCTCAAATTATTGCAAATGCATTGTTCCCGCACAAGTTTAACTGATTGGTTTTAAGCCTTCATTAACATCTCAGTGATAATTTACTTCAGCCTGTTCCTCAGGAAAGGCTTTAAATTCAACATCTCCTATACCTCCAAAATGACGTTCAGATGTGCCCCACTTTTGTCTTGAATACATATTGTTAGTGCCATTGTTGTTCATTGGAACTCTGCGGTAATGCTTCAGATAATTACTAGGGAGCTAACTGACAGACTGCTTCTGGTGTTGGGAGCACAAGTTTCACTCTGCTTGTCAGAATATTTAACTGAACTGGACGAGAAAGATATTTGAGAACTCATAGAAAATGTGTCCTCATTTTAGTTTACTAGAGTACTAACCATAATTTCTATGATAAAAAGAAAGCCTTCATTTTTTTTCATTTACAGCATGGTCCTATGAAATTCCTTTCAGTTATACATCTTTAATTCCATCAAGATGACATTTAGGTGTGCAACACCTTTACTGTAACTCAAAATGTTAGCACTATGGTTGTTCATTAGAATTTTGTGGTGAAGCTGCACTTGATCACTAGGGAGTTAGCTGACAGACTACTGCTGGTGTTGAAAGTACATGCTTCATTCAGCTTGTTAGAATGTTTTATTGATATGGATGGGAGAGATATTTGAGAACTCATAGAAAGTCTGTCTTCACTTTAGCTTTCGAGAGCACTAACAATATTTCTTTTTTTTAATTTCTTTATTAGCATTTCAAATTGTAAAAATGAAAACTAGTCATGCACATCAGCAAAAGAACATTACACAACAGTGCAGTTTTACATCTTGTAGACATACTGTGAAGCATTGCACGGGTAACCTACTCATACTCCAACCCCCCCCCATACTGCAGGATCACTAACCATCTCACGGTGACAACATCAATCGTGAGACAAAAGAAAGAGAAGCCTATAAAGCCTAGCACAATGCAGCATCGTCCTGTATAAAAGTAAGTATAGAAATCAAAGGATTATCTTGTAGTGCCTATCAACCTTTCAAACATATCAGCCCCCACCTGTCCCCACCGCCACTGCTTCTGGCTGCCTATGAACCTGCAATCAATGGGGCATTCATGTATCTCAGTGCATGTCATGGGAGGTCGCACCGAGCCATTCCTCCCATCCGTCTCAGCTACCCCCATCCTCTCGCCCCGATAACTCCGGCGAAGCCTCTCCAGGAGTCTCCAGCACTGCTTGTATCATAATTCCCAAGGAGAGTAAGTCATCTGCTGTCATGTAGTTCCTACCAATCCATAGGATCTGTGCGTTTGTTGGACAACATAAACTTTGGGCGAGGTGACTAGACTGATTCCAGGCACCCCCGCAGGATATGTTGGCCTAGAGACCAGCTAGCTCACTGAGCCACAGTAAGCCCCCCTAGCCTTACCAAGGAGTGAATGGTATCAGCTTAGTGTTTGTAAGCATATTTTTCTTTGCAGATGTAGGTATAGATGCAAGCCTATAATAATAAGAGGCTGGGTCTGATGTATCAAAACCAGAAAAATAAGCAAACTTTTGTGCAAATGTTTTTGAACTACCTTTTGGCAGTGTTGAGGAGTGTTTCCATTGAGTGTAATTATAAACAGTGCTTGGGATACGTGCTTTGTGTAAAAATGGTAACCATAATATTGATAACAGAAAATGCAGCTTATTGCTCTGGATCTGCAAGCAAATTATGCACAGTTTCAATGTCCCAATCATCAGAGAAAGTACTAGAGGTGATGATATCATTTAAAGATATTTTAAACAAATATAGAATTTGTAAAAGTTCAGTAGGACCATATACATCATACGATACCCTGTCCCACACTATTTCTTCTGGAACTGGAACTGCTGTAATGTTCACCAGGAACAGGTTCCTTAGTTCACAGTGCGATGATGCATGTGGTTTCAGAACCAAGTTCACAAGTTGTACTGCAGAGCGCCCTGGGAGATAGTGTCCATTTAGGAGTAGGAAAAAGACAATTACCAAACCAGTCTAAAGGACCCGAAAAAGTCATCCAATTGTAATCCAGAGATGTATCCATGGAGCAACAAAGTATGTCTTTTTCAGCCAAAGATAAAGGGCATATACTCGTAGCTTGAAAGAGAGAGGCGGTGGTGGCAACTCAGGTTCACTTGAATCCGATGAGAAGTCCTCATAATGCACGAAGTAGCCAGACACTGTCTGGTCTATTTTTGGCAACTCAGCAGGTTTTGTAGAACTGGGAGATGACTCAATCTGTGGCATATTGATATAGACATCACCAATTTTTCGAATTGAGATTTCCATACTTGTTGACTGTACAGTCGTAGTTGTTTCAACAGGAAGAAGTATCTCTTCATTGTTGTGTACAGCTTCTCTTTGCAAAGGGGAATCTTCTGTAGTTATTAAAGCTTCCATCTGGACTTCCTGAATGGTAGTGAGAGGCGTGCGGCGCTACCCAGGAGCCCACATGGCCTACTGTTGAGAAATGGCCAAATAGTGTGGTTTTATCAGATCAATAGAGACAAGCCTTTTGTCTGTGTGTCCGGCAAGGGGCGAAAGAAGTACAGTTCTAGTACCTTCGACAGCCAGGACAGGTACAGGTGCTCTGTAAGTTGGCCCAAATTCTTTCTTGTCCACAATTTACTCTCTGACCAGGTCTGCAATCTTCGGGACCTAGGCAGGTCTTGCAGGTACGACCTTCATTTCTCCAGTGCGTTTTACTTGGATATTGCTTTGTGCGCCCCGGAATTCATTGAGTTCCTGTAAAACAGCCACATTTTTATTGATGTTAAATGGTGTTTCCGCCGCCAAGGCGCTGACATTATCGAGATCTGGTATCCACATTCTCACACTTTCATAAGGAGTACACCCTCCAGGGATTTTCTTACCATCTTATTAAGTGCGCTCCGGATCCCATATAGGTGATTGACCCAACTGGCACACCCGAGCCTAGTACCCTTGATGTTAAGGACTGCTTTAAGTCATGGTTTTTCCTCTCAACTACCAAATTTCCCTCGGGATGGTAGGGAGAGGAGTACCACAAGGCTACCCCAAACTTCCCTTGGCTTCTTTGTAAGCCCGAGAGCTAAACGCCGGGCCCTGGTCGGAATATAGTGTGCCAATTGCATATGTCCCAATGAAGACTTGCAAATCCTTTCTAACATTTCAAGCATCAGCTGAGCGCTGTGGCCAAACCCACAGGAATCTGGAGCATGAATCCACTGCCACCAAGATGTACTTGTAAGCCCCATCTGAGTGTAAGGGTCAGCAGTGATCCAAATAAACAACTGCCTGATGCTTGTCTGAGATCAATAGAGGTGTCTGAGGTGGACATGCTACGGTTGAGCCTTTTAGCTATTGACAGATGTCTCAATTAAGGACAAAGTCCTGGTCTGTTTCGTTAGACCTGGCCACCAATAGTGCTGCTTCAGTAACAAGACTGTAGCAGTAACCCCTGCTTGTGCTGAACCCAGACCCTCATGTGCAGCTAGTATTAATCCCAATATGAGATCAGCGTTTGGTAGTACTCTATCCCCCACTCCTGGAATCTTAGCATACAGAATATTTTGTGCATCTAATTTGTAGGAGTACTTGAGTGGAAAGCCTTTCGGCAGGTGGGTGTTGTTGAGGACAGCATTGACTGCCACCATGGTGTCTCTGTCTAATCTTGTACTTGAATGAGTGATTGCAGCAACGGTAGCAGTGCGGACAGTTACCTTAGTGGCCTTATCGGCCATGGAATTCCCTTCAATGTGAACGCCAATACGTTGACGACTCAATGTGTGGATAACATGAGTCCGTGGCAAGCATTCTTTTAGCTTTGCCACTTTTTTCCAAAGCAGCTTGTGCATGATTGTGCAACCCATGGAATCTCGAAATCCATTCTGGCCTCCTCCGCTCCAGCTCATTCATGTAAATCCCTGCACCAGTCCTCTTGTCTAGGGGTCTAGGGCTGATCCAGCTGATTGCTATGCACCGTTTAGCAACTATTAACCCCAACATTGTAAAATGGCAACTCAATTTTTTCTTTGGGTTCTCGGGGACGAGGTCCAGCAGACACTTTTTTAGCATATGCGTCACTTCCTAGCCCATCACTCCTCGAAGATGGCGTAGTATTTCGGTCAAATATAGCATGATAACCAGACTGTGCCACATCATATGCAGAAAATCCGCTATATTGGCTCCACACCTAGGACAGCCCGGTGATCTGGAGGGGTAAATCGTGTGAAGCCTCTTAGGAGAAAGATATGTGTCATCTGCACCATGTTAAATTGAATCAATGTAAACCATGCGCTAGTAGAGACCTTATCCACCCCTGCATGTATCTTTGGCCAATCTTTAGGCTCAAAGGGCTCACCACAATCGCGTTGCCATATTGCCTCCATCTGGAGCTGAGTCAATTGTCTAGCCACGCGGAGTGCGCAGTATATATGTGTAATGACCTTACGTCCCCCCATCACAGAAAGAAGTGTCACCAAAGTCTGTATAGGCTCAGGTGCCTCTGGTAATGAAGGCCAAAGCTGTCAGGCCGTGGCTGCTATTTTGGCGAGTTGGAGAAATTGACTGTTTCCCAGAACGAACGTCTCCATCGCATATGCCAGGGTTACAAAGCGACCTGCTGGATACAAATCCGACAACATAATACACCCGCCCTTCTGTCTACTGTCATCGCTCTGGACATCTGTTCACACGGGCCCACCATCCATAAATCTAGTTCCGATGCATGTGGCGCTCTATCTATGACCCACCGCACTGCTCTCGTCCACAACCGGCCCATCTGACAGATCAAATGCAGTGGAGAACATGTCCCAGAGTCCTGTAAAGACTTTATGTTGTTCATGTTGTGGCCAGCCAAATAAGGGGCGGTCCCTTTGGGACCCCCTTACTTATGTCCATGGGAGTCAGGTTGTACTTTTTCTGCCCCCTTTTATATTTTTTAATTTATTCTCTGGATTCCGGGACCATAGCCCTGACTCCTGTAATGGTTGCTACATCATATTGTTCATGTTGTGGTCAGCCAATTAATCCAGATATGACTGTGTTTTTAACCCCTTCATGTCCAACCAGAGCCCTTTTTTAATGCAAATTTATCCTAAATGGCTGAACAGATATATACCAAATCACAAAAAAATGCTTTCTTAGTAAAGTTTTCCCTGCTACTGCAGGAGCCGGCTTTGTTTCTTTTTTATTTTTCAGTGTGGTGCCCCAGTATCCACCTGGGGCACCCCACAACATGTCTTACATTGGGGAGTTTGGGGAGAGGACCCTAGCACCCTCAGCCAGGCCGGCCCCTCTGCCTGCAGCCATCTTGTGAGCAGCTTGAGCCAGCATTGCTCCCACCCAGCAGGAGTATGTTTTCTTTTGCTCTCGCCGGGCGGGAGCATTTCTGTGTTTTTCCCTGCTCAAGAATGTTGGCAGGGAAAAGGTTTGTACTCCCACCCAGCAGGAGCTGCTTTCTACGTCCACCAGGAGTGGGCACATTACACTTCCCTGTCCATGCTCTTGGTCACTGAAAAGATGGTGTCCCTGGAGTTGGAGTTCCTGGTACAGCATCCCTGAACTGCCCCCGGGGAATGTGCCCCCAGAGCGATCCCATGGCTCTGGGAAGGGTACTGTGCACCCTCTCCCCATTAAAAAAATTCTGGCCCCTCATTGAGGCTTGGGGATGGGGACTGTGATTCCTCTTCTCTATTTTTAAAATATTGGCCCAGGGATGGGGTCCCCTTGGCCTCATTGAGGCTCAGGGGCGGGGATCCTACTTCCTATAAAAAAAACTGGCAGGGAGAAGCGGGTTGTCGAGGACCTAATGAGGGCTTGGGGAGGGGGACGCACCCCCTGCACCAAAAAAATAATTCACAAGCCCCCGGCCCTGGCCTACCCCTGGGGGTTATATAAAAAGAGGTCCAAGACTGCCGCATTTGCCACCTATATATTTAGTCTTCAAGTCCTAATATGGCTTCTGTCACATCCTTGTTGATGTAGTGCCAGACAATCAGATCCTCTTTGACATGAAATATACAAAAAAATGTAACCCTAGCTGCTCCAAAATTACTAAATGGATTTACGCCAATTAAGGAAAAGCACAGTTTTCGGACCGAGATCTTGCCTTCTGACAAATTTGGTGTTATTCCATTCAGTCATTTTGGCTGCTGCCATGCCTAATTTTCCTATGGAAAGATGAATGGAGAAAACAAGTTTTGGGACACCCCCTTTTTCTTGGCCCCCACTTGAGGGATAACCACAAACATTTCCAGCAGTTAAGATGGGCGAGACTTTTTTTGTAAAGCTTCGTGAAGATTCGTCAAACGGTGCCAAAGTTATAAGCAAACCAATACATTATTTTCCAATGGAATGTGGGAAAAATTAATAGACTATGGAATTTCCTTCACACAATTAGCCCTGAAAGTAAATCTCACTGCATTCAGGAGATTCCATGTAAATACATAACTTTTAATACAGTATCTTCCCAAACATTCTCCAAACCATATCCTGAGTTCTTTGAGCAACTTGAAGCTGGCTAGGGTGTATGCAGCACTACCTCATTAATATGAGAAAAAACTTCAATTATAGACACATAGATTTTTTAATAAATTGTATGAGATTTTTGCAGCCTTTATACTCGTGGGCTTCTGCATTCCTCTCATTTTAATTTTCTGACCTCTGTGAATGAACGCACTGAATCTATAAATGTTTGCTGGCTCGCGGAGGGAGTTTCCAGTAGAACTCTCAGATCTAATGAGGGAGCAACTGTATGTGATTTTTTATATCATAAATCTAAGTAAAAAGCAGTAGAGCTCTGTACAGTGTCAAAGGCAAAGTTACTGGCAACAAGTAATTGGAGGCGTATCTAGATGCTTTGTTAATGCACCACGATACAGTTTTCTTTAAAAGGTATGGTGCCAGCTGTTTCCTAAAATGGAGTAGGGTTGTGATGGGCCTAATGATTTCAGGGCTATTGTTCCAAATCCTGTGTCCACATCTGGATAAGATTTGTTGCTTTGTGTTTTTTCTTTTTTGTACTTCTTCGGCTCAAGTCGTATGGTTTATTGGCTGCAGCTGTGCTGAAAGACACCAGAGATAAGAAGAATGTCAGCAATAGGCTGGGTGCAGGTCGTGATGATTTTGAAGATGATGCTGCTGGTTTTGATAATGGTACGGTCTGGAAAGGGGAGCTAGTAGAGTTCCATCAGGGCAGTGGTAGTATGGCCAATTTACAAAAACTTTATCAGAAGACCTTGAGCACAAAAATAAAAAGTTACAATTTCACCAGGTTAATTGAGAAATTATAGTTGAGTGGTAATTTTGGAAAATAGTTGATTTAAAGGGATAAAGGTGTTGCACTTGGATAGTCGTGCCTCAATAAAAACACGTATTTCAAGTATTTCCTAAATCAAAGATAGTGAGTATCATGAAATAATCACACCCACACCCACACTCACACTTGAAGCATAAAAGGCCACTTTTAGGACATATTTATATCAATTGAATCAATTGCCTTACTTAAATTGAAACACAACATTAACATTATATCAACTTCTTCAATACTTGAAACTAATTGATAAACCCTTTTTTTTCATACACCCTTCTCAAGATGTACCAACCATTCCTCAACCAAGTCCACATCCGCCGATCTCATTCTTTCATCTTTAATTCACTGCCCCGTTTGCCTCCACCAGTCTCTCTCTCTCGCTCTACCCAACACCCCCTTAATGAAGCATCATCCTTGTCCTGCTCCAAAGCCCCAAACTTCGTCTTCTCCTCCCCTGTGCTTCCTACCCCCCAGGGATGGATACGCCCACACCTGACTCACCATCTCCCCAATTACTGTGTTGTCCTGTTCAGCACACACTCTGTCCTACTGTGACGTGGCTTAGACCCTCACTCTTACCCCGATAATGCAGGGTGGGTGTATGACTCACTTTTTCTGTCACTGCCTGCCTGGGTGAAGGAGTTAGCAAGAGGCTGATCTTCCGATATCCAGTTCCTTAAATAACCTTTTCCTAGACCCGCCTAAGTTTGCCAGTGGACTGCTCCATTTTACGAAGCTACCCGGGGGGAGACTGGCTACGCCTGCCGCTCCCCCCCCAGCTCCCTTCATTGTAGGTAGTTCCTGCCCGGGAATAAAAAGTAAACCAAAGCTCGGAGACAGAAGTAAAAGTGACAATCCTTATACAGAGAATGATGGAAAATCACAGCCCTTTTAATGATTGCTGTTACCCTGCAGTTTTGCATGACAAAATCCGATCACTCAACAAAGACCTGCTCACATTACAGCTCCTTGCTTTAATGCAGTTTTCACAATTTTTTAATAGAACTCAAATTAAACCATAAGAAAAATTGCTTGTTCCACTTTATTTCTTATATAATTCACATCCTGATGGTGATGATTCCTGCGCTAGCTGGCAGAGGCGGATCTCACAAATAAATGTCCTTACTTTATAAACACTGAGGGAATTTATGAAGCTGAAGACATTTTTATCTTAGTACTCTAATAGTGGGGTGCTGCTTAATTAGTGTGCATCTGGCAGTGTGCCTGGTTGGCAATTAGACAGTTACTATGCACCACATTTGAAAGATAGCAACAATTAGATGCATATCTGAGTGAAATATGATGGTCTAAGAGATCTAGGTAATGTTTTCCATAATCTTTTAGAAGAAACAGTGTGGTCCTTATATTCTACTACCACGCGATGGCGCTGTTCCTTTGGGTATTGCAGAGAGAGAAAGCTTTAAATACATGTTTCAGGTGAAAATTGTGTTTATATAGTTTTTTTAAAATCTAATTTCATTCATATTTGTTTTACCTTATTATCTGTGCTTTCAGCATTAAAAGCAAGCATGTCTTTAAGGAAATTAGCTTCAAATATTCTTCAAGGCATTTATTCAGCACCTAAGGCAGAGATGGGCACTGTTACAGCGATGGTTATTAAAATGCACGACGTGCAGTAAAGAGAAAGCACCTTAACACAGCAAAGATGACGTACCGAATTCGCAGTATGCCATAGTGTTGACTTAAATACAGTAATAGCCACAAATGTCCCTTCCCCAAGACCCAACAATGCGCACTATTCTGCCTAATGGTTCTCCCCCACAAAATGCTGCCATAGAAACCTCCCCCATGCCCATTAGTACACAGTTTGGACATTTTAAACGCGCCTTTTTTTCTTCTTCCATTAAGTGGTGTTCATTTTTGGTTTATGATAAGGCTCGTTATATTGTTTTTGTAGTCATAGTAAGTAGATTTACTCATGGAAGATTTTGTTCTTGCAAGGCATGCTAATCGAGGGTATATTTCTCAAGGGCATTCGCTGTACGAGGTAAACAAAATGCCATCTGCATTCTGCAAACGGACAGGGAAGAATCTCTTAGGAGATTGGTGAAACAGAGACTTGGATACCAACCACAACCATGCGTGATGCGTGTTTAAACAGTACTCCCATTAACACAAATATTACTGATGTCAAGAAAAGCTAAGACATTGTAGCGTCCTCCCTAGCCGGGAGCATGCAAATGAACATGCCACACACGGAGCTCTGTAACAGAGGTCTTTATTCTTTCACGTCCGATCACGCAATGCACACATTACCTGAAGATTTTAATAGCCACGCCTTAACACCTACCAGATCTCTGTACTGGGGTGAATGTATGACATTGTTCTGCATTCTGTCCATCAATTGTTCTTTTTGCATTTGTCACCCCGAGTGTGACGGGTATGCCCAGACGTGGGTCCCGTGCTCTCCATGCCACTGGAGTCAAGCTATCCTGGCTGATGAGGGCTGAATCCTGAAACCGGTCCTAGGATGCTTGTTTCCAGTCCAGGGAGGACCTGGCCTGGCAGTTCGTGCTGGACTGTTCCCATTGGACGCAGGGTCAAGACTGATTTGCATATGGCTGGGTCCAAACTGGAATGGCATGGTGAGCAAAAAAATGATGGATTTAGGCCCAGATCTCTGTACTGGGGTGAATGTATGACATTGTTCTGCATTCTGTCCATCAATTGTTCTTTTTGCGAGGTAAACAAAATGCCATCTGCATTCTGCAAACGAACTGGGAAGAATCTCTTAGGAGATTGGTGAAACAGAGACATGGATACCAACCACAACCATGCGTGATGCGTGTTTAAACAGTACTCCCATTAACACAAATATTACTGATGTCAAGAAAAGCTAAGACATTGTAGCATCCTCCCTAGCTGGGAGCATGCAAATGAACATGCCACACACGGAGCTCTGTAACAGAGGTCTTTATTCTTTCACGTCCGATTACGCAATGTATACATTACCTGATGATTTTAATAGCCACGCCTTAACACCTACCAACAGATTACATCATTTCCTTTTCAGAGTCCGCCCAGAACTATTGGTGTCCTAGCGCTCCTAACATCGAGGACACTACATCTCCCCCTCTGTTAAACAAAAAGTACAAATAACAATTAGCATCACATTTCCTCAATGAGTCTTCGAGGTGCTCGCACTGTTCTGCCAGATTTGGTGGTATGAGGTAGTTGAGTTGCACCTGAACTAGGCACCAATGAAGTGGGCTCAGATGCTTGAGGAGGACTCTCAGTCCGCATCGTCTCGCTTGCGAACTCAAGAGCTGAAGAACACTGAGGCAAATGTTTAAAGTGTGTGGGGCGCTAAAGAGCCCAGCTGCAAGATGCCTGTCACTGTGTGAGGCTCTTCCGACCGGGGGCCGAATATCATAAACTTCACCTTAAACTTCACGCCTGCAACCCTGTGATTATCTTCGGACCTACTTTTAGCTGTGAAGATGGTGTCAAAGTATCTAAACTCGCCATGATGCCCCGAGCGGCCTAGAGCGCATCGGGGACCTGAGGCCTAAGGAAATGACTACTGCCTGCGGTCAGCGGAGATACCCCCAGCGGAGTTCGACGAATCTGGCACCTGCAAGTTGGAGCAGTGAGGAGACAAATATATGCAGCCCTTCGGATGCGTGGCTCCAACTAGCTAAATAGTTGATTGCAGGGTCGATGCTGCGGGTCAACTGCTGGGGGATGCTGGAGGTTTGCAGGTGTGTCCTGCCTAGGTCTCCGTAGTTCAGCTGCCGACGGAGCAACCCCCTGTGTGATGGCGACCAAGGAGGTAGCATATGCCAAGACTGCAGGTAGGACTAGGGCTGGCTGGGAACATGAGACCTGGAAACCTGCCGCCGGGGCCCCGTGCATGTCATTGTGGCTAGAATGGGGCTAAATAATCCCAGAAACGCCCAGCTGCACAGCCTGTCAGTGTCCATCCTGGCTCTTGCCATCTGAGCTGGAGCCCTCGTGGTGAAGACTGTGAGGCACCTGGGCTTGTTTCTGTGGGGATCTGCACTAAGGGGGCTCCAGGCCCTGTATTGAGCACATACTTGAGCCGTTCTCAGGGGGGGTGCAGAGATGGGCCTCACCCTCTGTAATAAGAACTAAGTGACTGTACTGCTGTTGCCTGGGCCCCACCTGGGGATTGGACCCGATCCCCGGCTGAGCATCTACGGGGGCGGCCGGACGTCCCCGAGCATGTGCAGAGCATTTGATGATGCAAGAGGCCTCCACCTGATCAAGGGACCACTGGCCTGCTTGTGCCCCCCGCCCAGAACATGCGGGGAGTAGCTGGGTCTGATTTCACCCCTTCTCAGGGCCCACCTCTTCCTACGAGCCAGGCACGGTTGAGCTCTCTATGGGCCCAGAGCACAGCTAAGGAGAAGAGCACCTTGTAGCTGCGTGGTCTGTGTGAGAAGTTGGCCTGGTATATGCTGTTCACTAATTAAAGTGGACACCTTGCACCAGAACAATTCGACTCTTATGGTAGATAGGTTTAAGACAACCTTTATAGAAAGCTATCCTAGTGGTAGCTGTGGAGAGCAGCCTTCAGGCTAAGTCTTGAAGGAATGTAAAGCAGCTTGTTTTACCACACAATCTCCTGAATCACCAAATGAAAAGACACCACACAGGTATATATATCAAATATATATGTATTTATTAATAAACACTCTCTACTAATCTCTTTATGAGATTAGAAGTCAGGAACATATGTACAAGTCAAATATTATCAGAATAAGTTTAGCACAATCGAATATCACAATCTTAGTTTGCTAGACCTAGGTCTAGGGCATCTAGAATCGAGGGACCCCCAAGAACCACCCCAGGTAGTTGTAGGAGACCCACAGGGGACGGACGCGGTGACCTTGCTCCGGTGCGAGTCCTGTGCGAGTCTATGCACTCAGACGCGATTGAGATTTCAATGTTAAAGGTCCCTTGCGTGTTCGAGGCGAACAAACCGATCGGTCCTTGTACGAGTCGAAGGACGCGGTCACAGATAGAGATGCAAGGGAGATGGACGCGCTGTGTCTAACACAGACGCGAACCTTGTGCGAGTCGGTGCAATGGAGATCTCAGAGTTACAGGCCCTTTGTGTGTTCGAGGCGAACACCGATCGGACTCAGTACGAGTCGAAGGATACAGTTTTAGATAGTGTTACAAAGGAGATGGACGTGGTGTGTCTAACACAGACGCGAACCCTGTACGAGTCAGCGCAATTGTCGCACTTAGAAAGTTAGAGTTTTAGGACACTTCTAGGGAGGCTACAAGCAAGTCACTTACAGGGTAAGTAGTTCTAGGGCCCACACCCACAGGAGCACCGTAGTGCTGAAGTTACCTCACCCAGGGGAGCCGGGTGCATAGGTGTTCTTTGGTGTCGGGTCGCGGCGTCGTTTTCAATGGGTGCCAGTGAAGACTTGCTGCTTGCGGCGACAGGAGAAGTGTCCGGAGGAATCCAAGCCTGGATTTGGAAGATGGAAGACCTGAAAACAGAGGGGACAGTGTTCAAAGTCACTTGGCAGTGACTCGGGGCAAGGAAGATGGATGCCCACCGTCGTCGCAAGATTCAGGTCGTTCGCAGTTGCCTTGACTCTTTAGCCACGAGGTCCAGGAGGCGTCAACGACGACCAGGAGCTGGATTCGGCGTGTTCCACGATGTCTGCAGCTTACTGCGGTGTCGGCGACTCGATTGGAGCCAACAAGCCTTGGTAACAGCAAGTCTCGGGGAAAGTGCGAAGAGGCAATGGCGCAGACCAGCAAGGTCTGTGGGACTCACCCAGCGAGGGTAAGTCAGGGCAGGCCTGGAGCAACCAGGGGAGCACTTTGGTTTCTTTACAAAGTCTTCTGGGGACCCACAAGCCAGCTGGCAAGGGATCGCGAAGACGCCTCGGGAGGATTCACTCACAGGGGCCCACGGTCACTCGGAACGTGGTAGGCCTCTGATCTTAGAAGGGATTCCTGCTGGAGACTGGGACCACACGTGGTCCAAAGCACAAATTCGTGGAACGTTGTGAAGGGGTTGCACTCGACAATAGTGCACGGTACCCAGGGGTCGCGGTTCCTCGTTACTCTTGGGGTCCACTGGCCTCAGCTTCGCTGGGGACTCACGATGGCCTTTGAGAAGTCAGGAAATCTACTTCTTGGGCTGCAGGGACTTCGGACTCCGGCGGTAGCGGCGTAGTTTGCAAACATCGTTTGTAGTTTTTGGTGCCTGCCAAGCAGGGGAGTCACTCCTTGACTCCAAGGGAGATTCTTCAGTCTTCCAAAGGTAGTGGAACATCGAAGGTCCGGGATTCTTCTTGTAGAGCATCGTCCAGGGAAATCTAGGGTGCAATACACAGGTTCCCCCTCTTATACTAAAAGAAAGGGAGGGACTAGCTCTATGACCCTACCTATGGGAGGGTCAGGGGAGTGGGTGGCTACACCCACTTCCCTTTGTCCAGTTTCGCGCCAGAGCAGGGGCAGGTAGCCCCTGAGCCGGTTTGAACTGGCGTATGCACAGAGGAGCCTTCTGCTCCCCCAGTGCAGGACTTCAAAGCACTCTAAGAGTGCACCCACCCAGCCCCAATACACTAAACCCTGTCTGGGAGGTGGTCACACCCCCTTGGGACAGGATATATATTGTTGGGCTTCCTCCACTGCGAGTGTTGGTCATCAGCAGGAGGGCAGCCCAGTGTCTGTGACTGGTGGCATCCATTTTGTGATGCCAGGGCTCTGCAGGATTCTACCGCGTTTCCACAGTAGCTACATGTCTATCCCTCTAGAAGGGTGGAATGCTACCCCCGCCGCCAGGACTGGCGGGGGGGGGTAGTATTCCAAGGTGTTTGACACCAAACACGACATGTTTCGATGCAGCCATTCCAAAGTTAGCATTTTACCGCGAGGATATAATGCACTTAAAAGTATATGGTTTAACCGCATCCACAAACAGCACCAGAGAATGGACTCTGAGAGCTGCAGAGGGCCCTGCTCAGGCAGAGGCACCCCCTCACATAGAAGCCAAGCACCCTGCCCTCAGGATTGATAGGGCCTGCCTTAGGGGTGACTGATAGGGTTATATGTGTGTGTAGGAGAGATATAGGGAACCTATATCTCAGTGAGGGGTGCTAGCACTTCCTCACTCAGGCTGCAGTAGCAGGCCTGTGGTGTCAGATTTAGTCTGCTTCCCAGGGGTGGCATAATACTTGCTGCAGCCCCTGGTAGGCCTGTGAAGTACCTATGCCCTTGGTACCTAAGGTACCATATACTAGGGACTCATAAGGTACCACAGTATCCAATCACTAGTGCACCTAGAGTGCACACCAAATCGTTTAGAGAGAACAGAGAGGCTGGGGCCCTGATCAGCAGGGTCCCAGCCAGACTATAGCCAGAAACCAGTGTAAACATCAGAAAAAAAGTGGGGGCAACATAAGAGGCAGATCCTACTCTCCTACAGTCTGCTCGTGCCCCCCTTAGATATCCCTTTGAGGTGAGGCAGGACCGCAGTTGAAGTATGACGCCCAGTCTGTCCAGCCAATTGGTGCTGACCCCCCTGCGGCTGCACCTCCATAGCTAACTCTCCAGCTAAAGGATAGGGAAAGCTGATGCAAAGCAATCAAAGCTCATATTTGAACAGCACTGACAGACGCACAAAGGAACCATCAATGGAAGATTGTTAGCTGTGCGCGGGTAGGGGCAAGAATATTACCCCAGAGATAGAGATACAACAAAATGTTCTTAGATTTAAAACACAGCCTACCCACCATCAACATCAAGATTGACCTGTTGACTGACTGATTTAACCGTCTCAAAGAAAGAGTTGATGGCTACAGCGAACGCATAACTTAACTTGAAAGTCGTATGCCAATTATTGAAGACGACGGGGGGGTTGATGAGTGAGAAAATGCTTCAAATGGAAAAGGTCCTTGAGGTTATCCGAAATAAAAATGAAGATTTTGAAGCATGCTCACAATGGAACAACCTAGGGATCATTGGGATCTCGAAGTCCACCACCATGGAACGCATGGAGGACTATTTTCCACCCCGGCCCGCCTCACTAGGTCACATATTGATTTTTGGCTGGCTACGCGGGATGTGGATGCGTGGAACAGTGAAGTTTTTCACATGCCTTGCACCTTATCGGATCATGCCCCGGCTCTGCTTCAGTTCTCCCCTCCAAACTTTAAATCTATCACTTTCGCTTGGCACCTACCATCGGCTGCACTGCATGATCAGGTGTTTCGGGAGGAGGTGCGGGCGGCAGTTGTGGAATACTTCAGGCATAACCTGTGTACAGTGGACTCTTATTCCGCACTCTGGAAGGCCTTCAAAACTGTAATTTATGAAGTATGTATAACCAAGCAGGCTTAGGTACTACGTGCACTGCAGGGTGACCTGGCATGCCTCGAAGCCGAGATCAGGGCACTAGAGCTTCAGTTCTTCACTGACAAAAGTGACTTCATGCAAGCTAGCATTCACAGCAAATTGAACAACTTTGAGGATGCCGCGCAGAGGGAAACACAATATCTGAGCAAGGAGGCCTACACCCGGCAATTGGGTGAGGGTGACAGAACAGGCAAGACACTAGCGAACATGCTGCATAAGCCCTGGGCTAACGATTACATTGCTGAGCTGAGAACCGAGTGCGACAAATTAGTAATAGGGACGGCGGCAGTGCAGAGGGAAATTACTAATGTCTACTCCTGACTGTACCAGACAGCTCAGTCGACTACCCCTCCACACCTTGACTCCTTCTTTGATTCGCTACAACTCTCTTGGCTAGAGGATGGGCACCGCAGGTTTTTAGACAAGCCGTTTACAGTAGAAGAAGTTGTACAAGTGATTAGTGCTCTCCCTGGTGGTAGGACCCTGGGTTAGACGGACTCACTGCCGCATTTGATAAAGAATTTACTCTCCTCCTAGCCCTGCACCTCCTCGTCATGTATGAGAAGTCCCTGACGTGAGGTACATTATCACCATCCCTACGGGAGGTGCTGCTCATCACCATTTTTAAACCCGACAACGAACCACAGAGATGTGAATCCTATAGAATATTATCCGTGATTAACATAGATAATAAAATCCTTGCCAAGTTGATTGCCTCCCGGCTGCTCCCATTACAGCTCATCGTCAGATCAGATCAGTCCAGATTTATCCCTGGGTGCTGCACATCCCATGACCTTTGGACCTTTTTTGCTCTAATACACACCATTGAGCCCAGCCTCAGCACCGCTGCGACTTTTCTAGATGCCACTAAGGGCTTTGATTCACTGCAATGGCCACACCTCTTTGCCAAGATTTAGACACTCTCTGGCACTCCAACTATGGCCACCTGATGGACTGGCTGGAGGAGCGCATGACGATATGGAGGAAGCTCCCGCTCTCCTTGGCTGGCAGGTTAGCTTTGGCAAAGATGGTGATAACTACCCAAATCCTTATACCTATTCATTAACCTCCCGCTTCAACGATACTCTTAACTCCCCATCCGCCCCCTTCATGTAACACTTGCGTGGGCAAGGAAGCAACCCTGAACTGCCTGGGACAACCTTACACTTCCCTTTGAGCAGGGCGAGCTAGCAGCGTCAGCTAGGGACCTTCACTACTTCAATGTGCAAGAGCAATTTGCGCACTATTGGTTTTACCCTACCCAATTCCTTGCCCTCACGGCATCTGAACATGACCATGCAGCTCCGAACCCCCTTCAACTGGCACTATACCAAACCCCGAGACACCCCAGAGCCAAGTTTGACACAGTGGGTTGCTCAGTCTGGGTGTGGGATGAATTGAGGAGGTGGGCCCCGATGGATTCCCTCTTTAGCCCTTCTGTCCCGCTGATTGATAACCCCGCCTTACTCCTCATGCAGGATGCTGGCATGCAAAACAGATTGCGCAAGTTGAACCTCACAACCATGTGCAACATTTATCCAGAGGGCTTCTTTATCACTTGGCAGCAAGCCATCTCCATATTGGACACGTTCACATATTTTCAGCTGAGAGCAGCGATGCGCATCCTCCATAGCACATTCCCTGCAACACCTCCCACGTTTCGAGCTCTTGAGGCTTTCCTGGTAAACCTGTCTCCACGCAGGCGCCTTACTAGAATATATTCTGATATGCAAGATACGGCTCTGGTGTGTGTCCCCCGCGCTCAGCAGGCATGGGCTACAGCCCTTGAAATGTCAATTTCTGAGGAGCAATGGTTATTCTGTTGCACCCAGGCCGGAGTTCTATTGCCCAACTACCGACTGCACTTATGGACTTTAAATGCTTATATATGCTCTATGAGACCCTAGACAGTTGCATAAAACGGGCCTTCGGGGGCATTCATGATGCACCTGATGCTCAGCGTCGTGTACTGATTTTCTGCCTTAGGCTTGTGACTTCCTGGGTGTGGGGGCATTCTGGAACGTTGCCTATGGCACCTCTAATGAAATAGCCGATCTCCATCAGGTGCACATGCCCTGGGTGGCACTGCTAGGCTTTGTGAAGGAGGTTCCTCCCGAATGGTGAAAGCTGACTGCGCTTCTGCTGGCTAAGCGACGAGTGGCGATGTTTATGTTTATGTTTATGTTTATGGGATTTATAGAGCGCGTGACTACCCGTGGGCATCTCAGCGCTAAAATGAAGCAGGAGGAGTCTGTTTAGCACTGGGGTTTAAGGAAAAAGCCAAGTTTTCAATCTTTTTTTAAATGCCACTTCATTGTCAATTATTCGGAGTTCCAGGTCCATACTATTCCAGAGTTTTGGCACCAGGTGGGTAAATGATCTTCCACCCCATCTAGATCTCTTGATTGCGGTGGAGTTCATCAGGAAGTTGGTGCTTGACCTGAGTTGTCGACAGGGAGAGTAATGCGAGACCAGCTTTTGGATCAGAGCGGGTCCTCTCCCATGCATGGCTCTGTGAGCTAGGCTTAAGGACTTGAATTTAATTCTGGCTTGTATCGGGAGCCAGTGAAGAGCCCTGAGTGCAGGTCTAACTGAGTGATGTCTGGGTATGTTCAGCAGCAGACGGGCAGCTGCATTTTGGACAACCTGCAATCTGTTAGTGACATATTTAGGGGAGCCCAGAAAGAGGGAGTTGCCATAGTCCAGCCTTGATACCACCAGAGCCTGGACTACGGTTTTCCTAGAGTCCTCTGGGAGCAGGGACATTATTTTTTTAATCATGCGGAGTATCCCAAAGCAGGTGCCAGATAATTTTTTTGCCTGAACCTCCATTGTCAGGTTCTGGTCCAGCCACATACCTAAGTTTTTTATGGCTGTTTTTGGGGGAGGAGGTGATCCCCAGTCGGAAGGCCAGGAGATCTCAGTGCGGGGGCTGAAATTGTTGCCTAGAATCATTAGCTCCGTTTTGTCCCCATTAAGATTGAGGCTACAATCTGCCATCCAAGATCCAATTTTTTCCAGGCAGGGGACGAGCTGTCTATGGTCCGAATTAAGCGAGTCTGAGATTGAGAACACTAGTTGAGTGTCATCGGCATATGACACGATGGAGAGACCGAATTCCTGAATTATGTGTGCCAAGGGGCTAAGATAAGTATTAAAAAGTGTTGGACTCAGGGAGGATCCCTGGGGGACTCCCCACGGTGCTGATAGGGAGTCAGACTTAAATCCGGCCTCCATACATTGGAATGATCTATCCCTCAGGAATGACGCAACCCATTGGCTAGCGACTCCTCTGATTCCCACATCTTCCAGTCTATGGATTAGCACAGTATGGTCTACCGTATCAAACGCTGCGCTTAAATCCAGAAGTACTACAGCCGCAGTTCTCCCTTGGTCTAGAATGGATTTGAGTTTTTCAGTAACCACCAGCAGGGCTGACTCGGTGCTGTGGTTAGGTCGAAAACCCATCTGTGTCTGGTGTATGATGTTATTATTTTCAAGGAAGCTAGAAATCGTGCTATTCACGTGTTTCTCAGCAATCTTGCCTAAGATAGGCAGTAGAGATATTGGGCGATAGTTAGCCAAATCTGCGGGGTCAAGGTGTGTTTTCTTTAGCAAAGGTTTGATAATGGCGTGTTTCCACTCTTTGGGGACCTTGCCCTTTTCAAAGGAAAGATTAATAAGGTTGGAGAATTGATTGAAAACAACGTTCCCCCCTTGGACTAGTATATGTGGTGGGGCTGGATCAAGCGGGGAGCCCGATTTAATCTTCTGCAATATGGAATGTCCCTGATCTGCCTCCATTTTTGGGAAGGACAGGAGGGCAGGTGTAGGGTGATTGGGCAGTTCCAGATGTTCACTCTTGCTTGGGGAATTTAAAATACTATGGGGACCTCCTATGGCATCTGGCGTCTTAGGGGAGTTGGGCTGGAGGCAATTATAGATGTTTTCCACTTTGCTCTTGAAAAATGAGGCTAGCCCATTACATCTTTCTTCGGAATATTGGGAGCTGTTAGTTCCAGGAACTAATGTGGTGAGTGATTTAACAATTTTAAAAAGCTCCTTGGAGGAATTAGAGGACCTTGCAATTTTTCCTTCAAAGAAGGCTGCTTGAGCTTTCCTGATGCTCTTGTGGTAGAGCTGTATTGCTAGTTTGTAGGCTCTTTTGAGCTCTGGGTCATATGATTTCCTCCAATTACGTTCCAATTTTTTACAACTCTTTTTTTGGGCGACCAGCGTGGGGCAGAACCAGGACGATCTGTTCAAATTTTTATATGTTAGAGGGCCTGGTTTCCTAAAATTTCGATTGATGGAACTATTTATCCAGGTGTGCCAGTTGTCTGAGGCCTCTTCCAGGTCCTTAGTGTCTGGTGGGGTGGAGGATTCCAGATCTTTGATCCACTCCTCCGGAATTTTCCTAGGCCATTTGCGCCCCACTACTATAGGTTCTTTTTTTTGCTCACCTATCTGAGGTTTACGGAGGCACAGCGGGATCATGGCGTGGTCTGTCCATGGAACCCGCTTGGGTGCAAGCACCTCCAGTCTGAGGTCGTTTGAAAAAATAGGGTCTAGGAGATGACCTTTTTCGTGGGTAGCTGACGGTGTCAGTTGTAGAAGCTGTAGGGCCTCCATGTCAGCTAAGCATCTTCTGGCTAAGGGGTCATTGAGGTCATCCAAATGGATGTTAAGGTCCCCTAACACTGTGAGGGCACTTTTCCCTATTAACATGCTTGCTAGCATATCGGGGGCCGAATCTAAAAATTGTGTACAGGCCCCTGGAGGTCTATAGATCAAAGCGCCTGAGAAGGAGCTTGAAGGCGAGAGTGATAAGCTATAGGTAAATGCCTCGGATTTTGCGATGTTAAGAGGGGAGATAATACACCCTATCTGTGTTTTACAAATGATGGCAATACCCCCTCCTATTGCTCCAACTCTGTCCCGGCGGTGAATATCAAAGCCCTGAGGTAGAGCTTCTAAAATTTCTGGGGTAGAGCTTTCTCGAAGCCAGGTTTCAGTTAAAAACAAGACCTCCAGTTCCTCTTCTTCTATTAGAAGTCTGATCTCCACCGCGTGTTTGGGAAGGGATCTGCAATTAATTAATCCCATCTTCCAGCCTTTGCAATGACCCGGGCTATTATCCAGTCCTGATGCAATGGGCACCCTTGTCTTTCCTGAAAATCCACAGACCGGACAGATCAAGGGCGACTCTGCTCTCAGAGCATGCCTACACAATGGTTGGACGGCTTCGTTCATGGCTAAAAGCTCCGTGTTAGTGTAGCTGATGGATTTTGCAGGGAGGATAGTAGTTTGAGCAGAGTTCCTAGCCCCTAGCCCCGGGTGGGCGCAGACGGGCGCAGACGGGCTTGCCTTCGGCGCGCCCGCTGCGCGCGTCTGCTGCGCGTCGGCGCCATCCCAGGTTTAAGTGCAGCCTGAGCCAAAGCTAGATTGAGCACTAGAGCGCCGACTTCCAAGATGGCTGTAGCCTAATGGCCACCCGGAAGTGAGGATGTTCGGCGTGGATACCTCCCTCCACAACAATCAGCTATGGAAGCTGTGGTGGACCGGGGAGTCAATCCAATAAACAGAGCATTTGAGGTAATTCAAACAAGATTAAAAGCAAGATTAAAAGCTTTAAAATGCGCGATGTCGCGCTGTGCAAATGCGCTAGCAGCAGTGTTCAAAGATCAAATAGCATTTAAAAACGGTTAAGAACAGCGTGGCAGTTCCCCTCAGCACCTCGTGTGCTAGTATCTCCCTCTACCTGATGAATTGGGGGTGCTGCCTAATTCCGCAAAAGGCTTCCTGGCTCAAAGATGCAGTGCACTCTCAAGACAACTTAACAGCATTCTGTGAGCTGATGCCAGTGAGATCGTGCTCTAAGGACAAGTGGTCTCCCTTGGAGCGATATCTGAGCATTCAGGCATGTAACAGTGGGAAGACGCTGCTTCCGATGCGCTGGAAATGGATTAGGAGATGTTATGCCTGTTGCTTGTGGTGCCCTGAATGACTGTAGTTCAAGGTCGCCATGCGTGGCTGTAGAGTACTTATTGCTGTGGCTGATAGTATGCCAGCAGTGCCCTGGCCAGCAATGGCCTTGCTGATTAGCTGATTCCCCTTCCTCCCCCCTTCCTCTTCCGCTACTGTACACTCACTGTTATTATTGCATAAGAACTTTGTTCATTGTGTGGTACTTAGATCTACAATATGATGCTGACATCGGAACACTGCTGATGGCTATTTTTAATGTGTAATGTTGTGCCATTTCCTTTTCTGTATTGGTTTTGAAATGCCAATAAAAACTTTTTAAAAAAATGTTTAAAGTGTGACAAGTCTCTCGGAATGGATTTTCCAGGATGATGCGCTGTCACCATGTGTCCCTTGCTCGTCACAAATCTCAAAGGGTCAGCAGCAAAAGGAGTGTCAGTTATCTGCTTCCGTTTCTGAAGACCAGTCCTTTAGCAAAGTCTGTTTCTTGGGTGCATCTGTGCAGATCAGCATAACACTTAATCTTGTGTTTTCGAGAAGTATCTGTGATACGAACCTTGTGGGCATTCACCAAACGTTTTGGAGTCCATTGCGGTAGCTTTGTTATGATGGCTCTCCCCAGTAGCAAGGTGGCACGGCTTTCACCATTTGTGAAATGAGCAGTCAATCAATAGACACAAAGGGCTTGACACAGGGCTTGATTCAGACTAATTCCTTCCACCAATTGTATTGTATTGTATACAGTATTTATAAAGCGCAGCAAACACCCAACGGGTACCCTGGCGCTGAGAGTACATGTATACAAACCAACAACAAGCAGGAATGACAGAGCCACCAATGTTCGCTGGTCGCTCTCTGAAGGATACTCATGAATCGTTTGACAACACCAGTGGCTTGAGATCACAGAGGGGTGCTTTTCTGATTCTTGACATTGAGTCGAATGAGAAATTCCTTGAATTCTCTGCTTTTGAATGGTGGGACATTGTCAGATTGTAGTACGGCAGGAATGCTCCATGCTTCAAAGTTGGCATCAAGCTGTTCGATGACCTTGTCATGGGTTGTCGAAAACAAGTCCTCCACCAGAGGAAACCGCGAATATTCATCAATAACTACCATGAAATGATGTCCATTTTCGAGCGGGCAAAGAAATCTATTGAAACTCTTTCCCAGGTGTGCGCAGGTAGGTCAGTAGCAATGGATGGTGCGTCATTTTGGGGGATAAGCAGTTGCAGAGATGGCATGCTTTCAGTTCTTTCTCAACCTGTTCATCTAGGCGAGGGAACCAGAAACGATCTCTTTAGGCTCTTTTGGTGGCTACATCACCACAATGTCCTTCATGAGCTAGTTTAATAACTTGCTGTCTCAGGCTCTGGAGTATGACGATTCTCGAGCTTCTCAATATGATACCCTCTCGAGTGACAGACAGTTCATCCTGCACATTTTTGAAACTCTGAAACTCAACATCATCGGCAGAAGGTTGAATACGTGTCTTCCATGAGTGAGTTGAAATGATGTCTTTAAGAACATGCATGTCTTTGTCTGTATCAGTGGCAGCAATAATGTTTTTAATGGATAGAGCAGACGTAAGTCCTGTGCTTACTTTGCCAGTGGATTCAAGCTAGCCTGGCTGATGAGGAGTGATACACCGAAACTGGTCCCCGGATGCTTGTTTCCGGTCCAGGGAGGGCCTGGCCGGCAGTTCAGGCTGGACTGTTCCCATGGGAAGCAGAGTCAAGACTGATTTGCCTATGGCTGGGTTTAAACTGGAATGGCATGGTAGGAAATAGACCGATGGATTTAGACCCTCATTTCTGTACTGGAGTTGAATGTTTTACATTGTTCAGCATTCTGTCCATCAGTTGTTCTTTTTGTAGCTTTCTAACGGTGCCATTTTCAGAATAGTTACTTCAAATTTGACTTTACCATTAAAGAGGATTTCATATTACAATTCAAATGAGTGGAAGAAGTGTTTTTCTATATGCTCCTAAACTGAAGTTATCACTTATTAATTGTAATAATTGTGTTGGGTAACAATAAACATCTGTTATTCAGCACCAAGATACCCTTCATGGTGAACATGCGCTTTACAAATACATATGTTATGTTTATGTTAATAAAGTAACCCTTGGTTAGTCTATAAAGTGGCAGCCTTACCACAGTGAAAAAGGGCTTTAGGACTTTTTCACTGTCGGGGCATGTAAAACTTAAGAGCACATGTCCTACTTTTTAAATGCCACACACCCAGCGATATGAGTGTTTCTGGCATTCCTTACGGTTGACTTATAAGTATTAGAAAGGGAGGTTTAGGCCTGGCAAAAGGTTTTTGTTTGCCATGTCGATTTGGCAGTTTAAAACTGTGTAAAATCTGCAGTGGCAGGCTTGAGGCGAGTTTTACAATGGTACTTTAGTGAGTGACACAATGAGTATTGCAGCCCCTTTATAGCATTAAATGTACAGGCACAGGGTGCATGTAATACCATTTATTAGGGAATTATACATAAATTAAGTGTGCCTATTGGGTGTGTAGCAGTTTTTCCATCTTTGGAAGGGAGAGCACAAGCACTTAACCACTGGTTATTAAAAGTAAAGTCTGAGGGGCCGATTCCGATCTCGGCCGGTAGGGCACCGAATCGGATTCGGCTTTACCGAATCCGATTCGGACGCCCTGTTTCCAACCGATTCGAACACCCGTCCGTGCGAGCAAGTACGATGCGAGCGTACGCGAAATCCCCGACCGACTTGTTCCCGGCTCCGGACCGCTCCGACCGACTCGTACGGACTCGACTCGCACCACGCAATGGAGACATTCCCCGACCGGGCAAGTACGATGCGCGCCTCGAACAGTCCGACCGACTCGCGCCGTCCGGCTCGAAAGAGCAGTCGGAGCCGGACTTCGGGGGTCTGTGTCGGACCCCCCTGTACGCGTAGCCGCACGAGTCACACACAGGGGGGACCCATGGGTCCCCCCTACACATGCATGTACGGCGCGAGTCACACTGACGCGTACCCGCTGTAGGGGGGGCCCTTGTTCGCGACGCACCCATTGAGTCAATGGGAGCCCGTGTACGCGTTGTACGACCGGCTCCCATTGACTTCAATGGGAGTCCGACCGAATCGAGTCCGATAGCATGCATCCGCATCGTACTCGTTCGGTCGGACTGCTAGAGTCTGGTTCGGTCGGATATCTACCCGAATCCGACTCGGTCGGAGAGATTTCCGGCCCGAATCGGAATCGGCCCCTGAGTCTTAATGCCAACAAAAATGGGTGCATCAAAAAATAGGGGAGTGAAGACAAGAATCTTGGGGAATACGACACAAAATATATTCATTTCTAACAGTATAGAAATTGGAGGGATTGGGAGTTATGAAGGTCCAGCATACACATTCCCATGTATAACTATCGATATTCATAGAGTATGCTGTTCCTATCCAAATCTCAGGAGAACACTAGTAGTGCACCTGAGTCAAAAAGTGGTCTGTGAGAATGTTTTTGATTCAGAGCAGAAGCACTCACCCAATAATGGGGGTAGCATGCTTCATCATCGGGCAGCTCCTCATTGGGCTAGCACTACATTTGCCAACAGGCCCCTAAAAAGGGAGTTATTTTACTTATTATTTCGTTGATGTTCTGTATAGGTGAAAAGCTGAATTAGGAAGTGCAGATTTGTGAGAAAGTGAAATTAAAATTAACTAAGGAACCCCACTGAAATTGCTTTTATTCATAACATCCTTGTTAATAGATAGCACTACTAGTATTCCCCTGGGTTTTGATTAGGAACAGCATGCTCTATTAATAGTGACATTTCTAAAAGTAGTCATCAGTCGAGAGGAAATTCTGAGGGCCCAAAGGAGATCCTATTATCTATCTTCCTAGGCAAGTGGGGCTGCCGGTTGGCATGAAGGCCATAATCCATTGATTAGTAGGAAAAGAAGGGTTTTTTGAACTGGGCTTAAATTATGAAAAAGAGCAGGATTCTGAGAATGTGAGGGAAATCCTGAGCTCTACCATATCTATTTCCCAGGACCACTATTTACAGGAAACAAAAAGGAATATAATATGGGCCACCCAAGAGGAACGTTAATGGATTCTAAAAACTCATTAAAGAGGATGATATTATGAGGTAATAACCCTCAACTGGCCAAAGGTTATACTTGGTTGTAAATTAACACTTACTAAAGTTAGAGGTGGATAGAATGTGCAAAATTTGACTCTGCGGAATTCCGTGGAGTTACATAAAATCTTTGCGAGATTCCGCAGAGTTCTGCCAACGTGTGGAAATAGGCACTTTGTGCTGCTCGAGCTGAGATTTAGCACCTGTAGCATGTCCTGCCCTGAAAAATCAGAGCAAATGGTACCATGCGGTGTGCCAGAGGGCGCAGCTACTCGAGTTGATTTTTCTGCTGCTCAAGCCGATTTTATTTCAGTGGCAGCCTTCTGACCGCAAAAGGTGACGATTGCCTGCATTACAAAAATCTCACCGGTCGTCCTCCTAGTGACCGGAAATTGTGCTAGGGGATGCCAAATCTCACTCACACTTACTAACCTGGAGTGGTATGCGAGAAAAAATCTCATCACACGGCGCCAAGCGGAATTTGGCCGAAACTACACATAATAAAAGTAACGTGGAATCGCCAAAATTCGGCCAATTTTGTGGGAGGAAATTAATATTTTGCCCACCCCTAACTAAAATCTAAAAGTGACATTGCCCTGACCATCCTTGAAACCTGCACAGCAGAATCTGCTCAAATTAGGTATTTCAATCTCATCAACTTTAAATCTTCATGGTTTATCAGTCTCCCTAATAATGCTTTTCTGCACTATTTTACTGCACTAAGATCATCTTCTACAGTCTAAAATCCTGGGTGCTAAATATAAAATCACCTGACCTGGGACAGTTACCTGTAGGTGCTTCTAAATTTAAAAGGTTGTTCATACTCCTCAGTGTTTCAGCCATTCGCATCCATGCAGCACAAGGGTTGTTTAGAAAGTGTTGCTATAACCTTTTGTGATCCACTTTATTTAGGTGTGGCAGCCACAGTTTTAAAATGGCGATAGTCACTACAAAACAGCTCTTAGGCAACTCTTTATGCTGAGGAAATGAGAACATATGAACCTTTATATTGTCTCTCTCTGAAGCAGCACATTCTTTTTAACTGCAACTTATCATTTAAGCGCTAAATATTATAGTTCCTGCATACTTAATCATTGTACTACTTTCACACAGTGTTGTGTAGTTCCTACAAATCTATAAAGGATCGGCACGTTTAGACAACATAAACTAAGGGATTGGTGTCCAGACTGATTCAAGACACCCCCAAAGAACATGTTAGTCTGTAGACCAGCTAGCTCACAGTGCCACTACAAGCCCCACAACCTTACCAAGGAGCGAATAGTTTCTGGCAACTATCGAACATGACAACCCTGACCCCTCAGAGATCGTGGAAACAGTGTACTACTTTTCGCTCAGTCACTCGTGCTCACTCGTTCTCAGAGAAATATACAGAATAAGCAGGTGGGACGTTTTCAATAATCATTTATTGAACCAGCGTCATTCTAGTATAAAATAAGTGTGCTGCAACAACCATTAGACAGAAACAGATGTATACGGTTATAAGCACCAACAGAGTAAATAAAAGGTAGAATTCTACCATGGGGCTAAAACAGTGAATATATGCAGGCATATAGATACATGGCAGTAATCATAAGTACTCCTAAGATGCAAACCCTAACTAAATGTACCTAGCATGTATGTAGGTGTATAGCCAAGAATCCCACTAGGAAAGAGCCAACCCCATTACTTGATGGGAGAGAACGAAGGACCTCATCTTAGTCTCGAGTTGGACACCCCACAAGGGATGTCAGACCACTGCGTGCTGGAGTGTCTGCGTGCAGGGACTTCAGCGTCTCGTGTCAGCATGGAAGCTTCCCCTCTGGTTTGCCCAGCAAAGATGTGGTACTTATATACCCGAAAGGTACCCTCAGATGTTCTACCTAGATGTGTCATGGTACCGTGAGCCAAGGATGACGATAGTGATGACATTTGTACAGCGTTATTATGCAGAAGATGGTAATTCTGCTGTGATACTAAGAATCCTCATGCATAATAAATGAAGCTAGTTTTCGAAGAAAACCACACGGCATTTATTCGGCACCTAACTAGGTAAAAGGTCAGCACCAGAGCCATTATGTAGAGCAAGGTAGGACAAATGTAGGTAAAAGATCATGCAGCTACCTAGGCCTATACTGGGGTACATTGAGGCTCATAAAACCCACTCCTCATCTGACTGGATGATAAAATTAACAAATTCTAAAATATGCCTGTTTAGCATAAAAGACATTCCTAAAATATGATAAAAACTTCTAAAAACATGGTATGTGTTAAAAAATTATGCAAAAGTTAAAAAAGCTCTATAAGTCCTCTAGTTAGTCAATATACTGTCAGACCAACTGAGCACGCCGAAAGCAATAGTGCTCAGTGAGAGCAAGAGAGAAAATTTCAATTTGGGTTGTTTTGGAAAAAGGTCGAATTGTTCCCAGCATGCGGAGAGACAAATGTTTGTGTCCTGTGTGGGAGACACAACGTCATTTCTGCTTGACTTCACAGACGACGGTCCCTGTAACACCTCTTGGATCAGGTCAATGGAGCAAAGGTGCTCTTCTCCAGTACCCACAGAGCTGCTGAGGAAGTACTTGATGCCTGTGAACCTGTTGCAGAGCCGGTGCCCATTCCGACAGGATCTGAAGCATCCCGTGGTGGCTCTAAGAATGCCGACATCAACATTTGAATACTCTGAGGACACTTCAGTACGTGGGCCTTTAATGAGTTCAGTAGTACATCTATGTCCGGAGGCGCAACTGATGGAAGTGTTAGACATATATCTGACACTCATTCGTATCCACAGAATAGGCAGCGGAGTACAGGCAAGACACAGTCAACCCAGACTGATCTAAACGATAGTAACCAATGTTCACTTAGCTCCTGAAGCCGAGGTGTTCTCAGATGGAGTACCATGCGTTCATGGCATTGTCGCACAAGGAGTGCCTTTTCCATCTCTTTGGAAACTGGGACGTCCATTGCGTAGCAGGAAAATTAAAACCAGGATACCCACTACAAGTACTAGGACCAGCGGCAGCCCTCCAAAAACGCTTCCCAATACGGAGTGTATAAATGATGGAATTACTCCAAAAACCATCTGAAAGGTGCTCAATAGTCCAGAACCTATGCTCTTAAAAAGGTGCACTATCCCACTCGTATCAGACATGTTAAAGATGCGATGTACCATTTCCCCAAAATGGAGTGGGAAGTTAATTCGGACTAATGTCTGTATCTCAGCCGAAGACCTTGCAACCTGCAGATCAAAAGTCTCTCGGGCTGAGGTTAAGGCCACATCCTTCTGTAAAAGTATGGCTTTCAGTCTGCTCAGAGAATCAAACCATATAAGGGAAACATTCAATGAAGGCCATAGCGGTGCCTCCCTGACAGTGTGGGTCCCTGGAAACAATACTTGAATACAACAAGTAACCCTGGAACTAACCGTGAGTAGATATGCAATGCCTTGCTGCATCCCACAACAATCTTGATCATTCAACATCAAATAACTCCCATTCGAGAGCAGTTTGAACACCGGATGTATCACAGCAGCTGGGGACCCTTTTAAGTGACATGATAAACTTGCAATTGAAGCATTACATGCTCCATGTAGCATAATATTCTGACAAATTAGAGACCCACTTAAAGACTCTCACAGTCTGAACCGCTGAGAAAAACTTCAGTGTCACCATTCCTGCATCTAAATCTGTACGGTAATTCCCAAGATTCATGTATGTATTCCTTACCCAACGCTTCATACCTGCCTACTTGGTGATACTGTAGACAGTATTGAAATTGGAATGTCGTGCCTGGCAGTGTAATATGGCCATAGATTAACCATTCTGTGGAGGGTGATTCAGCCTCTGTAAAAGGTAATTTGTCCAATTTTTCAATGTGCAGCATTGTATATTTTGCATCTCTTCGTGCCATTATTGTCTGTCTTTCTGTTAGAGTGTATGCAGAAAACAGAGACGTACTGTTGATATACCGCCAGGGCACGTGACCAGAGCGCAATAAGTGTAGCATCCAGCATAATAATAGAATGGACCCCAATTGTGATGGCCCATGCTGAAGAATAGACAAATCCTGTACCATTATATCTATTGCAGAAGACACAATGTTGCCCAGTGAATAAATCCTGGAAGTCAGTGTGGTCATGCCATTGTCGACCACTGCCAAAGCCTTTTCTAGGTTAACCCTGTCAATCTCATGCAATCTCTCTGCAGCTTCCTGTTGTGAGAGTTTCCATACTTCATTGTAAATAGCATATAAGAAGCGTTAACAACGTGGTTTCTGGGGACCTAACAAGATATCCCTAAGATCCATGTCATCTGAGAGTAAGGACAGGTGTTGTTTCACCTGGGACAGTGTTGTGGTTTTTAGCCACTCTAGGCATAACTTCCCAACACTGTAAGATGTCACCACCCCCAAGTGTTCTCGTTGTTCGTAGCGTTGGTCAGGCCTATGACTACTAAAACCTTTGGTGGTACTCCTGAATCTTGACTGACACCTATTTGTGTTGGTAGCCAAACCAACCATCCCTTCAAATTGGGTACTAAAGAATTGTATGAACCATTATGTATAATGTCATCTAGCGTATCAAAGTGTGTGAGTAAGGGAATCTGAAGTGTGTTCAAGTCCTTAATCTTGGCTAGCCCAAGACAGGAAGTCTGTTGCACTGTGTTGTTCAGGAAGATAATCTGCTCTGGTATGATACATGCTCTAAATAATGCCTCAGTTCTCTGAACTTGCCAATCTTTAGTCCCCCAGACAGATTTTGTGTCTATGGTGTCCCTCCAAAAGTCAAAACCCTGTAAAGACAGCTGGGAAATAAAGGAAGCAGAGTATATCTGTTTCGTGTTGGTGAGAATATTTTTCCTTGCAGGTGTAGGGATCTTATAATAATAAGATGTCGGGTCTGAAGTGTTAAACCCAGATGAAATATGCAAACTTGTATGCTACCATTTGTGAACTACCTTTTGGTGGTGTCAGGCAATGTTCCCATTGATGGTAAGTGAAAACATTACGTGGGATACTTGCTTTGTGCAAGAAATGATGACCATAGTGTTGGTAACAATACATGGTGTCAAAATCAGATGTATCATCATACAATTCATTTCTAGAGACTGCAGCAGATTGTTCTAAATAAGACAGCACAGATTTTACAGTTTCAAAGTCCCAATCATCAGAGAAAGTACTGGAGGTGATGATATCATTCAAAGAAATTTTAAACAAATGTGGTATTTTCAAAAGTTCAGTGAGATCAATACATCAAACTATTCCTTCAGGAATAGTAACTGCTGTAATGTTCACAAAGGACAGGTTTCTTTGTTCACGACAAGATGATGTATGTGGTTTCAGGACCAAGTTCACATGTGGTACTGCAGAGCGTCCTGGGAGATAGTGTCCATTCTGGAGCAGGAAAAAGACAGTAACTACACCTATCCAAAGGAATAGGAAAAGTAGACCAATTGCAATCCAGAGCTGTAGCCATGGAGAAACAAAATAAGTCTTTTTCAGAAAAAGGTAGAGACCATATATTTTTTCTTTATGGGAAACAGAAGTTGCCAGTGACTCAGGTTCACTCGGATCCAGAGAAAAGGTATCAAAATCGATGAAGTAGCCAGACGCTGTTCGATCTATCTTTGTAGCTCAACAGGTTGCTTAGAACTGGCAGATGACTCGTTTCGAGACATATTCACATAGATATTGGAATTAGGCGGAATTGAGATCTATGTTTCATTTGTGTTTTGTTGCTGTTCAATTTCAACAGGCACAAGTTCCATTCCATTGCTGGTAACTCCATTACTTCGTACAGTGGAATCTTCAAACGTTATTATTAATCTTTCTGTCTGAACTTCCTGAATGGTGGTGAGAGGAGATCGGCGGCTACCCAGGATCCCAGGCGGCCTGCTATTCAGTATCGGCCACATAGTGTGGTTTAATCAGATCAATGGAGATGAATCACTTTTCTTTTTTGCAGGCAAGGGGCGGAAGAAGTACTGTTCTTGTTCCTTCAGCAAATGCAAAAGAAACAATTGATGGACGGAATGCTGGACAATGCAAACATTCACCCCCAGTCACAAGGATCTGGGTTAAATCCATCATTCTTTTGCTCACCACACCACCCCAGTTTGGACCCAGCCATATGCAAATCAGTCTTGACCCTGTTCCTTGTGGGAACAGTCCAGCCCGAACTGCCAAGCCAGGTCCTCCCTGGACCGGAAACAAGCATCCTGGGACCGGTTTCAGGGCATCACCCTTCTTCAGCCAGGCTAGCTTGAATCCAGTGGTGTAGTGAGCACGGGACCCACGTCTGGGCATACCCTTCCCACTTAGCGCGACAAATGCAAAAGAAACAATTGATGGACGGAATGCTGGACAATGCAAACATTCACCCCCAGTCACAAGGATCTGGGTTAAATCCATCATTCTTTTGCTCACCACACCACCCCAGTTTGGACCCAGCCATATGCAAATCAGTCTTGACCCTGTTCCTTGTGGGAACAGTCCAGCCTGAACTGCCAAGCCAGGTCCTCCCTGGACCGGAAACAAGCATCCTGGGACCGGTTTCAGGGCATCACCCTTCTTCAGCCAGGCTAGCTTGAATCCAGTGGTGTAGTGAGCACGGGACCCACGTCTGGGCATACCCTTCCCACTTAGGGCGACAAATGCAAAAGAAACAATTGATGGACGGAATGCTGGACAATGCAAACATTCACCCCCAGTCACAAGGATCTGGGTTAAATCCATCATTCTTTTGCTCACCACACCACCCCAGTTTGGACCCAGCCATATGCAAATCAGTCTTGACCCTGTTCCTTGTGGGAACAGTCCAGCCCGAACTGCCAAGCCTTCAGCAGCCAGGACAAGTACAGACGCTCTGTAAGATGGCCCAATTTATTTTTTGTCCACGATTTTCTCTCTGACCAGGTACCCAATCTGTGGGAACCAGGAAGGTCTTGCCAGAACAGCTTTTACTTCCCCTGTGGATGTGCATTTTACTCGGATGTTGCTACGTAGTGGTCGAAATTCATTGAGTTCCTGTAAAACAGCCAAATGATCATTGATGTCAAATGCTTTTTCATCCGCCACTGTGTTGCCACAATCGAGGTCAGGTACTCACATTGTAGTCCCAAACAGGACCTCATATGGAGCACGGCCTCCTAGGGAACTTCTTGGCATGTTATTAAGTGCCCTCTGGACCCCATATAGGTGATTGACCCAACTTCCACCCGAGCCTAATACCCTTGCTGTTAAGAATTGCTTTAAATCCCAGTTTTTGCTCTCCACAATCGAATTTCCCTCGGGATGATACGGAGAGGAGTACCGCAAGACCATGCCCAAACTTTCCACAGCTTCTTTGTAAGCCCAAGAGTTAACACAGGGCCACGGCCAGAGTGTAATGTGCCAATTGCGTATGTCCCTATAAAGACTGTTCGAGCGTCAGCCGAGCACTGGGGCCAAACCCACAGGAATCTAGAGCATGAATCCAATGCCACCAAGATGTACTTGTAAGCCCTGTCAGATTGTAGGGGGCCACAGTGGTCCAAATAGACACATGCGTGAGGTCTGTCTGATATCAGTAGTGGTGTCTGTGGCGGACGTGCTATGGTGGAGCCCTTCATCTGTTGACAGATGTCGCACTTAAGAACAAAGCCCATGGTCTGCTTTGTAAGACCTGGCCACCAATAACGTTTCAGTAGTGAAACTGTTACAGTGATACCTGCGTGTGCTGAACCCAGACACTCGTGTGTAGCTAGAATGAAACCTAATCTGCGATCCATGTTTGGAATTACTCTATCCCCCATCCCTTGGAATTTGAGCCTACAGAATATTTTGTGCATCTAACTTGTAGGAGTACTTGAGTGGAAAACCTTTTGGTAAGCCTGTGCTGTTATTATGCGTAGCGATGACAGCTACCATTATCTGTCCGCCTATCCTCGTGCTAGAATGAGTGATTGCAGCAACGGCAGAAGTTCTCACTGTCACCTTGGCGGCTTCATCAGCCAATGAATTCCCTTTAACGTGCATTCCAACACGCTGATGACTCAGCGTATGAATCATGTGAGCCCGTGGCAAGCCTTTTTTCAGCTTTGCCACTTGTTCCCAAAGCAACTTGTGCTTTATTGTGCAACCTTTGGAATCTCTAAACCCATTCTGGCCCCAATAGTAAAACTATTCCTTGTATGATTGGACACAGTAAAATGAATCGCACACAATTAGTGAGGAGAATTCCCTATCCGTATTTTTTTGGCCCAGTACCAGGGCTTTTAGTTCTGCCAGCTGTGCCGTGCAACCTCCTAGAGACTGTCTGCGTATTGCTAGGACGGAACTTACCATCCTACATACGTCCCTTTACAATCGCACATGGGGCGCTGTATTGCTGCTTACTTCCTATTGCTTGCTGGGCAGATCCGTTAGTGTATATTATGTATTCATACTGATCTAGAGGCATTATTTCATTCGGGAGAGGATATTCTTGTTCGTACTGCAGGAATGCTTGTATTTTTAATGTAGAACCAAATTTGTAGTCTACATCTGTTGCGTGAGAGAAGTAGCCCATTTTATCCATCGTGAATGCAGTGCTTTTGCTTTTAGAATGCTTGCTTTTGTAACAGCCTCTAAGGTTGGTACTGGAGCAACGACAATTATCTGTTTCCCCTGAGCTAGTGCTCTTACTCTCCCTACAGTAGTCTGTACTGCTGTCAGAATTTTTTCTCTAGATGCAAAATGCATTTCAGCTTTTGTGTACAAAGGTGATTTGTATGCAATTGGTACTGTTTCGCCTTCATTGAAGGTTAGGTACGTGTATCCTGATTGACCCGCTATTACACGGATCACCAAATTCGTGGTATTTACACATGTGTGTAAGTGTTTGGAAGCAATCATGCCAGCTTGCAAGGAACAGAGAAATTCTGGTTGTACCTGTGTCCAATGTTGGACTGAAAAATCAAGTCGTAGAAAGGTTTCACTTTTTCTGCATATTCCAAAATGTATGTTATGCCAAAATTTAGGAATTCTAAAATGAACTATAAGTTTTTTTAAGTCTTTGGAGGTTGGAGCAGTGCACCTTTTTCTAAAAAAATAGCTGCTAGACTTTTCCCTTCACTTGAGAGCTCATATCCCAAAAATAGGACATTGAGGTGGGCAATTTTTTATTTTTTAAAGTGAAATTTATAGCCTTCAGAGGCGAACCCCAGAATTATGTTGTTCACCCTGTTCAAATGATCCAATAATTCATCGTCCATCAGATAAATATTATCTACATAGGACAATGCCTCCTCATCAAAATTTTGAAAGTAACTCTGATACTCTTGCTCAGAACAACCCGGGGCTATTCTTATACCCTTGGGGCAGTCTACAAAATTGGTGTTGAGAGCCTAGGGCTGAAAATCCTGTCAAATATCTGCTTTCAGGGGGCGTGGCTTGGCAAGCCATCATGGCGGACGTGTGCTGAGTGAGCTCCGTCCAGCCCTGATCTTTATCCTTCACCTATCGTGCTCCTCCGGCCGCAATATCCTCCTCTAAGCTGTTTTTGAGGCGTAGTAACCTGGCACTGCACATCGAGGAGACTCCTGACTCGAGCGATGTCCTGGGCGGCGAGGCGACGGCGGCCGCAGCTGAGGCCTGGTGGCAGCTTGGAAGCTGCGGCCTTGCGTGCGACGCTGGTGGCGTTCCCCGGCGGGGGGCGGAGCTGCGGCGGTGGGTCTGTCCTGCCGAGAGGTGGCGATCCGTTTCCCTGCTCCTTCAACAGAGCCTGTCCTCCGCCTTGCGCCTGAGAGCCACGGGGCGGGCCCCCCTTGATCGGCGGTTGAGTCGGACCCTGAGGGCTGAACCTTGGAGACACGCGCGACACCTTCGGTGAGTCGCAGCAATCCCTTTGAGGCCTTGGTCTGCGGGGTGACCGGCCTCCCTCCTGCTGGGTGAATTCCCCTCTCTGGCTGCCTGGAGGCCCCGTCGGCGGCACCCGGGGCCCTTGGAGGCCCGAGACCTTGAATTGGCCGGGGCCTCTCTGCCGCCTGGGGCCCTCCTCTTCTTCCCCCCCCTCCCACACGGACCTGCACGGGGGTTCAGCGGCATTTTCAGGCCGCGTGGGGACGTGGATTGGCCCGTACAGGATCGGAGTTCTGCCTTCCCCCGGTTGCCCTGGGGGCGCTGGGCTGGGGGCCTGCATTTTCCCAGCTGGCCTGCCGTCAGCGGCCCGCAGAACTAGTCACTACAACCCCAGGGCCCCTGGGGGACGAGGCCTAGCGCCGCCGTTGCTTCTCCTGCTTCTAAGATGTCCCGGCCTCCCCCCCTTTCTTCCCCCCTCACACGAGCTGGTTTCGGGGGGCTGGACAACCATGCCGGGCCGTGGTGGGCCGCCACCAGGGGGTGCTGTGTGGTGGCGGGGGGTGCCCTAGGGCCCGGACGGAGGAGCGTGCCCACCTGCATATTCTACCGCCTGCGGGGGGCTAGCGTGGCTATATTTTCCTCCCATCGGCGATCGGTCGGACCGTGGAGGTGCATATTCTGGTGCTGACGGTGTCACTAGGGACAGGTGTGGAGGCCCTGGAGTCCGTATCACGCCCCTGGGTTCCATATTAACGTTGGAAATATCGGCGGCTGGACCGGGCTGCGAGGGCCATAGCCCAGCGCCGTTGCTACGACTATAACCGCAACATCCGTACCGGCTTCACCTTAGGAGCGGGGGCTCGCCGGTGCCCGACGGACCGTCGTCCGGGTCGTGGAGGGACACTTGGCCAGCCATGACGAGAGACAAGCGGGGGGGGCTCGACCAAGCAGAGCACGATGGACAAATTCACTGGCCCGGGGGCCTCTGCGTCGGCATCGGGGGGGACCCAGGGAGAGGTACCCGATAGCGCTGCTCTCATGGCAGCTATCAGCAGTCCAGGGACGCCCTTGATGCCAATATTGATGCGGTGGGCTCCGATGTTATGCTACTGCGGCAGGACCTACGGAATGCGGAGACTGAAACAAGAATCTCGGGGTGGAGGACGTGGTTACCACCTTGCAGCAGCGAGTAACCTCCCTGGAGAGCGCCCAGCGGGGCCTGGCTTCGAGAGTGGAAGATGCTGAGGGAAGGGCGCGATGCAATAATCTACGCTTCGTTGGATTTCCGGAGGGATGTGTGTCTGGAGATATGGAGCGGTTCCTTACTCAGTGGTTGGAGAGTTGGCTGCCCCCGGAATCCCTATCCAAATGCTTTGTCGTTGAGCGTGCCCACAGGGCCCTGATGCAGAAACCCCCGGCGGGGGCTCGCCCGAGGCCTGTAATTGCAAAGTTACTGAACTATCATGACCGGGACGCTATCCTGAAACAGGCTAGGGCCAAAGAACCGCTGTTGTATGACAATGCCCGCATTCTGATCTTTCCCGACTAAACAAAATTGGTCCAACAGCAGAGGCAATCATTTCTTGCAGCTAAGGCCCGCCTCCGAGAGCTCAAGCTCCCATATGCCTTGCTTTACCCGGCCAGGCTGCGGGTTGTGTATCGCTCTCGTACCCACTTCTTTGTTTCCCCGGAGGAGGTGTTCCAGTGGACTGATGAGACGGTGCGGCTGTGTCATCATTCGCCGGCCGGGAGTGATTCTGACTCATCTTCGAGCGGGGTGGCCCGTAATCTGCCTAAAGTCAAGGGGAGAGGCCCCAGGCGCTCCAGATCTAGACGGCGATCCAAGTCCGGCGACGCCCCGTCTCGCACGGGGTCTGCCTCGCTACAGAATGCGCCTGCTGACTAATTGACGCTTGGAACACTCGTCTAAGGACCTCGGGTATATCGTATTGGCCGGTGAAGACTGAGGACGGCCAGTATCTCTGCTGGACATTAACGGTCAGAGATAGGGCCAGCAGACAATGGGCTGTAAGTTGGGGATCCATTGGCGGGTGAGGGGTGGAACCTCCTGTTGGGGTCAGCCTGCTCTGCCTGCCGCGACAGGTACTTCACTGTTCTTGAGGTATAGGGTGGGGGGGACCAGTTGGGTTGTTCTGGGGAGTTTTTGTTTTGTAATCGCACTGTTCTCTCTTCCGTCGGAGCCATGCCACGCTCCCTCTTGTATCATCTGTGTATCTCACGTTCACAAAGCCCCCCAATGGCGGCCACGTTGGGTAGTTCACCAGATCCCACCGGGTCTCTGCGGATAATGAGCTGGAATGTTAGAGGGGAGCTAGATAAGGTCAAACGTGGGGCAATCCTTAAACAAGCCAAGCGCGCCCGCGCGGATATCTTAATGCTGCAGGAGACGCACCTCATTGGGACAAAGGCGCTGTGCTTTCAATGCTTTGGCTACATACATGTGTTCCACTCGGGGTTTGTAAAAGGGTCCCAGGGAGTCGCAGTCCTGATACATCGCCGGGTCCCCTATACACATGTTAAGACGTGGTGTGACATACAGGGCAGGTACCTCTTTTTACAGGGCACAGTAGGTGGCGAAACTGTGATATTGGGGAGCATATATGCCCCCCCGCCGTTATCCTGGGGGCTGGTGGAGAAACTTGTGACCCTATGGGCGGACATACCAGAGGGCCTGGCAGTAGTGGGTGGGGATTGGAATGATGTGTTAGATGTAGCCAGAGATCGGTGGAAGCCGGGTGGTCCCCCTGAGGCTCGCCACCCCACCAAGCTCCATTCCCTGGTGATGGGCCTAGACTGGGTTGACCCCTGGTGCAGGATACATGGCTCGACTCAGGGCTACACTTACCTATCGGCGGTCCATGATTCTTTTTCCCGTATTGATTGTATCTTTGTCTCTCGGGGGTAGACAGTCGGGTGGTGGCGGCGGATATTCTTCCCCGTGGGCTCTCAGATCATTCACCGGTGGTTATAACCCTGCAAGCTGGGATGGCGCACGGGCCATTTCGGTGGCGCCTCTCAACCTGGAACCTCCAGGGAGAAGACTATCGGGAACATATGGAAGAGGCCCTTGATCTGTATTTATCGCTTAATGTCAAGTCGGTGCGGGAGGCCAAATCTCTTTGGGAGGCAATGAAGCCCACCCTTCGCGGGGTAGATATCTCCTTCTGTGCTGCGGCCCACAAGATGCGTAGGGAGTCTCTCATTCGGGCAGAAGCTGAGATTCTGGGTCTGGAGGAGCGTAGCAGGGAAGAGGGGGGGCGGCAGGTCCGCCGCCAACTGCTGCTCGCGCAACAGGGATATTCACATCTTCTGTTAGATGAAGCCCGTCAGGTATGGTTGGCGACCCGGAGCAGGATTTATCAGTGGGGAGATAAGTTGAGCAAGCTATTACACAGATTGTGTCAGGGGTCGCTGGGCTCCCTGGCTCTCCCGGGCATTATGGGACCGGATGGGTCACCTACATTGGACCCTTCGGCTATTGCTGAGAGTTTTGCGACGTATTATGCGGATCTCTATGCTCCTAAAGAATGCCTATCGGCAGACGTGATAGGCCGCTTCCTGGATGACCTCCCACCTAGGGCCCTCCCAGATGATGTTCGTGCAGAGCTGGACTGCCCACTAACAGAAGACGAGTTGGGGGCCGCCCTTGGGGAGTTATACCCCGGGAGGGCTCCGGGTCCTAATGGTTTCCCAAACTAATTTTTTAAGCGGTTTTTCATGCAGCTCGGCCCCCATTATCGCAAAGTGGTGGAGGAAGCTAGAGAGCGGGTTCGCCTGCCCAGCGACTGGAGGCATGCAGAAGTGGTAGTATTCCACAAGCCCGGTAGACCTCCTGAGCACCACGTGTCCTATCGCCCTATTTCCCTCCTCAATGCTGAAGCTAAGGTCCTGGCCAAGGCGTTGGCCAACCGCATCCCGGCCTCATATTTCCTCCTTAGTTCATCCGGATCAGGCCGGGTTCATGCCCCAGCGGGCGACCCGTCATAATATCTGTCGGGCACACGTAGCTATTGCGACAGTCAGGGGCTTGGGGAAGCGTGCGGCGCTTCTGCTTGCGGATATGGACCTTGCATTTGATTCTTTGAGTTGGGTGTATCTATTTGCGCTTCTGCGTAGACTGAACATAGGGCCTCGGTTTCTGTCTTATCTTACTTTACTATATACCGATCTCACGGCGTCTATACGTGTGGCGGGCTCTGTCTCGTCGGCTTTCTCCAACGGTCGGGGTACCAGACAAGGGTGCCCACTGTCTCCCTATCTGTTTGCCTTAGCCATGGAGCCTCTGGCTGCGTGGGTGCAGATTGACGCCCAGGTGACCGGCCTAGAATGGGCAGATGGACTGTCGGATCGCATAGCCCCGTATGCTGATGATGTGTTGTTTTTCCTTACCAACCTCGACAGGACGGGCCCGCGGCTTTTGCGCATCATACAGGTTTTCGGGGAGACTTCCGGCCTCTATATGAACCCGCAGAAATCTACCCTCTGGGTCCTAGGTGAGGAGGGCAATCTTGGTGCGTGGGCATCCGCTGTGCGGGTGGTGTACGGGGGGATGAAATATCTGGGTGTGTTCCTTTCAGAATCGCAGACTACCTCATGGGACAGAAACTTGGCGCAGGTATGGGATAGGGTGCGAGAGGATATTAGAACTTGGTCCCACATGCCCTTGTCTATTTATGGTCGCACGGCCATCTTCAAGATGGTTTCTCTTCCACGCTTACTCTATCAGCTGCAAAACCATCCATATCCTATTCCCCCTAGATGGTTCCGTCATATTAATACGGCCTTGGGCCAGTTCCTATGGGGTAGCGGGGTGGCTAGGGTGGCCCTACATACCTGTTTCCAGTCTACGTACTGTGGAGGGTTGGCGACCTCTGATATTCTCTCATATTATATGGCCTCACACTTGTTGGTCCTCAACGAATGGTGGTACGGGGACAGGTCGGATCCAGCGTATGCGGTTGAGCGGCGGTGTATGGGAGATCATACCTTACTTACGATCTTATACTCCGTGCCACTGAGGCGTTCCCTGCCGTCTGCCACACAGCTTGTTTTTCAAATATGGAGGCAGGTGTTACGGAGGATAGAATCGTGGAACAGGTTAACCCCTCTATGGCACAATGGACGCCTGCCACAGCTGGCGTCTCTGCCCGCATTCCGTGATTGGGATGCGATTGGGATTTCTACCTTGGGGGATGTTATGCGGGGACCCGTGTTGAAATCATTCCAAGACATGCAAAAAGATTTTCAAATGCCAAGAACTCAATTCTTTAAATATTTGCAATTCCGACATGCCATTTCCCCTAGCTTGGAGGGACTGGAGGCACTGGCCGGGTTCAGTCCGGTGGAGGCGAAGGTGTTCATGGGAGATCTGCGAGACCACAAGATCTCCAAAATCTACCAGTCCCTGGTCACGCATAGCTCCCCGTCCATGCAACATCTTCGGGAGGCTTGGGAGGGAGATGTGGGCCCGATGGAGGAGGAAGATTGGACGGAGGCCCTAGCCTCCCTGCGTGGGGCGGCCATCGCAATGAGCCTTCGGCTCATCCAGTTTAAATACCTCCATAGGGTGTACTATACCAGAGTCAGGCTATGTCGGGCGGGTTTGGTGGCTTCCCCAGTGTGTCTTAGTTGTGCGCATGATGAGGGAACCTTGCTCAGTACCGTATGGCACTGTTCCGCGCTGGCGCGGTTCTGGAGAGGGGATCTATCCTGCCTTTCAGAAGTTCTGTGTTAGGACCTTCCCTGCTCGCCCAAGTTGGTTCTCCTGCATGTCATGGAAGGTATTGGGGGCAATGTTTACAAATGCCATCTTATGCTCTTAGGCTTTACTCTAGCTAAACGAGACATTGCCAGGGCCTGGAAGGCAACAGTGGCGCCCTCCGTCTCTGCATGGAAAAATGGCTTGGACTTTTGTATGGGATTAGAGGCTCCCATTTTCGTGGCGAGGGGGTGTCCTCGTAAACACTACAAAATTTGAAAGCGCTGGGCGGACTATCGTGGCCTAGAACTGGAACCTGCCCCTACCCAGCGCTCAGACTGGCCTTAATTTCTTCCCTCTTCTCTAGGGTGTCTCTTGTACACATGTGGTGGGATAGAAGCTTATTGGACACAACACATGGTGAGCATAGGCTCGTGGCTTTGACTGTATATGTTGCTCTTGAATGGTCGACAGTGCAATGGGGGTAGGGGGGGTGTTGTATGTTTTTTTAAACTTTTATTTCTATTTGCTTTGATTCAAATGTAATGGCCTTTCATTTCTCCTTTGTATATGAGAAAACTGTCAAAGTCACAATGATGTATATTGATGCTACGGAAGTCTCTGGGTCACAGAGCTCCGCTCTTTACGTGTTTTTTGACAAATAACATATGTTTTAAAAATAAAAAAAATCTGCTTTCAGGTGCTATATTTTGGCAGAAGAATCCATTCGAGATATCTAGTGTTGTTTTGTATTTCTTCCACACAATGTTATTCATTAATGCGGCACTGTGTGCATTTTGTACTGCAAATGTTTTCGTGCATGTGTTCAAATGCCTGTAGTCTAAAACTAGACGGTATGAATTATCGGGTTTCATTACGGGAAACAAAGGAATATTCATGGAAGAGGTGCAATTCTCAATAACACCTTGATATTCAAGTTGATGTAAGATCTCCCTGACTTGCTTTTTTGCATCATGCTTTAGTGGGTACTGCCTCTGTGGTGTAGGAGTAGTTTATATACTGGATTTCATGGTGAGGTGACTCAGCATCCCACCCTACGTGATTGCGGTATAATGCAGGAGCTAGTGTTACATCCCACTCCTGGGAGTGTGTGTGTTTAAGTGATTCTGGAATGAGGTCGGAGAAGGCTGGTAATATTACAGCTTCTCCTTTTGGGCAGTCCATTACAAACTCTGGTGGCCAATCTTTTTCAGCCAAAAGGATATAATAACCAAAAGTCAGTTTCTCCCAGAAGAGACCGTTCACTTTCCTGGATATGTCCACCTTCATTTGGAGTGTTATTTGATATAACTGCTCATTCAACTCTGCTGTCACCAGAAATTCCATCAGATTCTGGCAAGCTATTGTTACTTCTGCTCAGTAGCGGCTCGCCGAGGCAGTGGTGCGGGGCGGCAGGGGAGGGTCAGGGTGGGGGGTAGTGGACTCGGACATACGACAGACAGAACTCAGAGTCTAATACCCCGCACCCTGCCCCTCCCCCGCCCTGCACCACTCCCTCAGCGAGCCGCCACTGCTTCTGCTGCGCTGTCTAGCATCGTCAGAGCCCATTCCCCGTTCAGAAGTTGAGTACTCAGTAGCCTGGGCATTTCTTATTTTAAGGCCAGCTACCTTATTTTTTTAAATTGAGGTTTCCTTTTGGGTTTATCTTCTTGTTTGATAATGTAGTCTGAAGTGCGATGTGTGTCTCTTGGCTTGACTCGCTCTTCTGATCTGCGTTCTGACCATCCTTCCCTCTCAGAGTTTTTGGATGAACCCTGAAAGGAACAAGAGGAACGTGTATCAGTATCCTGATACCTGTCAGGTTTTTTAATGTTGTCACGATTTCTACGGTTATATTTCCTGTCAGAGGGCTCCTGTTGAGGATACCCTCCCCGTGATTGTGATGTATTCTGCTTGGTTTTTGATTGTTTATTATCCCATTTCTTTTTAGAAGAATCGGGTGCTTGCTTGGAGTTACCCTTTTCAGGATTACCCATTAATTGTGGTTTTACAGGTCTAGCTCCCAAATTATCTCTTCCCAGTGAAGCATAGGTCTCTTCAATAATTTTAGGTAACTCCCACTCCTGTTGTGCAGGAGTGTATTCCCTCAGGCGTTGGCACCACTGCTGCCTCCCCTTTTATGTTTGCTAACATAATTGTAGATACCTGGGAAAAATTGCCTATCAATTTCATCCCTAAGTCCAGGGCAGGTTCTGCCCTGTACTCGTTCTGTATTTGTTTTAATACTTCTGGTATGACTGCTATTGAAAGGCTACCATGTGTCCTGATGTAGACGGCAGCGAAGACTGTACCCCAAGTGGTACAATCCGCTATCAGGCAAGCAAATTGTCATTATTCTGTGTTTTTCTTGCGGGCCTGTGTGTGGAAAAACTGCACCAAGCTGTGCTATTTTCTGCGCTATCCATTATGACATTTGCTCACGTTTAGTAGGCATTCTTGCCATAATCTCGTTCAGCGTTTATGGGGTGATTTTAGTAGCGGTCCCTTGTAATTGAACTATTTGAGGAACCCTTGTAGGTTGAAGTGTGTGTGTTTGCATTACGAACTGTTTACGATTTCTGTATAATTTTATTATTTCTTGGTGAAGTGGACGTAATTCTGCTGCTGGTAATGTATCTATCTCTGGATGCGGTGAGCAAGCAACTAGAACTGGCCAAGTCGCTCCACCTCTGCTGAGCGGGCTGAGTCTCACTTTTTCTGTAGTATGTGGGAGGGCGCCTTTAAACCAATTTATATGCTCTTGGTAAGTTAACGGGACTTCTATGTCCTCGTATGGAGAGTATTCATCTGGTATTTTATCCGGAGTGTAGGAATGAAATGTAATTGTGCATGCATCTGCAGGTGGGAATTTAACCCAAGAATAGAACACCTCTGTTCTGAATGCCTTGTGTGCCTCAATCACGAAGGTAACAGTCCCGCCTAATGCTGAGAGACCAAAATTTTCTAATTTTATAGCAAGTACATTTCTACAATTTTCTGAAATGTTTAAAGCACCTTCTTGTTCAGTCTCCTCCCTACCAGCACTACCAGTACCACTAGTACCGCTAGCACCTGTGTCTGCACTTTGAGACATTATGGGTGAAGGATGGAGGTTTATAGAAAAAGAGATAAGGTTTTGCACACTGTGGGAACTATAATCTTCAAGCTTGAATAAACCTGCAGCCAATATATAGGAAATACCTACTCAGCTGCGGCGGATTTTTCCCTTCCCACTCCAGACGTCTCTGGGTATTATGTGAGTAGGGGTCTCTGAAAAAGCACGACTGAACTACATAGATTTAACCGTTAAATAAGAACCAAACCAACATTGGCGGCACCATGTTGTGTAGTTCCTATGAATCTATATAGGATCTGCGCATTTAGACAACATAAACTAAGGGATTGGTGTCCAGGCTGATTTCAGACACCCCCAAAGGATATGTTAGTCTGGAGATCAGCTAGCTCACAGTGCCACTATAAGCCCCACAACCTTACCAAGGAGCAAATAGTTTCTGGCAACTATCGAACATGACAACCCTGACCCCTCAGGTATCGTGGAAACAGTGTACTACTTTTCACTCAGTCACTCGTGCTCACTCGTTCTCAGAGAAATATACAGAATAAACAGAGGGGACGTTTTCAATAAGCATTTATTGACCCAGCATCATTCTAGTATAACATACGTGTGCTGCAACAACCATTAGACAGAAACAGATGTATACGGCTATAAGCACCAACAGAGTAAATAAAAGGTAGAATTCACCATGCTGCTAAAACAGTGAATATATGCAGGCATATAGATACATAGCAGTAATCATAAATACTCCTAAGATGCAGACCCTAACTAAATGTACCTAAATATACCAAGCATGTATGTAGGTGTATAGCCAAGAATCCCCCTAGGAAAGAGCCAACTCCATTATCTGATGGGAGAGAACGAAGGACCCCGTCTTGGTCCCGAGTTGGACACCCCGCGAGTGATGTCAGACCACTGCATGCTGGCGATCAGACTGCCATTGAAAGGGCGTTAGAAGGGGTCATTGTAATGCCTACGGTGGTGCCTGAGCAGGCCCTGTCCTCATTGTAGAGACTACATTCCGACCTCAGGGCCGATGGGCTCCTTGAGCCTGTTGGAACCGCAGTGGTCGGTCCCTCACCCATGCGGTCGGATCACCCGCATTGTAATGCGGCGGTCTGACCGCTGCTTGAGATGTCGGTGGGACCGACACCAACGTGCCGTGCAATGCAGTATTGTGGTTGGTCTGAGCGCTGTGGTTCAGAGAATGGGAGGCTGGGCATGTTCTCCATGCAGGCTGTAATGCAGCCTGCATAGAGAACAAGCAAAGTGTGCATGACAGTTTGAGTGGCCCAAGACAGGCGGCCAAAGCATCCTGCGCACTTAGAGTGGGCAAACCAATCCCCCCCTGCCCTGCCCTGTGAGCAGAGCAGCCCTGCCCCTACCCACCTGAGCAAGGGGAAAAATAAAATGATAACAATGAGTTATTATCATTTTTTTTCCTTTTTCGACCTGCTCAGTGGGGCGACGCTCCTCCGCCTTAGCGGACGAGCCGCCACTGCTTGACATCCTTATGGAGTGATTGAGGGGATTCTCCTCTGAGTCATGCATTCAAAACAGTACATTTGCAGCACAGTTTCCACATAAATTAGTTATAAAGCCAGAAGTGTGAAAGAGCACTAAAATAGCTCTATAATTTCATGGTTTGACAGCCAAGTCATTCCTTTTTGAAATCTGTTGTAAATGCACCATCCCCAAGAAAAATGTAAAAGATTGATGCATAACAGTTCATTTTTCAGTCCAGTTTTCCTAAAAAAATAGTTCCAGAGCTTTATGTGTGACATGCAGTTCAGAAACTGGGAATGCTGTTTCACTTCGCTTGACATTTAAAAAAATATGTGTAGCATTTCTCTATTATGCGTCCAGCCTGTTCCACGATGAGTCATTGTTATATGTTTATGGACTCATGATCTACTAGGAAATGGCCGAGTGATATACCAATCTCACAATCACAGGGCAGACAAAGGCAGACACATCCAACTTGCTCACACAGCTGTGCTAGCATTACATTTGCAGAAACCTAATGGATCAGAAAGCAGACAACTTTAAAAGCCCGGGTCTCAGGCAGCAGTAAAGATAATATTATTTAAAAAATTATCAATGTGCATGATGAAATGCCTTTTCACAATGCACAAGTCTAAAATAAACAGCCATAGAAGAGCCCTCTAAAAAAGGTGCCACGGGAATGTTGCAAATATACTCTAATGCCAAATCTAGACTAAGATGCTGGAAGAAATACTGCCATATTTTCTCATTTATTAAATGTTTACCTCTCCTCTGAAGTTGTTGTTAGCATGGATTCTTGAAGAAAGGCTTCAATGAAAACAGCAGAACTGGCCAAGCCCCTCTAGAAACAGAAGAATGATTTCAATCATTCTTAAGTGGGTGGTATTCTTTGCCGTGTTATCTCTGCCTATAAAGTCCTATTCTTATCTTTATTTGTAAGCGAGTCAGTTTGACAGTCAAAGCTTTTAGTGGCTTTCTTCTTTTAGCATAATCGGGCAGTCGTTCTGTGGAAGCACCAATCACAATGAATCGCACTGATTTTAGAAACAGTAAATATTTTACAATACTTTTTCGTCCGCTGTATCTCGCCTTTCACACAAATGGCAGTCATTCTCCTGTTGTTAGTAGATTTTTCCACATATTTGAAGGGACATTATCACGATCAGATGTAATTGCGTGTATTTACTAGGATGTGGTGCCGTATCACGCCTCACCCTGTCAGTCGCCCAGTGTAAATGCAGTGACCATTCCAGCTTCCCTCTTGGGATGTTTTAATCAGATGTGTTGCTCACTCCAGGCTCATTCCATGATACACTAAGTCTTCAACATACAAAGGGACCAAAACGTTTTTAATATGAATCTACGACAAGGTGTATTATTTTTTAATTTCAATACCGACTTCGTGCCAGAATACCAGCAGTGTGTGCCTTCAGAGACCAATCTTTCTTCCTGGTCTAAAATCTGGTTTATGCAAAGACTACTGGACAAAACTATAGTACGCAGGTATTCAAAACTCCAGCCTCTTGTGTTCAGTTTTTATGCTTCTTTCTGGAATCAGCATCACATATTGACACAGTTGGTGATTTGTGCTTCATTAATGTTGAATGACATTCCTCACAAGAAATGATGAAGTCTCATTCACAATATGCAGGCTATCAAGACAATATTGTTGGTCTAGAGCAGCCACAAAGTAAAGACACCAGCATTGTATGGATCATCCAGACTGTTCATGCACGACCAACGATTTGACCTTGTTGATATATTACAAGAATGACTAGATAGCCTTTGTATGGTTGATTAGTTGAAAGACTTCATTTAGCTGAATCAAAGCAATTCCATACTGAGGGCCTGATTCACAAAGGTAAACGTACACGTTTGTGTAAATTTACTCTTTTTCGGTATTTGCAAAACTGCAATTTAGTAGTAAGTTTACGACTGCGAATATCCCTCAGTTGGGGCAGAGAACTCCACACCTAAAAATATGGCCCTGGCCTGTCCTGTTGTGCGTGTATGTTCACTATATTTACAGCGAGTAATGCGTAACTATGCAAAGTTGTGTAATGGAGTAGTTATCGGGATTTCATCCAACAAGCGGAATGTGAAATTCCCAAAATTTCTCAAATTATGCTGATGTAATTTAAATTTAGCTGTGCTTTTAACAGTCACTATTTCTCATAGCCCAGAAGGGAAACTGATAGCTGATTCTGAGCCATGAGCTTCGCAGCCCCAGATGTAACGGACCTTCCCAGTTTCCGTCTTCCCACTCAAAATAGCTTCCAGGCTTGTGTTTGTTTATGGCACTGCTGTAACTCGTTAGGTCCTTTGGAAGACATTGTCCTAACTGGCTGGGAATACATTTCTGTAGGCCAGACCCTAGGAGAACCCTGAGCCTGAGACTTATTCCAATTCTTGACAATACGCTTTGGCCAGAGCTTTTAAAAATTTTATGGGATTTTTATGTGGCACACGTGTACCAATTAATTACTTTGCCTCTTAGGCTCTGATGATGAGTCAGATGGGATCTGGGTATGATATTTCCACATCGAAAATACCAACTTTAGCTTGTAAATTCTACCCAAGGACATTTCATCATGAGATATTTTCTGGGTCCACCATATTGAAATTACCATCCAGAAATTCTCCACTCAATCACACTTGGTATTTCGTTCAAGAATAGGGGCTGGTATTATTTCACAGAAAAAAAACATGCTTGCACACAGCATTCCCATCAACAGGAAATTACACTTGAAAAGAGGAAATTTGAATTTTGTTTGCCTGTTTCACTGCCAATGGAGAGGATTGCCACATAGCAGTATCCTGATTACGTGGGCACCCTACTAGACACATCATTATTTTTTTGAATCCACTCTCAAATGCCACATCTCCTCATCATCTATTTGTGGATTTACACTTCATTTGCACCCTTAACCACAATTAGTCTTCCGCACGAATGAACTAATCAGATATTAGCCATGACTTTTTACCAGCAAAGAAAAATCTAATTTGGTAAGGTAGTACTAAAAACACTTGCATGAGAAGTTATCAAAGAGGAGCACAACTCATAGGCCATTTGATCCATTATGCATGTGCCCAGGTTGGAGATAGGATCTAGTGGCAGATTATCCAGAAAGTGGATGCCGTCTCCTCTCTCCCCTGCACAGAGAAGCATTGCAGAAAATGGTTTCACTCACTGCATGACAATCGCTGACTGTCTACGGAGGCCATTGTGCCAGTAGAGAATTGCCTTCTGCCACTGTGACCTGTTATTTATGGCTCAGCAACATATGTACTGGTTTGTAATGTGGTCTTGTAAACAGGTGCACTATGATTTGCGGTGTGCCCAAATACATCGCTTTTCGGATTTGGCTGATCAGAGGTCTAAATCAAAGGCCATATGTCTCATTACCTATACTGTTGGTCAATCCACAAGACTAGCTGCAGCTTGACATGTGGCTACGCTGTTGTCATGTTGTCACCGGAGGCACATACCTATAACCTACAGGGACAGTCCACTTTATGACCAGCATACCAATGCATGCACCATTCAGTAGTACCATCACCCATTCTCCTGTCTTCTATGTCTTTCCCATACAAAACTTCCCAACAGGTGTCTCTCATCAAACCTTGAAGGTGAAATCCTATAGTACAGATCCAAGTCCTATCCCATACCACAGCCCAAAAAAGTGCACCATTGGGCTTCAGTTTCCGGTTGTAAATAGTTTGTAGATGGCTGGTGATTATATCAGTAGCTGTTTTGCAGATATGAGTTAGTGTTTTCGTTGAGTTCTGGCTGGGAGTCAATAGTTGCTGGCAAGGATGATGTATATTTGAGAACTGGGTGGTAAGTGGGTTGTGTTGCTGAGAAATAGATCAGAATGGTTGGCAAGAGAGATCACTAAAACAAAAGTCAGAGTTCACTCATGTTTATATCCATGTGATATGTTTTATTACATTATCATGAGTATTCTTCCATGCTCAAATCTAAGCATTTAAAAGGTAGCCTTTAATAACCAGAGCATTAGCATCCTGCTGCTGGTTAAGTTGATGTACATTTACTTGTATCTCATGCTCATCATCATCTGAGTATTTCTCAGCCTCATTCTCTGTTGACATGGGCACATGTCACGTGTTGGAATAGAAAATTCCTCTGCATGGTAAAGGACATGTATCCCTGCCCTGAGTGCCTGACTGTAATGTTGTCTGGATCCCAAATGCAGATTTTTGGTGTCATAGGCAAACACAGCATTATTACATAGGCCTGTCTTACAGATTGTGGTCTTGTTGGACCAGGAGGGGCGCTCAAAATGCTGCCCTCATAGTGGTGGATAATTACTGCCTTCACCAGGAGTTAAGCAGCACGGGTGCAGTGGTAGCAGAATACTGTGTAGTGATCAGTAGGAGTGAACAGGTCCTTTTTAACCTGTGTCACTGGAGTGAAGCCTACATACCCACTCATTTTGTAGAGTTGCACTGCTGTGTTCTTAACCAGCCCCTTGGCCTACATTGTTCAGATCTGATGTGTTGTGAAATGCAGGAGTGTTGACTCTGCACTGGTTGTATGTGTGCCTGGGATGGGTACATTACAGGGCTAGAACAGTACTGTACAGTGTGTGCATGGTGAGTGTATGTACTGGGTGTATGTGCAACTGTGAGGAGTGGAGTACTTGAGAGATGTAGTGCTATGCACTGTGTGCATGGTGAGTACATGTATTGGGTGTATGTGTACCTGCAAGGAGTACAATACATGAAGGGTGTAGTGTTGTGCAGCGTGTACATGGTGAATGTGTGCGCTGACTGTATGTGTGGCTGAAAGTGGTGCAATGCATAAAGACTACAGTACTGAGCAGCGCGCGCAGAGTGAAAGTGTGTTCTGGGGTGCTACAATACATGGAGGTATCAGCGCTGGACAGTGTGTGTGTGCTATACACATACACTTTGTGCAAGGGTGCCTGTAACAGTACATCACATGGAGGATCCTGGGTTTCATCTGGGGAAGCCCAGGCCTGCCTGGTGAAGACACAAGCAGGTAGAGGAATCCCCACAGAAAGATTTGTGTATTGATGCATTCCTGTGTGCAAGGTGGAACACACTGGAGATGGGAGAGAGAGAGACTTCCCTTGTACACTTCAAAGAGAGCTCTTTGATTCAGTGAAAAATCACGAGGAAGGGACTTGGACACATATCAGGAAGAAGATGAGGCTGATAAGGGAATCATCATAAATAGGGCTGCTAGTCCGGGATTAACCTCTTGATGCACATATCACTGTGGCTGGCATACAGGTGTGAACTGTAGTCACTCCCATGGCCTGTGTTGTCTCTCCTGCTGTGACAGATGGCCTTTCAAATGGAAGAGGGAGAGGAGGAATATGTACTCAAAAGAAGCAGAACCCCCACATAAAATGTAAAAGATCTAGATGCTAAATCACATTTGGTGTCTACAAATGGACTATAAGAAGGTGAGACCCCAAAAATTGTCATCTGCCAAGCAGCCAGTCGAGCTGTGTGAGAAGGGAAGCTCTGCAAGACTTTTGCCTGAGACCAGGACAAGGGGCCAAGGCTTGCTTGTGAGCGGACATCCCCCAGCAAAAACAAGACCACCTACTCTGGTGGAGCCTGGAGCACCAGTGCCTAGCTGCTTGCAAAAACCAGTGTGCCCTTTGAAGAAGAGGAGAGCATTGGAGAGAGCGAGGTCCAGCAGGGAGCCCTGTTGAGTGGACTCTGTAGGAGAGTAGGATCTGCTTCACATGGGTACCCCCACTTTTTGCTGATGCTTCACTGTTTTTCGACCTTCGTCTGGCTGGGGCCCTGCTAATCAGAACCCCAGCCTAGCTGCTTCCTCTCTAAAATGGTTTCCATGTGCCTTAGGCACATCTCTGATTGGAATCTGGAGTGCCCTTATAAGTCCCTAGTATATGGTATACTATGCACCTAGGGCATAGGTACCTCAGAGGCCTACCAGGGGCTGCAGCATGTATTGTGCCACCCCTGGAAGGCCATCCAAAATGACACCACAGGTCTGCTACTGCAGCCTGGGTAAGGTGGTGCATGCACCCCTTACTGTGATATAGGCTACCTATATCACTACATACATACACACATATAAACCTATCAGTCAATCCTATGGCAGGCCTTATCAATCCTGAAGGCAGAGTGTGTGGTTCCTATGTGAGAGGGTGCCCCTGCATGAGCTGGGCCCCTCTGCAGCGTTCAGAGACCCTTCTCTGATGCTGTTTGTAGTGCAGCCCGACCATATACTCTTAAGCGCATTATAACCTCGCGTTAAAGGCTAACTTTGGGATGGCTGCACGGAAACATGTCGTGTTTGGTGTCAAACATCTTGGAATACTACGCCAGTTCTGGCGGCGGGGGTAGCATTCCACCCTTCTAGAGGGAGAGACATGTACACACCGGTATACCCGGTACTGACTTTCCAGAGCCCTGGCATCACAAAATGGATGCCGCTGCCACAGACACGAGTCTGGCCTCCTGCTGCTGACCGAAACTCCAGCAGGGGAGGCCTGGACAATAGGTTTCCTGTCCCAGGGAGGTGTAACCACCTCCCCAGACAGGATAGTGTGTATTGGAGCTGGGCGGGAGCACTCTCTGGTGCTTTGAAGTCCTGCACTGGGGGCACATTTGGTGTCCCTGTGCATACCCCAGTTCAAACCGGCTCAGGGGCTTCCAGCCCCTGCTCTGGCGCGAAACTGGACAAAGGGAAAGGGGTGTAAGCACACCTCTGCCCTGACCCTCACATAGGTGGGGCCACAGAGTATGTCCAACCCCCTACCTTAGTATAAGTATGGGACCCCAGTCCATAGGACTTTAGATTTACCTGGACGAAACTCTGATACAGAATCCTGGACCTTCGACGCTCTACTTTAAGATTAGAAGACTGAAGAATCTCCCTTGGGGTCAAGGAGTGACTCCCCTGCTTGGCAGGCACCAACGAAGCAATTGTCCGGTCTGCATCGCTGAAGCTCCCGCCGGACGCCGAAGTCTTTGCATCACCAGAGGTAGATTTCCAGACTTCCCCGAGGCTACCCTGAGTCCCCAGCAGAGCTGAGGCCCGTGGCTATCGTGGGTAACGTGGAACCGTGACCCCTGGACACCGCATACTTTTGTAAGTGCATCCTCTTCTGGGTCTCCCACAAAGTTGTGCTTTGGGCTCCGAGTAGCCCCAGCCTCCAGCACCGACTGCACCGAAGATCACTGGCCTCCACTCCACGAGTGTCCTGTGAGCCAGCTCCAAGTGCGTCCACTTGAGGCTCCTTTGCGGTCGCTAGTCCGTTGGCTAGTAGACCCTCCCGAAGGCCAATCTTCTTCTGCTTGGGCTCCCTGGTTGCTCCAGGTGTGCCCTGACTTACTCTCGCTGGGTGAGTCCCACAGACCTTGCTGGTCTGCAACATCATCCTTCTTCCATTTCCACGAGACTTGCCGTTGCCAAGGTTTGTTGGGTCCAATCCGGTCGCCGACACCCCTGCAATCGACAAACGTCGTGGCACAGCTCGAATCCAGCTCCTCGTTGTCGTCGACACCTCCTGGACCTCGTGGCTGAAGAGTCAAGATGACCGTCAACCTACCTGAAGCACTCGACATCGGTGGGCATCTGCTCATCGCCTTCCTGGTCACTGGCTAGTGACCCAGACTCTGTCCCCTCTGCTTTCAGGTTCTTCAGATCTTCGATCCACCTTTGGATCCACCCGAACACTTTAGACTTGGCCGCCAGCAGCACTTTGCAGCAGATCGCCATTGAAAGCGACGACGAAACCCGACCCCGAAAGACACCTATGCACCCGGCTCCCCTGGGTGAGGTAACTCGAGTACTCTGGTGCTCCTGTGGGTATTGACACTAGAACAGCCTAGTTCTCAAAGGGTTTGCTCCAAGTCCTCCTCTAAGTGTCCCTTTTCTTTTAAATTCAAACCGCGACTTTCCCCATAGAAGTTAACGGCGATTCACGGCTGTGTTCATACACTGCACGCGTCCTCCGTGGGTCCCCTGTGTCACTACCTTGGGTGGTTCCTTGTGGTCCAAGCACTTCTACAGGCTCTAGGCCCTGTGTCTAGCTCAGTCGTGGTTCTTATACCACTTTATTGGTATATGGTTTGAGTACGCCCCTAGGGCTCAAACGTGTATTTGTGCTATTACTGTAGATAACTAACTTATAATTTATGTACTTCGAACTCTAGCCTCATAAAGAGACTAGAGGGGTGTGTTTAGCAATAAATACATATATTTTGAATATATACCTGGTGTGGTCCTCTTTCATTTGGTCACTCAAGAGATTATAGACTGGTAAAACAAGCTGCTTTACATTCCTTCAAGACTTAGCCTGAAGGCTGCTCTCCATAGCTACCACTAGGATAGCTTTCAATAAAGGTTGTCTTTAACCTATCTCCAATAAGGGGTTGTTTGGACTGGTGCAAGGTGCCCACTATAATTAGTGGACAGCATATGCCAGGCCAACTTCTCACATTGGTGTGCAGCGTGTGGGATTCCAGCTTGCTATTGTTTTACCAGATAATCTCAATTGAATTGATCAACTGAAAACCACTAAGCGTACTTAAGGTACATATAAATCAAGCTTAGTAATACAGTAAGTTCTACTGAACTTAGAGTTGTGTGTTAAGGGATAGCACACCCTTTCTACAACTCAAGAGAGTTTAGTAGGCCACACTAGAGTAGGTAGTGCATACACCACACCTCACTAGTAATGTCTTCAAAGCCAGGACCCAGTGAGTCCTCGCCAGAAGCCAGTGGGCTTCTTCCCTCCAAGTATGATAAACTCCCATTCTTGGAATTGAGAGCATTATGCAATACTAGGAAGTTGAAGGCAGGCAAAAGTGCCAGCACCCAACACCTCAGGGAGGTGTTACTAGCTGATGATCTCAGCAGGCCCACAGGGTCTGAAGGGGTAGGCAGAGAGGGTGGGGCAGAAGATGAGGAAGGGGCCAGGGGTGAAGAAACCCAGCCCCCCCCCTCTGAAACTGGCCAGGAAGGTGAAAATGACCTTGTCCTGGAAAACCCAATTCCTCCTGTGGAGGAGGAGGAGGACCATCAGAATGACCTCCCCTTTGTCCCCCAGGAAGAGTACTGAGTGTGCCCAGAAGGTCTAGATCTCCTTCTCAGGAGTCTAACCACTCTGACACCTCAATAGGGACCTCTGTCTCCTCTCATAGGAGGGAATCCTCTCATGAAAGGAGAAAGAGGCTGATTCAGTATGAGCAAGCCCAGCTTGAACTCAGAAAACAGCAATTGGCTATAGACAGGGAGTCCCTAGATCTCTACAGAGAGAGACAAAAGATGGGACTAGAGTCCCATGGTGGCAGCAGTTTCCCCAAAGATAGGGAAAGGTCTTATGACCATAGAAACCTGAGCAAGATTGTCCCTCCCTACCAGAGTGGGGATGACATCCACAAATGGATAATTGCTCTAGAGAGGGCCTGTAAAGTACAGAGGGTCCCTCAGGAGCAGTGGGCAGCAATCTTGTGGCTCTCCTTTGCAGACAAAGGTAGAAACAAGCTCCTCACTGTTAGAGAGGAGGATGCTGATAATTACAAAGTCTTGAAGAGTGCTCCAATTGATGGGTTTGGCCTAACCACTGAACAATACAGGTTAAAGTTCAGGGATACCCAAAAAGCACAGACTCAAGACTGGGTGGACTTTGTTGATTGTTCTGCCAAGGCTCTGGAAGGTTGGTTATTGGGCAGTAAGGTGTGTGACTTCACAGGATTGTACAATCTGATCATGAGGGAGCAGATTCTTAATAACTGTCAAAATCAGCTGTTGCATCAGCACCTGGTGGACTCTGATCTGACCTCTCCCCAAGAATTGGGAAAGAAGGCAGACAAATGGATCAGAACCAGGGTGAGGCAGAAGGTACAGAACCAAGGTGGTGACCCTAAGAAGCCAGATTCGAAAAACTCTGATAAGGGTGGGGAGAAGGGTAAAGATCAAAAGTCTTCACAAGGCCCCCAAAAATCTTCTTCAGGTGGGGATTCACAGTCTAACAAAGGGAAAGGCCAAAGGAAACCATGGTGCAAGGTCTGTAAGCAAAAGACACACTGGACCAGTGTTTGCACCAAGTCCAAAGACTCTACTCCAGCCCCCACCAATGCCCCTAAGGCACCTGCTCCCCCTAGTGCAGTTACAGTTGGTGGTGGGACTACACAAGCCAAGGGTTTAGTAGGGTTGACCCTGGGTAAGGAGATGAGCTCTGACCTAGTCAGAGAACTCACTCAGGCTGTCCTAGTCTGTGATGGAGGCATGGATGTGACCTCCTCTGTGAGTCCCAGTAATCTGGGCAAGTACAGGCAACAGCCCTTAATCAATGGAAAAGAGGCTTTGGCATTTAGGGACACAGGGGCAAGTGTCACCATGGTGACACAAGACCTTGTGAATCCTGGGCAGATTATACTTGGTGAAATGTACCAAGTGACCAATGCTAGCAACGTCAGAACAGACCATACTCTGGCAGTTGTTAACTTCTCCTGGGGAGGGGTAACTGGCCTTAAGAAGGTTGTGGTAAGTGCAGACCTACCCGTTGAATGCTTGCTTGGCAATGACTTAGAAACTTCAGCTTGGGCAGAAGTGGAGCTCAGGACCCATGCAGAAATGCTGGGCATCCCTGCAGATGTGTTTGCTGTGACCAGGTCACAAGCCAAAATGTCTAACACTGAACAGGCCTTGGATTCTGGAATAATGGACCAAGTGCCCTCCAAGAAGAGGAGTAGTAGGGTAAAGGCAGTGCCTTCCCCCTTGGCTCAGAAGGAAGATCAGTCTCTTGAGGGGGATGATCTCAGTCCTGAGGAAGGAACTGTCCCAGAGGAGCTTGAACCTGACCAGGTTGAGTTCTTGGGGACAGGGGCCCTTCCAGGGCCTATCTGAGCCAGGAGCAGCAGAGCTGCCCCTCTCTTGAACCCCTCAGACAGCAAGCTGCTGCTGAGGCTGCTGGGAAAGCTAGTGGTCCCCATACTGTGTATTGGGATGATGGACTCTTGTACTCAGAGTGTAGAGACCCCAAGCCTGGTGCCACCAGGAGGTTGGTTATACCTCTGAAGTTCAGGGGCTTCCTATTGACCCTAGCCCATGACATTCCCTTAGCAGGTCACCTGGGCCAGAACAAGACTTGGGACAGAATTGTCCCTCACTTTCACTGGCCCCACATGTCTGAAGACACCAAGGAGTTTTGTCACTCCTGTGTAACCTGCCAGGCCAGTGGCAAGGCAGGTGGCACTACAAAGGCCCCCTGATACCACTACCTGTGGTGGGGGTTCCCTTTGAAAGGGTGGGGATTGACATTGTTGGTCCCATGGATCCCCAAACAGCATCTCGGCACAGGTTTATCCTGGTGGTAGTGGATCATGCCACCAGGTACCCAGAGGCTATTCCCCTTAGGACCACTACAGCACCTGTGGTGGCAAGGGCCCTCCTGGGAATTTTCTCAAGAGTGGGCTTCCCTAAGGAGGTTGTATCAGACAGGGGTGCTAACTTTATGTCTGGATACTTAAAAGCAATGTGGAAGGAGTGTGGAGTGACTTACAAGTTCACCACACCCTATCACCCACAATGCAATGGTTTAGTTGAGAGATTCAACAAAACCTTGAAGGGCATGATTAAAGGGCTCCCAGAAAAGCTTAGGCGAAGATGGGACATACTCTTGCCCTGCCTTTTATTTGCATACAGGGAGGTGCCTCAAAAGGGGTTGGCTACAGCCCTTTTGAACTTTTGTTTGGTCACCCTGTCAGGGGTCCATTGTGCTTGGTGAAGGAAGGATGGGAGTTACCTCTCAAGCCCCCAAAGCAAGACATAGTGGACTATGTACTTGGTCTCCGCTCCCGGATGGCTGAGTATATGAAAAAGGCAACTAAAAACCTTGAGGCTAGCCAGGAACTTCAAAAGCCTGGCATGACTAAAAGGCTGTACTGACTGTTTACCAGCCAGGACAGAAGGTGTGGGTGTTGGAGCCAGTGGCCCCAGCAGCTCTCCAAGACAAATGGAGTGGACCCCATACCATTGTTGAACAGAAGGGTGAGGTTACCTATTTGGTGGACCTAGGAACACCTAGGAGTCCCCACAAGGTTCTCCATGTCAACAGGTTAAAACCATATGTGGACAGGGCAGACATGGGCTTGCTCATGGCTACTGATGAGGGACAGGAGGAAGAGAGTGACCCACTCCCTGACCTGCTCTCACAGAACCCTGATGATGGGTCAGTGGATGGTGTAGCCTTGGCAGGCAGCCTCACTACCCAGCAGCAGATTGATTGCAGACAGGTGCTCAATCAGTTCAGACACATATTCTCACTGACACCCAGTCAGACTACCTGGTGCACTCATGAAGTGGACACTGGGGACAGTCTGCCTATTAAAAATAAGATTTATAGGCAACCTGACCATGTCAGGGACTGTATCAGGACGGAAGTCCAGAAGATTTTGGGTTTGGGAGTTATTGAACCCTCAGATAGCCCTTGGGCTAGTCCAGTGGTCCTTGTGCCAAAACCTCACACCAATGGTGGGAAAAGAGAGATGAGGTTTTGTGTGGAGGGGTGGTTGTGTAGGAGAGTAGGATCTGCTTCACATGGGTACCCCCACTTTTTGCTGATGCTTCACTGTTTTTCGACCTTAGTCTGGCTGGGGCCCTGCTGATCAGAACCCCAGCCTAGCTGCTTCCTCTCTAAAATGGTTTCCATGTGCCTTAGGCACATCTCTGATTGGAATCTGGAGTGCCCTTATAAGTCCCTAGTATATGGTATACTATGAACCCAGGGCATAGGTACCTCAGAGGCCTACCAGGGGCTGCAGCATGTATTGTGCCACCCCTGGAAGGCCATCCAAAATGACACCACAGGTCTGCTACTGCAGCCTGGGTAAGGTGGTGCATGCACCCCTTACTGTGATATAGGCTACCTATATCACTACATACATACACACATATAAACCTATCAGTCAATCCTATGGCAGGCCTTATCAATCCTGAAGGCAGAGTGTGTGGTTCCTATGTGAGAGGGTGCCCCTGCATGAGCTGGGCCCCTCTGCAGCGTTCAGAGACCCTTCTCTGATGCTGTTTTTAGTGCAGCCCGACCATATACTCTTAAGCGCATTATAACCTCGCGTTAAATGCTAACTTTGGGATGGCTGCACGGAAACATGTCGTGTTTGGTGTCAAACATCTTGGAATACTACCCCCCCGCCAGTTCTGGTGACGGGGGTAGCATTCCACCCTTCTAGAGGGAGAGACATGTACACACCGGTATACCCGGTACTGACTTTCCAGAGCCCTGGCATCACAAAATGGATGCCGCTGCCACAGACACGAGTCTGGCCTCCTGCTGCTGACCGAAACTCCGGCAGGGGAGGCCTGGACAATAGGTTTCCTGTCCCAGGGAGGTGTAACCACCTCCCCAGACAGGATAGTGTGTATTGGAGCTGGACGGGAGCACTCTCTGGTGCTTTGAAGTCCTGCACTGGGGGCACATTTGGTGTCCCTGTGCATACCCCAGTTCAAACCGGCTCAGGGGCTTCCAGCCCCTGCTCTGGCGTGAAACTGGACAAAGGGAAAGGGGTGTAACCACCCCTCTGCCCTGACCCTCCCATAGGTGGGGCCACAGAGTATGTCCAACCCCCTACCTTAGTATAAGTATGGGACCCCAGTCCTTAGGACTTTAGATTTACCTGGACGAAACTCTGATACATAATCCTGGACCTTCGACGCTCTACTTTAAGATTAGAGGACTGAAGAATCTCCCTTGGGGTCAAGGAGTGACTCCCCTGCTTGGCAGGCACCAACAAAGCAATTGTCCGGTCTGCATCGCTGAAGCTCCCGCCGGACGCCGAAGTCTTTGCATCACCAGAGGTGGATTTCCAGACTTCCCCGAGGCTACCCTGAGTCCCCAGCAGAGCTGAGGCCCGTGGCTATCATGGGTAATGTGGAACCGTGACCCCTGGACACCGTGTACTTTTGTAAGTGCATCCTCTTCTGGGTCGCCCACGAAGTTGTGCTTTGGGCTCCGAGTAGCCCCAGCCTACAGCACCGACTGCATCGAAGTTCACTGGCCTCCACTCCATGAGTGTCCTGTGAGCCAGCTCCAAGTGCGTCCACTCGAGGCTCCTTCGCGGTCGCTAGTCCGTTGGCTAGTAGGCCCTCCCGAAGGCCAATCTTCTTCTGCTTGAGCTCCCTGGTTTCTCCAGGCGTGCCCTGACTTACCCTCACTGGGTGAGTCCCAAAGACCTTGCTGGTCTGCAACATCGTCCTTCTTCCATTTCCACGAGACTTGCCGTTGCCAAGGCTTGTTGGGTCAAATCCGGTCGCCGACACCCCTGCAATCGACAGACGTCGTGGGACAGCTCGAATCCCGCTCCTGGTCATCGTCGACGCCTCCTGGACCTCGTGGCTGAAGAGTCAAGACGATCGTCAACCTACCTGAAGCACTCGACATCGGTGGGCATCTGCTCATCGCCTTCCTGGTCACTGGCTAGTGACCCAGACTCTGTCCCCTCTGCTTTCAGGTTCTTCAGATCTTCGATCCACCTTTGGATCCACCCGAACACTTTCGACTTGGCCGCCAGCAGCACTTTGCAGCAGATCGCCATTGAAAGCGACGACGAAACCCGACCCCGAAAGACACCTATGCACCCGGCTCCCCTGGGTGAGGTAACTCGAGTACTCCGGTGCTCCCGTGGGTATTGACACTAGAACAGCCTAGTTCTCAAAGGGTTTGCTCCAAGTCCTCCTCTAAGTGTCCCTTTTCTTTTAAATTCAAACCGCGACTTTCCCCATAGAAGTTAACGGCGATTCGCGGCTGTGTTTATACACTGCACGCGTCCACCGTGGGTCCCCTGTGTCACTACCTTGGGTGGTTCCTTGTGGTCCAAGCACTTCTACAGGCTCTAGGCCCTGTGTCTAGCTCAGTCGTGGTTCTTATACCACTTTATTGGTATATGGTTTGGTACGCCCCTAGGGCTCAAACGTGTATTTGTGCTATTACTGTAGATAACTAACTTATAATTTATGTACTTCGAACTCTAGCCTCATAAAGAGACTAGAGGGGTGTGTTTAGCAATAAATACATATATTTTGAATATATACATGGTGTGGTCCTCTTTCATTTGGTCACTCGAGAGATTATAGACTGGTAAAACAAGCTGCTTTACATTCCTTCAAGACTTAGCCTGAAGGCTGCTCTCCATAGCTACCACTAGGATAGCTTTCAATAAAGGTTGTCTTTAACCTATCTCGAATAAGGGGTTGTTTGGACTGGTGCAAGGTGCCCACTATAATTAGTGGACAGCATATGCCAGGCCAACTTCTTACAGACTCCCTGTGCGAGGTGTGAGGAGATGGCTGCTGCACCGATTGGGTCTTTGCCTATGTGCAGATTAAAGTCTGCAACCCCATGTGCCAGGAGAGGACAGCCATGAAGATACCTTTGGTATGAATACCGTGCGGTAAGTGAAAAGCCTGTACTGCACTGCTGAGGTAACCTTGTATGCCAGGATGGGCCACCATGGAAGATACTGCCTTTTGAAGTGGGTCAAAGCCTGTGCTGGACTGTAGTCGCAACCTCTCATGCCAGGAGGGGTTGCCATGTTGCAGATTGCCGTGTGGTAAGGGATGGTGCCCTAGGTGGCAGTGGTGTGGCAACCCCCGTATGCCAGGAGGGGCTGCTGCAAACAACTATGTCTTGTAGATCAGGCTGGGTCCTGAGAACTGTGAACTGTGATGACCTGTGAGTCATGAGGAGCAACGAGGGCTGCAACTGACTTGGACATCATGGACGCATTTCCTCATGACTGGGATCAGGATCAGGAGCATTGGAATCAACCCTCAATTCTGGAAAACACGGAAACTTACCTTGCAAGTAGAGCATGGAAACACCTGCTACTGGAGCCAACCGCGTAGGCTCAGAAGACAGCCTGTGCCTGCCAAGTGCTGCCATGCCTGCCGCCTGCTGCCGACTTACCAAGTGAGACCAGAGCTGTGAGAGTGCCCAAGGACGGGCACCCTTCAAGATGCTGTACCCTTCCTCTTTTCTGGAGTGGGTAAGACTGGAGTATGGGCCTACTGGGCCCTGGGAGACTCGCTCCTAAGAGCACTGTGGCACCAAGACACTTTTGACTATTTGTTAAGAGTAAGAGTGGACTCTTCACTGAAGGCCTGCTAGTAAGCATTTCTGGATGTGGCCACCAGTGAATGGGGAATAACCCCAATTACATTATAAAGAGCGAGTGGGACAGGGAATTGCCATTGAAACATTAGAGCTCTGATGTTACACCTGGCCCTTTTTTGCAGGTTTATCCCCATACTTTTTGCCTCCTATTTTTCTGACCCTGTTTTTGTTGGCTATAGAATCCTGGGCACTTTACCACTGCTGATCCGTGCTAAAGCGTGCATATGCTCTCTGTATAAATTGTGATATGATTGGTTATCAATGATTGGCACATTTGATTTACTGGTAAGTCCCTAGTAAAGTACACTGAGTGTGCCAGGGCCTGTAAATCAAATGCTACTAGTGGGCTTGCAGCACTTGTTGTGTCACCCACATGAGTAGCCCTGTAAATGTGTCTCAGACCTGCCACTGTAGTGTCTGCACGAATAGTTGTAAACTACCATGTTGCCCTGGCAAGTGCACCCACTTGCAAGGCCCAAACCTCTCCTGTCCTTACATGTAAGGCACCCCTAAGGTAGGCCCAATGTACCCCCATGGGCAGCGTGCAGTGTATGTGAAAGGGAAGACATGTACTGGTGTGTGTGACATGTCCTGATAGTAAAATAATGCCAATTTAATTTTTCCCTATTGAAAGACTATCTGTCTCATAGGCTAACATAGGAGTTGCTTTGTTACATCTTGCAAGTATAACTTTCCATTAGGACAAGATCGAGAAATGGAGTTTAGGTTCTCTGAACTCAGAATTTATTAATGCACCCTTTGGTGAAGGTGGTTTTTAAATTCTGTGTTTGAAAATGTCACTTTTACAAAATGGGCATTTTCTTACTTTACCATCCTGTGTGTCTCTGACTGTTTGTGTATTCAGCCTCTGGTGTTGGAGTGACAGGAGCTGGAGATGTGCATTCACTCTAGACAGTCACTGGGGAGGTTGAGGTGTGCCCTGCCTTTCCTGGGTGACTCATTGCTGGGCTGAATAGACCTGGTCTGCATTTAGAGTGGTGGGAGGAGATTACCTTGCACCTGAATAGGCTGTGTCTCCTTTTCACAATGCTGTCTCTGTCCCCTGTGGTCATGCTGCACCAAGGAGGACAGAACTGGTTTGGACTGGGTTCAGAGACCCCTACAGCAAAGAGAACAATGACAAAATGGGGTATGAGTACTAGTCCTAAAACCCCAGGACTTTAGATTACTTCAAGGAACAAGAGGACCCTGCCAGGAAGAAGAGCGGAAGACTGTGTGAGGAGCTCTGCCTTTTCTGTGTAAGGGGTAGGTTGGCCTGCAGTTGCTGCTTCTGTCTGTGGTGGTGTAAAAGGACTGAGTCTTTTTGCTCTGCTGTGGTATCCTGCTTGTGAAGAATCTCCAAGCACTTGTGTGTGCTGGCCTCCTGTTGGAAGACTCAGGAATACAAAAGACTTCAGGAAAGATCCTTGTTTGGTCTAAAAGTAGCCTGCCAGAAAGGAGGGCTAAGAACTGTGTGAGGAGTGCTGCCCCTGATGTGTGTGGGGTGGGCCGACTAGCAATCACTACACCTGTCTAGAGTAGGAGAAGGACTGGACTGTTCTTCACTGTTTTATTTTAAAGAAAAGTGTGTGAGGAGCGCTTTACTGTTCAGCCCAAAGCATGGGGAGCGCTGCTTCTGCTTCTGCTCCCAGGCTCTTTTGGTGCTTAACGTGTTAAGGAAGCACTTTTTCACCAAGAATGTTGGCTAAAGCTGCTGGCCATTCACCCTTCTCAGTAGGGGGCAGGGTACGAGCCACTGTCGGGCCGTACCCGATCGTAGGGCCCAGAGAGAAAGAAGGCCTTGGGAAGCCCAGCATTCAGAGAAGCTCCAGGCATTTCCTGGCAAAGGGTCTGAAGCCGCAGAGGGAGAAGCGGCATCAGCAGCAGCACCATTCAGTTCCAGCCCCCAGCCCTGCCCACTGCCGGACGGAGCCTTGTGGGCTCGGTGAGCAGGGGAAACACAGGAAGGACTGCGGCAGCGTCCTTCTGCCTCTACGCAGGGCTGACATGGCCCCCTTTGTTTGGACCCTAAGGTTCTTGCGCCTGTCGGATCGGAAACCCAATTAGGGCTCTCACCGCTGTGGTTGTCGCAAAAAATCCAACTAGGGGCATTGTGACCCATCCATCCAGCCGCTCTGCTTAATCAGGGATGGACCGGCATTACGAGGATCAGCGCGAGTGCACCAGTACTTGCAACTGGCTAACCCCGAGGTGCTGGTCCCAAGAACAAGGACCATGGGCAGATTCATTTTGTTTGCCCGCATTGCACCTGTGTGATCTGTGCCCCTTGTCTGCTCTGCGGAAACTGGTAGAGAATTTGCTGGTGGCACGGGCAGCCTGGACAGGGTTGCAGGGGAAGCCTAGTTATAAAAGCAAGCTTTCCTGCGTTTTCAGTTTATGGAATGTTCACACCATACTGCTTAGTTATCAAAGCAATGGTGATCTAATGCAGTTTTTCCTGTATTTACAAAGAGATTCATAACATGTGCAACTTCTAAGTAGGTGCTATATTGCACTAAGTGGTGTGTGTATGAGAGTTGCCCTATGGCAGGGTAATCTATGACCTATACCAGGATATTTACGGTGTCATGCTAAATGTATTGTTATATCACTTTATGCCCTAATGCTACTAGGTGATTTACATGTTTGTGGGCATTATTTCAGGAGTTGCATTTTTATGAACAGTAAGGGTGTGTTGATGACATGGGCATATAAAAACCTTTCTTTTATTGCATGCATTGTAATGTTTTGTCAATTGCCTAGTGGCAAAGTGATTTATGTGACTGAGGTCTAATTTGTTTGGTGTATAATACAAAGAATGTTTTATTATAACCTTGTGTGGAGTCTCTTTTGTGATGTGCCTAGTGTGTCACTGGTGTGTGTGTGTTGCGCAAATGCTATACGCATTGCCTCTGGGATAAACCTGACTGCTCTGCCAAGCTACCAAGGGGGTGAGCAGGGGTTATCTTGGGCGTGTCACTTCCTTACCCTGACTAGAGTGGTGGGTTCTGCCTGGCTTAGGTGCATACCCTAGCCAACCAGAAACCCCATTTCTAACACATGACCTCAAAGGGGAATGTGTTGTTGTCTATAAATGTCGTAACCTTCCTTCGCATGAGTAGATTAGAAATAAAATACTTATTTTTATTATAAAAAAACAAGTATTTAACTGGACATTGATTTATTGCTACTGCTGCATGCTCTTCGAATTATGAGTCGTGTTCACTGATCTGTATCCACATCTCCCCCCAAGTCAGACTTAGACAGCTCGTTCGTGTCTACCACTGTGAGACAAGTGCTAAAAGGGTACTTGCCTGGACCCATAGTAGGTCGGGCCTCAGGCCCCAGGAGTAAAAGATCTCAACCCCATGGTTTGGCCCAGTAACCCCTGTGTGCCCTGTGGCCCTCTGAAAGGTATCCCGATAATTCAAATTACCGTAATATTGTGGAGCATGCTAAAAACTTGTAATCAGATGGAGTAAAATTAGTGATTCAACATTGCCCTTGCACATTCCAACATTACATAAAAGCAAATATGCATTTAGAAAACATGATGAATATCTGTGAATGTCTGTTATGTTATGATTTTTATTGCGCACTAATCACCTGAGAGAGTATCGAGGCGCTTGGCAGTTGTGTGGTCCCCAAGGTGCTTCTACAAAGGCCCAATCATCAGCTTCTTGCAGAAATTAAGAAGTGAAGAGAAGGATCTGATGTGTTGAGGGAGGTCATTCAATGTCTTAGGTGTGATACAGGTGAATGAGCAACCTCCAGTATTGCTTTTGCAGATGTGGGGAGTGGGTGCAAGTGAGAGTGAGGCAGAGCGTAGGTGTATTGTGGGTTAGTGAAAGTGCATGCAGCTGTTCAGATATTCTGGTCTTGTGTTGTGTAGGGCTTGTCTGTGTGTGTGAGAAGTTTGAATTCAATGCGCTTGTGAATTGGAAGTCAGTGAAGCATCCTAAGGTGCGGTGCAATGTGAGTGCGGTGTGCGAGGTCGAGTTTGAGTAATGCAGCATGTTCTGGGGAACTGGGTTCGAGCCTCGGTAATGACGCTGAACATCCTGTGATTCTGGGCAAATCACTTAATCTCCCCGTGTTCTGGGTGGTCTGGAGTCTGTGTAGGAGTTGTTTGTTGATTCTGGCATAGAGAGTGTTGCCGTAGTCCAGCCTGCTGGTGATAAGTGCTTGTGTGATGGTCCGTCTGGTGTGCTGGGGCAACAATTTGAAGCTCTTTCACAGCATGCGTAGGATGTGAAATCAGGATCTGCACACTGAGTTGACTTGAGTCGTCATGTTGAGCTTGTCATCTAGGATGATCCCTAGATTTCTTGCAAGGCCTGTGGATGTTGGTCCTTGCTACGACGGTCACCAGATGAAGTCTCACAGGGAGGTCTTGTTGCCAAAGACCAGTACTTCCGTCTTGTAACAGTTGATGCATTCAAACAGGGGAAGGGTATGTTTCATGGGCCATTGAAGCTCCCAGGTACCCTTGAGCAGAGCCACTTGAATTTTGAGATTCTGTGGTCACTGCATTTTCAGCATAATTAAGGAGTTGATGCATTTGTCACATAATCCACCAACTGCTGCTTGATCTGCACATTTTACCAAAAAAATAGTTTCTTGCTCAAACGGATCAAAAGTTACTCAAACACATCAACACATGTGCCATGCAGTGGAAGGTCCTTCACAAAGTTTGAATGGTCATAATTCAGTTGCTTATTGATGAGTTTGTGTGTAAAACTGATATTAATGGGGTGAAACCCTTGGCCATACAATGTTAAAGTGAGTTACAAGCATTGGCAATGCCAAGGTTATGTTATGTTAATTAAATTGAATATAGCACTCCAATCACCCCGAGTGGTATCTCAGCGTTGCCAACAGACAAAAGCAGTAAGTGAATTCAGTTAAAATAAACATGTTTTAAGCAGTTTCCTGAATTTATAATATTCAGTATTTCGCAGGACTGACACGTGTGTTCGCGCTACCTTGAATCTAATGACTGTTCCGACATTCAAATCTCGGGGTTAGTCTGATTCTTCTGAAAATTATTTTAATCTCCCTGGGTCCAATTCAATCACCGGACCTTTACAAAGGGTCTTTGTTTTATGCAAATTTCAACGTCCTGAAGATGGTCTAACGGACAAACGCCACCAAAGACCGAAACGTCGACTCTATCGTCCATTTCCCAAATTTTTATTGTTTCTTAGTGACTGTTATCTGTATTTCCAGACATGTTACTTCTTTAATTATTTTGTAATGGATGTTTATACTCATGATTTGTAGGACAATTTATATATCCTCTCTCATGATGCTTTGCTGGATTAATTTCTTTTGTCTGTACCCTTCTTAATTTGGTTTATATATAAAAAATTGAATCTTTTTCAACAAGATATTCCCGTGTTTTTCTGTTTTTTTGTTTTTACATTTATTGAACAATTGTTTTTCTCAATTTTGACGGATGCATTGATTTTTCAAAGGCTCAGGATCTGATTGGACTGAACCATCAAGTCATTTAATATATATTACACTAAAAGTCATACTTTCTAAACGAAATCCCTTGTAGGCACTTTTACTTATAGTTTATCTATCTGCCCAAGCCTCCAAGGGTATATTGGGTCTCCCCACGTTCGTATTCTGTGTTGTAATATGAAGCATTACAGCAGGTATCATTGGATGTAAGAGAAAAAGAACATAAATTATCAAGTTATCTAAGACACTTTAATAACATTACATCGTCATGTGTGTGCTACTGAAAGTTCAAGCTGTGTGGAGGACAATCACTTTTGTTATGGCAGTACACAGCTTCTGCACAATCAAGACATATACTCCTCTCTCCCAACATGTGGATGGATTCAAAGCCCCTCTACTGGTGATTCTCACATAATTGTCTGGCAACATCTGCGCTGTCAAGTCAGACCATAAAAATAACAAAATAATGAATTAATACTATCACAAAGTGTCACATTACGCCGCATAATTTTCCCCTTTTTGCCACATAATGTAGTCAACCCTGATGCATAATTTTGCCCATCCCTGACACACAAATTCCAGTGGCCCTGCCCATGAAGCAAACTTTTCAGGAAAGGCTATTTACAGGGACTGGACTCTGTTCTGAGTCAAGCCTATGGATGCAAATACACAAATACTTACAGCACGATAAAAGCAAACTTATGCATTTTTTTTAACTTAATTAGGTAGGAAGTATCTTTGCCTGTATGCAGACTAGTGGCTTATGCTTTCTTTCGCAATCACTCCGCATGCACCCAATTCATATGCTTCTTTCCAAATTTATGGGAGCACACACTCTGGAAACCTAATATGCTTTTGTGAGCATATCTAAATTAACTGACATCAGATGCTGTTTAAATGGTGAACTGGAACTGCTACCTGAGTAACAATAGTGATGTGCAATTGGTACTATTGTCCTAATGAGCCCATTTCACTTAAAATATGATGTTTGTATCACTTAGGATTATCATCTTTTGATTAACAGAAGTACTTCATTTTGGGAGGAGTGGGAAGAAGAAACCTGCTATTAAATGTTGATCTCTGTACCTACTTGTGATATTTTCCAAACATGCTACAGCCTGCTAATGCAATTCATATTGGGGAGAGGAGTTGGCCTAACGGCTAGGGCGTTCGACTTCGGACCTGGGGAACTGGGTTCGAGCCTCGGTAATGACGCTGAACATCCTGTGATTCTGGGCAAATCACTTAATCTCCCCGTGCCTAACAAAAATGAATGTGTGTCCTCATGTAACGTAACTGGTGCTATGTAAAGCGCTCTGCTACCCGATTCGGTTGCGGGTCAAGTTCGCGCTATATAAAACTCTGCAAAAAAAAAAAAATATATGAAACCAACATGGCCTACTCATGTGCGTGTGTTTAGTCTCCTGCAAAGTACCTCCACTCTGTGCTCCACGCTCAAACTGAAGATGTTTGGATTACATGACTGACCGTGGTAAAGCAATATATGGCGCAAAACTGTGCTTTGCAGTGCAAAAGAAGTGTATCAAAATATCACATCATATCAGGGACAGTGAGCACCATCAACCTCTATTTCAGGTCATCATCTAAACAGAGGCAGATTGTGTGGTTCTGCAGGTCTATGAGTATTCTGATGAAAGCCTGGCAGCAGCACTCCCTTGGAAAGGGGTACAGCATTTGCGGTGAGTGTGTTGAAGAAGGGGTTTAGGGGGTCTACATAGCACGTAATTAGTGTGACAAGTCCAATTAAAGCATAAACATAATTTGTTCCCCACACATGCCAGCGCTACAATGGTTGTATTGGATTCACTTATAAATGTATTTTAGCGACTCTCAGGGAGTCAATGAATGCATTCCCATAATATTGCGTTAGCTTTAAAACAAAGAGAACAATATCAACTCACAGTCAATGAAGGGAAGCGGGGAACACTGGGTAGTTCCCAAGTTTTTTGTGGAGAGGTGCTCCTTTATATTGAGTCTTCTAAAACACCACTGTCATTCTAAATCTGCTCACCTCAATTGTTTGGTTTTCTAGCAGTTTTTAAACATTGGATTAGCACAGGGCCTTCCAAAGCGAGCTAGAAAAGTGACAAAGCCTATTGCCATTTTTGCAGCAAAGTCTTTCGGCATAGGATGAACAAGTGCTATAGGCACCATGTTGAAAAATGACAAAAACCTTTTACCATTCCCAGGCGCAATATAACAGCTTTGGGCTGATACAACAACACCACAATCAACCTGGAGTTATTAAAAGCAGCTCCTGACACATGTTTTGCTCTTGTTGGTGCTGCCAGAGAAGAATTGCTTTGTCCAGACACAAAGGAACACCCAGAATGCTGCATAACTTATGTTCCTGTTATTCATGCGATCATGATCATGCTTGTATGACATCCATTCTATACCTAACATAGGCTTTTGTGGCAGATACAAAGTGTTGTATAAACAAATCAATGAACTGAAATAAAGGCACAATAGGGAAGACACTTCCTGGAATGATAGGCCTTCCATGGATATATGATTGCTTGTGAATTTTAGATAACGTATATATATTTTAGGGTTCTTGGTTGTATGTTTTTATAAAAGTCATACTCTTTTTGATTAATAAACACCATAGATAAAGCTTCACCAGCTATATTTGTAATCAACTCCTCTGAACTTAGTATAATGTGCAGTCACAGATAACAGCTGTAATATTTAAATGTGATAATCTATAGTGTCTTGCACAGCAATACCACCACTCTGTTCAGCAGGTTTGATGACAATATTGTGATTATTGCTCAGAGACACTAAGGAGTCGAAATCCTTTTTCATACTGCTAAATTTGATATTCTGCCTCTTCTTTCTCAGAGATTCAATATTTCTCCAATCAACATGTTCAAATTTTGAATTTTAGTTGGTATGGCATGACCAGCGGAAGTTAATGTTCAAGGTGGACGTATTCCTGTGGCATATTATTGTCCAGATTGTTTGCAAAAAGATGTCTAAGCCTCACCTTACGGAAACCTTCATGGATTTGCCAGAGCGGCAATCACAAATTTAAAATATCACAATGTACAATCAAAATGAGCTAATTCCCGCTCTTGTTTTAATCATCGACTTCTTGGCCAAATGGATCTTTGCGATTGTTTTAGAGAAGAAGAGTGCAATTCATCCTATAAAATATCATTTCAATCTTTAGTTTGATTTTTAGTCAATAAAGAGAGTTGGTGAGAGTTTAAAGGTGTTATTAATCAAATCTATTAGTAGATCATCTTTATTGCAAATCATGAGTTAATTTCAGATTAATCTCAATTGTCAATATATGAAAGAAATATAAAATCAATACTCGTTAATCAAATTATGTAATAAATGCTTTGAAGCACGTTCTATAAATGAAAAAATCCCTATTCTAAGAATCGAGTGAAAATGGAGTTAGTCAGAACCCATAAAGAGTTGTAGTCCAAGAGAGTGAGAGTAAAGCATAAAGTTTCAGCATTTAAATCAGGTGAAAAGATCAAAAATAGCGGAGAACTTCCCTTCAAGAGAGGTTCAAGAAACTCAGTAGAGTCTCAAAGCAAAATGGCATGGATCTGGCAAGCGAGAAAAAAAGAAGTGTGGCAACCTACTCTAGGAACGAGAAACATCCGGCACAACGAGGCCAGAGCCACGAGCTCCGGAAGCACGCAAGTTGAACAACGACTTGCCCGAACAACAACTTTGCCTTAACCATGCATGTGCGTGGTTGAGGCAAAGTCGGTCTAGTGTTTGGGATATTTGGGGAGAGAGGAGCGTCGGAATGCGAACAGGACAGGTAAGAGGGGTTCAGAGTAGTTTTTAGGGGTTGAGGGTTTGGGGTAGTTTTTAGTGGGTGGGGGTTCAGTGTAGTGTTTAGGGGTGGGGGGTTCGGGGTAGTTTTTCAGGGGTGGGGCGTTTGGGGTAGTTCTTAGGGGGTTGGGGGTTTCAGGGTAGTTTTTAGGGGGTCGGGAGTTCGTTTTTTTTTTTTTAGAGGGTGGGGGGTTTGGGGTAGTTTTTAGGGGTGGGAGGGGTTTAGGGCAGTTTTTAGGGGTGTGGGGTTGGGAGTAGCTTTTAGGCGGTGGGGGTGTATTTAGGGCTCAGGGGGAAAGGGAGGGGAGTGGTAATCTTAGCCACAGATAGGCATTTACCATGCATGCCTTTACCACAAAAATGCGTGGTGAAGCTATTTGTGGTTAAGACCCGGTCATTGTAGAGACCGCTTTGTAAAGGTAGGCGGGGTAGTTTTTAGGGGGTGGGACGATTCGGGGTAGTTTTTAGGGGGTGGGAGGGGTTCGGGGTTGTTTTTAGGGGGTGGGGGGTGTATTTAGTGCTCATGGGGAGAGGGAGGGGGTGGTAACCTAAGCCACGGATAGGCATTTACCATGCAAAATTTGTGGCAAAGGAATGCATGGTAAAGCAATTCGTGGTTAAGATGCGGTCGTTGTAGAGACCACGTTGTAAAGGTAGGCGGGGTAGAGGAAGTCATTGTTGCGACATACAACCCTAGGAAGACACACTATTCTAGACTACACATTTCACGCAGCTTTGCAACATGTTGCTCTTCTCGTCTCCCATCGCCAATCAGCGCCCAATGATCTCCTGGGAACAGGATCACTCCTCAACTTCTCACACGAATATAATAGTCCGTAGATAGCAATGTTACGTTTTCAGCTAAATTATAACAACTATGTGCACACGTGGAGTTTGCCTAATTGAGGCTTACTTTCCCATTATATATACTACATCTTTAATCTTCCATTATCTAGTTTCTAAACAATAGTCTATGTAGAGGTTGAAACATGTGTACTAATGAAAAACAAAACATTTCGAAGAATCACCATTAATGGAGGAAAAACAAGTAGGGTAGACAATTTAAGCTTTGCATTTCAATGTATGAACTCTTCATTACCACATTAAAGTACAAAAGATTAGTCATGTGTAAATGGTGGTCTTTGTGTTAGTAGAAACATTCTGTGGAAATACTTGAAACTATATAAGCAACTATTAATTTTTTTTTTTTTAAATGTGTTCATGGAGAGGTTAAGAACCAAATGTTTTATGTGTGTTCAGCATTTTCTTTTCAAGCTTGTTTTTCAGGCTGCATTGTCTTAGTCATTTGAGGCCTAGTACGAGTAAATAGGATGCATTCTAAACACCTTATTTTTCATCAAAGCTTGCACCTTAATTCTTCCCTTTTAATTATAACCAGCATTATTTCTTGTTAATTTAAAATCTCTTTCCCATAGTTCAAGCTTTATGTTAAAATAATTGGGTTTCTCAGCTGGTAGGAAAGAGGACCTGATTTGTTCCACAGCACGATGTGCAAATAGCATATCCCAGCATTAATCTTCTACTGTGCCCAGCGTTGAAATCCAAATGTAATGTATTTTTTCCAAAGCCAGTCATTCTTTCCTGCTAAGTTTTTGATTGGATCTCATGTTTTTTCTTACTCAATGCGCTGATGTTTGTGAAACCAATTAGGGGAAAAAGAGGACAACATTTTTCCACATTGATGTAATAAGAGGGAAGGCACGTCTTTCATTTCTTTCGTGAAAACAATTTGAATTCCTAGAGGGTTCTTCCTTTTACAAGAAAGGCCTAAAGGACTGGTGGAAAATAACCTCAATTGACCTCTTCTGTTCCATGTGTTCAGCTCCCCTGCACATTGCTCTCTCCATCTTCCCGCGTCCTCTCTGCCCCCCTGCCACAGCGGCAGAATTTACTGCACCCAGGACACGTCTGTTTCTCATCCGAGTGCCTCTCTTGGTGTCTTAATTTATATACAGTACTTATTGACTCGAGCAGAGGGACTCGTGTAAATCTTGAAGAAGGATGATCGATTTTATTGTTAAAGCCATTGCGAAGAAGTGACAGACTGTTGGTCACGGAGAAACGATATAGATAGCTGCACGACAATAAAGCCATGTGCATTTTGAGAATATGATTCTCAAGCACTTTATGTTTTCTGACGTGAAGAAAAAATTGCCCTGTGCTCGTCTGGTGAAGCTTTTCTGCTTTGAAACGAAGGGAGCGTGAAATAATATAAGTCTTGCTTTCTCAGACCCAGCAGGGCCTTTTAGCTGCTCTGTGAAGCTTTATCGAAACTGTTCGTCAACCGTGGGTGATTACAGGTAGCAACTGTTCCTGAAAGGAAGCCCCTTACATGCCCTCAGTGTACGTTTGACCCTATCCAGGTAGGGCACATTAGGGTAGGTAGACAGTGGTGGCCTGCCATGAATCTGATTAGAGCTGCAAACAGGCCCTGTAAAGAAGAGCTTTTCATAGGCTACTCCTGTACATTGACTTTTTGTTAAATTTGTCGATCTACCTTATAAAAACTCTTAGGTGTCGGCTTCAGCAGTGCGTTTTCAGAAGACCTATTATATACATTACCAATACTTAGAGTGGGATTTGGGTCAGGCAATTGCTTATCATTGGTTAGCTTTTTTGTCAATGTAATGTTTGCTTCTTATTTAATGTCTTTATCTTCTTGTGCATATCTGTCCTTTGGAGCATAGATCTTTCACAGGGTTTTCGATTCAATAAGTCTTATACTTCCACTGCTTATGATAAGAGTAAATTTTTCTTTCAGTACTCCATATGTGTTTTTCTTCTCTCTTACTTTTTTTGCTTTATATTTTTGCCACCGCTCTCTGATGTGCATGTTGCTTTCTTTCTCTCACTTCTGCTTCGCACCCACCCCTCCCAGTTTATTTCTAACGTTTCCTTTTATTTTTAGTGCTCCATGGAAGTGTGTATTTAATTTCTCTACCTGACCACATCTGCTCCTATCATATACAATCTTGTCCATTGCACCACCCTCTTCCCAGTTTCCTCTTTATTTTTATTGTACATTGTTTTTAAAAATTAACTTTTTCTTCAGAGGGCCCAGCAGATGCAACAGGCTACCGAGCCATTCACATCTTTTATCTGTCTGCTTCTATGCAGTTTTTTATTATTAAATTCACCAGTTGACTATGGTTTTGGCCATCTTTGAGTGGTAAATTAAACTTAAAAACAAAAAGGCAGATTGGCTGCTGCACGCACTGGCTGACATGCTTTTTCTTTGAGAAAACTTGTTCCAATTTGACTGCTTGTAAGACCGCATTCTGGGTCACAGGGCAGACAGGAGCTATGGGGCCACTGCTGGTTTCCATGGGTCCATCTTACTATAGCTCACCACAATGGGACAAGTACAGCCCTTTTCTCATTTGACTCTTAGGTGTGCAGGGCCAGCTGTCACCGGCTTCTCAGATAGGTAGGTGGGGGCCACAGCTCAGAACTCAACAGTCAACCAACAGGCACAATAACGTAATGTCCAGCGCAGAGCTTATATTTTAACTAAAAAGAAAGTACATTAATCACTCTGTAGAACTAAATACTACACAATTCAATCGTAACTACATTGAGGGTTTCAAACTAAAGTTTGTTAAACAGTGAGGCACTACATCTTCTTTATCGCCTCCTGGTTTCCCCCTTCCTCTCTGTGTGGTTGAGATCCCATATTTACAGTCCCCAACACACTATGGGTTAGGCAGTAATAGGATCAGTTGCAGATGGCTCAATTACTCTCACAGGTCAAATGTGCAACTCAGTCTAATATTTCTTTACACCTTTGGCATAAAGTCTTAGTCTCTGTGGCAGGTTTGTTTCTTGTCCCGGGTGTGGGGTAAGCCCCACAATTTACCTTTTGGTTAGTGTGGTGGTAGTGGTCTCTGCTCTTGCCCTCAATGCAGTGGCTTCACCTCGCAGTGGTCCGCATCAGAACCAACGAAATCCAACTAGTGCATCGGTGAGGCATATCTGCAAGGCAGACCTTGTCTTTGTCAGCTCTCCAGGCCGATTGCAAAGAGATGTTCTGGTGTGGCAGTTGTGACCTTCAGCCTGAATCCCTTGCCGTGGTGTCTTTCTGCCAGAGGTAACCTGCGGGCAGGTCAGGTCTTCCTGCTTTGACAGAGACATAGCTTCACTCACAATATGAGCAGCTGCAGCACCAATCTCTTAATCCCGTGGCAACCTGCCACGGGATACTTGTTCTGGTACGTTGCTTTGCAGCTCACATTGAACCTGTGCAGAGAGACTATGGGTAACCCTCCAAGGCATGTGTCACTCCTGCCTTCCCTGGGCAAGTCAGCTTTCTCTGTGTGCTCCTTACACAGAGAACACACTGGAATTTTCCTCTTCACTCCATGCCACTCCACTGTATGATATTCCATTCTACTCCACTCCATGCCACTCCACTCCACACCACTCCACTCTACACTATTCCATTCTACCCCACTCCACTCTAACCCACTGCACTCTATGCACTCTATGGCATTCCACTATATGCTATTCAACTGTATGCACTGTGTGCAACTACAATGTATGCCACTCCATTTTCCGCTATTCCAGTGTATGCCACTCCACTGTACACCACTCCACTCTACGGCACTCCACTGTATGCTATTGCCTCTACAACACTCCCCTGTACGCCACTCCAATCTACCCACTCTACAATACAATATTCCACTGTACGCAACTACACTCTAGACCACTCCACTTTATGCTATTCTACTATACCCCACTCTACTGTACACCACTCCATTCAATGCTGCTCCACTGTATGACACTCCACTCAACTCTATTTCACTGTACGCCACTCCACTTAATGCCTCTCTACTGTATGCATTCCACTATATGCCACAACAATCTCTTCTGGTCACTCTATGCTATTCCACTCTATGCCACTTGACTCTATGCCACTCTACACCCCTCCACTCTATGGTATTCCACTGCACCCCACTCTACTCTATGCCTATACTCCACTCTACACTATTCCACTCTACACCAATCCCTTCTATGCCACTCTACTGTAAGCCACTCCACTCGACACCACTCCATTCCACACCACTCCACACTAAGCCAGTAGACTGTAAGCCACTCTGACACTCCACTCTACGCCATTCCACTGTATGCCACTCCACTCTACACTATTCCACTCTATGCCACTCCACTTTACGCCACTCCACTCTATGCCACTCAACTCTATGCCACTCCACTGTATACCTCTATACTATATGCCACTCCACTGTACGCCACAACACTCTATGCTGTTCCGCTCTATGCCGCTTGACTCTATGCCATCTCACACACCCCCACTCTATGCTATTCCACTCTACACCACTCCACTCTATGCCTCTCCAGATGCAACTCCACTCTACACTATTCCACTCTACACCACTTCCCTCTGCTCCACTCAACACCACTCTACTCTATGCCAGTCGACTGTAAGCCATTATATGCCATTCCACTCTACGCTATTCCACTCTATGCCACACCACTTTCTGCCGCTCCACTCCATGTCACTCTACTGTATGCCACTCCACTGTACCCCACTTCACTGTACTCAACTCTCTCCAGTCTATCCTTTTCCACTCCACACCACTGAACTCTATGCCACGCCACTATCTGCTATTCCACTGTATGCAACTACAATGTACGGCACTCCATTCTACGCTATTCCACTGTATGCCACTCCACTTACAACCCCCACTTTACACCACTCCACTGTATGCTATTACACTCTACAGCACTCCACTGTATGTCACTCCACAAAACGATATTCCACTGTACGCAACTACACTGTAGACCACTCCACGATATTCTACTATACCCCACTTCATTGTGCGCCACTCCACTCTATGCCACTCCACTCCACTGTATGACACTCCACTCTACACCACACAACTCTATGCCACTCTACTCTATGCTTATTCCACTGTACGCTACTCCACTTTATGCAACTCTATTGCATGCCACTCCACTGTATGCCACAGCACCCTATGCTATTCCACTCTATGCCACTTGACTCTATGCCAGTCTACGCCGCTCCACTCTATGGTATTCCACTGCACACTACTCCAATCTATGCCACTTCTCCACTCTACACTATTCCACTCTACACCAATCCCTTCTATGCCACTCTACGGTACGCCACTCCACTCCACTCGACACCACTCCTTTCTATGCCACTCCACTCTAAGCCAGTCGACTGTAAGCCACTCTATGACACTCCACTCTACGCCATTCCACTCTACGCCACTCCACTTTTTGCCACTCTACACTATTCCACTCTATGCCACTCCACTTTACGCCACTCCACTCCATGCCACTCAACTCTATGCCACTCCACTGTATGCCTCCCTACCATATGCCACTCCACTGTACACCACAACACTCTATGCTGTTCCCCTCTATGCCGCTTGACTCTATGCCACCTCACACACCTCCACTCTATGCCATTCCACTCTACACCACTCCAATCTATGCCACTCCACTCTATGCCTCTCCATATGCCACTCCACTCTATACTATTCCACTCTACACCACTCTCCTCTACTCAACACCACTCTACTCTATGCCAGTCGACTGTAAGCCTCTCTATGCCATTCCACTCTACGCTATTCCACTCTGCCACTCCACTTTCTGCCATTCCACTCCATGCCACTCTACTGTATGCCACTCCAATGTACCCCACTTCACTGTACTCAACTCACTCCAGTCTATGCTGTTCCAATCCACACCACTGAACTCTATGCCACGCCACTAGATTCAATTCCACTGTATGCAACTACAATGTACGGCACTCCATTCTACGCTATTTCACTGTATGCCACTCCACTGTACACCACCCACTCTACACCACTCCACTGTATGCTATTACACTCTACAGCACTCCACTGTATGTCACTCCAGTCTATGCCACTCCACAATATGATATTCCACTGTACCCAACTACACTCTAGGCCGCTCCACTCTATGCCACTCCACTGTATGCCACTCCACTCTACACCACTCAACTCTATGCCACTCCACTCTATGCTATTCCACTGTATGCTACTCCACTTTATGCAACTCTATTGCATGCCACTCCACTGTATGCCACAGCACTATATGCCACAGCACCCTATGTTATTCCACTCTATGCCACTTGACTCTACACACTCTGCACCCCTCCACTCTATGGTATTCCACTCTGCACCACTCCACTCTATGCCACTCCACTCTATGTCACTCAGCGCTACACTATTCCACTCTACCCCACTCCCTTCTATGCCACTTTACTATACTCCACTCCACTCGACACCACTGCATTCTATGCCTTTCCACTCTAAGCCAGTCAACTGTAAGCCACTCTATGACACTCCACTCTACGCCACTCCAATTTATGCCACTCCACTCTACACTATTCCACTCTACGCCCCTCCACTTTATGCCACTCCACTACATGCTACTCAACTCTATGCCACTCCACTGTACGCTGCTTCACTGTACTCCATTCCAGTCTGTGCTATTCCACTCCACACCACTGTACTCTATGTTACTCCTCTATATGTTATTCCACTATATGCTACTACAGTGACAAAACAGAATGGTTATAATGCATCGTTGGTCGGAAATATGTGATATGACCTAGTATGTGACATTTGAATTTGAACTTAATATGCTGCTATTGTTTTTTATGATGAATTGATATTTTATTATATTTGTGATAGAAGGATAATTACGATTTTAATGTACATTTCAATCACAACCAAAATATTAAGTGTGATCTTATTGTACATACCGTAATTTTATCATGGCTTTTTTCATAGATGTTTTAAAAGTATAGGCACCAGGCACTTTAGCAATTCCAAAATGCAAGTACGATAGTAAACTGAATGCTATTGCTAAACCTACAGTTTCCCATACAAGGATTGGTAGTGGGGATGTTAGTAGGAATGATGGAAGAGGGGATGGTGCTAGCCATAATGTATCGAACAATTTCTTTTTACATTTTTGGTACACCTGATGTGGAATTTGCTTTCTCCACCCTCCCCCACTACTTTATTAGGATGTACTGACAAATGTATGCAAATTGATGTGCTTTTATGATTTTAAAATGAAATCGAATAAAGATATTTAATAATAATACAACATTGACAACACTGTATGCCACATACCTATATGCTATTCTACTCTATGCCACTCCACTAATACCACTCTCTCATATGCCACAACACTCCATGCTACTCAACTGAACACCACTCTATGCCACTCCACTGTACTGTATGCCACTCCACTAGACCCCTTTCCACTCTACACCACTCCACTCTATGCTATTCCACTCTTTGCCACTCAACTGTAAGCCAGTCTACACCTCGCCAATCTATGATATTCCACTCTTCACAACTCCACTGAACACCACTCTGCCCTATGCTATTCCACTCTACACCACTCCACTGTATTAAACTGTACTGTACGCTTCTCCACTGTACGCCACTCCACTCTACAGTATTCTGCTCTATGCCACTCCACTCTACTCAGTCAGTACTAGGCCACTCCACTATATGTCATTCTACTCTATGCCAGTCCACTCTATGCACTCTACTGTATACCACCCCATTGAACGTGACTCCATTCAATGCCACTCGGCTCTACTCTATTCCACTCTATGCCACTTGACTCTATGTGCCTTTATGCCTCTCCATTCTACGCTATTCCACTCTACACCACTTCACTCTACTCTATTCCACTCCACACCACTCTACGCCACTCCAATCAATGCTGTTCTACTCTATGCTATTCCACTGTATGCCGCTCCACTGTACGCCACTCCACTCTACACCACTCAACTCTATGCCACCCCACTCTACGCCATTCCACTCCATGCCACTCCAGTCTACTCTACTCTATTTCACTCTACGTCACTCCACTGTACTCCAATCCACTCTATGCCACTCCAATTTATGCCACTCTACTGTACACCACTCCACTCTATGCCACTCCACTCTATATCACTCCACTCTATGCCACCCCACTCTACTCTATTCTATTTCACTCTTTGACACTCCAGTCTATGCCATGGCACTCTACGCCACTCCACTTCCCTCTACGCCACTCCACTTTATGCCACTCCACGTCACTACACTCCATGCCAGTCCCTCTATGACACTCCACTCTATGCTACTGCACTGTACGCCACTCCACTCTACACCACTCCACTCTATGCTAGTCCACTCTCTGCCACTTCACTCTACGCCACTCCACTCCATGCCACTCCACTTTATGCCACTCTACTGAATGCCATTCCACTCTATGCAACTCCACTCTACGCCACTCACTCTACGGTATTGCACCCTACGCCACTCGACTATACGCCACTCCACTGTACGGTATTCCACTCAATGCCATTCCTCTCTATGCCACTCCACTCTATGCCAACCCACTCTACACCACTCAACTTTACACCACTTCACTTTACACCACTCCAGTATACACTATTCCAATATACGCCACTCCACTTTATTCCTCTCCACTGTATGCCACTCCAGTCTACACTATTGCACTCTACGCCACTTGATTTTATGACACTACACTCTACGCTATCCTACCAAACACCACTCCACTCTACACCCCTCCATTCTACTCCACTCTACAACACTCCACTGTAAGACACTACATTGTACTACACTGTCCTCCACTGTACTCCATAACATTCCAATTAATAACAATCCACTCGACGGCCCTCCACGCTACGATTTGAAACACTTTTTTATTATCAAATAAAACCCATTCAAATTCAATGAGAAAACAAAGGATAACACTTTAATATAGTTGCACATTTTTTTTATTCTCTCTATATGCCACTCCACTTTATTCCTCTCCACTGTATGCCACTCCACACTATGGCACTCCACTCTACGCTATTTCCCTATATGCCACTTGACTCTATCACACTCCACTCCACTCTATCCTACTCTGTACCACTCCACTCTACGCCTCTTCATTATACTCCACTCTACAACACACCACAGTAAGACACTACATTGTGCTATACTGTCCTCCACTGTACTCCATAACGGTCCAATTAACAACAATCCACTCGACGGCCCTCCACTCTACGATTTGAAACACTTTTTTATTATAAAATTAAACCCATTCAAATTCAATGAAAAAAACAAAGGATAAAACTTATATATAGTTATGAAAAAAATGTTTATTCTCTTCATACAAACTGACCTTAAACTACAGAAACATTTTAAATTCTAGAGTTATAGTTATTGTTGGAAATAATGTTGGTGATTGAGGGGCATGAAACCCTTCTCAATCAGCAACCACAATTTCTGTTAGGGTAAAGTCAGAGCAAACCCCAAACTAACATGTGCTTAATCCTCTGGTAGCTTGCACAAAAGCAGTCAGGCTTAACTTAGAGGCAATGTGTAAAGTCTTTATGTAGCACTTCAAAGAGTAATACAATGAAAACACTACACTAGAAAAATCCCACTCCAAATAAAAACAAAAGAGTAAGATTGAATAAATTATTTGAGACCAAAACAGCAAAAATCCAATCAGTAGAAGCAGAAATATGCAATTTTACTGAGATTTAGGTGAAAATAGATCCTGGAAGCACAAAGCACCAACTGTGGTTATCTGGACGTGCCGAACCGGGACTAAGTTAACAGTTCAGGCCAACCACGATGGGGTGCAGGCCAGATACATAGTCCCAGGTAGGCCCACTGAACAAGAGTATCTCTTAGTTGCGGAGTGTTTGGGAGATCCCGCGTCAAGTATGCGTCATGCAGCAGGGGCGATGCCAGGTACTGGTGTGGAGATGTGTTGTGGTGTGGCAGTTTCAGGAAGCTGCGAAGTGGTAATGCAAGGTCCTCTGTCATCGTAGAGGATGCCATCGATGAGGGGCTTGCAATGTGAAGTCTTGCATCAAAGATGCATCGCGCACCAGCTAGTTCCGAAGAAGTTGCAGGGCTTGCGATGCCGAGTTCTGCGTCGTCATTGAGAATGCCGTCAATTTAGGGGCTTGTGATGTGAAGGCCTGTGTCAAGGATGCGTTGTTTAACTGCGGTTCCGATGAGGCTGCAGTCTGCGATACAAAGTCCTGAGTCGGAGATGCGTCTACTCCCACCTGCGAGTACTTCTGCACCACCCGCCATTTTACCACCTGGTTCGGCAGTGAATGTGAACCTCATGAGGCAGCAGCAGAAAAGTTTGAGTTTAAAAAATAGTTCCAGTTCACTGTAATAAAGAGCAGTGTTATAGTAACTTTTTACTTACAGGCACAGGTAGTATTATATACAAAGGAAGAGTACAGGAGAAGGTAAGTTACGTATAGAAAAGGAGTAGTGCTTTAAGAAGTTAAAATAAAATTGTGAATTTTAACTTCATTTTGAAGAATAAAATAAACATTTCCTCGATATTTGTTCACATAGAGTCGTAATGAATAATTATTTTTTTATTGAGTCTTGTTCATATAGTAGTAATGAATAATTTACAAATGTATGCTTTAATGTATCACCGAAAACATACAAAAGGTCATGGGAGACATTTTGCAATAAGTCTAGCCACTGATAATAGTTCAGGTTAGCACTGAAAGCCATTGTTCTTTTCCTCACAATGCCATTTATGTTTTGCCACAAACATATGCAAATCAGTCTTGACCCTGCTCCTAATGGGAACAGTCCAGTCCGATCTGCCAAGCCAGGTCCTCCCTAAAGTGAAAGAGAATAGACTCAGAATTGGTTTTACCCTACATATCAGTTCACCAGCCTTGTACAGCTTGGTTTCAGTGACACAGTGAGCATGGGACCCACTTTTGGGCATACCCATGCCATAAAACACACAAAAGGTAATGGGAAAGTCACTTAAAATAAGTGAAACCACTGGCAAAAGGTTGGGCTAGCCCTCCATCCCATTGTTGTGATGCTCACCATGGCACCTCAGTTTGGACCCAGCCATATGCAAAATAGTCTTCACCCTGCTCCTGATGTGGACAGTCCAGTTTGAATTGCCAAGCCAGGTCCTCCTTGACCAGGAACATAAGCATCTCAATGCTGTAGTTATGGACTCATTAGCTGGGTACAGCATAGCTACAGTGACGCAGTAAGAATGGGACCCATGTGTGGCCATACCCATGCCACCTATGGCGGTATATAAAAGACACAAAAGGTGATTAGAGGTTGAAAGGAGTATGTCTAACCATTGGCAATGGCTTGTGGTAGCAGACCAAGGCATTATTCTTTCCCTCACCATAAAAGCATATTCTTGACCAAGTCATATGCAAATCTGTCTTGACCATGCTCATCATAGAAACAGTCCAGCCCAAACTGACATGACTGGTCCTTCCTGAACTGAAGAAATCCAGGACCGGTTTTGCCTAGTAATAAAGTCATCAGCTGGGTGCAGTTTGGTTGTAGAGACACAGTGAGCACGGTAGCCATGTCTGGCCATACCCATCCCACTGAGGGCGGTCTATAAAATAGACAAAATGGGATGGTAGCCTGTATACAATATGTGTAACCACTGGCAATAGCTTGGGGTAGTACTCCAACCCATCATTCTTTTCCTCCATATGTCACCTCATTTTGGACCCACTAATATACAAATCAGTTTTCCCCCACTCCTTTTTTATCACCCAGCAGGGTGCAGATAAATATTGTGCTTCTTCAACTATGAGTTGTACGTAAAGTCCAATAGGAGTTCATAATAACTAACTACATTTTTTACATAAATTCCTCCCGTTGGTTTTGCAATATGTTTTGATTCCTAAATGCTGTAAAAATTCCCAATTTCAACATAAATATCATCATTACTTTGATATTTGGTTTACATGGTTATAGAAACTAAATATCACTCAAATAGTTGGAGGTAGAGTAGAAAATTGTTAAACTGTACAGTCTACTCTATTTTAAATATAATGTGCTTCTTTACTGCTATTTGGGCTATGTTAGTAGCCCATTCTTACATATAACCAACCACACTGGTTATTTCATATATGTAATATCTTAAATAGTATCTCATTGGACAGTGTTCTGGGCCAGTACATACTTGTTTCAATTTTCTAGATTCAGTGAGTGTTTGTTGAAGGTTTGTGGTATTGGAAATAGTTATATCTTTTGGATTCGACAATATGCCAAGAAGCGTGGAATTGAGCTTTACCCATTTTGTGTTTTCAAATATTTGTCAAAGGATAAAATGGAAGTACTTATTAGCAAAGGCCGAAAAGTATGAAAAAATGTGCAGATATATAAACAAAACAGTGTCTGCCTTCCTAAGGGATCATAACCTGTCTTTGATATATCATCTAAACATTGTTTCAAAAGCTGAACTGTATCGTGCTGACGAACTACATTTTACCTCCGATGGCAATAACGTCTTCATTATTAACATCCGGGAATCAGTAACGTAACATTAGGCTCCACAGCCCGTGTGGTGCAGAGGGGCTCCTCGAGCTCCAAGGGGCCCCATCTGACACTGTGCACGAGTGGGAGCCCCTGGCCTGAGAGCTCCTGACTGGGTCCCAGGGGGCTGAGAGTGCTCCTTCCTTGTACTTTGCAGGGTGGCCCACCTCAAGTTTTGTTATGCCACTGCTACGAATTCCTGCTTAGGCATATGTAAATCCAAAGTATATACTTCTAATCAAAGGCTCTTTTAAGAGTCAAACTAAGAAGAACATAAGTAAATATAAAAATCTATGTTTTTAAAAACACTTCTGCTGTACTGCAGTACTCTCTAGAGACTTAAGCGATAGTACCGCTGTACTCCGTAGTTAAAATTAAAAACATATAAGCATTAGCACATATTATTCCCTTCATATCTGTACTAAAGTAAACTAATACTAATCAGCGGTACAACACAGAAATTAGTTTTATGATTATTACTCAGGTGTAATACAAAACACAGGCAAACAGCTCTGTAAATCAACATGGCTGACTTCATGGTTTGGAAAAGAGCACATTAGCCAATAAAATGATCCCTTGTTCATTGCTATGTACGGTAATTGTACCGCGTGTTAGAAATTGGGCTTCTGGTTGGCAGAGGTATTCACCCTGTCCAAGCAGGACCCACAGTCCTAGTCAGGGTAAGTTTGACACACACCATAAATTAACCTGTGCTTACCCTCTGGTAGCTTGGCACAGAGCAGACAGGCTTAATTTAAGAGGCAATGTGTAAAGTATTTGTGCAACACTTTAACAGTAACACAGTGGCAACACCACAAAAAGACTCCACAATAGTTTAGAAAAATTGATTATGATTTTATAAATAAAACAAGACCAAAATGACAAATATCATAGAAGAAGAATTCAAGATATGAATTTTTAAAGAATATTAAAAATAGCGCTAAGAAGCAATAAGCATTCATGGGGTTATCTGGTCGTGCTGGACCGCGGCAAAGTCAAAAGTTCAGGACAATCGCGATGGTGCGCAGGCCAGATAAATGAGCCGTGCAAGCCTCATGGAACAAAAGTACCTTGGTCCTGGCCACAATAACGAGATGCGGGGTGCAGCCGAGCGATTCGTCGGTGTCGAGCCCGCAGTCGAGATGATGCGTCAATTTTCTACAAACAACAATGAATTAATACTTGGTTAGGTATAATTTGACACAATCATGACCTAAATAGGTCATCCATGAGTTCGCTACTGTGTGTCAACGGTGTTTCGATCTTAGTTACTTTGAGCTCATCATCAGGACAGAGAGATCACATAAATTGAGATTGCTGCCTGTAAGGAATCCAGGGACATGTGGACATGTGGAAGCCAAAGAAGGTTATGTGGCTCTGTGTGACGGGAATGAATCAAGGAAAATATTGGAAAGAGGACCATGAGTCACATTAGACAGCAGAAAACAAATCAGCTCGTGACTTCAGAGGTCCTGATAGCAGGCATACAGTACTTGAATTGCTGTAGCGGTAACAGGACCCAGTACGGTTAGCTATGAGAAACCGAGCACTCGGGTAGTGCGCTAGTTGGCTGTATTCTGCTCGAAATGCCATTGTTCATTAATGGGGGGGAGGGAAATGGCCTGTTTCGTCACAGTTTTGAGTTCACAGGCTTGTGGAGAAACTCCAGATGTAGAAACGGCGTTGGAAACGCCATCGACACACAGCAGTAAACTCATGGATGACGTATTTATGTCATGATTTTGTCAAATTATACATAACCAAGTGTTAATTCATGCTTAAGTATTTGTTAACTTATTGTCCATACACTATTTTTCTTCCCATTTTTACATGCTTTACTTGCGCCATTCACGTTTTTCCCATGAGCACGAAGTGTTCACTCTGCACTTTATCTCACATTATTTAAGTAATTTGGATGCTGCTTTCAAGTTCTTTTTTGTTTATCCTTTGAAGAAATACATACTACATAACTTTACCCATGGTGCCTTATTTGTCTTTTTAATTCAGTTATATTTTATGATTTATCATTATAACTGTTACCTGTTGAGACGTTGTTGAATGATACTTCATTTCACCCAGGTCTCAACTGGGTATACGGGGTTCTTCTGTTGTTATATATTATTTGTCTAAAAGTGACATTTCTGCAATAATAATGATAAATTCAACTTTGCCATCAAAGAGGATTTATCATTACCATTCCAAAAATCTGAAACATGAAATAGCTACTTCTTCTCAATCAGGAATTACAGCTTATAAGTGTAATAAGGAATTCCCACTGTTAATCCTAAAAACGGGTAGGCCTCACAGTAGTGAAAAAATTATTTGGTTGACTTTCACTACCAGGACATGCAAACCTTAAAAGAACCTGTCTTACCTTACCTACGGGCTACCTAGGGCCTACCTTAAGAGTGACTTATATGTAATAAAAGGGGAGTCTAAGGTTTGGCAAGGGGTTTTAAATGCCAAGTCGACATGGCATTGTAAATTGCCCACACAGACTCTGCCATGGTAGGCCTGAGACATGTTTAAAGTACAACTTATGTGGGTAGAACAATCAGAGCTACAGGTCCACTAGTAGCATTTAATTTACAAGCCCTGGACACATATAGTGCACTCTACCAGGGACTTATAAATAAATGTAATATGCCAATTGTGGATAGGTCAATCAAACCATGTTTTAAGGGAGAAGTACATGCACTTTAGCACTGGTTGGCAGTGGTAAAGTGCTCAGTCCAAAGGCCAACAAAAAGGAATCAGGAAAAAGATGAGGGAAACAGGCAAGAGTTTGGGGAAGGCCACCCTAAGGCTGTCATCTTACACTGCAGTACTACAGCAGCCACAAATATCACCAAAAATATACCTTATAACTTAACATTTACTCACTCTGCTTACCTGCACTACAACACAGAATAATCTTCGCCCCCTACTGCAATACTGCAAAAAAAATGTTAAATGCAGTTGGCGGGTTTCGGACTACGCAAAATACAAAAGTCTATAGAAAATGCATTGGATTTCAAGTCTGTTTTGGGACTCCCCTTTTTTCTTTGCACCCCCTTGACCAAACACTGCAAAACCTTTAAGGGCACATGCATCAACATTAGGAATTGCAATTCCTTAATAGCGATTTTTAAGGAATTGTGATTCCTACACATTCCTACACATTCCCTATTAGCAAATCGCAAATTGCGATTCGCTAATAGGGAATGCCTAGAGGCTCATAGTAATGAATGGGAAATCATTCGCAATTTGCGATTACCAAATAGGTAATCGCAAATTGAGAATGCAATTTCAAGGGTGCTAGGGGGCCAAAAGGCCACCCTGATGCAACCCCAAAATTGGCATGTGTGCACATATGGCGCACACACATGCCCTTGGGCACTTTGAAAAATGCAAATTTGTTCATTTTTCTGAGGAATTGGAAATTACCATCAACTTGAAGTTGATGGTAATTTGCGATTCCTTAATGCAAAGTCACATTCTGAGAATGCTTCTTGCATTGCATTTAGGGAATCGCAAATTGCGATTCCCTAACTGCATTCGCAAAATAGGTAATCGCAAATTTTGCGATTACCTATTTTGTGAATGGCTTTGGGCTTGATGCATCCCAATAGGCTAATTACGGGTCGCAAAGGGGCCGATTCTGCGAATCGGCCCGTTTGCGACCTTTAATTAGCTTGATGCATGTGCCCCTTAGTCCTCCCAAAATGAAATGCGGGCAGCAGGTCGGCAACTTTCTCACACATTCGTCAAACGGGTGCACAGTTATTAAGGAGCTAAATTCTCCAAAATCCCTATCTCTGGTCACCCTAACTATAACTACAGAGCAGGTGCTGCCACCCTGTAATATATAAATATATATATATAGAAAATATATATATATAGAAAATATATATATATATATATATATATATATATATATATATATATATATATATATATATATATATATATATATATATATATATATATATTAACTACTGGCGGTCACCAGTAGGTAGTTATAGTTAGGACCTCGTTTCTATTCAAAAAGCGTTTTTTCTTTTGCCAATAAATTTAGCGCCGTTTGACGAATCTTCGCGAACTTTTCAAAACTAATGGTTCACTCAGGTCAGCTCCTGTCTTGAAAGTTTCGGGGTGATTCGTCAAGCAGAGGCCGAGAAAAAAGGGGGGTCCCAAAACACGTTTTCTCCATGTTAATTTCCATAGGAAACTTTAGACAAAGCTACAGCCTGAACTGCTGAACGGAATTACACCAAATTTGGGGAAAAGGTAGCTCTTGGTTCAGAAAGTGACCTTTTGTTTAAATTTTGTAAATCCGTTCAGTAGTTCCTGAGAAATTCAAAAATAAAAAATATCGATATCTGGTGTCCGAGGAGGATTCGCAAACCCTCCCGAGCACGGGCTTCATTCTGATTGGCTGCCAACACTCCAAACCAAAATGTGTTAGCAGCCATTTTGTGACTCGTTGAACCGAGTCACAAGAAAAAGGTAAAAAAAGGTTAGAAATGAAGGAAAGGGGGCAGGGTAGAAACACCCTGACCCCCTAGGCCTCGTCAGGGGGTCCCACAAAAGCATTTTTTTAAAAATATTTCGGCAGAAGTCGCGCTGGGAGCGCGAATCCTGCCGAGAAAATTTTAAAAAATGAAGCGGGGTCTCCCGCTCTTTGTTTTAATGAGCCCCCGGATGGGCCAGGTCCCAGGGGCATTTGTGAATGTTTTGCGGGGGCCCTGCAGAGGCCCCGCAGCCCCGGGGACCACCACCTCCCCGGGGCTGTGCTAAAAATAAGGGGGTCCCTGGGGCGAGCCCCCCCACACGCCCCAGGGACCACCACCCCCGGGGCACTAATTAAAAGAAACTGGGGGTCCATTGCGGGGCCCCGGGGACCACCACCTCCCCGGGGCTATGTTTATAAGCCTAGAAGGCCCTGGGGACTGCCCCCTTCATCTGGTAAATGTAAGAACCATTCTCTTATTTGCGTACTACTCTGGGAAAATTCCTTCGGTGGGAAGGCGAACTAGTTAGCTATATTCCATATGTTTTTCAGAACCGCAAAACCTGGCCAGAAATTTTTAAACGTTCTGCGGGATAAATCAAGTAGCACGAAAACATCTTCCTGGCTTCTTTAGATAAGATGAAGGTGAGACTTAAACGCTCTAACTTAGCAATATTTATATGTTGTAAAGATCGTCTTAACTATAATAACTGGGCCAGAAATAATTCCAATAAAGATAACAACCGGATGGAAAAAAAAAAATTCTAATAGATTTATTGAACTACAATCTTGATAGGAAGCAGGAGGCATCGACCCCAAAAAACCCTTGAAGTATATGCTTAGGGCAAGGGGAGCAGCCACCATCGCTTTCGAGAGGTGAGGTTTGCTCAAAGAAATGATCCTATGAGACTGGGAGAGCTGGCTACGTGCCACCATTGGAAGGAATGTGTGTGTGGGTCCTAGAGATTAATGAGTATGTGGGTTTGTGAGTGCAAATGGAGGGAAGAGTGACATATATACCTAGTGATAATCATTTGTGATTGTGAGGTGTACACTGTTTATCAAGCAAACGTCTAAAGATCATGGGCAAACATCTCTTCTGGGATGTGCAATACTGCTCGGGGATTCATGTAAGATGTTTTTTAAATAAGGATACTTTGAAAAATTCTTAGTAATCTCTGATTATATGATATAAAAACAGTATTATCAAGTGCCCTATAAAAGATACTATGTATATGGGTCTTCTTTAATAGTATGACAATTTAAACTATGATATTTCCCAAGTTTGCTGATTGACATTTGTGTTCTATTACACAGGTTTTTAACTGATCAAGTGTTAATCTAATTTCTATGAGAGTCCAGATCTTTGTCTTGAAAAAGATGGTGTTATAAGAATCCATCGAAACGCGTCGACGCCTTGTTGAGAATAACACAATCCGTGAAGTGGCTGTGGCCAACGAGTATTTAACGAATAGAAAAGTACCAGGCACCAGCCCGTAAAATTGTTCTATCACGGATGTGTACTTTGTTAATGACACAGTGTTTTTGTCTATGATATGTACTCTCTTTTTTAACTTGATTGTTGCTTTTTAATGTGTAATTAATATTTGCAAAAGTGTTTTTCACAATCGAGTGTAGGACACCAATAATACCATGTATTATGCCAGCTGTTTTTTAAATTGTGTACTCTAGTAGTTTTTAAACCAATAAATTGATTTGTACCTTTTTACAATTTAAGTTGTCACGATTATCTGCAGGGGATATATGGTCTCACTTCCAATGTATGCATAGTGTGTAAGTGACTGGGATTGAATGGAATATACAAAACAAATAGGGCAAACAGGATAAAATATTTTCCAAAGGAAACTGTTTTTGTTATACAATTGGATAACTGGATTAGCCAGTTAGCATCTTTCTTCCATGAGAAAATCTCTGGTATTCCACATCATTTTCTGCTCCTCATATGGCGCAGGTCGATCCTTCCTCTGTACTTCTTACCCTCATCCCGGTAAGCAATGCCTCCTTCCTCCAGTTCCCTCCGATCACCTTAGAGCAATCCTTGAAGATAATGAAAAATATAAAATCCGGCTCCCCTTCTGACTCATGCCCTGCAAAAACACTAGCTGCGGTAGCCGAGACTATTAACCTGGAGGTCAATACGGTTCTGAACCTTTCATTGAGCAGTGGCCAGGTCCCCTCCATTTGGAAGAGGGCCAAAATCTTTCCTTTGTTAAAAAAGCCCACTGCGGATCCTACAATAACATCTAACTACAGACCCATTTCCCTCCTGCCTTTCCTTGCCAAAACCATAGAAAAATATGTGAACTCGGTGACTACCGAGTTCGTAGAAACCAACAACCTCCTCCACACGAGTCAATCCGGTTTCCGTGCAAATTTCAGCACGGAGACGGCCTTACTCGAGATCTCAGAATCCATCAAAGAGACCCTCGATGCAGGTGGGAGAGCGGCCCTGATCCTGTTGGATCTATCTGCAGCTTTTGACACCGTGCCCCACGGCCGACTCCTACACAGATTAGGGGAGTGTGGCCTCGGTGACACAGTGTTAAAATGGTTCTCCTTTTTGGAGGAAAGAAGCCAGGAGGTCTGGTCCTCCCCTTTTGCGGCCCGCATTCCCCCCCTCAAAGTTGGAGTTCCTCAGGGCTCCATCCTAAGCCCATTGTTGTTTAACTTGTATTTGGCCCCCCTCGCCCTTCTGGTGGAAGCCTGTGGTGCAACAATTATATCTTATGCTGACGACACTCAGCTGTTGTTCACCTGTAAAAAGGGCGAGGATCTTGTAGGAGTGATGATTAATAAGTGCTTAACTGAAGTTTGATTCAGACTCAACCAGCTACAATGCAATCCGGAGAAATCCGAAGTTATTCTTTTCGGCTCGTTTATCCAAGACGCATGGAAACAATGTTGGCCGACCGATATGTCACCCCCTCAGGCAGCAGCGGGAGTAGTGAGAAATCTAGGGGTAAAAATGGATGATTCTCTTGCTATGAAAACCCAAGTTCAATCGGTAGTAGGTACCTGTTACGGCATTTTTCGGAAATTTCTTCCCCTCCTGTCTCTTCCCCACAGAAAGACAGTGGTCCAAGCTCTCATCACTTCGAGACTGGATTATGTAAATGTCCTATATCTGGGCCTCCCGGAGGGTTTACTAAATAAACTCCAGGTTATCCAAAATACGGCAGCTAGGGCCATTCTTATGTTGGGTACTAGAGTACGGATTTCCTCCCATCTGAAGAACTTACACTGGCTACCCATTTGTAACAGAATCCACTTTAAGGCTCTCATGCTGGCCTTTAAAGCGCTACATGGCACAGGGGCCCATTACATTAGGAAACGGGTGACTTTTTATACTCCCGCCAGAAACTTAAGATCGTCACACCAACACCTGATGACTGTGCCCAAATTCGCTCGCTCTCGCAGAGGGGGCCGATCTTTTCAGGTGCAGGTGGCCTGCATTTGGAATGGGATGCCAATAACACTCAGACAAACTACCGACCTGTTGTTCTTGAGGAAACAACTCAAAACTTGGCTGTTCCAACAATAAACTATCGGTAGAGTCTGCCCTGAAAACCGTTTCTCGCACGTACTGCCTAGCGCCGGGACACTCTGTTGAGTATCTGCGTGCTCTACAAGTATTAAATAACATAACATATTGTGTTATAGGGCGGCTCTAAAAAGAGCTCTTGTTTTCATTATGAGTTTTTTGTAGCTACATGTAAGGGCGGATGCACAGCTTTAGGTTGTTGAGAAAGACTCTGTTTTCTTTATCTGTGAAGTGTACTCCATCACTTCTGTAGATGTCATCCATATCAAAATGTAGATTGCTGTTATAGATGGAGCCCATCCTACGGTCTCTGAGGTAAGCAGAAACAGCTTTATTGACTTTCTTTCTAGCTTTCTCAATCTGTAGACAGAATTGATTTGACCACTTCCATTTCTGTATTTGTCATATATTAGAGTATACAAAGACAGTTTGAGGCAAAAGCAACATCAGTTGTGCAAAGGTGTCCTTCATTAGCATTTCCAGACCTACCCCAGTCAATGTGCCTAGGTCATTGCCACCACAGTGCACAATCATGAGGGCAGGGTGTTGGAGATGCAAAAAGGTTTAAACCAAAGGCATCAATTGGTGCTACTGTAATCCTCTCTGTGCAATCCATTTAATATCCACATTTTGCAAAGCTAGGTCTTTGTCAATACCTCTGCGTTCAGCATACCTTTTTCACCAGAAACCATAGCTGTGCCCAACAATCCATACTGTAAGCATCTTGAAGGGATGTCTGGAAGTAATGAAAAGATGTCTGTAGCTGAGGTAGTCAGTTGGTAGAATGAGAGGTATCTAAAATGGTGGACAAGATGCTGTTTTTTAAAAAGCAGATAATTGATTGGCTGTTTATGAACATTGTACACTCAATAGGGTGCATGTTACTTTCTTTAAAAAGCATGTTTCTTATTGGTTAATAAAAAATGTTTGAAAGGTACAGTAGATAGGATAAGGTAATATTTTGCAAAATTCAACCACACCTGCTGTTTGTATTTGCAACCTTGTGTGCTGAACTTGAAAATATGGTGCACTTGTGACCTGCCTGTTCAGTTGAATGTTGCAGAAACTGTTACTATGGAAACTGGGATTAAGCAGAATGGGGGAAGGGTTGAATCTTAACTGTGGTTTTAAAATATGGAATTGTAATTTTTTTATAGGTGATATCTTATTAAAGTAAGATTTTCCCAAATCAGTACTATGTTTAGAAGTGGTGTGTTCTTAAAAAGTATGCTAGTATTATTAGTAATACGTTTTTGAACTCCCGTATGGATTCGCGGCTCCATCACGATGGTACACAGTGGAGTCGTGACTCCAGAAAATTCCAGAACCAGTTTGGGCACTTTTAGAAGTCAGTTGGTAAGGTTTAATATGTCTAACCAATAGAAATGTGTTTTACAATTTGAAATAATGTATGAAGCAATGTAATTTGTTTCTTACATTTATTTGTGTGGAGAAAGAGAGGGAAAGTTTGCCATTACTGGTTTTACCTTGTTGAGAGTGGTGCATTACATTGATTGCATGGACTTGTGACTGAAGTATGTCTCTACTTGTATATGCATTCTCATATGTCTTATACATTTGAAGATGCATGATGTATAACAAAGAGGTGTTGTTGCTTTGTATGTGGCTAGGCTCAAGGCTGTGAATAGTAGTAGAATGGTGAAGTTGTAGCACAAAAGTGTGGTTTAAAACATGTTGACATAAGGTATTAGTGATTAGGCTACTTTTTACAAGTCTCTAGAGAGGTATAGTTCAAATATGCCACATAATTTTTGGTGTTCGCTTGAAATGGGAAGTGTGTTCTGTGCATTTTTCAGGTGTGCATAGTGTTGTGATTGAAGAAAGTCTCTACTAGGAGATATATTCTGATATGTGTTATGTATCTGAAGATGCTTGATGTATAAAACACATGTATGCATCTATTTGTATATTTCTTTTATGAATGATGCTGCTAGCAAAAGGTACAGATATATGCATGCATGCTTTCAGGAATATGGTGAACTTACCGTTGAGACATGTGAAGGGTTTCTGCTTTATATTTGGCTAGGTGTGACACTCTAAGTAGTCGTAGAATGGTAAAGCTGCAGCACAAATGTAAGGTTTAAGACATGTTTGCAGAGAGATTAGTTATTAGGCTAATTTGTGTGAGTCTGTGTAAAGCTACATTTCAAATATACCGCATAATTTTCAGTGTCTGTTTGAAATTTGAAGTGTAGTCTGTGTATTTTTAAGATGTGAATGTGTTGTGAGTGAGGTATGTCTCTACTTGCACATGTATTATGGTATGTGTTATGCGTCTGAAGATGCTAGATTTATAAAATACAGGTATACATCTATTTGTATGTTTCTTTCATATATGGTGGCACTAGGAAAAGGTACAGACACGTGCATCCATGCTTTTAGAAATATGGGGAGACTGACAACAGAGATATGTGATGGGTTTGTGCTTTGCTCTTAGCTATGCTCAATAACTGATTAGTAGTGGAATAGTGAAGCAGCAGCAGTAGAAAAGTGATGTTTAAGATATGTTGGGTGAGGAATTAGTGATTATGGTACTTTATAAGAGTCTGTGTAAAATTTCACTTGAAGTATGCCGCATAAATCTAGGTGTGTGTTTGAAATCTTAAGTGTAGTCTGTCAAGTTTTAAGTCTTGTGAGTGAGGTATGTCTCTACTTGGACATGTATTCTGATATGTGTTATGCTTTTGGCAATAGGTACAGATACATACTACCCATGCACTCCTCCAATCACCCAGGCACTACCCATGCACTCCTCCATGTACCCAGGCACTACCCTTGCACTCGTACAATCACCCAGGCAGTACTGTTGTACTCATCCATTCACCTGGGCATTACTCATACACTCATCTATGCATTCAGGCACTATTCATGCAGTTATTAATGCACTCAAGCTCTACCTCTGCACTCATGCAATCAGCCAATCACTATCCATTGTCTTATCCAATTACCCAGACACTACCCTTGCACTCATACATTCACCCAGGCACTACCCATGGAGTCATGCAATCACTCAGACACACCCATCACATGTCTCAGCTGTAAGCTGTATGTCTATACCTTTTTCTAGCAACATCATATATAAAAGTAATATACAAATAGATGTATACCTGTGTTTTAAATGTCTATCAACTTCACATGCATGACATGTATCAAAATGTATGTGCAAGTAGAGACATACCTCAGTCACAAGACTATAAAGGCTTTAAAACTTGACAGACTGCACTTCATATTTCAAACACACACCTAGATTTATGTGGCATACTTTAAGTAAACTTTTCCACAGACTCTTACAAAGTATCATAATCACTAATTTCTCACCCAACTTATCCTAAACATCACTTTTCGGCTGCTGCTGCTTCACTATTCTACTACTATTCAGGTATTGAGCATAGCTAAGAGCAAATCAGCAACCTTTCACATGATTCTGCTGTAAGTCTCTCCATATTTCTAAAAGCATGCATGCATGTGTCTGTACCTTTTGCTAGTGACACCATATATAAAAGAAGCAATGAAATGGATGTATACCTGTGTTTTACATGTCTAGGATCTTCAGATGGATAAAACATATTAGAATACATGTATAAACAGAGATATACTTAAGTCAGAACACCATGGAGACGTTAAAACTTGAGACTGCACTTCATATTTCAAACAGACAACTACGTTTATGTGGTATACTTTAAGTGTACCTTTCCACACACTCATACAAACTAGCCTAATTACTAATCCATTTCCTAACATGTGTTAAACCTCACTTTTGTGCTGGAGCTTCACCATTCTGTGAGCACTTATGGTGTTGGGCCTAGCCAAATATAAAGCAGCAATGTATCACATGTCTCAGCTGTAAGTCTCACCATATTCCTGAAAGCATGCATGCATATGTCTGTACATTTTGCTAGCAGCATCATATATAAAAGAAACATCCAAATAGATGTATACTTGTGTTTTATACGTCTAGCATCTTCAGATGCATAATGCGTATCAGAATACATGTGCAAGTAGAGACATACCTCAGTCACAACACCATGCAGATCTTAAAACTTGACAGACTGCATTTCACATTTGAAGCAGATAATGAAAATTATGCGGTATATTTGAAGTGTAGCTTTCCACAGACTCAGACAAGGTAGCGTGTTAACTAATCCATCTCCTAATATACCTTAAACTTCACTTTTATGCTGCTGCTTCACCATTCTAGTAATGCTCAGGGTGTTGGGCCTTGCCAAATATAAAGCAGCAACCCATCACATGTCTAAGCTGTAAGTCTCACCATATTCCTAAAACCATACATGCATATGTCTGTACCTTTTCTTAGCAGCATCGTATATAAAAGAAATGTATAAATAGATTTATAATTGTGTTATTTTAAGTCTATCATTTTGAGATACATAACCCATATCGAAATATATGGGCAAATGGAGACATAACTCAGTCACAATACCATAAAGGCCTTAAAACGTGACAGACTGCACTTTACAATATAAACAGACACTGAAAATTATACAGTATATTTAAAGTGTACCTTAAAACAGACTCATACAAAGTAGCCTAATCACTAATCCCTCTCCTAACATGTCTTAAACCTCACTTTTGTGCTGCAGCTCACCATTCTGTGACTACTTAGAGTGTTAGGCCTAGCCAAATATAAAGCAGCAACCCATCACATGTCACAGCTGTAAGTCTCACCATATTTCTGAAAGCATGCATGCATATGTCTGTAGCTTTTGCTAGCAGCGTCATACATAAAAGTAATATACAAATAGATGTATACCTGTCTTTTAAACGACTAGCATCTTCAGATGCATAACACATACCAGAATACATCTGCAAGTAGAAACATACCTCAGAGACAAGACCAGGAAGGCCTTAAAACGTGACAGACTGCACTTCACATTTCAAGCATACACTGAAAATTATGCCGTATTTTTTAAGTGTAGCTTTCCACAGACTCATAAAAAATAGCGTAATAACTAATCCATCTTCTAACATGCCTTAAACCTCACTTTTGTGGTGCTGCTTCACCATTCTAGTATTGCTCAGGGTGTTGGGCCTAGCGAAATATAAAGCAGCAATCCTTCACATGTGTCTGCTGTAAGTCTCAGTATTTTCCTGAAAGCATGTATTGTGAGATTTACAATAGACTTATCCGAAGGTTTGCTACCTTATATTTGGGTAGGCCCAACACTTTGAGTAGTTGCAAAATGGTGAAGCTGCAGCACAAAAGTAAGGTTAAAGACATGTTGACAAATGGTTTAGTGATTAGGGTACTTTGTATGAGTCTTTGAAAAAATACAGGTATAGAAGTATTTGTATATTTGTTTTATATATAGTGTCACTGGGAAAAGGTACAGACACGTGTGGGTGCTTTCAGGAATATGGTGAGACTTACAATAGAGATATGTGAAGGGTTGCTGCTTTATATTTGGCTAAGCTCAACACTTTAGGTGTTATTTTGAATTGGGAACAGCAGCCTGTGTAGTTTAAGGGACTTTATGGTATTGTGAATGACATATGTGTCTATTTAAACATATATTGTCTGATGTATTATACATGTGAACCTGATTGTTTTGGGTAGTAGTAGAGAAATCCTTTAGTTGTGCTGTCTCATTCTGTTGTAGAGGTTGTGATGTCTTCTAAATGAAGGAATTGTGCAGTGTCTGACATAGCTTTGCAATTGAATTGAAAGTGTGTCTTTATTTATAGATGAGAATATTTGTATATAATTATTTTAATAATATAAAATAATTTTTAGAAAGTTTTTAACTTTTCTTTTTTTCCGATATTCTCCATTATTAGTAAGAAGGGTTCAGTATGACACGAAAACTTCAAAAGAAAAGACAAGAAAAAAAACAGTACTATTTAAAGGAGAGAGAAAAGCAGAAATTAGGTGAAGTTCAAAATGTGACATTGAAGAAAAAGACTTCTGGTAAGAAAACAAAAGAATTTGTTAAAAGACTTTTAAAGAACGTAATGAATTTTCAAAATGTGGAAAAGAGAAAGAAAAGTTGTACAACCAATCAGAAGGAAACGAAAAAAGGACATATTAATGGAAAATCAAGTTATGGGGAAACAATCCATGTTGAAAGAAGGATGAAAGAATATAAAGACATTAGGAAGAGAATGTATAAAAGTAGAGTACTACAAAATTTATTGAAAGATTGTAAAAAATATAAAAGATCAGCAGCATACAAGAAAAAACAACAGATTGAAAGAGTAGTAGAAAAAGCTTTTGAATTGAAAAGAATTACTTTTAGATTGGCATTGAAGAGAATGAAAAATTGAATAAAACAATGCACTTTATGAAGGAGAAAAGCAAAAGAAAAAGACTGGTTAATAGAAGTAACTTTTGCAAAAACATTTCGGGTGAATGGAAGCACACTTCTAGTACTGAGCCTATTTTAAAGAAGAAAGCTATTTTCAACAAAAGACATTAGTTCATGCAGTTGATACCAGTGGTCGTTGTTATGAGATAAAAGATGGTTCTCCAATTGAAAAAGAAAAGATGGTTCCTAGAAATGTGGAAGAAGAAATAGCTGAAGAAGTTCAAGGGAGACGTACACAAGCTCCAGTGTATAAGTGGGATTGTAGTAGTATACGACAGGAATCTATTGATATATTACGAATTTTCTTACGAGATTATGCAAAAAAAGTGTTAAACAGAAGATTAAGATGTTGCAAGGACTAGATCCTTGTAAAGTGAGAAAATATACTAAGTTGCAGGGTCATTATCTGGCTTGTCTTTCTAGAAAAGTGTGTCAAAGTACTTTTCATCATTTAAGAATGTTAGCAGTACATCATTCAGAAATGCGGAAGTTAGTAAGAAGATTGGAATACGTAAAAAGTCCTGCATTATCTTTAAGTGAAATAAACACAGCCCTTTTGCATGGTTCAGTATCGGATGTGAAAAAGGTTTCTGATGATATACAGTTTTGTTTCTTTGGTTCACAAGAGGAGTGTAGAGAAAGTGAGAGCTTGATAAGTGTAGGTGTTGAAGAACAGGTGGAAGATATTACTACTGAGAAGTTTGCAGAAGAAATTACAAAGTTTAAGGTACTTTCATGTGAAAAACCAAACTATGTTTGTATTTGTTGTCGATATACTCACTATAGAAGTCAAACTAGGAATGTTGATCTAAATTTAAAAAGTGAAAAGGAAAACAATGATAAGTGGGAGCAATTTGGTGCCTATTTGTTGGTGGAAGGTCGTTTTGAGTTGGGAACTGATCAACGTATTTGTAAATATTGTTACAACAAATTAGAAGAGAACAAAATGCCAGCTAGAACAGTACAAAAAAACTTAGTTAGTAGCTATTCCTCCGGAACTGGCATATTTAAATACATATGAGTCCATTCTTATTCAATCTGTGCACCCGTTTCAGGCTATATTTCGTATAGAGCCTAAAACAGGTAAGCTGCCTCCAACAGATTTACAAAGAGGTCTGAAAGGAAGAGTTGTGTATTTACCTTTAGATTTTAAGAAAAATATTGAAACTGTTGGTATAGAGAGAGAGGAAAGTGAACCTGTAGTTATTCTAGTTAATGGTGTATCAACAAAGAGTCGGAAAATATGGCAAGAGTTAGTAGATGTCACCAAACTTCAAAAGGCTACATTATATCTTGTACTAAACAATATTTATTACAAAACTGTAAATGTGGAAGAACAGGAAATATGTTTAGAAGATGAAACAGAAATTTCAAGTGGCCAAATAGAAAAAGTGGACAAGTCCAGGAGTGAAGAAATTTATGAACATTACAGTATACATCCTCTACATTCAAAAGAAGTGATATTGAATTATTTCAAATGAAGAAAGCGAAGGGAACTCCCATGAGTGTTTGGGAAAAAAGTTTAGAAGCTCATTGTTTTCCACAGCTCTTCCCCACTGGAAAAGGTGGATGATATGATGAACGACCAGTACAGATTCCAACTTCAGAATACCGTTCGACAAGATTGTACTCAGAAGATCCAATATTTCGACTGTGTATTCCATATATATTTCATCTTCTGTTTGAAAGTGATTTGTCTGGACTTTCATATGCAGTGAACCACATATTAAAAACAGGAGTTCATCTTACACATGTTTCTGCAAAGGAATTTTTGGACAAAGTTCAACAAAGAGACGATCATTTAGATTCTCAGTTAATGAATTTGATGGCATGTCAATGTGGTACTAATGAGTATTGGTATCGTCGTCACGGAGAACTTAAATGTATTTTAAGAAACTTAGGTACCCCTACGTCGTTTGTTACTCTTAGCTGTGCTGAATATGCGTGGGACGATTTACTTGAATTTCTACGACAAGTAAATTAAAATGTAAAAAACATTGAATTGAAGACAGCTGGAGAACTGTGTTCCTTGGATCCTGTAAATGTGTGCAGATATTTTAATCATAGGTTTCAAGCTATGATGTCTTTTATCTGCAATAAAAATTATCCACCTCTTGGAGAAGTTACTGATTTCTTTTGGAGAAAGGAGTACCAAGCCAAAGGGGCTCCTCATATACATGCTATTATGGATCAAGAATGCACCTAAATTTAGAACCAATTCTGATGAAACAGTTTTGTCTTTCATTGAAGAGTATGTTACCTGTGCCATTCCAAAAAGAGGAGGAGAAACCAGCTTGAGAAAACAAGTTTTACGGTTTCAAAGTCATCGATGTGGAAAATATTGTCGACGAAAATACAAGTCAAAGGGTAAATTTTATACAAAATGTCATTTTGGATTCCCACGTCCAATAATTTCAAGAGGAAGAGTGAATAGTTTTATGTCAGCAGTAAGGCATACTATAACTCGAAAATCTCCTTAGAATACATACAACATAAAAAGAACTGAAGATTCAAAGTATAATAATGACTACAATCCAGTGACTTTGACAATGTGAATGCAAACGTGGATATCCAGTATGTTGCAGATAATTCAATTGCTGTTGCTTGCTATGTTACGTCATATATAACCAAACCTGAAAAGGCAGAGTTGAAAGAAATGTGGGAAGAAATTTCACAAGAGAAGAGTCTTAGTAACAAATTGTACAGCTTTAGTTTGAAAATGCTTTCCCATCGAGAGATTGGATCCTATGAATGTTCGGATCGGTTGAGCTCTGCCAGTTTATATTCAAAGTTAAGAGGAATCATTTGGGTAAGTCTAGGTCTTGCTGCAACACGAAATAGAGTATTGAAATCTCTACATGAAAGTGAATACTTAGCATTGAATGAACCAGAAAGTACAGATATTGTTAAAACTAATATGTTGGATACATACTATCCCAAAAGGAGTCCACATCTGGAAAACCTATGTCTCTATGAAGTACTGCAACATTACAGCTTTAAGAGAAATGTTACAGAAAATATAAATGAAGAAAAATATGCAGTAATTGGATGTGCTGGATGTTTGGTAAAACATGCCAAAGGAGATCTTATTAACCACAGAAAACTCAGTTGTGAAACTCCAGATAAAAGGGAATTTTTCTATTTAGCACTTCTGCAACTCTTCAAGCCTTGGTGTAGTGAAATGGAATTACTTGGGGATTTTGATTGCTATGAAGATTCTTTCAATGCATATAAAGATAACATTCAATGCACAATTTTCCCTACTTATCTACAAATGTTAAATGAAGTAGAAACTACTATTGCAGCTGAAATAGCTAGAGAGCAGTTCTCAAGTTAGTCAAAGTTCTGCTCCACTAAGTTAAGATCCACTAAGACAACCAATTATTGAAAATGAAGCAGCAATAGCCATGATTGAAGTAGAAACGGCAATGCAACAAGCACAACAGGATATTATTGAGTTGGGAAACTTGGAAGAAGAACTAAATATTGAACAAAAAGAAATATATCAGCAAGTGACACAACAGATACAGCATGTTTTGCTGCATGAAAAAAAAGAATGCCAATGCACATCATTTAAACCTATTCGAATGTACATCAGTGGTCAAGCTGGAACAGGAAAAGTTTCTTAATTAAAGCTTTGACCAGTTATCTACACAAAACTACTGAATCATATTTATCTTGTGTTGTAACAGCTCCAACTGGATTAGCAGCACACAACATTAACGGGATTACTTTACATAGATTACTCATGCTACCAGTTGAACATGAAAATAAATTGGAATATCACAAACTATCTGGAGAAGCTTGTTATGAAGTGTCAAGAGTACTAAAGAAAATGAAACTTCTAATCATTGATGAGGTGAGCATGGTCTCAAACTTAATGCTTGCCTTTGTACATTTAAGAATGCAACAGACTTTAAAAACAGATTATAATGTTCTGTTTAGAGGAAAACATGTAATTGTATTCGGCGATCTACTACAACTTACTCCTGTGAAAGGGCAACCAGTTTTTAAAACGCTTGTCCATGAAGACACTAGGAAATCTTTGGGAAGTATTGGAAATGTGAACATTTGGTCTCATTTTGAATATAAAGAACTTATTAAGAATATGCGACAAGCAAGTGATGAACATTATGGAAACATTCTTCAAGATATAAGAATTGGTGTTTTGACAAAACACGGTAAAGAATCTTTACAAAGTCGGCTACTAACGAACTTGTTTGCAAATGAAAACATAGCACCTGAAATAATGTACAAAACAATTGGAGAAAAGAAGTCTATAGTTTGCCTAATGCCTTCACTGCAAGAGTGTCCTACATCAAGAACTTTTGAAATTGGAAAAACATTCAATAGTGAAAATGGAAGCTATTGATAAAATGGAACACGAAGGAGTTACTATTCGTCTCTCAGGGAAATTACAGTCAAAATTGGATTCTTTGGAAAAGTCTGTGTCTAAGACTGCAGGTTTAGAAAATACTTTATATGTATGTGTAAACTGTTGGGTAATTTTACGGCGTAATTTGAATGTAGAAGAAGGTATAGCAAATGGAGCAATGGGAAAAGTTGTTGATTTTGCAAATTTTCAGAACAGAGATGGAATTGAATTTTTGAAGATTAAATTTGATCAGATTGAAGAGGTAAAACAGATTGGACGTTGTGTTGTTTGTTTTTTTCTTGTAAAAGACTTGTATGTTCGTAGAAAACAGTTTTGTCTTTCTTTAGCATATGCAGTAACCATTCATAAATCTCAAGGTTAAAGTGTAGACAGTGCTTTTGTAAATATTGGAAGTACAGCGTTTAAAGAGGGCATGGCATACATTGCATTGTCCCGAGTAAGAACATTATCTGGTTTGTATTTGATTGATTTGGATGAGAAAAAGATTAGTGCTGATGCAAATTGTGTAAGAGAGTACAATCAGTTAAGAAGACGTTATGCTCCTAACGTAGGTGAATATCCTGTATATGAGAAACGTGTAGTGTGTCCAAAACGGAAATATGACAAACATTCTACTGAGATTCACAAAAAGAAAACAATTCAAGAGAATCATGAAGGTGCAAAGAAAATGAAAATGGACACTGTTGATGATATTGTAGGATACCAGTTAGAAAATAGTTCAGGTATCAACTGCTATGCTAATGTAATTGTGAATGATGTGCTCTATCTAGAAGATCTTCATCATGAAATTATGGAAAATTGAGAAAGAAGATTCTGTTCTTTACTACATTATATTTTTCAAAGTTGGTAACTGATAGAAGTAAAATCCATACTGCTTCTGGCATTCGGCATCTTTTGGATATATGTACTGGTTCATTGAAATTTACACTGAATATACAACAAGATGCACAAGAATTTCTTATGTTTATGCTTGGATTATTGGAAGATGAAGGAATAGAAATTGAAAATGTATTTGGACTAAGTTACAGATGGGATCATAAATGTGAAGAGTGTTCACTTTCTTCTACCACTGAAATAGACACTGAACGATTCATATACTTGACGATACCAGATTGCAAATCGGTGTCTTTTAACAAATTAGTAAAAACAGCTAATCAAGATATGAAATGTTCTCATTGTAAATCAGAAATGTTGTCAACATCATATATAGAAAGATTTGGAAAATATGTCATTTTAACGTTGTAGAGCAAATAGAAGAAAATTGGAAACCAAAATAAAAAAATTTGTGGCAAGTCCAGTATCAATTTCAGGAAGAACTTTTAAAGCAGTGGCTATTATTTTCCATGATGGACCAACTACAACATCTGGACACTATACTGTGTATTTAAAGTGCAATAAAGGATGGACACATTGCAATGATGCCCATTTGGAATTCAAATGTAGGTTGCCTTACGAATTACCAAATTTATATCTGATATTTTTGATGCCAAAGTTTTGAAAACATCATTCAGCCTATTGGGAAGATGTGAACACGATTTAACGAGTTTATTTTGGATATTTTCAATGCAAAAGTTTTGGAAACGTTATTCGGCCTATTGGGAAGATGTGAACAATAAAGTGTATGGATTATTGTTTGTGCTAATTCATATTGCATTTGGAAAATTGTGTTTAGAAACAAGTCGTTTATATATTTGTTCTTTATATTATACGAGATGTAAATGAGAGTGTACATTTTACAAAATGTAGTTGAGAGAAATAAATGCCTTAATGTAGTTGAAGAATGTAATTAAGAAACTGTAGATAGATAAACACATAGTTACACATGTTCTAAATAATGATCAACGCTTGTTTCAATCTCGTTGATTATTTTTTTCCCCGCTGTTGTATGATGATACTACATTGAAATCACTGTGTACCGTGAAATTTAGTAGAATCTGAGAACAGCAAAAAAGGGAAACTGAAAATGTTAGGTGATTCTAAAATTATGTTGTGTTCTTAAAAGTATAATATTATATTCGATAACAGTTTTCTTTTTTACAGAAGGTAATGGTGAAGTTTGAAAAGATTATAAATTCAGTTTACAACAAAACTACTGTAAAATAGTTCCACTAAGTTTTGTATCTACATTAGTAAAAAAGGTAAGAACAAATAATGTAATATGCATGATAATGTGAAATAATGTTTAGAGCCACTTTTACTGCACTCATCCATTCCTTCAAACACTACCCATGCACTCATCTATGCAGTCAGGCACTATTCCCACACTCATTCAATTTACCCAGGCACTACCCATATACTGGTACAATCACCCAGGCACTACCCATGCACTCATGCAATCACTCACACACTATCCATATACTTATCCATGCACTCAGGCACTACCTCCGCACTCATGCAATCACGCAGGCACTACCCATATACTCATCCATGCACTCAAGCACTACCCTTGCATTCTTGCATTTACTCAGGCATTACACATGCACTCCTCCAATCACCCAGGCAGTAGCTATGCACTCATGCAATCACCCAGGCACTACCCATGCACTCTTCCGTTCTGTCAAATACTACCTATGCACTCATGCATGCCCTCAGGCACTACCCCTGTACTCATGCAATGACACAGTGAGTGATGTCATTAGTGATGTCACAGACCATGTCATGAGTGATGTAATATGTGATGTCATCAGCAGTGCATTGCGGGGGCGCGAGTTCTAGTTAGCTCAACTAACTATAACTCCCGAATTTCTCTGGTTTTGTACAAGTGAAATGTCCAACTAACTATAACGTCCCTAAAACCTGTGGTTTTTAGCAAATTTCTATGGTTTTTTAAATGCTAATTTCTAGCTATAACATCCCTGAAACCTATGGTTTTTTCAGTGAATTTCAAAGGTTTTTAAATGCTAATTTCTAACTATAACGTCCCTGAAACCTATGGTTTTTCAGTGAATTTCAAAGGTTTTTTAAATGCTAATTTCTAACTATAACGTCCCTGAAACCTATGGTTTTTTCATTGAATATATATATATGTATATATCATCTGGTGACTGTGAGTGATTTAAAAAAGTTTATGAGTGTTAAATATATATACCAAGGTGTATTGGTGAATCGGTGGGCGTATGAGTGCCTGGATGAATCAGTGGGTGTGTGCCTGACTGTATAAGTGAGTGATTAGGTGTCTCAGTGAATGTATTGGTGAATGACTGGTTGTGTGAATGTTTGTAACAGTCTGTCAGTTGGTGTCTAAGTGGCTGTATGGGTAAGTGAGTGGGTAGATGAGTGGCCCTATGGGTGATTGATTGGTTGTCTGAGTACCTGTATGGGTGTCTGAGTGTCTGTATGGGTGGGTGAGGTTGTGTGACTGACTGTATGGGTGAGTGAGTGTGTGTATGGTGGAGTGGGTGAGAAAGTGGATGTGTCAGCAGTATATGGGTGAGTAACTGGGTATGTGAAATGCAGTATAGGTGAGTGATGGGATATATATGTGACTGTATGGGTGAGTGAGTGAATGTGAGAGTGGCTGTATGGGTTACTGTGTTCTTGTGTTAGTGACTGTATAGGTGAGTGATTACGTGTTAGTATCTGTATGAGTAAGGGAGTGGGTGTGTGTGTATCTGTATGGGTGAGTAAGTGGCTGTATGATTGACTGTATGGGTGAGTAAGTAGCTGTGTGTGTAGCTCTATGGGTGACTTACTCAGTGTGTGAGTGGCTGTATGGGCATATGAGATATGCCAGTGGCTGTATTAGTGAGTTAGTGGGTGTATGAGTGGCTGTATGGGTGAGTGAGTGGATCAGCAAGTTGGTGCGTAAATACTGGTATGAGTCTGTGAATAGGTTTGTGAATGGTTGTGTGGGTGTATGAAAGGTTCTATGGGGGTGTAAGTGGATGTCTTAGTGATTTTGTGGATGATGTCATCAGTGAATTAATCAGTGATGTCATTTGAGATGTCATCAGTGATGTCGCTGATCTTGTTATGAGTGATGTAATATGTGAGATCATAAGCAGTGCATTGCAGGGGCACAAGTTATAGTTAGCTCAGCTAACTACAACTGCTGAATTTCACTGGTTTTGTACGAGTGAAACCTGAGCCTAACTATAGCGTCCCTATAACCTTTGGTTTTTTAAGTGCATTTCTAAGTTTTTTTATCCCATATCCTAACTATAACATCCCTGTAACCTTTGGTTTTATCAATGAATTGCTAAGGTTTTTTAAATACTAATTCCTAACTATAACGTCCTTGTAACCATTGTTTTTTCAGTGAATTTCTAAGGTTTTTTAAGTAGTAATGATGTTTTCAGAGTGGTGGACAAAGGAGGCGGGGCCTCTGACCAGCTCTCAGGAATCCTGCTGTGTAGGACTTACAGAAAGTACCAGGAGGGCTTCTTGGCCCCCCCAGGTCCTTCAGCATCCAAGAGGACTTCATTCCCCGACCAGTAGAGTGCCAAGAGATGCGTTTGCAGAGTGGTGGATAAAGGGGGCGTGGCCTCAGAAGACTTACTGGAGGTAACAGGTGGGGTTGTTAGCCCCCAAGGACCCTCAGCAACCAAGGGGACTTCATCTCTCAACTAGTAGTGCACCAGGAGGCATGTTTGCAGAGTGGTGGAGAGAAAGGGGGGTGGGCCACGAAGACCTCTCAGCAATCCCGCAGTGTGGGTCTTACTGAAGTTAACAGGAGGGGTAGTTGGCCCACAAGGACATCCTTGGGGGCCAACAACTCCTCCTGTTACCTCCAGTATGTCTCACACAGCCCAATTGCTTAGAGGTCCTTAGAGGTCACATCCCCTTTAGTTGGGGGATGAAGTCCCCTTGGCTCCAGAGGCTCCTTGGGAGCCAAAAAGCCCTCCTGTTACCTCCAGTAAGGCCCACACATTAGGATTGCTGAGAGGTCTTTGGAGGCCACACCCTTCCTGGGACTGATTTTGGCTCCGGGGACCCCATCCGCTGGGACCTGGCCACAATACTGGGTGCCCTGGTCTCACCCAGGGTGCCTTTTTCTTTCACATTTGGGACTGCAGGGGGCCTCAAGGCCCCACGGTCCCTGCCGGCTCCCCATGTCCTGCCAGAGCCGGCACTGCTTTTGGACAGAGGGAGCTGCTAACATGTAAAAAGCAATTCTGCTCTGCTACGTGCAAGCAAGATCATTTTACATGCTCTCACTTGCACGAAGTGGAGAAGTCTATGTCTATGCTTACGTGGGGATATTTATAGAGCGCACTGTTACTCCAAGGAGTGTCCTGGTGCTAAAAAGCTGAAGGGTAGCAGCGGGGAAGAAGGGTTACAGGCATGAGTAGAGCCAAGTTTTCAGTTTTTTCTGGAACAAAGGTGTAGATTCAGTGTTTCTCAGATGGAGGGGCATTTTGTTCCAGAGGGAAGGTCCAAGGCAGGAGAGAGCCTTGCCCCCTGACCTAGACTTTTTAATACAGGGGATGTTGGCTAGCAGCAGGTTGGAGGGACGGAGATTTCTTCATGGGGCATAAAATGAGATCATGCGTTTGAAATACCCTGGTCCTGACCCATATAGGGCTTTCTGGGTAACGAGCAGAGTCTTAAAGATTATTCTTTTCCTTACTGGGAGCCAATGGAGGCTCCTCAGAAGGTGGGACACATGCACATTCTGAGGGAGCTCAAAGTGTTTACTATGCTTAGCGGTGCTCCCGCCAAGCCATAGCAAATAGCAATGTCCTGTGGTGGGCACCCCGGGACATTCCAGGAGCCGGCCCTGGGGGGTGGCGGTCCCCAAGGCCATTTATGGCTCCAGGAGGAAGGCTGTGGGCCCCTCTCCTTTGTTTTAATTTGCCCTGTGTAGGTGGTGGTCCCCGGGGCTCTGGGGGCCATGCGCCCCCACACTGTTCTTTTGTCTAAAGCCCCATGTATTTGGCGGTCCCCAGGGCTGTGGGGGGGTCATGTGGCCCCCCACTTTGTGTATAGATGAAGCCCAGGTGAGGTTGCAGTCCCCTGGCTTGAGGGGGTCCAAGAGGTCCCCCATTCATAAAACTATGAGCCCCGGGGAGGTGTTGGTCCCCGGGGCAATAGTGAGCCCCAGGATGGGGCCTGTGCTCCCCACTCAATTATTTAAAAAAATTCCCCCTGGGACCAGGCTCGCACGGGGCAGATAATGAACGATGCGCAGGAGCCCGCGCTTCATTTAAAAAAAATAAATCATCCAGACCCCCCCAAGAGGCCTAGGTGGTCAGGGCATTTCTACCCTGCCCCCTTTTCTTTCTTTTTTGCATTTTTGAGGGACTTTGTTCAAGTAAGTCCCAGGATGGCTGTCAACACTTCCTGGTTGAAGTGTTGGATGCCAATCAAATTTCAGTATGGTCTCAGTAGGCTGTTGAACTCCCAGATATCTATATTTTGTAAACTTTTATATCTCTGAAACTACTGAATGGATTTACGCCTAATCATAACAGTCACGCTTTCTGGACCAACATCTAGCTTTCTGCCAAATTTGATGGAATTTCGTTCACCGGTTTGGGCTGTAGTCTTATTCTAAAAATGAAAAATCCCCATAGACATAACATGGGGAAAACATGTTTTGGGTCCCTCCTTTTTTCTCGGCCCCCGCTTGACGGATCAACCCGAAACTTTCAACACAGCAGCTAAACCAAAAGGGGATTTAAAAAAAAAAACCATTGTGAAGATTCATCAAACGGCACCAAAGTTATTGGCAAAACAAAAAATGACTTTCCTATGAAAACTTTGGTCCTAACTATAACAACCTACTGGCGCCCACCAGTAGGTAGCTATAATTAGCACCATGTGTCCATAGGAAAGGCGTTTTTGACTTGCCTATATCTTTGGCACCGTTTGACAAATATAGACGAAAAGTCCCCAAAAAAGTGCGCCGGTGATTCTAGTTGTGCATGGAAAGTTTTGGGGTGATCCGTCAAGCGGGGGCTGAGAAAAAGGGGTGGGATCAAAAAAAGTGAACTTCCCATGTTAAATCCCCTAGACTCTTTAGACACTCCTGCAGTCCGAATCACTGGACCTACTTACACCAAATTTGGCTGATAGCTAGGTTTTGGTCTGCAGATTTTGCTTTTCTTTATTTGGTATAAGTTCGTTCAGTACTGTTAGACTTGGCATCTTTTGGCGTGTTTCCCCTGACTTTTTGCTTTCTGACCTCCCGGTTTTGACTCTGTTTTTGCTGGTGTGATGATTCTGCGCACTTTCCTCACTGCGGTCCAGTGGGAAAGTGCAAGTGCTCCTGTATAAAATGTGTTATGGATTGGTGTTTCCATGATTGGCCTATTTGGTTTATGTGTCAGTCCCTTGTAAAGTGCACTGCGAGTGCCTGGGCCTATTGACCAAATGCTGTTGGTGGGCTGCAGCACTGGATTGTGCCACCCACGCAAACAGCCCGTAAAGTGTAACTCGGGCCTGCCACCGCAGAGCCTGTGCGCAGCCTGGGGCTGCCATGTCGACTTGGCAAGTGCACACACTTGCAAGTCCCTAAACCTTCCCTTGGCTGCATGTTAGTCACCCCTAAGGTAGGCCCAAGGTACCCCTGTGGGCAGGGTGCGTTGTACGCGAAAGGTAGGACATGCCCGGGTGTGTGCGGCATGTCCTGATAGTGAATTACAGCCTAGTTCGTTTTTCACTATTGCAAGGCTACCTGTTCCCCTAGGCCAGAACGGGCGGTTTTGATTATTACAGTATATAATCCTAACTGACCCCGGGAACATGGTAGAAATTCGAGTTTAGTATGCCTGGACTCAGAATGATAAAATGCAGCTTTTAGTAAGGTTGGTTTTAACATTCTGTGTTTGAAAATACCACTGTTAGAAAGTGGGTATTTTCTTGTCTAACCATCCAAACCTGCCTCTGCGAGATTGTGTATTCCTTGTCTGGAATGTGAGTGACAGGGGCTGGGGGATGCCAGGAGACAGGGTGAGTCAGCGCAGGGCTGAATAGCCAGATCGACCTGTAGATGGGTGGGAGGGGTCGCACCTGGGCCCTGAATAGGACAGTGCCTTCCCTCCACAATGCTGGCTCCACCTCCTGTGGTGCGTCTGATGTCCCTGGCCTACTCACTGAAAGAAGGGACGGAGACTTGTCAACAAAGTGCTCCAGAACTGGTTTGGACTAGGCGAAGGCCTCTCTGCCTTCAGAGAACAAAGGAATTTGGGATATAAATATTGGGGCCCTGACCCCATGAATTTAGATCTCGCTGGAATCAAGGAACCTGCCAAGACGAAGAGCTGGAAGAGCTGCCAGGAGGAGTACTGCCCCTTTGCTGTGTTGTTGCTTTGTTGGGTTGGCCTGCAGTTGCTGCTTCTGTCTTGGGCAGTGAAAGGACTGGACTGAACTTTCTACAAACTTGTGCTGAGTATCTCCAAGGGCCAGGAACCGAGCTGGCCTCCTGTTAAGAAGTCTCAGGGACTGCAAAGACTTCACAAGCCTCTGGGTACCGCTTCTGGAACGCTGTTTCAGTTGCCACAGAGGAAGGGAACTGCAACCGACTCCGTCAACCGAATCCATCCCTGGCCGGTGACCTGTTTGCACCGCAGACCGCATCGCCCCGCTTCGCATCGCAACCCTGGCCTCACCGTGGGCGACGTCCGACGCCGCCAACATCGAGCCGCTGCTTGCACCGTGACCTGTGGGCACCGCAGTTCGCATCGCATCGCTTCACTGGGCCAGCCGGACCAGACCGACACTGTCGCTGCAACTGGCTCAAGAGTCGAGACCGCACCGCATTTGGGGCACCGCTCGCACGTCTGCGACGCACCGCCCCGACTCGCACCGCTGTCCGACGCCAGCTCCCGCACTCCGGCTAGGTCGCCTGCATCGCAACCTGTCAGCACCGCATCGAGCATCGTCTCGCCCTGCATCGCACGCCTTGGACTCACCGACTCCGTCTGCACGACGCTCATCGAGCCGCTGCCTGCACCGCATCGAGGGACACCGCACCTTGCATCGCTCCGTCTTGCACCGCAACCGCGACGAACGCCGACCGGCTCGTACACTCCGTACCAGCCACAACGAGAAAAGGTACTGTGACCGAGTCTGTTCATGACTCTGCTGGCCCGTATCGACGCGGTCGGCTGGAACTGTTAGACTCTGTGGTTTTCAGCATCACGGTAGGCTCGGACGGAGCTACCGACTCGTACGAACTTTGCTTTTGTGCTATTCCTGCAAAGAAGAAGTTAACGTATCAAGTATTCATTCGTAAAGTATAGTATTGTGGATTTTTGTCGTAATTGGTCTTGTCTTGAGTATATAAAATATTGGTTATTTTTCTAAACTGGTGTGGTGTCCGTTTGTAGTGTTTACACTGTATTACTGTTGGTTATGTGCAAATGCTTTACACACTGCCTCTGAATTAAGCCTGACTGCTCGTGCCAAGCTACCACGAGGGTGAGCAGGGGTTACTTCACGAGTGTAACAACCCTTACCCTGACTAGGAAGAAGGGTCCCTACTTGGACAAAGGTGCAAGCCCTTGCCAACTAGAGATCCCATTTCTAACAAGTACTTTGCCAGATATTAAGGGAAATCCAAATTTGTATATCTACGATCGCGACTCCATGAATAATGACAAGCTTGTGCAGAGTTCTGCAGAGCTTTGATTGGCTGCCAACACTTAAACCAGGAAGTGTTTGCAGCCATCTTGGGACTTCAGCCTGAGTCCCAAAAAAACCGTGAAAAAGAAGAAAAGGAGGCAGGGTAGGAATACCCTGACCCCCAAGCCTTGGACTTGGGGTCACAGAGAAATCCTAGCAGGGCAAAAAGTATTTTATTAAAAAAGAAATTGCTTTTTTAATAGTGTGTGCTCTTGCGCTTGTTTTGAAAAGGGCCCTCAGGTGGGCCAATTCCAGGAGGCATGCAGTGATTTAATAAAAATGGAGGGGGGCGCATGGGGTCATGAACATTATAACAAGGAGGGCCTCGTGGACCCCCTGGGCTCCGAGGTCCCCCACCTCCCCGGGGCTAAGTTGAAAGTAATGGGGGGCTTTAGAGAACCCCCGGCACCAGGGACCAATACCTCTCTGGGGCAAATAACTTTAAAAAGAGGGATAGGGCCACGGGAGCCACCACATCATTGTGCCCGGCCTGTGAAAAGTAAATGAGGGGCTGCGTGGCCCCCTCCTGGAGTCATTAATGGCCCTGGAGACCGCCACCCCCAGGCCAGCTACTGCTATTTCCAGGGGGTGGGACTATGGGGGCCCTGAGGCTCCCCCGCTGTCCCCAAGATGCACACTGGGTGCCCTGGGTAGGCTCCATGGCACGTAGGGAAACATGGCCGGGCCACGAGAGAAAGGGTCCCCAGGGCCGAAATCGGCCCAAGGAGGGGGACCGCGCATCATAATTCCCATTGAATTATGATGAGCCCCATGGCATGGGGTTCCCGATCTGAAATCAGCCCGAAGGGGCAGCACAGCACCCTCCCCATTGAAATTTTGGCTCCCACATTTAGAGACAAGACAAGACATACCAGAAGAGGTGAAAACAGAGGACAGAAAAACAAGCAGGAAAGGCAAGACAGGGGGCAGAAAAACAAGCAGAAAAGACAAAACAGAGCAGAATAGGGCAAAACAGAGATCACTCAGACACTCACACACCCACTCATAGACCCACTCAGAGACTTATGCACCCACTCACAAGGCAAATGAGATACTCATATACCCACTCACAAACCCACTCAGAGAGTCATGCACCCACTCACTGATCCACTAAGACACTCACGCACCCACAAACAGACCCACTTAGACACTCATGCACCCCACTCAGAGACTCATGCACCCACTCACAGACCCACACAGAGACTCACGCACCCACTCACAGACCCACTAAGAGACTCACACTCACTCACAGATTCACTGAGAAACTCATGCACTGAATCACAGGCCCACTGAGACGCTCATGCGCCCACTCACAGACCCATTGAGACACTCATGCACCCACTCACAGACCCACTTAGACACTCACACATACTCATAGACCCACTCAGAGATTCATACATTCACTGGCAAACCCACTCAGATACTCATGCACTCGCTCACAGACTCATGTACTCACAGACCCACTCACAGAGTTACACATTCACTCACAGACTCACTTAGAGACTCTCACACCCGCTTACAGATCCACTCAGACACATGTGCTCTCACTCACAGACTGACACACAATTATGGAGGCAGTCACAAACCCACTCAGACACTCTGACACCCACTCACAGTCCCACCCAGACACTCATGCACTTTCTCAGGCAGACACTCAGACACTCTGCTGCCCCCAACTACCTTCAGCAGCTTAGTTAAACTTGTGCCACAGCTGCTTGGTTCGAAGAGCAGAGCCATCTGTTTTCACTATTGCCCAATATTAAATATTAAGGTGGGGCATAAATAATGAAAAATAAACCTGCCACAAAGTAAGCTGCTTTTGAAATGTGGCTTTCAATTAAAATGGACGCCACCAACTGATCAGGTTCATGGACAACGATTCCTTCTTTATTCTATAATTAGCTTCAATTACAAAATGTGACTCGAAAATGTCACATCAACACTGTGAAAGCATTCGTGTGTGTGCATTCATCAACAGAGCTATGCTGCATTGTATACACAATGGGACGTTTTGTCCTGTTGTGTTTCTGCATCTCTGGTCCTGCAGTTCAGCCCCGTAATACCGCTATGACACCCCTGTGCAAAACAGTGAATTACTCCCCATACACATTTAAGACATCGCAAGGCAATGCTGATTTGAATGTGTAGGATACGACAAAGAAATCGCATTGTGGCATGAGATAAGACTGGACAGGTACCAAGCAGCATAGCAATAGACGGCAACCGCGGGAGGAGAGCAGCGACTGAAGTGTAAAAAAAGTAGTGAACTGTAGCATGGGGTAATAGTGAGAGTACAGGGTAGTGAAAGTGGCGGGAATAAAAACAAATAAAACATGAGAAGGTGTAGCATCTCCTTACCTTCTGCAGCTGCTCCTCATTGTAGCAGGGCTGGACTGCTTCACTCTGCTGAAGGCCTTCCTCATCCATGATTTGAGCTTGTCCCAAGAGTGTTTCCAAACCTAATTCACCACCTTTAAGCCAACACTGCCTAGAAAATGGTGGGGTCTTCGTCCTGTCACAGGGCGCATGCAAAGAGTGCTAAAAAACTACAGCGACAGCCAGACTTCAGAGAATGATTGGCAGAGATCCCAAGAGTGGGACAGAGTCCTGAAGTCTAAAGGGGTGGCCTGATTTAAAGGGATACTTTGTCACCTCAGGGGCGTGCATGGTCTAACGGGTGGGTAGTTCAGGGAGTGGGTTATTCATTGCTCGTTGGCGCCAGCAGCACTCAGCCTGCATAGCTAATATAGTTATTTTGCCTACATCTATCAGCATGCCTTGAGCTGCCCTTGTGACTTTAGATTGATTTCACATTACGGCTGCTGCTTGGCTGCTTTCAGAGATGGAGGGAGTGGTAGGGACCCCAAAGGCAGCTTCAAGTCACTAGTGCAAGCAGGAACCATGGATATGGGTGTAAGTACTACCCCTACGCTACCCTCATCCAGTGTTCCTGCAGCAATCACCTTCCACAGTTATTCAGCCCCCCCTCCCCTTTGCACTGGCAGAAAGTGGTGGGTGGGACTAGTAAGAACTGGACAGAGCTCGCAGGCTCCGGTATTGTTTTCACATGCGCAGAGTGTGACTGAAACTTAGACTGCTGTCTGGGGACACTGCACTGTTTGTTTATGTAGGGGTGAATGTGCACTGGTAGTTGACAGTTGACAGAGTTTTTGCTGAACTCCCTGCTCAAAGCGGAGTGCAGAGTGACAAATACTCCACAAACTCTGCCAGGCGAGCAGTTTATCGCACACTTCTATCACATACCACTGAGACACTCACTGAGACAATCATGCATCCACTCAAACACCTACTCAGAGAATCATGCACCCACTCATGCACTCACTCACAGACTGACTCACACACACATGGAGTCACTCGTGAACCTACTCAAACACTCTGACACCCACTCAGACACTCATGCGCCCACTCATACACCCACTAAGATACTCATTCACTCACTCAGATACTCACACTCATGCACCCACTCACAGAACCCTTCAGAGACTCACACACTGACTCACAGACTCACTTATAGACTCACACACCCACTCACACACCCACTTGTACACTTATGCATGCACTCACAGACTGACTCACACATACATGGAGGCACAATGAGAAAACACTCCCACTCTCACACCCACTCACAGACCCACTCAGACACTCACTCAGACATTCATGCACCTGCTCAGACACTCACATGCCCACTCACACACCCAGTGAGACACTTATGCAGCCACTCCCAGGCCCACTCAGATACTCACACACCCACTCACACACCCATTGAGACACTCACTCACGCACCGACTGAGACACTCATGCATTCACACACACACACTCACTCTCAAAGGTTACAGGTTACAGATAGGAAAAAAATTTAAAAAACTTTAGAGATTCAATTAAAAAAACAAATATTACAGCGACATTATAGTTAGGAAATTAATTTTTTTAAACATAGAAATTCACTGAAAAAACAAAGGTTACAGGGACATCATAATTAGAAAAATACAATTGAAAAAACCTTAGAAATTCACTGAAAAAAGCCAAAGTTTCCAGGGACGTTATAGATAGACTCAGATTTCACTTGTACAAGCCCATAGAAATTCAGATGTTATGGTTACCTGACCTATCTATAACTTACGTCCTTGCAATGCACTGCTTATGACCTTGCATATTACATCACTCATGACATGGTCAGTGACATCACTGATGACAACAATGATGACATCTCAAATGACATCACTGATGATATTATCCACAGAACCACACACACCCACTCAAAACCCATACAACCTCTTATACACCCACCCCCACAAAACCTCTCACATACCCATTAACAGACCCAAACCTGCACTCACCCAACCAGTCACTCATCCATAGAGCCACTCACACATCCACTTACTCATACTGCCACTCACATACTCACTAACCCACCATACAGCCACTCATGCACCCACTCATTCACGAATACAGCCACTCACACATCCAGTCATACAGACACACACCCACTCATGCACCCTTACAGCCACTCACACACCCACTCAATCACCCATATATACACTCACACATCTACTCACTCACCCATATAGGTACTCACACACTCACACATTTACCCATCTAGTCACTCATACTACCACTCACTCACCAATACAGCTACTCACACACCCACTCACTTACCCATACAGCCACTGACACAGCCACTCACTTACCCATACAACCACTCACACACCCACAGAACCACTTATATATCCATTCAAACATCCATACAACCGCTCACATGCACTCACTCACCCTTACAGCCACTCACACATATATTCACTCTCCAATACAGCCACTTACACCCACTCACTTACCTATACACACTCAAACAGATACTCACTCACCCATGCAGTCACTCATACACTCATTCCTCACCCATACAGCCACTCAGCCACCCATATAGCCACTCATACACTCACTCACTCACCTATGCAGCCTCTCACACAGCCACTAACTCACCTACACAGCCACTCACACTCCCAATAACTCACCTACACAGCCACTCACACACCCACTCACTCTCCAATACAGCCACTCACACAGCCACTCACTCACCCATACAGCTAGTCACATATCCACTAACACATCCATACAGCGACTCACACACCCATACAGCCACTCAGACATCCACTCACACACTGATACAGACAGTCACACAGCTACTCAAATGAGATGTGTAAGAAATAGTATGACTAATTACTAGTACAGAAAGAATAGTAATTTAACTTGTGCTGTAGTTTAGTACATATCTTTATGCTTCAGAAATGTTTATGAAACACTTATACTCGCAGGATGATGCCATCAGTGATGTCATTTGATAAGTCATGAGTGATGTCACTGACCATGTCATGAGTGACATAATATATGAGAAACACACAAGATGATGGACGGAATGCTGCACATTGGCAAACATTCACCCCCAGTCACAGATCTGGGTTTAATCCATCGTTATTTTGCTTCACCACGCCACTCCCAGTTCAGACATAGCCATATGCAAATCAGTCTTGACCCTGTGCCTCATGGGAACAGTCCAGACCGAACTGCCAAGCCATGTCTTCCCTGGACCGGAATCAAGCATCCGAGGACCGGTTTCAGGCTATCAGCCTTCATCAGCCAGGATAGCTTGACTCCAGTGGCGTAGTGAGCACGGGACCCACGTCTGGGAATACCCTTCCCACATAGGGCGAAATGCAAAACACACAAGATGATGGACGGAATGCTGCACATTGGCAAACATTCACCCCCAGTCACAGATCTGGGTTTAATCCATCGTTATTTTGCTTCACCACGCCACCCCAGTTCAGACATAGCCATATGCAAATCAGTCTTGACCCTGTGCCTCATGGGAACAGTCCAGACCGAACTGCCAAGCCATGTCTTCCCTGGACTGGAACCAAGCATCCTAGGACCGGTTTCGGGCTTTCAGCCCTCATCAGCCAGGATAGCTTGACTCCAGTGGCGTAGTGAGCACGGGACCCACGTCTGGGCATACCCTTCCCACATAGGGCGAAATGCAAAACACACAAGATGATGGACGGAATGCTGCACATTGGCAAACATTCACCCCCAGTCACAGATCTGGGTTTAATCCATCGAGAACGATATATATATAATTCAACATAAGGGTGCCACACTCCAGGGTATCGTAGTTATCAAGAGTTTATTCACAACACTAACACCAATGCGTTTCGACACAATGTCTTGATCAAGACCGTGATCAAGACCTTGTGTCGAAATGCGATGGTGTTAGTGGTGTGAATAAACTCTTGACAACTACGATACCCTGGAGGGAGGCATCCTTTTGTTGAATGAGAATTACTACGAGCCTGATTCCACCCGTTGCTGCCTGCAGCAGCTCAGAGCGCTTTGGGAGCTTGAATTGCTTTTGTTTGAAAAAAATATATATGTATATATATATATATATATATATATATCAACGCTCCAAACTTGTAATATCTCACAACAAGAAAGGAAAGCACTCACGGGAGCGAGTCCAGATCTTTTATTCACGGACTCACATGAGTCCGTGAATAAAAGATCTGGACTCGCTCCCGTGAGTGCTTTCCTTTCTTGTTGTGGAGATATTACAAGTTTGGAGCGTTGATATTAGCGGGGGCACCACCCGCGAGAAAGCACCAGTTCGTGAGTGCGCGAAGCAGGTGCGAGATCTATGGAGCTGGGATATATATATATATATATATATATATATATATATATATATATATATATATATATATATATAAAATCATAGAAATTCACTGAAAAAATAAAAGGTTAGAGGGACTTTATAGTTGGGTTCAGATTTAACACAGACAAAACCAGAGAAATTATAGTTACACTTATCTCAAGAAACTATAACTTACGCCCCAAGGTAACTATAACTTGTGCCCTTGCCATGCACTGCTAATTATCCCACATATTACATCAGTCGTGAAATCTTCTATGACATCCTTGCTAATATCCCTGCAACATTTGCTGAAATTTATTGATAAGAAAACTGTGCATGGTGGGGATGCGAGTTACAGTTACCGTAGGGCACGAGTATAGTTTCTTGAGACAAGTATAACTATAACTGCTTAATTTCTCAGTTTTTTTATCTGTGAAGTCTGAACCTAACTATAACATCCCTGTAACCTTTGGTTTGTTTTCAGTGAATTTCTACACTTTTTAAATGATGTTTCCTAACTATAACGTCCCTGTAATCTTTGTTTTTTTCAGTGAATTTCTAGCTTATTTTAATGCAAGGTAATATTTAATTACTTTGGCAATGCATGGTGAGGGTTTGGCTGCAGGGCCGGTGGCCTACCCCCCACATGCAGCCAACCCCCAAAAAGCAGCCAACCCAGGATGCCGCCCCCGCCCCAGGCCAATTTTGGCATCGGGAAACCCATCCCCCAGGGCCTTCCACACATTTTTTAGGGGAAGGGGGTTACCCGGTCCTCCTCCCCAGAATGTTTTTTTGGCCCCAAGACCCCATCTCCCGGGGCCCACTACTGGATTTATTGTGGGCGGGGTCATAAAGCCCCCCTCCCCTGGCCAATTTCGGCCCCCAGACAGCCCATCTCCTGCAGCCTGGCCATATTGTAAATGGGGAGGGGGTCACTCAGCCTTCCTCGCCGGACTGATTTCAGGCACCAGGGACCCCATCTCTCGGGCCTAGCCACATGATAAAGGAGGAGAGTGGTACGTAGACCCCCTTGCCGGGCAAATTTGGCCCAGGGACCCTATTCCCTGGAGCCCTTCACCTTTTGAAATGGGGAGGGGCCCCCCTCCATGGCTAATTACTGAAGCGGGAGGATGGCCATGCAGCTCCGCTCTCCAGGCTGATTTCGGCCCCAGGGACCCCATCACCTGGAACCCAGCCAAGAAAGTGTGGGTGCCTTGGAGCCCACCCAGGGCGCCCACTTCATCATTGTTGAGGGGTGCAGGGGAGCCCCAATGCCCCTTCATCATTGTTGAGGGGTTCTGGGGGAGCCCCCACAGCCCCAGCCAGTTTCCCACCTCCTGTGGGAGCCAGCGTTGCTCCTGCCTGCACGGAGCAGCTAAAAATGCTGCTCCCTGAGGGTGGAAGTGATCTTTTCATCTGTTTCCCTGCCCGCTTCAGTGCGGGCAGAGAAACAGAGGGAAAGTCTACTCCCAGTAGGAAGGTGCATTTATCATGCTTCCGCCCACTGAGAGCAGTCTTAGTGTTTGTTCTTGCTTGGCAGGAGCTTTGAAATTGCTCCCGCCAAGCGAGAGAATGCACAGGTTTCCCTGCCCGCACCAGTGCGGGCAGAGAAATCGCCATGTCCTGAGGGTCAGCAGCACAGGACATAGCTGGAGCTGGCCCTGGGGGATGGGATCACCAGGGCCATTATTGGCTTTGGGAGGGGGGCCCAAACGGCCCCCCTCCCATTTGTCTGCACAGCCAGGCCCCATGGGTTGGGGTCCCTGGGGCTGTACTAAGCCCAATAGAGGGGCCACCCTCACCTTCCTTTTTCATGTGGTAATGGGGGTGGTGGTCTCTGAGGGCCAGCATTGGCCATGTCCCCCCTCCCACTTTATATTAAGGTTGGGCCCTCTCCCCTTCTTGTATTTGTCTGGACCCCAGGGGATGGTATCCCTGGGCCAGAATCAGCCTGGGGAGGGAGGCCTACACACGATCACCTCCCCAATTATATATATGAATCCACCCCTAAGACGTGGCACACCCGGGTGGCATATAAAAGCAAGCACAGAAAACCATGCTTGTTTTTGTTTTAAATCTTCCTATGGATCCACAAATCCACAACGGATTTGCGGGAAATTGTTTTTAAGAAAACATTTTTGGCCCTCGGCAGGGTCCCTTTGGGACCCCACCACCAGGCCTAGGGAGTAGTGGTATTCCTACCCTGGCCCCTTATGTTTTTGTTTCTGTTTTTTTCATGGAACTTGGTCGAGTCCGAGTCCCAAGGTGGCTGCAAAGACTTCTTGGTTGAAATGTTGGCAGCCAATCAGATCTACTCATGAGATCTGTCAGATCCATGGATAATTTGCGTCCCGAGATATACGCAAATGTTTTTTCTTTAATAACTCCAAAACTACTGAACAGATTTACACCAAGTTGCCAAACAGGCTCTTTTTGGAACAGGAGCTAGCTTTCTGCCAAATTTTGTGTAATTCTGTCCAGCGGTTCCGGCTTTAGTTGTGTCTAAAATCCTAACGGAAAATTGCATGGGGAAAACATGTTTTGGGACATTGAAATAGGCTGTGAATGGCAGATATACATATATACACATATATAGTGCCTCTACGCCGCTATATATAGTGCCTCTAAGCGAAGTTTTCAACTCCGTGGAACTTTGCTACGCTCTGTGCCCTCCCCCCTCCCAAAATAATTAAAAGTAAGTAAAAGGCACTTACCTCCCCTGTGGCTGCCTCCTCCTCGACATCGCCGCTCTCCTGCCTCCTCCTTGCCGTCCTTCTTCACTAATAACCCCTACTTTGTACGTCTTGCGCGTGCACATGTGGAGGAGGAGGCAGCCACGGGGGAGGTAAGTGCCTTTTACTTAGATAGGGTAGTCAAAGAGGTAGGCTAGTGTTGATGGATGTGGAAACTTGTGGTAGACATTAAAGGCCTCATTCCCATCAGTTCATGTGTGACTTAGAGCAAGACCCATGAGCCAGTCAGCATCTGGGAACATGATAAGCACCTCCCAATGGCCGTTAACAATAAGGCATGACCTCATGCCCTCATTGTAGTAAATAGGAATTATGTACAAGGCTATCTGGCTTAATTGAAGGTGGCAGCACAGGTTGCAGGTGATATCATCACACTGACCCCTCCTGCAGAAGAGGATAGAGAAGGAGATGGAGAGAACTCAATGAAGGCCCTTGAAGCAGCAGTGATATTGATGGGCAACACAGGGGCTTGGTGCTCCTTCTGCAAAGTTTTGACCGTAGCAATTGCAAGGGTAGTTTTACAGTTTTTTTGTACTTTAGGTAAATAATGTGTTCTATTCATTTGTTCCTCTAGAATTTCTGGCATCCGTACATTTTATGTCATCAGGCTATCACTTTGTTATCATTCCTCCATGATCAATTTACATGTTTGTATCGGTAATTATGGTTGAAGAACAGTAATTCATGAGGGAGTTGTGCAATAAATAGCTGTACAACTAGTGGTTCAATCAAAATTAGGGCAGCAATCAGCCATTCACCCATAAAGTACCTGAGATTAAAAAATGAACAAGCCTAATATTTTCACTGTAGCACTAACTACTATATTGTAAGGCTGACCAGACTAATGACTTCGAATAGCCTCAATCAACAGAAATTGATATGCCAGGTACAAGGCATATGGTGAAATCAATACATGCTTTTCAGAAAACATTCTGTTCTGAAATTGCACCAACACACAGCATTAGGACAAATATCTGCTGAACAATTGTATTTCATTCAGAATCTAAAGCAGTTGAGAGCGCATACGTCAAAGGGCATACAATGAATGTTCTATATCCATTTTAGAGCAGTTTAAATCCTGTTTCAAGAGGGTACAAAAGAGGCTAAATAGACAGAATGAGAAAGACTCCGGGTTTTGTAAATATTTTTAAGTGATTTCAAGGGTTTTTTAGACAAGGTATAATTATAGAAGAGTATCCTGTTAATTGTGAAAAACTTAGAATAGCCTTGGAATACCATTGAATACAAAAATTTCAAGGACAAACACGGGGTGGCAAACGCATAGGGTGAAAAATAACAGGCAGGATGTAGGAAAGTTGCAAAAGATAATCCTAAGATTAAATGTTAGTGTATGTAGGGGTAAGGGAATGGAAGGAATACAATTGAAATGAAGGGAAGACAAATTTGTTTAAGAGAAGGGAGGCACAGGGGTTTCAGAAAGGTGGTACAGGGGTCTCTCTGTTATTAAGAAAAATAGATTTACAATGAGAATTGCATAAAAAAAGATATTTTGGAAAAATAGTAGGTAGGATCCGGAAATTATTCACCTTGCAATTACTCGACCAATAAATAAACACAGACCCATAGAAGGTGGTAAACATCAGATCAGGGTGTGCTGCTGTATGTCAAACTAGAATGCTTGTACATGATACACTCTTCACACTTATAGTCTGCTACTATTGAGGTTGGCGTAACACGTGTAATTTCGTGTAGCGTAATCATGCGGAATTAATTAATTAGACAAGATTATGGGGAAATACGCAAGAAGAGTAATTCTGTGTTTAGCGCTATTTCTTAGAGCAAAAATATCCCCTGCCAGAACGCATTTTGATGTAAGAAATAGTGCTAAATGCAACAAAACAAATAGCGAGCGGCTCTTGGGATAGGATTTTTCCCCAATTTACTCCCAGCATTTAGCGCTATTTTCATAGTGCAAAATGTACCCTCACGTACAAAATGGATGCAAGGATGCATTTTTGCGCTGAGAAATAATGCTGAATTCAGCAGAACATGAAAAGAGAGCCGCCGTTTACACTCACTTAACGTGCTCTTGCGGTAAGATTTTCCCCCAAATTATGCAAGTGGGATTAATCATGTAATTATTGGTAAGTCTGCCTCAAAGAGTAATGTAGAGTTACCAAAATTACTCTGATTACTCTGGCATAATTGAAATTTTGCCCAGGCCTACTATACAGGTAGAAAGGCATCCCTCAAACAGAATGAAAAATTGCGTGGAAAGAGTCCCAGTATTGTGGTAAATGTGTGGCACTGGACCCAATAAATCTGTATACCACATGTTTTCCCCAATGTAAGGCAAAAAAACTAATAATGGTAGGTAAATAGAGTGGAGATATCAAGTGGAATAGGTGTCTCTGGTAAAGGTATCTCCACCTTCAATACATTATCCAGCCGACTACTAACAGGGCACTAAATACCTATGCAGTGTTTCCATAAAGTCTGCATTTATGGGAGTTCAGACCGCGTTATGGAAGCCAGTCTTTAGCCATGGACCATCGGTGTGTGGTACCTAGGAAATGCTGCTGGAGGAAAATCGATTTTGCTCCGAACTTCGTTGCAGACAGAGGGAGGCTTTGTGTGATGGCTGGAGATTCCATTCTCTACTAGCGGAGCTCAAGGATCCCTACTTGCAATAATGTTTTATGTTGATATCAGACCATGGCTTGGTCCTTGTCAACAAGGTGTTAGCCAGAGATGGTCAGTAAGGTCGCGTGGAATATTGGTTGTTATGGGCTTACTGATCATAAAGAGGATTTTGAATAATATGCAGATATGTCTTAGAATTATTGTCAGCTAGTGAGGTAGTAGCGGAATGTTAGAATTTCATTTGGCTTTTAGTCAGACTCGTAGTCATGTGAAATACTGCTCTCTGGAGAGTCCTACTGGCTTTCATATTATGGCAGATCTGTGTTAATGGTCTTGATGGTTTAGAGGCTCGCGTGAACCTTTTTTATATTTTATTTGCTAAAGTGGAGTTGTGTAAGGTTAAAACTAGTGATGGGCTCCTGCCATCCAAAAATTTGAGATAACTAGGAGTATTTTGAGTCAGCAGGCATTTTAGGGGGACCTACCTAGGAACGGAGGTGTGTCTTTGAAATGTTAATGTATGGTAATACCTTGGTCTTTCAATATGCAACTTGGGGGTATATTCTCAAGAATGTGTGATAAACATCGCTAAAATAGGCTAACGCAATTTTTCATATCGCCGTCTATCGCGGGAAAATAACTCCATGTCAACGTCGTATTCCCAACACGGCGGTAACATGCGATAGTTTCCCGATAACGCCTCAAATGTCCGTGATACAACTACTGCGACAGCGAAAAAAAAGGAAACCCGAACGTGAAAAAAGTTGCAATGGGCCCAACTGCGATAAAAATCCAGCGAAAAGCAGCGCCAGGCCCGCAAGTCCCACAAGTAAGGCGGGAAAAATCACTATAAAAGCGGCAAAAATGAAATACAAATAAAACACAAACAACTGCGAAGCACCATGGAGGTAGCCGGAGCAAGCACAGAGGACAACCCGAACCCTCCAAGCCCCACAGAGGACCAGCCTGGGTCCTCAGGGTCAGGGAAGGGCAAGGAGAAGAAGAGGAAGACGCGGTTCAGTCCGCAGGAAAACAGGATCCTGATTACGAAGGTGACAGAACACCATCAACAACTGTTCGTCACCTCCACTGTGTCATTGGCAACAAAAAATGCAATATGGCTGTCCATCGTGGACAAGGTGAATGCAGTCGGAGTGCTGAGGAGGACAATGGAAGAGGTCAAGAGGCGCTGGAATGATGTGAAGCGCAAAACCAAGCTGAAACTCGCCAACAATCGCAAAGCAGCAATGCAGACTGGGGGTGGGAGTCCTGCGCCACAGGAGGAGCTGGATGAGATGGAGAAAATGGTGTCCACAGTCATCAGTGTGGAGACGGTGGCAGGAGTCGGGGGACCGGGCACTGCTCAACATGACCTGACACAACAGCATCAGGGTGAGTAACCACCAGGGACTGGGGGGACGGGGGAGATGGGCACAATGGCACACATGCACAAGTAAGTACAGCACATCTGCGGATAAACCATGCCCAAGAGTCACAACTCCGACCAAGAGCCCAATTTACCCAAGTCTGCAACAGCTCAGCACTGTAGAAGCACAGAAGTGAAAGGCACACCGCCTGAAAGGGATAAGGGCCAGCCAAATCAGAGCTGAAGGGGCAAATCACCCACAATGCAGCACACACACATAACACTCAGAGCACCTCAACATTTACAACAAAGTGGACCAAACTGCAACACTTTCACAACAGAACAGAGGACACAACTGCTGCCGCTTGTGTGTAGAAAATGGCCATTCGCATTTGGCATAGCAGGAAACTGTGAGATGATAATGGACAAATACAACCTCACATCCGTGATGGTGGCGAAATGTCAACTGTCCAGCATTAAATAGGCATCTCCACACAAACAGTCACAATGTACATTGACATGCAGTCTGTTTGTAAACTTGGCCAATGCGTCAACATACATGTGAACACAATGTCAACCTGCATCTCCCCTTCACATTGCAGAGGGAGAATCATCACCTCCTGCAGAGCAGACTGTACTCCTCATCACCGATGATGAAGAGGACCTACACACCATCGACCCTGACGCCCTACAACAGCTCATGGACACCCTCAGCACCCCACCCCCAGGAGCAGGGCAGCCCAGCTGCATTCGAGGAGAACCCACCCCCTGCACAGACCACACAGCAGGAAGCACCCACCACCACGGCCGTCTCCCAGGATCCCCATGAGCAACACATGGCATTCCAACGCCGTGTGTCGCAGGGCCAGAAGGGGATGGCAGAGCAGGTGTGGGTGGGGTTCGACCTCATGGCAGCCAAACTAGATGCCATACGTGGGTGTCCAAGTCCCATCAGGGGCCACCTACAGGCCCTAACGGACACCCACAGTCCGCTCCGTGGTCTCCAACAATCCATAGCTGACATCGCCGGAGTCATGACTCGTAGACAAGAACAACTGTCTAGTCAGAGTGGCTCCAGCGATCTCAGCGGTGAGTTGGCCAACATGGGGAGGAACATGGAGAACATGGAGCGGATGCAGGTGGGAAGAATGGCTGCCACGGCTGCACACCAGCGAGATGTAGCAGGGATCTACCATGCCCTGCAGATCCTCATAATGGCAGTGCGCCCACAAGGCCTGGCGCAGATGAATGCTGCTGCTACTACTCCCTCCACATCACCGCCCCCTGATGTGTCAGTGCCTCACAGTGCGGCTGACAATCCACCTCCGGCCCCTGATGTGTCACTGCCACACAGTGCCGCAGACAAAACACCACCACCCACATGTGAGGCACATCACACATAGGAGGACGATGATGAGGATGAATCTGCCGTTGGGCTAAGTAGGAAGCGGTAGCATTCATCTCCGCCATATGGCCTCTTTCTGCTTTGTTCTGCCCTCTGCATCATGCCCAGTAAAATCACCCTCCACTGTCCCCCTTAACACTCTGCGACACTCACCTTGGCCCCGACATGGACTGCTACATTTGTTTAGGCAACCAATGACACAGAAATCAGACTGCGGACTGAACTCCCTCTCCTACGATGTACTTTTCCCTCCCCAAAGAACCCTGGCTGGCCCTCCACGAGGCAACATTGTAAAGTAGCGTGTGCATGGCCAGGTACTGGTCCACCTTCACCACTCCACCGAATGTGATTAAGACATTCAAATTCACACAGATGAGTCATGTCCATGATCAAGCAAGTATGAAAGTATGGATGTATGTAGGGGCAGTGATTCCAAACAACGGTGCTCCCTGGGAACTGATTTCAATGCGCATGTATGTCCGTGACCCAGATAGGCAGTGAGATGACTGGGAATGTGTGAACTAGCTGTGGCCTCATTGCTCCAAAACAACAATCTCGCTATTTCCAAACTTAGCCCCACGTCAATGTATGAAATAGGGCTGTGTGTCACAAAGGCAAAGTCAAAGTTATGTGGAAGCCACAGCTCGGAGCAATGATTAGTTTGAGTGTGGAGCGCTTGGACTCCTGAGATGGTCGGTGCGTAAGTGTGAAGGTCATACCATGCAAGTGAACTACGAGCAAGGACTCCTGTGTGTGGGGTGTGTATACATTGGTCTCTGGTTAACGCTGTGCGTAGTTTGGGAGCCATCAGCAGCTGCTATGGTATCGCTCAGGGGTGCCGGGCGCATGCATTCCCAAGGTCGGAGGTGCAGATGTGCTACCGCCTTCTAGTTCAGACAGAGGGGCTGTCATCCACAATGTTAGTTTGTCATCTGCTTGCATTATGGAAATGTGATGGGGATTGGGTGGGGGGGATGTCACTGCTTCGCCTTCCGGCATGGTTGAACCCTTACCAGCCATGTACGTGCCCTCACGGTCAGTATTGCATGCTCTGATGTAGCAGTGTTGTTTTGCTGCAGTCTGACAGTGATGGGTGCAGGTAGCTGTGAGGAGGCGGTTGACCATTTACCTTGCACCTATTAGCTGGCACTGATCACTACTCTTGATGGATGACGTCCATGTACACATGTGACCTGTACATGGCACATTTGACCAGGGGACACCTTGGTGTGTTCCACGCAAGGTGGACCTGCTGGCTTCTAGGCTGGTGTGCATCTCCCAATGTTGCTGAGGTGTCCACTGTGCCCACATCCCCCTTACGGCCATGTTGTTCATGTTGTGGGACTCGACACACAGGGTGTATATTTGCATCAGGCAGGTACATCTCTGACCACAAATGGCACCCTGTTGTCTTTTCCTGAACACCAATGACGGCCTTCATGTCATGTTCATGTACACGTGGGACGCTGATGAGTGGCATGACGTACTACATGTGACACCCTGATATGGCATATCGAATACGTGATGCCCTAAACAGCCTCTCGGTACAGAGGTGACATACACACCATCTCTTCCTGCAATATATGCGAATGTTAACACTCAATGTTGCACTTATACCCGTCAGAGTAATGTGCTAATGCAGAGGACTGACATGCACACGGGGAATGTGTGTTGCTAAGATTTTATTTGCACATGCTGGTCATGTGGTGATCTTGTACTGTGCCATGATTGCTGTGGACAGTCACAATGTGACGTGCTCATGCGAAGAAATTGTTGATGATTGTGTTCCTTCGGGCTATTCCTGCTGCGGCTGCAGTGGGGTGTGGTCCACCTGCATCATCTTCCTCATCATCGTCCGGTGCTTCTGGGACTTGGAGCCATGGGGCATTGGTGCGTACACATATGTTGTGCAATACACAACATGCAGTGATCATCTTGCACACTATTTCTGGGCTGTACAAGAGTCTTCCACCGGTGATGTCCAGGCACCTAAACGTGATTTCAACACTCCAAATGTGCGTTCAACAATCCCCCTGGTGCGTTTGTGGGCCACATTGTACTGCCTCTGGGCCAGGGTGTTCGGGTCTCGGAGGGGTGTCCTCATCCACGGGCAGAGTGCATATTCTTGATCACCTGTGAGAGGTAAGTGAGATTAGTGTTAACTGGTGGATCTGCATGCTGTGTTGGCAGACATACAAGTCTCGTGGTGTGTGATTTGTGCGACCTTGGGATTCATGTTAGCCATGTATTGCTGCTGGCAAATGTGGTAGGACAATGTGTATTACGTAGCCTCACAGCTGCTCATCCCTCCCACTGAGCCTATTTACTTGTGTGTGCTGCGCGGTTGCATCACTTGCACTCCTACGGCACACCATTGTCATGCCTGTCTGCTCATGTCTGCAGGACTGACAGCAAGACTGTAATGTTGGCCGTTGAAGGTGGGCGGCCACGTGTGTGTAGGCCTATGGTAAGGATAGGGCGAACACAGAGCCACACGCAGTAGTTACTTCGGTGGCCGTACCGGAAGTGAACCACTCCCTGAGCCCCGGCCTATTTAGTCACTCCCCTACGCTGGACTGGCGTGCGCCGGCCCTGCCCACTACGCTTACGCTTACAGGGGTGCCGACATGGCTACTTGTCCAAGGTGTTCCCCACTGCCTGTGATGACATGGTGGCGTCCACTGTCCACGACACTACTGAATCCAGCAGTATGTGTCCACATAGACATGTCTCAGCTCTGCATACTCAAGACTGTCCAGCACATCACCGCCACACTTGGCATTGTGTACATTGTTATTCATAGGTCCATTGCCTCCTTCGCACAATCGTGGTTCCCACCTCTCCCCACATTCTGCAAATGTGTGGCAGAGGGGCTATGCCTTAGTGTATGGTTTGTCCACATTTCTGGCCCCTCTTACCACGGTTACTTGTGTTGTCGTGTCTGGCAGGTGTGCATGTTGGTTGGCATGTTGAATGAGATTTTGTTATGTGTCCATATCCACAGTTGTGCGTTGTGTGATTGTGGAATTGAGGTGTGTGGTGTATTCCGTTGGTACTTACCAACGAGCAGTCCATTTCCATAGGTGCCATCCTGAAAGCGCTGGTTGATGATGGACTGTCGGAAGATGTATGAATCATGCACACTGCCTGGGAAGTTGGCGACGACATTGGTGAACAGTCCCCGGTGGTCCACTATTGCCTGCACATTGATGGAATGCATGTGCTTCCTGTTGCGGTAATTGTGTGCAGTGTCAGCAGGGGGCACAAGTAGGACATGTTTGCAGTCGATTACCCCCAACACGTGCGGGAATCCAGCTATGGCGTTGAAGCCTTGCTTGGTCTCCAGCTGTTCCTGCGCAGTGTGGGGGAAGTGAAGGTGCTGGGGTATGAAACTGATGATGGCATCCAGGACAGGTGTGATGGCCTTTGATAGGGCTGGCTGTGAGACTCCTCCGACTCTGGCAGTTGTTGGTTGGAAGGTACCAGAGGCCAACAGGTGCAGCACAGCCAGCAGCTTTGTCTGTGGAGGGATGTTGGTTGTCCGCTGTGTTGGTACCGTCAGCCTGTGGGCAATGTGGGTCATGATGCGGAGGATGGTTGTCCTTTTGAGCCTGTAGTGGGCAATGACATCCTCTGGCGTTAAGTCTGTGAGGCTGATGCGTTTTTGGAAGGTCCGCTGTCTTGTTCTGCGCTGCCTCGGTGGTGGTCCGGGGGGGGGAGTGGTCCTGGGGGTGGTGGCGGTGGGTGTTGTGGCCCTCTTGGGTCTCCAAGCTGCATGATTAGTAGCTCCATGGCATCTGTTGGTCTTCAGATGTGGCTGTGGCCTGGGCTCCCTTTGTACTGCAGGTTTTCGTCCTACTTAAAACCAGTAAGAAGCAGGTGTTAAGTCCCTGCTGCTAACGCGCCTTATCGCCTGTTTTTGTCCGGCATCGCAGATGTGGCTGGTCGTTGAGAATATCGCGAAGTGGTGTTTTCGTGTGTTTTTGCACGGGAACGCCTACTCTGCATATCATTAGCGTTAATTGTCGCTCTCATCTGGCGATGTGTTTTGCGGCAGCTATCGCAGGAAAACTGGTGATGTCGGCAGTTTGCACCAGCTTGTGAATAGGGCGATAAGTCTATCGCCACTTTTGCGGCACTAAAGTGCTGATAAATCGGCGATGACTCCTTGAGAATATGCCCCTTGGTGGTTTCGAGTATACGTTGCATATCATTGAAACTTAGGGGACTCTAGTGACTTTAAGTGGTCCATAGCTGGAGATGTATATTTGAACATGTTCTCTGCCCATAGGGAAGGGAGGTGAGTTGTAAAAAAGTAGGCAAGCACTTAGTGATTGAACAAATGCTAATTTTCTGAGGAAAATGACTATGGCTAATATAGCGCACCAATGCCCTTAAAAGCATACATTCAGAAGGTGCAAAAATATCATAAATAACGAATTTTCCTTTGCCTAAAACGAATGCATATCAAGCGTAGCACCAAAGAATACTGTTTTAGCCAGTAGTGTGTACGATGAAGGTTATTTTCAATATTTTTGTTCAGTTTTTTCCACATTGATGAAATGATTAAATATTAATAATACATAAACCACTTTTACACCGCCTTGTAGATATAACATAGAATGAAAGTTATGACAAGAGCGTCTTTCTTACCGTTTCAGCATCAGAAACAAAGATAGATATCAGCTGCAAGAGAGCAGCTTCTTATTTGTTGAACTCGCTTTCAATGGTGAAATTCATTTTATTTTTCCAAGATAAAAATGCAATTTCACAACCATATAATTGAAAGGGCTGAAATATGTTTGAAGAAAGCACTCTGAAAGTTTTTCTTCAAATACAGCACAGAAGCACACGATCAAATCCTTTTTTCATTTTCAGGTGAAATGCATTTTCATTCTGAATAACGTTCAATACAAACAGTGCATGTAGTCCTAGTAGATAGGCGATGGCACTGAATTTGACCAGTTTCATGCAAAATAGCATTTGTTTCCGTTTGCACATGTTCAATATACACTATGCTAGCGCTATTTCCTATTTTTGTTCCAATAATAACGATTAAGCATAGACATGCAACGTCTTTGAACACCATTCTCCGTTATACACCATGCAAAGTATCTTATCTCCCGGTTAATATACAAGTCGCACTGTGCTTTGCATTTTACACCGAAACTACTGTTTTTGCGCTCTTGCCTGTAGTCCCAGTGCATTGCATGTTTAGTACCTGACATAATACTCATTCACTGGGTCTGGTTTTTTTTAGGCCCTTTGTAGGTACCATCCTCAGCTAGTATTTCTACTTTATATTATTTTTTCTTAGGTGTATAGTTTAGAAAGTAAAAAGAGTGGGAATGTATGGGAGGCAGGTGCAAAGCCCATTCATCGCATTCAATTCGATTGTTAGTATTCCTTCTAAGAGGCGAAGAGGAGCGAGGAGGCTTCTCAATAGGTTGCAGTAAGTTCTTGTCGAAAAACGTGCAACAATAACAAGTGAGCAGGGCCGGACTGGGAAAAGAAACCGGCCCTGGCAAACTGCTCGGCTGGCCCCCCTGGGGTGAGGGGGAGTGCAGCCAAGCAGTTTGCGAGGGCCGGTTTCGGCCGATTTTGTTACAGGGGGCCGATATTGCCGACCCCCGGTAACAAAAACGGCCCCCCAGGGGCCCAAAACCGGCCCCCACCCTAGCGGCCTACCGGGGAAACGCCCGGTGCCCACTATGGCCAGTCCGGCCCTGCAAGTGAGGGGGTCATTTAGAAGTTAAAAATTGGCAGATGTCATACTCATCAACCTTGCGGAACCCCCCACCCTGTTTTGCAGTGGGAGAACTGCTGAACCCCCAGCTCTGCAGATGAGAAAGCTCCCACACGGGACCACTGAGTCACAGTGACAGTGGTTGTGAGAAACTGGGCTACTGTTTGACTGGGACAAAAGGTCCTGCGTGCCAGGAGTATTGTTTATTTATTATTTATCTTTTTTACTAACTTCTTGTTTGGCTGAGAGAGTCAAAAGACATTGTGCTATCCCTGCATTCTGCTCTGTTCTGTGCTGCCTTTAGTGCATCTACTACACCAGCAGCAGTTCCCTTGTTGCACCGCGTTGGGTGAAATATTAGTAAATGCCCCCCTAAGTGTTTTTGTGTGTATTGCAGTGTTGTGATTGGGCTGAGTGCGGTGGATCGGCGCTCAGATGGGAACTGGGGGTCTGGGCATGTTCCCCACAAGGCTGTGTAATGCAGCCTGGTGGAGAACTTGCAAAGTGCGTATGACTGTTTGGCCAGGCCACTTGGAGTGTGCAAACCACTCCTCCTCTTGTGCTAACAGCTCCACCCCGCCATAACCCAGCCCCAGGCCTTCGAAAAATGAATTGATAATAGCTACGTTTATTTTTCCTGCTCAAAGAGCATTGGGGCAAATCTCCTCCACCTTAGCGGAGGAGCTGCCCCTGCCGTAGATACTCCACATAACGCCTTTTTGAATAAACCTTCAAATGGCTATTAAAACTATTTTTCTTTATCCAATCGAAATCTCTAGTTTACAATTGACTTTGCTCATCAAGCTACTTTCATTGGGATTTATTGTCCTGTCAGGAACTTTCTAAACTTGCTGGGTTTTTATTGGGGCAGTATCTGTGCAGACTTTCACTCCAGATGCTGAGCAACTATTTGCTCAAAATTCTGAACATTTATTTGGCCATTTGACAATTTCGCTTACAATGTCAGAAACTCTATGGAAAATGGCAAGTACTGGAGATGATACCGTTTATGTTCAATCATTATCAGGGCTGATTGTTTGCCCTTCATTGCACTAGAGATTGCGTCTTGGCCCTTTGTGGTTCAATCAGTAAATGGAGCAAGTGGGAGAGGGTTTTTTTTTCCTAGCTGGGCCTCTCTACATGTCAGAACATTGTGAAACGCAGAGGTAACTCATGGTGTTGCCCTTTCACGAAAATATTCACCGCGAAGCACATCTTCAAGACACTGAGTGATGTATTTTGTGAAGCTATAGGAAACCAACTAAGAATGTATTCTTAATACCGCCAGGCAATGTTTGCTACCTCTTTACTGAAACTTTGCTTGCTCAAGATGGCAGGACCCCAGTTTGGCAGTTTAGGCTCAAGTCTCTGCCTTTCATTTCTAACTCTGGTTTGAAATTAGATATAGTTGTGGCATAGCTGCCAAGGTTTCAGATTGCCATGTGTGACATTTTTATAATTTCAGTGAAATTATGAGTGACATTTCAACGACTATGAGTGACACTTTCTCGCGAGCAAAAATCATGCAATGAAGACGAGGGAAACTTCTCAATATCAGAAATTACAGCCATTTGAGCAACAAGAAACTCCAAGAACTTCTTGAAACTGCTGCAGAGCATCAGAAGGACACTAACCCTAGTGCTCCCTCCTGTAACCTGACTGTACTGTAAACGAATGCATAACCATGATATTAAACAAGTTTTTCAGTAGCAGTACTTTATTAAGGTTCTGTGTACATATGCTGACATGCACAGTTAAATACAAAAATACTTACTGGATGCAAGAGATTGCCTTTGCATAAAATAAATAATATTCTTTGAAAGTCCATATGTACATAATATCTAGACCAAGCACAACACCTGCCCAACTTGACAAACCTAAATAAGAGAAAACACTAAGACCAGCACAAACAGTCCAGTCAGATCATTCACAGTGTCAAGTATCAGAGGCTGACAGTAACCCGTTACTCACACTAACCTGTATCACCAGGGTTATGGGCACTTATATCTGAAACCAATACAACACACAGGTTGATATTTTATCATAAGCATCCATGCAACTTGTTGTACTCCCATGTCACAGTTTTTGCCTTCTTTTTCACGTTTTCAGATGGAGAATATTTGTAACATGTTTCACCTTGAGGCCTGTTCATTTGAAACATTAATATAGAAGACAATGTTCTATCAAGTGATAAACTGGGGCAGAATTTGGTTTTATTCTTGGTTACCCTTGAGAACACCCTTTCTTCATCAGCATTGCTGTGGGGCAACGTAAAGATAAGTTGGGCTACTTTAGATAGAAGGGAAAACTTGCTTCTCTGAGTGCCAACAATAGTAAATTCTGTGACAAGAGAATGCCAAATGATATCCATCCTGTAAGCTACAACCTCACCAGTACCACAGTTTACTTTAATAGCAGCCCTTTCTCTTGCATTTGTTGATAGGTCCTGAAAGTCAGTGACCTGGTATTTTGCAAATTCTTGCTCTAAGTAAACTAGGTCCTGCTCTGCAAAGTTGAGGTAGGTTGCAAACCGTTCTACTAAGAACAGCACACTATCAAAACCGTGTTTGTGTTTCTCAAAAAAGTTAAAGACCCGTGCATTCTTAAGCACCTTGTCATTAACTGGAAGGACTTTTAAAGCATACTTTACACCTTTCTGGTGAAAGCTGCGTACTGCTTCATAGAAAGCTTTCTGGGTTCCTGGCTCAATGTCCCCACTTTCTAGCATGTTTCTCAACGTTCCCCGCACAATGATGCCAACATACAGACTTGTATCTGGGATCTGGCATTCTTCTGATGTTAAATCAGGCAAACTGGCATCTGGGCTCCCCTTGAATGACTGAATGACATCTACATGAAACACTCTACTCAAGAGCACAACAATTAATTCGATCATGGCATCATACAGGAGGTGAATGACTGGGTCTTCCCTTTGAAGCAAAAGGTTGAAATTAACAAAAGCAGGTAACACAGCCTGAAGAAATAGACAGTAGACCTCAGTCATAGGGTTCTCAAAACTGTGCACAAGTCTCCTTAACCTGACTTTGCTATTTCTGTCACTGTCTGGTGTTGATAGGAAGTACGAACGGAGAGCAGCAAACTGAAGAATCAGTCTATCCAAACATGTAGACATTCCTAACCACCTCACAGAAATAAATTTCAGCATCCGGCGGTAATCAGAATCAACAAATTCGCAGAATTCAGCATACACATTCTTACGTTTTGAAGAATAGTCAAACCAGAAGTAGACATCTACAAGCAATTCCTCTATATCAAAATGTTTTAAGCTAGAACAGAAGGCAGAAGCAGCATGGGATGCAGCATTGTAAGCCATGTGGCACGGACAGGCCATGAAATACACATTAGAATTCAAAGAGAGTACTCTAGTTTTAACAGAGTTATGCCTTCCCACATTCACTGAGGCACTATCTACACCAAAGCCAATACAGTTTTCCCAAGGAATGGAATGCTTTGTCATAACATTAGATACTGCAGTAAATATCCCTTCAGCTGTACTTTCCTTGCTTAAACACATGTCAAGAAATTTGCAGCATACCAAACCCTGCTTCGTATCAAAAATTCGTACAGTTATAGGGTTCATTTTTTCAATGCCTTGATCATTGCTACCATCAACACACAGACTAAAAGCTGAGGATGTCATATCAGCCACTAAGTCAGTCAACAACTCTGGTGCAATGGCATCATTTAATACACAGGTTGTTTTTGTTCTCGCACAAGCATAACCCTGCGCAATTTTAGAGTCTGGGAAACATGTCCTTATGAGATGGCCCAAATGATCAGCAGCAGCAAAGGGTACATTATGCTCTGCCAAAAATCCTGTGAATTTTATTTCCGCCTCTCTGGCAAGGTGGTCTGTGCTGGAACTCTTCATTGACATGTAGCCAGAGATGGGCTTCATTTTAATCTTTGTGCCTTGAGATGTATGAACTTTACCGCTAATATGGCGTTTCACGTCAAACTCTCCTTGATGCCCACAAGAGACATTCTTCTCGCAAATCAAGCAGCGGAAGGAATACGGATCGGTCTTAACAGGAACAATGATCCCTGCAGTTAAAAAGAATTTCCAAAATTATGATTGTCCCCTACGAGTTTTAACCTATGAGAATTTTAAATCAAATCACTAGTGCATACAGTAGCTAGGCTGCTCACAAGCACCTACTGACCACGCATTACGCTGGCTGCTGCAGTACAACACAAAAAGTCTATGCTATGCATTCTGACATTTGTTGAGGGCTGACTAGACACTGTTTAGGAAAGGACACCAAGCAATGAATTTAGCATACCGGGACCTCCATTCCACTGACCTAAAATAGAGAAGTCCAGTTCATCATAGTGTAGCAGCACCCATGACTGACTGAAAAGTAAACTGTGCAGAAAGAGAAACTGAAATGCCCAGGAACACACAATGTGTGAGAGCCTTTATTAAAATGTTAGTCTCCCAATACCTGAGGCACATAGTAGGAAATCTACACTCTCTTCATATAATGAAAGGGAAACAAACAAAAAAACAGTTGGCATTGTAGTGTTCTCAAAACTGATAACACAAAACCTAGGTTCCAGCATGGTGTAGCAAAAATAACATACAAGGAAATAGATATGCTATTGTCCACACACTTTAAAGTATATAACCTTATTGGACTACCTTTGTATTGCTCTCCTTGCATCCAGGACAGGTCGAATTTAGTTCGATAGTACCGTGCCCCAGATTTCTTCTCGCTAGATTTCCTTTTGCTAGCAGCAGCCTTTCCCTTTTTGGAAGTCATAGCTGAAGTGCAGGGCTCACTGTCATCTGTATCAGACATTATTCTGCCAAGACAGGGAAAGGAAAGAAACTCAAATATGCCCAACATGATTCTACATGTATGACCAATGGGGATAAAGCATGGTTTTGCCTATCCAGAATGTGGTCACAGTGAAGCTGCGGTCCAGCAGGTGCTGCCTCCCAAATGAATCTATGATGCTCCTGAGCTCCCTGTTTTTATTCCAAATAAGGACATCGTTTTGACTGGTCACAACTATCTGGCATAATTAAAAATCTCTTTTTTCATACAAGTCAGCCAGCCACTAATATGTTCAGACCTTCTGAAATACTAAAGATGCCCTTTCGCCAATACTAATGTGTCTATACCTGAGGTACACAGCCAAAGACCAAATTTAAGACTTTAGTACTCACAGTCCGCTGGTGTGTCACGGACTGTTCTGCTGTGCAGTGGCTGATCCTGTTCAGTGCTTTCGGTCCTACAAAGATTTCTTGGGTCACTCAAGCACTGACACTGCAAAGATGGTGGACTTTGAATATCTATAAAAGTACACACACAAAATTTTTGGGGAATTTACTGGTCCAGATAATTTATAATGAAGTTTTGAACCATACGTATAGGATTCCTGATTGTACTCAATGCAGTATTATAACCCAGAATGCACTATAGCAACACAAACCAACATTTCAATATGTTGTCAGTCAGCAAATTAAATTCAATCAAGCACAACTTAGATCAAGGGAGACTTCATGGAAGAAACACTAGTTTGAAGTCTGAGCTATATTAAGCCTGTGCATTGTTCCCAGCTACTGCTCCTCCAATTCTCAGCTCCCACTGTGCCACAGCTCAAAAGCAAAGAGAGAAAAACACCAGTTAATATGACCACACACCAAATAACACCACAATATACCAAGTCAGCTAGCCAGAGAGTATCAACGTTAATTTGCACAGACACAATGTGCTTTAAAGAAAACTCACCACAGGATTGCTGTGTTATTAAAGTGCTGAGCATCATTGTGATGGCAGGCTTACAATCATGGAGTACTCGGCTTGTTTTATTTAGCCAACACACTGCATTATTGGGACTTGTGGTTTTTGCTCACCATATAGAAATAGGTAATATTAAACTTTACCAAAACCAGCCATGCTTAGGGGTAGGCAAGCAGGTACACTCAAACTATTGAAAAATCTGCGTCAACATAAGAGTACAATGTACTTCTGTAGGCCCTCTCCTCACAATTAAGCATTTATAGAAAAATCCTTCTGCACCTTATCAAACAAGACGTAATACACAAGTTGCAGCATAAAAACATTGTCTCTGCAGAACTTTAACAAGGGCAAGGATAGGTTGCAATGGCAGGGTAGCCTGTAACATAGTTAACCACAGCTTTAGGACAGTTGATGGACCATGATAGTTGCTTCCTTTTACAAGTGTGCAGGATAGCAGGCTTTAGGACACTTACAGAAACCATGTGACCTCCACCTCTTTAGCTCAGGTGCCATGCACAGAAATTCCACAAGTAAGGAAAGGATTTTTCAGTGTGAAATGCAGTAAGTCACAGCTAACCTCAAATTACACAGTTCTGATAAAAACATGTGGTTCATGATCTTTTGTGAAAACGGTCAGTAGACAAAACACTCATGTTGCTGCATGACTCCCTTATTCAACAGTTATCTTGACATTTGTTATTGCATGAAAACTCCTGGGTACACAAATTCAGCCCCAACAATAACATTTCAACAAAGCAACCTCAGAGCAGCCAGGACAGAAGTTCCAAACACAAGTAAAGAAAACAGGCCTCATGATCTGGTTGTGAAAAGCAGTCACACAGCTAACCTCAAAATACACAGTTCTGAGAAAACATGTGGTTTATAATCTTTTGTGAAAACTATCACTAGACAAACCAATCTCACATTGCTGCAGCATTATTCAACAGTTATCTTGTCATTTTTGTTGTTGCATGGAAACTTGTGGGTACACAAAGACTTCAGATCCCCCAACAGCTAAAGAAAGCACCCTCAAATTCAGCACCAGGAGCAGCCAGGACAGAAGTTCCACAATTAAACAAAACAGGTCTCATCATGATCTGGTTGCGAAAAGCAGCAACTCACAGTCAACATCAAAATACACAGTAGTGCTAAAACATGTGGTTCAGATTTGCTGCAGGGATTTAACCTCTGCGTCGCCTGCGTAAAACTGCTACTAAACAAAACACCGATCTTGCAAAGAACATTCATGTTCACACTGAATTACCTTGACATTACCTCAATGAACTTGCTGAGTGAACCAGGTAACCCGCCCTGTGACAGAAGTTAGTTGCACAAATAACTTACAAGCACAAAAGAAGGGTTGTGAGAATTAAAGCTATCCAGCCTCCTCAAACAGTTTTGGGAATATGCAACAGTACGTGTGATCTTAATATAACTCCTTTCTGCACTTAAAACATGAGGAGCGCACACTTCCAGTAGCTGACATTTAATTCACAGTTTTACTGTTAATTTAATAGAGACTTACCGCTGTCTCTCAGTCACAATGCTAACTGCTGCACCTAGGGGATTCAGGGAAAAATATAAAAATAAGGTAGCTGCTGATGTCCTTGCCTGATGAGTGTATCTACTAACTTGTCTGCTAGTCACACATCATGCTCTGTCACTTACTGGCTCAGATGGCTGCACTCTCAGCTGCTGCTGTTGTAGTGGCAATGCAGTTGAAGATGACAAGACTGTCACAGGCTGGTGAGAAGAGAGGAGCTGACGCTGGTACTACTGTGTTGCAGAAGAGTCTCTGGTGGCACTGTGATGGAGCAGGCAAAGCATCACCTGTTCAGCTCTCCCAGGCTCAGAGCACGTGCTCTTAGAGACACGTGTTCAGAGGAAGTTCTGTTGCCCTGACAACATCAACAATTCTGTGGAGGGGGCAGGCCAGGCTGGGGCACCATGAGGCAGGAAAATATTGGACCTGGCAGGCTGGATAGGTCTGTTGCTGGGGGCAGCAATGAAGCCCCCCTATGGCTCCGCCTCTAATGATGCTGCAGACGGAGCATCATCACTTCAGGGCCTCTCTCTCACGTGGTGGGAGTCGACCCACCAGCAAAAACAGGATGTGAGAGAGAGGCCAGGCAGGCTGAACCGAAAGCAAAAGCAACCCGGGCTGGCCATCTGTTGTTGTGCTAGTGGGGGCAGGTGACTTCACTGGGGCCTCTCCTCCCCTTGCCTTGTAAAATGATCATGAGGCCGGGCCATTGCTTAGCAACTGGACCCCTGGGCCTCTCTCATGCATCCAAGCCCCAACAGGATGTGAGCAGAGGAGCCACTGAAGTGAACAACACACTGAGGTGCCTGACAGTGTGTGACGTCACGTCAGTGTGTCAGTTGCCGGGCAGGCCGGCCGAAATTAGAAGGAAAAAACATAACACTGAATTAAGAACACAGGCCCCATGACGCTCCCCTGCCTGCAAAATCTGGGTTCGGGTGGAGAGCATCATGATGAGAGGACTGAGGGCACAGGGTCTCTGAGGAATGAGTGAGTGGTAACGGACCCCCCCCTCTCACAGGGACGAGATAGAGCAGAGACAGAGCCATAGTGGCAAAACATAACACCCACCGGCACCACCCTGTAGTCTCAGTCAAGATAACACTCAAGTGATTAGTACTTACTACTGGTTGTACCCAAGAAGGATGAATGATAGAGCAGCCCTGCGGCCAGTGCTGAGATTATGACTGAATTTGAAATGAAATCTCAGATGTAAACCTGACCTCAAGGATGACGAGAAAGAGCAGCCCTGCAGATTTATGTCTGTCAACTTCAGAGATCTCATCACTGACTCGGGAAGGATGATGAGACAGAGCAGCCCTGCCTGCAGATGCTAACTCTGATGATGATCTAGAACGGACTGGATGACGGTACTCTCGCCTCCCTCACCCTCCCCCCCTGCCACTGTGGAGAGTCCTGCCTGGTGGTGGTAACTGTCACGCACTGACCGGGCCGTGAAGATAAACTTACTTACTGGTGCCCGCTATGATCAGATCATGAGACTCAGACAGAAGCCCCGCGGCCCCGCCTGCATGATTTAATTACTGTTAATAATCACAAATGATCTGGGATCAGACTGCAGATTTAAACCAGGAGGCTCAGTCACTGGGAAGGATGATGAGAGTGAGCAGCCCTGCATGAGATGCGTCAAGGGAGCCACGCACAGTTGAGGTATGGTATGGCGCCCCTTACCAAAGCACTCCCTCTCCCCTTGTTGGGGAAGGATCCAGTAGGTAGGCCTTGGAGTCTCAGAGACCCCTCTGAGAGAGTAACTGTGTAAAGGGAGCCTCACGCAGCGGAGATGTGGGAATGTTACCACTTCCCCTGGGATCACAGCTTACCGGACCTTGGACGCAGCTTTTACCCGTTTACTGGTTTGTGCCCCCGTCACCCTCCCCCCCTCTTTTTCATGCTCTCTCTCACTCTCCCCCACCGCTTTCCCTATTTCATTCTTTGTCTACTTCCTCTGCTCCTATCCCCTCTCCCCTGAATCTCTCCCCTTGCCTGCTACGCCGCCTAGCCCCCTGTCCCTTGTGCCCTTTAACTAAGCACTCCTTGTCCCCTTGTTGGGGAAAGATCCAATTTTTATACTCTGGAGTCTCAGTGATCCCTCTGAGAGAGTCCACAGTGCCAAGGGAGCCACTCACAGTTGAGGTATGGTTTGGCGCCCCTTGCCAAAGCACTCCCTCTCCCCTTTTGGGGAAAGATCCAGTAGGTAGGCCTTGGAGTCTCAGAGACCCCTCTGAGAGAGTCCACTGCGTAAAGGGAGCCTCTCGCAACGGAGTTGGGGGAATGATACCACTTCCCCTGGGACCACAGCTTACTGGACTTTGGACGCAGCCATTACTCGTCTACCGGTTTGTGCCCCCGTCACCCTCCCCCTCTTCTTTCATGGTGTGTCTCTCACCCTCCCCCTTCTCTTTCCCTCCTTCATTCTCTGTCTACTTCCCCTGCTCCTACCCCCTCTCCCCTGAATCTCTCCCCTTGCCTGCTTTTTCCCTTACATATATGTCCTTACTGTTTGTCTCGACCTAACATGTAACTATGTAGCTAAGCTCTAATAACTGTGCAACCTTTGTAACGATGTAACCTGCAACTATGGTCTGATACTCATGTAAAGCGCTCTGATACCTCTGGGTCTAGCCAGCGCTATATAAAACCTTTCAAATAAAAATAAACAAATATTCAAATTAATTTTTCAGATCATTGATCATCATGTAGTAGTTAGTATACTAATAAAACACTTACTTGAACGAAGAGTTGTCAGAGACTTTTGTTTTCCCGGTCCGTCCGGCGGCCGCGGGCCGCACAGGAACCCCCCGCCGCGGCCGCACAGGCTCAGCTGCACTGTGAGTGCTCTGCACTGCATGACAGATGCACTAGTCTCTGCAGCAACTGCAGACTGTTCTTCTCCGACCCCCACTGCAGGCTGCTGACACACTCTCTCGTCCCCCGGGCCGGCCCCGCTTGGCCACAGTTTTGTTAAGTTTGCGCCCGCCGCCGCCCGGCGATCACCGCGGTCTGCCTCTTTGCGGCGGGGCGGCGGCGGCCATTAGTCGACACTAGAGTGAGTGTGTCTGTGTGTGTCCTGGCGGTGACAGCAGCACGCCACGGCGGGGACTCACTCCCTGACTCAAATTGAGTCCCCCGCCGCTATTTTCTGCCTCAGTGCTCACTTCCTAGTGAGAGTGACTTCCTCCGGACGTGACGGCAAGTCACATCCGGGATTCATTACCATCACGCCCCCTGTGAGTGCCTGGCTGTGTGAGCCAGTAGGCGAATACTGCTGAGAGGGCGGCCCCGCCCCCCCTCCTTATTGGCAGCAAGAGTGTGTGAAAGCGCGGCAGGAATAATTACAGCCAGGACTGCCAGGCTGAGGCACGATTGTTACATTGTAGCCTGCTGCCTAGCCGAGCAGTCAGATCATCGCCGGTGATTATATCAGAACTTAGAGCCCAGAGCTGAGCAGCTGCTGGCAGTGGCAGTCTCTCCTCGGAGCAGTAGAGCCCTGCACAGGCGCCGCCGGTGGCGCCAGCTGGCGCCAGCTGGCGAGTCGGCAAAATGCGTGACATTGCATTTCAGTTCGGTGATGAGGAACACCGCACTGAAATGTGTGAGTGTCACACCTGAGGCGTGATACTTGGCAGGACTGTTGTGGAGCAGCGTAATTTTGGCTTCACCCTTAGATGTCACAAATACATAACATAAACATTACATAAACATGCACTCAGCATGTGTTTCTTGTGTGGCTTAATAACATTAATGCAAAATGTTGCACTTGACATTATTAATGTTGAAACGCATTCCCTGCAGAATTAGAGAATTAATATACACTGTGTGTCTAAATTCATTAAACGATATTTACTGTTTACGTGATTGAGTAGAAATCATCCACACGGCATAAGAATGTAGCTACTTTAGAAGCGTAAATGATTTATGTAATGTGTGCATTGATGTTCCGTATATTTCATATAAAATGTAGTTATTACTCATATTCACACGTGCTTATTCAAGATTTTACTGTATGCCACATGTATATGAATCTAACGTACTGCCAGTTTTATGCTTTTGTGTTTAAAGGTGCACACGAATATTAAATGTGCACCATTGATTTAATACTCAAAAATTGTCCTGACTAGGCCTGTTTCCATTCTGCATAAAATACAGTTTTTTCTTCCCTGCTTGCACGTTTTTTTCCTTGCAGGTGCGTTTACATGGTTTGTCAGTTTGAGAATAGATACAACACTGTACTAGTGATAGAGAGAGAGCCTGAGAAGCAAACCTTGACAAGGAACATGGAGAGCCAGCGGGTTAACTGAAGCGTCCTTTTTAGCACTATTGCAACATATCTTAGGTGACCAAGGATAATGTCGTTCCCATGTTCAGTGGGTGACATTTCGAAAATGTTGTAGATTACAACGTGAGGATGGACAAGGACAATTGAACCCCTGATGATGCGAAGAGTGGGGTTTTACATGAGAGATTGTGGTGGAAATATTTAGTGTTCACCCTGCCTGATGTTACGCCACTTTCCTTTGGACTTTAAGAGATTTAGATCTCTATGCTTATTCCCTTCGATTCTTTGCTTAGTGTGGCTTAGGCTTTCACTCAGTTCCCCTGACTCAAGAAGGCTCTTGACCGAGTTTCTGAGATACTGACACCTTCCCTTACTTCCTGAACTTTCTTGTATTTTCCCATTTTTCTGCATTTCTCAGAATTTTGAGATCTCTTTAGATAATCGAACCATCCTCTTAGTTTGGACTTTAACTTAGACGATTTCGATTTTACCCATCTATAGAAGAGAGAACCAGAAACTCTTCTCTGAGCACCAACTTTTGATGTTGATCTCTTATATTGCTGTGACTGAACTTCTTGTCTGCCTTCTACTGGTATGCCTAAACGTCTTTAGGAGGTTGGGTTTTCTAGTTGTTATTCTGTACCTTTCTAGCATGGTGCTAAGATTTGTGTACCTTAACTTGACAGCTAACGTCTAATAAACCTTCATAAATATAGTCACTGATACCTGACCCTTATTTTGTAGCCAAATGAGTTACACCATTAATTGAAATTGATTGATGTAATGTTAACTCCTAGCACCTCTCAGGTGGTGAAGAAATATTCATAGAAGGGCAAATGGTAAGAGGGTTGGCCCAGAGCACTGGATCAGTTGTAAAGTCTATCACTCTATAACTTTGATCGAATTACCAACTGCAGACTTCAGGGATGTGTGCAGACTTAGGTTTATTCTAATTTGGATTGAGCTAGCCTCAATCCTTGATAAACAATATTCTCTAAAAAAGCTGTCAACTTCCCTAGGTATAGTGCTCCATGCTGAGTGCCATCTAATAATGGGGGTTTGCAGATTTTCCTATGTTCTCTGTCCAGAAGAGATGCTTTGGCTCATTGGAGATGACAAACATCATTTTAAGATCATCTGCTTGGTCTTTATGATCGTATTGACTGTCACTATCATATATAGAACAGCAGCAGAAGATGTAAGGGTGTGATTGAAGTACTAGGAATAGAGCCGTTCTATGGTGACGACTCCTAGATTCAAAACAAATAATTCATTGAAATAGTCTTTTACTGATTAGGTCAAAGCTATAGAGAGTTATTTAACAATAGTATTGTGCAATGCATGTTAGAAAGAAAATGGAAGGTCCTGTGTGTTAAGTAGGTGCAATTTACTGAATGTATTACTGTGAAAATGATGTAGTTTGTTTCTGAGATTGTTTGCCTGTTTTGAGTAATACGTATTTTGTGCCATGCACTGATCAATAAAGGCCAATGCGAAGCATTAGGGTGAGTCCAATCAATCAAATCTGCGCTGCTCATTAAAGTGCAGAACAACTACAGAGCTATAATCAAAGAAATACACACACATCACACACCCCCACACACATACACATATATTCACTGAAAACAACAAAGGCTAAAGTGACAGTTATAGTTAGGTATTCAAAAAAACATAAGAAAATAACTGAAAAAACAAGAGTTAAAATAATGCTATAGTTAGGTGACAATGCCAGTTGCAACATAACATTTTGTTAAAAAAAAATGCAATTCGCCAGTTATAGTTAACTGAAGTAACTATAATTCACGCCCGACATGCACAGTGTTGTAATAAATTATGCAATTTCAGATGTCATCTGTGATGTTACCAATGCTGTCATTGAACAAGTCATGAATGATGTAATATGTGAGAGTATAAGCAGTGCATGGCGAGAGTTAGAGTTACTACAACTCTCAAGTTATACTTACTTCAGTTACCTATGACTGGTAAAATTTAGTGTTTTATTTATTTTTGATTCAAATGTTATGTTGCAGTTGGCATTGTCACCTAACTATAATATCACTTGAACCTTTGTTTTTTTCAGTAAATTTCTACTTTTTTTTAGATACATAGCTATAGCTGTCTTTTTAACCCTTGTGCTTTTTCAGTGAATTTCCAGAGTTTGTTCACATAATATACTGTCAATATATAAAAGGCAAGTCTATAGGCTTTGTCAATGAAAAATTGCAATGTCTGTCAATAAACACAATGTGGATGCCGGCGGGATTTGGCCACTTTCTTTTTGCTGGGTGCCCTAGTGCACGCGCAAGGCACCCACATCTCTAACATACATTTGTGGGCCTTGGGGGGAGCACAAAATGTCAGTGGTCCCTGCCGACTCCCTCGCCAGCACCCATTATGGGTGCTTGTTAGAACTGGGGGTCTTTAGTTGGCAGAGGTAGGTACCTTTGTCCAAATAGGGACCCTTGGTTCTAGTCAGGGTAAGGGGGATACACTACTAAAATAACCCCTGCTCACCCCCTTGGTAGCAAGGCACGAGCAGGCAGGCTTATCTCAGGGGCAGTGTGTAAAGCATTTGTGAATACAGTGACAACATTACAGATGGACACCACACAAGTTGTAGTATAAAAATAAGTATTTTTATATAGACTTAACACAAGTTCCAAAACGACAAAAATCCACAATACAATACGAAAAATATGACTGTCAATGGTAGAAAATAGTTCAGTTCAAATGCAGGTGATAAATGTGACACTCTACGTTCAATGTACCTTTGGATGCGTAACGCAATACAAAAAAAAGAGTTGCATGGAAGGTGATGGTCGGTTGCTTACATGCAAAAACAGTGATGCGTTGGTTCCTTCCTCCGGGGGAGGTGATGCGTCGGTTCCCTACTGCTGTGTAGGGGACGGTGATGCATCGGTTCCTTACCGGAGAGGAGGTGATGCGTCGGTTCTTCACCGCATGGGGAGGTGATGAGACGGTTTCTTACTGCGCTTCTGTGGCGATGCGACCAGCAGCGCCCCGATGCGATGACGACCCGGTGCAATGAAACAAAATGGCGTCTTCCTCTTGATGCGACAATGAAGGGGGCGATGCGTGCACGCCCGAGGGCCGTGCAGCGACTCAGTGAATCTTCTGAGCCGCGACAGGCCCTGCGACACGCTTCTCCGATGATGCGACGGCGTCTGCTGCGACGGCGACACTCTTCTCCGGTGATGCGAGGCACTTCGGTGATGCGATGGCGACAGCGGCAGCGGCGGCACGCTTTCTCGGCGATGCGACGACAACTGCTGCGGCGGCGTCAGGCTTCTTCTTCGTGAGTCGCGCTTCCAGCTCCCAGCGACACGCAGTCTTTCAGAAGGCCCAACACAACAGTCGGCACTTCAAATTCCCAGCAAGGGAATTCAGGGAGCTGGTTGGTGAAGTCTTGTATCCCTGAGACTTCAGCAGGAGGCAAGCTCAATCTTCAAGCCCTTGGAGATTTTCTGCAAGATGATGAAAGTAGGCACAAAGTTCCTTTCTCCTTTCTTTGGCAATCAGGCAACCACTGCAGGCCAATTCCTCAAACAGCACACAGCATAGGGATAGTCTCCTCCTTCAGTTTCTCTGGTTCCTCTCCTCAGCAAAGGTTCTTCTTGTTTCCCAGAAGTGATCTAAAATCTTGGGGTCTGGGCCCCAATATTTATACTAGCAAATCCTTTGTCCTCTGAAGTCAGAGGGTCCTGTACCTAGTCCAAACCAGTTCTGGGTGCATTCTGCCAGTGCACACCTTCTTCCTTTGTCAATGTGGGCCAGGGACATCAGACGCAGGAGGTGGAGCCAGCAATGTGGAAGGCAGGCACAGCCCTATTCAGGCCCAGGTGCTACTACTCCCACCACTCTACATGCAGATAGGTCTATTCAGCCCTGTGCTGACTCACCCCGTTCAGTTCGGGCATACTAAATTCATTTTTCTGCCATGTTCCCTGGGTCAGTTAGGATTATAAGATGTTATAATCAAACTGCCCTTTCTGGCCTATGGGGACAGGTAGCCTTGCAATAGTGAAAAACGAAATTGGCTGTAATTCACTATCAGGACATGCCACACACACCAGGGCATGTCCTACCTTACACATGCAATGCACCATGCCCTAGGGCCTACCTTAGGGGTGACTAATATGCAGGAAAGGGAAGGTTTTGGGACTGGTAAGTGGGTGCACTTGCCAAGTCGACATTGCAGTACCAGACTGCACACAGGCTCTGCAATGGCAGGCCTGAGACACACTTTACAAGCTGCTCCTGTGGGTGGCACAACCAGTGCTGCAAGCCCACCAGCAGCATTTGATACACAGGCCCTGGGCACAAACAGTGCACTGTACTAGGGTCTGACAGTGAATCAAATAGGCCAAACATGGAGTCACTAATCCATACATTAATTTACCATAGGGAGCACTTGCACTTTGGCACTGAATAGCAGTGGCAAAGTGCCCAAAGCATCTAGACCAGCAAAAAAACATATCAACAACAGTGGAGGCATAGTGAAAAAATGGAAGGGAGACCCACGCCAAGGATGCCAGGTCTAACATGTGTCCCCTCCAGCTGAAATGTGGGGAGATCTATCCTACCTCTAGGGAGTTCTCATCACTAAGGCGGAAGAATCTGGACAGACCATCAGCATTGGCGTGTTCTGTACCAGGGCGGTGTTCCACCGTAAAGTCCATCCCCTGTGGGGAAATGGATCACCTCAATAGCTTTGGATTCTCACCCCTCATCTGCATCAACCATCTGACGGGCCTGTGTTCTGTCTGAACCCGGAAGTGAGTCCCAAACAGGTATGGTCTCAACTTCTTCAGCGCCCAGACCACAGAAAATGCCTCACGCTCAATAGCACTCCACCTCTGTTCCCGTGGAAGTAACCTCCTACTGATGAAGGCTACAGGTTGGTCTAGGCCCTCCTCATTTAACTGTGCCAGAACAGCCCCCACACCATGCTCTGAAGCGTCTGTTTGAACAACAAATTCTTTTGAGAAGTTGGGCGCCTGAAGCACGGGGGCCGTGCACATGGCAGTCTTAAAGGCGTCAAAAGCTCTCTGACAGGTGTCAGTCCAAATCACGCTCTTGGGCTGCTTCCTGGAAGTCAGCTCTGTCAAGGGTGCAACGATGCTGCCATATCCCTTGACAAATCTCCTGTAATACCCGGTGAGTCCTAAAAAGGCTCTCACCTCTCTCTGGGTCTTGGGGGGCTCCCAAGCCAGAATGGTATCAATCTTGGGCTGTAGGGGCGCCACCTGGCCGCTCCCAACCTGGTGTCCCAAGTACACCACGGAACCCTGGCCGATCTGGCACTTACTTGCCTTGATCGTGAGGCCTGCCCTCCGCAGCGCCATCAACACTTCCCAGAGGTGGCGCAGATGTTCTTCCCAACTGGCGCTGAAGACTGCGATGTCATCCAGGTAGGCGGCACTGAAATCTTCCATTCCAACCAGCACCTGGTTGACCAACCTCTGAAAGGTGGCAGGGGCATTCTTCATCCCAAAGGGCATAACCCGGAATTGGTAGTGCCCATCTGGTGTGGAGAATGCTGACCTCTCCTTGGCCACATCAGTCAAGGCGATCTGCCAGTACCCAGACGTTAAGTCAAACATGCTGAGGTACCGGGCAGCCCCTAACCGATCAATGAGCTCATCAGCTCTGGGGATGGGGTGCGCGTCAGTCCTGGTGACTGAATTGAGTCCTCGGTAATCCACACAGAACCGGAGTTCGGGCATGGCACCAGGCGCCGCAGCCTTTGGGACCAAGACCACTGGGCTGGCCCAAGGGCTGTGAGAGGACTCAATCACCCCCAATGCAAACATCTTGGAGACCTCCTCCTTGATGCAAGCTCTCACCCTGCCAGTCACTCTGTAAGCCTTGTGCTTGACAGGAGGACTGTCCCCAATGTCCACATCATGGACGCACTAATCAGTGACACTAGGAGTCAGGGAAAACAGGTCAGGAAACTGTCCCAACAGTTGGCGACAGTCTTCCTGCTGCTCAGGTGTCAGGGAGTTAGAGAGGTTCACACCCTCCACTGACCCATCTTGCTCTGTTGCAGACAGGAGGTCAGGAAGAAGTTCAGTCTCCTCTTCCATTCCATCATCCGTTGCTAGGAGCATGCACACTTCAGACCTCTCAAAATGGGGCTTTAGGCGGTTGACATGTAGGACCCGCAAAGGGTTCCTGGGAGATTGCAAGTCCACCAGGTAGGTGACCTCACTCTTGCGCTCCACCACCTCAAATGGTCCGGTCCACTTATCCTGGAGCGCGCAAGGCTCCACGGGGGCCATGACCCACACTTTCTGTCCAGGCTGAAACTCGATCAGAGAGGCATTCTGATCATACCATCGTTTCATCTCCTCCTGGCTGGCTTCCAGATTCGCCTCAGCGAGTTGTCTGAATCGCCTAGTTTGGTTTCTAAAGTCCAGCATGTAGCTAAATACATCCTGGGGAGGTTTACTGGGAGCTTTCTCCCAGCCTTCTTTCACCAAACTCAGAGGTCCTCTTACCGGGTGACCATAGAGCAGTTCAAAGGGACTGAACCCTAAGGACTTCTGTGGCACCTCACTGTAAGCAAAGAGAAGGCATGGCAAGAGGACGTCCCACTTACGCCTCATGGGTTCTTCCAGACCCATAATCATGCCCTTCAGGGTCCGGTTGAATCTCTCAACCAGCGCATTTCCTTGGGGGTGGTAAGGAGTGGTGAACTTATAGGTAACACCGCACTCCTGCCACAGGGACTTCATATACTTGGATATGAAGTTTGTACCACAGTCACTCACCACCTCCTTGGGGAACCCCACACGGGAGAAAATCCCCATCTGTGCACGTCCCACCACGAGGGCTGTCACTGTCCGAAGAGGGATGGCTTCCGGGTACCGGGTGGCATGGTCCACCAAGACCAGGATGAACCTGTTGCCCATGGCTGTCTTAGGGTCCAGTGGCCCCATAATGTCAATACCCACCCGTTCAAAGGGGGTGCTGACCACAGGGAATGGCTGGAGGGGAGCCCTGTGCTTCCTCCCACTTTTTCCAATTGCCTGGCAAGTCTGACATGTCCTGCAATGAGTGTCTGAACTCTTGCGCATCTGGGGCCAATAAAAGTGGGTGACAAGCCTTTCAAAGTTCTTGCCCTGCCCCAGATGTCCTGCTAAAGGCACATCATGAGCCAAACCCAGTAGGAAGGCTCTGAAGCGCTGGGGTACCACCAGCACACGGGCTGACCCAGGCTCAGCAACCTTAGGCCCGCTATACAGGAGACCATTCTCCCAGTAGATCCAATGTGATCCAGACTGATCACCTGCTGCCTGGTTTGTGGCCTGTTGCCGCAAACACACAAGAGAAGGGCACTTGTTCTGTTCCTCACAGAACTCCTCCCTGGAGGGCCCTCCTTCTTGCTGCCAATGGGTCAGCTCAGGCAGGTCCCCAGTTCGGCCACTTGCTGCCCTGTAGGTCCCAGAGCATCCCCCTCAGGTTCTGCTTCCTCCTGGACCGTGGGAACTACGGGGGCCGGTTTCCCGCGCCCCCTGCCTCTTCTCTTCAAGGCAGGCACCTGGGCCACCCTCTCAGGCTCCAGGTCCTCTTGAGCACCTCTACTGGCTGCCATAGACCGAGTGGTCGCGCACGCCCACTCAGGCAGACCCAACATCTCTAGATGAGACCTTCTCTCCACCTCTGCCCAAGGTGAACTTTCTAAATCATTGCCCAACAGACAGTCTACAGGCATGGCTGGCCTCACAGCTACTTGAAAGGTACCTGAGACCCCCCCCACTCAAAGGGAACCTGAGCCACTCTGCAGTGGCTCTCTGAGTTGTCCGCGGCAACTACTGGGCAGAGTGCATTGGGGATCACCTGCTCTTCAGACACCAGCTGACAGCTGTCACACTGGCTCCGGTGTCTCTCAGAGCCTCCACCCTTTGGCCATTGATGGTCACCCACTGCCTGTATTTCTTAGTGTTATCAGGCAGTTGGGCCCTGGGGACCATCTCACTGTCTCCTAAAGAGACCAAGGACATTGCTACGGGACCCCACCCACCTTGGGCACCCATCTCCTTCCCCAGGGCTACACTAGCTACCTGCCGGGGTGGTGCACCAGTGTGTGCTGATTTTCCATACAAGGGACATCTAGTCTCCCAGGAGCAGTGGCCCACTTGACCACACTTAAAGCAAGTCTTGGGCCCCCTGTGAACAGGCTTATCTGTCGGAGCCCCTAGCTTCCTTTCAGGGGGAGGCGGGGAACCCTTCCCTTGGTTCCCTTGGGGATTACTTTGGGGCACTTTCTGGAACTCCCTCTGTTTACCCTTGTCCCCCCCACTCCTCTGCTGGGGACCCTGCCCACCTTTGGCGGAGTCTCCCACGTGACCCTTGTGGACCCGGGTGCTCACCCAGCGGTTCGCCTCCTCACCAAGCTTCCTAGGGTTAGTCAGCCTACTATCAATAAGGTGCTGGCGTAGCTCTGGAAAACAATTTCCTGACAAGTGCTCCCATGCAATCAGATCAAAGAGCGCTTCAAAATCATTCACTTTGCTACCCTTCACCCAACCATCCAATGCTCTGCAAAAAAAAGTCACATATTCTTCCCAGGTACTGCCCTCCAACTTTTTGCAATTCCTGAACCTCTGCCTATACAGTTCAGGAGTCAACCCATACCTGGACATCAATGCTTCTTTCGTATGACCATAGGAATTGTGGACATCAGAGGGCAAGTCTAATAAGGTATCCTGCCCCTCACTAAGGAACCACCCCCCCTCCCGCTCCTCAATCCTTCTCAGGGACCCGGTGTGAGGTCATAGCTACCTCATAGGCTTTAAACCATTGCCCAATATCATCATTCTTATAAAACTCTTTCACCACATCTTTAGGTATATATACCCTTGCTTCAACAGGCATGGACGGTGTGCTGCCACCAGAGGGAGTAATCTCTACGCTCTTAGCTTTCAACTCCAACTCCCTCAAACTTCTCTCATGCTCCATTTGCATCCTCTTTTCCTCTAGGGCCAATTTCTTAATTTCCAATTCTAACTGCCCACCCATCTTAAGCTTGGTCCGCTCCATCTCATACACCCTACTTCTCTCCCTGTCCTCCAGCTCTCCTGGGGACAGGCCCTTGGAAGAAACACTGCTACCTGCTGGGGAAGGTGCTTTCCTCCCCCTGGACCCAATAGCCCATCTAGCTGCCCTCCTGCATTCTCAGCCCCCTCCTCATGCTCTTCCACATGCTCTGGGGTGCTCCTTGCTTCCTCCCAGGCCCTCAGCGCCTTTTGGAACTCATCCTTCTTGGAGAGACCGGTCATAGCAATTTTAAATTTCCTGCAGAAGTGTTTCAGCTGTTTCACAGTGTAACTTTCCAGCCTCTCTTCTTCAAAATCTAAATCCACAGATGCGATGGATGCTGTTTTGCTCATGGTGACTAAACTTGGCAGTTCTTGGCAAAAATAGAAATCCCAGGAAAAAACAATCTACCAAAATGTAAGTGGTTGCGTTTGGTCTGCACTCACTAGTAGTGTACACCAATCACTGTATATGAGTCACAAATGCAAGTCCAGAATCCTCACCGCTGACCACCAATGTTAGAACTGGGGGTCTCTAGTTGGCAGAGGTAGGTACCTTTGTCCAAATAGGGACCTTTGCTTCTAGTCAGGGTAAGGGGGATACACTACTAAAATAACCCCTGCTCACCCCCTTGGTAGCTTGGCACGAGCAGACAGGCTTATCTCAGAGGCAGTGTGTAAAGCATTTGTGAATACATACAGTAATACAGTGACAACACTACAGATGGACACCACACAAGTTGTAGTATAAAAATAAGTATTTTTATATAGACTTAACACAAGACCCAAAACGACAAAAATCCACAATACAATACGAAAAATATGACTGTCAATGGTAGAAAATAGTTCAGTTCAAATGCAGGTGATAAATGCGACACTCTACATTCAATGTACCTTTGGATGCGTAACGCGATACAAACAAAAGAGTTGCAGGAAAGGTGATGCGTCGGTTCCTTACACGCAAGAACGGTGATGCGTCGGTTCCTTGCTCCGGGGGAGGTGATGCGTCGGTTCCCTACTGCTGCGTAGGAGACGGTGATGCGTCGGTTCCTTACTGGAGAGGAGGTGATGCGTCGGTTCTTCATCGCATGGGGAGGTGATGCGTCGGTTTCTTACTGCGCTTCTGTGGCGATGCGACCAGCAGCGCCTCGATGCGATGACGACCCGGTGCAATGAAACAAAATAGTGTCTTCCTCTTGATGTGACAACGAAGGGGGCGATGCGTGCATGCCCGACGGCCGTGCGGCGACTCGGTAAATCGTCTGAGCCGCGACAGGCCCTGCGACACCCTTCTCCGATGATGCGACGGCGTTTGCTGCGACGGCGACGCTCTTCTCCGGTGATGCGAGGCACTAAGGTGATGCGATGGCGACAGCGGCGGCACGATTTCTCGGCGATGCGATGACAACTGCTGCGGCGGCGACAGGCTTCTTCTTCGTGAGTGCCGCTTCCAGCTCCCAGTGACACACAGTCTCTCAGAAGGCCCAACTCAACAGTAGGCACTTTAAATTCCCAGCAAGGGAATTCAGGGGAGCTGGTTGGTGAAGTCTTGTATCCCTGAGACTTCAGCAGGAGGCAAGCTCAATCTTCAAGCCCTTGGAGATTTTCTGCAAGATGATGAAAGTAGGCACAAAGTTCCTTTCTCCTTTCTTTGGCAATCAGGCAACCACTGCAGGCCAATCCCTCAAACAGCACACAGCATAGGGATAGTCTCCTCCTTCAGTTTCTCTGGTTCCTCTCCTCAGCAAAGGTTCTTCTTGTTTCCCAGAAGTGATCTAAAATCTTGGGGTCTGGCCCCAATATTTATACTAGTAAATCCTTTGCCCTCTGAAGGCAGAGGGTCCTGTACCTAGTCCAAACCAGTTCTGGGTGCATTCTGCCAGTGCACACCTTCTTCCTTTGTCAATGTGGGCCAGGGACATCAGACACACCACAGGAGGTGGAGCCATCATTGTGGAAGGCAGGCACAGCCCTATTCAGGCCCAGGTGCTACTCCTCCCACCACTCTACATGCAGATAGGTCTATTCAGCCCTGTGCTGACTCACCCTGTCTCCTGGAGTCCCCCAGCCCCTGTCACTCACAAACCCAGACATACAATACACAAGCTAGCAGAGGCAGGCTGGATGGTTAGGCAAGAAAATACCTACTTTCTAAAAGTGGTATTTTCAAACACAGAATGTTAAAACCAACTTCACTAAAATATGTATTTTATCATTCTGAGTTCAGGCATACTAAATTCGTTTTTCTACCATGTTCCCTGGGTCAGTTAGGATTATAAGATGTTATAATAAAACTGCCCATTCTGGCCCATGGGGACAAGTAGCCTTGCAATAGTGAAAAACGAAATTGGCTGTAATTCACTATCAGGACATGCCACACACACCAGGGCATGTCCTACCTTACACATACAATGCACCCTGCCCTATGGCCTACCTTAGGGGTGACTACTATGCAGGAAAGGGAAGGTTTGGGGACTGGTAAGTGGGTGCACTTACCAAGTCGACATGGCAGTACCAGACGGCACACAGGCTCTGCAATGGCAGGCCTGAGACACACTTTACAAGCTGCTCCTGTGGGTGGCAGCATTTGATTCACAGGCCCTGGGCACAAACAGTGCACTGTACTAGGGTCTGACAGTGAATCAAATAGGCCAATCATGGAGTCACTAATCCATACATTAATTTACCATAGGGAGCACTTGCACTTTGGCACTGAATAGCAGTGGCAAAGTGCCCAAAGCATCTAGACCAGCAAAAACATGTCAACAACAGTGGAGGCATTGCGAATAAAATGGAAGGGAGACCCACGCCAAGGATGCCAGGTCTAACAGTGCTGTTGGTAGCCAGACACATTTTTGTTGTTGGTGGATGCCCACCCAGGGCACCCACATCTCTAACATATATTGGAGGCTGAGGGGTATCCCCAAAGTGCACGCAGTCCCTTCCAGCTCCCCAGCCAGCACTCATCCTAGGTGCTAGTGGGAGCCGGCAGCAAATATGTCCCTGCCTTGCGAGAGCAGGTTTTAACTCTTGCGGCAGGAACAAACATTCCTCCCAAAGAATTGTTTTCTCACAGCGGGAGCATTACTGCTCTACTCCCGTCGGAGGGGTGGGACATACAGTCCCAGGGAATGGGAAGCCAAGGCCATACTTTGGTGCTGGGTGGGGGAAGTCGTGCCCTCCTTCACAGAAATAAGAAATCGACCCCAGAGGATGGGTCCCTGGGACTTTCGAAAGGCTCATGTATCCCTCCCAAAAAGAATTGAAAGCAGCTCTGGGAGATGAGGTCCTCGGTGCCTTAAGAAGGCTTGGGAAAGGGTCCATTTGCCCTCCTCCCCATAAAAAATGGAAATAACCCCAGGGGATGGGGTCTCTGGGTCTTCCAAAGGCTTGGGGAGGCGGGACTCCATGCCCCCCTCCCCATTCAAAGTGGCATCTGCCCCAGAGGATGGAGTCCCTGGGGCTTTAAGATGGCTCTGAAAGGGGTACCGCATGCCCTCTCTGCCCTAACATTTTATAAAAAACGACTCCGGCCTTGGGCCATGAGGGGAGAACTAAAACTGAAAAAAAACAAAAAAAAACGTCAATCTCTTGTTCGCTTGTTTTCCCTTTACACTGCTGGAAAGAACAGGAACAGACTCCCCTTTTGCTGGTGCAATATTATTTTATTTGCTTAGTGCTCCGCCATGATGCGTTTCGGCCTGTGCAGGCCTTGATCATATGACGCAGCTACGTTACAGTGCTCATATTTAAAGTGACAAGTGCAGAATGAATATAGAAAACAGACTCACGTTCAACTTCACATGGTCTCAGCAAATGACAGATGCATTACAAGTCAGTTGAGCAATTTGATAAATAAATAGATAAATAGTCCTTTTGTTTATAATAAATACATGGAATATGAATGTATAAATACAAGGATAAATAAATAAGTCAATAGATGAATAAATGGCTGGTTTGAAACCATTTAAAACATTAAGGGCCATATGTATCAACCAAAATTGCTATCGCAAACGCTGAAATTCACAGAATTTCAGCGTTTGCGATCGCAATTTGGCTAAGTGGTATGTATGAAGGCAAAACTGCCTTGCAAAATAAGGAATCGCAAAATTTGCGATTCCCTATTTTGCAAATGCATTTAAGGAATCGCAATTTGTGATTCGCAAATAAGGAATATGTAGGATTCGCAATACTTTTTGCAAATCCTACATACATCGCGTTTTGCGATTCTCAAAGAGCGATTCGCAAAAAATCGCTAGTTGAGAATCGCAAAACATGGGTTTGATATATATGGCCCAAAATGTCTAAAAATGCCGTTGGCACGAACTGCAACACGTTTATTGAGACCATGGTTATTTGTCATGTCTGTGTAGCCAAGTTGCAACCTACCACCATCTAGCACTTAGTCATCATCTATTGCTCATTGCTAGACTGACGTAGTGTAGCCCCAGTGGGCCTGAATTGCTGTATGTTTTCATCAAAAAAGTGTATTAATAAAGTGCTTGGTGCGAAAAACATCTCCCCTTGTGCCACCCAAATAGTAAAAATATAAAATTAAAGATTAAAATGTTCTATGTCGAGAAGAAGCATGAAATGTGTGTGTTAGCACACGTAAATATTTACAAATGGACATGAGAGATAGTTTATCGTTGTCTACCACCTCTTAATGATGTTATAGACAGGTGAAAAAATCCTCACTGGCATTTAGCCCGTGTGGGCTTTTGGTGTCGAGCTCTATAATGTAGCGTGTTTCTAGTTTTCTTAGAGTTGCCTCCCGATTGCCTCCGCGTCTCAAGTGCAAAACTGAGTCTAATACATAGTACTTGAAATGCTCTAGCTTGATCTCATGGACTTCTCTGAAATGATGTGCAACTGGGTACGTGGGGTCAGAGTTCGTGATGGCTCTGATGTGTTGGAGAATCCTCTTGTGGACCTGTAGCTTTGTGCTTTGTGCAACCTACATAACGTAGTCCACAAGAGCTCTCCAAAACATATATAGCATGATCGGTTCTGCATGTTAGAGGTTTTTGAATGAGAATGGGCTGCTCTCTAAAAGGTATGGTATATGAAGTTTTATTGATACCAAATTTGTACGCACGGCATGCAGTGCATTTCATGAAGCCCTTTCTTTGTGCCAGCCAATTTGATTTAGTTTTGGTCTCTGGGCTGCTACTAACTAGAATGTCACTCATAGATTTGGCTTTCCTAAAAGTGATGGCTGGCCTTTTAGGTAGTATGTCCCCTATTACTGGATCCCTCAGGACAATTATCCAGTTCTTCATGATTATGTTGCATAGTCTATTCTTCTGTTTATTAAAAGTCAAAATTAGTTGTGTACTCTCATTTGTCTGCACTTTGTGTTTGTTGTGTATAGGTGCTATCTCATTGCCTGTTGTTTTAAATAACAAGTCAGATCTGCTTAGAGCTTGGGTTTTGGTTATGGCCGCATTGATGCTATTCTCTGAGTAACCTCTTGCCAGAAATCTAAGTTTGCTCTCCCTTTGTGCTATTTCTAGGTCTGTGTCACTACTGCATATTCTTCTAATTCTAAGCATCTCACCGAAAGGAATGTTGTGTATGAGGTGTTTGGGATGGAAACTCCTGGCGTGTAATACGGAGTTGCCCGCAGTTGGTTTTCGATGTAGTTTGGTTTCAATTTTCTCGTTCAATATATATACCTCTACATCTAAAAAGCAGACTGATTTTTGGCTGTGGTTGGCTGTAAAATGTAAATTAATATTGTTGACATTGATTTGTGCTATAAAACTCATGGTGCTTTCTTTCGTGCCCTGCCATATTACAAATAAGTTATCAATATACCTTATCCATTTCACTACATGTCTATCAAGTACCCCCTGATAGTCTACTTTGAGGACCAGCTCCTCCCACCATCCCATGTGCAGACAGGCATAACTGGGGGAGAAACTGGCCCCCATTGCGACACCTCTGATCTGTTGGAATATCATATTTTGGAACATAAAGTAGTTGTTTTCTAGGCAAAAGGTGGTCATATTCAATAGCATTTGATTGTGTTGATATAGATGAATCGACCTAGTGCCTAAGAAATGTTCCAAAGCTCTCATGCCATCCTTGTGGTGATTACTCGTATAGAGAGTAGTGACATCCAACGTCATTAGCCAGTAGTCCTCTTCCCATTGGCAGTTGTGTATCTGTCTGAGGAGATCGCTAGTGTCCTGTATGTAGGATGGCAGTGAGTGCACGTGTTCTTGGAGAAAGAAGTCAATATAACGTGAAGTGTTCTCTAACAGACCTTTTTGTGCCAAGATTATGGGTCTTCCTGGTGGTTTCTCCCCGTTCTTATGTATTTTAGGGATGAAGTAAATTGTGGGCATAACAGGATGATCGTTTCTCAGAAATTTGAGTTTGTCTGCACTTAGGAGTCCTGCACTTTTCCAGGCAAGTAATTTTGAGTACAATTCCATCCTGGTGGCCTGTGTTATTTGGATGTTGCTTCTCTTATAACAATCACGGTCATTTAATTGCGTCATAGCCTCATCCATGTATTGTGCTTTAGGCCAGATCACGATGTTACCTCCTTTGTCAGAATTCCTGATAATGATTTGATCATTGCTTTGTAGTTTTTTCATCAGATGGTGGTATCTTTGATTGTGTGGGCTCAGATGTTTGCGAGTTCTTTACATTTGGTGATTCAGCTTTTTTATTTGAGTTGTCGCTTGTTTATTAAAAATATCAATGCTGTCTCGTGGCATTATAGGTTGAAATGTTGATTTTGGTTTGAACTCGGTGCGCACCGTACCAAAAGTATTAACTTCCTGTTGTTCAATAACTGATTGAGTAGATACATGTGAAGCATGACCAGTGTGTTCATTTTGTAGTTCCTGCAGATGGCACATGAGTTGTACATCCATTGCCATCATAATACTGGGGCTTGAAGATGGAACAACGTCTGTTGTGCTCTCTTGGTTGCCACTTTTCTTGCGGAGAAGATGGTATTTATGTAACTTTAGTTTGCAAATGAACTTATAGACGTCTATTCTTGTTTGTGAGTAGTTAAAATTGCTCTCTGGGCAAAATGATAAACCCAACGAGAGTAACTGTGTTTCTGCCTCATTTAGGGTGATGTTGGATAAGTTGATTATAGTGTTCGCATTTGTGATGGATTCGCCTACTTGCGTTTCCAATTGTTTGTGGGTTTTCTGTTGAATCTTGGTTTGTTGTTTGCGCCTTTCTCTCTGCTTTTTGTTCCTACTTTGTCTGGTTTGTAGTTTTGTGTCCTTGGGCGTAGCGTTTGACGCCTATCTTGGCGTAAAAAATCTAATTCTTCCGCCAAAGACAGTTTAACCGTTGGTTGACCCGCTGTCTCCCTGTCGTCGTCTTCCATGTCAGACTCGCTTTCTATTGCCGAACTTAGGTCTGACGCTGATGTTGCCGCTTGCATCTCATTGCTTGTGCCTGCTCTCTGTCGGTTTTCAAAACGGACACCTTTTTTGGAAGCTTTGAGTGAGTCGTACTTTTTTGAAAATGTGAAAATTTGGCCGGTTTCATAATCTTGTTTGTCTCATTGAAATTTGAAAGCTTTCCTCTTTTTAATTATTTCTTCCTCTCTTTGTAGTCTGATTGTCATTTCATCACGACATTTGGTTACAGTGTCAATTGCGTCCATTTTGCTGATCTGTTGATTGAGCTCGTCTATCTCTTTCTGTAGCTCATTTCTGTCAATTTCGGCATACTTTACTAGTATCTGTACTAGTTTCCTTGAAGAGTCTAAATTGCATTCAGCCCATTCTCTTAACATTTTGGGATTGGGATTTTCGAAACTGGGCACAATTATGATCCTTAAGCCACGTGGTATTCTTTCCACTTCCAAATATCTAGACAGTGACTTGTGCTCCCACCATTTGGCTTGCTCATGTTTCATGAGCTTTTCCAATTTTTTTAAATTGTCCTTGATGTTTGTGGTGCCTAGATAGGTAGGATTACTGTTTGCCAGTAATGGCGTATCATTCCTCGGGGCATCACAAAACATTTCATCCGCTGCTTCTTCTCTATTACGTAGCGTGTCGGCAGACATTTTGATTGCAAAAAATGAAAAATTCACGTTGGAGTGTTTTACTACTTGCAACACTCATACTAAGCACACCTCTCCACCGGAAACTCATTGCTCTCCTACCTTAAGGAAATGTTGGAGTGGCTCGCGTCCTCCGACCCGGGTCTCGCCGCTATTCACTGTCGGTGGCTGCTTCTGCTGACCGGGGGCATAATTTATGCATCACTCTATGCCTGAAAGGATTTTGTTTTGACTTATACTGGGTGCTCCCTTGTATCTGGACAAAGCTGTACCTCCCTGAAGATATCTAATGAGAGCAAAACATGTGTCAGGGATTGCTTTTATTCATTTCAGGTTGGCTTGGATGGTATTTTACCAATCCAAAGCCGTAATACTGTGCCTGGAGTGGTAAAAGGCTTTGGCCATTTTACAGCTCAGTGTGGATAGCACTGTGCTAATCCCATGCTTAAAGACTTTGCTGTAGAAATGACAAAAGATTTTGTCCCTTTCTATCTCGGCGTGCATGGCACTGTGCTAATCCTATGCTTAAAGACTTTGATAAAAAAGCATACATTTGAGGTGAGCAAATTTAGAGTGTCGCTGGTGTTGAGGGTGCTCTATACAAGAGCTGCTTTCCACCTAAACTTGAGAACTACCCAGAGTTCTCTGCTTCTTTTTTGCATAATTAATGCGCCACTCTATGCCTGAAAGGGTTTTGTTTTGACTTATACTGGGTGCTCCCTTGTGTCTGGACAAAGCAAAACCTCTCTGAAGAGCTCTAAAGAGAGCGAAACACGTGTCAGGGGTTGCTTTTATTCATTTCAGGTTGCATTGGATGGTATTTTACCAATCCAAAGCTGTAATACTGTGCCAGGAGTGGTAAAAGGCTTTGGCCATTTTACAGCTCGACGTGGATAGCACTGTGCTAATCCTATGCTTAAAGACTTTGATAGAAAAGCAGACATTTGAGGCGAGCAAATTTAGAGTGTTGCTGGTTTTGAGGGTGCTCTATACAGGAGCGGCTTTCCATCTAAACTTGAGCACTACCCAGAGTTCTCTGCTTCTTGTATATATATATATATATATATATATATATATAACATGAACTCCGCACACTGGAAGCATCTTCTCTCCCCAATCACGGACACAGACCCAATTCGGTGCTCAGGTGTTTATTCAACTGTCTCCATTACGCGTTTCGACTCCGTGGAGCCTTGATCACAGATATATATATTTCACCCAGTGGTGGCTGCTACTGGTTAGTTATAGTTAAGATCATTTTTCCATAGGAAAAGCATTTTTTTTTATTTGCTTATAACTTTGGCGCTGTTTGACAAAAAGTTTCATCCACCTCAGCTCCTTCCTGTAAAGTTTTGGGATGATCCGTCAAGTGGGAACTGAGTAAAAGGAAGGGTCCCAAAACACATTTTCCTTATTCATTTTTTGATAGTAAAATTAGACACAACTGCAGCCCACACACCTACCCCAAATTTGGCAGAATGCTAGATCTTGATCCAGATGGTGTGCTTTTTGTGATTTTGTGTAAATTAAGCCTAGGTGGAGTTCCGCTACGCGGAATTCTGCGAAGAGCAAAAAAAACTCCGCCGCACTACGCGGAGCTCTGCGAGCGGCGGAGTTTCTTTAGATAAATGCAGTTTGCGGTGATTTTCATTGTCAGGTGCTTGTCCGCACTGTGCAATCATCACGAACGGCATCATGCACAGTGCAAGCGGGTGCTGCTTCCTTTCTGCCGCTCGAGTAGATTTTTACGCGAGCGGAAGCTTTCTCAATGCGAGCGGGTGGTTTCTCAACGTGAGCGGTCGTGAGCATACACAACCACTCGCAATGAGAAATCTGACCACCCGCATTGAGAAATCTCGCCGGGATGTTTATTTGACACGCTCGCGAACTTGATGTTGACGATCACGAATGAGGAAAAATCTCGCCGGGAGGTAAATTTTTCTCACGCGCGCTCGCCAACTTGATATTGATGAACGCGAGCGAGGGAAAAAAATTCTGCTCCGCTATGCGGAGCCGAGTTTTTTCGAGCTACGTTTAATGCAAAGTGCAGGAAACTTTGCAAACTCAGCAAGCGGAGCGGAGTTCACCACCCAGACTTAGTATAAATCCATTCAGTAGTTTTTTGAGAAATTAAGGCTCAAAATATATAGATATTTCAGAGCCAACTGATCTCAATATGAGATCTAATTGGCTGGCACCACATCAATAACAATGTGGCGGAAGCTATCTCAGGGCTCAGGATTTAGTCCCTTGTCCTGGAAAAAACATTTAAAAAGATATAAAAGGGCAAGGTAAGCATACCATGCCCCTCTAGGCCTAGCTGGTGGGATAGCACCAGAGAAACACCCTTTGGGTCAAACCCATATATTGTTAATTTTTTTTTACAGCAAACACTCACAGGTGGGCCAGGGCTCGAGGGAGGCAGCAAAAAAGGTTTATTTGGGGAAGGGGAATGCTGCCCACCTTCTGAACCTCCTTGAGGCCCTGGGGATCCCAACCCCGGGGCTGACATGTAAGTAAGGGGGGGCATATGGCTCCCCTCCCTGATGCCTATTCAGTCCCCAGGGACCCCATCCCCAGGACAAAACATAAAATTACATTGGAGGGGGCACACAGCTCCCCTCCCGAGCCTCAAAAGGCCCATGGACCCCATCCCCCATGGCCGGCTCTATTGTTGTGTTCCAGGGAGCCCACCCCTAGGGCACTGTTTCCCTGCAACTAACAGTACGGGCAGAGAAGACTTGTATCCTCCGATAGAGTGGGAGCTGCAAAAATTTGGCGCTGGGTGAAAGCACACATTTATTCCACTGACTGCGCTCTGGCTTGCAGGGGAAAAGAGATTTCTCCCATCCAGCAGGATCAGAGAAAAACCTGTTCCCGTTGGGCAGGAGCAATGTTGGTTCCTGCTGCACCCAGGAGGGATGGGGTCCCCAGGGCCAGTGTTGGCTTGGGAGGAGGGCCGCAAGTCCACTACCCTTTAAAGGAATGTCAGCCCAGGAGGATGAGGACCAAAGGTTTGCTTGGGGAGGAGAGCTGCATGCCTCTTTCCCCATAAAAAAAAACAATTTGCCCCAGGAGATGTGGTTCCCTGGCCAACAATGGCTCAGAGTGGGGGGCACTAGAATTTCTGGATACCGCCAGCACCCAGGATGGGTGAGGGCAGGAGCACTGGTGAGGCCCCTGGGCCCTGGGGCTCCCCCCCGTGGCCCCAACAAAAACAAATTGTGATTTGTTCCCCATGTGAGCCCCACAATAAAAATATAAAATGTTTTAAAAAGAGTAAAAAATGAATTACAACAAATTTATTATTCGCTGCTACTACCAAGGGGTGCCCCATAGTGCCCTAGGACTTTCACTTAAAACACACTGTTTTAAATGAACAACCACTGAAATTCACCAGTTATAGTTATCTCAAGAAACTATAACTCATGCCCTAAAGTAACAATAAGTTGCAATGCTAATAACTTCACAAATGGCATTACCCATGACTTGTTTGATGACAGCATTGATAACATTATTGCAACATCTGAAATTAGATAATTGATGATAACACTGCACATGGCGGGTTCTGAAGTTATAGTTACTTTAAGACTTTAGGGCACAAGTTATAATTACTTTAGATAACTATAATTGGTGAATTTCAGTTGTTTTGTTCGTTTAAAATAGTTTGCTTTAGCTGACATTTTCACCTAACTATAATACCCTTTACCATTAGTTTTTTTCATTATTATATATATATATATATATATATATATATATATATATATATATATAGTCTAATCACCAGAAGTCCCTCGTCTGCTCGTAGCGTTCCCAGCGCTCCTTCCGCCACAAAGGACTCGCGAACCGCCAAAAATGCAGGCAAATCAAATCTTTATTGCTGTTTCCTTGCTACGTGTTTCGGGCACCACTAGCCCTTGTTATATATAGTCATACAAGTAAAACCTTAAAAAAGCGATGAGTTCTGAAAATATGCAGCAGATTTGAGAAAGGATCCCACGCTAAAACATACCTCCTCATCATTTAATAGCTGTAAAAAATGTAGTGGGCCAACCCTACACAATAAATGTATGTGCTTTTTAAGAGTGGCAATAACAGTTGCAGTAGAAGGTAAAATGCAGAAGAGGCGGTCTAACACACCATCACAATGACACATATTGGAACTACTGTATAGTCCTAAGGGAAAGCAAAGCAGATGCCTAATGGCCCAAGCTCTAAATCTGAACAATAGGGCCCTCTCTCAATGACCGGAGACAAGGGTCAAATTGGGCTCCATTCCAATACAGGTTTTTAAAGAGGCATATGACCTTACTTTGGGTTTACCTAGCTGATCAGCTTTCCTCAAAAGATGCCTTCTTTGAAAAAACATATGTTTAATTAGTGCTTTGTCCCCAGCACAGGCAGTAGGCAGACTTTCAATTGTTGAACATAAGGAAACCATGGAATTGTAACCCCATTGTTACATGAGAAACAATCTCTGAATATCTGATGGTTCCAAGTTACTTTGGGTTGCACCAAATTGATAGCCAAAGGAAATGACAGCAAGATTTACAAGATCTTCTAAATAAGGGAGCCCTAGTTCTTTTGTGGCATACAACATGTGGTCTGGAGAGAGGGACGGAGAGAAGGCATCTGCAGAAATGATTCTCCTCAACCTGCAGAGCAAACCAATTATGGTAGCCCCCATATCCCTGCAGCATATGTCGCCATAGCTATACACTGGCTTTTATAAAATTCACAAAGAGGTATGATCAGTTTCCCACCCAAGGGTCAGGATAGGTTTAAAGAGATTGCCCAGATGGCTTGGAGATACTAGTAGCCCAAGACCAGGAAGAATCAAATGATACCCCAAGATAAGGGAAATTCTTTGCGCTATCTAATTTGTTATTGTTAATAGCAAATGTACATATGCTCATACATTTGGAAAACAGGGATATAAGATTTAGTAAAGTTTGTAACTAATTCAAGATCGGCTATAATCTGTGTGACGGCACTAGACATTGTAAAGCCGTAGGAGTGCACGCCATCAAGTTCATGTAATCTGCATATGAAAAAGCAGGGGTGGTAACACTATTAATTGATGAGACTTCAAGATGGATATTGATTAAATGAGAATTAAGTTTGTTAATATATAAAATGAAAAGGAGTGGTGCGAGGATACAATCCTGCTGCATACCCCACATAAAATAAAATAAGTCTGAAAGCTTGCCGCTAGATTCAAATCTTACCCTGGCTAAAAGGTATTTGTGGGAAGAAAGTTCACCTCAGCTACTTATAGTCTCAGTTCAAGTAATATGAGCCATAGTTTGGTGCAGTTGGAATTATCGAAGGCTCAGGATAAATCCATGAACGTAAGGTACAATAGCAGTGCTTGATTATAGTGTATTTGCCTATAAAAAGATGGAAATTAAAGAATTGCTCTGTTGGGCCTAGCAGCTCCCTAAATCCATATTGACAGGGACTTAAGATGTTAATATCCTTAGCCCAATCCCTCATTCTATTATAAATTACTTGTCCACCTAATTTTACTAAGGTATCGATAAGCAAAGTGTCCGATAGCATCTTGGCTCAGAGCTGTTAACCTTTTTGAATATAGGGTCTATGACCAATTTTGACCAATAACTTGGTAGCTGAGAGTATACAAAATTGTTGAAAACATTAGTAAGAAGTGGAGCCTACAGGTCTCAGTTACATTTTGTTAGGTCCATGGGCATCCCATCGGGTCCTGGAGTTTTGCCAGCAGGACTCTGGTGTATGGCAGCGGACCCTTTGCCTAAGTTAAAAATAAATGTAATGCCCTTATCCAAATTGTTTGAAAAGATGGTCAGTGGGGATAATTACGAGCAACAGTGATATGACTGCTTATTGGGGACACTGGATTATTACTCCTTTTAAAGGAGTTTACTGTGAACAAAAATTACTTGTGGTTCTTAGGTTTCGTCTGTGCAGCGCTTGCAAAATCGCTTCATATTTAAAAAAAAATATTATAAGGGGCTTGCTTACCATTACTTACCATTCATAGCCTTTGTGGTTACTCTTATTTTCTTTCTTCTCACTGGTCAGCAGCATCAGGGTCACATCATCAGCTTTCACATCCTCTTCACCTGGCTGTTCCCTGGAGCGTTTACCAGGTACTGTTTCCGGCAGGCAGCTAGTGGCTGGTGCCAGTATTCTTCCTCTGGCCGCACGCTTTTGAGGTATTTTTTTTTACTTTTATCACCGCACTCCATATGAGGGCATGTGTTTGTACAGCACAAACTCAACCTAGAAGTATTTGAGTGCTTTTCATGAGCACCAGTTGCATTACAGACAGACACATTCATTTTTAGGCACGAAGAGATTACGGGATTTGCCCAGAATCACCTCCCGCTGAGACTCAAACCCGGTTCCCCGGCCTCAATGTCATCCATTCTAGCTGTTACGCCATATCATCTCTTATCCTCTTCATTGCCCCTTCTGCTCCCTCTCTTCTCCCCCACACCAATCATAAGATGTTGAGCCTCCCGCCGAGACTCGAACACAGTTCCCAAGCTGCAAAGTCAGCCGCTCTGGCCGTTATGCCATTTCCTCTTTCATCCTCTTCATTGCCCTATCCTACTCCCTTTCTCCTCCCCTGCACCTTCTTCGGTGTCCACTTTTAACCACCATTTCCTTTCAACACAGAAAAAATAAATGGGGCCCTGTTGAGAACTACTATAACTAGTCACTGATTTTCCCTTGTGCCTCCACTAATTGATTGCTGTGTTTACTCATCAGTTGCACAATAACCAAGAGGTAAATGCTTTGCAGGCACTTATTTTGTGTGCTGAAATCGTTTCAGTTTGGATTCCATTGCAGTAGTTTTCAAGACACAGTCCAATCAATGTCTGATGAGCATACTCAGCAGTGTTCAAAACACCAAACACCAACTTAATGTAAGCGAACGAACTACAACAATTAGTCTGCATTGTGTTTCGACAATGTCATGCAACGCATTCACATCTTAAGTGATCTATTCTCAAACTAGCCTTGATGTCTCCACACTAATATTAATCAAAATGCTTCAGCTAAATGGCGGTGCTCACTGGTGACAGGTTGACTGAGAAGGCTTTTTTCTAAAAGATTTTCTGATTTAGTTTGCCTTTTACATTTAAACAGTATTCTATTTGTAAAAATTAATGCAGCCCGATCTATTAGGTCAACTGTTATGATGGCCACCCAGCACCGCCAAACCCTAAGGCATAGGAGCAAAAGCTACGGCGCATTCCTGTCCTTTTCCCTTGCGCCGGCGCACAATGGGCTGCCGTGCACCAATACAGGCACCTCTGGACCATGGTGCAAGGGTGCCTGTGTTGCAGGGATGATTATTTTTGTGCAGGAAGGAAAACCTTCCTGCACAAAAACAATCACAAGAGGCTTTTTCTTCTTTCTATGTGTGCTCCAGAATGCAGCACACATAGAAAGAGGAAAAACAAGGAGAAATAAAGATATTTCTCCTCGTTGTGCCTCCCTTACACCTCCCCTGGGGAGGCGCCATGGTAGTTGCTGGGAATGCCCCCAGCAACACACATGGAATGCCCCTTTCACGCAGTTTTCTGCATGAAAGGGGCACATATTTATAAGGCCATGAAATGCCACGTAAGATGGCTTTATATGGCCTTATAAATATGCCAGTGTGTCTTGCTTCGCCTTTCAGATAATACAGAATCTCCCACACGGTGGCTCAAAACACACGGTGAAGCAGGAGACATAAAACACAATAACACCTAGAAAAGGGTTTTATTTTACAAAATGCAAAGACTCTCTTTTTAGAATAAGGCTTGGCATTTTATTTTTTTCACAATGCTCTCTAACGGAAAGGCTTTCCCAGATGCCAAATGCACAACATTCAAATACACATAGATTTATATATATATTTATATGCAAGCAATAATAACACACTTGGTAAATGCAACAGTTAAATGCATGAATAACACCATGAATAAACAAGCAGCAAATAATATGAGATAAGACTCAAGCAAATATAATGGGACGTCCTGCAAGAGAGATATATATACACTGAATCACAAAGAAAACACCTCAAATGACCACAGCCACTGGAACCAAGTATCACAATGGCAATAATCAAAACTTAACACTTCACCTGGTGCAAACACTGCATCTTAGCCCACTCCTGACCGGGGGGATTAAACAGACGGGGATAAGAGCCTCAGCAACCAGGGTTCCGCTGTACCAAAGTAGAAGCGTCCGTCCCCATTCGGATTCCAAAATCCCGGTTTCTGAGTCAACAACCCTCAGCTTTATAATCTCAAAACACACACTAGAAGATTCGAGAGACTTCCTCCCCGCACAAGGAAACTTACTAGGACTGGCCAGCTTCCAAGCAAGCATTCCATGGCAGGAAGGAGTTCCCACGTCCCTCTACATTCTCGCATGTTCCAGCCTTTATCTTGATGAAGCTCACGAAAGCCTTCCAGGGTACATTAAACAATCTCTCACAAAAACAATCCTTGAACGTGATTAACCCAAACAACTTGCGAGCGTGGCTGTGTGCGCAGATAAAGCTCAGACTTGGGTCTCTTGCTCACTGTTCTGCTGGATTCAAGCTAGCCTGGCTGATGAAGGGTGAGATACCCCGAAACCGGTCCCAGGATGCTTGTTTCCGGTCCAGGGAGGACCTAGCTTGGCAGATCGGTCTGGACTGTTCCCATGAGGCACAGGGTCAAGACTGATTTGCATATGGCTGGGTCCAAACTAGGGTGGCATAGTGGGCAAAAGAATGATGGATTTAACTCAGATCTCTTGACTGGGGGAGAATGTTTGAATCATTCAGCATTCCATCCATCATTTGTTGCAGTTACACTTTTCGCCCTAAGTGGGCCGGGTGTGCCCAGACGAAGGGTCCCTTGCTCACTGTGCCACTGGATTCAAGCTAGCCTGGCTGATGAAGGGTGACATACTCCGAAACTGGTCCCAGGGTGCTTGAGGTCCCAGGGTGCTTGATTCCGGTCCGGGGAGGACCTGGTGTCATGATTATCCAACGGAGGCTAGGGGTGAAGGGGTTATCAGCACCTACACCTAGGGCTTTTCTACCCTTTCTGTATGATGGCATGACTGGAGAGAGACTGGTGCCTAAGAACCTGAGTAACGGGTGCCTATTAGGTGACTACAAATCCCAGAAACCTTTGGGATACAGGGCAGGAAGGAAAACCTGGCATAGCCCTGGGTTCCATCATCTATAAAGCCCCTCCCCTTCCTGAGGTCGGGGCTTGACAATTTTGCACTTCCTGGTTGGAGTTCCTGCTACCCTATGGATTGTTTCCCTGCTGTTCCGGAAGGTTTCCAGTGCGGCGCTGGGAGTCAACACACAGGGATTGGTAAAGTTGAGCCGGCTGTTCCTGACATCGTATTTGCTACGTATCCGTCAGCTCTACGACATTTAGGTATTGTTCAGCCCGGAGACGGGGGGAAGTGAAGAATCGCTCCGCCCGCATTGGTGACTTGTAATCGACGCCTCGCTACGCTGTGAGTTCTAACAGTGTACGAGCGTGGGTATGTCTGTACTTTGGTTACTTTCTATGGCGCTTCTCTCGTGCTCGCTGCGCTGTGCTCCTTAACAGCAAACGAGTGTTCAATTCATGCTGTGATACTCGACAGCGTCCTACATTGGAATGTGTCTTGGTCTCTAAGCAGCGAGGGCGCTCTGAACCAGCTCCCGAATATTAGAGACTGTGTTTTACGACTAAATTGTTTCTCGAGACTTTGCACTGCTATAACATTTCCTGGATGTCGCTGGAGAGTGTAGGGGTCGTGACATTGTTTTTCCCAAATTTGATTTTCCTTTCTCTGTAAGAGATTAGCACACAGAACTCGGATCACTATTGACTCACTGATTAATGAAGGTCTCTCCATCAGAAGCAGTGGTACTGTTTCAGTCAGGATGAGTTCATATTGCTGCTTAATTGTTTGTGAGTATGCGTAATAGTCTTGTGCAACTTTGTTGTTTAGCGTGTATGTTGTCAACAGTACTGTACTCACGTGTCTCTCTTCTTTCCTACAAACAGTACTTTCCTGTTGGGTAGTGTGGCTTCTGAAGATATACCTATACACTTGACCAATGATAGGTACAAGAAGACACTGGCCTGTGCAGCATCGTTTATTATTTTATCCACTTCCCTTTTCCCCGGAGTGTTCCCCCTCAGAGCAGTGTGATAGTACTCTGTGGGAGTTTACACTGAGGGGAGTAGGGGGGCTTTCTACGGACCATCGTCCCCGCTGGTTGGCATCAGAAGGTCAGTGGCATAATACTGTTTGCCATTACCTGACAGATTGTCAAGCCCAAGTCTACTGCCGACCTGGACGATGGATACCAACACGGTATTGTCTTCACTTCTGGAGAGCATTACGTCTCTTCAGATTGAGGTGCATACTTCTAGAACAGAGAATCAAGAGCTAAGAAAAGAGATGGGTACTCTACGGAGGGAGGTGGCTGGCCTCTCCCGTAAGGGTAAGACCGATAGTACAGGGGGATGGACATATATAAAAGAGTGGACCCTGCCTCCTCCTGTACACACGACACATACCGCAGCTGAGAATAGAACACAGGGAACAGGGTTCTTTTCTGTGGCACAGGCATCTCCCCTTTCTGTAGACCCTGCTCCAACTATACAAGTGGTACAGAACCCAGGGATCCCTTTAGCTCCCCCTGAACGCTTTTTTGGGGACCCAAAGAAGTTTGAAATTTTTCTCAGTCAATGCCAGTCACACTTCTTGTGAAAACCTACGGTGTTCCAGGAGGAACAGGCAAAAACAGCATTTGTAATGTCCTTTATGGGGGTAATGCAACCAGCTGGACTATTCCGCTGATAGAGAGAGATGACCCCATACTTTACAATTTTCCGAACTTTTGTTTTGAGATGAGAAAACAGTTCGACCAAAAATCACATCTAATGTCATTAGACCGTGAACTGATAACCCTTAGACAAGGATCACAAGACTTGTTGACGTATATAACAACATTCAATCGACTCCTGGTGGAAACCAATTGGCCCCTTGAATAACCCACCACGCTGTTCTATCAAGGATTGCGAGTGGAATTGAAGGACGTTCTGTCTCAGGTGGTTCAGCTGCCCCAGTCTTGTGATGAGCTAATAGATCGCACGGTGCAATTGGATCACAGATTACAGGAAAGAAAAGGGGACGAGAACCGAAGAGAGAATCGCTACTATCTTCCAAGGCCAAAACCCATCTCTGAGGAACATACCAAATCTTCGGAGGGAACAGAACCCATGCAAGTCAATGGAATACGAGGCCCTCTCACACTGGAAGAAAAAAAAAAGAGACGCAAGCAGTGGTACATTAGCAATGGGAGAGAAAGGAGGCGGCGGAAAACTAAAGAGCCTGAGTCAGAATGAGGTCCCTAGCTCGGGTACCCATAAAGAGATGATCTCTTCCGTGTTAGCCAACACCATTCAGTCTTCTATAGCTCATCTTAATGTGTATATCACATTATGGATAACAGAACAGATACCATTACAGATGTCTGCCTTGTTGGATTCCGGGGCAACTGGAAATTTCATAGACCAGACGTATGCCCAGAACATTGGTGTTCTCTGTGTGAAAAAGGATTCCCAAAACCAGTAAAGGCCGTTGATGGGATGGACTTGACTTCTGGACCGGTGAGGTATCATACCATTCCTTTGGTGATGCAGTTTGGTGAAGACCATTATGAGTCCATTCAATTAGATTTAATAGACGCCCCGCAGTTCCGCCTTATTTTGGGCATGCCGTGGTTAACCCTTCATGACCCTGTGGTACGATGGGCAGCCCGTACTGTCACCCTGGAATCAAGCTTTTGTAGAGAACATTGCACCAAGGACCACGTACGTGAGAAAAGAAACATCAGTACTCAGGCAGGACTTTTGGCGACGGGATGCGAGGAAACCCAGTATTGCTGCTCTACCGTGTTGCCATCGATGTATGAGAGCTACAAGTCTGTGTTCAACAAGAAGAACGCTACCCAGATGCCACCGCATAGGACCTACGACTGTCGTATCGATTTAACACCTGGAGCAGTTATCCGGTGTAGTCGTGTCTATGCCCTAACTGAACCAGAGACACTGCATTTGAAAGAATACTTGGATGAAAATCTTGCATCTGGCTTCATCAGGCATTCCTCATCACCGGCCTCTTCCCCGCTCTTCTTCATCTCAAAGAAGGAGGGGGATCTAAGGACTTGTATCGACTACCGAGCCATCAATAGAGTAACCATAAAAAATCGCTGCCCCTTACCACTCATTCCGGTATTGTTAGACCATCTAAAGGGGGCTAAAATTCTCACTAAATTGGATCTACGGGGAGCATACCCTTTAGTGAGAGTCAAGAAAGGAGACGAACGGAAGATGGCCTTCCAGGCAAAGTTTGGTTTATATGAATACAAAGTAATGCCCTTCGGACTGTGCAATGCGCCTGCTGCGTTTCAGTATTTTATGGACGAGGTGCTTCGAGGCTATCTAGAGGTGTTCTGCATCGTTTATATTGATGATATTCTTGTCTATTCCTCAAAGCCTCAAGAACATGTCTCCCATGTAACAGCAGTACTGGACAGGCTCCAAAAACATGCCTTGTATGCCAAGCTGGAAACATGCCTATTCCATGCTGAGGTTAACTTCCTGGGATATGTGATAAATGCAAAAGGATTCAACTTTGTTGTTTAGTGTGTATGTTGTCAACAGTACTGTACCTCAAGTTTCTCTCTTCTTTCCTACATACAGTACTTTCCTGTTGGGTGGTTTGGCTTCTGAAGATATACCTATACACTTGACCAGAGATAGGTACAAGAAGACACCGGCCTGTGCAGCATCATTTATTATTTTATCCACTTCCCTTTTCCCCGGTGTGTTCCCTCTCAGAGCAGTGTGATAGTACTCTGTGGGAGTTTACACTGAGGGGAGTAGGGGGGCTTTCTTCGGACCATCGTTCCCGCTGGTTGTCATCAGAAGGTCAGTGGCATAACACTGTTTGGCATTACCTGACACCTGGCTAGGCAGTTCGGTCTGGACTGTTCCCATGAAGCACAGGGTCAAGACTGATTTGCATATGCCTGGGTCCAAACTGGGGTGGCATAGTGGGCAAAAGAACGATTTGATGGATTTAACCCAGATCTCTTGACTGGGGAGAATACTTGAATCATTCAGCATTCCGTTCATCATTTGTTGCAGTTATACTTATCAATCAGGCACAACCAACCAAGTAAAGATAACTTAGAATTAATCCCAATGATAGTCTAGTTCATAATATTATTAGGGGTCAGGATAAATTTGAGAGGGGTAGATGTCCTTGCACTGCAATGCGCTATCTCGGTCTGAGCTTCCTCACTACTTTTACCATCTTCAGAAGCCTTCATGAATTAATCAACTGCAGTTAGATTTTGTAATACTTCATATCTGTTGCGTAATGACAAATCCCCACCTAGTATTAAGGGCTGGCATTCTGTCATTGCTATAACTATCATCCTGGGTAGTACTGTGTGAATCCACCTGCAGTGTAGGTTTACAGAAATAGCCCAAGGGTAGGTGAATAATGCCACCCTGGTTAAGTTTTACATCATCTGGTAGTGAAAAACTCCTAAATTTGTTTTTCACTACTGCAAGCCCTATGCCTCCCATAGGATAACATTAGGTTACCTTATTACATTTAATAAGTGATAACTTTCAACTGGGAGTAGGTTTGAAAGTCGAGTTTGGTCTCTAAAGTATTGTAATTTAAAACCCTCTTTAATGGCAAAGTTGGATTTTAAGTCACAATTCTGAAAATGCCACTTTTAGAAAGTTGTCATTTTCTTGACCCAACCATTTGGTGCCTACAACCTGTATCTTAGGTTAGATGACTAGGTGTAGATGGCAGCTGGTCTTTGTGTATTGTTCCTAGACGGTGAGACAAAAGGAGAATAGGTGTTGGTCTGACTTGGTGAGAGGCAGAGCTGTCACCTACCACACTTGCACATCACAAAGCCACTGTCACAGCACACTCACAAAGGGTTTGACACTAGCCTTTTGTGCACCCAGACAAACTAGGTCCAGGGCAGGGAGGCAGGAAATTCCAAGCACCTTCTAGGGATGGAACGCTCTAGAAACTTCTCCTACCTCAAAGCTGGCACCAAGGATAAATAGGGACCCTCAGACCCAACTCTTGAGTAGACATTTAGACCTAAGGAAGACACAGAAGAAAGACTGCTGTGCTGCTCTTCTGCAAGAAGGACTGCAACTCTGCTGCCCTGTTACCCTGCTGCCTTGCTTCTAAATTGGTGTGGGATGTTTCTTGTGCTGTGTTTTCACTTTATTACTGGTTGAAATGCTGCATATTTACTTTACACATTGCCTTTATGTTAAACCTTGACAGCTTTGTGTCAAGCTTCCAGACTGTTAAGCACAGGTTAATTTGGAGGTTGCTTGTATTTCATCCTGACAAGAACTGAGATTGCTGCTTAAGTAGGGTTGTTCCCCTTTCAACCAGTAACCCAATTTTCAACAGCAAGTTGGTGGAGCAGCCGATAGATGTAGCTCAACTTGTCCTAAACAATCTATATTCAGGTTCACCTGTGCTATGAAAATTGTACTGATCCTATTGCAGTATTCCTCCAGCAATGCGAAGTTTCAGCTAACCTGTAACCATGTGGTCTTCAGAGAAACTGCATTTTTATGTTCAATTATGTTTCATCGCAATGGCCTGCATGCCCCTTTTTACCTTTTAACTGCCAGTGAGGCGGGAGACGAGACATCAGGTCAATGAGAAACCACATCAAGCTAGAGTCATCAGTTCCGGCACAGCTAGAGCAGTGGGCATTATCGTCCACAGCTACAGAGTAGTCGACGAGCTCATATTCTCAAGAGATAGTCTCTTTTTAGTTATCGTGATTTCCTTGGTTATAACTGCTCCAACTCTCTCCAAGATGCTGTCAATAGTGGTGACATTAGAGGGCAGATTAGCATTAGCGGCCAACTTCTGGTTGTCCATGGTGAGACAAATTATGGGCTTGAAGAATCAGGCCCAAAGGAAAGGACGAAATAGGGTAACCCAGCCTAGCCTCTGTCAGTCACGGATGGGTTCAGATGGACCCATATTGACCCAGTCCTTGTGGGGCCACGCTCTGGCTCATTCCACACAGTGGAGGCTGCATGTACTTTGTAGCAGGTGATGCATAAAGGGGAAGAGGCCCGCCTCCTCTCCGCGATCTCCCGATTTAATAGTGGTTCTGGGACTTGCAGTCCCACCTTGTCCAGCACAAGCATCCCACAAATGTCCTGTGCAGTGAGGCTGTATGTGCTTTGTAGTGTGAGATTCAGAAAGCGGGAGGGGCCCACCTCCTCCCTCTCCGGGTTGAAGAGTGGTTCTGGGATTTTCATGCCTGTTTTGTCCAGCACAAGAGTCCCAGCACTGTCCTGCTCAGTGGGGAGTCTGCGTGTGCTTTATTTGGTGGGATGCACAAAGTGGGAGGGGCCCACCTATTCTTCCTCCTCCTGGTTGAAGAGTGGTTCTTGGACTTGCAGTCCCTCTTCATCCAGCACAAGAATCCATCAAGTAGGGAGGGTTTTCATAAAATGAAACAAATTAGTGATCTAAAACCCTACAATCTCAAAGCATTTAAATGCCTACTAGATTGACTATGAAGGTTTCTAAGACAGAAGTGCCTGCTCTCGCCAAATGTTAAGTATGTGCTTCCTCTTATTGGACTATCTGCTTCCTTGACTGTTACAAGATTACAGCTCCTATCCTGTCATACCTTCTTCTTCCTTGCAGGATTTCTATACACATTCATTTTTTGAGAATCTCATTAAATTCTTAAAGGGTGCAGTTGTGATTGCCTAGGTTGGATTTCAGGGTAGTGAAACAATGGCAGAACAGCGAGTGCAAGTGTCTGGGCCCAAAAATGCTTCTTAAAGAGGTGTGTAATGTAGAGCAGTAAGGATGACGCAGGGGCAGACTATATTGGACCTATATTGGTCCTTGGCAGATAAGTCAGATTAAGTAAACAATGGGATTAAAGTGATTCCAACAGCTGGGTTTGGGCTAGATGTTGTGTGCAAAGTTCCAACTGTGCCTGACTCTAACTAGAGCCCTCATTCAGCAAACAATAGAATGGAATATATGCATTTTTCATGCCCATGATGAAGTTTTACATTTTGGAGCTAGACTGTGGACTTCATCGATATGCACATTTCTGGCCAGCAAAGGTTGTAAGCGCTAATTGGGTGAACACAAAGGGAGGGGAAAGAGACTTGCCTCTTTACGTATAGTATGTGGGTGACAGGTTGTGTGCTGTGCCTACACAAACATTCAGATGATGCTGCTGCAGTGGGCTTTCATACCAAATTCTGGACTTCTGATAACTCCTGGGTGGATCTATTTCTTCGTTGACATCCTAAGAAAGTACAGACTAAAAGGACAGTGTTAGACCTGGCATCCTTGGCGTGGGTCTCCCTTCCATTTTTTCACTATGCCTCCACTGTTGTTGACATGTTTTTGCTGGTTTAGATGCTTTGGGCACTTTGCCACTGCTATTCAGTGCCAAAGTGCAAGTGCTCCCTATGGTAAATTAATGTATGGATTAGTGACTCCATGTTTGGTCTATTTGATTCACTGTCAGACCCTAGTACAGTGTACTGGTTGCGCCCAGGGCCTGTGAATCAAATGCTGCTGGTGGGCTTGCAGCACTGGTTGTGCCACCCATAGGGGCAGCTTGTGAAGTGTGTCTCAGGCCTGCCATTGCAGAGCCTGTGTGCAGTCTGTTACTGCCATGTCGACTTGGTAAGTGCACCCTCTTACCAGTCCCCAAACCTTCCCTTTTCTGGATGTTAGTCACCCCTAAGGTAGGCCTGCGGGCAGGGTGCATTGTATGTAAGAGGTAGGACATGCCCTAGTGTGTGTGGCATGTCCTGATAGTGAATTACAGCCAATTTCGTGTTTCACTATTGCAAGGCTACCTGTTCCCATAGGCCAGAATGGGCAGTTTGATTATAACATTTTATAATCCTAACTGACCCATGGAACATGGTAGAAAAACGAATTTAGTATGCCTGAACTCAGAATGATAAAATACATCTTTTAGTGAAGTTGGTTTTAACATTCTGTGTTTGAAAATTCCACTTTTAGAAAGTAGGTATTTTCTTGTCTAACCATCCAGCCTGCCTCTGCTAGCTTGTGTATTGTATGTCTGGGTTTGTGAGTGACAGGGGCTGGGGGACTCCAGGAGACAGGGTGAGTCAGCACAGGGCTGAATAGACCCATCTGCATGTAGAGTGGTGGGAGGAGTAGCACCTGGGCCTGAATAGGGCTGTGCCTGCCTTCCACAATGCTGGTTCCACCTCCTGTGGTGCGTCTCATGTCCCTGGCACACATTGACAAAGGAAGAAGGTGTGCACTGGCAGAATGCACCCAGAACTGGTTTGGACTAGGTACAGGACCGTCTGCCTTCAGAGGACAAAGGATTTGCTAGTATAAATATTGGGACCCAGACCCCAAGATTTTAGATCACTTCTGGGAAACAAGAAGAACCTTTGCTGAGGAGAGGAACCAGAGAAACTTAAGGAGGAGACTATCCCTATGCTGTGTGCTGTTTGAGGGATTGGCCTGCAGTGGTTGCCTGATTGCCAAAGAAAGGAGAAAGGAACTTTGTGCCTACTTTCATCATCTTGCAGAAAATCTCCAAGGGCTTGAAGATTGAGCTTGCCTCCTGCTGAAGTCTCAGGGACACAAGACTTCACCAACCAGCTCCCCTGAATTCCCTTGCTGGGAATTTGAAGTGCCTACTGTTGTGTTGGGCCGTCTGAGAGACTGCGTGTCGCTGGGAGCTGGAAGTGCGACTCACGAAGAAGAAGCGTGTCGCTGCCGCAGCAGTTGTCGTCGCATCGCCGAGAAAGCGTGCCGCCGCTGTCGCCATCGCATCACCGAAGTGCCTCGCATCACCGGAGAAGAGTGTCGCCGTCGCAGCAGATGCCGTCGCATCACCTGAGAAGCGTATCGCAGGGCCTGTCGCGGCTCAGAAGATTCACCAAGTCGCTGCACGGCCGTCGGGCGTGCACGCATCGCCCCTTCGTTGTCGCATCGAGAAGAAGACGCCATTTTGTTTCATTGCACCGGGTCGTCATCGCATCGAGGCGCTGCTGGTCGCATCGCCACAGAAGCGCAGTAAGAAACTGACGCATCACCTCCCCACGCGGTGAAGAACCGACGCATCACCTCCTCTCCGGTAAGGACCTCTCCGGTAAGGAACCGACGCACCACCGTCCCCTACGCAGCTGTATTGAACTGACGCATCACCTTCCCCGGAGCATGGAACCGACGCATCACCGTTCTTGCATGTAAGGAACCGACGCATCACCTTCCCTGCAACTCTTTTGTTTGTATCGCGTTAGTCATCCAAAGGTACATTGAACGTAGAGTGTCGCATTTATCATCTTTATTGAACTGAACTATTTTCTACCATTGACAGTCATATTTTTCATAGTGTATTGTGGATTTTTGCCGTTTTGGGTCTTGTGATAAGTCTATATAAAAATACTTATTTTTATAGTACAACCTGTGTGGTGTCCATCTGTAGTGTTGTCACTGTATTACTGTATGTATTCACAAATGCTTTACACACTGCCTCTGAAATAAGCCTGCCTGTTCGTGCCAAGCTACCAAGGGGGTGAGCAGGGGTTATTTTAGTAGTGTATCCCCCTTACCCTGACTAGAAGCAAGGGTCCCTATTTGGACAAAGGTACCTACCTCTGCCAACTAGAGACCCCCAGTTCTAACAGACAGCAGTTGTTTCTTATAAGAGGTGCACCTGGCGATGGATGCTTGTATGGAGATACTTAGTGGGAGCTGAAGGATTGTCAGGCCCAGTGGCGGCTGGTGACATTTGAAAGTGGTGAGGCGTAAAAGTGCAGAATGTTTGGACTGGTTTGCATCAACACTCTAACATGTAAAAATTACATACAACATGCCACATACACTGCCTTTACTCACAAAACATTCTGCATAATGCGCCTTTTTCTTGCCACAGATTTTAGTCAACCATGCCACTGAATTTCCTCTTGTAAAGCTGCTTATTTCCAGTACCTTGGTTACAAAGATGGCGAGTAGTTCTTGGGTCAGAGAAAGCTGACTTTGACATAACATACTACAGATATAGGACATACAAGCTGAGAATATGTCAGTGGGAGATCCTCTAAGATTAACATGTAGTAGAGGAAGGGGTCAGTGTCTGGTTTATTTGTTTGTCCAGATAGATTGCGTGCAGCTCCTTGATGGCAGTTCATAGCTTACTGTGCTAGATTGTGATTGTAACTGATGAACTGCACAGTAACAAAAGGATCTCTGTGACAAAAGCAGTATCCCACTGAGCATTGCAAATTAAATACTGTTCTGTGATCTGCATAGTATAAGTTCTTTGCAGCAGGCCTATTAACCTCCTGCACTACCTCAGCTGAGTCAATACTGCCACTAGACAAAAATCCAATTTCTCTTGAGCAGGTAATTAATCAAAACATTTATCTTGACACTTTTATTGTTGCCTGTGGCATGGTTTCTTTTTATTTTACTACATTTTGCTTCTGGGTTTTCTCCCATATAGTGTAAGTTATAGTTTTTTGTGGCAGAGACCATTTGTTGTTTTTGGTCACAACATGACATTAAACTGTAAGCGAAGTCATTAAGGAAGCCGCGATACCACTGGGGACATACAAAATATTATCTTTCATAAATAACAATAATGAAGAATTATGGAAAGAAATGTTACAAACCAAACATGCATCTAAAAAACACGTTTTGAACAGTTTTACTGAACTGTGTCCCTATCAGATACCCGAAGAAGCGCTATCCCTGTACATCACATGGCACCTAGAAACTACCTGCAGTTTCTGAGTACCTTGAGGAAAGCAGATCTTGCGTGCTGATGTCGGAATAGCTTCTTGCAGAAACATTCAAAAGTATGTGCGTTCTACTGTTTTATGTTAACATGCTTTTGCATAGGCTGAAAACTGTTAGGTACAAGGAAATCTTTAGTGCTTGTAAAACGCACTGCTACAAAACCGCCCTCCCCCCCCCCGCCAACCCTTCCAGCCCAAATGGAAATGCCTGATGCACAGTATAGGTATAACACAGTGAGCAAGCATTATGATTCCAGGCCTGGCACAAATCAAAACGGACTGCCGTAACTGACAATGATATATTTATTTAACTTAAGACTCTACACCTCCGTTCTGCGATGTCCTGTCCAGTTACAAGTCGCGGCCAGCATGACGGGCAGGTGGGGGGGTGGAGGAAATGGGGTCGTCGCGGGGGAATGGGGAGAGGTGGGAGGGATTCGTTTAATTAAAAAAAAATATTATATAAAACTTACCGTCCCGCTTCTGGATGGGTCCCGGCTCCCGCTCCCACCGTCCTGCGTTTTCACTGCCTGCAGCTCTCGTCATCAGCAAGGCAGCCTCCCTCCCCTCCAGGCTCCACCAATCACAATGCTGCAATGGCAGCGTTGTAATTGGTGAGGCGCATTGGAGCGCGCCCCACCCGGGCCATTTTCTCTATGTAGGCTGCTGCATGCAGCAGCCTACATAGAGAAAAAGGGAGAGTGGGCGGTCCTGCTCAAGGGCAGGGGGGAGTGGCTTGCCCACTGTTGTGCATACTGACTGTTTGGTCGGCCCCACGGGGGCAAGCCACTCCCCGCTGCCCTTGAGCAGGACCGCCCACCCCCAACCAGGCACTTCTGCTTTCTCGCCGTGCGAGAAGGCAGAAACATAAAATGGTAGTTTTTACCATTTATGTTTTGCCTTCTCGCACTGCGAGAAAGCAGTGGGGCAACGCCCCCACGCCCCAATGGGGGAGCCACCACTGCTTGTCCTCCTGTCCTTTCTTCCAATAGGTCACACTGCCATCCTCCGTCTTTTTAAATGGGTACAGCTTGCTCCCTTGCCCATCATCTGCCACCCTCCACATTACGGGTGTACCTGCCTATATTGCCTGTCTATATCACCTGCTGAAGATCAGAAGCGAGAGGCTGACAGTCGAATAAAGGACATTGAGGATATTAAGAACCAAGTACAGTCACTAGTATAGATTGCTTCGTGTAGTAAGTGCTGCACTGTGTTGTGCATTATGGATCTCGGAAAAGCGCGGTTTGAGACTTAACAACTATTAATCTTTAGAAGTTATCAGGAGAGAATCGTTTCTACTCCTACAACCCTTGTGCAATAATTCTGCGCAGCGTGCTCGCCCCCCCTTGCAAACTATTAAAGGTTACAACATTGGGGGGAGGGGAGGGGTGAGGCGGCTCTGGAGGAAGGATATTACTTTAATTGAACGTATTTGAAATAGTGAAGAGTAACAGAGTAACTGAGACCCTGAGAAATTGAGAAAGAGCTGCTGTCACAATGATAGCGCAACACCACGTTTTCAGCCCCAGCAAGGTAGTCGTAGAGCTCTAGTTAAGAACTTAAGACAGTGGTTGCTATCTGGTTGATGCTCGCTTACTGAGAAGGTTAAGCCCACAGTTATTCGGCCTCCAAACAGCGTGGAGATTCAAGTTTTGGCTTTGCTTAATTGTTCAACTATGGCTCGATTGAGGAGAACTCAAGGCATGGGTTTTCAAAATCGTAATAAGCAGGAGGACGGAAAAAAACACACCCAAAAAGTCTGGCAAGAAAGACATGTCTGCTTCAATCAGTGACTTGGCAGGACACATTATGATTTCAACAGTTCCAGTACAACCATCTTGCTCCCTCAACGCCTCCATATCCAGCTCGTACCCCCTAAGCACTCTCAGGCAACAGGCTATTTAAATTCAAATAATTCCAGCATAAGCAACGGGGCAGCGAGTCTCACTTAGCATGCCTCTCGCACTTCAGCTGGTGACTGCCGTGCATCCTCAAGCAGCAAACAAGGTATTGCTATTCCTGACATTCATGGTAATTCCAGGACATTTGTTGCTGCACTAACCGGGCCAGCGCAGGTCCACGCCTCAGACACAGATCATCAGGAGGGCAATCTATCATTTTTGGAAACAGCATTTGACAACTCCACTTCCTTCCTTTTGGAAATAAATTACTTAACGAGGTGGCTAGCCCTGTACATCAGTTGAGAGGTCCAACACAGCACAGCTCATGCACTCTAGCAATAGACTGGAATAGCACCACAGGCAACTTTGCTTGCCACCTGGTTCCTTCCACTCCACTGAGCCCTATAAAGCTAAACTTATTGCCCGGAAAACAACCAACTACTAGCTCAGCTAAGGAAATGTCTGCTCACCCTCCTGCTGAAAGGATCACAGGACCCATGACTTTGGTTCTTCAAGTTATTCCGACTTAATGTCCCTGTGGGAGAATGCAGTTCACAACCTAAATTTTTTAGTAGCCAGACTGAAGGGATGACACAGCACAATTCAACTGCTACCATCTGGAATAACTTGAAGGCAGTTGCATTCTCACTGTCCTATCATTCTGATAAAACTAGACATGCAAGTGGACATTCTAAGTGCTCTAGCAAGCACATTATGGGCATCAACGCAAAATTGTCAGCATTGACTAATTTGATCACAAAGGTACAGTCGGACCCAGATGCTGTGTATCACTCTTTCCCTTGCTCCAGCACAGTTAACTCTCTTGTTAGGGTACCACAAATGCTGGACGTTATTGTCGATCGGATTTCAACATCTGCCCAGCAGATTGGCCCAACTGTGAACCAGCAGGCTGAGCTGGAAACCAGCCAGGCCTTTGCCTTGCCCGATGGCGTTCCTGAACATTTATTGCACACAGGTTCATCTTGTTCCTTCACCAATAAAGTCTGGCATTGTAAATGGCTCTGAGAGTGCCATCGCCGCATCCACTGCTAATCCATCTAATGATAAAATGAACCCAACCACTGATGAAACAGTGGCCGCAGCACAGCATAGAGTGGCTGCGAAACCAACCTATGAAAAGGGAGCTCAAAAGGCTTTGGAAAGCAAGACACAAGCGAAACACAGACTGCATCTCACATTTTTGTGCAGCCCCTGTGCAACTAGCTTTCCTTAACAACGAGGCCCCAGCAGGCAATATTGTACCTGTATGCCTGTAGTTAAGCAGCCTTGTGAAACAAAAGCGCAGCTCGGCCCGTGCAGGTTAAGAGCGGTGGGGCAGGGTGGGGTGGGATGGGATTTTGACTGACAACGACGAGGGAAAATTAAATAAATAATTAATTTCCCCTCGTAGTCGTCGTCTTTCGAAATCCCCTCCACCTGGCCCCACTGCCCCACCACTCTTACCTGCACGGGCCGCGGCTGCAAAAACATAACCATTGCTCCATTACAATCCAGCATCAAAGAACAATTGTAAAGTGGATGCTGTCTTGGGTAAGATAACATCAACTTGGGAGAATCAGCATGCAGCCACAGATGTGGCATCTTCTTTGCTAGACCCAAACCCACTAAATCAAAATCTTTGCACTGGCAACACACTATATGAGAATTCTACCACCACTATTGCCGGATCCAACCCAGCTGTTATGTTGAGTGAAGATCCGCAATTCCTTTTTCATCTGGCCACCCCAGGGGTAGCTTGGCGATTTACATCTCGACTATGGTCAATGCCAAGCTCTTTCACTATGCAGCTAGCACAACATTTTATGAGGTCCTCGGTCTGGAATTTGTGTCCGGTTTTCGACTGGGCATTATTAACGTATATAATAATAATTTTCAACAGCAGATAAAGGTTGTGTATTGTCAAAGTTAGACTTTGACTTAGACTCGCTTAGCCCTAGAGGCAGCAGAGAGCTGGGTTTGGGGTATGGGGGTTTTTCAAGTTAATTTATTATTGCGTGGCTAATTAAAGCCATTGCAAACAGTATACAACATATAAAACAGTATAACTTGATACAATACCAAGCGTACCATTGCGCAATTACGATGTAATTTAAAATATCGATGCATCTTTTAAAAACAGGTTAAATATATAGGATATAAGATATCGCTCAGGTTTTCTTCAGAATATAAATACGAAGAGAAGACGGCTGGTTTCAAGCATATTTTGTTTGAGTCCATTGGAAAAAAACCCTTTCAGAAAAATGAGTCTAACAGTGTTTTGTTATTACTCACTTTGTGGTTGATGTTTACAGTCGGCCCTTCCACGTTTCAAAAATGTACATGGGGTTCCGTTTGTGCGTAACTAATACAACAGGATGATCGTGCCCTTCAAACGATTCAGGTTAGGAAGCAAGCGCGTTCGTGTGTATTAGAAGTCGTACATGGTCAACGCTGGTCGAGATGCTGAAAAGGCCTATGAAAGTGCGTACAGTGCGTTCTGAGCGCATGCTACATATTTAGCCCAGTTCAACCTAGAGGGTTAGAAAGAAAAAATGTGCAAAGAGCGAAGGGGGAATTAGAAGGGGGATGTACTACAGCCCGGCCACCCTGGATAGTTCTAAATACTGCGTTGTGAGCCCAGTATACATGCTAAGCCCGGTTTTAAGCTGATGGGATGAAAATGAAAGATGTGCAAAGAATGCAGGGGGGATTGAAAAGGGGATGTGCAGTGGCCCTTAGCATGGGGGCTGCCAGGTTGAGAATTACATTTGACAGTACTTAATTTGTGCTGTTTAGGAAAAGCAGAATAGAAACACTGCTTAAAATTTGAATTTACTTTTAAAGATTGTGTGTATTACCAATCCAGAGATTGCTTGAGGGTAAGAGTCATTCAGAAGGAAGTCAACCGCTTCCTAAATTGTTCGGGTCCCTTGTTTGATCAGAGAATGATGAAGACATTTTCTGCGATCTTCAGTTAGTGCTGGGAAGGCGCAGAGAAGATGGGGTAAGCACTCCTGAAATTGACCACAGAGACGACACTCACTGGAGGGAGGGTGAGTCGACTGAGGTGGAGGAAGGTCAAATGATGGAAAGTTTCCCATCCTGATGAGGCAAAACTTGATTTTGCAGTGCACAGAGGAAGTATCTGTAAGATATGTTTGCACCTCTCTTTTGTTGTAACGTCTCAGTCTGAGGTGTGTGTGCTTTCTAGCCATGAGTGTCCTACGATCCTGTTCAAATGATTCTTTATGAAGTGCTTTATTTAACACTATTTTGAAATTCTGATGAGAATGTTTTTCATTCCATAGAGCTGTGGCAGTTTTGATTTTCAGTGCTTCCCGAAAGGCAAGATTGAAGGGACTTGGGGGATCCAAATTGTCCATTGAGGATACTTCCAGCCAGATTAGGTTTTTCAGTGTGTCTAATTTTGCTGCGCACATTGAATGTAGATATTTAGGAGTGCTTGCCTCCTGAGCCAGAACTTGATTGCACAACATAAATTCAAGTTGAATCTGGGCTGCAGAAGAGAGTTGTGGAAGTTGGAACAGCGTTCTAAAGACCAGACTCTGTGATTTGTTTTAGGAAAGTGCCCAATTTCCCAGGGAAAGCTTCTGAGCAGTATCCCAGTGTAGGGATGAGTTTGGCTTTTACTATTTTCAATAAGGGCTCTATGATAGGCTGCTTTGTTTGTTTAAAAATGGTTTGGAATGCAAATTTTAGTGATGCGACCTTGGGTTTTTGAGTTCTCGTGAGTTTGATGCCCCCCTTGTCATCTAGCCAACATCCAAGGTACTTATATCTGGGGGATCTGGACGAGTGTTTTTTGTTTAAATGCCATGTTCCAAGTTTGTTCCTTTTCTGCCCAAAGACCACAACGTTGGTCTTTTCAAAGTTTACGGTCATGCCGTTTGTGGTGCTATGTTCGTTTAAGACATCGATCAGCCTTTGTAATCCCCTTACTTCTTGGCCTAAGAGGATGACATCAGCGGTCTAGAGCTGGGAAGTGATCGGGCAATTTACTAGCTTTGGTGCATCGCTTACTACTGTATCCAGCGCTGGGTCCAAGTCGCTCATTAGTTAGTTAAAAAGGGCTGGGGCTACAACGCACCCTTGTTTAACTCCTTGCTCTATTTTGATCTTGTCAGAGACTGATGAGTTGTTGTCTAGTTTTACTCTGGCCCATGTTTTGGAGTAAAGTAGTTGGATGCCTTGGAGCAGTGGTTCGGGGATGTCCCAGATTTTAAGTTTCGACCAGAGGAGGTCCCGACTTTTCAAGAGCAACCTAGCTCCGTAGGCTCCCTTGGTAACCATCGTTCTAAGAGCTGTCAGCCCTTCTATTAGGATTCTGTCATTGTCTAACTCATTAATTGTTCTGATTTTAAAAGGGGGAATCGAGAGGACCATAGCTGCTATTGCGCGATCTCTCTTCTGGGCTCTAGTGTCAAGGTACCAGGTCGTGTTCTACTCTCCCGCCTTGAGGCCTGGGTGGAGGAGAGTGGCACTCTCTCAGACATCCAGTATGGGTTTAGGAGAGGGATGGTTATGGGAAGGCCAATGTTTGAATCTCTGCCTCCTCCTAGGAAAATACACAATTGAAATCTGCACTTGGGTTTCATGGACCTGTCCAGTGACTTTGATCTGTTTCCCATACTAAATTATGGGGAATAATGGAAGACCTGGGCATTGACAGATCCATTATGAAAACAATCAAAGAAATATATTGTGATTCTAGTGCTGGTGTAAGATTTGGGTTGGGGGTGAGTGCTCAGAGACGTTTAGGGTGCTTACGGGTGTTAGGCAAGGGTGTGTCCTTGAGCCTTTCTTTTTCTCCCTTTATATCAACCATCTGGAGAGGGAGCTACTGTCAACGTGCGGCGACATGCCCCAGATTGGGAAGCGTCCAATACCAGCCTTGTTATACATTGACAACGCCGTAATCGTGGGCCACACACCCATCGCACTGCAGCGTCTCTTGGATACCTTTACATCCTTTATGGAGGGGCCTGATATGAGGATAAACATCAAAAAGTCCTTTGCAATGTTCTGTGTATATTGGAAGGACTCAAAACCAACTTTTAAGCTCCATGACACTGCTATCAAGCATGTGGTTAATTTTAGCTACCTAGGGGTAACGTTCAACTGCAGGGGATCTTGGCAACCATAGTTAGAAACGAGGAACAACCAGTTAGCAAGGAGCATTAATGTTTTCTTTTACTTTGCTACCAAATTAGGCAAAAGATCACTTGCCCATATGCTGGCCATCTATCATGCAAAATGTGTTGGCATAGCAACTTAGGGGGCAGGGATCTGGGGTATATAGCTGGCATCCCCCCTACAGGTCACAGAAGATACATTCACACACCATCCAACCGTCCACTGCCTCCTTTATCTCTAAAAGGAAATTAGGACTTCAACATATTGAGGATGTTCTATGAACCTGACCAATGATGTTATAGCATAGGGTGTAGGTCAACGACACCCTCCCCTTTAATAGAATGTTAATTGAGGATTGACCCTGTCCCAAGGTCTTGAGATCCCCTCGCTGAGGGCTATTAGGGGCACAGCCATGGCTTTGGATAGGCGGTCCTGTTTGAAGACCATTTACGATCTTTGCTGACAATAGATAAAAAACACTCAGGGCCATGAGCTATACCCACTGGGAAAGAGAGTGGTGGGGGAGTTGTATCGGAACCCCCTACTGTTGCTTCATATAAGCAACGTAAACCATCCAGGAACATCCAGCCACTTTTTCTGCATGACGTACCCGATTACCAGCACTTTATCCTTCTTAGATTTTGATTAAGTCTCTTCCATGGATTAGTGACCTTTCCTTGTTGTAATGATTGGTCGCAAGTCTTGTCACCCTGCCCATGCGATCAGAAATCAGCACAGAGCACTTTACATGTAATGTTCTTCTGCACTTTTTATTCTCTTTACAGGTCTGCGGTATTAAAGCCGTTATTGATTAGGTACGATTTCTGCCATTGCAAACAGTACTTAATCAAGAAGCAGTTAACTTTTTACAATCTGTCGGCTCAGAGGAGATCACGTTTACCATATATATCTTTTTTAATCTGATGCTAAAGGTGAGGAAGTTGCTTGGGTAGCTCTCCATGTAATTGCGTTCTTCCTGTGTATTTTGGCACTAAATGTTCGAAATAATGTGTCATTTCTGATGTTTAGACTTTCTGGTAGCATTGCGAGGCACTGTGTTAATAGCAAACTTAATACAAAGATGAAATATATCATTTGCTTCGACCATAATCACCGCGAGTTGCAATAAGTCATTCATGATCATTTTTTGTTGTTGTGGCCTGTTCATTTGTTAAAGAAGTCCCCAGGCAGGCTCTTTAAATGACGATATCTCATGTACTGTACTTTGAGGTTGTGCTTTACACCTATCTTGATGTTTATTTTTATTTTATCCAAAGAATTTTAGATGAATGTGTATTGTCTTATTGTGTTTCATTGTTTACGATTGCATTGTACTTTTGTGGTCTATTTTAATATGACAGAATAAAGTTAAATTGATTGATTGATTGAATTGAGAGTATGGCTATTCCCCGCCTTCTCTCCCCCATTCGAGCAGGTTCAAGTGTTATGTGGCACCACACCAGTGAAGGTCAGTTTGGGCATGTCATGTGCATATATTCAGTATTTGTTGTGATCGTTTTGACTCTGTCGAACTCCACTTCAGGATCGTACAAGCTTACTATGACAAAGTACTCTAATGTATTGTTCATCTACCTCTGTGGTGTGCTTACCTCATTTCTAGCCTGTCATCTCCAGATAGCCCCCTTTGACATTTTGTCCTTTGCTTGATTCCTCCCACCTGGGACATCTTAAGGATTTTGAGGGCCTTGGGCCAAACATATTTGGGGGCCCCTGTGCGGAACAGCTTTGAATTTATGATTCAGTTTCAGCTTTTTCATACCCTCTTTGGCCAGATAGCTGACTGTGAACAGACACGCTCGTCCAAATTCTAAAAGTGTTTACATCTAATATTCAGGGTCAGTGATGTGTGGTTTTTATTTGTAACACATCAGGTGCTCACTAATACTGCAAATAATCTCTGTGACACTTTCTCATTTCTCATATGTGCGTTCCCGTTTTGATCTAAAAGAAACTTTTTTATGGATGTTACCTGAAACATAAATAAAAGAATTGTCTGCAAAATGTCTGTAATAGACTCCCACACACCACCCATATTAAAAATAAATTAAAGGAAAATGCTATTTAAAGCAATCTGTTTAAGAATTATTCAAGCTCATCAGGGCAAGACCCTTTGCAGACAGAGCTGGCTCTATCACGGCCCCTCCCTGAAAGGCTGTGGCCCTGGGCCAGAGCCCGCTTTGCCCATGCCTTAAAACGTCTTTGCCTCCCACATCTGATCCACTGCCCTCAGCTCTTTTAATATCTGCATTCGCCACTCGCCACTCCTACGTTCCCATCTTCCTGACAATAACATATGTCCCTCTAAGTAAATAAATACACCCCCACCCCCTCTCCTACTGCATGTGCTCCTAGTCCTTTCTGCACGCGAGTTCACCCTCGGCATCCTACCCCACATCACTAAATTGTATTTGTAATTGCATTTATAGAGCGCTTACTACCCCTGATGAGGCGTTGAAGCAAGCTACTCTGGAATCCCTAAAGGATTAGTGGTGAATTAGTATAGGGAAAAACATTATTTGAGTTGTGGAAATGTGAGTCTGTTAGTTGGATCGAAAGGATAGTGGAGGGATAGAAGAGGGAAGGGTCTAGAAAGTGTTTATTTGGTTATCATAGCAGTGGGCGGAGGTCTGAGATGAGTAAACGAGAGATGGCTGGGGGCATCTCTAGAAGCTGATTAGGGAGAAAGATGAGGTATCGGATAAGTCTGGGAGGGATAACCGAGGGAAGGGTTTAGAAAGGCTTGTTTGTGAGATCTGTATAGTAAAAGAGGTTTGAGATTATTCAAGGAGGGGTAGAGGAGGGAAGAGTCTAGAAAGGGGTATTTTGGGGGTCATAATAGTAGAATGACGTTTAGGAGGAGTCAGAGAATGGAAGTAGAGGATATATTAAGAGAGGTACGGGTGAGAAATAGGGCAGTGCATTGGAGATAGTAGTAAAATAGAGAAGCAATTGTAGATAAATAGTTAGGATAAAAATGTACTTATTTATTCAGTGACCTGTATACAAGTTAAACATAGAATAATATAACCATAGGTAATATGTACATTTGTTAAGAAGACCTAACGAATATCTATATATTTATAAACATAATTATTATACACATTTATACAAAGGAATAGACATATCTAGATACATACATATAGTTTAACTAAATTCAGAAAATTCTTCAAGGTGCAAAACTACTCCTACCAGCAAGTAACCAGTTTGTTTTGCAGCGTGAATCTTCTCTGGATTAAGCCTGGGCAAAGCACTACGCTACGCTCGCGTAGTTTGCGAAGTTTGCGCTACTTCGCACTACGCGAATTGCACGTAGCACAGTGCAAACACGCGTAGCGTAGCGGTCATTTTTTGCTTGCTCGCGGTCCTCAACGTCAAGTTGGCGACCGCGAGCAAGCAAAATGACATCCCGGCGAGACTTTTTCCTCGTTCGCGATCAGCAACATCAAGTTGCCGATCGCGAGCGTGGAAAAAAAACCTCCCGGCGAGATTCTCAACGCGGGGAGGTCAGGTTTCTCATTGCGAGTGGTTGCGCATGCTCGCGACCGCTCGCGATGAGAAACTACCAGTCCGCGTTGAGAAAGCTGCCGCTCGAGTAAAAATCTACTCGAGCGGCAGTAAAAGACAGCTCGCACTGTGCAAGATGCCGTTTTCAATGATTGCACAGTGCGGACAAGCATCCGGCACTGTGCAATCAGTGCGAACAGCATTTTGCACAGTGCACTACGCAGTTCGCGTAGCTACGCGTAGCTCGTGTAGTGCGAGGTGCACTTCACGTAGCTTCGCGTAGCGCTACTTCGCGAACTACGCCCAGGGTTACTCTGGATTCACATGCTGCGCACTGACTTTGTAGCTATATCTAATTTATTATGGTGGCTGAGTTTGAAATGAGCTTGAACTTGCAAACAAATCTCCTTATTCACCATCTTATATCCACTTGGCCTCTGAGCACCAGGAGGTCATTCACCGTTTTATATCGATACAAATGATCAGATAACTCCCTCCGAGTCTATATATTTAAGTCACTGTCTTGATAAGAATATATATAAGTATAGCCTACAGGTTCAAGAATGTTCATGGTGTGTTGAAAATGCCATGTGGGACACAAAATAAACTGCTGCACATTCACAGGCAAGTGTGAACATTTTGTAAAAGTGTTAGAAGTGCTGTTTCTAAATGTTAGATGTTGTATCTTGTTTCAGAATCTAACTGCAAGAGAGCCGTTAGCAGAGGCTATGTTTGCGGATTACTGCGGTTCTACGAAGACTGGCATAGCAGTGACGCTTCCAATAGCTACGTCACGATTCGCAGAGCTCTCCTGCGTTGTCTCAAGCACATCACCAACATCAGTGCGGGTAGAGAAGCCTTCCTGCAAGCCAAGGGAATGGAAATTCTCTTCACAACAGCACAGGTCAGTTCTCACTTTATGATCATGCAGCGCTTAACTTCTGTGCACATTGTCTGGCAAATTTATGACACTTGTCTAAATGCATTTTCTTGTCTTCACCTGGTTGTGTTACTATAACGACTGAACTTAGCATTTATTCCATCTATACAAAGCAACTGCAAACAAATACTACGATGTTATATCGCATAAAATATTTAAAAAGACATTCTCAAAATCATGTTGGTGTGATAAGACTGAATTGCACGGTAGAAAATTTCTAAGTTACGTTACATTTTATTGGTTGCACCCGAGGCATTGTGAGTCACACGTGCGTTGCTTATTGACAGGTGTAACTTTAGATAGTACCGGACTCCTAATATGTCACCATAGAGTTCACCGTCTAGTTTAGGAAAATTTGAACATTCATAATTTTTGTGTGTGATGTTATCTGTAAGATCGTGTGTGGTCATGGTCTGTGCAACGATTTCATAGTTAACCATGAGTGGCACATTCATTATAATTTCATAGTTGACCATGAGTGGCACATTCATGATGTTTTTAGTCTTCGAGTCATGATAAAAATACTATATATTCACAAGAAGGTTTTTTTTCTGAATTGCTGTTTTAAATCACACTTTTTTTGTGTTGTGAGTCAACAACCATAACGTTCCTTTAACAGTATTTGAATTATGCTGCATTTTTTTTCCTATTCAAATTATCCACTCTGCGCAGGAAATGCCATATGCTTAGTGTCAGGCTGAACAGCCTTAGGGTGGTCTCCCCCTTCCCCAACTTTTTTGCCTACTTCCTCCACTTTTCTGACCTCGTTTTTGTTGGCTTTAGGACTCTGTGCACTTTACCGGTGCCACCAGTGTTAAAGTGCTTGTGCTCTCCCCTAAACATGGTAACATTGTCTCATCCGCAATTGGCATATTTAAGTTACTTATAAGTCCCTAGTAAAGTGCTCTACATGTGCGCAGGACCTGTAAATATGCTGCTAGTGGGCCTGCAACACTTATTGTGCCACCCACTTCCATAGCCCTCTAACCATGGCTCAGGCCTGCAATTGCAGAACCGGTGTGTGCAATTTACACTGCCATTTCGACCTGGCAAGATACACTTTCCTTATCCAAGTACAAAGCATGCACGATAATACAGACCACTGCGGACCATATCCTTGCAAGACAAGGTGCAAGGGGATACCAAGTAGGTCAAATGGCAGGATGACTTACCTTGATGAATACCTGACTACTGGGATCACCCTCCCCGGATGCCTTATGGAGCTTTTATAGTCCACGCAATATATAATACAGAGGATTAGGTCCGCAATGGTCTATATTAGTGTGCATGATTCGTACTTGTATGAGTGAAAAAGTCACACAACTAATAAACTGAGATATTTTGGTAATACCAAGTTACTGATTGTAGGGATTAAATTCACACAGGTCCTGAAGAAAGCCTGCTGACCCTTAGAGGCATATAGAAGGTTGAAACATGTCCACCCACGTATGTTTCAAGCAATTATACCCAGATACATCACTTTGGGGCATATGTATGAAGCCCAATTCCCGTTCGCAAACGGGCCGATTCTCAGAATCGGCCCATTTGCGAATGAGAAAAGGCCTTTTGGGATGTATCACCCCAAAAGGCCATCGCAAAATTTGCGATTCCCTATTTTGCGATTGCATTTAAGGAATCGCAAATTGCGATTCCTTAAATGCGATGTAGAAAGCACCTAAGTTGTGCGAATTTGGCATAAGAAATCGCAAATTACCACCAACTTACAGTTGGTGGTAATTTGTGAAATTCTTTGAAAAAAGCACTTGTTTGCTTTTTTCAAAGTGCCATGTGGCACATACATGCCCTTAGGGCATGTATGTGCGCCACATGTGCACACATGCACAGTTCAGGGGTGCAACTGGGTGTCCTTTTGGAACCCTTGCACCCTTGAAATTGCGTGCGCAATTTGCGAGTACCTATTGGGTACTCGCAATTTGCGCACGCAATTCCCATTCATTCCTATGGGCCTCTTGGCCCATAGGAATGAATGGGAAGGGATTCCTTAATTGCGACTCGCAATTTGCGAGTCGCAATTAAGGAATGCGTAGGAATCGCAATTATTATTGCGATTCCTACCTACATAGCAGTTTATGAGTCCTTAATAGCGATTCGCAAAAAATCGCTATTAAGGACTCGCAAATCTGTCTTTTCATACATATGCCCCTTTGTTTTTAACCTTGCCTAAGGACATCAAATTAAATCAGGAGAGGATCCAGAAGGCAATATTAATCTTAAAATAAATCTCTCCTTCTTAGCAAAGTGCTCTACTAACACACTGCATTGAGCCCACCCACTCACACTCGGCGCAGTGGGTGAGGATCCAATGATGAAGCATGCCACAGGTGGCACCTGTGGGTGAGGATCCTACAAAAATATCTAAGATATGCCAGGATCCCACTAATAATCATTCATAGTAGAGGGATCACAGCAGAGAAGGTTACCCCTCCTTGATTGTAGGGATTTGATGTAATTTGGGAGGCTGAGTCTTCCCTTTCATAGTTTCTCACTCCCCCTCAAGTGTCATACCTATATTTATCAGTGTCAAGGCTATCTACCAAAATAAATGAAAATGCAAATGTCTTGCTTCTCTTCTATGTAGTCTACATGATTTGGTGTGTCTCTCTATTTGTTACTTGCATTTATCTGTCTAGCTTTCTAAAATAAAGCCATGATTTTCGGTCCTTTTTCCATCATCAAAGATGTCAGTCCAATGACTTAGCAATTGTTTATTGACTTATCCACCCTGTGTTCCATGTATCTCTTTGAAACTGACCAGAGGTTTTCCTCTCAATACACTACCTTCTGTCCCCCTTCTTTGATGCACCTTTCACTAGAAACTTCCTACAATCAAAGGAACCCTGGTTTTAATATAGGAGGACTGTCACAAAACAAGTGACCCAAGCAAGGTACCTGCGGCATCCAGCTTCTGTGTGGTTGGTAAGGCAAAGTGACACTCTTTGGGCAAGACTGGACATTCATCCTGGCCCAAGTGGTTTCCCTGAATGTTTATGTCTCTTCTCTACAATGTATGATCATGATTAGTAACGTCTTTAGGAACTTCTGAGTCAGAACAGGCACCGCAGCATAGAAGTCCCAGCATTCGTCATAGGAAGTGAATCTTGCTGGGTTTCCTGCATCTGTTCCAATTTGTCATCCAGCCTTTTATTGGAGAACACATTTTGGGGTTTTGTCACCTTGTTTTCTTTCTGGACTCATTGTCTTGAATTCTCTGTTCTCTACACAGAAGGTTTGCTGCACCCGCTGTCCTCCTTTCCTCTATTGTTAACACTCTCTGGAGCCCATTGTTTTACAGTGATCACTTAGTCTGAAGTCAGACTCAACCAGAGCATGGAAACTGCCCTCATCACTGCTATGGATGTCATTCGCATGCTCTGGTAAGAGGAGATACAGTGGCTCTCATCCATCTGGACCCTCTGTTGTGTTTGACACGGCCTTCCACCCCATTCTCACCCAACACCTACATGACATTGGAATCAAAGGACGTACACACACAGGGATCTGCTTCTTCCTGACTGGAAAGACGCAGTCAGTCAGCCTTGTAACCTCGGATGCTGGCAACTTCATCTGTGGAGTTCCGCAAGGATCCTCCCTGAGCCTGACCCTCTTCAATGTAAACATGATTCCTCTAGTCCGCATCATCTGCTCTCATGATGTCAATATCTTCTCCTAAGTAGATGACATGCAACTTATCCCTCCCTCATGGACAAGATGCCCAATACCCGGATCAAGTTCAGCACCTGCATGTCTGAAATCGCTCACTGGATGAAGATCAACTGTCTGAAGCTAAACACCAACAAGACCAAAAGTGTGATATTTAAGAAGAGCCCTTCAGTGTGGGCCTCCACATGGTGGGCAACAGACCTTTGACCAACACTCATCCCAACACCCACCCCCATCAACCACAGCAGGAACCTTGGGATTGTCATCGACAGCAAACTTGACATGAACATTCAAGTCAACGCCATCACTGCCTCATACTTCCATACCCTGAAGATGCTGAGGAAGATTTTCAAATATCTCCCAATCAACACCCAGAAAACCTTTATTCACACCCTCGTTACAAGCAACCTCAAATATAGAAACACCCTCTATGCGGGGATCAACAACATACACACCAGAAGGCTGCTGACCATTTAGAATGTGGCAGACAGAGTCACTCTAAACCTCCCACACCGCACTCAGACCACACCACACTTGAAGGAGCTCAACTGGCTTCTCATACACAAACAAGTACAATTCAAACTCCTCATCCACACTTTCAAGGCACTACATAAGACTTGGCCAGCATACCTCAAAAATTAAATCTGGCAGACACCTCTGCTTATCCAGACTCCAACTTGCACACATTTTACACATACAGAAAACCAGATCCAGTGGTCGAGCCTTCGCCTACATTGATCTTAAAGCATGGAATTACCTGCCGCAACACATAAGAGCATTGTGAGGATCTGGGTACACTATATGATATGGTTGTGGAGCCTTATCGTGGAGTACACTATCCAATACCATCCTGGGTCCAGTCAGTCTTATTTACTTAACCTTAGCTCAACCCTGGGTAGATGTGGCTGCGAGCAGTACGGCTTGACAAAGAAACAAAATAAGAAACTCACACACCAATAAAGAGACAAGACAACAATTTATGAAAATAGAGCGTATTTTGTATGAATTTTTATCTTGATCATCAAAATCCATTGGAGGGTTCTGGAGATACAGATGTTAGGCGTTATAATCACTTTTAAATGCAAACAAGCATTGGTCAACAAAAAGTTTGTAAACCTTTCAAAGGTTTGAAAGAGGTAGTGTGGGTACTATGGCCAGGTTGGGCGAACTAATCCAGCAGAGAACAAGGGAAGGGGGATAGAGACGATACTTTGGATAGTTACCTGGCCACCAGAGTGTTCCTAAGGCAAGTTCCAAACTTTACAGGACAACTGACATAGAATGGAGTGGCTACACTATACTGTAGGCAATGGTAGAGAGACCTCTACCAAAGCCGGAAGGGTAAGAGAGGTATTCCAGGAAGTGGATACGTCCTCCCAAATCAAATGATTGTTAACTTAAGGTATCCCCACCGCTAAAGGCTCAGAATAAGACTCACAAGGCGTCAACTGCTCAGGCGTGGGAAAGGAAGCGATTCTTTATTGTTAAGTAACCCTCACACACCCTATTGGTGTCATGCTTCATCATAGGGTGGAGCTATCGTGATACAGGATGTCAATGCATACAGGACTGCATGCATGTCCCTCCTCTAGGATGAGAGGCATTACAAGAAATTACAGAAGGACCCCACAGCACGACTAAAAAACACCATATCCACCATCACCACTGAGGCACTAGAGAGGAATTGGATTACAAAAAATGAGAGGGACTTCCTCAACACGGAAGAACCCAGAACACCTCTCTTCTATACTATTCCTAAGATACACAAAGGAAAAACTCCTCACCCCGCCAGGCCCATTGACACTGGAATTGTGTCTTTTGGAACCCCTCTCGAAGTACACAGATTGGTTTCTTCGTCCTATGGTTACAAAAATCAGATCATATGTAAGGGACACTAAACACCTACTGAACATCCTAGCCGAGCTAGAATATGATCCCCTTAAAGAAACAATGATATGCTTGGACGTGGAGGCCCTGTATACAAGCATTCCACAAGAGGAGAGTCTAAGGGAGATTGAACATATATTACATACGCAAGAATGGCCCTGGGAGGCTCCGATCAAGTGGATTATGGAACTCATGCACATTGCCCTAATGGAGAATTTCTTTAGGTTTGAAGACCAGCTCTACCTACAAGTACATGGGACTTCCATGGACATTACATTTGCCCCTAGTATAGCCTGCCTATACATGAGCCAGTTTGAGGACGAACATATCTGGTCCAACAACCCGTTCGGAGGCAACATCTGCAACTGGCTGAGATATATTGATGACATCATTGTCATATGGCATGGAGACCAAAACAGTACAACGGAATTTGGAGTATGGCTGAATAACCTCAACCCATTCCTGAACTTCACAATGACCACCCATAATATGATGGTCTCATTTCTGGATATTACAATCATAGCCAGGAATGGCAAACTGGAGAGCACACTGTACACCAAACCTACTGATCGCAATAGCCTACTGCATTTCAACAGTGCCCACCCCCGTTCTTTGAGAGAAAACTTGCCCATTGGGCAATATCTGAGAATACGCAGGAATTGCTCTGACCTGAACAGTTATAGTAAAGAAGCGGAGAAACTCACTAGGAGACTAAGAGAAAGGTCATACCCCAAAAGAGTGATTGAACAGGCACGCAAAAGGTCCCGCAATACACCGCGGGAGGCTTTATTAGAAACAAACACTAAAAGAGACAGAAAAGCTCTCATATGTGTCACCACCTACAATTCATCATCTAACGCCATAAAGACAATTATTCAGAACAAATGTCACATCCTTACCTCTAACAAACTGACATTTGAAAAACCAATGTTCTCGTTCAAACGCAACAAGAGCATTAGGAACACCCTGATCCACACTGACAGTTGGAGACCAAAACAGAACACACAACTCACACTATGGAGCCAACCACATGTGATGGGCCATTACCCATGTGGCTCATGCGTGATATGCCAGTTCACCACACATACCACAAGGGTTGATTTGGGTTTGACATACGAGTGGGAACAAAGGGAACACACAAATTGCAATACCGCGAACGCAGTATATATGATTACCTGCCCATGCAGAGCCAGATACATCGGCATGACCACTACAAAGGTAAAAGTATGATCAGTGAACATAGGAGCACGATCAGACGTGCGATCACAGCTACTAAACTCACTGCCCATTATGTTGAAAAGGGACACACTGAGAACTACCTTGAATGGACCATCATTGAAAGAATAAAAGATGGGACGAATATATCCAAGAGGCTGCTGGAAAAAGAGCAACGCTGGGTCTATAAACTTCAGACGCACACTCTGGGATTGAACGATTCAATTCCATGGAACCAACTGAACAGATAGAGAAACATTGAGACCCCTATTCATCCACTCACACTATGATTACAATCTACCACCCGATGGGAAAGGGGATCTTGGGGTATTTCCCTATCAGTTAATAGATGTTCATTTGACATCAGAGGTATGCCCCACTGCGTGGTACGTATTCCAACATTGTTAACCTATATGGAGTACAAAGATCCAATTACTGCACATTGAGAAGGTACTTTATTTGCCCGATCCCAAATAATAACAGTGGGAGGACACGTGTTTTCCAAGGGCTTCGTATTCCTCCGATAGAGGACCACAATTCCCATGAGTCTGTGGGTTTTTGGTAGTTCTGCAGATGCCCCATTACGCAGGACATATTCTAACAGTATTAACCTAGATGGAGTATAAAGAACCAATTACTGCGCCTTGAGATGGCATTTTATCTGCCCGATCCCAAAGAATGACAATGGGTGGGCACGTGTTTTTCAGGCCTTCAAAAGTCCCCCGATAGAGGACCACAATTCCCCTGAGCCTGTGGGCTTGTGGTAGTTCTGCAAAGGACCCGTAGGAAGTGACCCAAGTTAGACGCGCCAGGGCTGCGGCATTGCTCCCGTCTGGCATGTAATCGCTTGACAGGCGATTTTAAAAGCTGAGCTCCCAGAGGGAAGAACTGCTAATGCTCACAAGGCCCTCCATGACACCGGACCAGCATACCTGAACAGCCGACTCAAATTCCACGCACCCCAAAGGACCCTACGATCAGCCCAGCTCTCCTACAACGTGGTCCCCCGCACCAGAAAGACCAGATCGGGAGGGTGCTCCTTCTCCTTCCTCGGGGCCAGAGCCTGGAACGCCCTTCCGCTCCATCTCAGACAGACAACATCGCTCCCCATCTTCGCAAGAAACCTCAAAACCTGGCTCTTCGATAGACCCCCTCCTTGATGGACTGGAACCTGTGAACCCCCCCTCCCCCCAGCGCCTTGAGAACCTTACGGGTGAGTAGTCGCGCTTAACAAACGCTTGATTGAATGCCGGGAGACGCGGGATCCAAATAGGTGGACATACGGGGCAGGACCTTTGACAAAGTGAGTGAGCGCGCTATCCTCCTCATGAGGAAAGAAGGGAACTAGTAATTTGTAACAGGGTAATTAGAGGGACAGAAGTTGCTAATCATATGGGTTTCTTCTTCTTTCTTTTCCTGTTTTACCTTGACAATCATGCAGCGTATGACTATAAGGCTACCCTCTCTACCGCTCCCCTTGAGAAACATTTAATCCTCCCAAATAGGGTAAGAATTGTACAATTTGAGTACCACCACAAACAAAGTATAATGCTACGAGCACCAGCCATACCACCTTGGATGATAGTGAGATGGATGCTTGTGAAGTATCGATTTGAGAACACAGGTTTGCTGGTGTAGAGGAGTGTTTTTAATTCACGGATTTGCACAAATCATGCGAGTAATGACCGCACGCCGCAAGTGGCGGACTGATGGGACAGTGTGACCCACTAGAAGCTCAATGTTCTGATCACAGATCACTGGATGAACGGAGTGAGAGCACATAACAACACCCAGCACGATGTGAGTGCATGGGTGAAAAAGTTCTTTTCATGTATAAAGTCTGTTTGTTGCTTTTTCTCTTTGTGTCTTACAGGCGGATACAATTGGTGAAGTCACTGGATGGAGAGATAAGTATCTACTCCATTCCATTCACGAGGGTGCAGCTTTCTGCTCCCTCCACTTGGAAAAAATAGGAAAATTCCCCTTTTTAAGAACCAGGGAGGGAATCTCTATTTGCCCTGAAGAAAGCCCTGAAGCTAAGAGGCCTACATACAGGGGCTGAAACATGTTGGCATGACACTAGGGTCATAGGACCAGCACTTCTTTACGACCCCCTTAAAATTATTTATTTTAATATCCACTGCGTCTCCACTAATAAAGGGATACCTGGAGAGTGCAGTAGGATTTTTATCTCTAGACCCCCTGGCCTATCTCTCCTAAGCGCTCCCTGAAATACGGTCGAGCCCACCCTGACCTTTAGGAGTCAGGGTGAACCCTATGATGAAGCATGACACCAATAGGGTGTGTGAGGGTTACTTAACAAAAAGGAATCGCTTCCTTTCCCGCGCCTGAGCGGTTGATGCCTTGTGAGTCTAATTCTGAGCCTTTAGCGGTGGGGATACCTTAAGGTAACAATAGAATGGAGTGGTCCTGATGCTGAGGATACAGGCAAAAGATGCTCAAAGGATGCTCCGGCTGTGGTGCAGTCAACGGTTTGTCTTTGTGGTGGTCGCTTGGTCCACAGGTGATGAGGGATGACCTTGGCAACAGACATAAGGGTCCCTTGAAGTCCTCTATGTTGCAGTAGCAGGCCAGCCAATGCTGTGTTACTATTCTACTTGCACTGTGGTTGGGGAAAAATTCTTAGGTGGGGGCTGGTGTCCCATGAGTTCGACAAACCCAGACTTTGATAGAATTCCTGGGTCCGGCAGACAGGGTGGCAATTTTTGGCTATCTCGGATTTATCCTTTTTGTGTAGGCCCGGGCAGACACCTCCGCTCCGCTCGCGGAATGTGCGGATATTTGCCTTCTCCGCGTTCCGCGGAGAATGCGGAGAAGGCAAATCTCCACACACTCTGCAGCGTAGCGGAGTTGGCCAGCCCCAGCCCTCCCACCCCCCAATATTAACATTACATTAGTACCTAAAAATAAATTTTAAAAAACCACTTACCTGTTTTGCGGCATCCCCGGGCTGCCCTCCTCCTCTTCCTCACCATTTTTTCTAATCCAAGCGAAATCTGCGCATGCGCGCGCGTCCGCGCATGCGCATTTCGTGTGAGAAATACTCATGCGCGGGCGCGCGCATGCGCAGTTTTCGCTTGGTTTAGAAGAAACGGTGACGCAGAGGAGGAGGGCAGCCCGGGGACGCCGCAGAACAGGTAAGTGGGTTTCTAATTTATTTTTATGTAGTAAATGTAATGTTAATATATTGGGGGGGTGGGAGGCGGGTGGCGTAGCGGGCTACGCAGAGGGCCACGCGGGCCACGGAGTTTTTTCGTACCTCCGTGGCCCTCCGCGTAGCCCCCCTACGCCTACTATGCCCAGGGTTACTTTTGTGCACCCAGCGACTGGTACGGGTAAAACCTCCTCAGTGGCTACCAACTTGTCGATTTGGGCTCTTACAGATCTTCTGTCCCTGAAGCTGGTTCCAGGGGATCAGACAACTGAGTCTTAGGGTCACTGCTGTAGGTTGGGGCTGGAAATCATCTTTTCCTGAGCCAGGAGCTACAGGCACAGTCCAAACTTTGCTAGCCCACAGTGCAGCAGCTACAGTCCTTCTGACGGTGCACCCTCTCTTTGTGCACTTTCAAGGAAAGCAGAGGAGTCTATCTTCGGTCCTCTCTCTGATTCCAGCATGATCTGAGGGGCAGGGTGCCAGTGGTGCCACATTTATCCCTGGAAAGAGGCACGAGGGGACCATGTGGTCACTAGTCATTGGGCTACTGGCCCGCCTCCTACCTAGTGACATGTTTCCTGCAATGTGTGCCATTTAGCTATCCCAGAGAGCCCCATTATTGCACCTTTGAAACTAGTATGACCCATCCTTGGTCGTCAGAAGCACGGCAGCCTAACCTAGAGGTGTGGCTACCAGTGGGCTACAAGCCCATGGGTAAGCCATTTTGAGGATGGATTTTCCCTCTCAGGTTCTGTCTCCTAATTTTCTGTAGGATAAAAGCCATCCTGCTCATGGGTCATGTTGCAGTTGACCCTTCAAAGGTGGCTTCCCCTTTGAAGCTTGCCTTTTCGGCTATCCTGGGAGAGGAGCTAACACCTTGCTCTGAGGCAGCTGCCTTTGTTCCTGGGCTCGGGAGTCATTCATACGTTTCCCCCCAGGCCGGCAGAAAGCTGTCTGTGTGCTGGACTAGCTGGAGGGCAGAGGGGCAACGTTCTAAAAATTGCTTTATTTAAGAGTGACATTAAATTCAACCTGGGCATCAGGTAGGGTTTAATGCCACAATTAATTTGATACCTTACTTGACCCAATTAGGCAGTTCAATTCAGAGGTTAACCAGGCTGGGATGCCAGTTGGTAACTCTGTGTTAGCCAATGGGGTTTCTCACCTTTCCACAGAAAAATGACAATTTGGAAGTGTTACTGTTAAGGTATATGAAAAATATATGCCCTACTTAATAATATATAGCTACCTGTCATAGGGCTCTATAGGCCCTCCTTAAGGAAGACTTTCACATAATATTAAGGTAAGGGGGGCTTAGCCATTAGTTGTAATGTTAAAGTCGAACTAGCAGTGTAAACACTGCCCTTTCACTCTGCAGTGGTAGACTGGGGTCCATTTTGTTCTTGTCACATGCAGTGTGGCACAAACAGTGCTGTACCCCTGTGTGAGCACTCTCCATTACATTCCCTGGGTACCATATACTAGGGACTTATAAGTAAGTCAACACTTGCCAAATGGGTGTATCCATTTCAGCATATCTTTTGGATAGGGTTAGAACACCGCCACTGAGGTCTAGTTAGCAGGTCTCAGAGCACTCTCAGAGTTGAAACATCAGCAGCATAAGTCCAAAAATATGGGGGTAAATATGTAAAAAGAGGCATTTCCTTACATGGCCCCCCTCCAGATGAAATGTGATGAGCAACTTAATCCTTATCCTGGTGATTCTCATCATCTAAGTGGAAGAATCTGGAAAGGTCATCTGCATTGGCTTTGTCAGTCCCAGGTTTGTTCTCCATTGTAAAGTCCATACCCTGTAGGAAAATGGACTGCCTCAACAGTTTGGGGTTCTCTCTTTTCATTAGCATCAACCATCTGAGAGCTCTGTGGTTCTTTTGAACAGTGAAGTGAGTCCCAAAGGAGTAGTGTCTTAACTTCTTCAGGGACCAAACCACAGCAAAGGCGTCTCTCTCAATTGCACTCCAACACCTCTCTCTGGAGAGGAGTAACCTTCTCATAAAGGCGCAACTGGTTGATCTTGACCTTGGTCATTCAACTGTGACAGTACTGCCCCAAACCAATGTTCTGAAGCATCAGTTTGGACAACAAACTCATTACTAAAGTCAGGTGCTTTTAGGACAAGTGCTGAGCACATAGCTTCCTTAAGGTCTTCGAAGGTCTGACACAAGTAAGTCCAGATGACGTTTCTTGGCTGTTTCTTGGAGGTTAACCCTGTTAAAGGTGCCACTATGGTACAATATCCTTTTACAAACCTCCAATAGTACCCAGTTAGGGCTAAAAAAGTATCTGGCGTGGGCCTGAGTCTTTGGCGCTTCCCAGGCCAGAACTGTCTGTATTTTGGGTTGGAGAGGTTATGCATGGCCTCCACCTATTTGGTGGCCCAAGTACACTACAAACCCTGCTCTTTATGTAACTTGCTTGTCTTGAATGTCAACTCTGCCTGTTGAACGGCTTGAAGCACTTCCTTAAGGTGGGTCAGGTGATCCTCCCATGTGGCGATAAACACAGCAATATCATTCAGACATGCTGCACTAAAGCTTTCCAAGCCTGAAAGTACTCAATTCACCAACCTCTGTAAGGTGGCAGTTGCATTTTTCAACCCAAAGAGCATCACCTTGACTTGAAAGTGGCCTTCTGGGGTTGTAAAGGCAGGCCTCTCCTTGGCTCCTTTTGTGAGAGCTGTCTGCCAATAAACTGAAGTCAGGTTAAAGGAGCTCAGATATTTTGCAGCCCCCAACCTATCAATGAGCTCATCACCTATTGGTATAGGGTGAGCATCAGTCATGCTGACTGCATTTAGGCCTCTGTAGTCCACACATAATCTTAATTCTAGTTTTCCTCCTTTTGGATTTGGTTTGGCACCAAAACTACTGGGCTGGCCCAAGGACTACTAGAGGGCTTAATCACCCCTAACTCCTGCATCTTTGCAACCTCTGTTTTGATGCTAGCCTTGACCTGTTCAGAGAATCCGTGCATTTCACTTTTGTCAAGTAAACTGCCACCGGTGTCCATATCATGTGTGCACCATTTTGTCAAACCTTGTGTCAAGGAATACAAGTCAGCAAACTGTCCAAGCAAGTTGTAGCATTCTCTCTGTTGCTGACTGCTCAATGTGGTAGAAAGAATTACTCCCTCCACTAAGCCGTCTTTGACATTGGTTGATATCAGGTCTGGGAGAGGTTCATTTTCTTCCTCTTCTCCACCATCTGTCACCATGAGCATTGTAATGTCTGCGCTGTCATTATGTAACTTGTGCCTATTCCCATGTATTACCTTATAAGGGTTTCTTGGAGTACCTTAGTCCACTAAGTATGTGACTTCACCCTTATTTTCCAAGATAGGGTAAGGCCAGGTCCATGTGTCTTGGAGTGCTCTTGGGGCAACAGGCTCCAACACCCAAACCAATTGCCCAGCCTAGTATTCCACCAGGGAAGCCTTTTGGTCATAACAGTGCTTGACAAGCTCCTGGGTGGCCTCCAAGTTTCTGTTTGTCTTTTTCATTCATTCACTTCAGCCATCCTTGAGCGAGGGCCTAATACATAATCTAGGATATCCAGTTTGGGCTCCTTAAGAGGACCTTCTCTCACCAAATTTGAGGGGTCCATTACATTGTGTTCAAGGAGCAGTTCGAAGGGACAGAATCCTACTCTTTTCTGGGGTACCTTCCTGTAGGCAAACAACAGGCATGGGAGAAGAATACCAATGATCATGCCTTTCATGGACTTGTTTAATCTTTCAACAAGGCTATTACCTTGGGGATGGTAAGGTGTAGTGAATTTGTAAGTCACTCCACACTCATCCTACATTGCTTTCAGATAAGCCCACATACAGTTTGTGCCTCCATCTTAAATGGCCTCCTTAGGGAAACCCACTCTGGTAAATACACCAAGTAAGGCTCTAGGTACTGCAGGGGCAGTGTTTGTCCTAAGGGGGTTTGGCTTCTGGATATCTAGTGGCATAGTCCACTACAACTAGGATAAACCTATACTCAGAGGCAGTAGGAGGGTCTAAGGGACCGGCTATATCAATCCCCACTCTCTCAGAGAGAGTCCCCACCACTGGAGGTGGTATAAAGGGAGCCTTTGGCTTGCTACCTGCTCTGCCACTTGCTTAACAGGTAACACAGGAGCGATAGAGCCTCTTAATCTTTTCTAACATCTGAGGCCAATTAAAGTGATTGGCCAATCTGTTATAAGTTTTGGTCTACCCCAGATATCCAGTTAAGGAGATGTCATGAGCTAGGTTAAGGAGGAGTTCTCTGTACTACTGAGGGACCCCCACTCTCCTGGTTGTCCCTGGTTTGGGGTACCTTGTCTCACTGTACAGGATTCGCACCTTCCAGTATACCTTATGCGTACCACTGACATCTCCTTCCTCCTGCCTGACAGCCAACTGTCTCAGGCCCTTAAGAGTGGGACAATACTTTTGTCCCTGGCCTAAGTCCTCCCTGAGTGTCCACCTGCTCCTTGAAGCTCTGCCAAGTCAGGCCAGACCTTCAGGGCAGCATCCTCCTCTTCAGAGACCCGGCCTTCCCTCTGAAGGATAGGCTACTTCTGGCTCTGTGTTTGGGAGAGGCCTTCCCAGGCTTCCTCCCTTTCCTCTTAGTACTAGGGACTTGGTCCCTTGACTTTCTCTTAAGGACTTCTGTGCTCTAGTGGAGACACAAACCACTCAGGGACGCTGCCTCAGTCTTTCTCTCCATCTCTGCCCAAGCAGAAGTTTCAAGGTCATTGCCCAATTGAGACTCCACTGGGATGGCAGGGGACACAGCTGCTTTCTTAGGCCCAGGAACCCCTCCCCACTCAAATTCTATCGCAGCTTGGCCATAGCCAAGGTTATGCTGGCACCTATATCGATCAAGGGCTGGACTTCCATCCTGTTGATGCTTGGCCTCTGCCTGTACTTCACCATACTGCGATACAAAAGGGGATGATGGACGGAACGTTTGAGCCAATCAAACACTCACCCCCAGTCAACTGATCTGGGTTTAATCCATCATCATTCTTTAGCTCACTCCACCACCCCAGTTCAGACATGGCCATATGCAAATCAGTCTGACCCTGTGCCTCATGGGAACAGTCCAGCCCGAACTGCCAAGCCATGTCTTCCCTGGACCGGAAACAAGCATCCTAGGACCGGTTTCTGGCATTCCAGCCGTCATCATCCAGGCTTGCTTGAATCCAGTGGCAAAGTGAGCAAGGGACCCACGTCTGGGCATATCCCCGCCAACTTAGAGCGAACAAAGCGATACAAAGGGGATGATGGACGGAACGTTTGAGCCAATCAAACACTCACCCCCAGTCAACTGATCTGGGTTTAATCCATCATCATTCTTTAGCTCACTCCACCACCCCAGTTCAGACATGGCCATATGCAAATCAGTCTGACCCTGTGCCTCATGGGAACAGTCCAGCCCGAACTGCCAAGCCATGTCTTCCCTGGACCGGAAACAAGCATCCTAGGACCGGTTTCTGGCATTCCAGCCGTCATCAGCCAGGCTTGCTTGAATCCAGTGGCAAAGTGAGCAAGGGACTCATGTCTGGGCATACCCCCGCCAACTTAGGGCGAACAAAGCTTGTTTCCGGTCCAGGGAAGACATGGCTTGGCAGTTCGGGCTGGACTGTTCCCATGAGGCACAGGGTCAGACTGATTTGCATATGGCCATGTCTGAACTGGGGTGGTGGAGTGAGCTAAAGAATGATGATGGATTAAACCCAGATCAGTTGACTGGGGGTGAGTGTTTGATTGGCTCAAACGTTCCATCCATCATCCCCTTTTGTATCGCTTTGTACTTCACCATACTGGCAGGCCAGTGTGCCAAGGGTTCAATTTCCTCACGACCCAGGGGAACTTGTGTGGCTTCAGTTTAAACCTTGCAATCCCAAGGGACAACTTCCACCCGATTCCTACACTGGCAATTCCCTTGGAACTATTACCAATGGGTGATTTCTTTGCATGCAGAATGGGTATCTTGTGCCCTGGCTGTCTACAGTCATAGCACACACCAGCCTTTGATGGGTCAAAGTTCTTCCCCTGATACTACCTCCCCTTGAATTGGGATGTGGCAGTGGGCTCCACACCTTGGGCATCTTTTGGGGTCTCTTTGGGTTTCTCTGTCTTTTTAAACTTGGCCCCATCATTTTGTGTTCAACACCTTGGGACCTTTGGGCACCCTAGTGCATACCCAGTCATCAGCTATCTTCCCCAGCTCTCTAGGGCTAGATAACTTTGAGTCTACCAGATTCTGGTATAACTTCTTTTAGATACATTTTGTTAGGATTTGTTATTTTACCACTAAATTGTATAGGCCCTCATAGGTATCAACCTTGTTCCCTTAATGCAGCCCTCCAGTGACTTCACAGAGGCATCCACAAAGTCCACCCATGTCTGTGTTGCTCCCTTGTGTATGCTCCTACACTTTTACCTATACTCCTCAGTGGTAAGACCAAAGAGCTCAATGAGTGTTTCTCTAATGTGGTTGAAAGAGACTGCCACCTCATCCTCAAGTGTTAGCAGTCTATCTCTCCATACTGTAGGTATTAGGTTGCTAGGCATTTGTCTATGTCATCCCCCTCAGTGTATTTAAAAACAATACCCTTGGGCAACCTGGGATCATAGGCACCACCTGTGACTACCTCTGCTTCTCTGTTGCTGCCCCATCTTGGGGTTTCATCCCCAGCTTGACACTTCTTTCTTCCAGGGCCAGTATTATCTCTTCCGGGGCCAATTTCCTCTCCTGGATCTCAAGGAGGCTGAGCTGGGCTAGCAGAGCTCCTTTCGCTCCCAGACAGGGAGTTAGCCCTTGAACGAATTGAGGGACTCCACTCTCATTGTCCCAATACAGTTCCTCAAATTCTACATCAGCCCCCTCTTCTTCACTGTCAGAGGGGTAATCTCCTCTTACAGCTGGAGGTTGGCCCAGCTAGATTGCTCCCATGCTTTGAAGGCTTTCCTGAGATCCTCATTAGATGAAGTATTTTCTGGGCAAATTTTTCTCTCCCTGCCCAGTGACCTCAGAGTATTAATCTTGAGTGTGGACAGGACAGCCTAGTCGATGAGTTTGCTCTCCTTGTTTGAAAACTTGTAGAAAAAATGTTTTGCTACTTTTTGACTTTTCTTCTAGAGAACAGGTGCTGTTGGAATTCCAGAACTTGGCAACTTCATAAACCTTTTCTCAATGTCGACTTGTTAGTCTCTTATCAGTGGTCACCAACTTATTAGTTGTCTGGTAGAGCTAAACACAAGTTCTGGATCCCCCCGTGGCTACCAATGTGAGGATTTGGGTGTACTGTATGATATGACTGTGGGGCCTTATCGTGGAGTTCACTCGCAAAGATCATCCTGGGTTCAGTCAGTCTTGTTTACTTAACCTTAGCTCAACCCTGGATAGCTGTGGCTGCGAGGACTAAAGCTTGGCAAAGGAACTTAGTATAACGTATTTAACACCACCAAACATTGAAATAAGATAGTCACACACCAATAAAGAGACACAAATACACTTTATTAAAATAGAGCATATGTGTATGAATGTTTAGAGACCTTGGTCATTAAAATCTACCTGAGGGTTCAGGAGATATAGATTTTAGAAGTTTTTACTACTTTTAAATATAACCCCAAACAAGCTTTGGTCAACAAAAAGTTTGTAAACTTTTCAAAAGTTTGAAAGAGCTAGTGCGGGTACTCCAGCCTGGGTTTGGTGGCCAAATCCAGCAGGGAAAATGTATAGGGGGGCAAAGAGGATACTTTGGTCAGTTACCTGGCCACAAGAGCATTTTTAAGGCAAGTTTCAAACTTTACAAGACGACCGCAATAGCCATCAATGGAATGGTCCTGATGCTTAGGATACAGGCAAAAGATGCTCAATGGATGCTCCGGTTGTGGTGCAGCCAACAGGGATGTCTTTGTGGTGGTCCCTCAGTCGGTGAGGGGCATCTTTGCCCATGGAGATCAGAGTCCCTCTAAGTTCTCTACGTTGCAAGCCAGCCGATGTCGCGCTACTGGTCTCCTTACACCATCGTTGGGACAAAATCCTTAGGTGGGGGCTGATGTCCCTTGAGTACGATGAATCCAGACTTTGATAGCACTCCAGGGTCTGGTAGACATGGGTGCAACTTTTGGCTATCTCGGATTTGTTACACTGTGCGCCCGGCGACTGGTAGCAGCAAAACATCTGTGGTGGCTACCAACTTGTCAATTTGGGCTACTTTAGTTCTTGAATCCCTGAAGCTGGTTCCAGGGGGTCTGCTGACTGATCCTTGGAGTCACTGTTGTAGGTTGGGGCTCGGAATCAACTTTTCCCTGAGCCAGGAGCCGCAGGCACAGTCCAAACTTAGCTAGTCCTCCGTGCTGCAGGTGCAGTCCTTCTGACAGTGCAGCCTCTCTGTGTGCACTTTCAGGAGAAGCAGCAAGGCAGTCCTTCTTCAGTTATCTTTCTGATTCCAGCGTGATCTAAGGGGCAGGGTGACAGGGGTTCCACATTTATCCCAGGAAAGAGCCCCAAGGGGACCACACGGTCACTAACTAATGGGTTACTGGGTCCCCTCCTACCTAGTGACATGTTTCCTGCAATGTGTGGCATCTAGCTAACCCAAGGTACCCCATTCTTGCCCCTTTCAAAATGGCATAACCCTTCCTTGGTCATCAGGAGCACAGTAGCCCACCCTAGAGGAGTGGCTACCAGTGTGCTACACACTCACAGTAAAACCGGTTTGGGTGTGGGTTTTCCCTCTCTGGCTCTGTCTCCTAATTGTCTACAAGAACAAAACACATCCTGCTCAGGGGTGTTCTTGAAGCCGGCCCTTCAAAGGTGGCTTCCCCTTTGAAGTTCGCCCTTTTTGGGCTAACGCCCTTAGTGCTCATCCAGGGAGAGGAGGTAACACTTCACTCTGCGGCAACTGCCTTTGTTTCTGGGCCGGGGAGTCAATCACACATCTCCCTAGGCAGGCAGAATGCTGTCTCTGTGCTAGGGCCTCTGTGAGGTCGCTGGACTAGCTGGATTGCAGAGGGGAAACTTTCTAAAAGTTGCTTTCTTTAATAGTTATATTAAATTCAACCTGGGCATCAGGTCGGGTTTAATGCCACGATTCATTTGATACTTTACTTTACCCACTTAGGTCATTCCATTCAGAGGTTAACCAGGCTGGGATGCCAGTCGGTAACCCTGGGTTAGCCAATGGGGCTACTAACCTTTCCATAGCAAAACGACAATTTGGAAGTTTTTTATTAAGACATATGAAAAATATATGTCCTACTTAATAATATAAAGCTCCCTGCCATAGGGCTCTATAGACCTTCCTTAGGGGAGACTTACATTTATTATTAAGGGAAGTTGGGCTTTGCCATTAGTTGTAATCAGGGCCGGACTGGCAACCGAAACTGGCCCTGGCAAACTGCTCGGACGGCCCCCCCTGGGGTGAGGGGGGTGCAGCCGAGCAGTTTGCGAGCGCCAGTTTCGGCCAATTTTGTTACAGCGGGCGGATATTGCCGACCCCCGGTAACAAAAACGGCCCCCCCCCGGCCCAAAACCGGCCCCCACCCTAGCGGCCCACCGGGGAAACGCCCGGTGCCCGCTACGGCCAGTCCGGTAATGGCAAAGTTGAACTAGCAGCGTAAACCCTGCCCTTTCAGTCTGCAGTAGCAGGCTGGAGTCCATTTTGTCCTTGTCACATGCAGTGTGGTACAAACAGTGCTGAAGCCCAGTGTGAACACTCTCCATTACATGCCCTGGGCACCATATACCTGGGACATATAAGTAAGTCAGCACTTGCCAATTGGGTGTATCCAATTCAACATATCTTTTGTATGGAGTTAGAACACTGACATTGAGGTCTGGTTAGCAGGTCTCAGTGAACTCTCAGAATTGAAAAACCAGCAGCATCAGTGCAAAAATGTAAGGGTGAACATTCAAAAAGAGGCATTTCCTTACAAACATCCTCCTTACTTCTTGAATTCTGCAAGAAGCTGAAGACCTGGGTTTTTGAGTAGTCCCAATAGGCCGTAGCTTTGGCTAGACTCAGACATTACATTAATTGATTCTCCTGTGCTGATTTCTTTTCTTTGCTATATTGCGGTATTGCTATTGGGCTATTGGAGCATTGTTTACCAGTGTATTTCCTATATGTAACCCTTTCCTCGCTGTTTGTCCTTGGTTTGAACTGTGTTTTTTTTTTACTATCCTACACAATAATTATAGATTTAGCTCTTCGGCATTACAACACTAGCTACTGATATCCACCATTGTATTGACTAGCCCTAGACAGATGAGGGTTGGACAGTTGATGTGATCAAAGGCCACTGACAGGTCTAATAAGATAAGGAGTCAACTTTATCTGTGGTTAGAAGAGCGTTGCCTATGATTTGTAATATTGCTAACACCATGATGCAGCATGATCTGAAGCCGTAATCGTAATTATGAAAGAGATGATTGCCATTCATGTGATCTTGAAGATGTTCTTACCCTGCTTTTTCAATCATGTTACCGATTACAGGAAAGGTGAGTGTTAGGCCACAATTTGGCAATGTCATCAGGGTATAGTGTGGGTTCCTTTAGACCGGGAGACTCTGACCTGTCTTTAGTTCTTCAGAGAGGATGCTTTGATGGAGAGAAGCATTGACAATGGCAAGTAAAGGCGATAGAAACTTCTTTGGAGATAGCTTTAATGAAATACGAGAGACAGACTTCATCTTCAAAAATAGTGGCCGTAAGGGAGTTGAGAACGTTGATGAGGACAGCCAGAGATGTGTGGGCATCTGACTAGAAGCAGGTTTGAAGAGGTCAGTGTGATGTATTTGATTATTTTAAGGTACATTCTGTATCTGTTGGCAACTTCATTATTGGTGTTATTTAGTATTTGACTTTGGTTGATGTGATGAGTTGTGTCCATGTTATACAATGGGAATTTAGGGTTATTGGCAATTTTGCTTTTTGTCCATTTACGTTCATGTTTGCTGATGGAGCCTTGGTTGTTGCTAAGGTGTTTAGAGAGCAGGGTGATTAAAAAGGGTTCTGCTTGCACTCCTGTGTTTTAGCCAGAGCAATGATGTTCACATGAGTTTTTAGAAATGTGTTAAAGCAATTACAAGGCTTTTGATAACAGAAGTAGAAGTGGCAGAGTGAAAGATAAGTTTGAGATTTAGATTGTTGATGGAAATGCCTTTGAAGGATTTGAAGGTCTGTTGATATTTTTTGTTCTCTTTTAGGGTCATTTAAATATGCTTGTTGGATGTTGAGCAGGGGGATATAGTTAGGTAGGGTGGTCAGCCCCGCTCATGGTTATGTCAGACTTTAATTAATGTTTTTATGCTCCAGAAAGCAGTGCAACAACCCATATTGTACAGTTCCATGTGAATTATAGAAAATATTTCAAAGTTTCCCATGAAATGTATGTTTCACCATCAGCCCCCTAAATCACTCTGCCTAGCTTTAACATTGTCAAGGCCTCTATGATTATGCTGAAAGTATGTCAGACTTTACAATTTTACTTAATTTTTTGTAGCAAAAAAAGACAAATTATGCTGAACATTCTTTCCATTAGTTTGAGCTAGAGACATTTTTTGTGAAATCGGAAAAATATGCATATAATGTGGCAAAAATGGAAAATCCATAATTGTGTGGTAAATGCTCCAGTCACAGAATTGCATAAATCCACTAGCCATCGACATTGTCCATTGTTTTACTTTGAACAGTAAACCTAAAAATCTAATTCCAATCAGTGTTGGTTGTTAGCTGCACTTTGAAGAACACAGCTTTTTCAAGCTATCCACATCAAAATAAGCATGTAACATAAAAAAATACATAAAATACGTAAATATGTGTAATATGACCCTATGTATTTTCTGAGGTTTCTGGTGATAACAAACCTTTATCATGCCATGAGAACCCCTTGATGGCATTTCTGGACCATAGTCCATGGTTAACCCTTATGTATCCAATGTTTACAGTGTTCACTTCCTACAGCATATATAATATTTGTTCATATTACATATTTTAATGTGCTCAAATTATATATTTTTTAGTCCTAAATGTTATGTTTCTTGGGGCATGTGTACAAGCCCCTATCGCCACCACAAAGTCACTTTTACTGACGTTGTGGTGGCGATAGGGGCTGCGCCTTATGTACAAGGCAGCGTTAAGCCACTTTAAGTGGCTTAACGCTGCCTTGTACATAAGGCCCCCTTTCACACTATGGTTAGCGTGAAAGGTGTGGGAAGTGGGTATTGCGGTGGGCGTTCCACCGCAAAACCCATTAATTTTGACGCTGCCCCCTATGTACAAGGGTGGCGTACATAGGAGGCAGCACCAAAATTAAGAGCATGTAATTCCTGGTCTTAAGTTGGCAAAACGAGGAGAAATGCATTATTTCTCCTTGTTTTTGCTTTTTCCATGTGTGCTGCCTTGTGCAGCACACATGGAAAAAGCAAAGTGCCATGGTTTGTTTATGTACAGGAAGGTGTCCCTTCCTGTACATAAACAAACCTTTAAAAAAATGCCATTTTGTCACTTTCATGTGTGCTGCATGAAGCAGCACACATGAAAGTGACAAAATGGCATTTTAGGATTGTTTATGTGCAGAAAGGGACACCTTCCTACACATAAACAATCCTCCCCTGCACGCAGACACCCTTGCACTGTGGTGCAAGGGTGCCTGCGTTGGCGCACAGTTGCTAAACCTAGCGCCCTCACAGGGGGAAACGCAAGGCTGCACCACATTCTTGTAAATATGGTGCAGCCTTGCATTTCAGAAGTGGCGTAGCGCGGCGTTAAGCCAAGGAGGCTAACGCCGCACTCAGCTACTTCCTTATACATATCCCCCCCAGTTTCTGCCAGGAGACCATCCCCCTTTTTTTTTCCTTTTTCAAGTGAGAAATGTTCACTGCAGCCAGTTCATAGAAGTATATTCATATGCAGATTATTCCATACTATATGTGTAGCATAAAATGGTTTAGAGCAAGGAGATCATGAAAACCTCCAAATTAATAACAATTAACTACCATCTAAAGAGAAACACAGTCAGTAACATCTTTCCACAGGAAAGTGAGAGAAAAGAAAAAAAAAGGGGGGGGGGGAGATTTTCTTTTCCTTCCCTTTCTTCTTCCCTTCCTTCTCTTTTAATTGATTATAAATCCCAGTTAAAACCTGCTCAGATTTTATCGAATTTTCTCAGAGAAGAGGGACCTCTACCTTCAGCCAAGGCCATCTCAGACTCATAGGCATGTCTCAGGAGGGCCCACCATTCAACTGCCTTTGGGTGTATAGCAGAAATCCATGCCCGGGCTATAAATAACTGAGCACAGACAATCATTATTGTCAATGAGCACTTAATTCCCCATTCGTACTCAGACTTGACATCCATCAGTATCTCTTTAGGGGATAGTGAGATTTGGAAGCCTAGGCCTGAGGACATTAGCTTGGTTACCCCGTCCTAAAAATCCTGCAGGGCTGGGCTTATGCACGATGTCGGCAGCTAAGAAAGAACATTTAGGACACCTGACTTTGTCCCTAGATATATTGGTGCACCATTTGGAAATCCTCTCAGGAGTGTAGTATAGATGGCAAATAGTCTTAATTTGAGATTCATGAAGTGTACCGAGCAATTGATGATCTCCAGTGCCCTCTGAATCTCAGAAACAAGGATATCGGAGGATAGAAGCCAATTCCATTTTGTTGCCAATACCTCGGAGGAAATTGGCATTGAGGGGGGAAGAAAGATGGCAGGTTGATCCTGCCAGGGAGCGCTCACCTCTCCTGTGTCCATGACCGTGACACCCTCGGCTGGCTTTCAGATGTGGCGGCAAGCAGCATTACCCGCCTAGAAGGACCCGAGAAAGTGATGCCGTGGTAGAAGCAGCCGCATGCAGCGTGTACGGCTCTGGACGACCTGGATGCTGCTGCGGCTTCACTGCAGGAGGCTGCAAAGTGTGTGGATGCTTACCAGCACGCCGCGCGGACTCGCAGGGGTATACTCTCAGCCTCAGATCTGCAGCAGCTGGCCATACACCTCTACAATTGCTCCTCAGCGAGGGAGCATGCTCTGCGGAGGGAGTCGGACCCGTTGAGCAGCAAAGGCACACAATGTAGAGAGCCAGGATCGGGGTCAGGAGCTGCCACCCAATGAGGAGGGCGAGGTCAGCCCTCAAGCAGTGGCTCCCTCTCATGCAAAATCCCAGGTTGGGCACTCTATTCTGAAATTGCTTCAGTCTGGTGCAGCAAGAAAATGTCTTCAATTGGCAACCAAAGAGACATCGGCCTCTGGCTAAGGGGCTTCGTTGGCAGGTGCACTAATGGCGGCAGCTATGACTGGAGGGGGTATAGCGATCTCCCCATCCCCTGTGGACTCAGTGGCAGAAGGTGATCATCTTGCTATTGATTTGGCGGACCTGCCTGGTTTGCATCACTCCACCAGCCCCTCCTCTGGAAGAGATGAACTTTCCTACCTGGCAGCTCAGCAGGTTATGGAAGGCAGCACAAAAGTCGTGAGTACTGTATCAGACCCTCTGGGGGAACAGGGTGGGGCTGCAGTGGCTACAAAATGGGACACAGCAGGCAGGCAACCATGACAGGCAGATATTTGAGCTCCCCCTTGCATCTTACACTTCTGGACCATATCCAGAGGGTAGGATTGGCAGCAATAAACTTTGCAGTCAGGAGGAGCGTTCCCAGCTTGTTCAGGAGAGGCGGGTAATATTAAGAGGAAGCTATCAGAGCTGTTCAGATTGCAGCGCCTTGTAAACCTTTGAAGCCGTAGCAGCCAGGAAAGGCGGGGGGATTCTGTCGCTAAGAGCAGTCTGCTCCAGAAGTGCGTTACCTCAAAGGGGGAGGTGAGGGCACTTATTTCCCACTTATCAGTAGTTCAGACTGTAGCAGCTGAAGGTAAACAATCTTCAGAGAAGCATTCTCCCCTTAAGGGCTCAAACCAGCACCCTCAATTAACAGCTACTTTATCATGCGGTACCCCCTCCGACTACTCCATGCCATCGCTATGGCAGGAAGTCTGCTTAGAGGATAGCTATCAAGGACTGCCCCAAGAACCATCCCTCTTGGCAATTCTACAGCTTCTCCAAGTCCAGCATTCTGAGGCGCAGTCGCATTACGCTCAGTCACGTGCAGACAATCTGAAAATGCAGTCATCAATTTCTGAGATGTCGGGAAAGATGTCCCACCTCGCTACGGAGTTCACCTAGCTGCAACAACGAGTGTCTGATGTGGAGGAGGTGGGGACATCTGTAGTTAAATCCATCGGGAATCATAGCAGTCAGCTGGAGTATCTACAAATCAAGGTGGAAGATATGGAGAATCGCCAGAGGAGAAACACCCTTAGGATATTCAGAATACTGAAGGGGAAGGAGGGGACTGATCTTCGCCAGTACATTGTGCAACTGTTTGCAAAAGCATGTCCAGAGTTGATGGATTGGGACTGGGATTCACAAATTCAGCAGGCCCACCGACTTCCCCTCAATCGCAATCTGAGTAATTCTAAGCCATCACAGGCCTGTCTAATTCTAATCTATGTCAGGAAATTTCTCCTCAGGCAGGCAATTTCACTTGAGGCACGCCCTAATACACCTGTCTCAGTGGATGCAATGTAGATTATAGCACGCACAGACCTCTGCAAGTCTACTATGGATCGGCGATGGAAGCTACGGCAATCTATTGATCCCTTAGAAGCTGTTGGGGCCCAAGTTTTCTTGCAAGGACCAGCCCAGCTTAATATCATTAAGGATGGGCGGATCCTGATGTGCTACTCAGAGACAGATGCTTCACAGACTCTGAGTGTATGAGGTGCCCTACTACTTAGTAGTATAGCTTACAGTAGTCTGTGATGTAGTTCTTGTAACCTATCTTTCTCTCTTAACATGATTAAAGTCTACTATGGATCGGCGATGGAAGCTACAGCAATCTATTGATCCCTTAGAAGCTGTTGGGGCCCAAGTTTTCTTGCAAGGACCAACCCCGCTTAATATCATTAAGGATGGGCGGATCCTGATGTACTACTCAAAGACAGATGCTTCACAGACTCTGAGCCGTATGAGGGGCCCTACTACTTAGTAGTATAGCTTACAGTAGTCTGTGATGTAGTTCTGGTAACCTATCTTTCTCTCTTAACATGATTCCTAGGAGTTCTTCCTTTTTTTCTCTATTTTTGCTTTGGGTGCTGATTTATTTTGTGTTGATTTTTTTCTTTAGTACTGATTACTTGCTGGCTAATATGACTTGGTGGTTGGTGGTTGATGGGCAGGGGGTGATAAGGACACGGAGTGGAGGCAGGCGCTCTCTTCAGGGCTGTCAATCCATCGACAGCTCAGTGGGCTAGGATGATTTCTTCCCATTGACACAGTGGGGTTGGTTGAGGGTTGGGGAGTGGGGTGGGTGGGGTGGCCACAATAGACTGCCTCCAAAGCAGAGAATATAGCTTGGTGTGGAGGGAGGGGTGGGGGTGAGTAAAATAAGTCATAATGTTCTTAATATTCAACGGCATTTATATTTTTTCTATACTTATTTCAGAAAATATGGTCTAGAGTATGGGGGGCTGCTGGGTTTAATCTCATAGGATCATGGCTAGAATAAAATGTATGAACTGGAATGTCTCTGGCTTGAATTCACAAAGCAAGCAACGTCTGGTGCAGGAAGAAATTGGGATGTATAGACCCCCAACTGTTATCATTAACAGAGACTCATGTGGCATATAAGAATCGCTTATTATTTAGGCAACTGGGACATGATACAATTATCTGGACTACACAATTGGTTTCCATGCACGGGGTGGCTATCTTATCTGTGAGGAATCTCAAATATAAGGTCTTGAAAACTGTAGCAGATTCCAGGGTGGAGATGGGCATTAGCACAGTTGGAATTATACTCCCAGAAATGTATCCATGCAGTTTATGGGCCAAATGCTGATGACCATGAGATTTTCAACATGCTTTTACTGGAGTTGCTGGACTGGGCAGGTGAACTAATTATAATGGCCGATTTTAATTGCATATTGAACTACAGTATTAATACCACTAAATGCAATACTACTCCACGTATGCCCAGAACCACGGCTTCAATTTATGGCTTGACCCAGCTACATGGGCTCTGTGATGCATAGAGGACTGCCCATCCTATCAATCCAGGATATACTTTCTATTCATGCCCAAACAAACACTATTCCAGGATTGATATGATTCTCATTCATAGGCCTCTCTTAGCAAGTGCAGAAATTGAGGTTTGCCCCAGGATTGTATATGATCACAATCCAATTTTATTTACAATCTGTCTTACGGAGGCTAGAGCTAGTCACTCTGTGTTTTCATTCCCCCGTCATCTCTTGTCTAATGGCGAATATGGAAGGTATGTCACTGCTCTATTAAGGGAATTCTTCCTCACTAATACAGGCACAGCTACACCCCCATTAGTCTGGGATGCAATGAAGGCATATGTATGGGATATTACATTGCAATATATTATTTAAAAAAATAGATCTGCTCTGGAGGATACCCGTCTACTGAGGCAAGATATCCTTCAGCTTGAAATCATACATGCACAAAAAAATCCTTCAAAGCGTTGAGGACGAGCAGGCCATCATTCTCCAACAGATTGAAAAGCTATCTTTGCTTGGGCGCGGTCTGAAGGAGCAGATAGCAGCTAAGTATATTCAGAACAAAACTCTGCAATATGAATATGGAGATAGGGTTTGTCGTGTGCTAGATCATCAAATTGCTGATAAGCAGTCTAAAAGTATTATTCATTCTATTAAAGGCTTGGATGGTAGGGTTCACAGTAACCCTGAAACTATTATGGAGCAGTTGGCTACGTTTTACCAAGAGCTATACTTTCAGCCCCAAGAAGTGAATAAATCTGGGTTTATTGAGTTTGCTCATCGATGTAGGCTGGTTTATTTGGGGGAAGACAAGGCCAGGTTGTTACAGGCCGAATTCCCCTTTGGAGAGATGGAGGCTGCCTTGGTGGCTCTCCCGTCAGGTAAAGCCGTGGGTGAGGCTACAGTCCCCTTGGAGTTCTATAAAGTTTTTAAAGATCTAATAGCCAGTGAATTTTTAAGGCTGATTCAATATATTTAAGAGGGGGGGGGGGGCATGTTCCAGATTTTTGGAATATGACTTACATTATGGTATTCTTGAAGAAAGACAAACCTTCGGAGGACATGGGGTCTTATCGATCCAGCTCTCTGATTTTAACTAGTTTCCCAACAGCAGCACAGGTTCATACCAGGAAGGGATACCACTGGCCATACTAATACAACAATTGGGGCATTTAATGATGCATCAAAATCAAACACCAGGGTGGGCATAATTTTATTAGACACGGAGAAGGCCTTTGACCGCGTGGCCCGGGAGTGTCTGTGGGCTACACTATGCACTTTCGGAATCAGGGATAAATTCATACAGTTGGTCAAAATACTATATAAGACTCCAGGGGCCAGGGTGGCGTATTCAGGGTAGTATTCAAATACATTTTATACACACCACGGGACCTGACAGGGATGCCCGCTGCCTCTCATTTTGTTCGCGCTGTATATGGAGCCTTATTTACGACCTTTGCATCTGAATATGCTGGTGTTTGGTGGGCATGAACGTAAACTTACTGCATATGCAGATGATGTTGAGGTTTACGCATTAAATCCGGAAGTAGCATTGGAAAAGGTTGTTAAGGAGGCTGCCGATTTTAAGAGATTTTCAGGGTACAAACTCAACATCTTAAAAACACAGGTTTTATTGAACTATAAGCCAGACATTCCAATTTCAGGGGTAACTTCGACTGCCGTATATCTTGGAGTTAAATTATGCTCGGAGATTAGGGGCATAATTAAATTGAATTATGAGCCTTTATTATTATCAGTTACTACTAAGAGGAAATCCTGGAATAAACTCCCACTTAGTCTTATTGGACGATGAGACATCATCAAGATGAATATTCTTTCAAAATTTCTATATTTGTTCAGGGCAATCCCACTAAGGGTCCCTGACTCTTTTTTTTAGGCGTTTGGAAGGAGCTATTGGAAGTTTTATTTGGGGGTACAAGTAGGCAAGACGTGCAATTTGACTTATGACTCTTCCATGTAAACAGTCGGGGCTCCAACTCCTTGATTTGAAGTAATATTTCTGGGCGGCGTTCGCAGGGCACCTGCATAGTTTATTAAACCCGGCTGACCCAGATGCAGCAGCTTTTTGTTACCAGCTAGCGCTTGGGTGCGGCTGAGTTTAGGCTTTTCTTCTACCCGCTAGGAGACCCTAATTACTATAGGAGGGTCTGGTTTAAGATTGTGAAGGATGTCATCCGTATCTTGCAGGATATCTGTAATAAATTCTCTATAGCTTTTTTTAATAAAGAAACACAACTATGGAATAATCCTGCCTTCCCATCAATATTTCAGCACTTTATAGGTAGAGCCTGGGCACGATATGGGGTTCAGACTATTGAGCAGCTGTATGATCTGAATGGGTTCTGTTCATTTGCTGGTCTGCAGGCTATCCATGGGCTCCCTAACCACTGTTATTTCAAGTGAGGGATTACATTTTGTCAGGGTGTAAGCACCTGGTGGATCTTGAAGGTACGGAGCTAACGTTACATTTATATAAATTGGATAAGAAACCTTCGATAAGTTCGATATGTCATGACTTCTCTCAGTATGCCACTGATGATAAGGAGACAATCGAAATAAATATGTGTTAGACCTGGTACCATTGGCGTGAGTCTCCCTTCCATTTTTTCACTGATTGCCTCCTCTGTTTTTGATATGTCTGCTGGTTTAGATGCTTTGGGCACTGTGCCACTGCTATTCAGTGCAAGTGCTCCCTATGTTAAATTGATGTATTGATTAGTGTCTCCATGATTGGATTATTTGATTTACTTGTCAGACCCTAGTATAGTGCACCCTGTGTGCCCAGGGCCTGTAAATCAAATACTGCTAGTGGGCTTGCAGCACTGATTGTGCCACCCACAGAAGCAGCTTGTAAAGTGTGTCTCAGGCCTGCCATTGCAGAGCCTGTGTGCAGTCTGATACTGCCATGTCGACTTGGTAAGTGCACCCACTTACCAGTCCCCAAACCTTCCCTTTTCTGCATGTTAGTCACCCCTAAAGTAGGCCTGCGGGCAGGGTGCATTGTATGTAAGAGGTAGGACATGCCCTGATGTGTGTGGCATGTCCTGATAGTGAATTACAGCCAATTTCGTTTTTCACTATTACAAGGCTACCTGTCCCCATAGGCCAGAATGGGCAGTTTGATTATAACATCTTATAATCGTAACTGACCCAGGGAACATAGTAGAAATTCGAGTTTAGTATGCCTGAACTCAGAATGATAAAATACATCTTTTAGTGAAGTTGGTTTTAACATTCTGTGTTTGAAAATACCACTTTTAGAAAGTAGGTAGTTTCTTGCCTAACCATCCAGCCTGCCTCTGCTAACTTGTGTATTGTATGTCTGGTTTTGTGAGTGACAGGGGCTGGGTGGCTCCAGGAGACAGGGTGAGTCAGCACTAGGCTGAATAGACCCATCTGCATTGGGAGTGGTGGGAGGAGTAGCACCTGGGCCTGAATAGGGCTGTGCCTGCCTTCCACAATGCTGGCTCCACCTCCTGTGGTGCGTCTGATGACCCTGGCCTACTCTGACAAAGGAAGAAGTTGTGCACTGGCAGGATGCACCCAGAACTGGTTTGGACTAGGTACAGGACCCCCTGCCTTCAGAGGACAAAGGATTTACTGGTATAAATAGTAGGGCCCAGACCCCAGAACTTTAGATCACTTCTGGGAACACAAGACGAACCTTTGCCAAGGAGAAGAACCAAGGAAGCTGCAGGAGTTTGGACTGCCCCTCTGCCAGTGTGCTGTTTGCTGGGTTGGCCTGCAGTGGTCTTCATTGCCAAGGAAAGGAGAAGGAACTTTCAAAGAACTTTCATCATCTTGCAGAATATTTCTCCAAGGGCTTGAACTAGAGCTTGCCTCCTGCTGAAGTCTCAGCGCTACAAGACTTCACCACCAGCTCCCTCCTGAATTCCCTTGCTGGGGATTCTGTCTACAGAAGCCTGCGTGTCGCTGGGAGCTGGGAGCTGGGAGCTGGAAGCGCGACTCAACGAGAAGAAGCATGTCGCTGTCGCAGCTGTTGCCGTCGCATCACCGGAGAAGCGTGTCGCCGCCGCAGAGGCCGCCGCCGCATCACCAGAGAAGCGTGTCTTTGTCGCAGCTGCCTGCCGTCGCATCACCGGAGAAGCGTGGCTTCGTCGCAACTGCCTGCTGTCGCATCACTGGGGAAGTGTGTCGCCACCACAAGGGTCGCCGTCGCATCACCAGAGAAGCGTGTCGCCGTCGCAGCTGCCTACCGTCGCATCACCGGAGAGGCGTGTCGGAGGGCCTGTCGCGGCTCCAAAGGTACAGAGTTCGCCGCACGGCCGTCGGGCGTGCACGCATCATCTTCACGTCGTCGCATCGCATCAAGGGCGCACTCTCATCGCATCGCACCAGATCGTCGCATCGCATCGAGGCGCCTGCTCGCCGCATCGCCCTCCCTGCGGACCCTTTGTTTGTTTTGCGTTACGCATCCAAGGTACTTTTGTGAGAAACGTGTCGCATTTATCTTCATCTTGAACTAAGTTACTTCTACCATCTTTAAGTCTATTTTGAGTACAGTATTGTGCATTTTTGTCGCTTGTGTTAAGTCTATATAAAGAATACTTATTTTTATAAAACCTGTGGTGTCCATCTGTAGTGTTTTCACTGTATTACTGTATGTGTTCACAAATGCTTAACACACTGCCTCTGAGATAAGCCTGTCTGCTCGTGCCAAGCTACCAAGGGGGTGAGCAGGGGTTATCCAGGAGTGTAATCCCCTTTTCCTGACTTAGAAGCAAGGGTCCCTATCTAGACAAAGGTGTATACCATTGCCAACTAGAGACCCCCAGTTCTAACATTGGTGGTCAGCGTGAGGATTCTGGATTTTTCATTTGTGACTCATATACAGTGATTGGTGTACACTACTAGTGAGTGCAGACCAAACGCAACCACATACTTTTTTGGTAGAATTTTTTCTCCTTGGACTGTTATTTTTTCTGAGAACTGCCAATTCTTACTACCATGAGCCGACCAGCATCTGTTGCATCTATGGATCTAGATTTTGAGGAAGAGAGGTTGGAAACCTACAATGTGAAACAGCTAAAGCGCTTTTGCAAAAAATTTAAAATTGCTACCCCAGGCCTTGCCAAAAAGGATGAATACCAAAAGGCGCTGAGGGCCTGGGTGGAAGCAAGAAATACCCCTGAACTGGTGGTGGAGCCAGTTGGGGATGCAGAGGGGCAGCTGAATATACCATTGATTCCAGCCAGGGAAGGGGTACCGTCCCCGCCTGGCAGTAGCGTCTCTTCCAAAGGCCCGTCCCCAGGAGAGCGGGAAAGAGACAGGGTGCACAAGCTGGAGATGGCCAGGCTCAAATTGGAGGGTCAGCGGGACCTAGAGAATAGCAGGTTGTCCGTGGAGAGAGAGAGAATGAGGTTGGAACATGAGAGAATGTTGAGGGAGTTAGAGCTCAAAGCACAAAGCTTAGAAATCAATCCCTCTGGTGGCAGCACACCATCTGTGCCTGCAGAAAGCAGAATCCATATCCCCAAGGATGTCATAAAGGAATTACACAGACAGGAAGATATTGGGCAGTGGTTTGCAGCCTATGAGATAGCAATGTTGGCCCACCGGGTCCCTGAGAAGGATTGGGGAGCGGGGTTGTGGGGCCGCTTTGTGAGTGAGGGAAGGGATACATTGTTAGACCTACCCAGTGAGAATAGGATGTCTTATGCCCATATGAAGGAAGCCCTGATGACAAGGTATGGTTTGACCCCAGAACTCTATAGACAGAGGTTCAGGAATTGTAAGAAGCTGGAGGCAACTACCTGGGTGGAGTATCAGTCTTTCTTTTGCAGAGCTATGGATGGTTGGGTGAAGGGTAGCAAAGTGGATACTTTTGAAGCGCTCTATGATTTGTTTGCATGGGAGCACTTGTCTGCTAATTGTTTTCCAGAGCTACGCCAGCACCTTATTGATAGCAAGTTAACTAAAGCTAGGAGGCTTGCTGAGGAGGCGGACCTCTGGGTCAGCACCCGGGTCCACAAGGGTCACATGGGAGACTTCGCCAGAGGTGGGCAGGGTCCCCAGCAGAAGAGTGGGGGGGACAAGGGTAAACAGAGGGAGTTCCAGAAAGGGCCCCAAAGTAATTCCCAAGGGAACCAAGGGAAGGGTTCCCAGCCTCCCCCTGAGAAAAAGCAAGAGGCGCCGACAGGTAAACCTGTTCACAGGGGCCCCTCTAAGTGCTTTACGTGTGGTCAAATGGGCCACCGTTGGTATGATGCACAGTGTCCCATGAGGGATTCCAAAGCACCACCACGTGCACCACCCCGTCAGATGGCGAGTGTAGCCCTGGGGGGGGGAAGAGATGGGTGCCCAAGGTGGGTGGGGTCCCGCAGAAATGTCCCTTGACTCGCTAGGAGACTTAGATGGTCCCTGAGACCCAGCTGTCTGATAACACTAAGAGGTACAGGCAGTGGGTGACCATCAATGGCCATAGGGCGGAAGCTCTCAGAGACACTGGGGCTAGTGTGACAGCTGTCAATTGCCGGCTGGTGTCCAGAGAGCAGGTTATCCCCCATGCATTCTTCCCTGTAGTTGCAGCGGACAACTCGCAGAGCCAGTGTGAGGTGGCTCAAGTTCCCTTTGAGTGGGGGGGGGGGTGTCCCAGGTACTCTTCAAGTAGCTGTGAGGCCAGCCATGCCTGTTGATTGTCTGTTGGGCAAGGATTTAGAGAGCTCCCCTTGGGCTAAGGTGGAGAGAAGGTCTCATTTGGAGATGTTGGGTCTGCCTGAGTGGGCGTGTGTGACCACTCGGTCTATGGCAGCCAGTAAGGGTGTTGAAGAGGTTCTGGAGCCTGAAAATATGGCCCAGACCCCTGCCTTAAAGAGAAGAGGTAGGGGGCGTGGGAAACCGGCCCCCATAGTTCCCATGGTCCAGGAGGAGGCAGACCTTGAGGGGGATGCCCTGGAACCTACAGGGGAACAAGTGGCCAAACTGGGGGACCTGCCTGAGCTGACCCATTGGCAGCAAGAAGGAGGCCCCTCCAGGGAGGAATTTTGTGAGGAGCAGAAGAAGTGCCCTTCTCTTGTGGGTTTGCGGCAACAGGCCACAAACCAGGCAGCAGGTGATCAGTCTGGATCACATTGGATCTACTGGGAGAACGACCTCCTGTATAGCGAGCCTAAGGTTGCTGAGCCTGGGTCAGCCCATGTGCTGGTGGTACCCCAGCGCGTCAGAGCCTTCCTACTGGGTTTGGCTCATGATGTGCCTTTAGCTGGACATCTGGGGCAGAACAAGACCTTTGAAAGGCTTGTCGCCCACTTTTATTGGCCCCAGATGAGCAAGAGTTCAGATACTCATTGTAGGACTTGTAAAACTTGCCAGGCAAGTGGGAAAAGTGGGAGGAAGCACAAGGCTCCTCTCCAACCTTTCCCTGTAGTCAGTACCCTCTTTGAACGGGTGGGCATTGACATTGTGGGGCCTCTGGACCCCAAGACAGCCACGGGCAACAGGTTTATCCTGGTCTTGGTGGACCATGCTACCCGGTACCCGGAAGCCATCCCGCTCAGGACAGTGACGGCCCCGAGGTGGGACGTGCACTGATGGGGATTTTCTCCCGTGTGGGGTTCCCCAGAGAGGTGGTGTCAGACCATGGTACAAACTTCATATCTAACTATATGAAGTCACTGTGGCAGGAGTGCGGTGTTACCTATAAGTTCACCACTCCTTACCGCCCCCAAGGTAATGGGCTGGTTGAGAGATTCAACCGGACCCTTAAAGGCATGATCATGGGTCTTGAGGAACCTATGAGGCGTAAGTGGGACGTCCTCTTGCCATGCCTGCTTTTTGCTTACCGTGAGGTGCCACAGAAGTCCTTAGGGTTCAGTCCCTTTGAACTGCTGTATGGTCACCCGGTAAGAGGACCTTTGAGTCTGGTCAAGGAAGGCTGGGAGCCATCTCCCAGGAAACCTCCCCAGGATGTATACAGTTACATGCTGGCCTTCAGGAACCAGACTAGGCGATTCAGACAACTCGCTCAGGCGAATCTGGAAGCCAGCCAGGAGGAAATGAAGCAGTGGTACGATCAGAATGCCACTCTGATTGAGCTTCAACCTGGTCAGAAAGTTTGGGTCATGGCCCCTGTAGAGCCCTGTGCGCTCCAGGACAGGTGGACCGGACCATTTGAGGTGGTGGAGCGCAAGAGTGTTGTCACCTACCTGGTGAACTTGCGGTCTCCTAGGAACCCTTTGCGGGTCCTGCATGTTAACCGCCTGAAGCCCCACTTAGAAAGGTCCGAAGTGGGCATGCTCCTAGCGACAGATGATGGAATGGAGGAGTAGACCGAGCCTCTTCCTGACCTCCTGTCTGCAACAGAGCAAGATGGGTCAGTGGATGGTGTCAGCCTCTCTGCCACACTGACCCCTGAGCAGCAGCAAGATGGTCGCCAATTGTTGGGACAATTCTCTGATTTGTTCTCCCTGGTTCCTGGTGTCACTGAGTGGTGCGTCCATGACGTGGATACTGGGGACAGTCCTCCTGTGAAGCACAAGGCTTACAGAGTGACTGACAGGGTCAGAGCTCACATCAAGGAGAAGGTCTCCAAGATGTTTTCCTTAGGGGTGATTGAGTCCTCTCACAGCCCTTGGGCCAGCCCAGTGGTCTTAGTCCCAAAAGCTGCAGCGCCTGGTGCCACACCCGAACTCCGGTTCTGTGTGGACTACCAAGGACTCAATTCAGTCACCAGGACTGACGCGCACCCCATCCCCAGAGCTGATGAGCTCATTGATCGGTTGGGGGCTGCACGTTTGATTTAATGTCTGGGTACTGGCAGATCGGCTTAACTGATGGGGCCAAAGAGAGGTCAGCATTCTCCACACCAGATGAGCACTACCAATTCCGGGTTATGCCCTTTGGGATGAAGAATGCCCCTGCCACCTTTCAGAGGTTGGTCAACCAGGTGTTGGCTGGACTGGAGGATTTCAGTGCCGCCTACCTGGATGACATTGCAGTGTTCAGCGCCAGTTAGGAAGAACATCTGTGCCACCTCTGGGAAGTGTTGATGGCACTGCGAAAAAGGCAGTGCATCACGATCAAGGTGAGTAAGTGGCAGATCGGGCAGGGTTCCATGGTGTACTTGGGGCACCAGGTAGGGAGCGGCCAGGTGGCGCCCTACAACCCAAGATTGATACCATCCTGGCATGGGAACCCCCAAGACCCAGACACAGGTGAGAGCCTTTTAGGACTCACAGGGTACTACAGGAGGTTTGTCAAGGGGTATGGCAACATTGTTGCACCCTTGACTGAGCTGACTTCCAGGAAGCAGCCCAAGAAAGTGAACTGGACTGACACCTGTCAGAAGGCTTTTGACGCCCTGAAGACTGCCATGTGCACAGCACCCGTGCTTCAGGCGCCCAACTTCTCAAAGGAATTCATTGTCCAAACAGATGCTTCAGAGCATGGTGTGGGGGCTGTTCTATCACAGATTAATGAGGAGGGCCTAGACCAACCTGTAGCCTTCATCAGTAGGAGGTTACTTCCACGGGAACAGAGGTGGAGTGCAATTGAGCGTGAGGCATTTGCTGTGGTCTGGGCGCTGAAGAAGTTGAGACCATACCTGTTTGGGACTCACTTCCGGGTTCAGATAGACCACAGGCCCCTCAGATGGTTGATGCAGATGAGGGGTGAGAATCCAAAGCTGTTGAGGTGGTCCATTTCCCTACAGGGGATGGACTTCACAGTGGAACACCACCCTGGTACAGAACACGCCAATGCTGATGGTCTGTCCAGATTTTTCCGCCTTAGTGGCAACTGCCTAAGATGGCCGACAGATGAGGAGCTCCGGCCGGGAGCTTCCGGCCAGGAATTGCCTTTTTGGCTTAAATCCCCTGATTTCTTCCTCCCCCCTTGACCCTCTTGCTCACCTGGGGGTCCTGCTCGACAGCGGTCTTCATCTTCTCCAATCTCCCGCATATCAGCTCGAGATCTTCAGAGGATTGCGGGATCGTTATTTTCAGGCTGCGGAGCCCGAGCAAACATGGTCAATGCCCGGTGGAGCTGCCAGACAGCTGTTGGGGAGGTTGGCTCCGGTTTCACCCCCGCGGCCGTCACCTACCCAGCTGGGCATCGGGCATAGTCTCTCCTCGCCTCTCCTGCGTGCCTCCCTCTTCCCCCGTCTTCCTGATGATGCCCTGATGAGGAGTTTCTTTCTTCCGTGGTGGCTGTTGGGGAATTGGCGGGGTCACTCTCCTCCGGCCATCGCCTGCCTTTCCGGATCAAAGACAGGGTTGCCGGGCATCTTGCTGCGCTGGAACGAGAACCAACGCGAGTGCAGAGGTGAAAGTCACAAGGCACTGCTGCCCTGCACCACTGAGCTTGCTTCCTTTCTTCCTGAGTTGCTCGTCCTCCTGACCGGCTGTTGCCTTTCCACTTCCTGGGACTGCTGCCTGGACGCCCGCGCTCTCTTCCCCTGCAGTGGATTACCCGGGAGAGAGCAGCGATTTTCGACCTTGCCTCCCTCCAGTGCCAAGCTGCTGCCTTCCCCATTCAGCTCTGCCTTTGGGGTAGGTTTGGAACTCTGTTTTTTTTTTTTTTGGTCGGTTTTTTTGCATTCACGCAGCCCCGCCATATTATCTTTGTAACTCTTGGGGTCCGAGTCCTTGGTGCCTCCATCTTGCGGTTTTGGCTGTGCCCCTGACTGTTCCTTGCCACTAGCCAGCTCCCTCTGCCTCTGATTTGGTCATTGCCCCTCTTGCTCGGCTTCACCGCGCTCTTCGTGTTTCGGCTTGGTGGGACACCCCGTCCACTTCCAACTCTCTGCCCCACCCAGTGATGAAGTCCGGCAACTTGTCTTCTGACTTTTTGGTATCCACGGAAGTTCTCTTCTCCATTACCGGTCTTCCTGACTTGCTATGTACTCTTAACCCTTTACTTTTACCTCTCTACCATCCTTGCTCCTTGGACCTGTTTCTATTTTATTCCTGCGCTCTAGTAACGGATGTATTTTTGTAATAATGTCTTTCTCCATGCTATGTTTTTATTCTAGGAAATTATGTAACTATGTAACAATATTCTGTTGTAACCACTTCCTTATGTAAAGCGCTCTGATACCTCCGGGTCTAGCCAGCGCTATATAAAACTCTTCAAATAAATAAATTAGTGAAGAGAACTCCCAAGGGGTTGGGTAGTTCTCCCCACATTTCAGCTGGAGGGGACACGTGTTAGACCTGGTACCATTGGCATGAGTCTCCCTTCCATTTTTTCACTGATTGCCTCCTCTGTTTTTGATATGTCTGCTGGTTTAGATGCTTTGGGCACTGTGCCACTGCTATGCAGATCCACAGTGCAAGTGCTCCCTATGTTAAGTTGATGTATTGATATGTGACTCCATGATTGGGTTATTTGATTTACTAGTCAGACCCTAGTATAGTGCACCCTGTGTGCCCAGGGCCTGTAAATCAAATACTGCTAGTGAACTTGCAGCACTGATTGTGCCACCTACAGAAGCAGCTTGTAAAGTGTGTCTCAGGCCTGCCATTGCAGAGCCTGTGTGCAGTCTGGTACTGCCATGTCGACTTGGTAAGTGCACCCACTTACCAGTCCCCAAACCTTCCCTTTTCTGCATGTTAGTCACCCCTAAAGTAGGCCTGCGGGCAGGGTGCATTGTATGTAAGAGGTAGGACATGCCCTGGTGTGTGTGGCATGTCCTGATAGTGAATAACAGCCAATTTCGTTTTTCACTATTACAAGGCTACCTGTCCCCATAGGCCAGAATGGGCAGTTTGATTATAACATCTTATAATCGTAACTGACCCAGGGAACATGGTAGAAATTCGAGTTTAGTATGCCTGAACTCAGAATGATAAAATACATATTTTAGTGAAGTTGGTTTTAACATTCTGTGTTTGAAAATACCACTTTTAGAAAGTAGGTATTTTCTTGCCTAACCATCCAGCCTGCCTCTGCTAGCTTGTGTATTGTATCTGGTTTTGTGAGTGACAGGGGCTGGGGGGCTCCAGGAGACAGGGTGAGTCAGCACTAGGCTGAATAGACCTATCTGCATTGGGAGTGGTGGGAGGAGTAGCACCTGGGCCTGAATAGGGCTGTGCCTGCCTTCCACAATGCTGGCTCCACCTCCTGTGGTGCGTCTGATGACCCTGGCCTACTCTGACAAAGGAAGAAGTTGTGCACTGTCAGGATGCACCCAGAACTGGATTGGACTAGGTACAGGACCCTCTGCCTTCAGAGGACAAAGGATTTACTGGTATAAATAGTGGGGCCCAGACCCCAGAACTTTAGATCACTTCTGGGAACACAAGACAAACCTTTGCCAAGGAGAAGCACCAAGGAAGCTGCAGGAGTTTGGACTGCCCCTCTGCCAGTGTGCTGTTTGCTGGGTTGACCTGCAGTGGTCTTCCTTGCCAAGGAAAGGAGAAGGAACTTTCAAAGAACTTTCATCATCTTGCAGAATATTTCTCCAAGGGCTTGAACTAGAGCTTGCCTCCTGCTGAAGTCTCAGCGCTACAAGACTTCACCACCAGCTCCCGCCTGAATTCCCTTGCTGGGGATTCTGTCTACAGAAGCCTGCGTGTCGCTGGGAGCTGGAAGCGCGACTCAACGAGAAGAAGCATGTCGCTGTCGCAGCTGTTGCCGTCGCATCGCCGGAGAAGCGTGTCGCCCCCGCAGAGGCCGCCGCCGCATCACCAGAGAAGCGTGTCTTCGTCGCAGCTGCCTGCCGTCGCATCACCGGAGAAGCGTGGCTTTGTCGCAACTGCCTGCCGTCGCATCACTGGGGAAGCGTGTCGCCCCCGCAAGGGTCGCCGTCGCATCACCAGAGAAGCGTGTCACCGTCGCAGCTGCCTGCCGTCGCATCACCAGAGAGGCGTGTCGCAGGGCCTGTCGCGGCTCCAAAGGTACAGAGTTTGCCGCACGGCCGTCGGGCGTGCATGCATCATCTTCACGTCGTCGCATCGCATCAAGGTCGCACTCTCATCGCATCGCACCGGATCGTCGCATCGCATCGAGGCGCCTGCTCGCCGCATCACCCTCTCTGCGGACCCTTTGTTTGTTTTGCGTTACGCATCCAAGGTACTTTTGTGAGAAACATGTCGCATTTATCACCATCTTGAACTAAGTTACTTCTACCATCTTTAAGTCTATTTTGAGTACAGTATTGTGGATTTTTGTCGTTTGTGGTCTTGTGTTAAGTCTATATAAAGAATACTTATTTTTATAAAACCTGTGTGGTGTCCATCTGTAGTGTTTTCACTGTATTACTGTATGTGTTCACAAATGCTTAACACACTGCCTCTGAGATAAGCCTGTCTGCTCGTGCCAAGCTACCAAGGGGGTGAGCAGGGGTTATCCAGGAGTGTAATCCCCTTTCCCTGACTTAGAAGCAAGGGTCCATATTTGGACAAAGGTGTATACCATTGCCAACTAGAGACTCCCAGTTCTAACAATATGTAAATAACATTTTAACCTGTTTAATATTCAAAAGATAATACCCATTGAACTTACCTTTTTTGATCATTTACTTTCAATTTGTTTCAACATGTCAGCGATTCAAACGGAATCATGAATATGCACATAAATAAATGAATAAGTATCCTACTTGAGGAAATAATATTTTTAGAAAATGTTGTTTAACCACCACAGTATTGATACAGCTCATCAATAATTGTAGATTTAAATTAGGAACAATAGAATAATGAGACATAATGCAATGTCAAAGGGCATGGTTTATGTTTTCTTATCTTGCAAAGAAGAAAGGTTAAGAGTCTCTGATTTCAATATGTCAAGCATTTGGGTGACATTGATAACAAGTCATGTAAAATCGTAGTGAAGCAATTAGATTGTCTGTCTTAATAACAATTAGAGTTGTTAATTTGGTTACTATTTCTCCTAGGATTGTTCATGCAGCCGGAGCCTGGACTCTTTAACAATTGCAGCGACACAGATCCTCAGAAAGTGTTATCCCAGGTGTCCTCTCCCTCTGTCCACCATAAGCAGTTCCTTCTCCTTTTCTGTGCCAGGAGCCAATGCCTCGGAAGCTATAAGTACCACTCGTGAAGGTAATATAAAATCACAGAAAGGATAAGCACCATGCATACATATTTGCATATATTCATGCAATGTTTATAACAAATAAGATGGCTTCGATGGTTCACATGAGTTAAACAAGCATTGATAAAGCAATTTGATCTTGCTTTCATTTTAAGCTCTGTGACAGACCTATTGGCTTTGCCAAAGCTATCAGGCACTCTGAACTTGTATTCCAACAGCAAAGGCACATGAATAGAGGCATACCAGGTGCACTGAAATTTATCGGAGGCCAGGCAGCTGAATGTAGTTGCTAGGCTTGCAAAAGGGCTTCCTCTAAACGACATCATTATATGAATGACACTTTGACATCCCTTGTAATTTATTTGTTTTTCCGTAAAAGTGAACCACTTTGTCTTGCAAAGAAAACAACAAAATGGATAGATTTTTGTATAAGATGCCCTTACAATACAAATAATTAAATGTGACAAACATGTGATGATTAAGTGTACTTTTCAGATGTAAAATAGTCCCTTATGCAAGTCTAAGGAACCACTACCTAAGAGATGGAAGGATACTACCAGACAGTGAAACTAAAACACTCTTCTGGTCGGCGAGAAGAGGTGATTGACAATTTCTCATGCTAACTGCTACAGGGCCTGTCTAATAAAGCCAATGGATTTAAGAGGTGAGGCTAAGCTCATTCTCCATGCATTGAACTCACGAGACCGGCTATTGAGTACAAAACCTTTGATCATTATCAGGAGCAAGAGAGATATAGGACGTGTTGATTCTTATCTTTTGAAGCAGATTGACACCCCAAACATGTGACAGCATGAGGTGAGCAATGTATACTCCTCTGCTCTGATCAAAGATGTAATTGATTCTGTCTCAAAGCAGTGACTAAAGGGGGCTTACCCTTACATGCACTGATTAAAGGGGACAGGCCCAAAGCCCACTCCATCTATATTACAAACAGTAGGTCTAGCAAACTGATGAGCTTGACTGCATCTGTTACAAGACATCACCTTTTATTTTGTAGCAATTTCATAACTCCAAACTAACATTTTGGAAAAGATAAGGTGTTCCTTGAAATTACACCATACAAATTACACATGATTTCTACTGGACAATTTGGTAGCATAAAAAGTTTTGGCTATGGTGTGTAGTTTGGAGGATATTCAAGGTGCCTGTTGGAACTGAGCATGGGTGTCTAATCGTTTCTATTGTTTTCACCTAATGTACTGATTGAAGCAATAGATTTCCACTTGCTACTCCCTCTGGGAAAATTTGATCCGACGTCCAAAGTTTTTCCTGTTTACTTCACAACCATCGTAAAATTCGTAATATACGTAGCACTAAAATACTCAAATGAATCTGAAAAGCTATACATTTCTGAGACAGTAATTATTCAGAATAGAAGAATTTTGATTTCTTCTAAATGACAGAAATGAACTGAGTACTCAAACAGAAACAGCTAGGAGTGCCACAGTTTAGCAGTTTAGAAAGAAAAGAACAAGAATTAGCAAATCTAATATGTCGCATCAAAAAAGACCAAATTACTGTCTTTAGAAATGCTTTTTTGAGTGCTGTTAGCATGAGAGTGCATGCTTCATTACATATGGGCATACATGGCCAGCACTATTACGATGGATTTTCTATTAAATAAATAAAACCTATTTTAAGATGACTACTTATGGAAATGACTGTGTTTTACCTGGTATTTCCCCAATGTGTTGCCTTCAGTGTTTTATTATCTGCCGAACCCATTTTGTTGGCTTTTCATGACTATGTGCACTTTCCTCTCACTAACCAGTGGTAAAATGTTTGTGCTCTCCATTCCAAACATAATAAACTTTATACATCTAATTGGAACATTAAATGTAATTACATTTTTATATGAGTCCCTAGTATATGGTTCTACATGTACCCAGGGTCTGTAAATTGAATTCTACAGTGTGCTGCAGCACTCATTGTGCCACCCACAATAATAAGCACTGTAAGACATGTCTCACACCTGCCACTGCAGCCTGCAGTGTAGTTTTAAAACTGCCATTTTGACCTTGCAAAATAAACCTTTTGCCAGGCCTAAACCTTACTTTTTAATTCCTCTAAGTTACACCTATTGTAACAATGCTTGTTATTTAGGACTTTCCGCCAAGACTACGGCCAGCCTACAGCTTGGGCAATATATGACCGTTAGGAAAATGTACGTTTAATCATGTTAATCAGGCCAATGGTAATCTACACTGGCTTTCAGGAATACCAAAATTGAGGCTCTGTGCCTAGTTCATCAGCACCTTCATGGATCTGGAGTGACCACTATAGAAGCCTGGATTTTGCAGTCTGTCCCCTCTTGTCACCCTCACTCGTCCTCACATTTTTTTGGTGAGCGTCCCTCGATTTTGGAGATTCTGACTGGGAGGCAGAACCATATTTGTGCTGATACTGAAAGTATGGAACCAGCTAAAGATATGACTGTATTTCTAATCACATCTTTCTGTAAAACACTGAAAGCTAAACCTTTTATAATAGTTTATCATCAGTCTGCCCGCTCCTTTTCAGATACTAAATACTCATAGAACCAAGATGCTCATGGGTAAATATACAACTACAAATATATTAATTCATTCATTCAAAACATACGCTCCCATTGAATGTTAAATGGTAAAGAAAACAAAAGTCCAGCAGTGGCCCGTGCAGGTAAGAGCGGTAGGGTGGGATTTCGACAGATGACGACAAGGGAAAATTCATTATTTATTTAATTTTCCCTTGTGGTTGTCCGTCAAATCCCCCGCAACCTGGCCACACCGCTCTTACCTGCACGGCTACTCCTGCAAAAGTCCCCCAAGGTAACAGTTAAAGGATATGACTCATCGAGTCACAAACCAGTGTGATCAAAATGCTCCTGAACAGCACAAACACAAGAATAGGGAGGAAAGCCATTGACTCAACAGCAGGCTCATGAGTTGGACCACAAAACCCTCCACTCATCAGCAAGGGACTGACCTCCAGGTATATTTATGTATTTGAAACAATAGGTGTTAAGACAACTAAAGCTGACTCGCACCAAGACCTAAAAGCCACCAAACCGGACATTTTATACCGAATGCTCATTTATATATATTTTTGCATACACTGGGGCCTTTCTATGTATAACTTTTTAATCCAAAGTTAATGCCTTAGAGGCACATTTATTATTATTTCACAGAACGCAGAACAGTAAGGAAACTTTCTGCGCTGCATACCATAAAAGCAAGAGAGCAGATATGCTCCATATTTACAAAGACAGAGCATGTCTCCTCTTTCCTTGCGTTGGACCACTGTGTGTTGCTTAGCACCAACGCAGTCACACTTGCACCATAGTGAAAGTGTGCCTGCGTTACAGGCAAAATTGTTTTTGTGCAGGAAAGGATACCATCCACAAACACAATCAAAAGAAACATATACATCTTTCTATGTGTGCTGCTGCAGCACATGTGGAAAGAGGAAGTAACAAGGATGAATAAAGATATTTCTCCTCTTTATGTCTTTGTCGGGTAGGTGCCCCGTTTAGGTGCAAACCCAGGTTTACAACTCTTTGTAAATCTAGGTTTGTGTCAGAATACATGGGTGGATGCATGGGAACGCCATGCTAGACCCTTGTAACACATATTCGACACAAAGTACTGCAAGGCAGTGCTATGTGTTGCCTTATGTTACTTTGTATTTACTTAACCACGCAAAGCCACAGAATGTAAATGCCAAAAAGGATTTTGCATAGGGGCTGCATCACAAAACTGATGCAACCACGATGCAAAATCCTAGTAAATCTGGGACTTAATCTGTATGTGATACCAGGAGTGGTCCTAGATCAGCTGCCATCACGCTGTGCATGCTCAATGCTCCGATACACACTGAGTTCAGTTTTTATTTGAATTGAATGCAGTTTTGTTTTTTTAAGTTTTGCGCTCCATTTTACTTGACATACTGAGCGAAGCGTCTATTTCCCCATTATGGAGCAGCCACCATCCCTGTCTGAGCTTAAAACAGAAGCAAACAATGCAAATTACGTTTATTCAGCGTGACTATAATGTGTTCCATCTTCTAGATTTGGTAATATTTTAGATCACTAGTTTCTAGTATTCCTTTCGTTTTGCCCAGCAGAAGGATAACGTAATAATAGTTGTGTCCCCAAAATTGCTCAACAATCGAGGTTCAATGGGATTCTGTCCCAAAAGGATGGTTGTGAAGGGATAGATTAAAAGTTTAAAAATGTTTTCTTTTATGTTCAATTCATTGTATACAATGTCAAGCGGCCAACAGTAATCTGGGAATAGAGCGTCTTCTATGATAACTCCTTGTACAAAAGTATTTATTCTCTAATGACATTTGAGATACGGGCGATTCCTCTAAGTCAGAGTGTTCTGAAGCGAGGAATACAAAACCAAAGCTTTTTCTCGCTTTTACGCCTTCCATAATCTTCCTGAAGCAACCTGCTGGCAACAAGAAAGACAGGTCGTGCGAACAGAAATATAGCATGTGTGTTTTTGCCGTGCTGATGAACAATGGGACTCGGTTAGAGGTACCTTCACAAACGTTTTAAAAGTGTGTACTTCATCCTTTGCTGCTGGTAGTCTGTGCGGGATACAGGCTTGAAACATCCAGGCACAGTTGTTGTTTGATGTTAGTCTTCCTTAAGAAGAAGTACTTTGATCGTCGTCTTTTTAATTCTTTATGATAAAATACATTTTGTAACCAAGAGGAGTGTCAGGTGTCCTCTTTCTCCGTATCACTTCTCAGAGGCCTCTGCTTAGTTTCACACTGTCAGGGCAGACTCAATTTCCATTTAAATTGTTTTTAGAAGGTGTTCGAAAATAAAAGAGCACAAAAAAAGCTATTTTAGTCTGCTGCCAAAATAAAGTTTTATGGAGCACTTTAACTTTTCAGTAGTGATTTAAAGTGTGTATTTGATATACTTAAATGTGTACTGTGAGGATCTCAAAGAGAGATACGACGTAGAGATTGCTGTACAATGGACAGTAGATAAGAACTCTGTGGTGTATGGTATCTGACACCAGTGTTTGAAGAAAGGTGAGACATGCTCTCGCCAGGAGATAACTACACTTTACGTAGGTATTATGAAAGTCGGAGCAGATTTCAGTAAGTGCTGCTAACTGCTAATAATCGGATGCAGTAAGGGCGGTGAAGGCCTGTACAATGAAAAGTATTTGGGATAAAGAGCTCTAGCGGTGAGTGATTACAGGCCCTGTGCACACACATAAAAGTTTTACAACACACAGTAAACGTTGTATGCAAAGGATGACAGGAGAAACGTTCTTCCGATATTCATTTAATGAAGTGTGGATTCATATGCCAGCCAAAAGAATAGGTGTTCATCTTGATTTGGATTTCAAGCCACTGTCAATACTGAGATCTGTATGTACATCTAGCTCCCTTAATAAGGTCTCCATGTGAAGTGGTGTATCTTCAGTTTCTGTCAGAGATAGAAATAGGTGAGTGTCGTGTACATCCTGGATGCTTAACACATCAGAAAGCTGAGCCAGTTGGAATATTCACAGTATTTTTATTAGGTATTACATTAGTGCTGAAAAACTTTTTCAATTTCAAGTTCCTAACAAATTTGAACAGATCAATTTTTGTGTTACATAGATCTCCCTCATCTTTTGGGTTAAAACGTAAACCTTTTTCAAGAAGAGATGTCATGTCGTGATTAAGTGTCAAAGAGGATAGGTTAATGACCTCTACCCCTTTCTCAGTATTAGGCATCAATTCTTGTTGTTGCCTGATCTCAGTTTGTTTTTGTAATCTGTTCTTCCCTGATCTCTTTCCTCTGCGGGTTTTGTGTCCGTGTTTGTACATCTGGGTTGTGTCCTGTTTCCCTTTCGTATCCTTTGTACTTCTCGTAAAAAAGCGGAGGAAACTGCCTGTCTACTATCTGTAGAAGTACTGGCGTTGTCAATTTCACTGTCACTAGATAATGGAGCATTAAGAGAAGTTGCGCTAGATGAGACAGAAATTGTTTCTTGTCTATTTCTGCCTCCAGCTTCGTTGCCTGACTGAAACAACTGGTCATACTTTTTGGCGAACATGAAAATCCTTCCCTCTTTGTAGTCATACTCATCCCGTTTTAACTTTCTAGCCTTTCTCTCCTTGACGTCATTCTGATGTCTAGCCAGAATCTCATTAAGTATGGCATAATTTTTCTCTGTGCCCTCCTTCAGATCTAGATCTCTAATTTCCTTTTCAAGATCTGCAATCTCTGCCTGTAGTTTCAAAACTTTTCTATCTGAATTTTCTATGAGTATGCGCATTAGTGTTTGCGAGTTGGTCGTGAGTGCCTCTTCCCATTCTTTTAACAAATCTTCTTCCAAGTCATCGTAGGTTGGGAAGATTTGAGATCTTAGACCCCTTGGTATTCTGTTCAGGCGTACATACTGTTTAAGCGTTGCCCCATCCCACCACTTTGAGTTCTCACTTTTTTTTAATCTTTCAAGTTTAATAAATTTATCTCTCAAGCCCTCTCTGTGTTTGGGATTGCCAATTGTCATACTGGAGCTTATAGTGTTCCCTTTAGTTAGGTTGTCAAAAAGTTCTTCGGCTACCTTTTCTCTGTCCATGGTTAGACTAGATAACACGCGGAAGCTGCCTACCCTGACTCACAATTTGCAATAATCGAAAGGAAGGGGTGTTCTTAAACACAGGGTATAAATGGCGCTAACCTGTTCTCGTGAATGTGGATGAAAAGAATGTATCAGTGTGGTGCATCAGGTGAGGTAAAACACCTAAACCCTCAATAGTGGACGAAAGTCCGTATCACACAAATGATTACAGGCCCTGTGCACACACATAAAAGTTTTACAACACACAGTAAACGTTGTATGCAAAGGATGACAGGAGAAACGTTCTTCCGATATTCATTTAATGAAGTGTGGATTCATATGCCAGCCAAAAGAATAGGTGTCCATCTTGATTTGGATTTCAAGCCACTGTCAATACTGAGATCTGTATGTACATCTAGCTCCCTTAATAAGGTCTCCATGTGAAGTGGTGTATCTTCAGTTTCTGTCAGAGATAGAAGTAGGTGAGTGTTGTGTACATCCTGGATGCTTAACACATCAGAAAGCGAGCCAGTTGGAATATTCACAGGATTTTTATTAGGTATTACATTAGTGCTGAAAAACTTTTTCAATTTCAAGTTCCTAACAAATTTGAACAGATCAATTTTTGTGTTACATAGATCTCCCTCATCTTTTGGGTTAAAACTTAAACCTTTTTCAAGAAGAGATGTCATGTCATGATTAAGTGTCAAAGAGGATAGGTTAATAACCTCTACCCCTTTCTCAGTATTAGGCATCAATTCTTGTTGTTGCCTGATCTCAGTTTGTTTTTGTAATCTGTTCTTCCCTGATCTCTTTCCTCTGCGGGTTTTGTGTCCGTGTTTGTACGTCTGGGTTGTGTCCTGTTTCCCTTTCGTATCCTTTGTACTTCTCGTAAAAAAGCGGAGGAAACTGCCTGTCTACTATCTGTAGAAGTACTGGCGTTGTCAATTTCACTGTCACTAGATAATGGAGCATTAAGAGAAGTTGCGCTAGATGAGACAGAAATTGTTTCTTGTGTATTTCTGCCTCCAGCTTCGTTGCCTGACTGAAACAACTGGTCATACTTTTTGGCGAACGTGAAAATCCTTCCCTCTTTGTAGTCATACTCATCCCGTTTTAACTTTCTAGCCTTTCTCTCCTTGATGTCATTCTGATGTCTAGCCAGAATCTCATTAAGTATGGCATAATTTTTCTCTGTGCCCTCCTTCAGATCTAGATCTCTAATTTCCTTTTCAAGATCTGCAATCTCTGCCTGTCGTTTCGATACTTTTCTATCTGAATTTTCTATGAGTATGCGCATTAGTGTTTGCGAGTTGGTCATGAGTGCCTCTTCCCATTCTTTTAACAAATCTTCTTCCAAGTCATCATAGGTTGGGAAGATTTGAGATCTTAGACCCCTTGGTATTCTGTTCAGGCGTACATACTGGTTAAGCGTTGCCCCATCCCACGACTTTGAGTTCTCACTTTTTTTTAATCTTTCAAGTTTAATAAATTTATCTCTCAAGCCCTCTCTGTGTTTGGGATTGCCAATTGTCATACTGGAGCTTATAGTGTTCCCTTTAGTTAGGTTGTCAAAAAGTTCTTCGGCTACCTTCTCTCTGTCCATGGTTAGACTAGATAACACGCGGAAGCTGCCTAACCTGACTCACAATTTGCAATAATCGAAAGGAAGGGGTGTTCTTAAACACAGGGTATAAATGGCGCTAACCTGTTCTCGTGAATGTAGATGAAAAGAATGTATCAGTGTGGTGCATCAGGTGAGGTAAAACACCTAAACCCTCAATAGTGGACGAAAGTCCGTATCACACAAATGATTACAGGCCCTGTGCACACACATAAAAGTTTTACAACACACAGTAAACGTTGTATGCAAAGCATGACAGGAGAAACGTTCTTCCGATATTCATTTAATGAAGTGTGGATTCATATGCCAGCCAAAAGAATAGGTGTCCATCTTGATTTGGATTTCAAGCCACTGTCAATACTGAGATCTGTATGTACATCTAGCTCCCTTAATAAGGTCTCCATGTGAAGTGGTGTATCTTCAGTTTCTGTCAGAGATAGAAGTAGGTGAGTGTCGTGTACATCCTGGATGCTTAACACATCAGAAAGCGAGCCAGTTGGAATATTCACAGGATTTTTATTAGGTATTACATTAGTGCTGAAAAACTTTTTCAATTTCAAGTTCCTAACAAATTTGAACAGATCAATTTTTGTGTTACATAGATCTCCCTCATCTTTTGGGTTAAAACTTAAACCTTTTTCAAGAAGAGATGTCATGTCGTGATTAAGTGTCAAAGAGGATAGTTTAATTACCTCTACCCCTTTCTCAGTATTAGGCATCAATTCTTGTTGTTGCCTGATCTTAGTTTGTTTTTGTAATCTGTTCTTCCCTGATCTCTTTCCTCTGCGGGTATTGTGTCCGTGTTTGTACGTCTGGGTTGTGTCCTGTTTCCCTTTCGTATCCTTTGTACTTCTCGTAAAAAAGCGGAGGAAACTGCCTGTCTACTATCTGTAGAAGTACTGGCGTTGTCAATTTCACTGTCACTAGATAATGGAGCATTAAGAGAAGTTGCGCTAGATGAGACAGAAATTGTTTCTTGTCTCTGCCTCCAGCTTCGTTGCCTGACTGAAACAACTGGTCATACTTTTTGGCGAACGTGAAAATCCTTCCCTCTTTGTAGTCATACTCATCCCGTTTTAACTTTCTAGCCTTTCTCTCCTTGATGTCATTCTGATGTCTAGCCAGAATCTCATTAAGTATGGCATAATTTTTCTCTGTGCCCTCCTTCAGATCTAGATCTCTAATTTCCTTTTCAAGATCTGCAATCTCTGCCTGTAGTTTCGAAACTTTTCTATCTGAATTTTCTATGAGTATGCGCATTAGTGTTTGCGAGTTGGTCGTGAGTGCCTCTTCCCATTCTTTTAACAAATCTTCTTCCAAGTCATCGTAGGTTGGGAAGATTTGAGATCTTAGACCCCTTGGTATTCTGTTCAGGCGTACATACTGTTTAAGCGTTGCCCCATCCCACCACTTTGAGTTCTCACTTTTTTTTAATCTTTCAAGTTTAATAAATTTATCTCTCAAGCCCTCTCTGTGTTTGGGATTGCCAATTGTCATACTGGAGCTTATAGTGTTCCCTTTAGTTAGGTTGTCAAAAAGTTCTTCGGCTACCTTTTCTCTGTCCATGGTTAGACTAGATAACACGCGGAAGCTGCCTATTCTGACTCACAATTTGCTCTAGCGGTGAGTGTTAGTAACTCTGAAGCAATAAGCAATAACCTTCAAACATGATCGTTTTTTTGGGGGGGGTGGGGGAGGCAGGGGCTAGGGCATTCACTTGTGCCGCGCAAATCAGAAGGGTGCCTGCAAGCCAAGTCAACTGTAGTTAGAATGTGGGCATGATATAAAAAAATATTATGAGACAAACAAGCCTGTTGCTGCATTTTTTACTAATTAGAACACATTGCATTGACGTCATGCTCTTTGCATGCTCATGAAGACTGAGTACACAAGTAATCACGCTTTGCGATAAAAGCTCAAAAGTTGCAGACATTTGAGTAGTCTCGGTAATATGAGCATGCTGAAACAAGGTTTTCGAATTTTTATGTCTGTTGGGAAGAAGAGTTTGGAGACCAAAATAATAAGTCACTCTGTTTTTGTGCTGTTTATGAAGAGCCTGTTGAAAGACATATTTTTGTAGACAGCCTTCAGACTGCTGACAAGGGGCCTCATTTATGTCATTTTGTCGTTGGGCAGCAAAGCAAAGCACCTTGCTGTGCTGCCCTACGCCAAAATGAAAGGGCAGGAATACACCGTATTTAAGCACTACAGTGCATTCCTGTCCTTTCTGCCTGCGCTGGTGCCATTTTGGCAGCCTCGCGCCAACGTAAGCACCCTTGCACCAGGGTGCAAGGGTGCCTATGATGCATTGAAGGGGTACCTTCCTGCACAAAAACAATCCTACGAGGCATTTTTCTTTTCTTATGTGTGCTGCATAAATAAGGACAAATGAAAGAGGAAAAAACGAGGAGAAATTAACATATTTCTCCTCGTTACGCCTCAATTCGGGAGACGTACAGGTTTGACGCTTCCCCAGGTTTACATCACTTTGTAAATCTGGGGCAGTGTCAAATTCCATTGGTGTTGCGTGGGAAAACCCACTGCAACACCCATGGAACGCCTCCCAGATGCAGAGTAAGGCAACACAGTGATTTGCGCTGCGTCGCCTTACTCATGATTTATGATGCCACTCAAAACCACGCAGGGTTGCTTTGCATGGCTTAATAAATCTTTATGAGAGCCCTGTGTCATGCATGTACCACTTTACATGGTGCAAAAGTGACGTAGGGCTCTCATAAATAAGCGCCTAGATTTCTATCATCTTCGGTATATTGGGTTACTGACAGGCCTCTGCACTAACCAATGTACTGATGTTGAGCCTCTTGGTGAACCAGTGGCGGACAACACAATGAAGAGGTGGTGGGGCGAGGGAGCGCGAGAGGGAGTTAAATAATAAGAATTAAAAAAAAACACTTACCTGGAGCTGCGGCCGCCTCCCGCATTGCGTCACACCTCAGTGTTCTCTTCCTGGGCCCAGGCTCCCAGCATAAACTGGGACAGACTCCCTGTGCAATCCCCATGCGGCTCTCGTGCTATGAGAGCAGCACAGGGATTGGTCTGAGCGGACTGAAAAGACGATCCACTCATACCAAGGAGTCTGTGGTGTTTCTCCTAACTGTGCATGTGTGTTTGGCCGGCCGGAGATGGCTGGCCAAACACATATGCACACTTGGCCCCGCCCCTCCCCAAATGCGCTGGTTTAGAGCTGGTAAATGAAAAATAAAACTATTTAGGTAATCGTTTTATTTTTCACCTGCTGGCTCGGAGCCTGTGGAGCAACGCTCCTCTGCAATTGTGGAGGAGCAGCTCCTGTGGTGAACTATGGAATAGTACGCTCACTTGTGCAATGATGTTGCCCTATCTAAACCAACCATAAACATAGTGAGACAAAGAAGAGTCCAGACAACTTTGTTGGTATTCCTAGTAGGAGGTAGCTTGATTTTACTTGAAACATCACACAAGGCATCATTACAATTTCTCCTATATACAAAGTGAGATTAAAATAGAACTAGATACATAGGATTGCATTGAGAATTGTTACGTGTTCAAATTTGCATCCACACTTGGTGCTAGGCACAAAAAGCCAAAAAGTGTATGTATAGCCAAGGATTTAAAGATATAAATAAGACCTTATCATATAGGAAAATTTCATATTTACACAGCCAGCAACCAGGGAATTGCTTAACGCACCATCCCTGATCAGGCACTAGTGGCCCAAACTATTCACACCCCATGAAAACATCATACCATGGGTAACCCAGGGGTAAGGCTAGATGACTACCGACAGGTCAGCTCTCCATCTAATCAGTTCCATACCGACCTGAAACATTAAACTGTGGGGAATCCTGAGATAGGCCTAAAAAACCTTGACCACCAGCTGGTCAGCCCTCCCTCTAGCCAGCCACGTACACACCTGAAACTCTCATGAAGAAAGTAGAGATACTTGACTGTAGGTTAGAGAGTTGTAATTTTTTTGGCATTCGTTCTGCCACAGGGCAAGGAGGCCCTGGCAAACTCACTCTTCCCCACCTAGAAATTCTGCTTTCACTGGAACAAGGCCCCAGAATTATCTGGATAGGAAGGTTATGCTCTCCATCTGAGAGATGCCTTCTGACCCTGGCAAACAATTGCCATATTAATTCAAGTTAGAAAGGATCAGATGCTATGACCAAATTTTACATGGCTTTGTGCAGTAAATCAAAGGACATGTTGAGTGAATGGGCATCTCTGGACTAGAAAAAAAGAGAACAGAGTGGTACCTGAATTTTGCTCCACCCATCTGGAAATTGGAAATATCCAGGAGCAGTATCCATGGGAGTGGCAATTAAAATGACAATGTTCTGCGGCAGATTCAATCTGAACAACAAGCATACATCAGCTTGGAATCTCTCTAGTAACAAATGCCATCACAAGACATAGCGGTGACTGCTCCCGTTTGAACCCTCATCCTGCACCAGTCAGAGCAGCCATATAAATTGTAATTGAGGATGTAGGGGAACCTTAAGCCACACTAGCCAAGCTTGGGTGAGCTGTGAAAGCCTGCTAATATATGCTTTAGCCTAGTAGGAGACAGAAGTGATGGAATACATTACCCAGTGGGGAAGCGCTTTCTCCTGCCCCTTCTCACTGGCCTGGGCTGATAGCAGGTCTATATGCAAATGACACAAGTAACTGTGGGGGCACCATGTTGTAGTATCAGTGCCATGTGAAGCAATTGTGAAACACCCTCTGTGTGCCGTTGTGATGTGTCAGACTATGTAGTAGCCTGTCTTCTCTGACATTCGTGTGACCAACTATATTTGCTAGCTAGTATTATGAGTCTGGGCTACAAAACAGCAAGGAACTGAAGCTAAGGCATTTGTTGACAGTTATCAGAGATGATGGGCCGACAAACAAATAAACCCCTGCTGGGGTAAACCTTATTACAGCTTTGAAACAAATAGAAGAGGCATCCTAGTGCAGGCCACACACCCATGGTGTTTGGGGTTTGATTCCTTTGCTTACCCTTCCTGCGAATGCGAAAGAGCCTGATTGGCCCTCTTGTGGCTTGGCACTAATGAAGTCATGTTTTAAGATATATTTAGAGACTCTGGGAGCCTTCTACTTTGTCTATTGATTGATGATTTTTTAGTTTTTATGTGATTTACAACTTATGAAGGGTTCAGCGTATACCCTGATGAAGGACCAACTTGTGAACACCATTGCTTTTGGATGATATCATAAACTAGCATATTAAATCAAGACAGAATTTGAGATGTTTGAGGAAGATAACACAGATTGCAAATTCATTGTGATATTGCCTACCACCTATAAAAGTAAAAGAAGCAATCGTACCATCGAATAATTTTAGCACCCGCCTGTTTATATAATGTGGTACACCTAGGATCTGTTCCCCACACTGAGGATAGCAGTCTTTCAATATTTGTACCCAAGAACAGAGGATGCTCCTGGGTGGCACACTTAAAATGTGATTGAAAACCTAATATCACTATTGAGAACTTGTACTACGAAGGGAGTGAATAACAGCAACCTCTTCACTTGCATAGACTGCACAGCAATGGAGCACATAAAAGCGGCAGCAGTGGCTGAAACCATAGCTTAGCCTGGCATCCAGGATGACCATTTTTTGCCATGCTAGCCCCCTGCTACTCGCTCTTTTAATTGGGACAAGTACTATGCACCTTGATGTACCTGGCTATTGCTTGTCTGAGAAGCAGCCTAGCCAGCTACACGCTCTAACTTTAAAGATGACACACTGTGTTTTTGACAATTTTTAGAGAGGTAACCTAGTCTGTTACTCAAATTGTTCCTATACTCTTAGTGATGCATGTCGCAGTTTGCACTGAATACTACACTGAAGCGCTTACACATGAAGACCAACACTTAAACCCAGTGAGCGTGTGAAATCCTGACAATGAGCTTGTGGGACAGATAAGCTTTGTCTGTGCTATGACAGTGTTGGAGTCTCAAATACCTAATTGTCAATGTGCAAAAATAGAAAAGATAAAGGGCCAAATGTATCAACCATTATTGCACGCAAAAGGGTTTTCACATGTATCAAACCCAAATTGCGATTCGGTAACATGTTACCGAATCGCAATTTGGGTTTGCGATTCGGTATTAGGAAGTGGTGTGTTAAGGGCGTCCCTACCTAATACTGAATCGCATCGGTATGCATGAATGTTTTGCGATCGAAATGCGGTTGCAAAACATTCGCATTTTACTGCCTACTTCAAGTAGGTAGTAACCCATTTGCAAATGGGAAGGCCCTTTGTGAATTTTTATAAAAGTATTTTTTAAGAGCAGGCAGTGGTCCCAGGGACCACTGCCTGCTCTTAAAAAATGAAAGGAAGGGGCGTGGCTTGGCGCCAGCGAAGATGGCCGCCTAACAAGGGAGCTCCGCCGGAGCAAAGCCCTCATTCCCCCAAAATCCGTTTGAAATCCTGCAAGCGACACATCGGAGGGGCGGGAATGCCCTCCAGAGCATGAGCGGCATCGGATCCCGAAATCCGGAGGCTCTGGGACGCCTCGGTGACCGCGGCATATCGGGTGCTTGTGGCAGCGGCCGGGAGAGCCTGGAAGACGGGTGGCGGGCGCGCCCGTTGGCCGCCTACGCAACACTCCGGCGTTGAGGCCTGCGGCGGCACCTGTCATCAGGGGTGCGGCCGGGCCCCGGCGCCCCCACCGACTGCACTCTAAACACTGATATGGGGTCGTGCAGCGAGCCGCGGCCCCTGGGTGAAATTCCTGGACGGCACCCGAGGTGGAGGCTCGGAGGTTCTGGACGCCTCCGGGACTACGCAATAGCGGCGGCGGCCTTGATGGCCCGTGAGATGGCGGGGGGACGCTCATCTCATCCGCCTAAGGAACGGCCCGACGGTGAACCTAGTGGGGGTTCCTGCACTCCGGGAGGGGCTGGACCCCGGCGCCCTCATCAACCTTGATACAGGATCGAAGGAGGCACTAGTAGTAGGCAGCGACCACTAGGGTGGAGGAGGGAGAAATAGCCGGCCTGCGGCAGGGCCCGGCGAGGCCTGAGGACTATCGCTGACTGGACGCGGCGTGGGAGACTGCGGGTGAGATCCGCTAAATTGCGCCGAAGGATCAAGTGGTCTGTGAAGGACCCCACCGGCGTGGTAATCCCCCCCCCCTTACCCCGACGACCTGCTGCCGGACGAGCCGCCCCGAGTGGGGGAGAGCCCCCGAGTGACCAGGGCAGTGTGAGAGATGATCGGGGGTGGTTCCCCGGTGGCGGATACGCTGGAGAACCCAGGTGCGGAGGCGGGAAGTGTGAGGTGGCCTATGAAGCGGTGATAGAGCCCGGCCCTGCCCAGAAGCGAATGCTGACAGCTACATAGAGATCTGGGCGCACAGCCCTAGCGGCGGACAGGGGCCAAAGGAGACCAAAGGAGACCTCTTCCACTGGCCCCACCTGGCAGGCCTGAGTGGGGACTGGAGGCCAGCGGCGGGAAAAGGAGGCCTGGCTGGAGCGGAACGCGCGCTCGTGACTGGGGAGTAAAGGCCCGCGAGCACACCAATTAAAACGGACGAGGACCCGGCTGGGTGGCAGTGGGGATCGCAAAAGTGCGGCGCAGTCATACCTGGGGACGACCGGAAGATTCCTATCTGTACCAGCCTACTGAGCGACCACGGGAAGAAATCACAGGACCCCGGGGGGAGCCCAGCTGGAGGCAGCCTGGACAAAGGAGACAGCAAAATGAAACCTAAGGGTGCGGCGGTTACCCAGACGAACAAGCTCGACAAATATGCAGTCCCGATATCGGCCCCTCAGACCGAGGGAGCGGCCGGGGGCCAACAGATGCAGGCGGAGCCCTCCCTGGCTTCCATCATGGCGGCCATTCAAACACTAGGGACCATCCTCGAGACGAAAATCGATAAGATGTCCATTGAGATGAACCTTATACGCGCCGATCTCAACAAGACGTCGGACAAAACCAGGACCAATGAGACGGATATCCGGGAGCTCCAGTCATCCTCCAAGCAGCTCGAACAGAGGGTCAATTAACTTGTACACCAGCACCGCCAGGTTGCCTTGAAGCTCGAAGACCAGGAAGGGAGGGCCCGACGGAACAACATTCGCGTGGTGGGCGTTCCAGAAGGTTCAGAAGGGCCTAGTATGGACCTCTTCCTTGAAGATTTGATCCTCAACTGTTTGAAACCGAAACGGCTCTCAACTATGTTCTCCATCGAGAGGGCGCACCGTGCGCCAATCCCCAGGCCCAAACCGGGGGCCCCACCGAGGACTATCATTGCAAAAATACTCAATTATAGGGACCGGGACGCCATCTTGCAGGCAGCCAGACAGATGGGAGACCTCCAATACGAGAACGCAACGGTCAGGTTCTTCCCTGATTTTACGCTTAAAGTGCAACGGGACCGGCGCTCATTTGATGGGGTGAAAGCGGCGCTTCGGGGCAAAGGCATTAAATACATGATGTTCTTCCCAGCAAAGCTCAAAATCATTGCTGGCGGCAAGTCCCTTTTCTTCACTACGCCTTCGGAGGTGCAGGACTGGTTGGACAGAGGCGCATCGCAGACGTCGGCAACTGCGACAGGTGACAAGTGGAGAGACACCCGGGCCATGTCATCGGGCTCACTGGATGGATGACCGGAAACCGACAGAACGAGTCAGCGCTCATGGCGATCGAGGTCTCGCAGCCCCGACATGGACGGCAATCAGGGACACTAGTGGACTCACATTGACTGGAGAGACTACATTCTCGGACCTTGGCAAGCTGTATTGTAATGTATAAATCTTTCATATGTTATTGGGGGTGTGAGCTTCCGGAGGTTATGCCAGCCGGGGAGGGGCGATGTGCTCTCCATGCCAGGCATGGGTTAGATCTGGACGATGGGGGCTGGAGATACCTCCTGACTTTCATTTTATGCACTTCCCGGGCAGTCTTCAAGGCCGGCCATGGGACATTGATAGATGCATTTGGTGGGGGGCACGATGGGACTGATGGTGCCATCTGGACTTATTCGCAAGATGTGTGCATTTGCCTGCTGAGCTACTACATATATGGGGATAGGCGTTTAGCGGCCGGAGTTGGTGCCAGCGCATTTCCCCACCTAATAGTACTTTGGGGGAGGGGGGGATTCTCTCTCTCTTTCCCCTTTTTTGGGGCGAAAGGCACTCTGCTAGTTGGGGATGTGGGTAGTTATTAACCTACGTGGCAGGGTAGCAGGGTGGGGAGGTAGGCGGGGGGGACAGCAGTTTCATTGTTATGTCCTAATGTTTGGTAATGTTTGGGGGGGTGGGGGTGAGGGCTTGAGTTGGTCTTGTTGGGAATGTACTGATGGGCCGGTGCGGTGTTGCAGGAGCTACAGATTGCGTACTTGGATAGCTTCCAGCGATGGCTACAAGGTGGGATAAAAGTCTTAAAATCCTTAGTTGGAACGTCAACGGGTTGGGGGACAAGCTCAAGAGGAGTATAGTTCTACAATTTGTTAAACGCCATCTCCCAGATGTCGTCCTCTTGCAAGAAACGCACCTTATCGGTAACACATGCCACGCACTCAACAGATGGGGCTACACACTGGCGGCACATGCCGGCTTCACTTCGGGGTCCCGCGGGGTCGGCATACTGTTGCGCCGTAACTTTCCATTTGTCATTGAACACTCGGAGACCGACCCGCTGGGGCGCTATGCGATGCTCTCGGGGAGGTGGGAGGGACGCACTCTCAACTTGGTCACGGTTTATATCCCACCGGGTCTTCAAACCCAGTCTTATCAGGATTTGGGTAGACTTCTCCTTTCCCTTCCTGAGGGGCAGCTTCTACTTGGGGGAGACTTCAATGCAGTGGTATCGGGAGGAATGGATAGGCACCCACCCAGAGATATCGCGACTGGGCATATGTGGCTTTCCAATCTCCTGGAGGTATTCGGATTAGTTGACCTCTGGCGTATGCGCCATCCAAGCCTACAGCAGTACACATTCTTCTCGGGACCACACCACACGTTCTCTAGAATTGATTACATCCTCGCACCTCTGCAACATGACACTGCCATTCGAGAGATCAGACATCTGGCACGGGGTATATCTGACCATTCCCCTATATGGGCACACCTTACTATCGGGGAACAGAGGGTAGGCTGTGTAGCGCCCATCAACCCCTGGTTCCTACATAATCCGGAGACCAAGACGAAGATCACCCGCACGATAGACCAATACTTCCAAGATAATGTTGGGACGGTGGACTCCCCTGCTGTCCTCTGGGAAGCATTTAAAACCGTACTGAGGGGTGAAGCCCTCTCCATAATTACCGGACAGCGCAAAGAAAAGGAGACACAAATGCTTACCATTGAGCGCGATCTTCTCGTGTTAGAGGGGGCAGCAAAGTTGACGGGAATCCGGGGCTCTGCACCAGATGCAGCTCAAAGCGGCCGAATATAAAGAGCTAGCCACCGACGCCGCTAAAAACCTGGCGAGAGCCAGGGACGGACGATTGTATGACCAAGGGGACAAAGCGGGCAAATTAATAGCCTGGTTAGACAAAAAACAGAGAGCGCAGAGGGTGGTGCCTGAGCTTCAGACCGAACTGGGCGCCCTCCTCACTGAACCCCAGGAGATAATAAACGAGTTTGCAGCACATTTCAAAAGAGTATACAGCAGGGGGTCGGAGAGGCCGGAGGAGGATTCCTCCGTGCTTTTGGCCGACATTAAGATACCCGCCCTTTCTGAAGATGACCGAGGAATTTTGGAGGGTGTGCTCACTGTAGAAGAACTGGCCAAGGCAATTAAGGAACTCCAGCCTGGGAAAGCCCTAGGACCAAATGGTCTCCCTATTGAGCTGTACAAGCTCAAACCTGATTGTCTGGGTCAACACCTTAAAAACATGTTCGAGGATAGTAGAGTTCGGGGGAAACTACCGAGAGACCAGCGCATCGCCACATTGGTGGCCATCCCTAAAGAAGGGAAACCCAGAGAACTATGCGCCTCCTACAGGCCAATATCATTGTTAAATGCTGAACCCAAAATCCTCGCGAAGCTGCTCGCAAACAGGATCAAGCCAACAATCACCAAACTGGTCCACCCAGACCAATCGGGCTTCATGCCGCACCGCAACACTGCGCTCAACTTGCGACGACTCCACGGAGTGTTGGGACGCTGCCACACGATCCAGGAAGACGCGTCGTGGTCTCGTTGGATGCCGCTATGGCATTCGACACGCTTGAATGGCCTTATATGATGGCGGTCCTCAAAAAGTTGGGCTTCGGCCCTAATTTCATTGGGTGGATACGTCTCCTCTACACCGAACCACTAGCCCAGGTGGTGGTAAATAATAAGATCTCAGAGGTTTTCACACTAGAAAGAGGGACGCGCCAGGGCTGCCCCCTCTCGCCCCTGCTTTTCGCCCTCTCCCTGGAGCCTCTTGCGGCCTGGATACGACAAAACCTCTCACTATGGGTGGGAGGACCGGATTGGAAGAATGTTGATCAACCCATGTGGCCTCATTTCCACTGCAGAGGTCCACACACAACGTGAGTTCCACTGAAGATTTTACTGATATAACTATCGATGAAAACCCATGGTGAAGACTCCACTGGTTCAATGATGTGCTGATCAACCTTTTAGTAATTTTTATAATTAATCAGAACATTCCTCACTTTTTCGTACTGGTGTAACATTTTCTTTGAGGATTATTTTATGCTTGAATCCTTTGTTCTCCCGTAGGTGTTTAGAAAATGCTTCAGGGAAGTACTTAGCAAGATTTTTGAACGTAACACATTTCTCATAATCAAGATCGACAGAATACACATGTGGACTAGCACAAGCATTTAGCCTTATGCCAAGATCCTCCTGATAGGGCCATCCCAAAACTGATTCACCTTTATCTGCAACTAAATCTTTCCCTTTAGAAGGTCTATCCATAAACTCGAGGATAGACCAAAAACCCCAAGATCTTAATGTGCTGTCTGTATTAACCTCCAGGGCTGGCTTCTGGGAGAATCAACTCTCTACCTGGCCATAAGGATTTGAATAGTTAATGTGCAATTATGGAATACCAAGCACAAGAATACACCACTATATGGACAATAACACCATCTAATTTAATACATGGAAGGAAAATTCTTCTGAATTCTGTTGTCACTTACACAGAAAACCTGCTTAGGTTTTAATCATCCATCACCTGAACCGTCCAAATCGTCAGCTACTATATTGACTTTCTTATGAGATAAATATTTACACACACAAGCAAAATGTCCCTTTTTTCTGCATTTATGACATGCTTTCTCAATTGCGATACCACTGGTACCCATACTTGTCTACTTTCTTAATCCCTTCCATTTTCTACTCCTTATCCTCGCAAAAAATATGGTTCCCTGTCTAATTATAAGCTGCAGCATTATCCTCATTGTTCTTGCACATTTTTCTCTGAATTCTAAATCTCTTTAGTTATGTTCATGGCTTCCTTCAGTGTTAAATCAGAGCAAACAGATAGACATTCTTGCACTTTCATGTTGTTACACTTCATAAAAAATTGGGGCCAGATGTACTAAGCTTTTCGCAGTCACAAATGGCCCGATATGTAGAATCAGGCTGTTAGCAATTTGAAAAATGCCTTTTCAGATGTACAAACATCAAATTGGTACTTGGAATCACGTTACTGAATTGCATTTTGTGTTTGCGAGCAAATATCAAATTGGCAGTTTTTAATATATATACAATAATATTATATATTTTTATAATGTTATTAAATATTTTACTATATTTCAAATCATAATAATAGTACAAAACAAAAAATGTCAGTACAATATTTTTTTATAATACATTTATACATTTTATACGTAAGGTTTTATTTGCAAAAAAAGTTAACACTTGTGTATATATATATTATACTTGCAACTAACATTATAAATTATAGTATATAGTAAATATTATTATATATTATAATATTTACTATATATTGTTCCATTTTTGTGATATATTTTCGAATTTTTACATTCTTTGCAAAATTTTTAATATACACATTTTTGCTATAGTTAATTTTGACATTGAGTTTAATGGGGAAATAGACTTTTTTCCAGCTTAATTAGGTGGCCATTTATATTTGGACTAAGTGTATTTTGCATTTTATCGCTATTGTTATTTGGTCGGTTTTGGAGAAGGAACCTCGCGGTTGGGAGCTGCGTCTGAAATATTAAGGTAAGTTTGATTTTACTTATTTCTAAGGTAATTTAAGGGTGGGGGAGGTAGGTATGTATTGTATAGGGTATGTAGTGTGTTCATTTTAATGTTGTTGTGCAATGTAGGGTGTTTGTAGTAGTATGTGGAATAGCATTAGTGCTTTGTATTTTTAATGATATGTAGTGTTGTAGGTTATTAGTTATGAGTTTCTGAGTATGTGTTTTGTAGTCGTAGGTGTTTTTAAGTGAAATGTGAAGTATTACAATGTATATGTATGTGCCAGAGGGAATTGTTTTTCTTTTTTATAGGTGCTTTTGATCCTGATTTGGAGTTGGTCGATGCGTTCTACTTTTTCTTTTAAGGAAATGTATATTAGTTTATTATAAACTAATTATTATTAAACATTTCCTTTATTTTTTGGGTTTCCTGGAGCATTTCTTTCTTAAATCTATTTTTTGGGTTTTTTATGGTTCTACGCTACAGAGGAATATGTCAGAGGATTTATTTTTGCACCGTTGTATTTTTCCATTTCTTTTGGGTTCTTAAATTTTTAACTATGGATTTCGAAGAATTTCTCTAATTTCTTTTATTTTTTTTTACTTAAGAATATGTTTTTTTCAGTAGATGAAAACATAGTTACAATTCATGAAAATGCAACAAAAAAGAACCAGCCTTTCTTCAAACAAGACTGTCCTTAACAACAATCGAAACATAGCATATTGATATACAAAAAACGCAATCAAGTGCTAATGCAGTAAGGTGCTGAGATTCCAGCAAAAATACAGAGTTAGTTCATCAGGAAGAGCACAAAACAATCTTAAATTACATACATGACAGCGTCTTAAACATACACCACCCATTCCCATATTAAGTCAAACAACAATATAATTCATAGTAGTTCTAAAATGAGTTCCCATCCAAAAAACGAACAAAGTGCATGATAGAGAAATAAATAACAACATTGTCGGCGAGAGTGAAAAAAGAAGAAGCTACAAAAACCCTGCCAAAATCGCTTTAAATCTGTGTAACACCCCTATTCGTTTAGCATAAGCCTCTTCCCAGATATATCCTAGCCATTTCCTCATACCAATGGTGAATCGAAGGTATCTTATCGGATTTCCAATTCTGAAGAATTAGCGACCTGGCTACTGCTATAGCTATAGAACAAAAATATTGCTGGCATTTTGTCAGATGGTAGACCTCTGATGAAGAGCAAAATAAAATCAATTTTAGGGAAGGGATAATATAAACAGATAACAATTGACTAATCACTTGAGAAACTTCAAACCAAAACTGTTGAAGATGCTGACAATTGAAGAAAATATGATTCCAAGATCCTGTCTCTAGATCCTGACACCTAAAGCAGTGCTCTGGAGAAAGTGGAAACATCTTGTGAAGCCTTTTCAGCATATAGTAATTAGTAAGTCAGCCATCTTGAAAATAAAGGCATTCTTTTATAATTAGCAGCTCGCAGTGCTCTATGCCCTACTTCACTTAAAATCTGCCACTCTTTGTTGCTGAGGCTGCATCCTGTTTCGTTTACTAATTTAAGAAAAAACTTAACAATCTCTTTCTACTCCCCCAGCTGAGATAGCAACAAATACCAATTGCTGACTCCAATTAAACCATGATCATACAATTGGCTTAGGACCCTTAATGCTGAATTATTCACCATACCATAATTTGATTTTAAAAAGCTGGTTATTTGATTAACACTGAAAGAAAGGGCTGAAATCCTGTAGCCAAACTGCTGAGTCAACGACTCGCTAGTAATTAAATTTAATGAAATATAAAAATCCCCCAGTCATTCAAACCCTGCCTCCTTCCATGAATCTATGATTGCCCGGGAGAGACCGGAACCCTGACAATTCGATAATTTTGTATATGGATGATAGCTAGGAATTTTACGTGATATAAAAAATGATTGTGTACGATAACCTGAATCTTGTCTTATATCTTCAATCAATCAATCATGTCACTTATAAAGCGCACTACATACCCGCGAGGGTCTCAAGGCGCTGGGGGAAGAGGGGGGTGGTGCTGCTACTGATCGAAGAGCCAGGTCTTGAGGAGTCTTCTGAAGGCCAGTAGGTCTTGGGTCTGTCGGAGGTTGGTGGGGAGGGTGTTCCAGGTCTTGGCGGCGAGGTGGGAGAAGGATCTGCCGCCGGCGGTCGTTTTCCGGAGGCGGGGGACTGTGGCGAGGGCGAGGCTGGTCGAGCGGAGCTGGCGGGTGGGGGTGTAGAAGCTGAGTCGTCTGTTGAGGTAAGCTGGTCCGGAGTTGTGGAGTGCTTTGTGTGCGTGGGTGAGGAGCTTGAAGGTTATCCTCTTGTTGACAGGGAGCCAGTGCAGGTCTCTCAGGTGGGGTGTGATGTGGCTGCGTCGGGGGATGTCGAGGATAAGACGTGCAGAGGCGTTCTGGATGCGTTGCAGCCGTCTCAGGAGCTTAGCCGTCGTTCCTGCGTAGAGGGCGTTTCCGTAGTCCAGCCTGCTGGTGACGAGGGCCTGGGTGACTGTTTTTCTTGTTTCGGTGGGGATCCACTTGAAGCTCCTGCGGAGCATTCGGAGGATGTTGAAGCAGGATGAGGAAACGGCATTGACCTGCTTAGTCATGGAGAGGGTGGGGTCGAGGATGACCCCTAGGTTGCGTACGTGGTCGGTGGGTGGGGGGCTGTTCCCAGTGATGTTGGCCACCAGGAGTCGTCCCAGGCTGAAGGGTTGGAACCAAGGATGAGGACCTCCGTCTTGTCCGAGTTCAGCTTCAGGCGGCTGGTCCTCATCCATTCGGCGACGGCCTTCATTCCTTCGTGGAGGTGGGCTTTGGCGGTGTGAGGGTCTTTGGTGAGGGAGAGGATCAGCTGGGTGTCGTCGGCGTAGGAGATGATGTTGAGGTTGTGCTGTCGGGCGACGTGGGCGAGGGGTGCCATGTAGATGTTGAACAGCGTTGGGCTGAGGGAGGAGCCTTGGGGTACGCCGCAGATGATCTTGGTGGCCTTGGATCGGAAGGGGCGAGGCGGACGCTTTGTGTTCTGCCGGAAAGGAAGGATGTGGTCCAGTCCAGGGCCTTCTCTTGGATCCCGGCGTCGTGAAGGCGTGTTCGTAGTGTGTGGTGGCAGACCGTGTCGAAGGCGGCTGATAGGTCCAGGAGGATGAGGGCTGCTGTTTCTCCGTTGTCTAGCAGGGTCCTGATGTCATCGGTGGTGGCGATGAGGGCGGATTCGGTGCTGTGGTTGCTGCGGAAGCCGGACTGGGAAGGGTCCAGGATGTTGTTCTCCTCGAGTTAGCGGGTCAGTTGTTTGTTGACGATTTTCTCGGTGACCTTTGCGGGGAACGGGAGCAGAGAGATGGGTCGGAAGTTCTTGAGGTCCTTGGGGTCTGCCTTGGGTTTCTTGAGTAAGGCGGTGATCTCGGCGTGCTTCCAGCTTTCCGGGAAGGTTGCTGTCTCGAAGGAGATGTTGATTATTTTCCGGAGATGGGGCGCGATGGCTGTACTGGCTTTGTTGAAGATGTGGTGAGGGCACGGGTCTAGCGGTGAACCGGAGTGGATGGTGTTCATGATCTCGCTGGTGTCCTCGTCGTTGATGTTGGTCCAGGAGAGCAGGCGGTTGGTGGTTGTGGGGGCAGTGGTCTCGGTGGTTGCCGGGGCGGTCGTGGTGTTGAAGCTGTCGTGGATGTCGGCGATTTTGCGGTGGAAGAAGGTGGCCAGTGAGTCGCACAGGTCTCGCGACGGCTGGATGTCGTTGGTGTTGGAGCTGGGGTTGGAGAGTTCCTTCACGATGTTGAAGAGCTCTTTGCTGTTGTGTGCGTTGTTGTCTAGGCGGTCTTTGAGTGAGGCCCTTTTGGCGGATCTGATGAGGTGATGGTGACTGCGGGTGGCGCTCTTGAGGGCTGCGTAGCTGTCCGCTGTCCGTTCGTGGAGCCAGATCTTCTCCAGTTTTCGGCATGTTCGTTTGGAGGCCTGGAGGTCTTCGGTGAACCAGGTGGCTTTCTTGCTGGTGTGGCTGTTGGGCGGAATCTTGAGCGGGGCGAGGGTGTTGGCGCAGTCGTCAATCCACTGTCTGAGGTTGCGGGCGGCGGTGTCGGGGTCGGAGGGTTCGGCGGGTGGGCTCAGGGCGAGGGTTGTGGTTAGCTGGTCTTCCGTGACTCTGCTCCAGCAGCGGCGAGGCATTTGTTCGGTGCGGTGGTGCGTGGTGGGCTTCCTGTAGGTGAAGTGGATGCTGTGGTGGTCAGTCCAGTGGGGTTCGGAGGTGTGGTTGAAGGAGACGTGTGGGCTTGCGGAAAAGATGGAGTTGAGCGTGTGGCCGGCGGCGTGGGTGGGTGTAGTCACGAGCTGTCTGAGTCCGAGGGTGGTGAGGTTGTCGATCAGGGTGGTGGAGTTGGTGTCCTTGTTGTTCTCGAGGTGGAAGTTCAGGTCCCCGAGGAGGATGTAGTCCGTGGAGGCGATGACGTGTGTGCTGACGAAGTCAGCGATGGAATCGCTGAACTGTGGTCGGGGTCCGGGGGTCTGTAGATGAGGGTTCCTCTGAGGGTGGTGTTGGGATCGGTGTGGATCTGGAAGTGCATGTGTTCGGCGGTGCTGAGGGTGTCGTCGGTGTTGGTTGAGACTCTGAGGGTGTTCCTGTGGACGATGGCGATGCCTCCTCCGACTCCTTGGTGCGGTCCCTGCGGGTGATCTTGTATCCGTCTGGGATGGCAATGGCGATGTCGGGGGCTGAAGCGGGATTCAGCCAGGTCTCCGTCAGGAATGCGACGTCTGGGGAGGTTGAGTCGAGAAGGTCCCAGAGTTCGATGGCGGAGGATGGCGGGTGTTGAGGAGGATGCATCTGAGGTAGTTGGGTTCTTTCCTGGGCGGTGGTTTGGCGGGGCGGGTGCTGGCGAAGCTGCAGTTCCGGCAGGTGAAGGGCCCTTGGGTGCGCTTCGTGGTGGCTTGGTAGCAGGCGAGATCTTTTCCGGGGTTGAGTGCGTGGAGGGTGCTGGCGTCGTATCGGCGTCTGTTGATGTGGCGGGCGCGGGGGAGGCCCGGACCAGGGGGTCTGGCGCTGGGCGCGGTCACGGCGCGGACGGGCGCAGACGGGCTTGCTTTAGGCGCGCCTGTGCGGCCGCCATAAATGGGGAGGTGGGAGGGAGGAGCAGGGAATGGGGCAGCGAATGGGCAGTGAGGGGGCGGGGCCGCAGGGGCGCAGCGGCGGGAAACAGGCACAGAAGGGAAAACGAGCACAATCAGGGCATCAAGGGGGCACAGAAAGGAAAAAAAACGAGCACAATGAGGGGCAACAAGGGGGCACAGAAAGGAAAAAACTAGCACAATGAGGGGCAGCAAGGGGGCACAGAAAGGAAAAAACGAGCACAATCAGGGGCAGCAAGGGGGGCACAGAAAGGAAAAAACGAGCACAATCAGGGGCAGCAAGGGGGCACAGAAAGGAAAAACGAGCACAATCAGGGGCAGCAAGGGGGCACAGAAAGGAAAAACGAGCACAATCAGGGGCAGCAAGGGGGGCACAGAAAGGAAAAAACGAGCACAATCAGGGGCAGCAAGGGGGCACAGAAAGGAAAAACGAGCACAATCAGGAGCAGCAAGGGGGCACAGAAAGGAAAAAACGAGCACAATCAGGGGCAGCAAGGGGGGCACAGAAAGGAAAAAACGAGCACAATCAGGGGCAGCAAGGGGGGCACAGAAAGGAAAAACGAGCACAATCAGGGGCAGCAGCAGGGCACACAGACGGAGCTGTGTGGTGGGGGAGCGACCTACCAGTCAAGGTCAGGGGTCGCTCTTTTCACCACGCAGCGGCCGCCATAAATGGGGAGGTGGGAGGGAGGAGCAGGGAATGGGGCAGCGAATGGGCAGTGAGGGGGCGGGGCCGCAGGGCGCAGCGGCGGGAAACAGGCACAGAAGGGAAAACGAGCACAATCAGGGGCAGCAAGGGGCACAGAAAGGAAAAACGAGCACAATCAGGGGCAGCAAGGGGGCACAGAAAGGAAAAAACGAGCACAATCAGGGCATCAAGGGGGCACAGAAAGGAAAAAAACGAGCACAATGAGGGGCAGCAAGGGGGCACAGAAAGGAAAAAACTAGCACAATGAGGGGCAGCAAGGGGGCACAGAAAGGAAAAAACGAGCACAATCAGGGGCAGCAAGGGGGCACAGAAAGGGAAAAAACGAGCACAATCAGGGGCAGCAAGGGGGCACAGAAAGGAAAAAACTAGCACAATGAGGGGCAGCAAGGGGGCACAGAAAGGAAAAACGAGCACAATCAGGGGCAGCAAGGGGGGCACAGAAAGGAAAAAACGAGCACAATCAGGGGCAGCACGGGGGCACAGAAAGGAAAAACGAGCACAATCAGGGGCAGCAAGGGGGCACAGAAAGGAAAAAACGAGCACAATCAGGGGCAGCAAGGGAGGCACAGAAAGGAAAAAACGAGCACAATCAGGGGCAGAAAGGGGGCACAGAAAGGAAAAACGAGCACAATCAGGGGCAGCAGCAGGGCACACAGACGGAGCTGTGTGGTGGGGGAGCGACCTACCAGTCAAGGTCAGGGGTCGCTCTTGACTTTTTCGGCAATTTCAGAAAGCGAAGAAAAACAGGTAGTTTTATTGCACTGTTGGCCAACATTGTACTTAGCATAACATTTTCAAATTTGGACGATGACATTGGGAGCAGAACCAAAACATTCAGCAAGGCTGCATGGTAATAAACTTCAAAATTTGGGAGGGCTAAACTCCCTTGAGCTGTGTCTAATTGTAATATTGCTAATGAAGTTCTGGCCTGTTTATTCGCCCAAATAAAATTACAAATCATTTTATTTAAATCACAAAAATAAGATTTGGGTATTTGAATAGGAAGATTAATAAACAAAAATAAGAATAATGGTAAATTGGACATTTTAGTCATTGATACACGACCAATTAGTGTTAAAGGAAGAAGAGACCAGCTGTCCAATAGCCTCTTTGCTTAGCATAAATAATTGATCATACTGATCGGTCACGAATATACCTAAATATCTAATAGGTTTAGTTACTGTCTGTTGGAGGGAAAATGGGAGAGGTACTGCCTGACCATTGAACAGCAGAACGTCAGTCTTGGCTTGATTTAACCTTTACCCTCCTATTCGTGCAAAAGCTAATATTTCATCAAATGCATTTTGTACTTTTAGCGAATCAGCTAATAAATAAAGAATAATATCGCCTGCGAATAATTTGATTTTTGGCATCGCATTTAAAGGTGATACTATCCCAGAATTCTTACAAATTTTTATCACCAGAGGTTCCATTAACAACGAAAACAGAAGAGGAGACAGCGGGAAACCCTGCCTAGTCCAGCGTCTGATCTTTACAAACTCTACCTCTTCTTTATTTATCATAAGTTGTGCCTCTGAACCTAGATAGAGCTCTTTTAACATTTTAACCAACTGAGCAGGGAGGCAGAAGTTTAGTGATAAAAAAACAGAGCCTGCCAGTCAACAAGGTAAAATGCTTTTTCTGCATCAAGCATTAAGATCGCCGCCTTGGCCTTGTTGACTGACAGGAAATTGATTGCTTGTGTAAAAAAATAGGTATTTGAGGCCATAGATCTATGGAGTACAAAACCTGTCTAATCTGGATGGACCACCTGTTGTGCACAAGGGGCCAATCTTGAAGCCCATATTTTCATAAATATGTTATAGTCTACATTTAATAGACTGATTGGGCGATATGCACTAGAATCCCGAGGGTCCTTGTCTTTCTTAAGAAAGCACACACCACTGCTTCTTAAACTTTTTTGATATGGGCTCGCCTTTTTTTATTAGATTAAAAAATTTGGTAAGAAAAGGTAGGAGTAGAGGCTGAAAGGTCTTAAAAATTTCCATGGGGATTCCGTCATTACCTGCAGCTTTTGCATTAGCCACAGTTTTTAATATATTGCTGACTTCAACTTGTAAAATAGGCTTATGCAAGAGAATCCCTCAAACTATTTGAAATAGAAGGTAATTGTAAAGATTCGAAATATTGAACAAGTAATTCAAAATCTATAGCCTGCACTTACTCATATATGATTTTAAAATGCTACAGAAAAACGTTGGCAATTTTCTCCTTTGAATCTTCTAGTATACCCGTTTCAAGGTCCCTGATCTGACTGACTAACCTTTCGCTCCTTTGCACTTTAGTAGCCCAAGTCAGGTAGCGTCCTAATTGTTGGCTTTCCTCACAGAGTTTTTGTTTGTAAGCCTTACTACCCTTAATTTCCTTCAGGTTAAAAAATTGCCTCAATTTGTCTGTAGCTGTCCCTAAATCTTGCAGACAAGCAGTTTTCTGGGATTCCGACCTGACCCTATTAAGCTTATCACTCGCTCTTTCGACAGCTGTCTGCAATGACAACACTACTTGTCCTCATTGTTTACTCACTGCAGCCTTATAGCCTATTACCTTGTCTCTAAAAGCTGCTTTAAAATCTTCCCAAACAAAAAATTCAAAAGGAAGAATTCTCATTAATCTCAAAGAAGCTTTTTTTATAAAAAGCTGCATTTCTTTAATCCAGTCCAAATCTTCAAGAAGAGATTTGTTGAAATGCCAACGCTTACTACTTCTCAACCCAGGCTTGTTTAATTTAACTATCATAGAGATAGCTGAGTGATCAGAAAAACAGTTGGATATAATCTCTGATTACCCTCTAGACAATCATTTGTCGACTCGAAAAAATCTATTCGAGAGGAAGTCTTGAACCTGGAAGAGTAACAAGTATAATGAGACTGGCTTGGATGACTTTGACGCCACGGATCGAGAAGTGTGAATTCCTGTTTCATCCTATTAATCAGCTTAGATGTTTTAGGCTTCAATTGCTTCTTAGCTGTATGTGAATTGTCAAACTCAATATCCTGAATGAAATTAAAATCCCCGCCCCAAATTATAGAACCCTCTTATGAAATTAATAAATCATAAATTTGCTGTAATGCCACAATATCGTCAAATATGGGACCACAATAGTTCAAGAGATTGAACAATGAACCCCCAATCTATATTTTTAACCAAATCCATCACCCTTGAGAATCTCAACGGACTTGTTGTACTTTGCAATTACATTTATTACAGAAAATTATGGCGACCCCTCGAACAGACATATTTGCAGAAGCAAAATAAGCTTGATTGTAACCTTTAGGTAGGGTCATTTTCAGTGAATTTGACTTAAAATGTGTTTCCTGAATAAATAAAATATGACGGCAACCAATTTAACATAGAGCCTGCTTTTCTATGGTTCAATAGCCCATTAGCATTGCACTAGATTATTTTAATGCTCTGCATTTGTTATGAGATTATATTCTTTCTTAGCACCAAAAGACCAGAAAACTAAGTAATTCAAAACAAAAGGATAAGAACAAATAAGAAGCAGCAAAATCTGTTTTTCATCCACTCGTTTTTCTCTGCACCCCCATTCCAACCCACACTCAACCCACCCAACCCTCTCACGTGGCGGGAACCCCCCTTGCATCCCACCTCACGGAACCCCCACCTCGACGGACAAGGAGTCGGTGGTCCCGCTTCCACTATTATGATGCGACCGCCTTCACTGGGGTCAGAAAGTGTATATTTTCTCTTGAGGGTCGTGCTGCGGGTGGCAGCCCCAGCCTCAATAGTAAAAATACACGTTTTACACATCCCTGCAACATGCTATGCCTGCCACATGGGGCAGGGATGTTTAGGTGCCCCCACAGACCCCATAGCGGAGGGATGGGGGTCCTGCTAAAGGTCCCCAAAGTCTATTTAAGTCTGCCTTTCTAAGGTGGTCGGACCGCCATGGAAAGGCAGACCGGAAGGGACAAAGTAATCCCTACGGCGGTGCCTGAGAAGGCACCGCCCTTATTGTAGGGATTACATTTCAACCGCTGGGACGGCTGGCCGTAAGAGCCTGACGGAACAGCAGCGGTTGGGACTTATGCATGCTGCCTCTGACCGCCGCATGTACCCTAGATGTCTGCAAGCCTGGGACCAAAAGCACAGGTGCCCACCTATCTATTACAAAACGCCCTAGTTTTTTCAAGGGGTCACCAGTGTTTTTGGTCCCGTACTCGGCGGCCATCTAGGGAAACCTGCCAAACCCAGACATTTCTGAAAACTAGACACCGGGGGAGTCCAGAGAGGTGAGGCTTGCATTGATCCACTAACATTTTTCTACCCAGAATCCCCTGCAAACCTCAAATTCAGCAACAAAATTACATTTTCCATATATTTCTGTGTGGGAAATCTGTGGGATCACCGGGCCCGTACAAAGTTCCTACCACCCAGTGATCCACCAGGTCTCCTTATAAAAATGCTACCTCAGTTGCATGGGTGGGCCAAATACCTGCTATAGGGAAGGACCTAAAACGTACTGTGGATACATCAAAATGATCTATCACAAAATGACCTGGTTTTGCAAGGGAGTCTCAGGCTCGGCGGCCATCTAGGGAAACCTACCAAATCCAGACATTTCTGTAAACTAAACATGCGGGGGAGTCCAGGGAAGTATGGCTTGCATGGATCCCCCAACATTTTCCTACCCAGAATCCCCTACAAACCTCAAATTTAGCTGAATAAAATCACATTTTTCTCACTTTTCTGTGTGGGAAAGTTGTGGGATCACTGGAGTATCACACATTTCCTACCACCCAACATTACCCCAGGTCTCCTGATAAAAAAAGGGGCCACACTTGTGTGGGTGGGCTAAGTACCAGGGGTAGGGAAGGGCCCAAAACGTTTTGTGGAGACATCAAAATTATCTATCACAAATCAACCTTGGTTTTGCAAGGGAGTCACCTGAGTTTTTGGTCCCGTGCTCGGCGGCCATCTAAAGAAACCTACCAAACCCAGACATTTCAGAAAACTAGACATCCAGAGGATTCCAGGGAGGTATGGCTTGCTTGGATCCCCAACGTTTTCCTACCCAGAATCCCCTGCAAACCTGAAATTGAGATAAAAACAAATCACATTTTTCTCACATTTCTGTGTGGGAAAGTAATGGGATCACTGGGCTGACACAAATTTCCTACCACCCAGTGTTTCCAAAGGTCTTCCAATAAAAATGTGACCTCATTTGTGTGGATGAGCCATGTCCGCATGGTAGGGAAGGGCCCAATACGTACTGTGGGGACATCAAAATTATCTATCACAAAACGACCTGGTTTTGCAAGGCAGTCACCTGTGTTTTAGGACCTCGGACTCAGCGGCCATCTAGGGAAACCTATCAAATCCAGACATTTCTGAAAACTAGACACCGGGGGGAGTCCCTCAGGTCTCCCAATAAAAATGTTACCTCACTTGTGTGGGTGGACCAAGTACCCGCGGTTCTTTGTGAACCTACAAGTCCTATATATCACCACATCGGAAGGGTCCAGCGGACGTAACGGTATATTGCTTCTAAAAATCGTACATACTTAGAAGAAGTACAAGTAAAAACGCCTCAAATGGCTGTTTTTTTTCACCTCAATGTAAATTTTATTTTTTCAATTGTTAGTTTCCTAAGGAAAACTTTGAAGGATCTACACAAATGACCCCTTGCTGAATTGAGAATTTTGTGTACGTTTCAGAAAGGTATAGCTTTCTGGGATCCATTATTGCTTTCACACCCATTTCTACCACTAACTGGAAGGAGGTTGAAAGCACAAGAAATAGGAAAAATAGGCTATGTCCCAGTAAAATGCCAAAACTGTGTAGAAATGTTTGGTTTTTTGACAAACGTTTGCCTGTTCCTGAAAGCTGGGATGATGGTGATTTTAGAACCCCAAACCCTTTGTTGATACCATTTGCAGGGAAAAAAACAAATGATTTCTTCTGCAGCACTTTTTCCCCATTTCCCTCCCGGGGACTCCACAAACCCTGGATACCTTTAAAATCCTCAGAATGTTGGAAAAAAGGACACAAATTTGACATTGATACCTTATGGGGACAAAACGTTACAGGGGCCTAAGCGCAAAGTACCCCAAGTAGCGAATAAAAAGCTTAGCACAAGGGGGGGGGGGAGAGGCCTAGCGGCGGAGGAGTTAATAGTGTATTAAAGAATTCCCAGTGCTAACCTATGGGACGAGTAGGCCTCACAGTAGTGGAAAACGAAATAGGCTGTTTGTCACTACCAGAACATGAAAAACATAAAGGTGCACATCCTACCTTTTACTTACATAACACCCTGCCCTGACGGCTACCTGGGGCCTACCTTAGGACTGACTTATATGCAATAAAAGGGGAGTATAAGGCTTGGCAAGGAGTAAACTGCACACACACTCACTGCAGTGGCAGGCCTGACACACGTTTGAAAGGCTACTTTTGTGGGTGGCACAATCAGTGCTGCAGCCCACAAGTAGCATTTAATTTACAGGCCCTGGGTATATGGTATACAACCTTACAAGGGACTTACAAGTAAATTAAATAGGTCAATCAGGTATACACCAATTACACACGTGCAGGGAAAAAGCCCATGCACTTTAGCACTGATCAGCAGTGGTAAAGTGCTCAGAGTCCGAAGGCCAACAAAAAGATTCAGCACAACATGAAGGAAGAAAGCTAAAACACTGAGGGAATACCACCCTAAGGCTGACAAGTGAAACACAATGTTTGTGATTTTAATGTGGAAGAAGTTGGATAGGCCATCACGTAGTTCTTGGGAGGTGGTGATGTTGATGGAGGCTGTGGTTGCGGTGAAATCCTTGAAGATCAAGAAGATTTCTTTGCATCTGTTGAGCTCCCTTCCATATGTTTAGCTTGCTCTCTTTTCTTTAGGAGTGGGCGGAACTTGCAAAAGTTTTCTCATACATCAACTCCTTGAGATTCTGCACAGTTCAGCTAGCAAGCAGAAATATTCTTGTTGCGCTACTTGCTGTACCATGAGGTGCACAAGAGCATGTGGCCATTCAAGTTGATTTTGCTGCCGCTTGAGCAGAAAATCTACTTGAGAGGCAGCAAAACTTCTTGAGAAGCAGCCCTCCCACCTTGACCACCCATTTTAGAAAATGGGGCTGTAGGACACTGTTAGAACTGGGGGTCTCTAGTTGGCAGAGGTAGGTACCTTTGACCAAATAGGGACCCTTGCTTCTAGTCAGGGTAAGGGGGAAACACACTGTAGGTAACCCCTGCTCACCCCCTTGGTAGCTTGGCACGAGCAGACAGGCTTATCCCCAAGGCAATGTGTAAAGTATTTGCACCAACACCCACAGTAACACAGTGAAACACCACAAATGGACACCACACAGGTTATTTATAAAAATATAAATATCTTTATCTAAGTTTTAGGCAAGACCAAAACAACAAAAATTCCACATATACAATTAGCTCTTCTTCAGGGATTGTCTTTGATAAGTTTTATGGTTAGAGAAAGAAAAATAGACTTGTAGAGTCAGTATGGATGCAAACTCTGTTTCAAACGTGTGGAAAAGTCACTTAGAAAACAAACTGCAGGCTTTAAATGGTGTTGTCTGCAATATTGGGCACTTGTCTCTAGCGCATGGGACCCTTCTACCTTTGATCTGTTGTGGGCGAATTACTGGGCCCCCCAGCTACGTAGACAGTTGGAATGCTGACTCCGTCATCAGCGATTGCCAATGATATGCCCAAAAATACTGCAGGAATGCACGGATTGTCCCCAACACAGACCCCTGTACTGTCGCTCCTTTAGGGGCAAGTACGGGCCTCTACGATCCCCCGGCTCGCTCAACAAAGGCAGGAGGCCGAGAGCAGACTCTCGCAGACCCGCACCCCCGCCCCAGACGGTAACAACCACACGCTCCCTGGACTTAATCCGAGCAGTTACCTGGGGGGATGCGGTCTCTCTCTCTCCGTTCTTCACCGGCAGCAGCTGATCATCGGGACTGAGTCAGGACGCCTCGCACTTCCTGGAATTCAGCGCGGCTCCTCTGGGTGACGAGCCCCTTGTTGCTGGGCAACACCCCGCGCTGAACCAATCCCAGCGCGGCTTCCCTCCGGTCACGAGCCGGCGGCGGTGACACACACAGCGCTTTCGGGCTCACAGGCCGGCGACGGTGAATTGCAGGCACACAGCGCTCTTTGCAGATCACGAGGCAAAGCCCTTCTCAGTCACCCGGGCTCCACGTTATTACACCAGCTGGATACAAGCGCCTGCACACATCGCTTCTGGGATATCTTGGAAACTTTTACTTCAGGACACAGCACACAGCAAAGTCCTCGTCAAACAGGGGGGACACAGCACACAGCAAAGTCCCTTGTCCTCTCCTCCGCAGAATAGCAAACTGCAGGCCAGCCCCTGACACACATCAAGGGCAGTACTCCTCAGTCTCTTCAGCTATCCTCGTTGGCAGCAGGTTCCTCTTGAGCACGAAGTAGTCCTGGAAACTTTTATGACCCTGAGTTTCCACAACAGGAGGCCAGCTCTTCTCAGGCCCTTGGAGACTTTCTTTTCAGGACACAGCACACAGCAAAGTCCTTTCCTCAAGCAGGGGGGGGGACACAGCAAACAGCAAAGTCCTTCTACCTTCCTTTGGCAGAAATAGCAACTGCAGGCCAACCCCAGACACACTAGGGCAGTACTTCTCCTTCAGCTCTTCAGCTTTTCTCCTCAGCAAAGGTTCCTCCTTGATTCCAAAATAGTCTACTTTTCAGGGGTTTCAGCTCTCATTTTTATACCTCAAAAGTCTTTGTTCTCTATGTGTGAGGGGTCCTGGACCCAGTCCAAACAAGTTCTGGGTGCACTCTGCCAGTGCACATCTTCTTCCTTTGTGAGTGTGGGCCAGGGCCATCAGACACACCGCAGGAGGTGGAGCCAGCATTGTGGAAGGCAGGCACAGCCCTATTCAGGCCCAGGTGCTTCTCCTCCCACCACTCTGAATGCAGATAGGTCTATTCAGCCTAGTGCTGACTCACCCAGACTCCTGGAGCCACCCCAGCCCCTGTCACTCTCAAACCAGACAGTCAATCCACAAACAGGCAGAGGCACACAGAAAGGTTGAACAGGAAAATAGCCACTTTCAAAAAAGTGCTATTTTCAAACACAGAATTTAAAAACCATCTTTCCTAAAAGATGTGTTATTAAATTCTAAATTCAGGGATACCAGACTCCAATTTTCTACCTTGCTCCTATGGGAAGATATGCATGTAAACATGTTACACAGCATTCCCATTCTGTCCTATGGGCAAGATAGCCTTTCAATAGTGAAAAACACATTTGGCAGTATTTCACTATCAGGACATGTTACCCACACTAGTACATGTCCTACCTTTCACATAACCTGCACCCTGCCCAGGGGGGTACCTTGGGCCTACCATAGGGGTGTCTAATGTGTAAGAAAAGGGAAGGGTCAGGCCTGGCAAGTGGGGACACTGGCCAGGTCAACATGGCAGTTAACAACTGTGCACAGGCACTGCAGTGGCAGGCCTGAGACACCATTTTAGGGCTACTCATGTGGGTGGCACAATCAGTGCTGCAAGCCCACTAGTAGCATTTGAATTACCAGCCCTGGCACACTCAGTGCACTTTACTAGGGACCTACTGGGAAAACAAATATACCAATCATGGATAACCAATCATAATAACAATTTACACAGAGAGCATATGCACTTTAGCACTGATCAGCAGTGGTAAAACACCCAGAGCTCTATAGCCAACAACCAGTGGTCAGGAAAAACAAAGGAGGAAGAAGCAAAAAGTTTAGGGATAACCCTGCAAAATGGGCCATTTCCAACACAACCCCCTTCCAGCCTAAAGCCAGGGTAGACCAATCGATACCTAGATGGGATTCCCTGCTTGGGGCTATAGAACACGGAACCTGGCCCGAACAGCAGGTGTCTATTCCTGTTCTACGCCTTCCTGAACCCAGTTGGATCCCTCTATCCATACTCTCAGGGCCCACTAAGCTAAACCATGGGGGACCCCATCTGTGCAGCGCCTAAGCTTACTTTGCTCACAGATGTGTCCGCACTGGTAGACAGTACCCACCTGGCCAACACAGCGGTGTGGCCCAGTCCACCCCCAGGGTGTGACTCCAGCTCCCCTCCCAGGGGCAACTCTGTCCACCAGGACAACGCACCACAGTGGCCACTGACAGCTGTCAGTGATGAGAGCCAGACCTCATGCCTGTCAGGCCTCTCTAACATCTGTGGTGTCAGAAAGTGGGGGGCAGTAGCCCCAGGCGCCTGGCACCTTTTCTCCACTTTCCCTCCTGCCAAGTCAGGTAGGGCATCCTGTCACTGGCCCACCAGCCCAGGGTCTGCACCCTCAGGCTGACCAGAGGTCACGGGCGAGGCTCTCCTCCCCCTACCTCCCTTTCTGGGGTCCCGCACTCTCCTCCCAGGAGAGGTACCCTCAGAACACAACTCTCCCACCAGTTCAGGACCTCTCTCCAGCAACTGGTCTCCCAACCTAGGGTCTAAGCCCTCAGGTTGCACCGGGGTCAGAGGCGAGGAATCCCTCCCTCTGCACCCCCTTCCAGAGTTCTGCACCCTCCCACCTGGAGTAGTACCCCTGGAAGCCAAACCGGTCAGGACACTGGTTACAAATGTCCTTCCCTCCAGGTCAGGCAGATCCTGAACCTGGCCTCCCAACCCAGGAACTAAACCCCGTGGTTGAACACTTGCCTGGCACACCAGAACTTCTGGGGACTCACACAGTATCGCCCCCGAGGGTAACACATGACTCATGTGTCGTGTGACAGTCTGCCTGGCGCAGATCTCCTGACCCCTGTCCCTCTGACAGTGCGCGAAGATCCCCCAGGACAGAAGTGGTGTCACCATGGTCACTCCTAGGAGACTCAGCCCTTCTGGCTGGTCCCTGACCCACTGGTTCTCCCACTGGGGAACACATCCCCCTCTCACCCCTCAATCTGGACTTCTGCACCCTCCCAACTGGAGTGGCACCGCCAGACACCAGAACCACTGGAGCTCCGTTTACAGACGCTCCAGGTTCTCCTGACACTAGGAGGTCCCCCTTAAATGGCCTACTAGTACAGCCTAGTCCCCCAACCTGGCATTCCCTTAGGGAACCCTCCAGGCCCTGAGACTGGGTTTCGGGCACCTTGGGACACAGCCCACACTCACTCCTTCTCCACTGAGACAGGACGTGAGCCCCTACACCCCTCCCACTATACTGGGACCTAGCTGGGCTACTCTGAGCCTCTTCCCCCACACAGGTCTGGAAGATACCTGAGCCACTTCTTTTAGGATCACTGCCAAATGCCTCTTCAGACCCTCTTGAATCCACCAAAAGGTCTACCTCCAGCGCAAGTTCCCTGGACTCAGAGAACTCACTCTCCACCGGGTGTTTGCATAGCTCTGGAAATCAGGGACTCAAAATATGCTCTCCAACAAATGAATCACACAGCCCCCCACAGTTGTTAACCAAGCTACCCTTTGCCTCACCATCAATCAATCAATCAATCAATCAATCAATCATGTCACTTATAAAGCGCACTACATACCCGCGAGGGTCTCAAGGCGCTGGGGGAAGAGGGGGTGGTGCTGCTACTGATCGAAGAGCCAGGTCTTGAGGAGTCTTCTGAAGGCCAGTAGGTCTTGGGTCTGTCGGAGGTTGGTGGGGAGGGTGTTCCAGGTCTTGGCGGCGAGGTGGGAGAAGGATCTGCCGCCGGCGGTCGTTTTCCGGATGCGGGGGACTGTGGCGAGGGCGAGGCTGGTCGAGCGGAGCTGGCGGGTGGGGGTGTAGAAGCTGAGTCGTCTGTTGAGGTAGGCTGGTCCGGAGTTGTGGAGTGCTTTGTGTGCGTGGGTGAGGAGCTTGAAGGTTATCCTCTTGTTGACAGGGAGCCAGTGCAGGTCTCTCAGGTGGAGTGTGATGTGGCTGCGTCGGGGGATGTCGAGGATAAGACGTGCAGAGGCGTTCTGGATGCGTTGCAGCCGTCTCAGGAGCTTAGCCGTCGTTCCTGCGTAGAGGGCGTTTCCGTAGTCCAGCCTGCTGGTGACGAAGGCCTGGGTGACTGTTTTTCTTGTTTCGGTGGGGATCCAGTTGAAGATCCTGCGGAGCATTCGGAGGATGTTGAAGCAGGATTAGGAAACGGCGTTGACCTGCTTAGTCATGGAGAGGGTGGGGTCGAGGATGACCCCTAGGTTGCGTACGTGGTCGGTGGGTGGCGGGGCTGTTCCCAGTGATGTTGGCCACCAGGAGTCGTCCCAGGCTGAAGGGTTGGAACCAAGGATGAGGACCTCCGTCTTGTCCGAGTTCAGCTTCAGGCGGCTGGTCCTCATCCATTCGGCGACGGCCTTCATTCCTTCGTGGAGGTGGGCTTTGGCGGTGTGAGGGTCTTTGGTGAGGGAGAGGATCAGCTGGGTGTCGTCGGCGTAGGAGATGATGTTGAGGTTGTGCTGTCGGGCGACGTGGGCGAGGGGTGCCATGTAGATGTTGAACAGCGTTGGGCTGAGGGAGGAGCCTTGGGGTACGCCGCAGATGATCTTGGTGGTCTTGGATCGGAAGGGGCGAGGCGGACGCTTTGTGTTCTGCCGGAAAGGAAGGATGTGGTCCAGTCCAGGGCCTTCTCTTGGATCCCGGCGTCGTGAAGGCGTGTTCGTAGTGTGTGGTGGCAGACCGTGTCGAAGGCGGCTGATAGGTCCAGGAGGATGAGGGCTGCTGTTTCTCCGTTGTCTAGCAGGGTCCTGATGTCATCGGTGGCGGCGATGAGGGCGGTTTCGGTGCTGTGGTTGCTGCGGAAGCCGGACTGGGAAGGGTCCAGGATGTTGTTCTCCTCGAGGTAGCAGGTCAGTTGTTTGTTGACGATTTTCTCGGTGACCTTCGCGGGAACGGGAGCAGAGAGATGGGTCGGAAGTTCTTGAGGTCCTTGGGGTCTGCCTTGGGTTTCTTGAGTAAGGCGGTGATCTCGGCGTGCTTCCAGCTTTCCGGGAAGGTTGCTGTCTCGAAGGAGATGTTGATTATTTTCCGGAGATGGGGCGCGATGGCTGTACTGGCTTTGTTGAAGATGTGGTGAGGGCACGGGTCTAGCGGTGAACCGGAGTGGATGGTGTTCATGATCTCGCTGGTGTCCTCGTCGTTGATGTTGGTCCAGGAGAGCAGGCGGTTGGTGGTTGTGGGGGCAGTGGTCTCGGTGGTTGCCGGGGCGGTCGTGGTGTTGAAGCTGTCGTGGATGTCGGCGATTTTGCGGTGGAAGAAGGTGGCCAGTGAGTCGCACAGGTCTTTGAGTGAGGCCCTTTTGGCGGATCTGATGAGGTGATGGTGACTGCGGGTGGCGCTTTTGTGGGCGGCGTAGCTGTCCGCTGTCCGTTCGTGGAGCCAGATCTTCTCCAGTTTTCGGCATGTTCGTTTAGAGGCCTGGAGGTCTTCGGAGAACCAGGTGGCTTTCTTGCTGGTGTGGCTGTTGGGCGGATTCTTGAGCGGGGCGAGGGTGTTGGCGCAGTCGTCGATCCACTGTCTGAGGTTGCGGGCGGCGGTGTCGGGGTCGGAGGGTTCGGCGGGTGGGCTCAGGGCGAGGGTTGTGGTTAGCTGGTCTTCCGTGACTCTGCTCCAGCAGCGGCGAGGCATTTGTTCGGTGCGGTGGTGCGTGGTGGGCTTCCTGTAGGTGAAGTGGATGCAGTGGTGGTCAGTCCAGTGGGGTTCGGAGGTGTGGTTGAAGGAGACGTGTGGGCTTGCGGAAAAGATGGAGTCGAGCGTGTGGCCGGCGGCGTGGGTGGGTGTAGTCACGAGCTGTCTGAGTCCGAGGGTGGCGAGGTTGTCGATCAGGGTGGTGGAGTTGGTGTCCTTGTTGTTCTCGAGGTGGAAGTTCAGGTCCCCGAGGAGGATGTAGTCCGTGGAGGCGATGGCGTGTGTGCTGACGAAGTCAGCGATGGAATCGCTGAACTGTGGTCGGGGTCCGGGGGTCTGTAGATGAGGGTTCCTCTGAGGGTGGTGTTGGGATCGGTGTGGATCTGGAAGTGCATGTGTTCGGCGGTGCTGAGGGTGTCGTCGGTGTTGGTTGAGACTCTGAGGGTGTTCCTGTGGACGATGGCGATGCCTCCTCCGACTCCGTTGGTGCGGTCCCTGCGGGTGATCTTGTATCCGTCCGGGATGGCAATGGCGATGTCGGGGGCTGAAGCGGGATTCAGCCAGGTCTCCGTCCGGAATGCGACGTCTGGGGAGGTTGAGTCGAGAAGGTCCCAGAGTTCGATGGCGTGTTTGCGGGCGGAGCGGGTGTTGAGGAGGCTGCATCTGAGGTAGTTGGGTTCTTTCCTGGGCGGTGGTTTGGCGGGGCGGGTGCTGGCGAAGCTGCAGTTCCGGCAGGTGAAGGGCCCTTGGGTGCGCTTCGGGGTGGCCTGGTAGCAGGCGTGATCTTTTCCGGGGTTGAGTGCGTGGAGGGTGCTGGCGTCGTATCGGCGTCTGTTGATGTGGCGCACAGCGGCCGCCATAAGTGGGGAGGTGGGAGGGAGGAGCAGGGAATGGGGCAGCGAATGGGCAGTGAGGGGGCGGGGCCGCAGGGGCGCAGCGGCGGGAAACAGGCACAGAAGGGAAAACGAGCACAATCAGGGCATCAAGGGGGCACAGAAAGGAAAAAAACGAGCACAATGAGGGGCAGCAAGGGGGCACAGAAAGAAAAAACGAGCACAATCAGGGGCAGCAAGGGGGGCACAGAAAGGAAAAAACGAGCACAATCAGGGGCAGCAAGGGGGCACAGAAAGGAAAACGAGCACAATCAGGGGCAGCAAGGGGGCACAGAAAGGAAAAACGAGCACAATCAGGGGCAGCAAGGGGGGCACAGAAAGGAAAAACTAGCACAATCAGGGGCAGCAAGGGGGGCACAGAAAGGAAAAACGAGCACAATCAGGGGCAGCAAGGGGGCACAGAAAGGAAAAACGAGCACAATCAGGGGCAGCAAGGGGGCACAGAAAGGAAAAACGAGCACAATCAGGGGCAGCAAGGGGGCACAGAAAGGAAAAACGAGCACAATCAGGGGTAGCAAGGGGGCACAGAAAGGAAAAAACGAGCACAATCAGGGGCAGCAAGGGGGCACAGAAAGGAAAAAACGAGCATAATCAGGGGCAGCAAGGGGGCACAGAAAGGAAAAAACAAGCACAATCAGGGGCAGCAAGGGGGGCACAGAAAGGAAAAAACGAGCACAATCAGGGGCAGCAAGGGGGGCACAGAAAGGAAAAACGAGCACAATCAGGGGCAGCAGCAGGGCACACAGACGGAGCTGTGTGGTGGGGAGCGACCTACCAGTCAAGGTCAGGGGTCGCTCTCTTCACCACGCAGCGGCCGCCATAAATGGGGAGGTGGGAGGGAGGAGCAGGGAATGGGGCAGCGAATGGGCAGTGAGGGGGCGGGGCCGCAGGCGCAGCGGCGGGAAACAGGCACAGAAGGGAAAACGAGCACAATCAGGGCATCAAGGGGGCACAGAAAGGAAAAAAAACGAGCACAATCAGGGGCAGCAAGGGGGCACAGAAAGGAAAAACGAGCACAATCAGGGGCAGCAAGGGTGCACAGAAAGGAAAAACGAGCACCATCAGGGGCAGCAAGGGGGCACAGAAAGGAAAAACGAGCACAATCAGGGGCAGCAAGGGGGCACAGAAAGGGAAAAACGAGCACAATCAGGGGCAGCAAGGGGGGCACAGAAAGGAAAAAACGAGCACAATCAGGGGCAGCAAGGGGGCACAGAAAGGAAAAACGAGCACAATCAGGGGCAGCAAGGGGGCACAGAAAGGAAAAAACTATCACAATCAGGGGCAGCAAGGGGGCACAGAAAGGAAAAAACGAGCACAATCAGGGGCAGCAAGGGGGCACAGAAAGGAAAAACGAGCACAATCAGGGGCAGCAGCAGGGCACACAGACGGAGCTGTGTGGTGGGGGAGCGACCTACCAGTCAAGGTCAGGGGTCGCTCTCTTCACCACGCAGCGGCCGCCATAAATGGGGAGGTGGGAGGGAGGAGCAGGGAATGGGGCAGCGAATGGGCAGGCACAGAAGGGAAAACGAGCACAATCAGGGCATCAAGGGGGCACAGAAAGGAAAAAAACCGAGCACAATGAGGGGCAGCAAGGGGGCACAGAAAGGAAAAACGAGCACAATCAGGGGCAGCAAGGGGGGCACAGAAAGGAAAAACGAGCACAATCAGGGGCAGCAAGGGGGCACAGAAAGGAAAAACGAGCACAATCAGGGGCAGCAAGGGGGCACAGAAAGGAAAAACGAGCACAATCAGGGGCAGCAAGGGGGCACAGAAAGGAAAAAACGAGCACAATCAGGGGCAGCAAGGGGGCACAAAAAGGAAAAACGAGCACAATCAGGGGCAGCAAGGGGGCACAGAAAGGAAAAACGAGCACAATCAGGGGCAGCAGCAGGGCACACAGACGGAGCTGTGTGGTGGGGAGCGACCTACCAGTCAAGGTCAGGGGTCACTCTCTTCACCACGCAGCGGCCGCCATAAATGGGGAGGTGGGAGGGAGGAGCAGGGAATGGGGCAGCGAATGGGCAGTGAGGGGGCGGGGCCGCAGGGCGCAGCGGCGGGAAACAGGCACAGAAGGGAAAACGAGCACAATCGGGGCATCAAGGGGGCACAGAAAGGAAAAAAACGAGCACAATGAGGGGCAGCAAGGGGGCACAGAAAGGAAAAAACTAGCACAATGAGGGGCAGCAAGGGGGCACAGAAAGGAAAAACGAGCACAATCAGGGGCAGCAAGGGGGCACAGAAAGGGAAAAAAACGAGCACAATCAGGGGCAGCAAGGGGGCACAGAAAGGAAAAAACTAGCACAATGAGGGGCAGCAAGGGGGCACAGAAAGGAAAAACGAGCACAATCAGGGGGGCACAGAAAGGAAAAACGAGCACAATCAGGGGCAGCAAGGGGGGCACAGAAAGGAAAAACGAGCCCAATCAGGGGCAGCAAGGGGGGCACAGAAAGGAAAAACGAGCACAATCAGGGGCAAAAGGGGGGCACAGAAAGGAAACAACGAGCACAATCAGGGGCAGCAAGGGGGGCACAGAAAGGAAAAAATGAGCACAATCAGGGGCAGCAAGGGGGCACAGAAAGGAAAAACGAGCACAATCAGGAGCAGCAGCAGGGCACACAGACGGAGCTGTGTGGTGGGGGAGCGACCTACCAGTCAAGGTCAGGGGTCGCTCCCTCCATCCAGTGCCTCACTCAAGTACTCCACACCACTCTCCTGAGATTGGCAAGACAGTGTCTGACTGTCTCTGTCCCTCAACCCACACTCTTCTGGGCGGTCTCCACACTCACACACCAGGACTTCTACCATGGGGGAACCCCTCTCCCTGCACCTCTCATCTAGTCTCAGTAGAGTGTCCCTCCCACTACTAGGAATATGATCCCCTGTGTCAGTTCCCCAATCTACTTCAGGGACACTGCACACCACTGGAGCTACCTCATACCCCTGAACCTCTGGTGTATGTTAACCCCCTCCCTCAAGTCAGGCGCCACATCTCTGGGTGTGTGTACTTCTTCCTCAGCACTAGATAACACAATCTTGCTGCCACCATCTGAGCTGGACTCCACCTCCAACTCAGCAAAGTTCACTTCCTGAGCTAAACACTTTTCTTCTTGCTGGGCTGAGACACTCATGGCCTCAAGCCTCTCGAGCTCTAAATCAAGCTCCCTCATTCTTAATTCATGTGCCAAGGTCAATTTCAGTTCTTCAAAGGCATAATTCTTCTTCCTCTCCATTTCCAATATCTCCACCTCGAGCCTCAAGACTTCTAACTCATGATCTCTAATCCTTTGGTTTTCCTCCAGCTCCTCTGGGGAAAAACTTCCAGCGGAATGGTTGCTGCCAGCCCTGGAGGCGATTCTGGACACAGGCAGTTCCTGTGACCTAAAACCATCCCCTTGTGCATCCTCATCCACCTATGCACCATCTGTCTCCCCAGCCTCTTTGGCCTCCCACCAGGCCCTTAAGGCCTTCTGTAGCTCCTCCTTCCTGGAGCTGCTCTTTATGGGACATCCAAAGTTCCTGCAGAACTGCTTGAGTTGACCTACTTTGTAACCACTTAACATTTCAATATCAAACTCCAGTTCTGCAACATCACTTGCTGGTTTACCCTTCTGAGACATGACGCGTGGATGACTTAAGGATCAGATCAAAATAGAACCAAAAAGCACAGTATGTGGTTGCGTAGTGGTCTGCGCTAAACTAGTGATGTACACCAATCACTGTGGGTCAAGTACAAATACAAGTTCAAATCCTTACCGCTGACCACCAATGTTAGAACTGGGGGTCTCTAGTTGGCAGAGGTAGGTACCTTTGACCAAATAGGGACCCTTGCTTCTAGTCAGGGTAAGGGGGAAACACACTGTAGGTAACCCCTGCTCACCCCCGTGGTAGCTTGGCACGAGCAGACAGGCTTATCCCCAAGGCAATGTGTAAAGTATTTGCACCAACACCCACAGTAACACAGTGAAACACCACAAATGGACACCACACAGGTTATTTATAAAAATATAAATATCTTTATCTAAGTTTTAGGCAAGACCAAAACAACAAAAATTCCACATATACAATTAGCTCTTCTTCAGGCATTGTCTTTGATAAGTTTTATGGTTAGAGAAAGAAAAATAGACTTGTAGAGTCAGTATGGATGCAAACTCTGTTTCAAACATGTGGAAAAGTCACTTAGAAAACAAACTGCAGGCTTTAAATGGTGTTGTCCGCAATATTGGGCACTTGTCTCTAGCGCGTGGGACCCTTCTACCTTTGATCTGTTGTGGGCGAATTACTGGGCCCCCCAGCTACGTAGACAGTCGGAATGCTGACTCCGTCGTCAGCGATTGCCAATGATATGCCCAAAAATACTGCAGGAATGCACGGATTGTCCCCAACACAGACCCCGGTACTGCGCTCCTTTAGGGGCAAGTACGGGCCTCTACGATCCCCCGGCTCGCTCAACAAAGGCGGGAGGCCGAGAGCAGACTCTCGCAGACCCGCACCCCCGCCCCAGATGGTAACAACCACACGCTCCCTGGACTTAATCCGAGCGGTTACCTGGGGGGGTGCGGTCTCTCTCTCTCTCCGTTCTTCACCGGCAGCACCTGATCGTCGGGGCAGAGTCAGGACGCCTCGCACTTCCTCGAACTCAGCTCGGCTCCTCTGGGTGACGAGCCCCTCGTTGCCAGGCAACACCCCGCGCTGGCGCCAATCCCAGCGCGGCTTTGCTCCGGTCACGGGCCGGCGGCGGTGACACACACAGCGCTTTCGGACTCACGGGCCGGCGGCGGTGAATTGCAGGCACACAGCGCTCTTTGCAGATCATGAGGCAAAGCCCTTCTCAGTCACACGGGCTCCACGTAGTACACCAGCTGGATACAAGCGCCTGCACACAGCGCTTCTGGGATACCTTGGAAACTTTTACTTCAGGACACAGCACACAGCAAAGTCCTCGCCAAGCAGGGGGGACACAGCACACAGCAAAGTCCCTTGTCCTCTCCTCCGCAGAACAGCAAACTGCAGGCCAGCCCCCGACACACAGCAAGGGCAGTACTCCTCAGTCTCTTCAGCTATCCTCGTTGGCAGCAGGTTCCTCTTGAGCACGAAGTAGTCCTGGAAACTTTTATGACCCTGAGTTTACACAACAGGAGGCCAGCTCTTCTCAGGCCCTTGGAGACTTTCTTTTGAGGACACAGCACACAGCAAAGTCCTTTCCTCAAGCAGGGGGGGAAACAGCACACAGCAAAGTCCTTCTCCTTCCGTTGGCAGAAATAGCAACTGCAGGCCAACCCCAGACACACTAGGGCAGTACTTCTCCTTCAGCTCTTCAGCTTTTCTCCTCAGCAAAGGTTCCTCCTTGATTCCAAAGTAGTCTAATTTTCAGGGGTTTCAGCTCTCATTTTTTACCCCAAAAGTCTTTGTTCTCTATGTGTGAGGGGTCCTGGACCCAGTCCAAACCAGTTCTGGGTGCACTCTGCCAGAGCACATCTTCTTCCTTTGTGAGTGTGGGCCAGGGCCATCAGACACACCGCAGGAGGTGGAGCCAGCATTGTGGAAAGCAGGCACAGCCCTATTCAGGCCCAGGTGCTACTCCTCCCACCACTCCGAATGCAGAGAGGCCTATTCAGCCTAGTGCTGACTCACCCAGACTCCTGGAGCCACCCCAGCCCCTGTCACTCTCAAACCAGACAGTCAATCCACAAACATGCAGAGGCACACAGAAAGGTTGAACAAGAATATAGCCACTTTTTAAAAGTGCTATTTTCAAACACAGAATTTAAAACCATCCTTCCTAAAAGATGTGTTATTAAATTCTGAGTTCAGGGATACCAGACTCCAATTTTCTACCTTGCTCCTATGGGAAGATATGCAGGTAAACATGTTACACAGCATTCCCCATTCTGTCCTATGGGCAAGATAGCCTTTCAATAGTGAAAAACGAATTTGGCAGTATTTCACTATCAGGACATGTTACCCACACTAGTACATGTCCTACCTTTCACATACACTGCACGCTGCCCAGGGGGGTACCTTGGGCCTACCATAGGGTGTCTAATGTGTAAGAAAAGGGAAGGGTCAGGCCTGGCAAGTGGGGACACTGGCCAGGTCAACATGGCAGTTAACAAACTGCGCACAGGCACTGCAGTGGCAGGCCTGAGACACCATTTTAGGGCTACTCATGTGGGTGGCACAATCAGTGCTGCAAGCCTACTAGTAGCATTTGAATTACCAGCCCTGGCACACTCAGTGCACTTTACTAGGGACCTACTGGTAAAACAAATATACCAATCATGGATAACCAATCATAATAACAATTTACACAGAGAACATATGCACTTTAGCACTGATCAGCAGTAGTAAAATGCCCAGAGTTTTATAGCCAACAACCACAGGTCAGGAAAAACAAAGGAGGAAGAAGCAAAAAGTTTATGGATAACCCTGCAAAAAGGGCCATTTCCAACAGACACTAAATCTTATTCGCATTTCTGGAGGCTTACAGGAAAAAATTACGCCACGCGGTGATTGGCAAAATTTGCCCAGAACTCCACGTTACAAGAGTAACAAGGAGTCGCCACGTTCTGCCAATTCCGCGGGCAGCCCCTACTTTTCTTGGTGTATCGACTGAGTGTAGCTTTGAAGGTGGCTCTGTCTGTAGAGTTAAAGCTCGCTCTCGATTTTCTCTCAAGTTGTTTGCATTGTCACTTGGTGTCCCAAAGTTCCTCTGTGTACCAGCTGGCTTTCCTGCTGGAGCTTCTCTGTTGAGTTTGGTGGATTCGAGGGAGTTTGCTGAGTTTTTGATACAAATGTTGAAGTTATAGATTGACATTGGTGGGTGCATTGGTTTTCAGTGTGTTGATTTAGAAGTGGACTATGGAGTGGTCTGTCTATGTTAGAGGTGAGGTTGAGGTGTACTTGTTGCTGTTGGAGGTGGTGAAGATGTGCCCAGCATGTGTCTAGCGATGTGCACAGGTTCTGTGATGATATGGGTTAGGCCGATATTTTTTAGGCTTTAAAAGAGTGCTTTGGATCACGAGTTGGTTCTGCCTTCCAGGTGTAGGTTGAAGTCCCCTAGGAATATAAAGGCTTTGGAGCTGATGGTGGGGGAGTGAGGAAGTCTGTGATGAGGATAGTGAAGGTAGTTGGTGATCCCAGTGTTCTGCAGACAGGTGTTCTATTTAAGGTGAAGCTGTTGGAGATTGGCCGCTTGTAGTGCAGATGTTTGATGAAAAGAGTAGCGTTATCCATAGTTGTTGAGCACCTGAAGTCTTTGCAGATGATCATGAGTCCCACTCCTGCTTTTGATGGCAGTCCTGTTATGCAACCTTGTAGCCTGTAGATTGCAGTGGCGATGTCGGGTGCCAATGATAGGTTGAGCCAGGTTTCTGGAACAAAGAGGAGATCCAGTGCTTCATTGCTCAGCAGGTCCCAGATTTTGATGCCATGTTTGATGAACAAGCGGGTGTTGAGTAGCATGTATATGAGTGAGACTTGAGATACTGGCTTGCTGTTGCACGTGGTATTGTGCGGGGCTATTATTGTTGTTACTGGTGCTTTCGTGGGGAGTGTGGGTGTGCTGCTGCAGGTGAATGCTTCTACCGTGGTGTGCAGTGTGACACAGCAGCAGCTGTGGGAGAGGCATCCAAGGTCAAGCGAGCGAAGGAGCACTGCGGTGTATCGCTGGGAGGCGGTTGCACCAGAGCTTGTGGTACTGGTAGTGGTCCAGGTGAGAGCGGGCGCAGATGGGCTTCCAGGACACAGGAAAAAGAAGCAGGTAAGAACCAGAGGGGGGGGGTAAAAAGGCACAGGAGTGAGGGGGGCTGGGCCTAGGCACCTCTCATTCTGACTCCACTGTGTTGTGCCTGGTCTACTCCTTCACTGTCCCTGCCCCCTGGATCTCACCGCCCTCTTATGTCCTCAGGTCTCATCTCTTCATCTCCTCTTCTGACATGAATACTTATCCCTCTCTTTAGTACCATGTTTCTCTCTTATTCTCCTCTGTTATTATCAGTCTCTGTTCAGCCATGCAACTCTTACAATTCTACCAATGCACCAACAAAAATAATTTTTCATTAACACCCACTGGCAACTTGAACTGTAATTTAGATTATCAGTTCTTAAAATCTCACAGCCTTCTGTAGTTATAGGCCAGACCTATTGACTTTGTCAATGCTTATTTCTCATGTATTGACGGTGCCTTTACTAGCTTTTGAGGAGGATCGTCAGCTTTATTTATATTTAAGACTGAGAATGAAGGTTGAAAGATAATTTGTATACTCTGAATACCCATTAATGGGCTTGGTATCAATTACCTTTAATGGTGCCAGGACGCTTATAGGTCATATTAGATTGAACGTGTAGTCATTGAAGTAGGTAACATGTAGTCTTGTAGTTTTTGAAGTAAGTAGCATTAATGGAAAGGACTCAGGTGTGGTAGATATGAGTAGAGGTGTTAGTGTGTTGATATTGTTAATCCCGGCCTCCTGATATACCTCTGTAAAGAAAATAGTTGTCCAAAGATTTTTGATTTGTTTTTTTGGATCATTAGAGATATAATTTAGCTTGAGTAGACATTGCTGATCAGGGCAGAATTCGTTTGAACAACATTTTTAAAAATGGTGGATGTGCTGACGTGATGATGTATTATTTCAAGACCGAATTAAACAAAAGGGGGGGGAAAGAGGTCAGGTTCGCTGTGGACTCAGCCTCCTATCTTACATGAATAACCAAAGAGTCCACCCATACTTCAAAATAACTATCCTTCCAGTGATCTTGGTAGTATTTAAGGAAAACAATGTATTCTTAAAATAACCCTCACCCACCAAAATGTCCCTTGGTGGCATGCTTCATCATCGGGTTCTTCCGGCCCCGCTGCGGGACGGGGCGTGCTACGACCGACGGAGACGTGGGAGCACTTTGTAGGGTGTGGACTATAAGGTGATTAGTGATATGAGAGTGGGAGTGTCAGACTTGTGAGTTAAAAAATACCTGGCTACGTGGAACCTAAGTTTTATTAAATCCTGTAGCTGGTATTGTTAAAAAGGGGAAGGAGGAGAAACACACTGTGATGGGTGTCTCTCTCCTGGTCTACATGTTTCAAGCCTATCCCCTAAGGCTTTTCATCAGAACCAGACTAAACGATCCCTTGTACCACTCCTAGAAAAATACCCTATTGGTCTTCTTAATAAATATTAAGGTGAAGAAGAAATATTTTCATGCAAATACAATACCTACTAGGTATATTTCTTGAATAAGATCTTGAAAGATAGGACATTATGATATTGTTAACTTGTCAATAAAGTTATATTTAAAAACACATCACCAATTTGTGGAACAAAATTGATATATTTTTCACTCGTGCACGACTAATCCTTGCTATCAACATTGGTAGTGTCATGCTGCCCTTTAGAAAAACAAACAAAACAATACAAAACATGTAACATAAATCACACACTCTATGAGGTAGTTTACTATATGCTAAAGGAGAAACTAGGGCAGCTGTTCCTTACATCTGTGCATTGGCAGGCTGAATTTATGACTGGTAGTGAGTAAATTGTCGATTTGAATAAATAGTGAGCTTGTGGAAAAAACGTGTTAATTATTGATTCAACATACATGGTTTTTGCCTAATGTTGGCCCCATGATCTCTGCACAGGAGGGAAGGGGCGCTTGTAGTCACACACTAAAAGAGAAAAAGGTTTCAAAATGATCGAGAAGTTGGTTAGATTTTTAAAGAAATATTCATTGCAATTCCGATGGAAAGTTCTCATTGTTAAGGGTACTGGCTATACCGTACTCACGTCCACAAAAGAAACTCCACACAAGGTTATATAAAAATATCCTTTGTATTATCCATAAAAACACATTAGATCACAATCACATATATTACACTGTGCCACCAGGCACTTGTCATGACTTCACAGGGATTACATAAACCACTTTGCCAATCGGGCAATTGTCATAAACATTACAGTTAGAGCAACCAGTAACTATTGGTAGGATTGCACTGAGCATACCACATTATGCAAACACATCCTCAATAGTGCACCATATTAGATACTAGCAACGTGCACACATTAGGAACTGCCCATCACTGTGAATCCCCCTGCTTGAGACATTACTTCATGGCGCAGTTCACATGAATTGCTAGTGTACGCACTACCCACAGTAGTGCGTTATAGTACATACTTGTAAGCTGCACCCAAATACATTCCTTTGAGCCAAATTGCCCCCAACAGTGAGAGGCAGCTCCCCCCCAGACCCGTGGTGCAGCCGCTGAGATACCTGCGGCGGGAGCCCGTCTTGGGCTCGCCCCGCGTTGGCCACAGGGGCAAAAAGAAGCCCCTAACAGGGCACACAATCGGCAGCTGCCGCGATTCTTTGTGGTGCAGCTGCTGGCTCCAAATACGTAGGAGACCTCTCCCAGTCTCGTGCACCCAATGTCGGGGTAATCACCTTACGGGAGACCTTCCCCTTAAAAATATAATCACAAGTGCACAACACCCTACATTCGCAGTGTAAGCCTTGGCTCCAGACACACCACAGGGGGGCAAAGCCAGCATTGTGGAAGGCAGGCACAGCCCTATTCAGGTGCGGGTGCTACTCCTCCCACCACTCCAAATGCAGACCAGGCCTATTCAGGTGCCAGGGGAAACTCCACCTGCTACTCTAAATTCAGCCAAGTTCTATTCAGCCTAGCGTTGAGTCACCCAGGCAGGGTAGGACACACCTCAACCCCCCCAGGGACTGGCTGGAGTGAATGCAAATCCCCTTCTCCCTGTCAGTCAGAACCAGACAGTCAGTACACATCCAGGCAAGCACAAAGGCACATAGCACACAGAAATGCCCACTTCTAAAAGTGGCATTTCTAAAATAGTAATAATAAATCTGCCTTCACCAATAAGCAGGATTTATCACTACTATTCCAAACATACCAAACATGGCCGCGCCACCCCTCTCATGTCAGGAATTACCACTGAAGCACATATCAGGGAATCCCCAATGGGAACCTATGAGAGGGCAGCCTCACAGCAGTGAGAAACCAAATAGGATGTTTGTCACTACCAGGAAATGCCACACAGTTAAGGCGCATGTCCTACCTTTTACCTACACCACACCCTGCCCATAGTGCTAGCTAGGGCCTACCTTAGGGGTGGCTGATATGTGGTAAAAGGGGAGTTGCAGACGTGGCAACCACTTTAGATGCCACGTCACAACGGCAGCAAACTGTGCGCACAGGCCCTTCAGTGTCAGAGGCCTGAGACAGGTTTGAAAGGCTACTTTGGTGGGTGGCGCAAGCAGCGCTGCAAGCCCACCAGTAGCATTTAATTTACTAGCCCTGGGTATATGGGATACCACTGTACAAGGGACCGATAGGTAAATTAAATATGCCAAACAGGTGTAGATCAATCTTACTAAGTTTACAATACAGAGCACATGCACTTTAGCACTGATCAGTGCCCAGAGTCATAAAACCACCAACAACAAGTCAGACGAAATACAGGAGGAAGGCAAAAAGTTCTGGGATGACCCTGCAAAAGGGCCTAGTCCAACAACTACCAATGTTGATAGCAAGGATTAGTCGTGCAGAAGTGAAAAATATATAATTTTTGTTCCACAAATTGGTGATGTGTTTTAAATATAACTTTATTGACAAGTTAACAATATCATAATGTCCTATCTTCCATGATCTTATTCAAGAAATATACCTAGGAGGTATTGTATTTGCATGAAAATATTTCTTCTTCACCTTAATATTTATTAAGAAGACCAATAGGGTATTTTTCTGGGAATGTTACAAGGGATCATTTAGTCTGGCCCTGATGAAAAGCCTTAGGGGATAGGCTTGAAATATGTAGACCAGGAGACACACACCCATCACAGTGTGTTTCTCCTCCTCCCCTTTTTTAACAATACCAGCGATAGGATTTAATAAAACTTAGGTTCCACGTAGCCAGGTATTTTTTAACTCACAAGTCTGTCCCTCTCACTCTCATATCACTAATCACCTTATATTCCACACCCTACAAGGTGCTCCCATGTCCCTGTTGGTTGCAGCACGCCCCGTCCCTGTCCCGCAGCGGACCCAATGATGAAGCATGCCACCAATGGACATTTTGGTGGGTGAGGGTTATTTTAAGAAAACTTATTGTTAATACTACCAAGATCACTGGAAGGATAGTTATTTTGAAGTATGGGTGGACTCTTTTTGGTTATTCGTATTATTTCAAGAACCATGAAACCTATATACATCATTTTGGTGTCAAAACATAGGTTTTGGGGGCCAAGTAGTTTTATAGAGGCAGAAAATAACTTCTCAGAGCAACCCTTCTGCCATTTTCCAAAATTGCAGCTATAATAGAGGAAGAAGGGACATATATAGAAATGAAACAAATAATAATGTTTTTTAATCCTTTTAGTTATACACCAAACATTGTTTATGATCTGAATATGAAAATCACTGCTGTTTAAGACACATTTTCATAGTACACTTTATTTATTTGTTTCGGCAATAGCTCATGGTCATTTGCAGAATGTTGAACATTTGAGAAGAGCATATCGACAGGGACATCTATTTGTAGCACAGGTTTGGCAAGTACATGTACGTGTAAGTTCTGTGGGTAGAGGCTTAAGATGGGGTTTTAGCACCCCATCAATGACTTCCCAACCAAATTCACACAGATCTTTCTCTACATATGCATGATCCAATACATATGCATGATCCAAAACATTTACATATCTTCTGATCAAGTAGAAAGCTTTTTTAATGTGTCTATGCACTGTATATGACGTCTGTGGAAGGTTACTTAGCGGGACTGATCTCTTGAAATCACTGTATCGAACATCGTCAAATGTGTGACAGTCAGAACTCATTTTCCACACACGCACAAGGTATTTTTCTACATCTTTAAAGCTCTGGGTCAAGTTTCTTGTACAGAATATGAAGCAGAATTATGTGTCTTTTCTCGCCTGTTCCATAACATTTCCATAACTCTGACAATCCTTGACTTATGAACATTGCAACAAATCTCAGTAGCACAATAATAACATCTGTGTAATCAGACAGTACAATGACTCGATTGGAACCATTTCGGCCAGCCCACTCAACATGGGGCACAACACAAAGGTCAGCTTTCTCCAGTTTGCTGTTAAGTTCTTGAATATTATGGCCCGTACCTTTTGAATATATCTCTGCAGGCAACAACTCCTCATTGACAATCATTCCACTTGCAAGAATTCAGTGTTCTCTGAAGCATCAGCAATGTTTTAGTGAGTTAACATTTGCAAGTTCATCTTGTTCAATGTTGATGACCAGAATTTATCAAGTTGCACAGGTATAGGTGTGGAATATTTGATGCAGGCAAGGTCTATTGTTCCACTTGTAGACATTCGTCAGATTCTCCCACATTCTTTGACAGATAGTTCAAGATAACTGTAAAAGACAATGTGCAGATCTTGCAAGGTGCACAATGACTTTGATATCCGTAGAACAGTCTGAACGACCTCGCTGAAGTTTGCATTGATAAAACTTTAAACATTCGCAATTGTGACATATAGTCCAGAACAACAGCAGTTTTAAATGAGGACACCTTTTCGAATTGAAATTCTTCAGGTGAAAGCTCATGTACGAGTTTGTGCTTCACTGGTTTAGTTGCAGCATCTCCATCAAGTAATGCATTTGTTGGAAGCAGATCATGCAACATAATGTCCTTGATAGATCCATCCCTTTATTTTGCTACATCCATCTCTCTATGTGCTTGCGAAAGTTGTTCTTTTGTAACCTGTTTTTCTAGAGGCTGGTTGAAACGAAACTCTAACTATGGCACTTAAAGCGTGGAAGTTTAGCTTTAGTGATTATGTCAAACAACTTTTTTTCTTACAAATCTCTCCTGCTTCAGTTCTGCATATAGTTTCAATCCATGTGTCAAGACATCTAGTTGACATATCTTAATATCGTTATCCACAGATTGTTTGGTCAGAAAGTTGTGTGTAGTTGCACAAGCTCAGTCATTTCAGAGGGGTTTCCTTGCTGCTGCATGAAATGAAGAAGACTGTTAACATGTTTATTAAAACTTTCCCCTCTCTTTCCCCAAGTTCGTGGTGAGGATCTATTTCACAATGGTCCATTAATTTTGAATTTGTCATCTCTCTGAAAAACTTTGCAAATAGAAAGGACTTCATGGTAAACCTGCTGTCATTGAGCAACATATTCACTTTTACGTGTCTGACCAACAGTTCCCTTGGAGCTTATCTGTGATCTCTGGATCGTTTGTTCCAGTTTCATATCTGGAGACACAGCATTGAACCTTCCTCTCTAACTTTTCACCACAAAATGTCTTTGGATTAATTTTCTGTAGAGGTATGTTTTTTCCACCTCTAGCTTCGTCACTCTTTCCAAATAACAGGACCCATGTCTCAGGTAGTTTATGCAATCAAATTCGCGAAACACAGTAATCAGTGACTCCACAGTCTTCACGTGCAGCTCCCAATCACCTTCCTGATCAGCATGTACCAAGTTTTTTACTAGAGCTATCATGTGTAAAACATTTCCCTAGTACTTGCAAAGTTCTGATTTTTCTTCACATTCTTTGACAAACTCTACAAACTTGGGGGCTTATTTACAAGCCCCTTGCGCCACTGGTGCATCACTTTTTATATGGGAAAAAGTGCTGCACCGGTGGTGGGCTTGTAGATAAGCCCCTTGGTTTTCTGATTTTGAACTGAGTGTATTGAACATTGCCTGGCTTTGCATTATGTCTTTTGAATGAAGTGCACCCTGTGCCTTGTTCACTTCTGGGATAAGATATGCAAAACCTAATTTGTCATTCTTGTTCCAGAAAGCATTCCAACACAATGTTTCTATAGCCTCAGTTGTGAGGAGCACGCCTTGTAACAAACAAACATATCAATAATAACTGGACAGTTTTGCTTCGAAAGATTTCAGCCTCAATAAGTGCATCATCTATGCCACATCTGCTGAGATAACTTCTTGCGCACCGCAACACAACTTTTGTCATGTGGAAAACCCCCATCATTAGATAAAGATCATCAAAATCTCCTGGATTGCTCACAGCTACAATATGGAAAACACCTTCATCGCCGAAAATTGGCAGGATAGGCTGGTCTTCAAACTGAGCACGCACATTTTGGAAACTTTTTAGAGCTGTGTATACTGTTGTGCAGTTTGTGACTGGAGATGGTATTACTGGTAAAAACCCAACCTTCTTCAGTGGGATGGTATTCTGGGAGATCAGAGCATGAATTCCAGACCACAGAGAAACTGGCTTTTCTTCATCCTTCAGTCCGCACTGAATAAGCAATATGATAAATTCAGTTAAATCAGCTTTGCGGACCGCAGCATCAGGTAGAAGAAGATCCATGTCCTCAGCCACTTTGAAACTTTCTGGTAGACTGGGACATGTTGATTGCTTGTAGTGATTTTGCACATTTCCGCAAGGCAGTTAAGTTATAATCGTGGCGGCTTTATTTGTTTATGTATACAGCTGACAGCTTGTTTTCCAGCAGCTACTTCATTGGTACAGTCTTGTAAAAGCACCATGGCAGTATCATGTGTGCTGAATGTTCCAGACAAAGAAGACCTGTCTTCAGAATCAAAATTATCAAGCAGCAATTATAAAACCTTTCCTGGTAAAGTGCCTCGGAAGTGGTCGGATTCCCAAGATTTTACAGCATTAGCTGCTAACAGGTTCCTGCTCCGTACTATGTCATTATGTCTTCTTGATACACCAATCCTATTCATTGAATTGATTAGCTCTCTACTTTTGCACTTATAGATTATGTGGGCAGTCATCATGTATAGTGGAGTTTTCTTTTTGCTGTGATGTAATTTATAAAACATGATTTGGAAAAGACAGTATATTTGTACTGAATAAGCATAAGCCTGTCAGTTCATGGGATTGTTTTCCACTTCTTCGCTTATATCTTCAAAGCAATCATCAATGTTGTTGGCTTCTGTTCCCAACTCAAGAACTTTAGTTTGTAACAGTTTTGGTTTGCTGATATTAAACAATGATAAAAAACATTTTAAGACGATACCAGGCATTTTTGCTGACTTCCATGATTTGTGGAGCTTTGGGGCATAACAAAAATTTGTCATTCAGTCCAAAATCTGAATCTTTCAGGATGTTTCTTAAAATGGTTCCTGCTGATTTTACTGCATCCTGTGATCTTATTTTGGCAGCAAGAACTTCAGTAGTCAAATCAGCTGAGAACACCATATGTGGCTCATTTGTTTTGATCGACTGACAAAAACAAATTCTGTCACTGTACATTCTCACCAGAAAAATCTTAATTTCATTATTATGGATCAATACAGTTTCATCAATGTTGACCATTATTTCTTTGATCTCACTTTGTGTGAACCCGTAGCCAGCACTCAAGAGTGGCTGTAAAACTTCAGTTGCTTTTTAAAAGAGTGCAAAATTAACTGAAGGCTGGCGGTTACGTTACTGCGGGGAGCTCATATTTTCAAATGTATACATACATGCAGTTCTGGTGGGCATACAAATCCGCTGCAAATACATTCACCTCGCTGTTTAGACTCGGCTGACAACTTAATCTTGGAAAAAAGGAAAACCCCTTTGGACCTTCTTTTGGCTAAACCACAGATAACACATTGAAGATCCTCTGCTTTCTAATCAGCTGTTGGAGGTGGATGAGGGATAGCCATCGATCATCTAAGTGGATTGGCATTGGGTTTGGTTGTCGTCGCTTTCTCGGAATACTCAGATTCTTGTTGTGATTCACTGGTTTCTGCTGTTTTTTGTCATTTTTTCCCCAGGGTTTTTTCCATTGTATACGACTTATTGCACTTGCTGTTACATTGATAAAATATTTGATCCTCCTCACCCATTAGTTTCAATCTTTTGTGAACTTCGTCTTGCAGTATTTCTGCAGCATCTCAAACTCTCTTCTGTCCAGCCGCAGTTGATGTTAGCTTTTCTTTCAGATTAGTTTGGCATATGCCACATTTGTCTTTGTTGAAGGAGTCCTAAGATTTTGTAGCTAGCAACACTCTGTCAGGAGGTAAAGATCCTCTGCTACCACCTGCTTCGCTCATGTTTACGCATTTGAATCAATGGAACATCTGAAACAAAAACAGTATTAAAATAAATTACCAATATGATAGCTAAAACACACAATTATAGAATTGCCATTTTGGAAAATGGCGGAAGGGTTGCTCTGAGTAGTTATTTTCTGTCTCTCCAAGACTACCTGGCCCCCAACACCTATGTTTTGACACTAAAATGAAGTATATAGGTCTTGTGGTTCCTGAAATATTACGTCATCACTGCAACACATACCCCATTTTTAAAAATTTAGTCCAGAAAAATTTGGCTCAGATTAGCTAAATTATGTCTCTAATAATACAAAAAAACAAATCAAAAAATAAATTCTCTGGACAACAATTTTTTATGGAAGTATATCAAGGGGCCAAGACTATGTGGGCTACCTGGGTATAGAGACTGTGGTTGGGATCAGTCACAGAATTGCTGATTGGATTTCCACTGAGAATATATGCCACTAGGAGGGTGGTATGCTTGGAAAAGATTTGCTCAAGGAAGCAACTGGCAAGTTTGTTGGTTTATTGATGTGTTCAGAGAGTCCAATTATATTTAAGAAGTTGTTTACGGCAGTGCCTCTATTACCAATGTGTTAGAATAGAAGTCCAAATAATGATGACACATGATAAACTGTTCAGCAAATAACAGTTGCTACTTGGAATATATGATTGATAGGGAATCATTCACAAGGAGGCTTGTAGGAACCAGCCATCAATGATGCATACATTAGTGGACAGGCATCAGGTTGTTAATAGATGTTTAGAGGTATCTTTGTTTGTGAGCACTAGTGGGGGGGGGGCAAGGTAAGATAAGGCCTGACATTACCACTGTGGAATAACAAAGAGAACTGTCAATTTTGATGGTGAGATGAGGATGCTCAGGTTCCTAGATAGAGTATTCTGTGGAACTTTGTTTAGTGGTGATACTTTCCAGTAGTGGTGCTGTAGGATCGATAAACTGGGATTTGGCAGACAATGTAAAGGGAAGTCTAACCTAGTATTACACAAGTTGAAGAAAAGACCCCTTTTCATTGCTAGCATATCTCCATGCAATGCCTGCAGACGTTCAGGGAGAATCTCTCTATAAGTCAAATATTCCCACGGGCAAATTAGGAATACTCTGCACATGATTTGTCAATTAATTTTGTTGCAAGCTATAATTTCTTCGCTTGTTTTTCACTCTTCTGTGCTGCTTCCTAGTTGACCAGCACATGCCAATTATCACTTCCTTGCCTTTCTGGGGATCATGGACCAAGCACAGATTGAATAAACTTAATTAGTGCCCATCATCTACTCGTGCTGGGATTGAGGTTCTATTTCCCCTTTCCCCCTTCCACTCATGCATGGTGCTTCTTTCCCCTACTCTGATTGGCATTGAGGAGAAATCCAGCCAATCAGGTTTGAGACGGCGAGAAGTTGGCTGCTCGTGGAGACCTGAACCTCCTGAACCCAGGTTCCTAATTTTGGACTCATAGACCAACATGTTGATAAGGACGTCTGAGAAAAGACAAAGAGAAAAAATGATATTGAGTACTTTGTATTGAGGCCAGTCTTGATTTTAATATGGAGGAGTTTTTTAATCCTCCAGACCTGTAGCCCTACAGATTGTAGTAAGTAGCTATCAGTGGATGATGTAAATGCACATTCCACGTACTCAATGGAATATTGATCAGAATTTTCCATTAATTGATTTTAAATATGTTGAAGCACTTGGAGCATCATTGTTCTGCAGATATCACTTTTTGATTGTTTTTGAAAAACTGTGGGCGATAGAACTATTTGACGTGTCCTTAAGAAGGTAATTTTTAACCATTATTTCCACAAAAGCAGAATCTGAAGTACACTGGTAAACCCTACATAAGGAATTGAGAGAATCATGTATCCCTGTTGATCCCAATAGTACAACTGCGGAAGTGTAATAGATGAATTGATGTGTCTTAATTGTTCTTTCTTGTTTTATTTTTGAAGAAGAGGTGGTTTATGGTTTTGAGTATTGTCTCATTATTATTTGCTGTGAGATATATGTTTTTTAACCTATTTATGAGATTCAAATATTTACACACGCAAAAAGGAAGATACATATTTTTTTTATTATTTATGTATGTATTATTAAAATCATGTGTATTTTTCAAAATCTTTGTGGTACCCTTTTATGGTGAGTAAGTGGCTTTGAATGCAGGTTGGATGGGTGACAAGATTAGAATCTTTTTTTTTTTTTTTTTTACAAGGTTTTTCCTAAGGGAAATTTTGTCAAATGTACTGTTTAGTGGTATCCTGTCCCCTTGATGTGTGGGATCCCTCTCGTTTTTGTAAGGCTCTTCCCTCTCAACCATCCCTTCTCCGTGTTGCTGCCTCCCATCCCGCCCGCCCCATCCTCAATTCTTGACAGTACCCCCACCAAAGTAGTTTAAATATCTTGGAACAGTACTTGGGGACTGCTTTGTTTATGTTGATCAGGGATGTGTCTGCCTCTTGTGGAGCCCACTTTCACACATAGCAAGCATTGGCAAAGTTATTTAACAAAAGAGCTATGTCACAGCAGCGCTCCGTGTCACAGCTTTTTTAGTTTTAACTTTCAGCCATGTTGCACAGCAGCTGCTGTAGAACATTGCTGAAGGTTTTTTTAAAGTGCTATGATGCGGTCAGCATGAACCACAACACAGCTCTTTTATTTTCATACATCTGAGGTGAACAGGTGTGACTGTGTTTATATTATTTGGAAAAGACCAATATTATTCTGTTTTTCTCATAGTTTGAAGCACAGGACAACCAGTGATGCGCAAAGAAACACACAGTTGTCAGATGAAGTGGTGATTCCCGCATTAGTACCTGCATTCGAGGCCAGCCATTTAATTGCCAGAGCACTTGTTTTTTTCTGTTTTTGCAAACATCCACTGTCTCTTTATTTACAGTACCAAAGGGGTTTAGAAGGGCTCCCTCAGCAGCAATGCAGTAGATGTGGAAGTACAGAGGTTCATCCTACGCCAGTCTGGGAATCCTCCGGGGCACCCAACAGCTGCTGTCAGTGGCTGCCATGCCCTGAGTTTTCTTAAAGCACCTGCTATTTTTCGCACTTGCCGAATAGTCCCCTTGACTGTTTATGCAAGCAAAGCAGGGTGTACAGAAAAGCACTGGGGTTCACCACTCAGTGAAAATGTGTTCATGGTGCAACTAGCCTGGTGGCCCATGCCATGCTTAAAATACGTTTGTTAGACCTGTGGCCCTTAAGGATGTCTTTTGCCTCCCATTTTTGCTGATTCTTTTTGTTGACCTTAGAACTCTGAGGACTTTACAACTGCTAACCAGTGCTAAAGTGCATGTGCTTCTCCCCTAAAACACGATGACATTTGGTGCAGATTGGCATATGTGTTGTGCTGATAAGTCCCCTGTAAAGTGATATACCATATACCTAGGGCCTGTAGAAATGCTACTAGTGGGCTACAGAAGTAGCCTTTCAAACCTGTCTCACACCTGCCACTGCAGTGCCTGTGTGGGCAGTTTACTGCCACTTTGACTTGGCATTTAAAACTCCTTTCCAAGCCTTAAACTCCCCGTTTATTGCATATAAATCACCCCTAAGGTAGGCCCTAAGTAACCCTAAGGGTAGGGTGCTATGTAAGTATAGGGTCGGACATGTACCTTTATGTTTTGCATGTCCTGGTAGTGACAAGCAACTTATTTCTTTTTTCACTGCTGTGAGGCCTGCCCCTCTTATAGGCCAGCATTGGGAGTTCCTTAACCTTAATACATTTTTAAGCTGTAATTCCTGATCAGAGAGAAGTAGCTTGTTCATGTTTGATATGTTTGAAATGGTAATGATAAATACTCCTTACTTGTGAAGTTCGATGTAACTTTACTGTTTTAGAAATGTCACTTTTAGAAAGTGGACATTTCTCTGTACTTACAGCTCTTTGTGCCTGACAGCCTGTCTCCAGTACACGTCCGGGTTGGGTGGCAGCTACATTTTGTGCATTCACTCTAGACAGCCACAAAAACAGGGCAGTGAGATTCCTCTGCATTCTGAGCCTTTAACTGTATTCATCTGCATTCTGATGGGTCTTCTTGGGCAGGGAGGAATGCGAGGGACTGATCAGTTCAATAGGTAGTGTCCTGTTTGCACACAAAGCATTGATTTACCCCCCACAGGTAGCTTGGCAAATAGGACTGGATTGGAAGGGATCCATGGGCCCTTCAGGGAGTTCCTTTGAAGTCAACCCCTACATTAATGCCACTTCTGGGTATAAGTACTGGGTCTCTGACCCCTTAAAATCAGGCACTTCTAGATGTTAAACCGAGCCTCTGTCAGAAGGACTGCTATGCTGCTTAAACGACTCAACTGGACTGCTGTTCTGGAAGGACTAATTTTCTGCTTTTTGCTCTGCTGCCTGCTGCTCCCTGACTCTTCTGAAGGAAAGCTGGACTCTGCCTTCCCACCAAGTGATCTCCAAAGGGCTTGTTGGCTTTCGTTCTGTTTTCTGAAGTCTCAGGGATACAAAAGACTTCCTGCAATTCTGCTGGTGCTGCTGGACTCTACATCGTTCTGTGAGTCCTAACCTTGCCGGAGGTGCCCCCTCCAAGTTCCTATGTCTCAGAAGTGGGTTCTGCAGCTGATTTCTACAAAAACCGACTGCATGAGAAATTCCTCCACATCGCCCTTCGACACAGACGCAGAGGCTGCTCGATGACAGCAGTCCCACAGCTTGCACAGCTCAACGACTACGCTCTGCGTGGCTCCATTCACTTCAATGGAGCGCGACAATGACACGGAACCCCTTTTGTGCGGCTTGACGGTGACGCAGTAGACTCTCAACATCAATTAAAGCTCCATCCAAGGTATTTCTTCAGCAGGACCTTCTTGGATCCTGTAGCCAGCCTGCTATCGATCGCAGTTGGCCTGAACTTTGGATCTGAAACAGTCCCTTGTGACCTCAAGTAACCTTTTGACCGCTAGTGACTTTAAAGCCCTATTTTTGCATTTAATTTTAAAAATTCATATCTCGACTTCTACTGATTTGAGTTTTGTTGTTTTGGTCTTATTTCGCTCAGATAAATATTCTCTATATTTCTAAACCTGTGTGGAGTCTTTTTGTGGTCTATTCATTGCGTTACTTTGTGTGTGTGTGTGTGTGTGTGTATGTATGTGTTTTGTATATTTTACACATAGCCTCTTTAGAGATTGCTCTCTGCCAAGCTACCAGAGGGTGACACAGTTTATGTTTTAGTGTGCATCTAGCTTACCCTAACTAGAGTGGTTGTTTCTGCTTAGCCTTTGTGCATACATCAGCCAACAAGGAATCCCATTTCTAACAAGGTTTAGTTGAAATTTTAACACCTGGCAAAACTTGTTTTCTTTGGGCAATACTTGATTTGGCTCAGTCTAAACTTTACTGGGCACACACGTGCCTGTGCGCATGAAGACGTGTGCTATCATTAAGCGCTTCAGCACCCCACATATGGGTTGTGAGTGCTATACAAGTGCTACAAATAAAACATATAGTGTCTGGTTTAAAGAGATTTTTTCAAATGCCGTATAGATGTATGCATTTTATGCTTCAATCACATATTGACTTTGAAACATCTTGGGCCTGCTCCCCTCAACCCTTGATTGTGGTGGCTCAGTTGATTAATGCATGTACTGCTGATATCTGTGTATGAACCCAATACTCACGAGCTAGAATTCTGATGCATCCTCTCAACCTGACATCCCTCAGTTGCCGATGAGAGCATCATTAAGATGTGTGTCAATGTTCCATCTGTTACCTTTCAGTTAGTGCTTAAAAACATCTCTGGGTGAAGACTTACTCTGTGTTATGTGTGCATCACAGTGATGGTTTACACACTGTTAATATTTGATTATATATGTTATCCTGATTCCAAATGTTAGTAGGGCCTGTTTTGGATAAGATAGCTCAAACAGTTAATCCATCAGTTGCAGAAAAAATGTGGTCTGTCTTTCAAAGGATCGAATATAGACTGACTCTGTCTTTCATCCTTCGAAGGCCCTCCCTGCACTGGCTTTAAAAAGAGTAGTGCCATTGATTATTATAATGACAGAACTTGTTTGTTAAAGCATTGCAGCAAAGTGTTGTTAATAGTAGCACAGGAACTGGGTCAGCCTTTTCTCCTTCTAAGGTCAGTAAAACGAATACCACTGACTTGGGGAATAACGACACATGGAATCAATAGCAGTGCAAAGATGAACTCTTCTGTGCATCGCTAGTTGCTAAAACTAAAACCAACAAACATTGACAAAGCCAATAGGTATCACATATGCGAGATCTATTGGCTCTGTCAATGTGTTTTTTGCCATGTTGCACTGCAGCACAGCTGCTGTGCAAAATGGCTAAAAGTAAAGAAAATAAAAGAGCTATGACATGGTCAATGCTGGCAGCATCATATTACTTTTTTTCTTAACTTTCAGCCTTTTTGTACAGCAGTTGCTATGCATCATGGCAGAATGTTTTTAAAAAAATGTTGTTACGCAGAGTGCTGCTGCATCTTAGCTCTTATTTAAATAACTTTCAGAAAATGCTTGCTCAGAATGAGATTGTATGTATTGGTAACAACATACTTGGGCTAGTATTTATTTTTTCACACTCCTGAAGTTTTAATTTAATTTTGGAAAGGTTCTGAATGCCTCTGTGTGCATGACCACTGGAAGGAAATGCCTCTTTTTGTATGCTCACCCCCACGTTTTTAGACTGATGTTACTGGTTTCTCGACTCAGAGAGTGCAGTAAGGCCTACCAACCACACCTCAGTGCTAGTGCCCTGATCCCAAAATAAGTATGTTACATTGGCTAAACCCAATTGGCATAGCCTAACTTATATACAAGTCCCTAGTACATGGTACGGAGGTGTAGCTACGGCATGCAACTTAGAGGATCATCCTAGAGATTGCAGCACCGGTTGTGCCACCCTGGGTCTGACACCGGTAAAACAAGATTCCCAGTCCAACACTGTAGACTGTAGTTTTAAACTGCTAACCGGGCATTGCCATTTAAACCAATGCCAAAGCCAAATCTCCCTCTGTAATATGTGAATGTCACTCCTATGGCAGGCCTACAGAGCCCAAAGGCAGGGTGCATGTAGTATAATGGGGTAACCCAGTGCCCCTCAGAACCTGGGTGTGAAGATAAGTAGTAATGTTGATTCTGTAGGGTACAGAATTGCTTTCTTTCTTACTGAATAAGACACAACATTAGCGAAAATGAACAATTATTCAAACATTTGTGTCATAGCAGTTAATGGAAAAAAAAGAAAACAAAGAAACACACCAATCATGAATAAATCAAAAAATTATATTGAAGGAGAGAATCACTTTTTTTCTTCTTTTTACATTTTGTAGTGTATAAATGACACTAAGAGGCTGTCACAAGTAATAAATAAACAAAACTGCGCAAGTGCTAGGGTGACAAGGTGCATAAAAGTGTTGGTTGTGAACTAGATATATACAGTGATAAATTGCTGGTTAAAAATGAACTTTCAGATGTCGTCCATCCCTAGATGCATAAATCTCTAATCCACTTGGGGTTTGAATTTCCTTTGGACGTGGAGCAGAGAGAATAGAGTCAGGATTATGACAGGCGCATCGACGTTTTGACCCAAAATGTGCAAATTGCTAGTGGTCACGGAGGGTCTTCCTCAGGACGAAAGGAACACAAGGACAGCCTGCACAATTAAAGGGGAAGTATTAGATGGGTGTGTTTGACAGTTGGAATAGGACCATTGTGGTAGGTGAAGGACATACCCGAATACAGGTAATGTGAACCTTGGCTGTCTTCAAGATATGATCCACCGTAAGTTGGATTCAAGGAAGGAGCGAATCATGCGTGGTCCTGGTGTTGATGAGTAAGGCCAAGACAGCGATTGTCATAAAGACAGCCGACAAGGGAGGTGCAGTGGTGGTACAGAACACAGTGGATTATATTGCAGAGATACAACGACAATTGGACTGCCTGGATAGCTACACCAAACTCAACAAAGACCCAACAAAGGAAACACAGGAACTAATCCATCAACTCACCCTGAAAGGTTTGGAAGATGGGTATCTGAGTGAGCCCGAACACAACTTTCTCAATAAAAAACATCCTAGAACACCAACCATTTACACTCTTCCGAAAATTCACAAGAGCTTGACTCATCCTCCAGGAAGAACCATTATATCCGGATGTGGCTCAATCCTAGAACCACTGAACCAATTCATTGACTGCTTCTTACAACTATGGGTCACGGAAACCAGATCATACGTGCATGATACGATGCATATTATACAGATCTTGGAGAACCAGCCGTTTGATACATCAACGCAGCTCTTGGTCACTCTTGATGTATCTTCATTGTATACCAGCATTCCCCAAGACCAAGCAATCACCTCTATACGCGAGGTGCTGGATCAGAGACCGACTCCACATTGGATACCCACTGATTTCGTGGTGAACCTTCTTGAGATTGCCATGATGCGGAACTTCTTCATTTTCCCAAAAACCTTCTACTTACAATGCAAGGGAGTAGCCCTGGGGCCGGGTTTGCCCCCAGCCTGGCGAACCTGTATATGGACCAGTATGAGGACACGCACATATACGATACGAATAATCCTTACATTGATAACATCACCCTTTGGAAGCGGTATATTGACGATGTCATCATGGTCTGGAAGGGGACCGAACAAAACCTGATGGACTTTTGTATTTGGCTCAATGAAAGATCACCAGATTTTCAGTTCACCATGAGTCACGGCAGGGAATCTATCTGTTTCCTGGACCTTTACAACAAGATTGAAGCGGGACTAATCTACACTACCCTTTATAGGAAAGAAACGGAGCGTAATAACCTGCTGAAATACTCTTCAAACCATCCAAGGAGCCTACTGGACAATTTAGCGTACGGACAATTCCTCAGGTTGAGGAGGAACTGTTCACATAGATCAGACTTTTTCAAAGAGACCGATATCTTGATCACAAGAATGAGAGAGAGGGGCTACCCCAAAGGATTGCTGAACCGTGCAAGGAAGAGGGCCTGGTACTGTCCCAGAGAAACCCTGCTGGAAGTAAGAACCAAAACGGACATGGAAGAGAAACTAGTCTGTGTGACTACATTTAACACAAGAAGCCAGGAAATCAAGAAAATCATCAAAAAATATTGGAATCTGGTGGCTTCTGAAATCAACACCGCAAGTGATCCTGTCTTTGCCTTTAAAAGAGCGTAAAACATATGTGACTAAGTGGTTAGCGCATATCTGGCACCCCGAGTCCTCCTAACATCAGGACACAACTACCAGCACTCACTGGCCACTTTAAATGCAGTAGATGTAAGGCATGCAAACTCTCAGTCGAAGATGCTACTTTCACCCATCAGGGCGCATGTTCCAACTCTCACACCATACCAATTGCAATAGTACCAATATCATCTATGCCGTCAAGTGTCCCTGTGACAAACTCTACATCGGGCAGACTACACAGAAAGTCAAGAGCAGAATTCTACAGCATTGCAGCAGATTGCGCTGCAAGTCCCAGGGAGCACCTCTGGTAGAACACTTCCAGGAAAAAACCCATCAAACAGAAGACCTCAGGTGGTGGGTTCTTGAAAGGGTCCTTCCACACTCAAGGAGTGGGGACCTGGCTTCATCACTAAATTTCAAAGAATGCAGGTGGACCCACTTATTAGACACTGTGAACAATGGCCTTAATGAATTAGAGGAGACCAGTAGACAGCTTGGCCTCCTAGTCAGGAGATAATCCCACACGCATCCATTGGGGTATCACAGTCTCAATGCGTAGTCATTTATACATATAGATGTCCTCCTGTCAACACCTCATACAACTGTATAATACAATATATTGCTGTAGGGAGACCGTACCTACATTGACACAACTCTACATTTTTTGTATTGTATGATCTATTGTCAATTGTACAGTCACTACATGGTTCCTCAAGCTGTCAGTTACATGTACTTAGGTGACCAATGTATAATTCTTAATAAGTATCGTACCCTAGATCATTTACTGTTGTCAAACTGGTTGAAAACTTCAAATGCATGCTCGTGTTCGCCACTTCATTACGAATGAATACCGCATGTACTTTACTTTATACTGCACTTTATTGTAAATAGGAAGCATATGTGTAACTTTACAGCCAACAGGGCATTGCATCCTAACTGCATTGTTTGCATTGAATCAATATGTTGTAGATTGTAACATCATTTCAAACCTTTTTGACCTTACCTGGTAAAAGTTATTTGAATACATAGCATTCAGAATAGCTATTGGTATCCCAGATCGTACATCCAACTTCTAGCAATGCCATCCCAACCACGTGTTCATGCATGTGTGACTCATCATTGTGAAAACATCACAAGAGACTACATGCCCTTGTGTACACTCCGTGCACTTAGAGTCATTTTCATCATTCCCTGCCTTGTGCGTTTTCAATCGTTTGGAATAAATTGCACTCCTTCCCTAGAGCAGACGTAAGCCTGGGCCACTGGCTGCCGTATTCCAATTTAACTAATCACCTGCAGGTGTGTGGCTCCTACTCAGCTGCATTGTATTTAACTGGTCTACAGCCCCGGGCGCTCGCGTCTCATTGTTCGAGCAGCGCCGGGAGAGGTAAGACGTCTCTGACTATTCCGCTGTTGCATTTTTTCTGTCGCTTCGCTTACTTGTGCATGAAATGACTCTCATCAGCACTAAGAGCCTTAGAACTTTTGCCTTTAACGCTCCGGGTTAGTCTCCAAACACCCAGACTCTCACCAGCACGGAGAGTTCTGGAACTCACGCGCTCGCCTGATTCCTTTCTAAAACACTACCTGATGCATGATTTGACTCTGACTAGCATAGAGTATTGTAGAACCTTCACACTCACCGGGATACTTTTGACGCTCCTGCCGAGTCCTTAACTTCCCTGACTATCATTTGTCCTAGAACTTACGCGCTCGCACTATTTTTTATCTAAATACCACCGTGCTTTCGGTCAATATGCACAGCTTTCAGTTCACGCGCTCACCTGATTCCCTTCTTATAAACACCACTTGATGCATGAATTGACTCTCACCAGCATAGAGAGCTATAGAACTTCCTTTTACCAGACCGGGGGAGTCTGCTACTACCTTGACTCTCTTAGAACCCACGCGCTCTCTTGATTCTTTTTTCTAAAAACACCACCGTGCTTTTGGGTCAATGCGTGCGGCAATCAGTTCACGCGCTCACATGGATCCTTACCTTTTCTGGCGCCTTTTCATTTCTTAACTTTGAGAATCATAGACCGTGTCACGTGCTCATCCAACAGCACAGGTTCATGCGCCCAACTTACTCGCTGCACACAACTCACACAGATGCATGCTTGTTTGTGTGCCACTCTATCAGTTCGTCAAATTTGGTGCAGCATTAGACGTTATCTAAGTCACAACTTGCATGTCCTTATACTTGGCTATCACAATTAGTACCTGGCAGTACCTGCGCCATCTACTTGGGTCCTATACGCTGCTACATTTCAGCTCAATCGGTCCTTCACACCCTTACCCACCATGGTAAATCAGTATCACCGTGTTTGGGGGCATGCATGGGTGCTTATGTTTCAGGCACCACATGAGGATTGCCTTGCAACGCTATTTGCTTTAGCTGATGCTTAGTCATTTCCACTACAGCTTTCCAACCGTGCCGCCCTTTGATGGGATTCCTCATTATCATAGACATTCCAGTCTTGGCCTTACTCATCAACACCAGGACCACGCATGATTCGTTCCTTCCTTGAATCCAACTTACGGTGAGTCATATCTTGAAGACATATCATAATCAATAGTGAGGGAAAGAGAAGCTGTGATCCACTCGGCTTCCAATGGTTAGTTCCAAAAATCAGAGAGGGGGGAGAATGGACCACTTGTCCTGCGTAACCAGGGTCTCAGTTATGTGCGAAACCGTCATAAAAACCCTCATATACGTACACAGGCGTTGAGGCGGTATATCTTGGTTCTCCGCCTGAGTGTACTGTTACAGCATCATCATTGGGTTTTGTTTTTGTGCTGACCTCCACCTGGAGGGAGACCAACTGGTTTGTCAGTAGGGTCCAAAGATAAAAAGGGGGAGGGAATGTGTGTGCTCTAGTGAGGTGAGATAAAATTCCCTACTTCACTCTATCAAAACCATTTATTACAAAGAGTAGTGATGTGGGAAATTAAAAAACAACATGGTGCGTGCGTGGATCCAGTTACTAATCCACCGCACTTGTATTGGTCAACATGTTTCAGCCTTGTGAAAGTTCTACAGGCTTTCGTCAGGACCGGAATGTGATAGGGACCGTTTTATGGCTCCTTTAATGGTGGTCAACTTACCACTTTGGTTGAGAGTGGTCAGATCTATAGTATCTGTACCTTGTTACTGAAGCAATGGGCTTCCTCGGGGTGCCGAAGAGCAAGTTGCAACCTGTTGCGGTTGATGCAAGCTGTTGGCTTGTTCTGGCTCTGGGGCACTGTGCGCCCCATTAAAGGAGCCATAAAACGGTCCCTATCACATTCCGGTCCTGACGAAAACCTGTAGAACTTTCACGAGGCTGAAACATGCGGTGGATTCGTAACTGGATCCACGCACGCACCACGTTGTTTTTTAATTTCCCACATCACTACTCTTTGTAATAAATGGTTTTGATAGAGTGAAGTAGGGAATTTTATCTCACCTCACTAGAGCACACACATTCCCTCCCCCCAGGGCCACAACAACTAGGGGCAGGTTGGTAGCTCAGAATACTTCGATCGCTACCAACCACTGCCATGCAGCACCACAGACCAGGACCTGATGCTCAAACAAGCACCCAAATTCAATGAACCTGGGAGAGTTGTCAGAGTGCAGTTTGGTCACCTAGAAGCCAAGTTATTGCCCATAGAATGATTTGGCTGTGACCACGATACTGAGCGACTGGTAGTCAAGTGGCAATTGGATTTCTGCCAGCACCTAGATGATTTCGAGGGACATCAACCCTGTGACCAGGAACACCTCAACTCCTTTGTGGACTGAGGAGTAGCCGCAGGAAGAACCCTGTCGACCGCATCACATCCACAGCATACTTGAGCATCTTCAGGATCCTTCATCCCTTGTCTCAGGACCGCTTCCATAGGAATCAACTGGTGATTTTGAGGTCCTTGTTGGTCCCCCTGACTGGCTCTTGCAGGAGTTGGTCACTTGAAATGACTTCAAGTGACTGCAATACAACTAGCCATACTTTCGATAAAAACATTTCTAAGTGTAAAATTCTTTGAATTTGCCAGTTCTTGTTTATGGTTGAGTGAAATGCTTTGATTTACAATACCTTGTAAATTCTATATCTCTGCAACCCTCCAGTGAATTTTTCTTGTTGTGGTGTCTAAAAATACCTAAAAATACAGTGTATCGTTATAAATTGGAACTCTTGAATGTCTTGTTGATTTCTTCTTCCATTGTTTTGGTGCTGTTTAAATGCTTTACATGTGTTTCTTTGTGTAAGCCTTATTGCTCAGAGCCACAGCTACCCAGAGTTGACCTGAATGTTTCACAAATGAAGCCTACTTGTCCTAAAGGAGTTGGTAAGTGTATTACACAATGAGGTCGCACAACCAAACCATAAAATATACTACATTTCCTCACAACCATGTTCGAAAATAAAAGATCATGTCCTAGTAAATGCTTTTTCTCTCTCACTGAATGTATGATCAGGGCCCTTTTCCTTTATATTACATTAACTGCTAATTGTGAGAAATTGGGTTGTTGGTTGAGGGGGGTGAAACTCTCCTCAAGCAACAGCCACAATCCTTGTCAAGATGAACCACAAAAAGTCACTATATTAACATGTGCTTAACCCTCTGGTAGCTTGGCAGGAATGCAGTCAGGCTTAACTTACAGGCAATGTGTAAAGTATTTATGCAGCACTTAAACAGTAATAACGTGAAAACATGATACAAGAAAAATCCAAAACCAATTTAGAATTTTAATAAATCATTTGACACAAAATAACAAAAATCCAATCAGTAGAGTTATACATTTTTAAAGATTAAAGTAAAAAAGATCAAAATCTCAACTGCAGACATCTAGTTGCACGAGACAGGGGCAAAGTCAAATGCTATGGCTTACTGCGATGAAGCGCAGTTCGGTTACATGAAGTGGATTAAGCCTGATCTGTCCTTACCTTCGGACTTAAAAGAATTTTTGAAGAAAAATGTCTGAGAAGGTAATTTTCAGTGGGGCAAGGCTGCTGGCGATTTCTAAGACGGAGGCATCATCATCGGGGAGCCACTGGACAAAGTCGCGGTGAAGATTTCCATGTTCGGACTAAGGGTCTCATTTACAAACTTTTGACACAATGCAGCACAGCAGGCCTTCCTTCTGCTCTACCTGCGTCAAAAGAAAAGGGCAGGAATGCACCATAGCTACAAGATACTGTGCATTTCTGTCCTTCTCCCCTGCGCCGATGCACAAACAGCAGCTGTGTGCCAATGCAGACACCCTTGCATCATGATGCAAGGGTGCCTGCATTGCAGGGGCGATTGTTTTTGTGCAGGAATGGACACCTTTATAGCATTTTCCTCTTTCTATGCATGCTTCGTCTCTTTTATGGAAGCCGAAAATCTCCAGCGGGACGAAGCTGCAGACTGTAGCCGACAGGGGCTCCACGAGTCTGAGCTGCTAAATTGGATTTTATGCTGCGGAGAACAATGTAGCAGAAGCTACCATGAAGTCAGGTAGACCGGCAATGCAGATCAGCGAGCAGATAGGTAGGTCCAGATCTTCTCTCGACACGAATCTGTGTTTTTTTTAAATTAATATGTTACATTGTGAAAATAGATCGGTCACATTTTGTGTTCGGTTACCCCTGACGAAAGGCGATACAGAGCCCGAAATGCATTGGGTGGAACAGCACGAGGCTACTCAGTATGAATTGCTTATTCCTATACGTCACTGACAAGGCCTGAATGGGCATGCAGAAGGCATTAAAACAACAAAAAATTGTGGAATTCCGCTGTCTTTGGAGTGTATGTAAAATAATGGATGAAGTTTGGTACAAGAACGACAATTAAAACGGATTAACTTTTGGATAAAACATGGAGTACAAGAGGCATGTTTACTTATTGTGAGGAAAAAGTTCCTGCAAAAGGCTGTGCGACTGTTTGGCGTGAAAGATACGTGTCATTTGCATTGTCAATTACATATCCGTGACTTTGGGGCAGATCACGGTATTAGTTTGCATGCCACAATCTAGTCAAAAACAGAAAAATACAAGGAAAGGAGTGCATCCTATTACTTTTTTCATTGCATTGCAAATTTCTGTCCCTACGCAAGTTTGCAACCTGTGGAAAAACTACTAAATTAATAAAAACTGAAAGTAAATGCCAACTAAAGAAGTATCACCTCGGAGGCAGCGAGAGAACACTGGGTATTCAGAAGAGAGCGCTTGTGGTCGTGCACGAGCAGTGCTGAATAAACTGGACATACGTTATGAAGGACATTTAAAGTCTGTTTACATGAATCTGTTTTTTTTTTTTATTAATATGTTACATTGTGGAAATAGATCGGTCACAGTTTGTGTTCAGTCACCCCTGACGAAGGGCTATACATAGCCCGAAATGCATTGGGTGGAACAGCACGAGGCTACTCAGTATGAATTGCTTATTCATATACGTCGCTGACAGGGCCCGGATGGGCATGCAAAAGGCATTAAAACAACAGAAAATTGTAAAATTCCGCTGTCTTCAGAGTGTATGTTAAATAATGGATGAAGATTGGTACTAGAATCACAATTAAAACGGATTAACTTTTGGATAAAACATGGAGTACAAGATGCATGTTTACTTATTGTGAGGAAAGGTTCCTGCGAAAGGCTGTGCGACTGTTTGGCACGAAAGATACGTGTCATTTGCATTGCCAACTTTCAAAACATGGCATTTTTAGAACTGTGACTTCTGATCCGACTTTACCATTAAAGAGGACTTCAAATTGTAATTCCTTCGACACCAAACATGACATTTTGACCTGCTTCAAAATAAAAGCTATCACTTATTAAATGTAATAATGTAACCCAATGTTATTCTATGGGAGAGGTAGGCCTCGCAGTAGCAAAAAGTGAATTTCTGAGATTTTCACTACCAGGCCATGTAAAAATTAAACGTACATGACCACTTTTTAAAATACAATGCACCTTGACCTATAGGATGCATAGGGCCCATCTTATGAATCATTTCTATGTGTTAAAAAGGGAGTTTTAGGTCTGACAAGAGGTTTATTTGCCAAATTGGCAGAGTACAACTGCTCACAGGCGGCAATGGCAGGCCTGGGACATATTTTTAGGGGATACTTAAGTGGGTGGCACAATAAGGGCAGCAAGCCCACAAGTAGCATTTAATTTACTGGGTCTGGATAAGCAGTATACCACTTTACTAGGGAATTATAAGTCATTTAGATATACCAATCAGGTGTAAGCCAATTTTACCATGTTTTAGAGAATGAGCTTGAGCACTCTAGCACTAGTTAGCAGTGGTAAATTGCTCAATTGCAGAGAGTCCTAAGGCCACCAAAAATGAATTCAGCAAAACATGAGGTGAGAAGGCAAACATTTGGGGGTGACCCTGCAGTGATTACCAAGTGCAACACTGATCATTTAAAGAAGCTGTTTATTCTCAAGTGTCCTGTTGTGTACATTTCATACATGAATAAACTGCAGTATTCTAAAAAATAAAGTTTGAGCTGGATTTTATCTTTAACCTAGAAAGTATATTCTCTGTCAAACTTCATTTGAATTAAGTATTTTCTATTCAATAGATTATTATTTGCGATCAGCTTACCTTCTATTCTCTCTTTCTCTTTGCCAGATCTTTCCATAGAAGATGGTGACCACGATTTAGAGAAAGATTTGGAAAGCGATGATCCAGTAAATCAAGAAGAAGTATGTTCCACTGAAATCTCTATTGATAATGTCATGAAAAGCCTTTATAACATACAAATGACGTCCTACATTTGTAGACGAACTGACATTAGTTAAAATATAATTATCACTTGCATGACAAATGGGATTTTTATGGCGATATCTTTCATATATTTGCTCGGGCTCCTTGAAAAAGCGGAGAACTGAAAGAAGCATTTCCAATCATTCTTCGATAGCTGGGAATGCAAAACTACTGAATGTCACTAAATTTGCCATGCAGTAAGTAAGGCTGGGCTGATAAACAAGCTCATTTTATGGTTACAGAGCCTGTAATTCAAAACCTCAAAGGGCCTCATTCTGATGTCGGGCGGATCGCGACCGACTGGCCGTTGGTGGCGGTCAGCCCAACATCCAGTGTATCGGCCCGACCACTGGATTACAATTTTGGTGGTTGGAGTGAGTTGGGCGTGGGAAAGACCACCACCTCCGACATGCTCAGGTGGTTGGAGCTTAATCCCTACAATGGGGGCGAATTTTTCTGAGGCACTGCCCTAGGGATTAGGATGTGCCTTTACCTAAGCCTTTACATGGTGGTCCCTCTGACATCTAAAGGCAGACTTTGGGGGGCCCCAAGCAGGGCCCCTGAGCCCCGTGGACCATTGGAATGTGGCCAGGGGGGCACATGTGGTGCCCCCCAACATCCATACACCGTGTGCCAGGCACCATATGGTGCCTGGCACACGATGCATGGATGTTTAAAAACATGGTTTTTCCAATTGCGGCTTGCGCTGCAGCCCTTTTCAGGGCCACAGCACAAGCCGCAGTTGGAAAAGGCATGTTTGTAATATAGTGGATAGTGCCACTGACTACATGTGGGGTGGTCTCCATCCCGCAACGCGTCCGACTGCCATTGTAATGGGGGCCAAAAAGTCTTTGCAATTGTAAATTCAGGACGCGCAGTGTATTAAAAGTACTTTGTGACTCAGAGGACAGTTTACACGTAATACAAAGCATTTAAAACCCTTCCGATTTGCAAAGAGGAGGAAATGTGTGTCTATTTAAGTTTTATAATGCCATGTACGAATAGTTTGAGGGTCCTATTGCAGTCACAAATCTTTAAGCACACCAACTGCCATGTGGGGTACTGAATTCGCAAAGTAGAAGCTATAATTTTGGGGCACTTAACTTTGTGAATGGTGGCAGGTGACTTCAAAGGCATCTGAGAGCAGTTCAGGCGACCACTGCAAGCACTCCCTGAAATTATTGACTGCATGTGCACATTTTTTTAAAAGAAGTCCCTTTCCCAAGCCTTGCAAGAACAACTTGCTATTGCCTTGTAGATTTTTCTGTGGATTTTTATTTATTAATATAAACTATTTTACAGTACCCAAGTGTTTCTGTCCCTATTTTCACACACAGGTTTTGAGAGCATAAACATTATTCAAGATTATTGGTTGCGGTTTAGGCTTTAAGTGACCACTCAGAAAAAAAGGCAACAAAGACTGCTTAAGATACTCGTTTTTTCTTAGCAGGGATGTAATATCCAAGGGGACAAAACTAAATGTCCGGCAGTCGGCGGATTTTGGTATATTGTCACATACCCCAAAAACATGTTTTCATGTCTTCTTGGGATATCCAGATGAACCTATCCCAGAGTAAGGTAAGAAAAGGGTACAAACATTTATCAGGGTGCTGCAGGTTTAGTGTACTGCTACGTATGTGTTGTGTGCTGCATCTGGTTCCCCAAGATTCATGGTCCCCCAAGCATATATCCTTTGTATCCGTGCACAGTAGAAGTACGTCTCACTGTGCCTTTCCCCAGCTGCAGGCTGACATGGAGCTTCAAAACAGGGTTTTGAAATAGACTCCAGATTTTCAATATTTTTCTTCACCACATAAATCAACACTAAAAGCAAAGAGCTTTTCCTTCAAGGTGTGATATACCTGTCGCATCATGGCTTTTTTTACATGCCCATTTTTCTTGATATTGACCATCAGTTGTACTAAAGTTAAAACTTTAGCTGAATTGCTTGGTGTGTTTATCAAACAGACATTGCACAAAAGACATTCCTCATACTACTGAGTCAGTGTAAAGAAAGCTACCTCCCGTGCTCTGCTGTGAGCGTTGGTGTTTCCATCTTCTGGTACTAAATTGTTCTAATAGGTACTACTGCATGTGTAATGTGTAACATGCTGTGACCCTCCCCTGTCTTGTCCCTTCCCCGCTCCCGTCCTACCTGCTGTGTCCGTGCGCGTGTCTCCCGGCGCGCGTTTAGAACGTTGAGGGGACTTGTGCTGAGGCCGTTATTCTAACTGCCATTCCGTATCACACATCAATAAAGCTGGTCGCTTACTTGTTCCCTTGATGCCGTCTCGTCATTACATCCTAATTTGGCGACGATCACGGGATCTGGACCTATCACCGGATCACGGCAGATCACAAGAGGCACCTGACGTCCTGTACACTCTCCCACCGAGTGTTGTGTGAGGCGGACTTCCTCTTGCCGCTCCGCCTCTGCGTGACGCCCATCAATCCCTCAGCCTCACACCATTTGTCTTCCCTCGTCCTTGTCAGCCCCGGGGAGGAGCTGCAACGAAACGTGAGTGAAGTGACATTCCTGTCTGCCAACTTAATTATACCATAAACGGCCACCGGAGGGAGCCAGACGCCTTCTTAACCTTCGCTTAATGAGTTTTAAGGCAACTTCCTAACAAATACTTGCATTGTGTCAGAATGACTGGAATAATGAATGCGGTGGCAATGCCCAGCACCTTCCTAGATGTCCCTGGGCCGCCCACGGAAAATTGGACACAGTGGGTAAAATGTTTTGAGAAACATTTGGAAGCAATTGATGGGACTGAATATAATCCTACGAGGAAACAGGCAATGATGTACAATTGTTTGGGGGCGGAAGGAAGGAGGTTATTCGACCACATAACTCCAATTGAAAAAGAGGAAGGGGATGAAGAATGGGATGTATTTAAGGAGGCCAAATTGAGAATGAAATACTATTTTGACACCACTATGAGTGTGATAATGGAGAGATACAACTTCTACTACAGGTACCAAGCACCAGGTGAGGCGATTGAGTCTTACGTCGCAACATTGAGAATGTTAGCTACAACGTGTGCATTCAAAGATGCAGACGAGATGATACGGGATCAGGTGGTGATGCGTACCACGTGCGTGAAGGCGCAAGAGAAGTTGTTATGTCACAAGAATCCAAACCTCGAAAAAGTGGTTTCTACCATCAAAAGCATGGAAAGATCGGCCAAAGGTGTTAAATTGCTGCGTAAACCAGATAACCAACAAGTGAACGTCAATCTTGTGCGGAAGGAGGAGGAGTCCGCTTCCAACAAACCACGCAAGAATTTCACTTGGCCTAGAAACCCCAGTACTCATGTTGGAAGGCCGAATTGTTATCGTTGCGGATCCAACGCGCATATGGCAACTAGCAAAGAATGTCCTGCGAGGGGCAGGATCTGTCAAGGATGTGGAAAAATGGGACATTTCCTTAAGGTTTGCAGAACTTCTCGTTCTAAAAAGATTTACACCGTAAACGAGTCAAAGTCCGATGTAGACTCAGATGAGAATGAGCTACTGGAGAACCTGGTGCTGCTGGTCGCCATTATCAACGGTGAAGATGCACAAAACCAACCCAGGTGTGATGTTGGTGTGAATGGTGAAGATGTCGAGATGTTGGTGGATACCGGGTCAAGAATAACAATTCTGTCTAAGGACACGTACAGCGGACTCAAGTACAAGACACCGTTGGAATCTAGCAGAATCATTCCAGGTGCATATGGGGGATACAAGATAAAATTAGAAGGGGTCTTCAAGGCGGATTTGTCGTTTAAAGGAAAGAACACCTCCACAAAGGTTTTTGTAGTGGACTACAATGTGAACATTCTGGGTTGGCTGGAACAACAAAAACTTAAAATGATGATTAATCCTTGGCAACCACCGTATGTATTCAGCATTCAAGAGGACGGCCTGGAGACCATTCTCAAGGAATTTGAGGGGGTGTTCAACGAGCAATTAGGATGCCTAAAGAACTTTGAACATCAGATTATCCTGAAGAATAAAGCATACCCAGTGAAACAGAAAGTCAGGAATATACCCTTATCTGCCCGCGCCGAAGTCAAGACAATCCTGGAGAATTGGTGCAAGGATGGTATTATTGAGCCAATCAACGCGTCTGAGTGGTTGTCGCCAATGGTTATCGCGAGGAAAAGGAACGGAAAGATCCGTTTGTGCATTGACCTTCGCGAGCTGAACCGCCACGTGGTAGCTGATTGCCAACCCCTGCCTTTGATTAACGAAATGGTAATGACGTTAGGTCAGGCGAAGATCTTCACGACACTAGACTTCAGCGCCGCCTACCATCAAATACAATTGCAAGATGAATCAAAAAAATACACGGCGTTCATCACACCATAAGGAGCGTATCAATTCCGCAGGTTGCCCTTCGGGTTATGTTCGGCGTCAGCTGTATTTCAACGCATAATGAACCAGTTATTCAAAGGCATGGAAGGAGTCAGATCGTTCCAGGACGATGTTCTGATTTACAGCAAGACAGAAGAGGAACACCTGGTCATCCTGAGGAAAGTTTTTCAGAGGATTCAGGACAGTGGACTTACACTGCAAAAAGACAAGTGCAAATTCCTAAAAGAAACTGTTGAGTACTTGGGACATCTCATCGATGGAAATGGGGTACGACCCAAACCCTCCTTGATTTCTGCAATTTCCTGTTCACCTAATCCAAAAAATAAGGATGAACTGGCAACTTTCCTGGGCATGTGTGAATTCCATTCCAAATTCATACAACATTATGCAGCCAAGGTCGAACCGCTTCGTAAGATGGTAAAGAAGGATGCAGAGTTCATTTGGAATGAAGAATGTGAACGAAGCATAAAGACCATTAAGATGGAACTTGAGCAAGCACCGTCTCTCCAGTCATTCGACGAGAAGTTGAAAAGCACTGTAACAACAGACGCCAGCCAAGTCTGGTTGGGGGCTATGCTTAGCCAAATGACTGAGAACGGGGAGAAAATCATCGCATTCGCATCCAGGAAGCTAAGGGGCCCAGAGACAAAGTACTCCGTAATTGAACGTGAATTATTGGCTTGTGTTTGGGCTGCTACAAAGTTTAAAAGTTTCCTGTGGGGCAAGGAATTTACTATCCGTACCGACCACAAACCGTTGGTCAGTATACTTGAGGGAAGAGGTTCTAGCCAGCCTTCGCCAAGAATTGCGAAGTTGGCATGCAAATTGCAGGAGCATCAAGTTAAGATGGAATACATTCCCGGCCGAGTGAATATATCGGCAGATTATTTATCACGTGCCCCGTGTGAGGATGATTCTGAATGCGAAATGGATGATGATGATGATGTACTTGTTGCATGCTTATTTGAAGGACATGAATCCAATGGTACCATTACCAAACCAGAATGGTTAGAAGCTATAAAAGATGACACAGTGTTAGAAACAATAAAAAAATATGTGATCAAAGGTTGGCCACGCGAGAGGGCACTTGACGAAGCACTTAGACCCTACTGGAAAATTAAGGATGACATTGGTGTTGTCGAAGATGTCATTCTCCGGGGTGGAACTTTAATAGCACCAATGTCCATGAGAAGCAGGTTGGTGGCTTTATCCCACGAAGGGCATGTAGGAATGACAGGCACCAAACAGATGTTGAGGGAAAGGTACTGGTGGCCCTCCATGGATCGTGACGTTGATATGTTTGTTACTCACTGCTTAATGTGCAATGAAGCTGACAAAACTTTGACGACACGCCATTGTCCAATGACCTCCGTTGAACTACCAGAAGGTCCGTGGATCAAAGTCGGCATTGACTTCATAGGTCCCATGAATGCCTTGAGTCTAGAATTACGTTATGCCATAGTGTTGATTGATTATTTCAGCAAGTGGGTGGAAGTCAAGTTTGTGTCTCAACCCACCACACGTGAGGTAATTAACTTCCTGAAGGAGTTATTTTGCAGAGAAGGTTTTCCCCATCAACTGGTCTCCGACAACGGAGTGCAGTTTGTATCCTCTGAGTTAGTCTCATTCTTTAAAATGAATGGCATAGAGCATGTAAAATCCTCTTTATATCATCCACAGGGCAATGGCCAAGTGGAACGGGCCAATCGCCTGATTAAAGAAACCATCCAAATGGCCTTGAAGTCTCATATTCCTGTTGAGGCAGCACTACGCACTAGGTTGTGGTCATACCGTACCACCCCCCACAGTACCACTGGTAGAATCCCATTTGAACTCATCAGGGGTAGGGCAGCGATCACACGTTTGCAACCACATTGGTCATTGGCTTGGAAAAAATGGGAAAATGAAAACCATAAAGAAAATGAGAGTAAGATGAGAAGTTTGGTAGATGAGCGCCAGAAGCGCATGCGCACAAATTATGACACAAGGAATGCTGTACGAAAGATGTCCGTGAAAGAAGGTGACGTGGTGAGAGTGAAGTATCCCAGGAAGGGGGCCAACATGAGCAAGTATAGTGAACCTAGGCGTGTGGTCAAAACAAAGGGTACTGCCGTTCTTCTTGACAATGGTCAATGGTGGAATGGGTCGAAAGTTGCCAGAAGCCGGATCTCTGAGCCTGTGATCAGGCCCAGTGGCTCGCAGGACGATTGTCTGGTGTCCTCTGCTGAGTCGCGCATGGGTGGAGCATGTGGGGATAAAACTACTCCTGTGTCAATTGATGATATTCCCAGAGTATCCCTTCCTGGTGTGGCCACTGGTCCTGTTGATACCATTCGTGATAGGAGAACAATTGTTCCTCCCATAAGATTCAAGGATTATGCAATGCATTAGCTCTTCTAGGGAAAGCATAAAAGCATGTGTTTCCTTTGCTTGTTTTGAAACTATGTATTCCAGAGTTGTTTTATGAAAAACGGGAGAAGATGTAACATGCTGTGACCCTCCCCTGTCTTGTCCCTTCCCCGCTCCCGTCCTACCTGCTGTGTCCGTGCGCGTGTCTCCCGGCGCGCGTTTAGAACGTTGAGGGGACTTGTGCTGAGGCCGTTATTCTAACTGCCATTCCGTATCACACATCAATAAAGCTGGTCGCTTACTTGTTCCCTTGATGCCGTCTCGTCATTACAAGTGCCAAGTCTTAAGGTGCCTGCGATGTGCAAATGAATAAACAGATGAAGATCAAGCAGGGCTTTAATTAGGATGAAAAAACTGTGGGGTCTCTAAAAGATGCATACCTGTGTAATTAAGGGCATGGCTTAAACATGTAAGCTAAATATTTGTGCTTTCCATAGTGTCGCCCTACTCATATTTTGCTGTTTCCCTGTGCTTTCTGTTATTGCGTCCAAATATAAAACACAACAACTGACGTACCTAAAACAAGCCAGGACTATTTGCTTTCTCAATGGTTCTTAGTTATATAAGATAAATGAGTAAAAGCAATGATTTTGTTATAAATAGTCTTGAAAATGTTTCAATTCTGAAATTATGAGACTGTGAATTAAACATTACATAGGTCTGTGAAAGGGGTAGTTGTCTTCAGAGTGTCTCAATCACTCTTCTCTTCACCCCACCTTTTCAGCATTCTAGGCTAGACACTTACACCCTTTTTCTCTTCACATGTACCTGAAAATCGATTGTCTTCATATCTTACACTTCATCTCTTTCCACTCAGCGGCGTTTTTTTTCATTCTCCCTTGTATGTACTTTTTCTCATCTCACTCTCTTCAATCCCTACCCCCAACATATTCAAAACGTGCCCACTCACCTCTACACATTACATTTTCTTTTACTTGTGCCTTGTCAGTTTTAACCACTGTTTATCTACTTCATACACATGAGTAGAATCAGAGTTGCAACTGACACACATGACCACTGCTCTGTGCGCTCTACGGAGAGGCCAATGATGATAAAACTCTGTTTTCTGAATACCTGTTAGACAGTCACTGTGAGAAACTCACACTGCCTTCAGCCTCATCTCCAGAACTCTCAATCGTAGTCCTTTATTTGTGACTCAGTTCAAATTATTTACTGTACAGCAGTACTATGCTGCTCAAAAAAGTGCGGAAATATATCATTCAAGAAATAACAAACACTTTTTCGAAATGGAAGATTAAGTAAAACGTGAAACATAAACAGGAACTAAATTGCTGACTTGAATTACCTTGTGTAGTAAACACCACGGGTCATAACGTTGATGATAAGCAGAGATACTTTAATCAAGCTCGTCACAGCAACACCAGGAGGCAACTGCTAAACTGGTAGAGAACATTCCAACAGACTCTGGTGGAACATTCAACATCCAATGTCCCACTCAGAGCTCAAGTGTAACCCACAGATCTCACATAAACTGAGATTACTACAACATCTCCCTTTTTCCCACCTAGAACATAAGAAGAATAAAACAAGTTTTGCATGGACACATGACATGTTATAACAAAGTGAACAAATACCATATGTCCCTTTTCCCTATCATAACAACCAAAAAAAACAAGCATTTGCAATTCAATAGGTCTCGCATTTACGCGAGTTTGAGCTATTGGCGTTGAAAATAACAATGCTTTTTATTTTTGTTTTTGTTTTAAAAAGATAAATAAAAGGCATTGTCATTTACAATGCCAATAGCTTAAACTCGTGTAAGTGCGAGACCTATTGCATTGCAAATGCTTGTTTTAATTGCTGCTCACAGTGAACTACAGAGCAGACGCGGTTTGCTTTTTTTTTCAAAAAATGAAGAGAAACCGTTCTTGTAACCAGATGGGGTAGGGGGAGGGTGCTGCAACCTGACCCATGTCCAAACTGTGATTGCAAGGAACTGGGCTGAGGAGAGGGCGTCTGTGGAGAGAGATGGTACAGAAGAGATGAGAGACACTATCTCTAAGAGGAACTGGGCTGAGGAGAGGGCATCTGTGGAGAGAGATGGTACAGAACATATGTGCTACGGTGAATGAAGAGAAAGGACTGGTATAAAGACTGACAGCAGTGAGAGAGGAGAGTGGACAGAGCATCTAAGGAGAGACTGTGTAGCAGAATGGAGGGTAGTTATCTTAGAAGAGGTTGTTCTAGGGTAAGCAGGGCAGGGTAAAATTGCCATTATACGTGTGAATAGCATGCCTAATTATTTTATTCACTGTATTGTGGTACTTTATTTTAAGCTGGAAAGATGTTTTAGTGAGTTGAACGTTTGTCGCTGAAACGTGCGGTGATGTGTAGGTATCTAAGCTCTCTTAAATTGTATAACAGTAACACATGCAGGTATTTAGATATGGCACAACATGTGCCATGCAGCTTTATATAAAAATAAGTTATTATTAATTGTACTTTTTTTGTTTTTAAAGCAAAATTATGACTACAAGTCACGGAGGTGAAAAATAGAGGAATTAAGTGCTTCTGTGGCATTTTCCAGCTGTTGCATAAACTGCAGATTTCACACACAAAAAAACACAATGTTTCTAGCTCAAACGTATCAAAAGATACTAAAGAGAACGCTAGCTCCATTTAGTGACTGTTCCCTTGCAAAGGTTAACGGGATACCAAATCTTGAAATATAGAGCCCTGCAGACGCTGGGGACCCGGCAACCCAAAAAACTGAAGAGAACAACTGCTAACGAATCAGAATTCAGTCTCCCGTCCTAGCACACACGCACCATGATTTTCTTTAAAGGGGTGATGCATCACTCTAAAAAATAAATTATACGCAATATATGCGTTGCTGAAAACTCTCGCCCTTTCTGAAACAAAAGTAATTCCTGTAAACCTTCTAATGCTGAAAAACATGCGATAGATAATGCTAACTAGAAGCCTAAACACATTAAAAAAATTATTGTAACAAATTTACAGGCTATATGTGTTTATTTAACTTAGCAGTGTTTTCTGATAGGGTTTTCACACATAAAAGAAGTCAATGTTTTGCGCACACTACTATTTTGCGCGCCTGGTTAGGTGTGCTGTCCACGCCCACGACAGAGTTTCCAAAGTTAAGCCTGAAAGTTACGGGTATTTTGTTTGTCTACGGCATTCCGTACCTTGCGCCATTGTGCTGCAGACAGTGTTGAGATCGCCTGGTGTGTGAGTGCCAGGAATCAACCCTCCCTGCATCAGCAGAGCGTGCGCTCTCAGCCTCGGGGAGGTTCACGGACCCTTCATTCTCCCCCTCGTCTATGACCAGGCTGCGACTGCGAGTCTGAAAGTGGTAAAGGCGGGTGTTGGGCTGCAACCGGAGTTGAGGTAGATGGGGGAGGGGGAACAATGGCGTCCGCAGATTTTTTAAATTAACACAGCGCTGGCTTCGCACAGCGTTCATGCAGCGGCGGAAGGGGTGGCAGAGCATATTGAAAAGTGATAGCCATTAAATTAAAAGCGCGGCATGGGGTGCTTTATAAAAAAATACTTTAAGGTATCGCACACGCACATCGCTCTCGTGGATCCGATCCAGTGCGATGAAAGCGCTGCGGCGGGCGGGAAGGGAGCATCTCCATTTCCGGTGCACAGGGGCATAATGCAAATAATTAAAAAGTATGGAGCTGAGTGGCTAGCAGTGAAGCACCATAGCGTGTGCAGGAGTCAATGCACACTATGCAAAAAGTAAAGAAAGGCGCGTGGTTGCTTAAAGAAACAAGCGTCCGTGCGGAACGAGGGAGAGAAGGGGGGCCACGCCCCCAACCAGATGGCACACTGCACGCAATCAAGTGCGAGCGGAGCGAAACTGTGGTTAGGCGCCGCTGCCTCGGGACTACACGGAAGTTACCATAGGGCCAACAGCCAACAGAAATCAAGAAAAGAACAGCAATGCCAGACTGAAACCAATCGCAAGGGGCAGGAGAAGTTACACAGAGTTGAAGCCAATATACAGATTACTTTAAGTCTCGCTGAGACCGCGCATGCGCTGCCAAGGCGAGACCTAAACATGAGATAGTTGTACATAAAAATGAAGAAATTAATATTAGGAAATGAAAACATCATTATGTGCACATGAGCATGGATAGAGGATGCCTTACATAACAAAAGACTCATCAGTATCTTAAAGGTTTTCTAATGACACGCTTCTGATGCTCTCTAGTCCCAGAAGGAATGGATTCCCTTCGACACATCTCACTTTCACCACATCCATCAGACGTGTCTTTGTGATCCACCTTCACCACCTTTGAACTGTTCCACCACTGATTACACTTCACCCTGACGGAATGTCCGCTTCTCGCCTCAACCTGCACAGGTTCCCTGTATCTAGACTGACCTTATGGTACATGAGAAGGTTCTTTTATGCAAATCCAATCTCCTTTACTGATAACATTGCAGTGTCTTTTCACCCCATGTTTGTTGTCAAACTCAAGTTTTGTCTTGTTTTGTGCGGTTTGAACCAATGGACGAATCCATTTGTCAATATCATATTCATGCACCGAACCTGACCTGTTTTCTTTTAACCATGCTGGAAAAAAAAACACTAGCAGGGGTATGACCTCTCATAATGTCAAAAGATGTCTTATTTGAAATGGCATTGGGACTTGTACGATGGGCAAAAAGCATTTCTACTACTGCATCATTAACCACCGCACCATTTTTTACTGACCACTGGATGCATTCCACCAAAATACGATTCATAATCCGTTGGCTTGAGGATGATACAGAGCCACTCTTTTGTGTACAATTCCAGCCTTAGATAGAAAATCTTTCATTTCACTAGAAACAAATTGCACCCCATTGTCACAGACCAGCTCTTTGGGCATGCCTTCTCTTCGAAATACTTTGTGGAAAAATGTAATAACCTCACTGGTGTTTGGTTATCTTACAAACTCCACCTCCCACCACTTGCTGTAATAATCTACCAATACTATGGCAAGTTTGGACCAAGGTCTGTCTGGCAACTCTACAGAGTGTAAAGGAGGAGTGGTAGGTTTAAGTGACTTATCACTGGTTGCACAAATAACACAATCTCTGATCATCTCGACAATTTCTCTGTCCATGCTGGGCCATCAATACACCGACCAAACCCTTCTTTTAGTGACCGTTTGCCCCAAATTACCTTTGTGAGCTGCTTGAATAATGCAGCATCTCATACTGCCCAGAGGGACAAACTTGTCACCTCTCATGATGATATCATCATCTTCCAAAGTCAACTCTTCAGCCACTTTGAAAAAAGGTTGGACACTGGAATGGAGGGTAGATTCCTTCGGCCAACCACACACCACATACTCACGTACCTTTCTCAAAACCTCGTCTTTGCTCATTCCATCCATCCAATCTTCCTTATCAAAAGCACTCTCCAAACAAACATCCATTGCCACTATCAGACATTCCTTGTCTTCCTCCTCGGGTTCAAATTCTATCTCCTTTATGGGAGACCTAGACAGGAAATCTGCTCTGACATTCTTCCCTCCGGGAATGTGTTCGACCTCAAAATTGTATTGGAGAAGTTTGGCACTGAGTCTAGCAATCCTTGGAGTCAAATCTCTAATTACATCACCACTCAAAATATCTAGAAGAGGATTGTGATCAGTCAAAATTTTAAATGTCGTTCTCCACACAACATTTGAAATGCTCTACAGCCCAACAGCACACCAGCAATTCTTTTTCTATAACTGAGAATTTCTTCTCATTTTCTCGCAGAGCTCTAGAAGCAAAACTAATTGTAAGTTTACATATGTTGACCTTTTGTGACAAAGTGGCTCCCAACCCACTGTTGCTGGCATCCACAGTGAGAATGCACTCCCTTTCAGGATGAAAAGGTGCCAAAAAAGTTTCAGACCCAATATCAGCCTTCAATTTTTTGAATTCCTCCTGACATGCTCCATCCCACTTAAAAATGCTTTGTTTTCTGAGAAGTGAACGTACGTTTTCTGTTTGCTTGCAAAATTCTTAATTAACTTCGCATACAACTCATACACCCCCAATAACGATGATACTTGTTCTTTACTAATTGGTGTAGGTGCTTCTATGATTGCCTCGACTAAACCAGGACGAGGTTCCACACCGTTGGAGGAAAACACGTGCCCCAAATATTCAATATGTGACATGCAAACTCACATTTTTGAGCATTCGCAACCACACTTGCTTGTTCAAGTCTTTTCAAAATGATAAGCATGATTTCATCATGTTTCTGGATGTCACTTGCTGCTACTAAAATGTCATCTTGAAAAATGACTAAGCCTTGAATGCCCTTGAGAATGGATTCCATATTGCGTTGAAAAACTGACGCAGCAGACGCTAACCCAGAAGGCATTCTTCTAAACTGAAAAGTGCCCATGGGTGAGACGAAGCTGTGAGGTACCTACATGACTGATCTAGTTCCACTTGATGGTAAGTGGAAGCTAAATCAATTTTTCTGAAAACAGTAGCACCTGCAAAACTTGAAACAATGTCATCCATTCGAGGTAGGGGATGCAAATAAACCCAAATCACCTTGTCCAAGCTACGCAGGTCAATGCAAATCCTAAGGTCCCCAGATTTTTTCCTTGCAATGACTAATGGAGAAAGCCAAAGGGAGGACTCAATGGGCTCGATAACACCTGGGATACACATCTTTTCAAGAATGTTGGCCAGTTCATCCCTGATGTTGAAAGGAACCATCCTGAGTTTGTTTGACGGGGGTGACATTGTCACGCACTTTGATCTTGTGCCTGTACCCTTATTCTTCCCCAAACATTCATCAAAAACTTTGGGAAATTTCAACATCCACTCATTACTGGTCTCTGACCGACCCTCTATGGCCAAAGACACTTGAACTTTTCTTCCGTGAATAGGTGAGACCAAACAAACCTTGGTGATACCACCCTAAGATGTTGAGTCCCTTTTTTGAAACGTAGACTTTTCCCCAAATGGTTTTTTCCTTAAATCTAAGGGTAGATTAAAAAAACCCAACCAGCTCAATTCTCTTCGAATCATATGTAACTGAACACCTGTCAGGTGGCAACAGGACTTTGTCATCCCATGTGCTCTTAAACAATTGTTCAGTGGTTATGGTCATTTTAGCACCCAAGTCTACAAGTCATTTCAAAGTCTTACCATCTACCTAAAAATAAGAGTAAGGGTCTCTACACTCACATTCTCCCTCATCTTGTAAAACCATGTCTCTTTTTCCATCCATCAACCCCGACATGTCCTCCCCAGACTCATCAACTATGACATTCACATTATTGTAATTATTTTTCTTAGCTTGACAAACTTTTGCAAAAATGTCCAAATCTACCACCGCTCCTGCAAAGAGAACATTCTAATAGACTCTGGTGGAACATTCAACATCCAATGTTCCACAGAGAGCTCAAGTGTAACCCACAGATCTCACATAGACTGAGATTACTACACCTTGACATGTTTTACTTTGATTTTTCAGAAAGCAGTGTTTATGTCTCTAAAGTTAAAAACATATTTAGGGTCCAATAAGGACCCTTTTCAATGTTAGCTTATAATTACTATCAGTTCTGAGACATGGAGGGACCAAGCCCACTTAATGCACTGACTGTAAGCATATTTTAGGTGTCTCAGAAAGAGTGTTTTGCATAGATGTTCATAACAAGTGTCACCACATAGTGGAGAACATGTATTAAGCAAAGGTAATTCCAGTTGTTCCCATGTTTTAGGTCTACACAATGTGTGGCTGTATGGGCCACCACAAACCCCAATTGTTGTACAAAAGTACACAGAGTGGGTTGGTGATGACAAGCATATCCTAGCCGAAGCTCTTGTATCTGAGAGTCAGACTAATCTTAGCAGCTAATGAAGTGGACAATCTAGGGCCTCTCCTACACAGTAACAACCAGTGATGCATTGCTGCTTTGTGTCAGGTTCCTAAAATATATTTTTTCACCATGGTTGTGGGAAACATTTCACTAGAAACATTTCAGCTAGAATAGCATTAAACAGTAACACTCTGTCTTGTCTGCTAAGATATTTCTGACCTTGCTCAAAGAATTGGTGTGAAAGGACTGGAACATTAGTAGGTCACCTGTGGTGCACCAAGGGATGATGCCAATACTCATGGAGATATCTGGTGGTGATGAGACTTTCTGAAGTGTAACTCAACAATTTTACAATTCACTTTGCTTCAACTTTTTTCTTCCACAATTGTGGTAAAGCATCAATGTAGTGACACAAATGTTCTATAGCTAGCTTCTACCAACTTAATTGTAAGTGACCTTATCCTGGTTCCAACTCCAGTCAATCGCTCACACATATGTTGTTCAATATGTGAGGTTCCCTGCACTATTTCCATTGTTGTCCTACATCGTTTTCTTGCTATGTTATGCTTAAGTAGGCACACCAGTTCTTTATATGGAAGTCTTCACTGCCGGGATCTAAGCACATGTACACCTATAATTCTAGAAATAGAGTATTCGTACTTCTAAGCAGGTTTCTTTTCCCCTCACTGGAATAGATCTGGCACACATCATTTTCTTGTTATGTTATGCTTAAGTAGGCACACCAGTTCTTTATATGGAAGTTTTCACTGTCAGGATCTAAGCAATTGCACACCTAAAATTCTAGAAATAGAATATTTGTACTTCTAAGCAGCACAGCATACTATATTCTGTAGACATTGAACTCTTAATGTAATTTCTAAACTTCATGTGTACAGGAACATTCACCTTACAGGGCCCGTTTAATGGATGAAAGAGCAGTACCCTAAAAAACATTGTAAGAAGCCATTTATGTATGAAATACGAGTACTCAGTGAAATGCATTGGTTTGGGTAAGTGTTTAAGATTGTTGCATCAGGAAGCTGAGAGGCTCTCAGTGTTGCCAATTAAATTTCCCCTGTGTATGTTATCAAAACATTTGGGGCCGAAATACAGTATGAGCGCATTGTACCTGTTTGCGCTGTGTTGCAGAGGATCCTGAGCCCTTTTTGTTGTTCTCTTGTTTTCATAAATCTGTCTCTTTTCTACACTTACTTCATCGTTTGATGGATCGTGTATTGTCCCTCTGAGGGGTTGGATATAGGAGACCTAACATCTGAATATCCAAAGAGGATCAGGAATTGAATATCCAACTCACAAATGAATAATCATTTCTTGTTTATGACTCTCAATGCCAGACTATGTAGATAAAGAATTACTTCTGCTAGTCTGAATCTTCTAAATAAATGTAACCAGACTAAAATCAAACAAACCAGAATTCTGTCAAAGCAATACAAAACAATAACATTAGTACTTGATGATTAGAGATTTCTCTATACTGGTCTTTCCCTGTCATTAATAAACAATTGGAACTTAAGGAGACAAGTCATGATGAACATAGACTTTGGTTTAGTTGAAAGCAAATTTTATCAAAGATTTTTAAGTGTAGCGCATCATCAATAAACATTTAGAATCTAAAGATTACAGGACAGTCTAATTAGTCTGGGCTTGCCATAGATGAAAAAGGAGTTTGTAAAGTTCAGCAAAAAGATGAGCCATGACAGCTCATGGGCAGTGTCACATCAAGGAAAGATTCCACAAATGGCACTCACAGCATATTCGTTAGTCCGAAAGGAAGCACCTAGATATGGCAAAAGTTCCCAAAGGCAGTCTCTGATCAGGTCTGGCTCGAATCAAGAAAAGTAGGCAAGACATCTCCTTGGTCTCCTCATCATGTCAGACCACTCAGTTCATTGGTCAGTTCGTGTAGGATAATTGTCTTATGGCATAAAGGAAGAAACATATTGCAGGAAGAGGTGTTACAAGGCACATATTTGGTCAGATCATCCGATATACGTAAACCTCCAAACAATGATCCTTTAGCAAGAGGCACAAGACAAGAGCGAGTGCAAGAGGACAGTTTCTCATAGCAGATGTTCTCAAAGTACCAAATTTCTTTGCAGATAGTCCTTATAAGCGAGTGACAACTCTTCTAGCAAGAAACAGTTTCACTTTAAATTGCAAGTTTATGAAACTTTCTCACAAGTGTGAGGCAGTGCAAAATAGAGAAAAAGGCAGGCCTATTATATTTGCTTTAAAAGATGTGCAGAATATATTGTAATAAAGCCGGCTGGCTTTAAATGACACAAGCCATATTGTAAAGAATTGGATTGTCCACCATTAGTTATTACCCACCATATCTTATATTTGTGAGTAACCTTTAATTCAACCCAATATTTCTGCCACTACTTGTAACAAGGGAGAAAAAAGGGGGGTTTTCGTCCAGGAGACGCCAGGTATGGACGTATTTTGAAAGTTATAGAAAAAGGAGAACCTGACCGTCAAATTGTGTACCGCTATTTATTAAAGCGGAAAAAAGCAAAGACCATCAATTCATATGCTTCCTGTGTATCAATCACATATCTTCATATTCCTTTACATGTGCATTTTATAAAAACATTAATTGCATGTCAAAGTTAGATACATTACATATACATAACACATGAAAGACATAAGACTACTTAAGTGCAAATAATGTGAACATATACAAAATCAAATGAAAAACAATTACAAAAATTTCAAAGAATTACACCAGCAAATATACTGATATGCGTTATTTGTTGTTTAGCAGTTCCTCAAAGCAATATCTTTAAGAAAATTATAAGGAGCTACAGCCACACGGGAAAAAGAGTACTGCTCTGTGGGGCTCATTAAACATCATACGCCCTCTCCAGAAGTACGAATTTTTCAGAGTGCCCTCTGCGGCAAAAATATGGAAGTTGCCGACGCGTTTCCAATCCCTAGGATTAGTGACAGGATTTTCATCAGGGCTAAGAGCACGGTGTAACCTATAACTGAAATTAAAAGTGAGAGATTACCTAAAAATATGCCCAGCCTTAACTCTATACTGTGGTATTATACCACTACCTATTACTCTTAAAGTACCTGAAAATGAAGGTTTACTTCACTTGTTTTGTTGGAGGTCAAATGGCACCTGTATCAAGTTCTCTTTAGGTTCCAGGACCTAAAACAACCAGGACATTCTGTATCAGTAATGTAGATTTTGTTACTATGTATCCCCCATTGATCAATGGAAAAATTCTAAAACTCACGGTTAAATCCACTTGGGATGACCGGAATGGTTTTTTCACTGTCACTCAGAATTCAAAGTGAATCGATAAAGTTTTGAACATCGAGTGAGTTTTCACGCTAGCTGCAAAGAAGGAGAAGCAAGTGGGCAGTTGTTTATTAATAACATCTCGCCAAATCAATTGAAAGCAATTGAACGGTAACCTAAATGCACTTACTTGTCAGTATGTGCACTCATTTTCATTATTAATTTGGAGCGGCGTGTTAAAACATTGCGCGCCGTGTTTCTGAAAAGAAAACACATCAAAGTTACCGCGCGCGTGTATAACGTTATGCGACATGGCACAAAATGGTTCGTTTCAAGGAGGAGGGAAGCTGATGACTTACTTCAGAGTTTTCTATGAGATGTTCAAAACGATCCTCCCGCTCGTGAATTCAGACGAGAATGGTTGTTGGTGTGAAGTTTAACCCATATCCTGTTCAACAGGAAGTGTTAGACATTCATCTTTAAAAGGGATTCTGGGAGTTGTAGTCGCTGAACTGCAACACAATTCATTAGATATTTGTAAATCTACCCTCGAATATTCAAGGGGCATTTATATGATGATACCAAAATGTAGGTTTTTCAAATCTACAATTTATGTTCTTTTACAGAGGACTCAGCGCAAAACTTGATGCAGTTCTGCCATCTCGTTTAAACCGTCTGCCACACAGTTGTATTTCATGATGAGGTATGTCTCTTTTTTCCGCAATAATATTTCAACATCTCCACCTCTCGGTGATGGTTTAATGCATGACAGCACCGTCCAGGCAAATTCTTTTTCAGAGTGTTGTTTTTCAATGAAGGTTGCAACCATGGGTGTAGTTAAGACTTTTTGTTTAATTCTTGATCGATGTTGAACCATCCTTTGATTAATTTGCTGTGTGGTTTTACCGATATACAGCTTCGGACAGGGACATTGAATGGCGTACACAACATTCTTAGTTTTACAATTCGTAAATTCTTTGTGTACCCATTTGATGGAATTGTGTAAGAATTCAGTGCCTTCAACGGTGTTGTTACATACAGAACACGTTCCACATTTATGGTGGCCTTCCACCGGGGCCAGATTCCACAATGTTCTTAAATCAGTTTTGGGCTTAATACTCTAAGTCAGCTCGTATAATATTTTCTCCAATGCTTTTGTTCTTCTTCATTGCAAAGAGAGGTCTTTCCATTGGACATTCTAAGCCCGTAAGCAGATGCCAATTGTTCAAAATGATCTTCCGAAACTTATGGGTATGGGGGCCAAATGTAGATACACATACTAGTTGATCCAGTGGTTCCTTGATCTTCTTACTTAGCAGTTCCTCCCTGGGTGTGTACCATGCCCTTTTTGTAGAGTGTTTTAACATTTTTCTTGGATACCCTCTTTCTTTTAGCTGATGACATAAAATTTCTGCCTGAATCATGAAGTCTTCCTTACGGGTACAATTGCGCCGAATTCTCAATAGTTGGCTGTACGGTAAATTGTCTTTGAGACTTCTGGGGTGGAAGCTGGAATAGTGTAAAATAGTGTTTTTATCTGTAGGTTTACGGTGGAGTGTTGTAATTAGCTTGTCATCTTGTACAAATACCTCAACATCTAAAAAGGTTAGGCGGGTCTGGTTTTTGGACATGCTGAATTTAATGTCAGGGTGTCTGCTATTTAGCCATTCAAAAAAGGATTGTAGTAGATCATCTGTGCCCTCCCATAGGCACCAGACGTCATCAATGTAGCGGTGCCATGATTGCATGTTGCCACTATATGGATTATTGTTATAGATGAACCGTTCTTCAAACAGGGCCATAAAGAGCACTGCCATCTCTGGGGCATAGGGACACCCCATGGCAGTGCCCTTAACCTGCATGAAGAACGTGTCCTCAAACTTGAAATAATTCTTTTTCAAGGCTATTCTTGCCAAATCCAAAATGAAATCGGCGGAGACTCTTTGAGGTTTTGGTCTAGTTTCTAAAAAGTACTCAATAGACTCCAGACCTTCATCTTGGGGAATCTGAGTATATAGGGAATTAACGTCCAATGAGACCATCCATTGTTGCTTTGAGTTAAAATGGTGGCCCTCAATTTTTGTGATGAAATCGGTGGTATCTCGAAGGTAAGAAGGTACTTGTTCTAAAAAAGGTTTTAGGAAGACATCCACATATTTTGCTATCGGTTCAAGTACCGAATCGCACCCAGCTACAATTGGTCTCCCGGGCGGTTGTTGCAGGTCTTTGTGAATTTTCGGGAGAAAATAAATAACAGGGATTCTCAGATGTTTCTTGTTGAGAAAATCAAACTCTTTTGGACCAATGATTCCTTGTTCTAATCCCCAGTTGATTTTGTTACATATTTCGCTCTGTATTTCTTTAGTGGGGTCTTCCGTTAGTTGTCTATACCATGTTGGATTAGATATTTGGCTGTTCGCTTCTTCCCGATATTTATCTTTTGACCATAAGACAAGGGCTCCCCCTTTGTCGGCGGGTTTCACCACAATCATATCGTCATTCCGTAAGTCCTTTAATGCTTGTTGTTGCTGTCTAGTGATGTTTCTTTTAAAGAAGTGTTTTTGCTTGGCTAATTTTGTGATGGATGACAATACTGCCTGTTCATACGCCACTACTTCTTTTGGAATACTTTGTGATGGTGGAATGAAACTGGATCGATTCTTTAGTCCCGATGGTTCAGGATATTTTAAGTTCTCTTTATCATGGAAAAATGCCTTGAGTCTAATTTTACGACCAAATTCAAGAGCTTCAACCTTCAGATTGACAAAATCAGTGGTAGCTGTTGGCACAAATTTGACTCCTAACTCAAGGACAGACTGTTCATACTTGGTTAGTTGTTTGGAAGATAGATTCACAATAGTTGTTTCTTTTATGTTTTGTAAAAGTTATTCCGGGTTCGCATTTCCCATGCTTGTGGTTGGGGCTTGAACCTTACACGATTTCTCGGCACGTCCTTTTCTAAAAAAGTGTTTTTTCTGTTAGATGGCCCTTCACGAGGATCCGACTCGCCCGATGAGTCTGAGGACGAAGTCTCCGAAAATGTAAGAAATCTGTTTCTTGATCGACCTTGATATTGGGTTAAGGCTCGTCGTGCCTCCACCTGTATATAATAATCTTCCTTCAAATAGGGATACACCGTTTCAATCCTGAAATTTTTGAGATCCTTCTCAAATTTAGCCTTCTTAAAATTCATGGTGTTGTCTTTGAAGGTATGGATTTCTTTCTCTATCTTTTCAAGTAGAGTTTTTGGTTCAGTCACATTGTGGTTGTCATGAATGGCTTGGGTTAAAGCGTCAAGTTCTTCTGCTTCTTTGAGGCAAATCCTTTGTGCCGTTTCTATGGTGTGCACCATAAGGTCCCGACTACATTTAGTCAAAATAAAACTGAAACCCTTTTTATACACTGGGTCCTCTGTAAAGATCACTGGTATATTTTTAACTTGCAAGCCCCATGGAATGGAGCCTGCTTTTAGATGTTCAAGCAAGAAATGACCATGGAGTTCGGTCCTGATATGTTTTTTATGTAACCTAATTAATTTTTCAGATTCATTATGTTGTTTCACTGTGGTGCTGAGCGCTATAGAAGAAAAGGGGGACGGTGCTGCTATCAGAGCTTGAATGTGAGTTAAGGGCACTGCCATGGGGTGTCCCTATGCCCCAGAGATGGCAGTGCTCTTTATGGCCCTGTTTGAAGAACGGTTCATCTATAACAACAATCCATATAGTGGCAACATGCAATCATGGCACCGCTACATTGATGACATCTGGTGCCTATGGGAGGGCACAGATGATCTACTACAATCCTTTTTTGAATGGCTAAATAGCAGACACCCTGACATTAAATTCAGCATGTCCAAAAACCAGACCCGCCTAACCTTTTTAGATGTTGAGGTATTTGTACAAGATGACAAGCTAATTACACCACTCCACCGTAAACCTACAGATAAAAACACTATTTTACACTATTCCAGCTTCCACCCCAGAAGTCTCAAAGACAATTTACCATACAGCCAACTATTGAGAATTCGGCGCAATTGTACCCGTAAGGAAGACTTCATGATTCAGGCAGAAATGTTATGTCATCAGCTAAAAGAAAGAGGGTATCCGAGAAAAATGTTAAAACACTCTACAAAAAGGGCATGGTACACACCCAGGGAGGAACTGCTAAGTAAGAAGATCAAGGAACCACTGGATCAACTAGTATGTGTATTTACATTTGGCCCCCAAACCCATAAGTTTCGGAAGATCATTTTGAACAATTGGCATCTGCTTACGGGCTTAGAATGTCCAATAGAAAGACCTCTCTTTGCAATGAAGAAGAACAAAAGCATTGGAGAAAATATTATACGAGCTGACTTAAAGAATATTAAGCCCAAAACTGATTTAAGAACATTGTGGAATCTGGCCCCGGTGGAAGGCCACCATAAATGTGGAACGTGTTCTGTATGTAACAACACCGTTGAAGGCACTGAATTCTTACACAATTCCATCAAATGGGTACACAAAGAATTTACGAATTGTAAAACTAAGAATGTTGTGTACGCCATTCAATGTCCCTGTCCGAAGCTGTATATCGGTAAAACCACACAGCAAATTAATCAAAGGATGGTTCAACATCGATCAAGAATTAAACAAAAAGTCTTAACTACACCCATGGTTGCAACCTTCATTGAAAAACAACACTCTGAAAAAGAATTTGCCTGGACGGTGCTGTCATGCATTAAACCATCACCGAGAGGTGGAGATGTTGAAATATTATTGCGGAAAAAAGAGACATACCTCATCATGAAATACAACTGTGTGGCAGACGGTTTAAACGAGATGGCAGAACTGCATCAAGTTTTGCGCTGAGTCCTCTGTAAAAGAACATAAATTGTAGATTTGAAAAACCTACATTTTGGTATCATCATATAAATGCCCCATGAATATTCGAGGGTAGATTTACAAATATCTAATGAATTATGTTGCAGTTCAGCAACTACAACTCCCAGAATCCCTTTTAAAGATGAATGTCTAACACTTCCTGTTGAACAGGATATGGGTTAAACTTCACACCAACAACCATTCTCGTCTGAATTCACGAGCGGGAGGATCGTTTTGAACATCTCATAGAAAACTCTGAAGTAAGTCAGCAGCTTCCCTCCTCCTTGAAACGAACCGTTTTGTGCCATGTCGCATAACGTTATACACGCGCGCGGTAACTTTGATGTGTTTTCTTTTCAGAAACACGGCGCGCGATGTTTTAACACGCCGCTCCAAATTAATAATGAAAATTAGTGCACATACTGACAAGTAAGTGCATTTAGGTTACCGTTCAATTTCTTTCAATTGATTTGGCGAGATTTATTAATAAACAACTGCCCACTTGCTTCTCCTTCTTTGCAGCTAGCGTGAAAACTCACTCGATGTTCAAAACTTTATCGATTCACTTTGAATTCTGAGTGACAGTGAAAAAACCATTCCGGTCATCCCAAGTGGATTTAACCGTGAGTTTTAGAATTTTTCCATCGATCAATGGGGGATACATAGTAGCAAAATCTACATTACTGATACAGAATGTCCTGGTTGTTTTAGGTCCTGGAACCTAAAGAAAACTTGATACAGGTGCCATTTGACCTCCAACAAAACAAGTGAAGTAAACCTTCATTTTCAGGTACTTTAAGAGTAATAGGTAGTAGTATAATACCACAGTATAGGGTTAAGGCTGGGCATATTTTTAGGTAATCTCTCACTTTTAATTTCATTTATAGGTTACACCGTGCTCTTAGCCCTGATGAAAATGCCGTGACTAATCCTAGGGATTGGAAACGCGTCTGCAACTTCCATATTTTTGCCGCAGAGGGCGCTCTGAAAAATTCATACTTCTGGAGAGGGCGTATGATGTTTAATGAGCCCCACAGAGCAGTACTCTTTTTCCCGTGTGGCTGTAGTTCCTTATAATTTTCTTAAAGATATTGCTTTGAGGAACTGCTAAACAACAAATAACGCATATCGGTATATTTGCTGGTGTAATTCTTTGAAATTTTTGTAATTGTTTTTCATTTGATTTTGTATATGTTCACATTATTTGCACTTAAGTAGTCTTATGTCTTTCATGTGTTATGTATATGTAATGTATCTAACTTTGACATGCACTTAATGTTTTTATAAAATGCACATGTAAAGGAATATGAAGATATGTGATTGATACACAGGAAGCATATGAATTGATGGTCTTTGCTTTTTTCCGCTTTAATAAATAGCGGTACACAATTTGACGGTCAGGTTCTCCTTTTTCTATAACTACTTGTAACAAAGCACTTTACAGTGACGTCATGGCAACGCGTTTGATTTAACAAAAATGAATATTTCAAATACACACATATATTACGTATATTTGCTCTTATAACTACCTTTTAATGAGAGGTCACTGGAGGGGCTGCAAGTCCTATTTTGTAATGATAAATTCGTCTGCACGCATATTTTAACGCACATTTTTTAAGAAGAAGTTTGTTGCACCCAGCAGTGACATGTAGGGCGCGGTTCCTCGGACCCCCAATGCCCAAGCATTGTATTCATAACATCAGACGGCCTGCCCAGGGAAGGCACAGGAGCCAGACATGTTTGGGTCTGATGTTGTAGCCCCTCCCTCCCTTGCTGCCGGATCTCATAAGCCAGCCGCAGAGGGGCAGCACAAGGTTCTGCAAGTCTAAATACAGATGAAAAGTTAGCAGCGATGATCACTTGTGAAACTCCTTGACCTGCTGTTCTCCTCGGTATTGTTTCAGAGTGGAATCGTTTCTAACAGTGCCTTTCGGATCAGATTGTGTTCTTGTGCAGTGTGTTGATGCATGCCAGACATCTGCGTCCTGAATGAGTCTGGCTCGCAGTGGCCATTTGTCACTGCCACTGCTCCCCGGCGCTAGTCGTGACTGAGCGCGTGACACTGCCCGCTGGGTGTCACACATCATGCAAGGTTGCATTTAAATCTGAATGTTTTCAAATGCAATCTGCCCTCGCTCTGCTGATAACGAGTCAAAGATGGATGAGGTGTGGAAGGCCGACCCTTTTACCTGCAGATAAAAACTCAAGAAGCGCAGTTAAGAAGAGGTGAAGCGACAGAAGAGGAGCAGCAGTGACGCCATGTAAAGGGCAGATTCTGAAGAGGTCAAACTGTGGAATGTTTAATATTTAACACCAGAAACAGCACCGAATCTAAGCCAAAGACAGACACTAAGTGAAACCTCCACGAAGGAAAGGATCGATGGATGGAAACACATGATGCACGCTTAAGAACTGAAACTACTTTACGAGATATGTTGCTCTGAGTTGGGCCAAGAACTCAAGAGGGAGCGAGAGAAAAGGCAGGCATTAACGGATGTCTTCTGGAGCCCTGAGTCGATGCTCTAGGCACATTGGCACCTATTCCATGCCATGTGAGAAACCATCAAACCAGTCAAATCCAAAGAAAAATGCCTGACTCAATTACGAGTCCTGTCACAACTTTCCCATGTGCGAAAACCTCCAAGTGGGAGTGGATGTGGCCTAACTTCGATAGCTGATCGCTTTGGAAGTAGAGAAGCAGGTTCGGGCCCTGCCCTGACCTCAACACTCTTTGATTCTGGGAAAATCAATTAATCTCTCCGTGCCTAAAAAGTCTGTAATGCAATCTAGTGCTCGAATTCCCTTCGGCCAAGTGCGCACTAAAAAAACTCCAAAAATGTAAGCAGTCTTGGCATGTGATAAAACTATTTGTCTTGAAACAGCGTACCGGAAAATGAAACCCAAAAAAAACACAGTTCACAACAAAATCAAACTGTGCAGTACAACCCGTTATATTGTTTTAAATGCATCGATGCAGAACAGTGTCATAATGATTGCAACATGGAACATCTTACACACACTACCTGCAGCAGGAGATTGTAACTACATACACAGCCAGGTATATAAATGCGGCAGACACAAACATAGCAAACTAGATACATTGTAGCCCCCGTCTAACACCTTTGCCCCACAGTATTCCTGAAGCACACCCAGCTCATAGAAACCCAAGAGATCACAAAGTCTACCAAAGATCCACATACTATTATATTGGGCATAAATAACCCTGTTCTCTGATCGTAGCACCTTATCACACAAGGGCTATAATTCTGATTTGGGTTCTATCTCTCTGAGTTTTTAGTTTTGTGGTGTTCCTAATTCTAACTGCAGTGCTTCCTTATGTGCAGTAAATAACCTATTCCTTTCTAAAGATTGGACTAGTTATTGACCTGAATGGGTGTCATTTCTTGTGCCTCTAGCACAACATGTAAGTCTTTTCTGTTTGCCCATTAAAAACCCTGGAACAGTCAAGTGTACAAAGGATGTAGCTTTATTATCCAACTGGAGAAAAATGATTAATTCATAAATTAATGACATGTTTTATATAGCACTATTCTATTAGAAAATCAAATGTTAGACAGTTTCACAATAAATACCAGGGCACTTCACAATGCACACCTGGAGAGATCAAGATCTATTTACTACATATCAAGTTAACAAACTAGCAAAGAGAACACATATGCAAGAGAGACTGATTGTGTTTGTGATTGGGTCAAATTGGAAGGGAATGAGAACCGATTAAGGGAGCGACCATAGTAAGGGAGCGCTTGCAGAAAAATACAAATTGACGAGGTTTAAGAAGCGAAAGTAGGAAGGTGTTAGGAGCAGAATGAGAGATGGGCCATTAGAGTTCTTTTAGCATTGGGTTAATATCATCAAACGTTTGTTTCCTAGCTGGAGACCTTCATCAGAATTCATCAGAGATGACACAGAAGTTTTTGGAAGAAAATTTGGAAGATGTTTGCATAATGGATGCATAAGATCATTAATGCTTGCATAGCCAAGTCATTTGGCTTTAGAAACATTTTCAGTTTTTAGCATCTGCAGGACTTAAAGCAATTAGCAAATTTTGTGAGTTCACGGATAAGTGAGTCAATCAAAAAGCAAAGGCATTTTACTTAAAAGGCCAGAATGGAAGGAAAGCTGTTGATGCAGATTTCAAATAGCTACTTTGGGGTGAAATTTGATTTGTCTTGTCTTGATAGGTGAAAAGGTGCAGACATCCAATGGCGAAGGTTTGATAGGCAGGTTTTTTGTTTGTGTATACCTCTAAGAGAGGGAAGTTTTGCATGCATTTTAGTATAACCAGTATGTTAGTGAACAGAGACTCAGATTCCCCCATCAGGCATCTTGGGGGTCCAATTAAAATTTAAAATATGTTGGTGCAAGAATACTTCTTTTCGGGCTCCTCAGGTGATAAAAAGTCAGACACTCAATATAAGCCTTCTCCTTTTTATGCATTAACCTGAACAGTGTACCTGTAATAGAACATCCTCCTACTATACCCAAGAGCAACATCTACGCTTCAGTTGTTCAAGAAGGTGTTCAGGCTTACATCTCCTCCTAAGAAGGCTTGTGCCACAAAGCTCATGTACTGCTCTGACCTGAACACCACAGTCTGTGTCAGACAACTCTCTCTCAAATCAAAGAAACATTTGCATTATGTTTGCATGCAACTGTATGCTACATATCACCACATCATATGACTCCTCTCAATTCTGTTTAGCTATCCACCAAGTGGCCTGTTTTCACTTACCAACTCTGGAAAAATGTTCCTCCTTTTATAGAATTGCCAATTAATGGTCAAGTAAATACATTAACAAAATAATGGAATAGTATCTTATGGGCGTTAATATGTTGTGGGTGGTATTAAATCTCTCTAGTGTTCAAAGCATGTGGTAATGGCACATATAGCTGCTATCTTCACTTGTGGTGGAACAATTTGATGGAGAATGGTATAGACTCATCAACCCCAAAATAATGATGATCAGTGTGAGACCTTTTGTTATTAGTGGAACATATACTAATGAAAACATTACATATTGTCTGGTCAAATGCAGGTAGAGTTTTTTTACCAAACTTTTTTTTGTATTGACATATGAAAAAAGCAGAAGAAACAAGCATTTGCAATGCATTAGTTCTGGCATTTGCAAGAATTAGAGCAATTGGCGTTGTAATTGACAATGGGGCATATTCTCAAGGACTCATCGCCGATTTAGCGGCACTTTAATGCCACAAAAGTGGTTATAGATTTATCGCCCTATTCACAAGCCTGCGCTAACAGCCCATATCGTCAGTTTTCCTGCGATAGCTGCCGCTAAAAACATCACCAAGGCTGACAGCGACAACTAACGCTAATCATATGCAGAGTAGGCGTTCCCGTGCAAAAACTCACAATAACACCACTTCGCGATATTCACAATGACCAGCCAGATCGGCGATGTGGGCCTAAAACATGCGATAAGGCGCGTTAGCAGCAGGAACTTAAGACCTGCTTTTTTCTGGTCTTAAGTAGGACGAAAACCTGCAGTAGAAAGGGAGCCCAGCCCAGAGCCAAATCTGAAGACCAACACATGCCATGGAGCTACTAATCATGCAGCTTGGAGACCCAAGAGGGCCACAACACCCACCACCACCACCAGGACCACCCCCACCGCCTGGACTATCCCCCCCCCCCGGACTACCACTGAGGCAACGCAGAACAAGACAGCGGACCTTCCGAAAACGCACCAGCCTCAGAGACTTAACGCCAGAGGAAGTCATTGCCCACTACAGGCCCAAAAGGACAACCATCTTCCGCATCCTGACCCACATTGCCCACAGGCTGACGGTACCAACACAGCAGACAACCAACATCCCTCTCGCAGACAAAGCTGCTGGCTGTGCTGCACCTGTTGGCCTCTGGTACCTTCCACCCAACAACTGCCAGAGTCGGAGGAGTCTCACAGCCAGCCCTATCAAAGTTCCTCACACCTGTCTTGGATGCCATCATCAGCTTGATACCCCAGCACCTTCACTTCCCCCACACTGTGCAGGAACAGCTGGAGACCAAGCAAGGCTTCTATGCCATAGCTGGCTTCCCGCACGTGTTGGGGGCAATTGACTGCACACATGTCCTACTTGTGCCCCCTGCCGACACTGCACACAATTACCGCAACAGAAAGCACACGCATTCCATCAATGTGCAGGCAAGAGTGGACCACCGGGGACTGTTCACCAATGTCGACGCAAACTTCACAGGCAGTGTGCATGATTCCTACATCTTCCGACAGTCCATCATCAACCAGCGCTTTCAGGATGGCACCTATGGAAATGGACTGCTCGTTGGTAAGTACCAACGGAACACACCACACACCTCAACTCCACAATCATACAAATCACAACTGTGGGAATGCACATGTAACAAAATCACATACAACATGCCAACCAACATGCCCACCTACCAGACACGACAACACTAGGAACTGTGGTAACAGGGGCCAGACATGTAGACAAACCACCCACAAAGGCATAGCCCCTCTGCCACACAATTGCAGTATGTGGGGAGAGGTGGGAACCAAGAATGTGCGAAGGCGGCAAGTGACCCATGAATAAGAATGTACACAATGCCAAGTGTGGCAGTGATGTGCTGGACAGTCATGAGTATGCAGAGCACATACATGTCCATGTGGACATATACATCTGGTGTGTGTAGTGTTGTGGACAGTGGACGCAACCATGTTACCTCAGGCAGTGGGGAAGACCTCGGACATGTAGCTATGTCGCCCCAGCTGTAAGCGTAGTGGGCTGGGCCGGCGTACGGCAGTCCAGCGTAGGAGTGTGAATAAATAGCCCGGGGTTCTGGGCGCAGTTCACTTCCGGGGTGGCCACCAAAGTAACTACTGCGTGTGTCTCTGTGTCCGCCATATCCTGACCATAGGCCTACACACGTGGCCGACCAGCGGTGATTGCCCGCCCCTGCGCACACAGGCCTCACTGCTCACCTGCCACCACCAGCGTGTCTCCAAGAGGGCCCACCACGTGCCAATGCAATCTTCAGGGGCCGAGGCCCGCGAGCTTGGCAGCCTCCTCCGCCAATTGCTGGCTTCCACGCAACAGGCCCCCAGCGCACCCTGCGGCACAGCACCGCGGAGTTCTGTGTGTGCTGACTGCTCCCTCCGGCCTCCACTGTGGTCCAGCAGGCTAACAGACAAATCCTTTCCAGTCCAGCCCTCCAGGTGCACTGCATCATCGCAGGCTGCACACCCGCTCAGCTCTTCAGGTGCCACTACCTCAGTGCACTGCAAGTCACCGTCCAGCCTCCAGGCCAGAGCATCATCGCAGGCTGCACACACGCTCAGCTCTTCAGGTGCCACTACCTCAGTGCACTGCAAGTCACCGTCCAGCCTCCAGGCCACAGCATCATCGCAGGCTGCACACCCGCTCAGCTCTTCAGGTGCCACTACCTCAGTGCACTGCAAGTCACCGTCCAGCCTCCAGGCCACAGCATCATCGCAGGCTGCACACCCGCTCAGCTCTTCAGGTGCCACTACCTCAGTGCACTGCAAGTCACCGTCCAGCCTCCAGGCCACAGCATCATCACAGGCTGCACACTCGCTCAGCTCTTCAGGTGGGCCTACCTCAGTGCACCGCAAGTTATTGCCACGTGGCGGTAGGCCCCTGCCGGACGCAGTGCCTCAGGTGCCACTAGCTCAGTGCACCACAAGTCATCGTCCCGTGGGGCTACCCCACAAGTCCGCCTCCAGCAGCCAACAGCATGTCCCCGGTAACGCCACTGGAGCCCCTCACAGTCACGGGGCCACCCCCGTCCCAGGCAGGCCTCTGGAAAGCCTGGGTGGAACGTCTGGAGACGTACTCCGAAGCGCACAACATCCCAGCGCCGCGGCGGCGGCCCACGTGTAGGCGTGTGAGGAGTGTGAAGAAATGGCCCGGGGCTCTGGGCGTGGTTCACTCCTGGGCTCTGGGCGTGGTTCACTCCTGGGCTCTGGGCGTGGTTCAGTTCCGGGCTCTTGGCGTGGTTCAGTTCTGGGCTGGCCACAAAAGTAACTATGGCGTGTGTCTCTGTTGTGGTGTCTGCGCCACCCGGCCCTTAATCGACAAACTTGCAATGTAGCATGCACCCGGAGGGCGGGCTCGTCCGAATGGTTAAATAAAGGAGCGTAAGACCGCTCGGGGTCTTGGCTCATACGTGCCAACTGTTGTGTGTGTACCTTCATTGCCGCAGCATAAGCCAAAGGCCTAGCCTCAATCGCAGCGCGAGTTCAGCCAGGCCTGAACTCCACATCTGTGTCCGCCCTATCCTTACCATAGGCCTACACACACGTGGCCGCCCACCTTCAACGGCCAACATTACAGTGTTGTTGACAGGCTTGCGGACATGCGCAGACAGGCATGACAATGGTGTGCCATAGGAGTGCAACCACGCAGCGCACACAAGTAAATAGGCTCGGGGGGAGGGAGGAGCAGCTGTGAGGCTACGTAATACACATTGACCCCGCACATTCGCCAGAAGCAATACATGGCAAACATGAATCCCACAGTCACACAAATCACACACCACAAAACTTGTAAGTCTGCCAACACAGCATGCAGAACCACCAGTTTACACTAATCTCACTTACCTCTCACAGGTGATCAAGGATATGCACTCTGCCCGTTGATGATGACACCCCTCCGAGCTCAGAACACCCCGGCCCAGAGGCAGTACAATGTGGCCCACAAACGCACCAGGGGCATTGTTGAGCACACATTTGGCGTGTTAAAGTCGCGTTTCAGGTGCCTGGACATCACAGGTTGAAGACTCCTGTACAGCCCAGAAGTAGTGTGCAAGATGATCATTGCATGTTGTGTATTGCACAACATATGTGTACGCACCAATGCCCCATGGATCCAAGTGCCAGATGCACCGGACGATGATGAGGAAGATGAGGCAGGTGGACCACACCCCACTGCAGCTGCAGCAGGAATAGCCCGAAGGAACACAATCATTAACAATTTCTTCGCATGAGCACGTCACATTGTGACAGTCCTTGGCAATCATGGAACAGTACGAAATGACCACATGAACAGCATGTGCAAATAAATTAATTGCAACACACATTCCCTGTGTGCATGTCAGTCCTCTGCATTAGCACATCACTCTGACAGGTGTAAGTGCAACATTAAGTGCTAACAATCTCACAAATAGCAAATAGATGGTGGGTATGTCACCTCTGTACACAGAGAGGCTGTTCAGGGTGTCACGTATTCGGAATGCCATCACAGGGTGTCAAATGTAGTACGTAATCCCACTCATCAGCGTATCACATGTGCACAAAAACATGACATGAAGGCTGTCATTGGTGTTCAAAAAAAGACAACAGACAACAGGCTGTCATTTGGGGTCAAATATGAAATTGCGGGTGTCATTTGGGGTCAAATATGAACCAACCTGATGCAGAGATGCACCCTGTGACTCAAGTCCCACAACATGAGCAACATGGACGTGAGGGGGATGGGGGCACAGTGAACACCTCAGCAACATGGGAGATGCACACCAGCCAAAAAGTCAGCAGGAATACCTTGCGTAGAACACACCAAGGTGTCCCCTGGACATATGTGCCATGTACAGATCACATGTGTACACGGACGTCATCCATCAATAGTAGTGAACAGTGTCATCTAATAGGTGCAAGGTGTGAGAAGTTGGCCTGGCATATGCTGTCCACTAATTATAGTGGGCACCTTGCACCAGTCCAAACAACCCCTTATTGGAGATAGGTTAAAGACAACCTTTATTGAAAGCTATCCTAGTGGTAGCTATGGAGAGCAGCCTTCAGGCTAAGTCTTGAAGGAATGTAAAGCAGCTTGTTTTACCAGTCTATAATCTCTTGAGTGACCAAATGAAAGAGCACCACACCAGGTATATATTCAAAATATATGTATTTATTGCTAAACACACCCCTCTAGTCTCTTTATGAGGCTAGAGTTCGAAGTACATAAGTTATAAGGTATTAAATCACAGTAATAGCACAAATACACGTTTGGGCCCTAGGGGCGTACCAAACCATATACCAATAAAGTGGTATGCGAACCACGACTGGACTAGACACTAGGCCTAGAGCCTCTAGAAGTGCTTGGACCACAAGGAACCACCCAAGGTAGTGACACAGGGGACCTACGGGAGACGCGTGCAGTGTAAATTCACAACCGCGATACGCCGTTGACTTCTATGGAGAAAGTCGGGATCGGGAAATTATAGAAAAGGGACACTTAAAAGAGGACTAGGACAAAACCCTTTGAGATCTAGGACTTTGAAGAGTCTCTACCCACGGGAGCACCGGAGTACTCGTGTTACCTCACCCAGGGAAGCCGGGTGCATAGGTGCCTTTCGGGGTCGGGTTTCGTCGTCGATTCGAATGGCGATCTGCTGCAAAGTGCTGCTGGCGGCCAAGAGAAAAGTGTCCGGGTGGATCCAAGAGTGGATCGGAGTTCTGTAGAACCTGAAAGCAGAGGGGACAGAGTCTGGGTCACTAGCCAGTGACCAGGAAGGCGATGGACAGATGCCCACCGAGGTTGAGTGCTTCAGGTGCGTTGACGGTCGTCTTGACTCTTCAGCCACGAGGTCTAGGAGGTGTTGTCGGCGACCAGGAGCAGGATTCGGGCTGGTACACGATGTTTGTCGAGTGCTGAGGTGTCGGCGACCAGATTGGACCCAACAAGCCTTGGCAACGGCAAGTCTCGGTGAAGATGTAGATCGTCGATGGTGCAGACCAGCAAGGTCAGTGGAACTCACCCAGCAAAGGTAAGTGAGGGCAGGCCTGGAGCAACAAGGATGCCAAGTAAGAAAAGGATTGGCCTTCGTTAAGGGCTACTAGCCAACGGGCTAGCGACCGCGAAGGAGCCTCGTGACGCCGCACGTGGATCTGGCTTACAGGACACTCGTGGAGTGGGGGCCAGTGATCTTCGGTGCAGGTGGTGCTGGAGGCTAGGGCTACTCGGAGCCCAAAGCACGACTTCTTGGGAGACCCAGAAGATGGTGCACTTGCAAATGTGCTCGGTGTCCAGGGGTCACGGTCTCAAGTCACCCACGATAGCCACGGGCCTCAGCTTTGCTGGGGACTCAGGGTAGCCTCGGGAAGTCTGAGAATCCACCTCTGGTGATGCGATGACTTCGGCGTCCGATGGGAGCTTCAGAAATGCGAACCGGACAGATGCTTCTTTGGTGCCTGCCAAGCAGGGGAGTCACTCCTTGACCCCAAGGGAGATTCTTCAGTCCTCTAATCTTGTCGTAGAGCGTCGAAGGTCCAGGATTCAGTTTCAGAGTTTCGTCCAGGTATAATCTAAAGTCCTAAGGACTGGGTTCCTATCTTTATACTAAAGATAGGGGTTGGACTACTCTGTGGCCCCACCTATGGGTGGGGTCAGGGCAGAGGGGTGGTTACACCCCTTTCCCTTTGTCCAGTTCGCACCAAAGCAGGGGCTGGAAGCCCCTGATCCGGTTTGAACTGGGGTATGCACAGGGACACCAAATGTGCCCCCAGTGCAGGACTTCAAAGCACACAGATGGTGCTCCCGCCCAGCCCCAATACACATTATCCTGTCTGGGGAGGTGGTCACACCTCCCTGGGACAGGAAACCTATTGTCCAGGCCTCCCCTGCCGGAGTTTCGTCCAGCAGCAGGAGGCCAGACTCGTGTCTGTGGCAGCAGCATCCATTTTGTGATGCCAGGGCTTTGGAGAGAAGTTACCGGGTTAGTCAGAGTTAACATGTCTTTCCCTCTAGAAGGGTGGAATGCTACCCCTGCCGCCAGAATTGGCGGGGGGGGTAGTATTCCAAGATGTTTGACACCAAACACGACATGTTTAGGTGCAGCCATTCCAAAGTTAGCATTTTACCGCGAGGATATAATGCGCTTAAGAGTATATGGTCAGGCGGCACTACAAACAGCATCAGAGATGGTCTCCGAACGCTGCAGAGGGGCCCTGCTCCTGCAGGGGCACCCTCTCACATAGGAACCATGCACTCTGCCTTCAGGATTGATAAGGCCTGCCTTAGGAGTGACTTATAGGTTTATATGTGTGTATGTATTTAGTGATATAGGTAACCTATATCACAGTAAGGGGTGCATGCACCACCTTACCCAGGCTGCAGTAGCAGACCTGTGGTGTCAGTTTGGATGGCCTTCCAGGGGTGGCATAATACATGCTGCAGCCCCTGGTAGGCCTCTGAGGTACCTATGCCCTTGGTACATAGTATACCATATACTAGGGACTTATAAGGGCACTCCAGATTCCAATCAGTGATGTGCCTAAGGCACATGGAAACCTTTTACAGAGAAAGCAGATAGACTGGGGCCCTGAATAGCAGGACCCCAGTCCAACTAAGTCATAAACCAGCAAAACACCATAAAAAAAGTGGGGGCAACCATATAGTCAGATTCCACCTTCCTACATAACCCGCCCCAAACGAAAGGAGATAAGGCTAACCTTGGCCAGTTGAGCCTTCATTGACTAAGTGGTCATATAAGGAAGCACCTGCACTAGCATGGTTGTCCCCTGTCTTATGGTCCACTAAGCAATCCCTCACCCTAAGGGTATGAGAGGGTCTCCACCATGGGGAATCACTACCTGTGGTGTGCTTAGGTAAAGTACAAGGCTGGTGAGGTGTCTGAGTAGGGAAGTGAGGCCCTAGGAATGTTGGCCTTAGCTTCCCCAGATCACTGGTCACCATGTATGCCTGTCTTTCTATGACTGAGTTGCACTTTGCTCTAAGGGTCAACCTTTGGCTGCCTACAGCTGGGGTTTGGGTCCCTTTGGATGGACTACTGGAGGGACATGGCAGGTTTGGAACCTTCTGGTCCCAGGTTTGCCCTTGTCTACCAGAGTCCTTCTGGGGAGGTCCCTACATAAAGGTATGGGGGATCCCTCAGTGTGTAGAGGAATTTTCACCTGGCTAGGGCTACTAGACTGGGTGCCCCTAATCTGCTGATGGGGGCTTCCTCTGGACAGGGGGCCCTGGGGGTCCACTGACCTCCCTGACCTCTGCAGCCCTGGGCTGACTGAGGCAGGGTAGAGAGGGGCAGGTTACCTGCTCCAGACGGGGTACCACCTTGGAAGGGTCCTCTGCCATCAGGGGTGTGGCCGGGCCAGGCCTGACTACCTCTGTGGCAGTTCCTTCACTAGGGGTAGGGTCAGTTCCCTGAGGAGGCTGACCCTTACCTACTGTCTGGGGGGAAGAAGACTTTTCTTCAACCCTTGTGCTCTCTTTTGGGGGAGAGTGGGCCATTCTTTCAGGCTCCATCTCTCCAAATTCTTGGGCTGGGGCTGTGGCCATCACAGCCCCACTAACCTTTACAGGGACGCCCAACATCCTAAGATGGGTTTGGTGTTCAACTTCAGCCCAGGCTGAAATTTCCAGATCATTGCCCATCAGGCAATCTGCAGGTAGGGTTGGGGACACTGCCACTCTTTTGGGCCTGTGACCCCCTCCCAGCTGAGATTGACTATGGCCATGGGGTGATCTGTTCTGACACCATCAATGTTGGTCACCTGGTATTTAAACTCAGGTAAAAGCTGGTGAGGGAGGACTAGTTTCCCTGCCACCATGGTGACACTAGCCCCTGTGTCCCTAAATGCCACAGCTTTCTGACCATTAATTATTGGCTCCAATCTGTACCTGCCCAATGCTATGGGACCCATGGTAAAGGTGGCAAATCCTATACCACCATCAGAGTCAGAGGAGTCTGTTGAGGGGTCCCTGTCTAAACTAGGGCCCACCTCTGTTCCTCTTGCAAAAGCACCTAACTTTTGGGTGCACTACTCCCAACTGGAGGATTACTACTGGTAGTACCAGGAGGGGTGGTAGTAGTTGTGGGAGGAACATTTTCTTTATTGCCAATCCTGGGGCAACTGGGATCAGTTTTCCAGTGCCCAGGCTTTTTACAGACATGGCAATATGGTTTCTTTTCAGGAGAGGAAGGAGTTTGGGACCCACCCCCAGAAGAGGAATTTTGGGGCCCTGTAGGGGACTTATCCTTAGATTTATCCCCACCTTTCTCTTGGGACTTAGCAGAATCTTTCTTCTGGTCACCACCCTGATTTCTAGTTTTCACTCTGGTTCTAACCCATTTTCTGCCTTCTTTCCCAATTCTTGGGGAGAGGTCAGATCAGAGTCCACCAGATACTGGTGCAAAAGCTGGTTTTGACAATTATTAAGGATCTGCTCCCTCATAATCAAATTGTAGAATCCTAAAAAATCATGCACTTTGTTGCCATGTATCCAACCTTCCAGAGCCTTTGTAGCACAATCTACAAAATCAACCCAGTCTTGAGTCTGAGCTTTTTGGGTGTCTCTGAACTTCAACCTATACTGTTCAGTGGTTAGGCCAAACCCATCTATCAGAGCACTCTTCAAGACTGTGTAATTGTCAGCATCCTCTTCTCTTACAGTGAGGAGCTTGTCTCTACCTTTGTCTGCAAAGGAGAGCCACAAGATTGCTGCCCACTGCCTCTGGGGGACCTTCTGAACTTTACAGGCCCTCTCCAGTGCAGTTATCCATTTGTGGATGTCATCCCCACTCTGGTAGGGAGGGACAATCTTGTTTAGGTTTCTATGGTCACAAGACCTGTCCCTATCTCTAGGGATATTGCTGCCACCATGGGACTCTAGTCCCAACTTTCTTCTCTCTCTAAGGAGATCTAGGGATTCCCTATCTAAAGCCAATTGCTTTTTTCTGATTTCCAGCTGAGTTTCCTCATACTGGACCAGTCTGGCTCTTCTCTCATGAGAGGATTCCCTCCTGTGAGAGGAGATAGAGCTCCCTATGGAGGTGCCAGAGTGGTTAGACTCCTGAGAAGGAGATCTAGACTTCCTGGGCACACTCTTAATCCTTCCTGGGGGGACAAAGAGGGCATCATTCTGATCATCCTCATCATATTCCACAGGAGGGATTGGGTTATCCAGGTCAGGGTCATTGTCACCCTCCTGGTCAGTCTCAGAGGGGGGGCTGGGGGTATTGGTACCCCTGGCCTCCTCCTCTTCTCCTGCCCCACCCTCAGCTCCTACCCCTTCAGTCCCCAAGGGCTTACTAAGGTCATAAGCCACCAACAACTCCTTGAGGTGTTGGGTGGTGGGGCTTTGGCCTGTCCTTAATTTTCTCAAGTTGCATAAAGCTCTCAATTCCAAGAATGGGAGTGTATCATACTTGGAGGGTGGAAGCTCAATGGCTTCCTGCAAGGATTCTTTGGATCCTCCCTTAAAGACCTTACTAGTGTGGTGTGGTGTATGCACTACCTACTCTAGTGTGGCCTACTAAACTCTCTTGAGTTGTAGAAAGGGTTGTGCTATCCCTTAACACACAACTCTAAGTTCAGTAGAACTTACTGTATTCTAAGCTTAAATTATATGTACCTTAGGTACCTTTAGTGGTTTTCAGTTGATCAATTCAATTGAGATTATCTGGTAAAACAATAGCAAGCTGGAATCCCACACGCTGCACACCAATGTGAGAAGTTGGCCTGGCATATGCTGTCCACTAATTATAGTGGGCACCTTGCACCAGTCCAAACAACCCCTTATTGGAGATAGATTAAAGACAACCTTTATTGAAAGCTATCCTAGTGGTAGCTATGGAGAGCAGCCTTCAGGCTAAGTCTTGAAGGAATGTAAAGCAGCTTGTTTTACCAGTCTATAATCTCTTGAGTGACCAAATGAAAGAGCACCACACCAGGTATATATTCAAAATATATGTATTTATTGCTAAACACACCCCTCTAGTCTCTTTATGAGGCTAGAGTTCGAAGTACATAAGTTATAAGGTATTAAATCACAGTAATAGCACAAATACACGTTTGGGCCCTAGGGGCGTACCAAACCATATACCAATAAAGTGGTATGCGAACCACGACTGGACTAGACACTAGGCCTAGAGCCTCTAGAAGTGCTTGGACCACAAGGAACCACCCAAGGTAGTGACACAGGGGACCTACGGGAGACGCGTGCAGTGTAAATACACAACCGCGATACGCCGTTGACTTCTATGGAGAAAGTCGGGATCGGGAAATTATAGAAAAGGGACACTTAAAAGAGGACTAGGACAAAACCTTTTGAGATCTAGGACTTTGAAGAGTCTCTACCCACGGGAGCACCGGAGTACTCGTGTTACCTCACCCAGGGAAGCCGGGTGCATAGGTGCCTTTCGGGGTCGGGTTTCGTCGTCGATTCGAATGGCGATCTGCTGCAAAGTGCTGCTGGCGGCCAAGAGAAAAGTGTCCGGGTGGATCCAAGAGTGGATCGGAGTTCTGTAGAACCTGAAAGCAGAGGGGACAGAGTCTGGGTCACTAGCCAGTGACCAGGAAGGCGATGGACAGATGCCCACCGAGGTCGAGTGCTTCAGGTGCATTGACGGTCGTCTTGACTCTTCAGCCATGAGGTCCAGGAGGTGTTGTCGGCAACCAGGAGCAGGATTCGGGCTGGTACACGATGTCTGTCGAGTGCTGAGGTGTCGGCGACCGGATTGGACCCAACAAGCCTTGGCAACGGCAAGTCTCGGTGAAGATGTAGATCGTCGATGGTGCAGACCAGCAAGGTCTGTGGAACTCACCCAGCGAGGGTAAGTGAGGGCAGGCCTGGAGCAACCAGGATGCCAAGTAAGAAAAGGATTGGCCTTTGTTAAGGGCTACTAGCCAACGGGCTAGCGACCGCGAAGGAGCCTCGTGACGCCGCACGTGGAGCTGGCTTACAGGACATTCGTGGAGTGGGGGCCAGTGATCTTCGGTGCAGGTGGTGCTGGAGGCTAGGGCTACTCGGAGCCCAAAGCACGACTTCTTGGGAGACCCAGAAGATGGTGCACTTGCAAATGTGCTCGGTGTCCAGGGGTCACGGTCTCAAGTCACCCACGATAGCCACGGGCCTCAGCTTTGCTGGGGACTCAGGGTAGCCTCGGGGAAGTCTGAGAATCCACCTCTGGTGATGCGATGACTTCGGCGTCCGACGGGAGCTTCAGAAATGCGAACCGGACAGATGCTTCTTTGGTGCCTGCCAAGCAGGGGAGTCACTCCTTGACCCCAAGGGAGATTCTTCAGTCCTCTAATCTTGTCGTAGAGCGTCGAAGGTCCAGGATTCAGTTTCAGAGTTTCGTCCAGGTATAATCTAACGTCCTAAGGACTGGGTTCCTATCTTTATACTAAAGATAGGGGTTGGACTACTCTGTGGCCCCACCTATGGGTGGGTCAGGGCAGAGGGGTGGCTACACCCCTTTCCCTTTGTCCAGTTCGCGCCAAAGCAGGGGCTGGAAGCCCCTGATCCGGTTTGAACTGGGGTATGCACAGGGACACCAAATGTGCCCCCAGTGCAGGACTTCAAAGCACACAGATGGTGCTCCCGCCCAGCCCCAATACACATTATCCTGTCTGGGGAGGTGGTCACACCTCCCTGGGACAGGAAACCTATTGTCCAGGCCTCCCCTGCCGGAGTTTCGTCCAGCAGCAGGAGGCCAGACTCGTGTCTGTGGCAGCAGCATCCATTTTGTGATGCCAGGGCTTTGGAGAGAAGTTACCGGGTTAGTCAGAGTTAACATGTCTTTCCCTCTAGAAGGGTGGAATGCTACCCCTGCCGCCAGAATTGGCGGGGGGGGGTAGTATTCCAAGATGTTTGACACCAAACACGACATGTTTAGGTGCAGCCATTCCAAAGTTAGCATTTTACCGCGAGGATATAATGCGCTTAAGAGTATATGGTCAGGCGGCACTACAAACAGCATCAGAGATGGTCTCCGAACGCTGCAGAGGGGCCCTGCTCATGCAGGGCACCCTCTCACATAGGAACCATGCACTCTGCCTTCAGGATTGATAAGGCCTGCCTTAGGAGTGACTTATAGGTTTATATGTGTGTATGTATTTAGTGATATAGGTAACCTATATCACAGTAAGGGGTGCATGCACCACCTTACCCAGGCTGCAGTAGCAGACCTGTGGTGTCAGTTTGGATGGCCTTCCAGGGGTGGCATAATACATGCTGCAGCCCCTGGTAGGCCTCTGAGGTACCTATGCCCTTGGTACATAGTATACCATATACTAGGGACTTATAAGGGCACTCCAGATTCCAATCAGTGATGTGCCTAAGGCACATGGAAACCTTTTTACAGAGAAAGCAGATAGACTGGGGCCCTGAATAGCAGGATCCCAGTCCAACTAAGTCATAAACCAGCAAAACACCATAAAAAAAGTGGGGGCAACCATATAGTCAGATTCCACCTTCCTACACAAGGTGAGAAGTCATGTGCCTCCTCACAGCTACCTGTACCCATCACTGTCAGACTGAAGCCAAATAACACTGCTACATCAGAGCATGCAAATTTGACCGTGAGGGCATGTACATGGCTGGTGAGGGTTCAACCGTGCCGGAAGGCGAAGCAGTGACATCCCCCCCCCCAAACCACATCACATTTCCAGAATGCAAGCAGATGACAAACTAACATTTGGGATGAAAGCTCCTTTGTCTGGACCAGAAGGCGGTGGCACATCTGCACCTCCGAGCTTGGAATTGCATGCGCCCGGCACCCCCTGAAAGATACCATAGCAGCTGATGACGACTCCCACACTACACACAGGGCTAACCAAAGACCAACGTATACACACCCCACACACACAAGTCCTTGTTCGCAATTCTCTTGCATGGAATGACCTTCACACTTACGCACAGACCATCCCAGGAGTCCAACCGCTGCACACTCAAACAAATCATTGCTCCGAGCTGTGGCATCCACATAACTTTGACTTTGACTTTTTTACACACAGCCCTATTGCCTACATTGGCGTGTGGCCAAGTTGGGAAAGTGCAAGATTGTTGTTTAGGAGCAATGAGGCCACATCTAGTTCACACATTCCCAGTCATCACACTGCCTGTCTGGGTCACGGTCAAACATGCGCATTGATATCAGTTCCCAGGCAGGCCTTGGCGTAGTTCGCGGAGTTTTGCCACGCGGAACTCCGCGAAGTTACAAAAAAACTCTGCGAAGTTCCACGAGTGGCGGAGTGCAGTGCGAACTGCAGTTTGTGCTGGTATTCCTGCCGCTCGGGTAGAAATTCTACCCGAGCGGCAGCTCGCGCTCGCGAACTTACCGTTCGTGAGTAGGGAAAAAACTCCGCTGCACATCGTGAAGCGGAGGTTTCTGCACTCCGCGAGCTCCGCGGAGTGCGGAGTGCAGAAAACTCCGCAAACTCCGTGAACGGAGCGAAGTTCACCGCCCAGGCCTGTTCCCAGGGAGTACCTTTTTTTGGAATCACTGGCCTATATTCATCCATACTTTCATGCTTGCTTGATCATTCACATGACAGATCTGTGTGAATTAAGAATGTTTTAACACATTCGGTGGAGTGTTGAAGCTGGACCAGTACATGGTCATGCAAACCCCACTTGACATTGTTGCCCCGTGGAGGGCCAGCCAGAGTCCTTTAGGGATTGACAAGTTCATCGGAAGAGGAAGAGTGCAGTCCGCAGCCTAATTGCTGTGCCATTGGTAACCAAAACAAATATGGCAGTCCATGTCGAGGGCCAATGTGAGTGTCGCAGAGTGTCTCGGGGGACAGTGGAAGGTGTTGTTCCAGGGCATGATGCAGAGGGCAGAACCAAGCTGAAACAGGCCATATGGCGGAGATGAATGCTACCGCTTCCTTCTTACCACAAAGGCAGTATCATCCACATCATCGTCCTCCGATGTGTGATGTGCCTCACATGTGGGTGGTGGTGTTTTGTCAGCAGCACTTTGTGGCACTGACACATCAGGGGCCGGAGGTGGAATGTCTGCCGCACTGTGTGGCAGTGACACATCAGGGGATGGAGGTGGATTGTCTGCCGCACTGTGAGGCACTGACACGTCAGGGGGCAGAGATGTGGATGGAGTAGTAGCAGCAGCATTCATCTGCACCAGGCCTTGTTGCAGCAATGCCATGATGAGGATCTGCAGGGCATGGAAGATCCCAACTACATCTCGCTGGTGTGCAGCCGTGGCAGCCATTCTTTCCGCCTGCATCCGCTCCATGTTCTCCATGATCCTCCGCATGCGTCCCAAGTCCCGGCTGTCATCGCTGGAGCCACTCTGACTAGACAGTTGTTCTTGTCTCAGAGTCATGACTCCAGCGATGTAAGCCATGGCTTGTTGGAGACCATGGAGCGGACTGTGGGTGTCCGTTAGGGACTGTAAGTGGTCCTTAATGGGACTTAGACACCCACGTATGGCATCTAGTTTGGCTGCCATGAGGTCGAACCCCACCCTCACCTGATCAGCCATCTCCTTCTGGCCCTCTAAGACACGGCGTTGGAATGCCATGTGTTGGTCATGGGGGTCCTGGGAGACAGCCGTGGTGGGGGTGCTTCCAGTGTGGTCTGTGCAGGGGGTTGGGTCTCCTCGATGCAGCTGGGCTGCCCTGCTCCTGGGGGTGGGGTGCTGAGGGTGTCCATGAGCTGTTGGAGGGCATCAGTGTCGATGGTGTGGAGGTCCTCTTCATCATCAGTGAAGAGATGAACGGTCTGCTCTGCAGGAGGTGCTGATTCTCGCTCTGCAATGTGAAGGGGAGATGCAGTTTAACAGTGTGTTCCATGTATGTTCATGCATTGGACAAGTTTACAAACAGACTGCATGACAATGTACATTGTGACTGTTTGGGAGGAGATGCCTATTTGATGCGGGACAGTGGACATTTCTACACCATCAGGGATGTGGGGTTGTACTTGTACATTATCATCTCACAGTTTCCTGCTATGCCAAATGTGATTGGCCAGTTTCTACACACAAGCGGCAGCAGTTGTGTCCTCTGTTGTGAAAGTGTTGCAGTCTGTACCATATTGTTGTCAATGTTGATGTGCTCTGTTTCTTATGTGTTTGTGCTGCATTGTGGGAGAGTCGCCCCTGCAGCTCTGATTTTGCTGGCCCTTATCACTTTCAGGCGGTGTGCCTTTCACTTCTGTGCTTATGCAGTGCTGAGATGTTGCAGACTTGGGTAAATTGGGCACTTGGTGGGAGTTGGGACTCTTGGGCATGGTTTGTCCGCAGATGTCTTGTTGACGTCAGGGGTTGTTTGTGCACGTGGATGTGTCAGTGTGTGACCAGCTCCTTTACGGATGTGGTCCACACTCATCCACATCAGTGTTGTGGCGTGCACCATGTCATGATAATTGTACCACAGCCATGCTAATCATCAAGCAGTGTCACTTGCATTGTCAGTGTGGCTCAAGGACCTGCAGCTTTGCTGGGTTCAGCACATGTGCATGGGTTTGTTGTGAGATTAGTGATGTGTGGGGAGTGCCCCCTCTGTGCACATTGTCGACGGGGGCCTACTTGCTGTTTCTATGTGTGCTGCAGTATGCCAAGGAGATCAGGGACATGATCCAGAGTCATTGTGGGTGTGCACTGTGCTATACTTGATTGTGCATGTGTGCCATTGTGCCCATCTCCCCCCGTCCCCCCAGTCCCTGGTCGTTACTCACCCTGTTCTGTTGGGTCAGTTCATGTTGAGCAGTGTCCGGTCCCCCAACTCCTGCCACTGTCTCCCCACTGATGACTGTGGACACCATTTCCTCCATCTCATCCAGCTCCTGCTGTGGCGCTGGACTCCCACCTCCAGTCTGCATTGCTGCTTTCCGGTTGTTGGCGAGTTACAGCTTGGTTTTGCGCTTCACATCATTCCAGCGCTTCTTGCAGTCGTCCACTTCCCTTCTCTTCACTCCGACTGCATTCACCTTGGCCAAGATGAACTGCCATATTGCATTTTTAGTTGCCAATGACACAGTGGCGGTGATGAACAGTTGTTGGTGGTGTTCTATCACCTCCGTAATCAGGATCTTGTTTTCCTGTGGACTGAATCGCGGGTTCCTCTTCTTCTTCTCCTTACCCTTCTCCTTTCCCGAGGTCCCTGGCTGGTCCTCCAGGGTTTGTGGGGTTCTGGTTGGCCTCTGTACTTGCTCCGGCTTCCTCTATGGTGCTTCTCAGTAGTTTGTGTTTTGTTTTTTTGGCAGTTTTTATGGTGATTTTTTCCCCCCTGACGTGGGAATAGCAAGCCTGGTGCTGGTTATCACTGATGTTTTTATCGCTGTTGGGCCCATCGCCACTTTTTTCACGTTCGGGTTTCCTTTTTTATCGCCGTCCCGGTAATTTTTACGCGGACATTTGACGCTTTATTGGGATACTATCGCCTGTTGCCGGCGTGTTGAGAATACGCCGTTAACACGGTGTTAGTTTCCCGCGATAGACGGCGTTATGTAAAGTTGCGTTAACCTAGGTTGGCGATAATTATCGCCCGTTCTTGAGAATATGCCCCAATGTCTTTTACCCGTGAGTTTTGGTTTGGAGTGTAGTGGATGTATGGGGTGTGGAGTGGAATTATGTGTGCTGTATTGCAATTATTGGTTGTGAAATTGCGTGAGGTTGAATTGTGTTGTGTGGAGTATATTTGTGTACTGGAATTATGTGGCATGGTGAATAGATTGTGGTGAGAGCTGCACAGAATAGATAGAAAGGAAGATAGAGAGGAATAGCTAGTTTGTGCAAGAAGTGGTAAATGAACTTGAGACAGAGGAGCAGAAAGGCAGTGTGAGAAAGAGAGAAAAGAGAGAACAGGCCACATATGCATAAAGAGGGAGGACATGTGTACGCTGAAGACACCTGAAGCATTTCCTAAAAGAATCAGGAATAAAATAAACAAAATAACAGAAGGAGAAAAACATTGTAGTTCTCTACATCAAGACACTGCTAGCAGTTGCATACACGCAAAACCTTTAAGAGTCAAACCAGAAACCAATCTATATAATTCCAAAGCAGTGCTTAAATTCATTGGCCTTCTAAATAGCCTCCTTCCACCCACAACTTTGTGTTCCTACCCTTTACTAAATGCCTGGCAGCAACATTTCAGAGACTAAGCCCCGCTGATGACACCCCCTAAAACTATACTGCTTGCTACCTCTACACAGACAAATTTGAAGCAGACATCAAAACAGCAATGCAATCTGTCAACAAACAAAAAAAGTAATGGACGATAACCACGAGGAACTGTTCTCAGTACAAGACAATAGTTTTATGCTTGCCAATTTCACACACATTATAGATGGGAAATTGTGCCATTATCTGTTGGAAGGGTTTATTGGGCAGAAAGACTTCAGCACCATGGACACACTTGTTCCATTTTAAATAAAAACTCAGACAATGCAACAAGCAGGCAGGTCAGTGGGATTGCTGAGGAGAGGGAGTGTTATACCACTACACTAGCCACTTTTATTTGTTTAAACTTTAGCTCCCCATTATAAATATTAGCAACAAATCAGTACTTATTGTGTAGGATTCCCCTTGGTTAATAAAAAAGCTGTAATTCAATGTAATCACAAACATATGAATTAGTGCACATAATGCACAAACATGACTATATTCTTTTCAAATACAGAATTATAAACACTTTCTATTTCTTTGGGGGCAATGGCCAACCATATAAAACATTTCCTTAATTAAGTTGTCAACTTGGTGTTTTTCTCCGGACATACGCTATTGCATTTCTCAAAGGTGCCATAGTCACCTTAGCATTTTTATAAACGTACAGGCACCAATTTTGAATAGCTTAACACCAGCTTTTTGCAGATTTCAGAGCATAGCAAATTTTGCTAAAATGGGTCCAGTCGCAGAGAATTGTTCATCTTAAAGTAATTAATCAATGATCAAACACTATTATGGCGGGGAAGCAGGGATCGTACTTGGCTATCCTGGTCCCTTGAGTCACTGCTCAGCCATCAGCTGCTGTGAGCTGACACACTTGCACATTGTTGGAGACTTGTGACACATTATTTAAAATGCCCCCGTACTACACGAGCTTATCACACAACACAGCGCTTCATACTGGTGCTTCACAGCATGTGCCTTAGCATGAGCTTTGGCAAAAATGGACAAACAACCAAAATAATGTGCTTTCTATCCAAAATTAACAACACGTGACAGACAGCTGCCGAGCATATTGTGCAACAAGAGAACTTTATCTAGGCACCAAGAGCCAAGTTACTAGTTGTGTCTTATGTAGGAATGGAAATAGGCTAACGAAATCTAATTACAAGCAAGAACCTGCTCACATGTTAACCCCTTCAATGCTCATGACGGAATGGTTCCGTCATGAGCATCGGTGCCCCTGTGCTCATGACCGAACCATTCCATCATGAGGCCAGGGGCACAAAATCCCTCTGCTGCAGACAGCAGAGGGATTTCTATTTCACCCCTGTGACCTTGGGAGCTGGGGAAGAGCTTCCCCAGCTCCCGAGGCCCACTCCCTGATTTCTGTGCCATGAGGATCAGCGTGCACGTCGCGCTGTCCTCATTGCACAGAAACCGAAACTGAAATGAGCCTTTAGGCTCATTTCAGTTTCACTTTCTATGTGCTCAGGAGGCTATCTCAGCCCCCCGGGCACGTACAAAGACGGGAGAGGTATCATTGGAAAGGGGAGAATCTCCCCTTTCCAATGGTACCCCTCCCCAGTGGATCCGTGCTTGGGGATCGCCCCAGGAGGGCGATCCCCAAGCAGGGATCCACCCACTAGACATCAGGGAGGGGGGAGCGGCCCCTTGGGCAAGGGCCTTTGCTCCCCCCAATTTGCTTGGGTGTAATTTAGTCTTTTTGCCCCCCCTGGGGGGCAGATGGGGGCAGTAGCCCCCAATCTGCCCCCCCCCGGGGGGGCAAAAAGCCCACTAGACCCCAGGGATATTTTTTTTGGCCGCATAATTTATTAGGGTGGGGGCTGCCCATAAAGGGCATGTCCATGCCCCCACCCCACAAAATTTACAGCCTTTCTGGGGGGGCAGTTGGGGGCAGTAGCCCCCAAACTGCCCTCCCGGGGGGGCAAAAAGCCCACTATACGCCAGGGATTTTTTTTTGTATTATAATTTGTGGTGGGGGCTGCCCAATATGGGCATGCCCATGCCCCCACCCACCCCCCCCAATCTGCCCCGCCGGGGGGGCAAAAAGCCCACTAGACGCCAGGGATTTTTTGGGGCGAATTTTAATTAGGGCATGCCCATGCCACCACCCACCCGCCCCAATCTGCCCCGCCGGGGGGGCAAAAAGCCCACTAGACGCCAGGGATTTTTTGGGGCAAATTTTAATTAGGGTGGTGGCTGCCCAAAACGGGCATGTCAATGCCCACACCCCCCACCCGCAACAATTACAGCCTTTATGCCCCCCCTGGGGGGAAGATGGGGGCAGTGGCCCCCAATCTGCCCCCCTGGGGGGGGAAAAAAGCCCACTAGATGCCAACGATTACGCTGGCTTTTTTATGTGTGGGGGTGGGGGCTGCCCAGAATGGGCATACCAATGCCCCTACTCCCCCAAAAAATAGCCACAGTGTTTCTGCCCCCCTTGGGGGCATATCGGGGCAACCCCACCCCCCGATATCCCCCCCCCGGGCGGCTGAAAGCCGACTAGGCACGGATTTGTTTTTAGCAATATGCCTACCTGTGGATTTTGGGCCCTAGCGCCGCCGGCACATAGGGAAACCTAGCAAACCTGTACATTTTTGAAACTAGACACCCAGGGGAATCCAGGATGGGGTGACTTGACAGGCTCTCACCAGATTCTGTTACGCAGAATCCCTTGCAAACCTCAAAATGTATATAAAAAAAACACATGTTCCTCATATTTCTGTGGTGGAAAGTTCTGGAATCTGTGTGGATCCACAAAATTACACTCACCCCGCATTCCCCAAAGTCTTCCGAGAAAAATGGTACTTCACTTGTGTGGGTGGGTCAAGTACCTGCGACAGGCAAGGGCCCAAAAGCTAGTGAGGCGACATCAAAATGACCTATCACAAACCAACCTGGTTTTGCACGGGGGGTTACCTGGGTTTTTGGCCCCGGGGTCGGCGGCCATCTAGGGAAACCTACCAAACCCACACATTTCTGAAAACTAGACACCCGGGGGATTCCAGGGAGGTATGGCTTGCATGGATCCCCCAACGTTGTCTTACCCAAAATCCCCTGCAAACCTGAACTTTTGCTGAAAAAAATCACTTTTTTCAACATTTGTGTGTGGGAAAGTGGTGGCATCACCGGGCTGACACAAATTTCCTACCACCGAGCGTTCCCCCAGGTCTCCTGATAAAAATGGTGCCTCACTCGGGTGGGAGGCCCAAGTACCCGCGACAGGCAAGGGCCCAAAACATTTTGTGATAGGCAATTTTGATGTCGCCTCAATACGTTTTGGGCCCTTGCCTGTCGCGGGTACTTGGGCCTCCCCGAGTGAGGCACCATTTTTATCGGGAGACCTGGGCGAACGCTGGGTGGTAGGAAATTTGTGTCAGCCCGGTGATGCCACAACTTTCCCACACACAAATGTGTGAAAAAGTGATTGTTTCAGCAAAATTTCAGGTTTGCAGGGATTCTGGGTAAGAAGACGTTGGGTGATCCACGCAAGCCATACCTCCCTGGAATCCCCGGTGTCTAGTTTTCAGAACTGTGTGGGTTTGGTAGGTTTCCCTAGGTGGCCGCCGAGCCCCGGGCCAAAAGTCATGGGATTCCCCTTGCAAAACCAGGTCGTTTTGTGATAGGCAATTTTGATGTCGCCTCAATACGTTTTGGGCCCTTGCCTGTCGCGGGTACTTGGGCCTCCCACCCGAGTGAGGCACCATTTTTATCGGGAGACCTGGGGGAACGCTGGGTGGTAGGAAATTTGTGTCAGCCCGGTGATGCCACAACTTTCCCACACACAAATGTGTGAAAAAAGTAATTTTTTTCAGCAAAAGTTCAGGTTTGCTGGGGATTCTGGGTAAGAAAACGTTGGGTGATCCACGCAAGCCATACCTCCCTGGAATCCCCCGGGTGTCTAGTTTTCAGAACTGTGTGGGTTTGGTAGGTTTCCCTAGGTGGCCGCCGAGCCCCGGGCCAAAAAGTCATGGGATTCCCCTTGCAAAACCAGGTCGTTTTGTGATAGGCAATTTTGATGTCGCCTCAATACGTTTTGGGCCCTTGCCTGTCGCGGGTACTTGGGCCTCCCACCCGAGTGAGGCACCATTTTTATCGGGAGACCTGGGGGAATGCTGGGTGGTAGGAAATTTGTGACAGCCTGGTGATGCCACATCTTACCCACACACAAATGTGTGAAAAAAGTGATTTTTTCAGCACAATTTCAGGTTTGCAGGGGATTCTGGGTAAGAAAAGGTTGGGGGATCCACGCAAGCTATACCTCCCTGGAATCCCCCGGGTGTCTAGTTTTTAGAAATGTGTGGGTTTGGTAGGTTTCCCTATGTGGCCGCCGAGCCCCGGGCCAAAAAGTCATGGGACCCCCCTTGCAAAACCAGGTCGTTTTGTGATAGGCAATCTTGATGTCGCCTCAATACGTTTTGGGCCCTTGCCTGTCGCGGGTACTTGGGCCTCCCACCAGAGTGAGGCACCATTTTTATCGGGAGACCTGGGGGAGCGCTGGGTGGTAGGAAATTTGTGTCAGTCCGGTGATGCCACAACTTTCCCACACACAAATGTGTGAAAAAAGTGGTTTTTCAGCAAAATTTCAGGTTTGCAGGGGATTCTGGGTAAGAAAACGTTGGGGGATCCACGCAAGACATACCTCACTGGAATCCCCCGGGTGTCTACTTTTCAGAAATGTGTGGGTTTGGTAGGTTTCCCTAGGTGCTGGCAGAGCTAGGGTTCATAAACTACAGCTAGGCACTTTGCAAAAAAAGGGTCATTTTTCACTGTGAAAATGTGGTGTGTCCACGTTGCGTTTTGCGCTGTATCCTATCGCGGGCACGAGGCCTACCCACACAAGTGAGGTACCATTTTTCTCGGAAGACTTTGGGGAACGCGGGGTGGGTGGAATTTTGTGGATCCACGCAGATTCCAGAACTTTCCACCACAGAAAAGTGAGGAAAATTTGTTTTTTTGGACAATTTTTTAGGTTTGCAAGGTATTCTGGGTAACAGAACCTGGTGAGAGCCAGTCAAGTCACCCCATCCTGGATTCCCCTGGGTGTCTAGTTTTCAAAAATGTATAGGTTTGCTAGGTTTCCCTAGGTGCCGGCAGAGCTAGGGTTCAAAAACTACAGCTAGGCACTTTTCAAAAAAAGTGTCATTTTTCACTGTGAAAATGTGGTGTGTCCACGTTGCGTTTTGCGCTGTTTCCTGTCGCGGGCACTAGGCCTACCCACACAAGTGAGGTACCATTTTTCTCGGAAGACTTTGGGGAATATGGGGTGCGTGGAATTTTGTGGATCCACGCAGATTCCAGAACTTTCTACCACAGAAAAGTGAGGAAAATGTGTTTTTTTTAAACAATTTTTTAGGTTTGCAAGGGATTCTGGGTACCAGAACCTGGTGAGAGCCAGTCAAGTCACCCCATCCTGGATTCCCCTGGCTGTCTAGTTTTCAAAAATGTATAGGTTTGCTAGGTTTCCCTAGGTTTCCCTAGGTGCCGGCAGAGCTATGGTTAAAAAACTACAGCTAGGCACTTTGCAAAAAAAGGGTCATTTTTCACTGTGAAAATGTGGTGTGTCCACGTTGCGTTTTGGGCCGTTTCCTGTCGCGGGCACTAGGCCTACCAACACAAGTGAGGTACCATTTTTATTGGGAGACTTAGGGTAATACAAAATTGTAGAGCAACTGTTATTATCTATTGACTTTCGATGCATTTCTGCCTTCAAAATGAAAGACAATGTGTAAAAAAGAAGTCATTTTGAAAAATGACCTATAATTCTCATGCTAGTATGGGTACTCCCAATTTCGGGAAATGTGCAAATATCTACTGTTTCTAAACTCTATTTTTGTTCCCATTTCAGAAATACATAGGTGTCTTTCATACCGATTTTTCCATGTATAAATTTTCCCAGAATAATTGCTATATACCCGGGACATAATAAAAAACCATTGCAAGACGCTGCTCAGTTATTGGCTCTGGGTTCGTCGGGTTCTTGGTAAACCTACAAGTCCTATATATCACCACAACCAGAAAGGTCCAGCGGATGTAATGGTATATTGCTTTCAAATAGCTGTCATAATTAGAAGAAGTTACAGGTGAAAACGTTGACACAAATGGCTGTTTTTCTCAACTAATTTTCAATTTTTCCTATATTTAACTGTTTGTTTCTATAAAGAAAACTTGAAGGATCTACACAAATGACCCCTTGCTAAATTTAGAATTTTGTCTACTTTTCAGAAATGTATGGCTTTCCAGGATCCATTATTGCTTTCATACCCATTTCTACCATTAACTGGAAGGAGGTTGAAAGCACAAAAAATAGCAAAAATAGGCTATGTCCCAGAAAAATGCCAAAACTGTGTACACAATTTTGGTTTTCTGACAAAAGTCTGCTTGTCCCTGAAAGCTGGGAAGATGGTGATTTCAGCACCACAACCCCTTTTTTGATGCCATTTGCAGGGAAAAAAACAGTTGCTTTCATCTGTAGCCCTTTTTTCGCATTCTTCCCCAAAAAAACAAAATTTAGCTGTATTTTGGCTAATTTCTGGGTCCCCTTCAGGGGAATCCACAAACCCTGGGTACCTTTAGAATCCCCAAGATGTTGTAAAAAAAGGACGCAAATTTGGCATGGATACCTTATGTGGTCAAAACGTTACAGGGGCCTAAGTGCGAACTACCCCAAATAGCCAAAAAAAGGCTTAGCACAAGAGGGGAAAAGGCCTAGCAGCGAAGGGGTTAAGACAAGTCGCAAACTCTTCTCGATAGAATTCGGTCGCAGCTTGGTAAACATTCTGGCTCTCTTCAACAAAAGTCCTCTAGATTGTCGAATTTCTCTCATGTTGGCTGCCTCCCCTTCTACCCGACTGAACAAATTCTCAGGGTCCTGGTGCAGCCAGAAAAGCCAATCAGCAGGAGGCAGATTCAGGCGAAAGAGAGAAAGGACTACAGCCGCCTGTTGTCTAAAGGATGAGAACGCACGCTCAGACTCCGTCCTTGATGCGGAAAACAAAAGAGTTTTCACTTACACAAACAACAAACAGTATAATCAATGACACAAATAAACAACAGGAAGCAGCTTGTAACTTTACAGCTAATTGCACAACATAAAGGTAAAAATATGCATAAAGACACTAAAATCACAATCGCATGTGAAGCCGATGAAAACATGGGCACATGGCTGCATCTGAAAACTCAATCAGAGACTGCCCATAGAGGCCTTAGCACACAGCTAGCGCAACCACAAGACCGTAGCACAGAGAACGCCATCACAGACCTGGCGCACACAGCCTGCTCAGTCTACGAGAGGCTTTGTGTGACCTCGGCAGAGAGTAGGAGTAAGGGGGTAGGGAGAGCGGGCCTGGGAGAAGTAAAAGAGCAGCCTAAAGAAAGAAGCTGAGATGGGTGGAAAGGAATATAAAAAAAAAATAGTTCTCCAAACCAGCACATAAAGAATACAAGCGTTAGGACACTGTACTTTACCAGTGCTCCTCAGCCTTTAATGGAAGTGCAGTATCAGCTACGTGAACAAGTTAGGGGGCAGCAAAAAAGAGCGACACAGGAGTGAGCCAATGGAAAGCAGCATGCAGGATTACACTCCGTATAGTGATTACAGCAGGTCTTGTAGACAGTGCAGGCGCAGTGCACAGGCTAGACCTAAAAAGGAGGCAAATGTGGCATAAATGTGTGATATAAATGTATACATTAAATGATGATCATTGAGTATACAGTTCATCCATACATCTTAGAAAATGTATATACATTTACAATGCTCAATTTCCAGTAACCACCTTTGCCAGGTAAATCTTTGAACTTGATGAAGCGTATCCAGTCATGTAATGAGCAACACCACTGAGCAACACTACTATAGTATGTTATTAGTCAAGGAAGCCAAAGCATCAGATTTCTGTTTGTCTCACGCTAAAGTTTTTTCAACCAGAGCCCAATTCTTATCATGTTTATGGGGACAGCCCCATGACTTATAAACAGCCTTCTCAAGGATATAACAGTGGTCCAGACTCAATCTCCATTCCTGCAAAGTGGGAAGACTTCACTCTCCACTTCCCAACTAAGGCAATGAGAAAACCAAGACTAATGAATATGGGACTTGATAAGGTTCCTCCCATTTCCTTCATGAGCTCCAGCAGGGCTGTCCTAGGAGGGAGGTCAATAGAATGTGCTAGGACTAAGGCCATCGTTCACTGAACTCTCCTCCAATATGGTCTGTGCACTTCCATATCAGGTGATAAATGTACCACTTGAGAACCAGCAGCTAGTACATGTCGGTGAATGGGTCACTGCCATCTTGCGTAGCTGCTGTAGAGGAATACAGTACATTACAACGCGATCTATTACATCGCGTGCTTTTACAACGTGGTCGTTACAACGACCGTGTTGTTAGTACGCGATGCATTTACATCGCAAGTCATTAGAACGACTTGCTGTAGGGGGCGCGCTGGACTTAAGAATAGTACTATTTACTATTCCTACTCCAGTTTGTGCAACAGTAGGGAAGGTGTTGGATTTCATTTCCAATACCTCAGCGCCCCCTATAGCAAGTCGTTGTAATGACTTGCAATGTAAATGCTTCACGTACTAACAACGCAGTCGTTGTAACGTCCGCATTGTAAAAGTCTTGCGATGTGATGACAGCGTTGTAAACGCTATTTCCCGCTGTAGAGTGTAGCAAATTATATTTGAGTAATGACATTGGATAAGCCTAAGTTGAGGTGATATTGCCAGAACACACTAGCCATTTTTGCTTCCCTCCACTCATCATCGTCATTTTTTCCCAGATCCATCTCCTACGCCGAGCACAAATGGGTCACAGGGTCTGGGGCATTTGCAGTTATTGAATGGTAAAGATGTGAAACTCTGCCTTTCTCCAAGGGTCCAGACATTATTCTGGCCTCCAGTGGGTTGAATTCTGGTAGGCACCATAGTTTATCCCGGATATGGTGGAGGGTGTGCCAAAGCTGGAGGAAAAGTAAGAATTGAAATTTGTGCAGTTGGAACTGTTCCTGCACACCCTCATATGATTTCATGTAGTCTCCCTCCCACACATCTCCCAGCTTAGAAATGCCAATATTATCTCAATCTCTGAACTTCAGTACCCGGACTCCAGAGAGGTGACAATTTCCTACCTAACGGGGGGGGTTTCCTGCGAGGATCTACCATGCCACCCAATTAGTGCTGTCAGCATCACTGTTGTGGATGTAGGAATGCGGGTTGAAACCAAGTGCAGTCTCCTGATGCAGTGGTGGGTCCCTTTGCTGGCATGAATCCATTTTGGTCATGGTGAACCAGGGAAGTTATGACTTTGACCAGTCTATTTGCCATAACTTAGCATATATGTTTGCCTCAACATTAATGAAGTAACTCGGACGATAAGATGAGCAGTGCTCTGGAGGATTGCTTGGTTCGGGGAACTTCACTATCATGGCCCCTGGAAGTCCTAAGGCAAGCAGCATTTCAAATGTCCTCTGCAAATAGTGAGTGGAGATGGGATTAATAAGGGACTCACATTTCTTACAGATGTCTACAGGGAAGTCATTTGAGCCAGGGGTCTTCCGTAATTGTAGGGCTGTGGTGGCTTCCTCTTTTTTACACAGGGACATGGGCAACTCTAGAGCTTCCCTATCTGTCACTTGCAACTGCCTGTGCAGGGAGACTTTTGACCAAGGTAGAGGTAAGAAATATATGTTAACATACCTGTGCTAAAAAAATACTGTTTCATGTTAGAAAACGACTTGCAAAATAAAGCTAGTGAAATTGGCTTCACATTCAAAGGCTATGCATTGTGGCTCCACTTTCATATTTGATATGAAATGCAGGTATGGTAGGTAGCTACATGTTCGGAGTATATCATCCTTGTTGGGTCAAAATAGGTGGCAAAATAGCTGTATTGCAGAAGAAGTGCTGTGACAAACAATAGACATTTCATCTCAAAATGTAGGAACTCCTCTGACATGTTGTCTATTCACAGCTGCCTTGGATACAACAGTGTTATAGGACACAACAGTGTTAGATGAAAAACCAGAAACAGAGGTGATGTTTGTATTGGGCTGTATAGGAAACACAGTTTCTGCATGGATTTGACAATAACAGAAAATATAAGACCTTCTTGGTTGTCATTTATCCAGGGAAGGGCAAAGGTGGTGGTAAAGTGGATGTGGACCTCAATTTATTTTTCAGTCCCACTGAATTTCAAAAGCTGGAAGAGACTAGGGACCAGATGTGCATAGATTTTTCCAGATCACAAATGGACCGATTCACAGAATCAGGCCGTTTGTGACCAGAAATATGCCTTTTTTATGTACCTAACCCTATTTTGCGATTTGGTAACCTATTGCCGAATCACAAAATGGGTTAGCAATTTGGTATTAGGAAGGGGCGTGTTAAGGACATCCCTTCCTAATAGAGACTCGCAGTGGTATGTGTGAATGTTTTGTGACCGAAATACGGTTGCAAAACCTTTGCATTTTACTGCCTACTTCAAGCAGTTGGTAACCCATTCACAAACAGGAAGGGGTTTGGGGACCCCTACCTCTTTGTGAATGGTTGCAGATTTTTTTTTAGGAGTAGACAGTGGTCCCACGTACCATTTCCTACTCTTAGAAAAATGAAAAAAAACTTTTCATTTTTGTTTTTGAAAAGCATCCTGTTTCCCTTTAAGGAAAACAGGCGACATTTTAAATCTGTCCCTAGCAGCCCACCATCCCTGAGTTTTTAGTGATTCCTAATGGGTCACAAATAGCGACTTACCTCATGAATATTAATGAGGTAGGTCAATTGCAACTCCATTAGTAATTACTAAATGTGTCAAAGACACATTAATACATATGTGTTTGTGATTAACTAAAAGCGAATTGCAAAAATTTGCTATTAGGTAATTACAAATAGAAACTCTACATACACGTGGCCCAAGATTTTTTGGGCCCTGGACAAACAGATTTTGCCCTTCCTGCGCATAATAAATTTGAATGTATTACCCATTTGAGCGAAACAAATACCTTCTAATGCCAAACAATAATGAATTATATATTAGTTCTTCAGAAATGGGGGCACGTATAAACAGCTAAGGCTCAAGCTAGCCATTGTCTCGCTACAAAAAGTGTAAACATAGCTTGAACATGTGTTAGCAAAGACATTTTATTTGGCGCATCAATATAGATTCTTTTGTCTTGCAGCAATAATTGTTCTTTTATGGGGAATTCATGTAATCAACCTGTTCCTCACACTGTAGGAAAGGCACGGCAAGGATGATTAGTGCATAATATTAAAATAAGACACGTGCACGTAGCTCTTGCAATTCAGCTTTGATTGCCTGCTATTCATATTTGCAAATACATCCCCATTCAAACTGGCATTCTTCTGGCTGCAGCAAAGTCAAAGCACTACTCCCAGGAATTCACCTTTCCATCAGGTGAAATCTGAGAATTATTTCCTTGATTTTCTGCCTTGTCTGCCATCTCCTCTTTGTATGTCTGACCTCTCTGGCAAACCACCGACCACCGGCACTGCTGAGTAAAAGAACTGGGAAGGGGCAAGAGACCGGTGAAGGAAGGAGAGGTATAAAGAACAGAATACCAAGTGAGGTAACGTAGAGGGAGAAGGGGGGTTTAAAGATGCAGATGAGGTGAAGAGATAGGTGAGGTAGGGAAAGACGTAAGGCTAATGGAGATGGTTGGGTTACATAGAAAGATAAAGAGAGGAAGAAAAAGGAAGAGGTAGGCTCAGAAAGTGGTAGCTGTGTCCCGGTTAGGCCTAGAAGGAAACACTGCCATTTTATATACAGACGGGTTTTTTCCTAAGTTGCCTTCACTCTCACTCAATGACTTTTTACACACATTTGCATCCATGACAGTGCGGATCAGTTTCCATGAAACTATACTTGCTTGCAAAATCAACTTCGCAAGAACACTATCATGATACCTTGAACATCACGTACAAGGTCTATACATATATTGTGTGTTAGACCTGCCTTGTCCAGCAGGTTCATCCCCAGACTTTTTGCTTTTTGGCCTCCTGTTTTTGACCCTGTTTTTTTGGGTTTTATGACTCTTGGCACTTTACCACTGCTGATCAGTGCTAAAGTGCATATGCTCTCCCTGTAAAGTGTGTTTATGGAATGGCGTTTCCATGATTGACTTGTTTGACTTACTACTAAGTCCATAGTACAGTGCAATGTTTGTGCCCAGGGCCTGTAAGTCAGATGCTGCTAGTGCGCCTGCAGCACTGCTTGTGCCACCCACACAAGCAGCCTTTCAAAGGGATCTCAGACCTGCCACTGCAGGGTCTACGCACAGTCTCTACTGCCATGTCGACCTGGCAAGTGCACCCACTTGCCAAGCCCTAAAAATGTCCCTTTTATTGCATGTAGGTCACCCCTAAGTTAGGCCCAAGGTATCCCTGTGGGCAGGGTGCAGAGTATGTGAAAGCTAGGACATGTACTGGTGTGTGTGACATGTCCTGATAGTGAAATACAGTGTATTTTGTTTTTCACTATAAAAAAGGCTCTCTGTTACATAGGATAGAATGGGAGTTTATTTATAACATCTTATAAGTATAACTTCCCATTGGGACAAAGTAGAAAGATGGAGTTTAGTATGCCTGAACTCAGAATATAAAAATGCATATTTTAGTAAAGATGATTTTTATATTGTGTGTTTGAAAATACCACTTTTAGAAAGTGGGTATTTTCTTGCTTAGCCATCCTGTGTGCCTCTGCTGGTTTGTGGATTGACTGTCTGGTTTTGGAGTGACAGGGGCTGGGGATGTGCATGCTCTCAGACAGCCACTGGGGGGGTTGAGGTGTATCCTGCCTTTCCTGAATGAGTCAGGGCAGGGCTGAATAGACCTGGGCTACATTTAGAGTAGGGGGAGGAGATTTCCTTGCACCTAAATAGGCCTGGTTTGCCTTACACAATGGTGCCGAGTAGCTGAACCAGAGAGGACAGAACTGGTTTTGACTGAGCACAGAGCCTCTCTGCCACCAGAGAACAAAGAGAAATAGAATGTAAATATTGGGGCCCAGACCACAGAACTTTAGACTACTTCTGGACTCAAGAGGAACCTCTGTCAAGGAGAAGAGCTGGGAAAACTGAAGGAGATGTACTGCCCATTTGCTGTGTGCTGTCTGGGGTTGGCCTGCAGTGGCTGTTTTTGCCAAGGAGAGAACAAAAACTTTGATGTGTGTCCTGCTTGAAGGAGATCTCCAAGGTTTTGAAGTAAAGCTTGTCTCCTGTTCTGAAGTCTCAGGGACACAAAGACTTCACCACCAGCTCCCCTAAACTTCCTTGCTGGTAGTTCTGACCTGCCAAGAGGTGCCTATTCCCGTGTTTGGCCTATGGAGGTTGTTCCTGCTGCTGGGAGCTGGGAAAAGAGAAGCAACTAAAAAAGCGTAACTCATCCGCACCCGTTTCCGACGCATCGCTGCTGTGCCGCTGAAGAAATCGACGCAGCGCCTGCCCGCGGCTGGATAAATCGATGCATGCCGAATCTCGTGCACCAGTCTCCGAAGTCCGAGATCAATGCATCAATTCCGCCGCAGGCCCTGCTGTGTGACTGCAAGAACCAACGCATCGTGGGACTGCGAATGGAAAGATCAATGCAGCGGCGTTGCAGCAGCTGCCGCATCGAAAACGACGCATCCCCGAATCCCCATGCATCGCACCGGGGAGCTAAGTCTACAACAACGCTGGGACCGCAGTAAGAAACCAACGCATCACCTCCCCGCACAGTAAGAAACCGACGCATCACCTTCTCTCCAGTAAGGAACCGACGCATCACCTCCCTTGTTGCGTGGCAGTAAGGAACCGATGCATCACCTATCCTGGAGTAAGGAACTGACGCATCACCTTCCCTGGGTGTAAGGAACTTATGCATCACCTTCCCTGCAGCTGTTTTTGTTTATGATTTTGACGCATCCAAGGTACTTTTCATTAAAAGTGTCACATCTATAATTTGCTGTGGTCAGAACTGTTTTTACCTTTTAAAAGTCATATTTTGATTATTCCATGTTGGATTTTTGTTGTTTTAGTCTTGCTTGGTTTAGATAAAGAATACTTATTTTTCTAAACTGGTGTGGTGTCCATTTGTAGTGTTTTCACTGTATTACTGTATGTGTGCACTAATGCATTACACACTGCCTCTGAGATAAGCCTGTCTGCTCATGCCAAGCTGCCATGGGGGTCAGCAGGGGTTATTTTAGAAGTATAGCTCCATTAGCCTGACTAGGAAGAAGGGTCCCTACTTGGACAAAGGTGCAAACCATTGCCAATGAGAGACTCCCATTTCTAACACTGTACAAATGAAATTATTTGTTTTTCATCCATGCAGCGATACAACTATCTATAGTACATAAACAATGGCAGCCTGACTGGAATCTCGGCCCAAGGCAAGGATGCTTTCTGTTATAAATAAACAAGTATTTCCAGGTTTAGGCAGAGGAGCACTTGGTGTCATTATCGAGTTTGCTACATGCTGAAACCTCAGCCCAGCTGTTAGCAATTGTCGGAAAGTAGGATCTACTTCTATGGTTACCCCCACTTTTTGCCTGGTGCTAAGCTGTATTTTGACTAGTCTGACTGGGATCCTGCTAATCAGGACCCCAGTCTATCTGCTCTCTCCCTACATTGTTGTGTTGAGTACTTAGGTACACTCCAGATTGGATACTGGGGTACCCTTATCAGTCCCTAGTATATGGTACTAAGGTACCCAGGGCATAGGTACCCCAGAGGTCTCCCATGGGCTGAAGCATGCATTGTGCCACCCATGGGAGACCATGCAAAATGGATCTACAGGCCTGCCATTGCAGCCTGTGTAAGTTGGTGCTTGCACCACTTACGTAAGATATAGGTTTACTATATCTAAGGGTCACTGCACTTAAAACCTACAAGTCACCCCTATAGCAGGCTCTTCAATCCTGAAGGCAGGGTGCTTGGTTCTAAGTGAGAGGGTGCCCCTGCATGAGCAGGACACCCCTGCAGCCTAGGGAGTCCATTCTCCCGGGTTGTCAGTGAAGCCGCCATATACCATATAGAGGGGCACACATAATTACTCGATGACCATCTCGAAAACGGCTGCAACGAATCCTATCATGTTTGGTATCAAACATGTTGGAAGCATACCTCCCACACCGTAACCGGTGTGGGAGGTATGATTCCAAGCACTGGAAGAGCCCTCCGTTAGGCTCTCAGTGTTCCCGGTACCAGTCTTCTAGACCCCGACCGCACAAAATGGTTGCTGCAGGCCAGAGGCACATTTTTGCCCTCCTGCTTCTGAGCCAAGCTCGAGCAGAGGAAGGGGGAACAACAGGCATCCTGTCACAGGGAGGTGAGACCACCTCCCAGACAGGATTTAGTGTTTTGGGACCGGGTGAGTGCGTTTCCCGGCACCAGAAAGTCTGCACGAGGGGAACACTTGGTGTCCCTGTGCATAGTCCAGTTAAAACCAGTTCTGGGAGCCAATGGCTCCCACTCTGGTGCAAAACTGGACAAAGGACATGGGAGTATCTTCCCCCTGTCCAGACCCCTTCCCTGGGAGGGTCCCCTGAATCTCCCCAACCCTTTCCCTAGGGTACTTAAGGGCTTACCTGGGTGTAGGTCCCTAGATTTGTCGTGGGATAAGATTCAGATCAGACACCACTGCACTTCTACCGTCTGGGCACTCTGGACTTCGCTGGACTTCGTTTGGGCCTGACTTCATCTCCCTTCTAGTCTCCTGCATAATCTGTGCCTGTGCATCACACAGGAACCTTCCAAGGCCTGTGAAGCATCAAAGACACCTGAAGTAATCTCCCTTGAAGTGAAGGAGTTACTCCCCTACATTTGCAGGCACCGCAACTAAGTACACCGGTCTGCAGATCCTGAACTCCTCGGGCTCCGTGGGCTCTGCAACACAGGTGGTAGTTTTCCACAGCTCTCGAGGCCTGCCCTGCCCTCTCACCAAGTTTGAGGCCAGTATCCCTCGTGGGGGTTGCAATAACCGATCCCCTGTGCACCACTTCCAACTTGCAGTTGCAAAGGCTTGTTGGCTTGTTTGCAAGAAGATCTTCGGGCTTCTAGTAGCCCCAACCTCGAGCACCTCCTGTGACCAGAATCTTCAGCCACATCCCATTGTGTGCATCGTGGCCTGCATCTTTTGGTGAGCTGTTTGAGGCCCTCTCATGACTCCAGTGCCTCCGGCCTGTGGGTCCACTTGAAGGCCACACTTGTTACTTTTGTGCTCTCCTGATTGCTCGAGGCCTGCCCTGACTCCCCTGCCTTTGGTGAGTCCCCTGGACCTTGTTGGTCCCAACGTTGCTCCTTCTTTGATTCCAATGTGGCTTGCCTTTGCCAAGGCTTGTTGGTGCTCCCAGAGGACACCGACACCTCAGCACTCGACATCCTTCGTGGGACAACTCGTACCCAGGTCCTGGTCTTTCTCAGCCTCGCCTGATCCTCACAGCCTCAGAGTCAAGGTCATCGTCATCTTCCCTGAAGCCCCCAACATTGGAGGGCATTCGTCTTCCGAGTCTCCTGGTCACTTCTGAGTGGCATATACTCTGTCCCCTCTGCTTTCAGGTACTCCTCTTCAAGAATCCATGTTTGGATTCCCACGGACACTTTCTCCTCTTCCAGCAGCAGCACTTTCCTAAAGTCCTCCATTGGGTTCGACTGCGGTTTCCGACACCATTTCAAACATATGCACCCGGCTTCCCTGGTGTAGGTAACGTGGGTACTTGGTATCCATGGGTGGGGTGGCTCTCCAACCTTCTGTCTTCTACTGGGTTTCTTCAGGGTCCGCTGGGAAGGGTCCTTAATCTTTAAAAATCCAACCGCGACTTGCACATAGAGTTGTACGGAGCATGCAGTCGTGTTTCCACACTGCACACGCTCTCCATGGGGTCCCTATCTACTCACCTTGGGTGGATCCTTGGAGTCCCAGCACTTCTACATCCTCTCGACACTGTCTTGACTCGAGTCGTGGTTCTTATACTACTTTCTTAGTATATGGTTTGCTCCCCCCCTTGGGCCACTGTGTATTTCGTGCTATTTACTGTGTTTCTTTGCTAAAGTATTATGTGCATTGTGTTTGTCTCAGTGTTGTAGATATTGGAACGTACTAGAGAGTATTATATAATAAATACATATTTTTATAAATACTTCGTCTGGTTCTTTTTCACTTAGGGGCACATGCATCAAGCTTATTACCGGCCGCAAACGGGCCGCTACCTATTTTGCGAATGCAGTTAGGGAATCGTAATTTGCGATTCCCTAAATGCAATGCAAGAAGCATTCTCAGAATGAGACTTCAAGTTGATGGTAATTTGCAATTCCTTACAAAAATGCACAAAATTGCATTTTTCTAAGTGCCATGTGGCACACACACATGCCCTTAGGGTATGTGTGTGCTACACATGTGCACACATGCCAATTTTGGGAGTGCATCAGGGTGGCCTTTTGGCCCCCTGGCACCTTTGAAATTGCATTCGCAATTTGCGATTACCTATTTGGTAATTGCAAATTACGAATGGTTTCCCATTCATTCCTATGGGCCTCTAGGCCGATAGGAATGAATGGGAAAGCATTCCCTAATAGCGAATCGCAATTTGCGAATCGCTATTAGGAAATGTGCAGGAATCGCTTTTTTTTTTTGCGAAACCTACATGCATAGGCAATTGCGATTCCTTAATAATCTCTATTAAGTAATCGCAATTGCTTAGCTTGATGCATGTGGCAGCAAATCCATACTGTAAGATTGCATTCTGGTAAAACAAGCTGCTTTACACTCCTTCTGGACTAAGCCTGAAGACTGCTCTCTACAGCTACCATTTAGAGAGCTTTCTAAGGTTGTCTAAGACTTCTTAAATCACCATAAGGGTTGTCTGGACTGGTGCAAGGCACCCACTTACATTAGTGGACATCATATACCAGGCCAGCTTCTCACATTGGTGTGCAGCCGTTGGGATTCAAGCTTGCATTGTTTTACCAGATAAATCTTAGTATTGATTAATTGAAAAGCCATCACTACTGCTAGGCACATATAATATAAGCTTAGAATAAGTAAGTTCTACTGAACTTGGGGTTGGGTAAGTCAAGGGTGTAGCACACCCTTTCTCCAACCTAAGAGAGTTTAGTTCCCACTCGGTTAGCTAGGTGCAACACCACACCACACTTAGTATGTCTTCCAAAGGAGATGCCAGTGGCTCTCTGACTGCTAGACACAGCGAACTTTCGTTCCAAGAACTAAAAGCACTGTGTGCCTCTAGAAAGTTGAAGACAGTGAAAGGAGCTACTACTTAACGCCTCTTAGAGGTGTTACTGTTAGATGACCTCAGGAAAACCTCAGGGTCAGATGAACAGGAAAGAGTGGGTGGGGCAGGGACAGAAGATATGCCAGGAGGAGAACCCCTCTTTGACCTAGAATCTAACCCTGACCAGGTGGACCCTGATGACTCCCACCTGGACAATTCAGACCTCCCAGAGGAGAACACGGAGGGCTTAGAGGAGGCCCCTTTTGATCCTCCTGGGAAGATGCATAGTAGACCAAGGAGGTCTAGATCCTCCTCTGCAGAATCCATTGGCTCAGGACAGTCAGTAGGGACATCCATTTCTTATAGAAGGGGGAAGTCTTTTGATAGGGAGTACCAACTTCTTGAGCTTGAGAAAGCAAGGCTTAGGCTCAGGCAAGAGCAGTTGGCCCTTGACAGAGAGTCCCTAGAAGTCCAGACGGCTAGGAAAAAGTTGGGACTAGAGTCCCATGGTGGCAGCAATAGTGTGCCTAGAGTTAAGGAATCTGAACAAGATTGTCCCTCCCTACTATGTTGGGGATGACATCCACAAATAGATAACTGCTTTAGAGAGGGCCTGTAAAGTTCAGAAGGTCCTTCAAGAGCAGTGGGCAGCTATCTTGTGGCTCTCCTTTGCTGACAAAGGTAGAGATAAGCTCCTCACTGTAAGAGAAGAGGATGCTGATAATTAGTCAGTTTTGAAAAGTGCTCTCATTGATGGGTTTGGCTTAACAACTGAACACTACAGGATTAAGTTCAGAGAGACCCAGAAAGCACAGACCCAGGACTGGGTAGACTCTGCGGATAGTGCTATTAAGGCTCTTGAAGGCTGGTTGCTTGGCAGCAAAGTGCATGACTGCCAAGGATTGTATAATTTGATTATGAGGGAGCAGATCCTTAATAATTGTCAGAACCAGCTTTTGCATCAGTACCTGGTGGACTCAGATCTGACTTCTCCCTAAGAATTGGGAAAGAAGGCAGATAAGTGGGTCAGAACCAGGGTGAAGCAGAAAAACCAGAACAATAGTTGTGACCAGAAGAAGCAAGATTCTTCAAAAACTCAAGATAAGGGTGAGGACAAGAGCAAAGACAAGAAAGAGTCTTCTCATGGGCCCCAAAGACCTTCATCTGGGGGGGAGTCACAATCCAACAAGAAAGGCAAAAATAAACCTTGGTGTTATCTCTGTAAACATAAGACCCATTGGACAAGGGATGCTGATTGTCCAAAGGCCAAGGAAACTACTACTACCACTGCCCCTAAGGCAACTGCACCCCTAGCTCCAGTACATGTGGTAGTACAGCAACCAAGGGATTAGTAGGGTTAACCTTGGGTTCTAAGGTGGGTTCTGACTTAGTCAGAACTCCAGCTCAGGCTGTTCTAGTCTGTGATGGTGGCATACATCTTGCCACCTTACTTGTCAGTCCCAGTATCCTGGGCAAGTACAGACAACAGCCTTTGATCAATGAACAAGAGGCCATGGCCTACAGGGACACAGGGGCCAGTGTCACAATGGTGACAGAGAAACATGTGTCTCCTGACCAGATCATACTTGGACAAATGTACCAAGTGACCAATGCTAGCAATGTGAGGACTGATCATTCCTTGGCAATTGTTAATTTCAGCTGGGGAGGGGTAACTGGCCCTCAAAAGGTTGTGGTATCTTCAGACCTCCCAGTGGATTGTTTGTTGGGCAATGATTTGGAAACTACAGCCTGGGATGAAGTGGAGCTAAGGACTCATGCAGAAATGTTGGGCATCTCTGCAAGTGTGTTTGCTGTGACCAGGTCACAAGCAAAACAGCTGTCCACTGAACAGGCCCTGGATCCTGGAACAATGGACCAGGTACCTTCCAAGAAGATGAGCAGAAGGGGCAAAGCTGGGCCTACACCCCAGACTCAGAGTGAGGGTCAGTCTCTTGAGGGATATGATCTTGGGCACTGTGAAGGAACTGCCCCAGATGAACTTGAACCTGATCAGGTTGAGTACTTGAGGGCAGGGGCCCTTCCAGAGCAGATCTGAGTTTGGAACAGCAGACCTGCCCCTCTCTTGAACCCCTCAGACAGCAAGCTGCTGCTGAGGCTGCTGGGAATGTCAGTGGCCCCATAGGATCTACTGGGAGGAAGGACTTCTGTACTCAGGGGTAGAGACCCCAAGCCTGGTTCCACCAGGAGGTTGGTTATACCCCAGAAGTTTAGAGGTTTCCTGCTCACCCTAGCACATGACATTCCCCTAGCAGGACACGTAGGGCAAAGTAAGACTTGGGACCATGCCACTAGGTACCCAGAAGCCATATCCCTTAGGACAACTAAAGCTCCTGCGGTTTCAAAGGCCCTCTTAGGAATTTTTTCCACAGTGGGCTTCCCTAAGGAGGTCTTACCTGATAGAGGTACAAACTTCATGTCAAGTTATATTACTGCAATGTGGAAAGAGTGTGGAGTGAATTACAAATTCACCGCACCCTACCATCCTCAATGCAATTAGTTAGTTGAAAGATTCAACAAAACCCTGAAGGGTATGATCATGGGCCTCCCAGAAAAGCTTAGGCGAAAATGGGATGTCCTTCTGCCCTGCCTTCTCTTTGCCTACAGAGAGGCCCCTCAGAAGGGGGTTGGCTACAGCGCTTTTGAACTTCTGTTTGGGTATCCAGTTAGGGGTCCCTTGTGTTTGGGGAAGGAGGGATGGGAGTTACCTCTCAAACCTCCCAAACAGGACATAGTGGACTATGTACTTGGTCTCCGTTCCAGGACGGCTGAGTACATGAAGAAGGCAAGCAAAAACCTGGAGGCCAGCCAAGAACTCCAAAAAGCTTGGCATGACCAAAAGGCTGTCCTGACTGTTTACCAGCCAGGCCTGAAAGTGTGGGTGTTGGAACCGGTGGCTCCAGCCGCTCTCCAGGACAAGTCGATTGGACCCCACACTATCATTGAGCAAAAGGGTGAGGTCACCAACCTGGTGGACCTTGGCACTCCCAGAAGCCCCCATAGGGTGCTTCATGTGAACAGGCTAAAACCTTTTGTGGACAGGGCTGACATGGGCTTGCTCATGGCAACTGATGAGGGACAGGAGGAAGAGAGTTACCCTCTCCCTGATCTCCTCTCACAAAACCCTGATGATGGGTCAGTAGATGGTGTAACCGTGGCAGGCAGCCTCACTGACAAACAGCAGATTGATTGCAGGAAGGTCCTCAATCAATATAGGCACATGTTGAGCCCTCAGATAGCCCTTGGGCTAGCCCAGTAGTCCTGGTACCTAAACCTCACACCACAGGTGGAAAAAGAGAGATGAGGTTTTGTGTGGACTACAGAGGACTCAATGCAGTCACTAGGACTGATGCTCATCCAATTCCAAGGGCAGATGAGCTTATTGACACTGTGGCCTCAACCAAGTTCTAAAGCACTTTTGACCTTACTGCTGGCTATTGGCAAATCAGACTAGCTGAGGATGCCAAACCAAAAACAGCATTCTCAACCCCTAGTGGGCATTCGCAATTTATTGTGATGCCCTTTGGCTTGAAGAATGCACCTGTCACATTCCAAAGGCTGGTGAATAAAGTTTTCACAGGCCTGGAAGCCTGTAGTGCAGCATATCTTGATGGTATAGCTCTCTTTAGCTCTACCTGGGAGGATCACCTGGTCCACCTGAAGAATGTTTTGGAGGCTCTGCAGAAAGCAGGCCTCACTATCAAGCTTACTAAGTGCCAGATAGGGAAGAGTAAGGTTGTGTACCTGGGCCACCTTGTGGGTTGAGGCCAGGTTCAACCACCTCAGAGCAAAATCCAGACCATAATGGAATGGCTTGCTCCAACTACCCAGGCTCAGGTCAGAGCTTTCTTGGGCCTCACTGGGTTTTACAGAAGATTTGTCAATGGATATGGGTCCATAGTGACTCCCTTGAATGATCTTACATCAAAAAGAATGCCCAAGAAATGTCAGTGGACAGTTAGCTGTCAGAAGGCATTTGATGACCTCAAGCAGGCCATGTGCTCTACTCCCATTCTGCAAAGTCCTGACTACTCTAAAACATTCATTGTCCAAACAGATGCATCTGAGTTGGGGGAAGGGGCTGTGTTGTCACCACTTAATGCAGAGGGCCAGGATCAACCAGTAGCTTTTATCAGCAGAAGGTTGACCCCCAGAGAGAAACGTTGGTCAGCTATAGAGAGGGAGGCCTTTGCTGTGGTCTGGGCCCTGAAGAAGTTGAGGCCATGCCTGTTTGGCACTCACTTCATTGTTCAGACAGACCATAAGCCCATCTTATGGCTTAAACAGATGAAGGGTGATAACCCCAAACATTTGAGGTGGTCCAATTCCCTGCAGGGGATGGACTATATAGTGGAACATGGACCTGGGAGCAACCATGCCAATGCAGATGGACTTTCTAGATATTTCCACTTAGAAAATGAAGACTCAACTGGGCAAGGTTAGTCTCATCTCCTTACGTTTGGGGGGGTTGTGTAGGAAAGTAGGATCTACTTCTATGGTTACCCCCACTTTTTGCTTGGTGCTAAGTTGACTAGTCTGACTGGGATCCTGCTAATCAGGACCCCAGTCTATCTGCTTTCTCCCTAAATTGTTGTGTTGCGTACTTAGGTACACTCCAGAGGTCTCCAATAGGTTGAAGCATGTATTATGCCACCAATGGGAGACCATGCAAAATGGATCTACAGGCCCGCCATTGCAGCCTGTGTAAGTTGGTGCTTGCACCACTTACTTAAGATATAGGTTTACTATATCTAAGGATGACTGCACTTAAAACCTACAAGTCACCCCTATAGCAGACCTTTGCATTCCTGAAGGCATGGTGCTTGGTTCTAAGTGAGAAGGTGTCCCTGCATGAGCAGGACACCCCTGCAGCCTACGGAGTCCATTCTCCCGGGTTTTTAGTGAAGCAGCCATATACTATTTAGAGGGGCACCAAGTAATTATGCGATGGCCATCTCGAAAACGGCTGCAAAGAATCCTATCATGTTTGGTATCATACATGTTGGAATCATACCTTCACACCGTAAACGGTGTGGCAGGTATGATTCCAAGCATTGGAAGAGCCCTCCGTCAGGCTCTTAGTGCTCACGGTACCAGTCTTGTAGACCCAGACAGCACAAAATGGTTGCTGCCGACGAGAGACACATTTCTGCCCTCCTGCTGCTGAGCCAAGCTCGAGCAGAGGAAGGTGGAACAATAGGCATCCTGTCACAGGGAGGTGTGTCCACCTCCCAGATAGGACTTAGTGTATTGGGACCGGGTGAGTGTTTGCCAGTGCCAGAAAGTCTGCATGAGGGGCACACTTGGTGTCCCTGTGCATAGTCCAGTTCACACCAGTTCTGGGAGCCGTTGGCTCCCGCTCTGGCGTGAAACTGGACAAGGACATGGGAGTAACCTCCCCCCTGTCCAGACCCTCGCCTGGTAGGGTTCCCTGAATCTTCCCAATCCTTTCCCTAGGGTACTTAAGGGCTTAACTGGGTGTAGGTCCCTACATTTGTCAGGGGATAATATTCAGATCAGACACCACTGCACTTCTACTGTCTGGGCACTCTGGACTTCGCTGGACTTTGTTTGGGCCTGACTTCATCTCCCTTTCAGTCTGCTGCATCGTCTGTGCATGTGCATCATACAGGAACCTTCCACGGCCTGTGAAGCATCAAAGACACCTGAAGTAATCTCCTTGGAGTGAAGGAGTCACTCCTCTGCATTTGCAGGCACCGCAACTAAGTCGACCGGTCTGTAGATCCTGAGCTCCTCCGGACTCCGTGGGCTCTGCAACACAGGTGGTGGTTTTCCACAGCTCCTGAGGACTGCCCTACCCTCTCACCAAGTTTGAGGCCAGTATCCCTCGAGGGGGTTGCAATAACCGAACCCCTGTGCACGGCATCCAACTTGTAGTTGCACAGGCTTGTTGGCTTCTTTGCAAGAAGATCTTTGGGCTCCAAGTAGCCCCAACCTCGAGCAGCTCCAGTGACCAGAATCGAAAGCCACACCACATCGTGTGCATCGTGGCCTACATATTTTGGTGAGCTGCTTAAGGTCCTCTCGCGACTCCAGTGGGTCCACTTGAGGGTCACACTTGTCACTTTTGTGCTCTCCTGATTCCTCAGGGTCTGCCCTGACTCCCCTGCCTTTGGTGAGTCCCCTGGACCTTGCTGGTCTCGACGTTGCGCCTTCTTTGATTCCTGCATGGATTGTCTTTGCAAAGACTTGTTGGTGCTCCCGCCGGACACCGACCCCTCAGCACTCAACATCTTTTGTGGGACAGGGGTCCCCGGGTCCTGGTCTTTCTCAGCGTCGCCTGGTCCTCACAGCTGCAGAGTCAAGGTCATCGTCATCTTCCCTGAAGCACCCAACATCAGAGGGCATTCGTCTTCCAAGGCTCCTGGTCACTCCTGAGTGGCATAGACTCTGTCCCTTCTGCTTTCAGGTACTCCTGTTAAAGAATCCATGTTTGGATTCCCGTGGACACTTTCTCCTCTTGCAGTGGCACTTTCCTGAAGTCCTCTATTGGGTTCGACAGCAGTTTCCGACACCACTTCACATGTATGCACCCGGCTTCCCTGGTGTAGGTAATGTGGGTACTAGGGTATCCACGGGTGGGGTGGCTCTCCAACCTTCTGTCTTCCACAGGGTTTCTTAAGGGTCCGCTGGAAAGGGTCCTTAATTTTTAAAAATCCAACCGCGACTTGCACATAGAGTTGTACGGAGCACGTGGTCATGTTTCCATACTGCACACGCTCTCCGTGGGGTCCCTATCCACTCACCTTGGTTGGTTCCTTGGGGTCCCAACACTTTTTCGTCCTCTTGACACTGTCTTGACTCGGGCCGTGGTTCTTATACCACTTTCTTAGTATATGGTTTGGTGTCCTTCCCCCCCCGGCCAATGTGTATTTTGTGCTATTTAATGTGTTTCTTTGCTAAAGTATTGTGTGAATTGTGTTTGTCTCCGATATTGGAAAGTACTAGAGAGCATTATATAATAAATACATATTTTTATAAATACTAGGTGTGGTTCTTTTTCACTTAATCTATACTATAAGATTGCATTCTGGTAAAACAAGCTGCTTTACACGCCTTCTGGACTAGCCTGAAGGGTGCTCTCCACAGCTACCACTTAGAGAGCTTTCTAAGGTTGTCTAAGACCTCTTAAATCACCATAAAGGTTGTCTGGACTGGTGCAAGGTGCCCACTTACATTAGTGGACATCATATACCAAGCCAGATTCTCACAGCGATCCCTCGATGAGGGATGTCCAACTTGTGACCCCAAAGGGAACCTATATACTTTCCATTCAGGTAATCAGGTTGGATCATTCAATGGGGGATTTCTGGCAGAACACATACATACACCCTAGATATTGAGGTATGGGGATGCATAGTAGGAGTACGCTATATCTGGTATCTGGTCTTTAGGATGACATATCCTGCAGGGGTGTATGGAATCAGCCTGGCATCATCCCTACGTTTGTTGCCCATCAAACATGCAGGTCCTACTGGGAAGTGGGAAACTACACGACAATAGTGAGCTCTGAAGCAAAGAGATGTATAGAGAGAGACAATGAAATGTAGAGAGAGGAAGAGAGATGGGTCCACCGAGGTGAGAGGCAGATACTGGCAGAAGTAGAGGTAGCGCTAGAGGTGACTTATGGACAGAATTGCAGAGAAATGAATTATAGAGAATTATATATAGAGATACTTATAAAGAATTGAAAATTAAATGTAGAATTATATATAGAGAATTATCGAGAAAATAAATGTAGATAGAGGAACCGAGTTGGGTCCACCAAGTTGTGAGTAAGAGAGAGGTAGAGGTAAGGACAGAATTATAGAGAAATGCAAGATAGAGGGAGTGGGAAAGTGCAGAGTGGGGCAACATGAGAAGAGGTCTAGAAGGACATGTTAGGTAAATGAGTTTTGAGGCAGAGAGAAAGATAGAGGAGTTGGATGCTAGAAAGAGATGGGGTGTACAGACAAAATAGGTGAAGTAGTGAGACAGAGATGAGGTAGCAAAAGTGGGGTGAGGTTGGTTTAGAGTTAGAGGGAGATAGAGTGAGATAACGAAACAGTTTTTAGGAAGAAAGAGGAAGAGTCAGAAAGAAATGCATGAAGTAAAGTTTGTAAGTCGAAATAGATGATGATGATAGATGATGGAGATGCAGAGAGAGAAAATAGAGAGAAATAACGGCAGTAATTATAGAGGCAAAAAGAAGAGGTAATAGTAAAGGAATAAGGTAGTGAGGGAGTTGAGATAGAGTGAAAAGAAGTAGGAGAAAGAGGTGAGATGGAGAGCTGAGCTAATTAATAAATGGGGGTGTATATGTAGAGTTGAAGGAGTGAGACAGAGTGGGGTAGAGAGAACGAGAGAGGTGGAGTAGAGAGAGAGATGGTTTAGAGAGAGAAATACGGTAGAATGAGAGATAGCAGAGTTAAAGAGTAAGATGAAGCTGAGAGAGAGGAAATACAGATAGTGAAGTAATAGAGGAAGATGAGATGGAAAGCTACAGAAAGGAATAGAAAGGGGCAAGTTAGAGAGAGGGTTAATGGAGAAATAGGTCATAGAGAGGTATATATGTAGAGGTGGGCACAGAGGGATAGAGAGAGAAATTAGATTGTGACAGAGAGGTAGAAAGATGTGCGATCTAGTGAAGTATATTTCGAGGTAGGAATAGTAGAAATAGATGAGGTCGACTGAGATGGGTGAAAAAGAGAGCAGCTACATAGAGATGCAAAGATAGGTAGGTAGAGAGAGAGAGAGAGAGAGCGACAGAGAGACTGCAGGTGAGGCAGATGAGATATGGTTAAGTAAGAAAAGAGACATGAGTATTTCATTATATTATTTCTTGCATTCTATAAATGTGCAAAATTTAGAAATAAAGGATTATAAAAATATATATTTTTTTCTAACTTAATTGCCACCAGTTTCTTGGCACAGTTAAGGTTGGTCAAGCGGAGCATGCACACTTCTCTGGCGACCTTTAAAATTAAAAAAGAAGCTGTTTTTATGCACACCGATATTACAGTGGGACCTCTGATTGCAACAGTCACCTTTTTAAGTGGCCTTTGAAGGCGGGGACTGTGTGCTTTAAAACGACTCTGGACTCGGAAAAGGAGTTTGGAATGGTCTTGGGCGAAGTACCCTACTACAAATCAAGCCAGTAGCTGGCGTGAGGGATTTGAAGGTTTTGCTGACATCAGAGAACTGGCTCCTAGGCACTACCTTTCTGTCTTTCAGTCAGCAACGAAAAAAAGGCAACGAGAAGTTACTCCTGAAGTGACAAAAAGTATTTTCGACCCTCTATTTTGCATCAGCGACCATAGACGCCGGGTGATACATATGTCAGACATATGTTGTTAACTTTATTTAAATTTGATTACATTTCACATTCTGTGAGTTTTGAAGAACCTTCTGTGAAACGAAGATGCTGTTTATTAGCTTGCTGTTTGTTCTGTTATTTAAAATGCACATCTATGCATGTTGTAACATTTTTCAAATGTGTTAATTGTGTCTGATTTTTTTGTAAAGGATGATGATCTAGAAACAGATTTAAATAAACTGAAGCCCAAGCATGCACTTGATCGGCCCTTGGAGGAACTTGAGCAGTACGAAGCTTTGTGCCCGGAACTCTTCGATGGCTTCCAGGTAAGATAGCATGGTTGTGATATCTAAATAAATACACTTGCTGAAATCGAGGTATTTCTCATAATGGTTATTCAATTTAGAGGCATTCAACGAGCAGGTATACCCCTTTAACTATTACATCCTTGTCCGTTTTCCTCATCCCAGTCCTTGCTATATGAACTTCATGAGCGATTACTCCTGTAGAAAGAGTGTTCACCAAGATGAATAAACTGTTTCCCATCCCTTCAATATGGACTCTTCCTTTATTCCCATATTTCTCATGAAGAGGTAGCCGACCATCCCCTGTTTTTTGGTTCTGTAAAGGTTTGTCACCAGGCACAGGTGAGTAGTATAGTTATTGTTATGTTTCGCTTTTACTATCAGCAAAAAAGCTTTCAAAATGGTCAGCTTTAGCAACCTTAGATTTAGTAAATATTTCAGTCAGAGGTCTTGCTCTAGCAAACTCTTAGAAAACAGGCTAGGCTTAAGGAGTGTACTCCTGCTACAGCGGTGTTAGGGATTTCCCAATAAAAACCTCCTGGGGTGAGAATGAGGTTATGTGCCATCCTCATGAGTTGCAGGATGAATTCAAAATTCCCCTACGTCTAAGCTGGGAATTTTTAAAATAATGGAAGCTCGCTGAACGGTGCCACACTAGTACCTAACGTCAAGTGACTTCCAAGGTAGAAACACCCATAATTGCACTTTGTGTTTTCTTACAGCTGTGGGTGCTTTGACTCAAGGCACAATGACATAGTCCACAATGCTGCACATGAGCAGATAGCTTTTTTCAAACAATTTTGGGTCCTGCTATTCCTTGTTCTGCGGGATTCTTGCTGTTGGGCTCATGCTTGTGTGGTGAACCACTAGAGACAGTTTGCTGGGGTCTGTAGACACGTAGAAATTTTTATGGGGAAATTCTGCTGGCTTTCACAGTCTCCAGCACTTCTGCATTCTTCTCCGTAACTGGTGCTTAGAACTGCCCTCTTGTACAGCTCTGGAAGACTCCAGACCAGGGGTCTTCTGGGCAGCAGCCCTCTAAGATTCCTTAGCTTACCCCCCTTCTTGCTTGTACTACACAGCCACTCAGGCATTCTCCACTTGCTTTCATTGTGACTGCGTGTCCAGCAAGACTCTGTAGGGCCTATTTCTGGGGCACTCATAACACGGCCAGTACACAGAAGTCCAGAGGAATCCACACACTAAGGGTGCCCAGCGAATCCATTGACTGCTGGCCCTAGAGAGAGTCCACAACAGTTTAAGGCCAGGGTGCCAGACTTCTGACAGGGAGAATCAGATGCATCAGACCAGGTTAATCTTTTTTACCTGTTTCACGGGCTCCTTCTCAGCTTTCTCAGCTTGTGCAAGTACATAAAAGGGAGGTGTAGTTTCCTATGAATGGTGAGACACCGACCTAACCAGGTTGTGCAGTCATCACTCTACCACTCATTATCACGTACATGACCTGAATTAGTACCTATGGAACCCTGGGCTGAATCTAGGAAGGTTTTAAGAAGGCAGATCTCTCCAGAATTGTGCCACATCCCTCTCTTTCTGGGTCAAGCTCCACCACTCTGGCCTAGCCTCTACTCTATATGACTAAAAAGAAACTTTCTGTGGAAACTGGTGCTAGAGACTTAACTATCATCCCTTTGGTCCACATTTGAACATCCTCTAAGCTAATTTACAAACAGTTGCTGATAATAACTATGAAGATTACAACACTGCCTCCTTCCTTGAGCAGGAGATGCCTTAATCTCCTCAGGATGGACCTAATGAATTCAGAGATCTTTGATCAATCATCTGGTGCAGCAGATCAATGAGCTAACCCAGTCGGCCTGCTAAAAGTATGAATGTCATTCAGGATAATATAGAAAAATATGCTAAATTATTAAATATGTGAGGGCATTTAGATATGCCCAACGTCCTATTTGGCTTCCAGTCTGTTAGACTTGACATCCTTGGTGTGGTCTTTCCCTAAACATTTTGACTTCACCCCTCATGTTGTATGAATTTGTTGGCATTAGGACTCTGTGTCCTTCACCACTGCTAACTAGGCCTGGGTGGTGAACACTGCTCCGTTTGCAGAGTTTGCAGAGTTTTCTGCACTGCCACGGAGTACGCAGAGTTCCGAAAAAGCAGAGTTCTTTCCTCACTCGCCAATGTTTATGTTTAGGATCTGTGGAGCACATGGCACACAAGGGCTTCCCCGCTGTGATGAGTGCTGAACTGTGTAACTGTGCATAGTAAACAGGTTAATGGGGGAACAAGCAGGTCTTGAGTTTATTTCTAAAAGTGAGTTCGTCTTCTAGTAGTCTTATTCTGAGTGGGAGACAATTCCATAACTTTGGTAACAAGTGTGCAAATGATCTTCCGCCCATCTTGCTCTTTTGATTCTAGTAGTGCTAAGAAGGTATTGTTGAGATGATCTTGGGAGTCTGGCTGGGGCATAGGAAGAGACGAGACCTCTGAGCTTAACTGGACCTTTATTCTTTATGGCCTTATGTGCAATGCAGAGATTTGAACTTAATCCTTGCTTCAACCGGCAGTCAGTGGGGCTGTTTCAAAAACTCTTTTACTGGGACATGATTTGGGAGTTTGAGGAGATTTGAGGAGAATCCTTGCTGCAGCATTTTGCATCACATTAAGTCTTTTTATTACATATTTTGGTGAGCCCACATTGAGAGAGTTATTGTAATCTAAACGGGAGACTATAAGGGCTTGAATCACCATTTTTTTAGATGCTCCGGTATCAGTGCTAATATCTTCCTGATCATTGTAGGTAGACCGAAGGAGATGCCAACCAGTTTTTTCGCTTGGCGGTCCATCGTGAGGGCTCTGTCCACCCACATTCTCAGATAGGGGTGATTTGGGATCTGGCGGGTTGCCCAAGCAATTTGGCTAGCTATCGAATGGTCTGGGTATGACCATGTTCCCTAGAATCATCAGTTCCGTTTTCTTGCCGTTCAGTTTCAAGCAGCAGTTCGTCATCCAATTGGCTACTCTTTCCAGGCAAGGTACCAGTTGTTGATGTTCAAGATTCGGGCCGTTTGCCAAAGAAACCACCAACTGAGTATCGTCTGCATAGGAGACAGCCGAGATACCGAACTCCTGTACAATTGTGGCCAGCTGTCGAACATAAACATTAAGCAGGGTGGGGCTGAGCGATGATCCCTGCGGCACTCCCCATATGGATGGCAGACTATACGAGAAGCAAGCATTTTCCATGATTTGGTAGGATCTGTCTTCTAAAAAGGAAGTAAGCCAATCCAAGGCTTTGTCCTGAATTCCTATTTTCCTGAGCCTGTCTCTCAAGATGGTGTGGTCTACAGTGTTGAACACCGTGCTTAGGTCAAGGAGAAAAATTGCAGAGGAACTCCCATTGTCCAATATGCCTTTAAGCTTCTTTGTGACTGCCAGTAGCGCCACCTCAGTACCGTGTTCCCACAGCCCATCTGGGTCGGATGAAGGAGGTCATTATCCTTCAAAAAAACAGATAATGCCCGATTGACATGTTTCTCCTAAAGTTTTGCACAAAAGGTAGTTATGATATGGATCGGAAGTTGCCAGGTGAAGCTGGATCTAGATGTTTTTTTTTAATAATGACCTAATCACTGCATGCTTCCAGTTTTTTGGAACATGTCCAGTGTCCAGTGAGTGATTAAGTAGCTCAGTTAGCGAGGGGAGGATGACATCTATCCCTTTGGATAGCATATGTGGGGGTGCAGGGTCTAGTGGAGATCCTGATTTGGTTACACTCATTAGGCTACGTATGCCGTTGTCGTTCAACATAGGGAACTGTGAAAACACTGGAATTATAGGCCATTCCTTAGAGTCATCTTTATGACTAGAAACTGGCTATGACTTGCCCTGAAACTGAGCGTAAATATCTACAATTTGTTTTTGAAAAAAGATTGCTATCTTATTACTTTTTTCTTTTGTGGATTGTGGGTGAGAATTACCTTTCTGGGTGGTGGTCAGTGCTTGACGACCTTGAATAATTTCTTGGGGGAGTTTGAGGCCTGACTAATCTTTTCCTTGTACAATTTAGCCTGCGCTTTCTTCATTTCGTTATGATAGATTCTGATTGAAGCTTTACATTTTGTTTTTAGAAGTGGCTCATACTCCTTCCTGCAGTTCCTCTCAAGTTTCTTATATTGTTTTCTTAGAGATATAAGATGATTGTTTAACGAGGGGGCTTTATTTGTGTATGTTTTAGCGTTAGTTCCCTTTTTTGGGATGCATATGTCCAGAGAATGTGCAATCCAGTTCTCCCATCGCTGGTAATCCTCCTCTAAATTGCCCTTTAAATTCGGAGTTGTGGCGTCCAGAAATTTTGTTCAAGCTTCGGGATCAAGCTTCGACCAGCACTTTGTTGGAATAGGCTGGAACTTAGCATTGTTCTGCCTGCATAGTTTGGGTAACCTAAAAGGGATAAGGCAGTGATCCAGCCAACGTTAAATTGGCGAGCGAGGAAAATCCAATACTAGGCCACCTTCCAATGATATTTCTCAACGCAGGCGGTCAGGGATGGTCGCGACCGCTCGCGTTGAGTAACCATCCGTTCGCGTTGAGGAAGCTGTTGCTCGAGTAGAAAATCTACTCAAGTGGCAGAAGGAAGCAGAGCTTTCTTGCACTCCGCAAGGTGTCGTTTGCGCTGATTTTCCAGCGCAGGACATACACCCATCACTAAAAATCAACGTGAACGGCACAACATAGTGCACTCCACCGCCCTGGGGAACTCCGCACAGTGTGGCAGAGTTTTTTGGTCACTTCACGGAGTTCCGCTGCACGGAACTCCCCAAACTTCGCTCAGGCCTACTGCTAACCAGTGCTAAAGTGCTTGGGCTCTCTCCTTAAAACATGTTAAAATTGGCCTACACCCGATTGGCACATTTAACTTACTTACAAGTCCCTAGTATATGTTAATACATGGTACCCAGGGCCTGTAAATTAACTACTAGTAGGCCTCTAGCACTCATTGTGCCACCCACTAAAGTAGCACTTTAAAGCTTGTCTCAGGTATGCCACTGCCGCCTGTGGTGCAGTTTTAAGGTGCCATTCAGACCTGGCAAAATACGCCTTTTCCAGGCCTAAGCCTTCCTCTTTAAAACATAGAAGTCACTCCTAAGGTAGGCTCTAAAGTCCCACAGGGCAGGGTGAATTGTATTTAAAAAAAGGACATGTGGGATTAAGTTTTACATGTCGTGGTAGTAAAAATCTCATTCATTACTATAGGGACTAACTCTCCCATTGGATAACATTGGGTTACCTTATTACATTTAATAAATGCTAACGTTTGATTGGAAGCAGTTAGAAATGTAATGTTTAGACTCAACTGAATTGTAATTTTACATCCTTTTTAATGGTAAAGTCGGAATTTAGGTCACAATTATGAAAATTACACTTTTAGAAAGATGGCATTTTCTCGTCCTAACCATTTGTGCCTCTGCCATTGTCCTGGATCACATGGATGAATGGCACTGCTTATGGGCTTTGTGTATGCATCCCAGACAGTGAGGCAATAGGGAACTAAGAGTGGGCAGGATGGGTCACCCTGCCAGGATGGCTGGGGCAGAGTGGTTTCCTGTACCACTTACACTTCAAAGAGGCTTGCTTCTAGCACACACAAAGAAACCTGACACTAGTCTTTTGTCACCCCATACTTCTGGATCCTTGACAGAGGAAGTAAAGAACTTTCCAGAACCCGAGGTGGGGTTAGTATTAGGAAGCCCCCCACTTTAAAGGCTGATACCAGGTATAATTATTAGACCCTCAGAACACCTCTTTAGTACAGTCCTAGATCGTTGGATGACTTCAGAAGGACTGTTCGTACCCCTGAAGGACTGCACTGCTGCTTGAAGAACTGCCTTGCTTCTTGAAGTAGAATTGGACTATTTCCCTGATCCCAGGAGCACCAAAAGTGACTCCAAAGGAAACTTTGTTGTCCTCCTGTATGTAATTCAGGGATATAACAAGCTCCTGAGGCCTTGAACCCACACCTGACCTCTGCTTGAGTGAGTCCTAACCTACCAAATTGTGTCCCCAGGTCCTGGACCCTCGGAAGTGGTGTTAGAGGTGCTGCTCCTGCCTTTCCCTAAAACTTGGCACTCAGAAAGTTTTTCACCAAAAAGTGCCCTGAGAATCGACAGAAGACCAGAACCTATCTGTCATTCAATCTAGGACCTACCTGCCAGCCAATTCCCCCAAGGTGCATCCACAGTCGGCGTGACTTTGCTGTAGCTCCCGCTATGTTCTTCTCCGCAGCAGCAAATCCTGTTCAGTGGGACCTCTGGACAAAGGTATCTGGCCTTGTGGAGCCCTCGTCAGCTGCTGCTTGCACCTTCATCCCACTGAAGATTTTCAACTTCCAAAAAAGTGACTAAATCCGAAGGCATATATCTTCACCGCAAATACATCTTGCACCTCCCGACAATGACACCTCCTCCTCAAACACTCCGTGCTGCCTTGCTCCACTGAACTCTACCTTCTCCAGAACTTTTCTTCAGGATTTTTTCTACGTCCAAAGGTAAGGCGAGACTGGGCTCAATCCATCCCTGGTATCTGACCATCACAGACGGCCTTAACGTTTGACTTTGCCCTGGTCTTGCACGACCAGATGCCAGCAGTTGGCGCTTTGATCTTTTAGCCGCTATTTCGCACTAAAAACGTTAAAAAATCATAACCCTGGTTCTGCTGATTGGATTTAATTTGTTCTGGTGTCAGTTTATTCATTGTATTTTACTCTATTTTAATAAATTCGTTTCGGAATGTTCTTGTGTTGTGTTTTCACTTTATTACTGTTTGTGTGCTGCAAAAAGACTTTACACGTTGCCTGTAAGTTAAGTCTGACTGTTTTTGTGCTAAGCTACCAGAGGGTTAAGCACAGGTTAATTAGTGACTTTTTTGGCTCATCCTGACAAGGATTGTGGTTGTTGCCTGAGTGCCGTTTCCACCCCTCTTCACCTACAACCATTAACCCAATTTTGTACACAGGCTTAATGATCTATATACAAGGCATTGACTCTGGCCTTTGTAGCATTAGACCATAGGAGATACCTTGAAATACACTCTACACATTTTAGTACACAGCAGATGTTAAACAATACACATGTTGTATTATGTCCATTATGGGAAGATACACTCCCTTTTGGTCTCTAATTAAATCAAATCAATTTTAGGCTGGCCCCCATCTTCCTTTGTGCAACCTATATGCATGTACTGGACGGAATCAGATAACTGTCTTCCTCACTTGTGCACACATATGTGAGCACATATTTGTATGCATAATGCCCACAATTCGTATCCCAGCTGCACTGCAGTTGACCATATATTAAAATGTGGACACATGTCATGTAGTTCCTAAAAATGCATAGGATCTGCGAGTTTAGACAACATAAATTAAGGGACTGGGGTCTAGACTGATTCTGGACAGCCCCAAAGGATATTTTAGCCTTTAGATCAGCTATCTCACAGTGCCACCTTAAGCCCCTAACCTTACCAAGGAGCATATAGTTTCTGGCAATAATCGAAAACGACAAGCCTTGATCCTTCAGTGATAGTGGAAACAGTACAGCACTTTTTGCTCAGTCAATCGTACTCACTTAGTCTCAGAGAGAGACACAGAATAAACGATGGGGACGTTTTCAATAAGCATTTATTGAACCAGCATCATTCTAGTATAAAACATGTGTGTTATGATAGTCATTGGATAGAAGTAAATGTAAAATTACAAGCACCAACAGAGTAAATAAAAGGTAGAATTCTACCATGGTGCTAAAACAGTGATTATATGCAGGCATATAAACATGACAGTAATCGAGCGTACTCCTACAATGCAACCCTACCTAAGTGTACCTAAGTATACCTAGCATGTATGTAGGTGTGAAGCCAAGAATCCACTAGGAAAGCGCCAACCCGATTACCTGATGGAAGAGAACGAAGGACCCCGTCTTGGTCTTGAGTTGCACACCCTGCAAGGGATGTCAGACTACTGCGTGCTGGAGCTTCTGCGTGCAGGGACCTCAGTGTCTTGTGTCAGCGTGAAGGTTCTCCTCTGTCTAACTAGTGAAGGAATGGTTCTTTTCTACCATAAAGATAGCCTCAGGGTTCCTACCACAATCGATTTGTTGTGAGTACGATTATGTAAATGAGCCTAAATCAATACTTGCAATTATGCAAAGTATTTCTATGACCAAAGGATGAAAAAGACCATGACTTTCATACAGAGTATGTTAATCCTGTTATGTACGTCATGTGCAGGGGATTTTCTAAGAATTCTCATGCATAATAAATTAGGCTAGTTTCAAGGAAACCAATCGACAATTATTCTGCACATAACTGGGTAAAAGGTCAGTGCTAGAACCGTTATGCAGAGCAAGGTAGAACAAATGTAGGTGAAAGGTAGTTTGCTACTTAGGCCTAGGTTGGTGTACATAACACCCACTCCTCATCTGAAGGTCGATAAGGTCAACTAATGCTTAAATATGCCTATTAAAAAGCATAAAAACATTATCATAAAACCAGTGTCTAAAAACATTGTATATGTAAAAAAGATGCTATTAAAATTCGAAAGCTCTACAATTCCACTAAAGAGTCAATATATGGCTAGACTAACAGATCACATCGATAGCCATGGTGCTCAGTGAGAGCAGAAAAAAATAAAACAAAACGATGTTTTACATTCCAATTTGGTCTGTTTTGAAAATAAGGCAGAATTGTTCCCATCACACGGAGAGCCAAATATTTACGTGTCCTGTGTGGGAGACGCAACATTACTGTAGCTCGCATTCGCAGGTGACGGTCCCTGTAACACCTCTTGTATCAGGTCAATGGAGCAAAGACGATTTTCCTCAGTTCCCACAACATCTGCTGAGGAAACACTCGAAACCAGTGAACCTGTTGTAGAGCCGTTGTCCATTCCAACAGGAGCTGAAGCATCCCTTGGAGGCTCTAGGAATGATGTCATCAATATGGGAATACGCTGGGGACACTGATACATGTGGGCCTTTAAGGGGTCCAGTAGTATGTCTATGTCCAGTGGCACAACCGATGGAAGGGTCAGACACATGTGCAACATGCATTCATGTCCGCAGAATAGGCAGCGGAACACAGGAAAGATGCAGTCAGCCCAGACTGGTCTGAACGATAAGAACGAATGGTCGCTTAGCCACTGAACCCGAAGTGTGCCCAGATGGAGTACCATGCGTTCACGACAACGTCGCACCAGCAGTGTTTTTTCCATCTCTCACCGAACTGGGCCATCCATAGCGTAGCAGGAAAATTAAAACCAGGATACCCACTACAACTAGCAGGACCACGGAGGCCCTCCAAAAACGCTTACCAATACAGAGTGTTTGAATGCTGGAATCACTCCGAAGATTGTCTGAAAGGTGCTCAATTGTCCAGAACCTATGCATTTAAATAGTTGCACAATCCCCCTCATATCAGACATGTTAAAGATACGATGAACCATGCGGGAAGTTCATACAGACTAGTGCCTGTATCTCAGATGAAGACCTTGCAACCTGGAGATCAAAAGTCTCTCAGGCTGAGGTTAAGGCCACATCTTTCTGAAAAAACATGGCTTTCAGTCTACTCAGAGAATCAAACTGTATAAAGGAAACATTCAATGAAGGCCATAGCGTTACCTTCCTAACTGTGTGGGTCAGTGAAAATAATACTTGCATACAACAAGTAACCCTGGAGCTCACTGTGACCAGATATGCGATGCCCGATACCATCCCACAACAGCCTTGATTATTCAGCATGAAATAGCTCCCATTTGAGAGCACCTCGAACACCGGATGAATCACTGCAGCTGGGGAACCCTTCAAGTGACAGGACAAGTAAGCAACTGAAGCTTAACAGGCTGCGTGAAGCAAAATGTCTTTGCAAACTAGAGATCCACTTAAAGCACTTTCACAGTTATAATAGCTGAGAAAAACTTCAGTGTCCCCATTCCTGCATCTAAATCTGTACGGTAATTCCCAGTATTCAGGTATGTATCCATATCCCAGCGCTTCATATCTGCCTACCTGGTAATACTGTAGACAGTATTGAAATTAGAATGTGTTGACTGGCAGTGTAATATAGCCATGGATTAACCAGTCTGTGGAAGGTGACTCAGCCACGGTGAAAGGTAATTGGCCCAATTTTTCAATGTGCAACATGATATATCTTGCATCTCTGCGTGCCATAACCATCTGTCATTCTGTTAGATTGTATACAGAGAACAGAGTTAAGCTATTGATGTAACACCAGGGCACATGGCCAGATCGCAATGATTGTACCGTCCAACTTAGTAATAGAATGGATCGCAATTGCGATTGTCCATGTTGAAGAATAGACAAATCCCGTTCCATTATATCTATAACAGAAGACACAATGTTGCCCAGTGAATCCATTCTAGGTGATAGTGTGATCGTACCATTTTTGACCACCGCCAAAACCTTTTCTAGGTTAACCCTATCAATCTCACGTAGTCTCTCAGCAGCCTCCTGTTGAGAGATTTTCCATAGCTAGTTGTAAATAGCATACAAAAAACGCTTCTGACAAGGCTTCTGGGGACCTAACAAAACATCCCTAACATCCATGTCATCTGAGAGAAGGGATAAGTGTTGTTTCACTTGGGACAGTGTATAGGTCTTTACCCACTCTAGGCATAACTTCCCAACACTGTAAGATGTCACGGCCCCCCAAGTGTACATGGCTCTGATCAGGCCTCTGGATACTAAACCCTTCAGTGGTACCCCTGAATCTGGACTGACACCTATTTGTGTCGGTAGGCCAAACCAAACAACCCTTCCAATTGGTGTCTGAAGAATTGTGCAAACTATTGTGTAGCATGGCATCCAATGTATCCTCACTGTGTAAGTGAGTGGATCCGAGGTGAGTTCAAATCCTTAATCTTTGCTAGCCCAAGACAGGAAGTCTGTTGTACGGTGTTGTTCAGGAAAATAATTTGTTGTGGTATGAGGCATGCTCTAAATAAGGCCTCAGTTCCCTGAACTTGCCAACCTTTAGTGTTCCAGACAGGTTTTGTGTCTATAGTGTCTTTCCAAAAGCCGAAACCATGTACAGACAGCTGGGCAATAAAGGAAGTGTATCAGCTTAGTGTTAGTGAGCAAATTTTCCTTTGCAGATGCAGGTGCAAGCTTATGGTAATAAGATGTCGGGTCTGAAGTGTTAAACCCAGAAAAATAAGCAAACTTCTGTGCAAATGTGGTTGAACTACTCTTAAGCGGTGTTGGGCAATGTTCCCATTGATGGTAAGTGAAAACATTACTTGGGATACTTGCTTAATGCAAAAAATGGTGACCATAGTGTTGGTAACAACACATGGTGTCAAAATTGGATGTACCATCATACAATTCATCATTTGAAAATGCAGCAGATTGTTCTAAATCAGATAACATAGTATGCACAGTGTCAAAGTCCCAATCATCAGATAGATTACTAGAGGTGATGATATCACTAAGCGAAATTTTAAATAAATGTGCTATTCTAAATAGTTCAGTTGGACCATATACATCATAAAAAAATCTGTCCCATACTATTCCTTCAGGAACTTGAACTGCTGTAATGTTCACTAAGGACAGGTCCCTCTGTTTACGGTGTGATAATGCATGCGGTTTCAGGATCAAGTTCACATGTTGTACTGCAGAGCATTCTGGGAGATAGTGTCCATTCAGGAGCAAGAAGAAGACAGTCACTATACCAATCCAAAGGACTAGGAACAGTAGACCAATTGCAATCCAGAGTTGTATCCAGGGAGAAACAAAGTAATTCTTATTCAGCCAAAGGTAGAAATCAGGAATTCTTTTTTTGTGGGGCACAGGCGGTGGCGGTAACTCGGGTTCACTTGGATCCGATGAGAAATTGTCAAAATCGATGAAGTAGCCAGACAAAGTCCGATCTATCTTTGGTAGCTCAGCAGGTTTTGTGGAACTGGCAGATGCCTCTGTTTGAGACATATTCACATAGATGTCAGTTTTAGCCAAATTGAGATCTGTGTTTCATTTGTAGTTTTATGTTGTTCAATTTCAACAGGTACATGTTGCATTCCATTGTTGGTAACTCCTTCACTTCATGGAGTAGAATCTTCAAACCTAATTAATCTTTCCATCTGAACTTCCTGTATGGTAGCGAGAGGAGATCTGGTGCTACCCAGGAGCCCACGCGTCCTACTATTGAGTATCGCCCACATATTGTGGTTTGATCAGATCAATTGAGACGAATCTCTTCTTTTTGCAGCCGGCAAGATTTGGAAGCACCTAGCCGCCAAGTAGACTAATCAATATCTTGATGGGCTTCCTTGCTCAGGCGATAGATAATGCCTCCTCTACAATGACACTGGTCTGCTCTATGCCCCTCTGAACTTACCTGTACCCCTCTGCCACCATCCTCCTGGGCCCCTGGGCTGGCCCAGGGAGAACCCTTTCTCATCTGTAGACCCCATCTGTGAGGCACCTAACCTTAGCTTGCCAGCAGATGCATCCCAGTAGGCAGACTTTAACACCATGGTCAACAAGATGATGTGACCCATTCTGCCCCCTAAGTTAGGCCTCTGTCCTCAGCCCACAGAAACCTCTACCCATAAGGACAGCAACCAGCAGAGGCCCCTGACTGCTGTCGGTTTCAAGAGCCAGGCCCCTAGACATCGACCGTCTGGGTCCTTGGTCAGACCTCGCTTTCAGATTTGGAGCCGGCAAGGAGTCCCCTCACTTGCTCTAGAAGTCTCTCAGGCCTTTTTGGTTTCTCAGAGTGTAGAGCAACAACCCCAAGTGGTAGGCAGCCTACTTCAACACTCCGTCCCATCAGTAAAGGGTGGTATCTTGAGAACAGTCATTGAGCTCAGGGTTTGTACCTTGAGGCTTAGCAGGTGCCTAGTAATCCAGGACTTCCAGGGCAGGACCACCACCCCCCTCAAGGGAGAATTATGTCTTGCAGGGGTCTCTCTGGTGCAGATCTACTGTCTTCTGTTTCTGTGACAGCACAGGCAGCATTTCAAGGTCAGGAATGTCTTCACCAGGATCAGTCTTGGTCTTGCTTTTTACTAATAGTGGGCCCCCCTTGATTTACTGGTTATCCCACTGTGGATTTCTTCTGCCTCCAACCCCTTGATTTCCATCTCAGCCTCCGTAATCTTCATTAGGGAACAGTACCCCCAGAAACTTGAGCTTTCAGGGTACCCTTGGAGGTTGCCCCACCCAGCACTTTTATCACTGGTGGTAGTTAATTTCCCAGAATGCAGTCAATAAGCATATGGGGACTGACAGTGACCCTCCTCTGGGCCACATCCCCCCATTCCAGGAATACTAGAACCATAGGGTGGACAAAGCCCTTCCCATGTGCCTGGGTTACCCTGCATACCTCTTCAAGCAGATACTGCTCTGGGGAAACTAGTCTTTCCACCACCATGGTCTAACTGCCACAGCTATCCCTTAGACCAGTGACAGGGGCCCCATTTGCTGTGATCTGAGGGAAGTGACTCCTCCCACCCTCTGAGATCACAAGCTTAGCCTCTGGATCTACCTCAAAGCTAAGGGACGCTAGGACATGCTCTACCCACCTCCAAACCCACATTGGCCACCTCTGAGGTGCTCACTTGTGGCTGAGTTTCTTGATAACAAGGGCTTTCTTTCATTGGGGCATACCTCATCCTGTCTGTCTTCTCCAGGGCCAAAAGATTAGCCCTACCTTCAATATTCCAGAGACTGCCCTCCCATCCTCCGCTGGGACCCTATGAATGCACAGGGCCACTTCTTAGGCCTCAAACCACTTTTGAATGTCATCCCTACCACAAAGGTAGACACCATCTCTTTTGAAATGTGGACCATTTTACCCCCTCGAGACACCTGTATGTCATTGCCATCATCTTCACTGGACTCTGTGACCCTCCTAGCTTTCAGGTCAATATCCATTCGACTCCCTTAATAAGACAAAAACATTGTCTTCTCATCCAGAGCCAACTTTTTCTCATCTAGGGCTCTTATTACTGCCTCACCTTTCCTGTCTTTCATAGCCAGCTTTTTCTCTTCTATGTACAGCTTTTTACTTCTCCATGTAGAAATTGTTCAGTTGCAGATTCAGGGCCCTCTCGGCTTGCCTGTCCTCCAGCTGTACCTGGGTCAGACTGCAGACAAAGGCTAGGTTTCCTGGTCTGAATCTGGCTCATATAGGCTCATCCTCTTCTTGCACTGGAGCCTCTGCAGGGCCATCCTCCTTTGCCTCTATTGCACCTTCCTTCATCCCTTCTACCTAGTCTGGGCCATCCTCCCTTTTCCCCTGTGTGCTGGTCTGTACTAAGCGGACCTACTGCCAGGCTCTGACAGCTATCTGGTATTCTACTTTCTTAGCTCCTTTGCCAGCTACAGCCCTCTCTCTTTTTGCACAGCTTCTTCAGTTCTGCCACATTGAAGCTCTCAATGTTGCTCAGCTCCACCTCCATTCTCAAAAAGCACAGATGCAGAAAAAAATCAGATGGTAGTTTTCGGAAAAATTGACCAGTTAAAAAAATCAGACGTCAATTTAAAATGAATTGATTTTGATATCAGATTATACAAAGGGATTTTTGTTTTTACACTAATCACTGAGTGGCATTACACTAGTACTGAATCCCACTGCTGAACATCAATGTAAGAAATTGGAGTTTTAGTTGAGTGGGTCAGAACCCACTTCAACTAATAATTGCAGTCCTTGTCAGGGTGAACCACTAAAGTCACTAAATAAACCTGAGCTCAGAGCATGCAGACCTAACTCAGAGGCAATGTGTAAAGTATTTATGCAGTACTCAAACAGTAATAAAGCAAAAGCTTACCACAATAAAAATCGCAGACCCACTTAGACAAATTGAGATTGTTTTCATCAATAAATGACATCAAATTGACAGAAATCCAATAAGTATACCTGAAGATATGAATTTTCAAAGTTTGAATTAAAAATAGCACCAAAAAGCACAAGGTGCCAACCACAATTCTCTGGTGGCACTAGACTGGGTCAAAGTCAAATGTTAAGGCCAATTGCGATGGAGCGGGGGCCAGGTTCGTGCAGCGGGAAAGTTTATTTTCTGACTGAAACTTTTATGGAGAAAAAGTGCTCATTGACGAGTTATCGGCGGGCAAGTAGCAAGCTGAATCCGAAGCAGAGCTCAACAACCATAGGCTGCTGAATAGCGGAGTCCTGGTGTGGTCATTGATAATGGTGGGAAAGCTCCGAGTGGGCAAAGTCTGTGCCCTGGAAGGCTTTGATGTCGATTGGATACTGCTTGGTGTCAATGCCAGTGAAACCCTCTACGATTGGGCTTTTCTGAAAGTCAGATCTCCTTCAGCACGGCAAAGCAGCAAATTGAGGGCGACCGGTGATTCAACGGCTGCAGCTTTGATTTGCATTTGTGAACACCAGCCACTGGTCCAGGACCTGGGGAGCACCAATTGGGGGTTAGGACTCACTGCAACAGAGGCAGCAGCAGGATCCAGTGCAGGTCCAGTTGGGATTGGTCACTGGGGAGTTGCAGGGAGAGAGGCCTCTAGAAGCCTGTTGCGTCTCTGCAGCTCAAACATGGGGTCATCCAACAGACCATTGGAGCCACTTCTAACATCCTGGGTTCAAGGCAAGCAGGTCCGGCCTTTCCCTCAAATTCTTCAGACAGCATGGTAAAACTTCTTCTGATTAATTTTGGGTCCAGGAGTGTTCTCAGGAGAGGTCTGTAGAGTCCATATTTAAGCCCAGTGGCACGTGGGGAGTAGGGCAATCCTTTGTGCACTCCCTAAGCCAGTTCTGTCAAGTTCCTCAGCTCCCATTGGGTTTAGAGCAGCCTCATTAGGTGGACAAAAGGATGGGACACCTAGTTGTGGGAATTCATCTACCAGTGACAGGGAAGGAATCCTTTGAAGATCAGGAAGAATCATGGCACAGCCCCCAGGTCATCCTGTACACATAGGAGGTTCTCTCCCCACAGCCAGAGCCCTTCATCCACTGTCTGGGAACGTACACGTCACAGCAGGGGGAGCCATCAGAGGTCAGATGTCAGCTGGACACTGTCAGGAAAACCTTTAGGTTTTAGGCAAATTACATCTTGGGAAAATTGTAATTGCTAAAATAGTATAAAGAATCAGACTCTACCATTAAGTTACATTTTAAATTATCATTAAAATGAGTCATTGAAAAATGTTTCTAGCTGTTCCCAAAATGAATTCAAGCATTATAGGTTGTTATAATGTAACCCAGCATTTCCCTATGGGAGTGTCAGCCTTGCTACAGCAAAAAACGACTTTGGAGTTTTATCACTGCCATTGACAAGTAAAAAGTTAATTGCCACATGTTCTACTTTTAAATTCTATGCAACCTGCTGTATTTAGCAACACGGCTTACCTTAGGTGTGACTTATAAATATTGAAGAGGAAAGTTTAGGCTTGTCAAAAGGGTGATTTTGACAGGTTAAACTGACATTTTAAAAACCTCACAGCCAGGCTGTAGTGGCTGAATTGGAGACATGCTTTTCAGGGCTTCTGCAATGGGTGGTATATTGAATGCTGCAACCTAATGGTAACATTGAATTTAGTGGCCCTGAGTATCTAGCATATACTAGGGAATTTTAAGGAAATTCAATACGCCAATTTGGTGCATGCCAATTTTGCCATGTCTGAAAAGGAGAGCACAAACAATTTACCTCTTGTTAGCAGGGGTAAAGTGCTGAGATTTCTACAGCCAACAAAAATGGGGTTCAGTAAAAAGGCAAAAAATCCTGGTTGACACTGCATGAAGGGCAGACTTCCAACAACCCATCATTAAAAACACAAAATCTGGGAAGATAAAAAAGCCATAAAATCGGCTTTACACATTAAGAAAGTACTTATAGAAATCAAAATTACCATCAAAGACAAGAGGCATTCTCATTCTACTTACTCCCGACTTAAGTGCTCATAAAATACTAATAAAAATCCTAGAAAATCTTGTGAGCTTTAATACATGCCCATTCTCATTGATGCAAGGAACAAGTGAGATGCTAGCCACCAGCACAACCATGTTTAAGTTGCTCATATTTATCATCAAGGCCATGGCCTCCCTCAATGCTCTGAGCCCATTGCACTGAAGCATAGGCTATAACCTGTGCCTCCATACACAGATATATGGTAAGCAAAAAAATAAAAGCAAATCATCGATTATATTGTTTGGTTCCTACAATGGTATAGGCTTTCTGTTCTGGCCTTTAACATCCACGTACATGCTACTGCTTCCAGTGGCAGCTATCCCAACTGAAATTTGTATACTAATGTCTTGTTTCAGTGCGAATAATTATGTATACAAAGGCCCTCATTACGAATTCAGGGCTACATGCTGATCCCTGTGCAAACGTGTGAATTATGTGCTATGTGATAATTATCACACCCTCCTAGTTTACCCCTGATACATTACTGCAGTTAAAACCTGCCGAAATGTATTGGGCAAAAAATGCTCAAAAGGTGAAACATGCAGAATTTGGTGTGTTAAAAATCGATTCCACATGTTATGCCTTGGTTTCCTGTTGAAAACCTTGTGTAAGAGGTATTTACAACATATGGTAAATACCTCACCCTGTGGTAATTGTTTTTGCTATTTATGATAAATACCCCATACTGTTCCGGCAAACTTGTAATGAGTGCCATAGTCTTTAACATCTATAGATGGCTCTGTCTCAAGATACACCATTTCCATGTGTACAGCCTGAGCGTTCCATTTTATTACTACTATGAGTTCTCGAAGCTTGTGCTTACTTGTCACAGGCAGCTCAATGCCCCCAACTTACCACTCTTACTTCTGTGGGAAGCTGTCTTTCTATACAAGGAAGCTGCAGGATTCATCCACAGTGTAGCTCAAAAGACCAAGGGCCATATGTTCAAGGACTGGCGAAAACTATCGCTAATGTTAGTTAGTGGCAGTTTCCTTACCGCCGTGTACCGCTGAAAACTATCGTCATGTTAGTGACGTATTTACAAGCCGTCGCTACATGGCGATAACTTCAGGGATCGGCGGTGAAAACTGCCGCTAACATTAGCGTGATGGCAATAGGAATTCCGGCGTTAGCGGGCGAAAACCAATAAAAGGCCCATTAGTGGCAAAAAAACGCACGTTAGTCAGCCCAACGTTAGTTTTTTTTGCCTCTATTTGAAAAAATAGCCTTTCAGTCGACCTCCAATAGAAAATAGGCAAAAAAAACAATGAAATGCAGAATGGAGCACCCAGGGCCAAGTGCAGCACACATCAACAACCCCACTCAAGCCACCCAACATCCAGGATTATCAGGATGAGAGCCTAGATGCCTCGCTGGACCTGTGCCTGGAGCCTTGATGCCTCGCTGGACCTGCGGCTGGATGCCTCGCTGGACCTGCGTCTGGAGCCTGGAGTGGGATGCGGAGGAGCTGTGGAGTCGATGAGCCGTGGGGTTAGACATTGAGGCGCGGCGATCGCCCGTACCTGGTGGTGAAGTCTGGCAGGTCGCATGGAGACACGTTGCTGACCTGTGGGAGAAGACCGCCTTGAGCCCCTTGGAGCTGTGAATGGTAGAGGCGCTCCTGCAAACCAATGTAGGGAGGTCTGCATCGCATATTACGATCCACCACTACACCGGGGTGCACGGAGGGGATTACCAACGGTGGGCAGCGCCTCTCTGCAGCACAAGCCGGATGATGTTGCGCGAGCTGGACGCTGTGGAGGGTGAGGCCCCTGAGCTGCACCGAACTTGTGTGGCGGGAGCGCTGCAACTTCACGCCTAAGGGGACCCTGCTGCATCAACGGCATCAGGAGGTTCACCAGCGGACTTATTGGTGACTGCTGTACCCAGGCATGTGAAATCCCACCTGGCCGAGGCTCCTGCTGGCTGAGTCACAGATTTGGAGAGAGTGCCACGGTGTCAATGTCCAGGTAAGGAGAAGGTGGGACGTGTTTTGCGGAGGAGGCCCGGGGTTCGAGTCGCCCAGGCCTAGCACCTGTTGATGATGCACCCCTGTCGTGTAGTTCCTATATTACCTATACAGGATCTGCGCGTTTGGAGAACATAAACTGTGGGATTGGTGGTGGACGGATTCCGTGCACCCCCACTGGATACGTTAGCCTGTCTGTATTAGCTAGCTCACAGTGCCACTATAGGCCCCTCTTATCACGGAGAGAATAGATTCTTGGCAACCTCAGAGCATGACAACCCTGATCCCTCAGGATCGTGGAAACAATATACTACCTTTCGCTCAGTCACTCATGCTCACTTAGTTTGTCTCAGAGAGGTACACAGAATAAACAGTCTGGGCGTTTCAATAAGTATTTATTGAACAGTTGTTATTCTAGTGTAGAATAGATGAGCTGCAACAACCATTAGACAGTAGCAGAGATATATGATTAGTAGTACTATGAAAGTAAAGGGATGGTAAAGTTCTACCACTCCAGAAATCATGAATATATACAAGTACATAAAACACATGATAAAAGTGCGTACTCATACGATCTCTCCCTAACTAGATGTACCTAAATGTACCTAGCATCTGTGTAGGTGGGGAGACAGCGTTTAGAACGCTGGCAATAGCACGCGGGTTGATAACAATGCGGTCGTTACCACACATGGCATTACATCGCAAGTCGTTTCAACGACTTGCGCTAAGTGGCGTGCAACACCAGGGAATGTGTTGGATTTTAAATCCAACACCTTCCCTGCTGTTGCGCTAACTGGAGTGGGAATAGTAATTTATACTATTCCTAAGTCCAGCGCGCCATCTAGCTCAAGTCGTTGAAGCGACTTGCGATGTAATGCCACGCGTGGTAACTAACGCGATCGTTGTAACGACCGCGTTGTTACCTACCGTGTGGTAACACCACGCGTTGTAACATCATACATTCGTGTAGGTGTTATGCCAAGAATCCCAATAGGATCTAGTCCACCCCATTACCTGAGAGTTTAGAGAATGTGGGACCCCGTCCTGGTCTCAAGTTGGACACCCCGCGAGGGATGTTAGACCACTGCGAGCTGGAGCGTCTGCATGCAGGAACCTCAGCGTCTCTGGTCAGTGTGCCAGCCGGGAAGTCACGGTCTCCTCTATCTTCCTAAGCAAGATGTGTTGTATATATACCCATAGGTCTCCCCAGGGGTCCTACCTTGCTGTGTTACTGTGTCGGCCTAAAGGATGACGTTGGGCCTGAACTTTATACAGAGATATTATACAGGAGATGGTAATCCTACTGTTAGTCCTGCTGTGCTTCCAAGAAGCCTCATGCATAATGTATGAGAATCAAACCAGGGAAAAACCAGCATTCTGAATGCAGTGTCATATCTAGGTAAAAGGTCAGTGCCTAAGAACCGTTATGTATGCAATGTAGGGAAGGATGTAGGTGAAAGGTTGCGATGTTACCTGCGCCTATATAGAGTACCTATATGGAATATAACACCCACTCCTCTTCCAAATGGACGACATATGTAACCTATTACTGTACTACTAACATTACTAGATAGTGGTACGCACAAAGTTTTATCAAACATCTCTTTAGCTAAAATGTTAAAAAAATTCTAAAAAATTCTAAAAACTTAAAAAAATTTAAAAGGAAATGTTTCTAGCTCTAAAAGTGTCCGTGATTTATAGTTTTGACTACTACAAGCATTAAAAAAGCCATGTATGCCCAAAAAATGAAAGGAAAGTCAATTTAGTTTCAAAGTTCCAAATTTGAGCTTGTTTAGAAAAAGGGCGAATTATTCCCAGCACATGAAGAGCCAAAGGAGTTCAAATTTTATGTGTCCTGGCTGGTAGACGCAACATTTTCGTTGCTTGCTTCCGCAGTAGAGAGCCCCTGTAGCACCTCGCAGAGCACGTCAATTGAGCACAGATGTTCCACGCTGTCCGCAGCCGGTGCTGGGGCAGCCTGTGCGCCGTCCAAAGGTTGGGTGTCAGAGGAAGAGCCGGTGTTCATACCAACAGGTGCTATTACTACCTGTGGGGGCTCAAGGATGCCGCCATCAACATTGGAATACGCTGAGGACACTGCAGAACATGGGCCATTATCGGGTCCAGTAAAGCATTCATGTCCGGTGGCGCACATGATGGTAGTGTCAAACAAAGGTCTAACACGCATTCTTCTCCGCAAAACAGTCATCGGAGGACAGGTAAGATGCAGTCTATCCAGACCGGTCGAAATGACAAGAACCAAGATTCACTTAGTTCCCTTAGGCGAGGCGTACCTAGAAATTGTACCATGCGGTCACGGTATTTACGCTCCAGGAGTGTTCTTTCCATCACCTTGGTGACTGGGACGTCCATTGCATAGCAAATAGAAAACAATCAGGATACCTGCTATTAGAAACAGGATCAGCGGAAGTCCTCCAAAGATGCTTCCAAATACGGAGTGTATGAAGTTTGGTATAACTCCAAGTACCGTCTGAAAGGTGCTCAGAAGTCCAGAACCTATGGTCTTAAATAGGTGGACAATGCCTGTCGTATCAGACATGTTAAAGATACGATTTACCATTTCTGCGAAATGGAAAGGGCAGTTTGTATGAATGAGCGCCTGCATCTCTGCCGAAGACCTTGCGATCTGGAGATCAAAAGTCTCTCGAGCGGAGGTTAAGGGCACAGACTTCTGTAGAAGCATGGCTTTCATTCTGCTTAGAGTATCAAACCGTATTAAGGAAAAATTCAGTGAAGGCCATAACGGCGCATCCCTGACTGTATGTGTCGGTAGAAACAATACTTGCATACAACAAGTAACCCTGGAGCTCACGGTTACCAGATATGCGATACCCGGGAGCATGCCACAGCAGCCTTGACTGTTCAGCATCAAGTAACTCCCATTTGAAAGTAGCCTGAATGCTGGAGTAATCACTGCAGCTGGGGCACCCTTCAAATGACAGGACAGGTTTGCTACAGAACCATTACAAGCTCTGTGCAACATTATATCCTGGCATATGAGTGATCCACTTAAAGCATTCTCGCAGTTTGTACCACTCAGATACACTTCTTGATCCCCACTCCGGCATCGAAATCTGTATGGTAATTCCCAAGATTCCTTAATGTATTCCTTACCCATTTCTTCATACCTGCCTGCCTGCTTTTGTTCAATGCAATATTGGAACTGAAAAGTAGTGACCGGTAGAGCTATGTGGCCATGGATTAGCCATTCTGTGGATGGTGATTCTGCCACGGTGAATGGTAATCTATACAGTTTTTCGATACACAGCATTGTATATTTGCTCCCCTTTGTGCCATTTCTATCTGTTTATCTGTTAGATTGTATTCAGAAAACAGAGACGTTCTGTTGATAAAACGCCAAGGCACGTAGCCTGCACGCAAATATTGCAGCATCCAGCTTAACAACATAATAGTACGTAACTGTGATTGCCCGTTTTGTAATATGGCCAAATCTTGTTCTAGTATGTCTATCGCAGAAGATACAATGTTGCCTAAGGAATATATCCTGGAGGTCAATGTGGTTAACCCATTGTCCACCACTGCTAGAGATTTTTCTAGATTTATACGGTCTATTTCCCGTTATCTCTCTGCGGCATCTTGTTGTGATATTTTCCAAATTTCATTGTAGACAGCATAATAGAAACGTTTCTGACGTGGCTTCCTGGGACCCATTAGAAAATCCTTAAGATCCACATCCTGTGACAGTAAGGATAAGTGTTGTTTCACCTGTGTGAGTGTTGAGGTTTTTAGCCAATAAAGGCACAACTTCCCAACACTGTAGGATGTCACTAACCCTGGATGTTGTCTCTGTACATAACGTGGATCGGGGTCTGATCTGTTGTATCGGGGTCTGATCTGTTGTATTGTATGAGGTCATCTACTGTAATTTCTTCCTGTGATGTTATGTTGCCCTCGTGTGTGATGGAGTTGGCAACCGAGGCGTGTTCAAGTCTTTGTTCTTGGCTAGTCCAAGGCAAGACGTCTGTTGCACTGTGTCGTTCAAAAACATGATTTGTTGAGGGATGAGGCATGCTCTAAACAAAGCTTCTGTTCCCTGTACCTGCCATTCCCTAGTACCCCAGACTGATTTTAGGTCTATGGTGTCTTTCCACAAGTCGAAATCTTGTTCGGACAACTGGGTAATAAAGGAAGCAGAGTAAATCTGTTTGGTGTTTGTCAACATATTTTTCTGTGCTGATGTTGGTGCAACCTTATAATAATATGAGGCTGGGTCAGACATTAAACCCCGAAAAATATGGAAAAGTCTGTGTAAATGTTTTTGAACTGCCTTTCGGCGGTGTTGGACAATGTTCCCACTGGTGGTATGTGAACACATTTCTAGGATTAGCAGATTTATGCAAAAAGTGATGACCATAATGTTGATAACAGTACATAGCTTCAAAATCTGACGTGTCTTCCAATGTTTCACTATTAGAAAATGCAGCAGATTTTTCCAAATCAGATAACATGTTATTAACAGCTTCAAATCCCAATCATCGGAAAATGTACTGGAGGTAATGATATCACTCAATGATATTTTAAATAGATGAGGAATTCTTAAAATTTCAGTCGGACCAAATATATCGAAATCAACCTTGTCCCACACTATACCATCAGGTATAGGAACTGCTGTAATCTTCACTGATGACAAGTCTCTTTGTTCTCGATGAGATGAAAGTAAGTTCACCTTTTGGGCTGCAGAACCTTGTCGAATGTATCTCCCATTAATAAGCATACTAAAAACTATTACCAAGCCTACTCCGAAAAGAAAGAAAAGTATCCCGGTGATTATCCATAGTTCTACCCAGGGTGACAACAGGTAAGTCTTTTTAAGAAAGTGCATAAAGTCTGTAACTTGCTGTTTGCGTGATTTTTTGGCTGGCGTCATTTCCGGTTCGCTTGGATCCAAAGAAAACATATCAAAGTTTATGAAGTAGCCAGAAGCAGTTTGATCAATTGTTGGTATTGCATCAGGATTTGTAGAAATCGTGGTTTGCTCTTGTCGAGGCATGTTGACGTAGACATCTGTATTTGGTCGAATAGCGAGTTGTCTTTGATTTTGAGTTTGATTTTGAAGTTGAGCTTCAGGTTCAAGGGGAACGAGTTCCATAGCATTGTTGCTTAGTCCTTCATTCCGTGTTGGAGGCTCTTCGAACGTGATGAGTCTTTCCGTTTGAACTTCTTGAATTGTAGCGAGAGGAGGGCATCTGCTACTTTGGAGTCCACGTGGCCTACTGTTTAGTATCGGCCGCATAGTGTGGTTTGATTAGGTCAATTGAGACAAATATTTTCTCCTTTTTTCCGGCAAGAGGCAGTAGAAGTACAGTTCTTGTTCCTTCGACTGCTAGGACCGGTACAGGCTTTCTGTATGATGGCCCAAATTCTTTCTTGTCCGCTATTTTCTCTCTGACCAGATCCCCGACTTTTAGGATCCAGACAGGTCTTGCCGTGACTGATTTCACTTCCCCAGTGGCGGTCTGCTTCAGATGGACATTACTTTGTTGTGTCCTGGATTCATTTAGATTCTGTAAAACAGCCAAACGATCATGGATATCAAACGGTTTTTCATCCGCCACTGTGCCTTCACAATCAAGATCAGGTACCCACATTCTTGTCCCAAATAGGACCTCACATGGAGTGACCCCCCCTAGAGAACTTCTTGGCATATTGGTAAGAGCACGCTGGACTCCATACAGATGTTTTACCCAACTTTCACCCGTGCCTAATACTCTAGCTGTTAAAGATTGCTTTAAGTCTCAGTTTTTTCTCTCCACTACCGAATTTCCCTCGGGATGGTACGGAGATGAGTACCGCAATGCTACACCCAATCCTCGCATGGCCTCCTTGAAAGCCCAAGAGCTAAACGCAGGGCTCTGGTCAAAATGTAATGTGCCAATTGCGTATGTCTCTATAAAGACTCGCAAATCTTTTATAACAGTTTGAGCATCAGCTGAGCGTTGGTGCCACACCCATAGGAATCTCGAGCAGGAATCCACTGCAACCATGATATACTTGTAAGCCCCGTCTCTTTGTAAGGGGCCGCAGTGGTCCAAGTAAACACATGCTAGTGGTTTATCAGATATTAATAATGGTGTCTGCGCTGGACGTGTTACGGTGGAGCCTTTCATCTGCTGCCAGATATCGCATTTCAAGACATAGTCTTTAGTCAGCTTTGTTAACCCAGGCCACCAATAGTGTTGTTTCAGCAAAGAAAAAGTCGCCGTAACTCCTGCATGGGCAGAACCTATCCCTTCGTGTGCTGCTAGAATTAAACCTAACCTACGATCCATGTTTGGAATTACTCTATCCCCCACTGCAGGAATCTGAGCAAATGGAATGTTATTGGCATCTAACTTGTAGGAGTACTTGAGTGGAAACCTTTTTGGTACTACTCCGCTGTTTTTGCGGGTTGCATTAATAGCTACCATAATCTCACTGTCTATTCTTGTTTTAGAACGAGTGATTGCAGCTACGGAAGCCGTGCGTACAGCCCCCTTGGCAGCTTCATCAGCCAATGAATTCCCTTCAACGTGAACGCCATCACGCTGATGACTCAGTGTATGTATCACGTGAGCCCTCGGTAGTTCGGTTTTCAACTCCACTACCTGTTCCCATAGCATTTTATGCTTAATTGTGCCACCTTTTGCATCTTTGAACCCAGTACTGCAAATATTCATTGTAAGACTGCATACAGTAAAAGGCATCACACACAATTAGTGTGGGGAATTCTCAATGCGTATTTACTAGTGCCGGTATCAGCGCTTTTAACTCGGCCAACTGTGCCGTGCAGTCTCCTCGAGATAGCCTTTTGTGCAACTTAGATGGAACTTTCCATCCCGCATGCGACCTTTAACGATTGCACATGCTGCTCTATATTGTTGCTTACTCCCTATGGCCGGTTGAGCAGATCCGTCAGTGTAGGTGATATATTCATACTGATCTAGAGGCATTATTTTGTTTGGTAGAGGATATTCTTGTTCGTATTGCAGGAATGCTTGTGTCTTTAAATTTGGGTCGTACCTGTATTCTACATCTGTTGCAGTGAGAGAATTAGCCCATTGTATCCATCTCGGATGTAAAGCTTTAGCATTAGGAACGCTTGCCTTTGTCGCAGCCTCTAGGGCTGGAACCGGAGTTACTACTATTATTAGTTTCCCCTGAGCCAGTGATCTTTCTCTCACTACAGCAGTCTGTACAGCTGCCAGAATCTTTTCTGTAAATGCGAAGCGCATTTCAGCATTCGTGTACAAATGTGATTTGTATGCAATTGGTACTGTCTCACCTTCATTATATGTTAGATAGGTGTACCCAGATTGACCCGCAACTATACAGATCACCAGGTTGCGTAAGTTTACGCGTGTCTGTAAGTGTTTGGAAGCTATCATATCAGCTTGTAAGGAATGAACTGTATCTGTATGTTCCTGTGTCCATTGTTTTACTGAAAAATCAGGTTTTATTAAATCGTAGAAAGGTTTCACTCTTTCTGTGTAATCCAAAATGTAAGTTCGACCAAAATTTAGGAATCTAAGGATTGATTGTAAATTTTTTAATGATTTTGGAGGTTGGAGCAGCGCGCATTTTTCAAAAAAATTGGCTGCCAGGCTTTTTCCTTCACTTGAAAGCTCATATCCTAAAAACAGGACACTGAGCTGGGCAATTTTTGATTTTTAAAGTTGAATTTGTAGCCCTCAGATAAAAATCCCAAAATAATGGTATTCACTCTGTTCAAGTGATCCTCTGGGTCATCGTCCATTAGATAAATATCATCCACATAGGACAATGCCTCTTCATCCAAATTTGAAGTAACTCAGTTACTCTGGCCAAAAACAACCCTGGGCTGCTCTTATACCCTTGGGGGAGTCGACAAAATTGACGCTGGGTCCCTAGCGCTGAGAAGGCTGTCAGATATCTGCTTTCAGGCGCTATATTTTGGCAGAAAAATCCATTTGAGATATCAAGTGTTGTTTTATATTTTTTCCTCACAATGTTATTCATTAATGCGGCACTGTGTGCATTTTGGACTGCAAATGTCTTAGTGCAAGTGTTTAAATGTCTGTAATCTAAAACTAGACGATATGTGTTGTCAGGTTTCATGACAGGAAACAAAGGATTGTTTATTGGTGAGTGCAAGTTTCAATCACCCCTTGGTATTCAAGTTGATCTATGATCTCCCTGACCTGTTTTTTAGCTTCTTGCTTTATTGGATACTGCCTCTGTGCAGTTGGAGTATTTTTTAAAGGAATAATGTGGTGGGTTCAATCCTCATCCCATCCAACATGGTTTTTGTATAATGCTGGAGCCTGGGCTACCACCCACTCCTGCGCATATGTGTGTTGCAAGTGCCTGGGAATATGGTCTGAGAAGGCCGGAAGAATTACTGTGTCTCCTTTAGGGCAATCCATGACGAATTCTGGCAGCCAATCTTGTTCAGCTAATAAAATATCATAGCCAAACGTCAGGTTCTCCCAAAAGAGACCTCTCACTGTTCTACATTTGTCCCCCTCCATTTGGAACGTTATTTTATATACTTTATGTGGGACGCTTACCCTAGTATTGGGTGTTTCCACCGTGATATAATTATTCAAGTCCGCTGTCACCAGAAATTCCTTCAGGTTCTGGCGAGCTATTGTTACTTCTGCCACACTGTCTAGCATCGTCAGAGCCTATTCCCCGTTCAGTAGTCGAGTCCTCAGAATTCTGGGCATGTCTGATCTTTAGGCCTGCAACTTTATTCTTTTTGAACTGTGGCTTTTGCTTTGGTTTTTCTTCTTTTTTAGAAGTGTAATATTAAGCGTGCTGCTTGTCTCTGGACTTTGTACGCTCTTCTTGTCTGTCTGACCTTCCTTCCCTCTCAGAGTTTTTCGATGAACCCTGAAAGGAACGAGAGGAACGTGTATCAGCATCCTGATACCTGTCAGGTTTTCTAATATTATCCCTATTCCTGAGGTTATACCTCTTTTCGGAGGGCTCTTGTGGAGGAGATCTACCTCTGGATTGAGATCTATTTCCTTTAAAGTTTTTTTTTTTTTTTATCCCACTTCTTCTTAGTTGAAGCAGGTGTCGGCTTGGAAGTGTCCTTTTCAGGACTGCCCATCAGTTGTGGTTTTAAAGCTTTCCCACCGAAACTGTCTCTGCCTAATTTTGCATATGCCGTTTCAATTATTTTTGGTAGTTTGTGTTCCTGTTCTAAAGGATTGAACTCCCTCAGGCGTTGGCGGATGGCCACTGAAGCTGCTTCCCCCTTAATGTTAGCTAGTATTATGGCCGATACCTGGGCATAGTTACCTAGTAACTTCATCCCTAAGTTTAGGGCAGGTTCTGCTCCGTACTCATTTTGTATCTGTCTCAATACGTCTGGTACTACTGCTAATGACGGGATACCATGAGTTCTGGTATAAATGGCAGCAAAGACTGTACCCCAAGTGGTACAATCCTCTAATTGTGGTGTTATTCCCATGGGCAAGCAGATTGTTAGCATTCTGTGTTTTTCTCGAGGGGTAGTATTCAGGAATACTGCCTCTAGCTGCGTTATTTTCTGAGCTACCCAGAATGGTATTTGTTCACGTTTTGTGGGCATTTTACCCATCACTGCGTGTAATGTTTGTGGTGTAATTTTAGTTGCTGTACCCTGAATTTGAGTTCCATTAGTTGCAACTTTCGCTGGTTGGACTGTAAGTGTCCTCATGATGAATTGCGTCAAGTTCCTATAGATTTTAATTAAATCTTTATGTTGTATGAGTAAGTCTCCTGGTGTCAATGTGTCAATGTCAGGATGTGGTGTGTAGGCCACTAATATCGGCCATGTTGCCCCTTCTCTTCCGAGCGGGCCGAGTCTTACTCTTCTTCTTATGTGGGGTAGGGTGCCTTTAAACCAGTATAAGTGTTCCTGGTACGTGAGCGGAACCTCTATATCCTCGAACGGATAATATTCCGCTGGTGCATTACCTTCTGTGTAGAAGTGAAATGTTTTTGTTCTTGCATTTGCTGCTGGGAATGTAACCCACGAATAAAATACCTCTGTTCTGTTTGATTCGTGTTCCTCAATCACGAAAGCTACTATGCCACCCCTAGCTGATAAACCATGCGCAAGTAGTTTCAGGGTGACTGTGTTTCTAAAGTTTGGTGCAATTTGTATTGCGTCTGCATCGTCCTCGTCTGTGAGGGGCAGATTTTGTTGCAGTGGGTCTAATTCTTGGTTATCTTTGTCCTCAGTCATTTTGTAAAGAAGAAGATTTCCAAGGGAACTAAGATAAGGTGTTTTTGCACAATTTAGGAACAATGTGTCCTTCAAGCTTGATTAACCAACAGCCAATAAATAGGATTTCTCGCCTACTTAGCTGTGGCGGTGTTTGTGCCCACCCACTCCAGACGTCTCTGGTGTCTTGTGAGTAGGGGTCTCTGAGAATATCACGACTGAACTGCTCAGATTCTACTGTTAAATCAGTACCCAACCAATGTTGGCGGCACCATGTCGTGTAGATCCTATATTACCTATACAGGATCTGCGCGTTCGGATAACATAAACTGTGGGATTGGTGGCAGACGGATTCCGTGCACCCTCACCGGATACGTTAGCCTGTCTGTATTAACTAGCTCACAGTGCCACTATAGGCCCCTCTTATTACGGAGAGAATAGATTCTTGGCAACCTCAGAACATGACAACCCTGATCCCTCAGGATCGTAGAAACAATATACTACCTTTCGCTCAGTCACTCGTGCTCACTTAGTTTGTCTCAGAGAGGTACACAGAATAAATAGTCTGGGTGTTTCAACAAGTATTTACTGAACAGTTGTTTTTCTAGTGTAGAATAGATGAGCTGCAACAACCATTAGACAGTAGCAGAGATATATGACTAGTAGTACTATGAAAGTAAAGGGATGGTAAAGTTCTACCATCCTGCAGAAATCATGAATATATACAAGTACATTAAACACATGATAAAAGTGCGTACTCCTATGATGTCTCCCTAACTAGATGTACCTAAATGTACCTAGCATCTGTGTAGGTGTTATGCCAAGAATCCCTCTAGAATCTAGTCCACCTCATTACCTGAGAGTTTAGAGAATGTGGGACCCTGTCCTGGTCTCGAGTTGGACACCCCGCGAGGGATGTTAGACCACTGCGAGCTGGAGCGTCTGCATGCAGGAACCTCAGCGTCTCTGGTCAGTGTGTCAGCCTGGAAGTCATGGTCTCCTCTATCTTCCTAAGCAAGATGTGTTTTATATATACCCATAGGTCTCCCCAGGGGTTCTACCTTGCTGTGTTACTGTGTCGGCCTAAAGGATGACGTTGGGCCTGAACTTTATACAGAGATATTATACAGGAGATGGTAATCCAACTGTTAGTCCTGCTGTGCTTCCAAGAAGCCTCATGCATAATGTATGAGAATCGAACCAGGGAAAAACCCGCGTTCTGAATGCAGTGTCATATCTAGGTAAAAGGTCAGTGCCTAAGAAGTGTTATGTATGCAATGTAGGGAAGGATGTAGGTGAAAGGTTGCGATGTTAGCTGCACCTATATAGGGTACTTATATGGAATATAACATCCCCAGTGGCAGCTCATCCGCTATAGCGGAAGAGTGTCACCCCACTGCTTTCAAGCAGAGCAAGAAGAGGAAAAATCATCACATGATGATAACTTCCTGATGTAATTGTGCTATGTTTCCTTTGCGGACGGGAGGGTGGGTAGCGCTGCTCCACTCACGGAGCAGGGCAGGGGCACTCAAGTGCGCAATGACTGTTTGGTCGGCCCTCTCAGGCCGCCCAAAGCAGTCATGCGCACTGTCCTGTTCGCAATGTAAGCTGCATTACAGCCTGCATGGAGAACATGCCCACCCCTCCAGCCTCTGGCTGAACGCCTTGTCCCGGCGCCAATGACCAATCTCAATGCCGCATTGCAGCGTTGTGATTGGCTTAGGGAAGGGAGCCTGGCTGCCTACTTCTTGTTCCTGGAAGCAGACTCAGGAGAGCAGGAGCAACAAAGACACGGGACCCGGCCTCGAGCTAAGATTTCTCTCATTTAAATATTTACAACACCCTCTCACACACTCACCCCCGCGTCCACGCCCCATCCAGTGTCCTTTCCGGCGTTTCCCACCTTCTAGCTGTCCAGTCCCCCCCGCAGCACTTCTCAAAGGTGGCCGCTGTGCGGCCATGCGCAGCAGGCGTACCACTGGTGTGCCAAAGGTATATATGAAGTTACGACGCATACCATTACATCGCATTCCATTACAATGCTTACTAATACTAGGCATATTGCAACAGTAGGAAGGTGTTGGATAGCGGAGATGTAAATATTACTATTCCCACTTCAGTGAGTGCAACCCTAAAACTAACTCTTGCACCCCAAAGCAAACCCTGAACCCTAAAATTCATCTTTGAGCCCCCAAAACACACCCTAAAAATCATATTTGACCCAAATGCACACCCCAATTTTCATAATTGACCCCAAAACACACCCAAATTTAATCTCCGACACCCGAAACCCATACCCATCTAACAATTTAAAAATATCCCATTACTGACCTCACAATGCGTTGTACTGGAATGCGATGTAAAGGCCCCTGCGTTTTTGGGGTTGCGTTGTAAAGGCATTACGATGTAATGCCTGCGTTGTATTGGACGTCTCCCATGCCAAAGGTAAGCCATAGGCAAGCCCGTTTGTGTCCGTCTCCCCTGGAACGTGCTCAGCACCAAGCACCCTTCCTCTCGGGCACTCCACCGCTATGATGCCAGCACCCTCCTCGCCATCAAACCTGGACGCCACATCGCCTGCAAGGACCAACCTCTGTTCCGGACTGGACATCGCCATCTCCATCACCGATGGCTACTAAATCACCCGCAAGGCCCACCCCGACCGTCCAGGAGGAGGCATTGCCATCACCTACAGAAGCACACTCCGAATGACCACGCACTCTAATGACCCAACGGTGACCATGGAACACCTCAACTTCGAGATCCGGACCAACCCCAAGCCCATCCTCTGCGGCACCCTAATCTGCAGGCCCTCCAGGCCATGGACCCCCATTCTCCGACCTCATTGCACCCCAGTCTCTCCCATCCACCGACGACATCCTACTCGGTGAACTCAAGTTCCACCTGGACAACCCCAGTGACCAGAACACCACCCCCTCCTGAGGAAGCTCACCAACATCAGACTCAAGCAGCTAGTCACCGCAGCAAGCCACATAACAGGACACACGGTCGAGCACGTCTCCTCCGCCAGTGGGAACTTCAACTACAGCCACACCACTGGACTCTCCTGGACCGATCATCATTGTATACATTACGTCTTCACCATGCCCACCGCACACCACAGCCATCATCGCCCCCCCTCGCAGCTGGATCAAGGCCACCGAAGAACGTCTCGTCAACTCCCTCAGCACCACCATTCCGCCAATGCTTACAGGCGATGACACCGCAGCGCACAACCGCCACCAATGGATCTCCAACTGCACTGACACCCTGGCACCCCTCAAGAAAGGCACTGCTTCAGTACCTTACGCATGCCTGATGGCAGGCGTAAGGGTGACGCAGTGCCACAGGGATAGGCTGGCCCCATGCATTGCTGGAGTTGCGTCATGGTTGTGACACGACTGCAGCAATGCGTGACTTTGGCGCAGACAGATACATCCGGATTCCGGACGTATCTGTCATTACTTGCGGAATGGAGCGCTGTCCAGTGAATACAGCGCATCAATGGTGTCGCAAGAAGGGGGTAGTGAACAGTGTTGCAACGCTATTTCGTCGCAGCGCTGCAACACTTTTCATGACTTACGCCCAGGAATGCGCATTATTGATGGTGCGCATTCCTGCCCTGTAGTTGTGTTGCAGGGCAGCGCAGCAACATTGCTTGCAGAGCTTTCCTGCACCTAAACCTGCTGAAAAGAGGCCCCAAGTGTTATCTCCAATTGTAAGACCAGCTATTTTCTGGTCTTAAAAAACTGCCTCTTACTACAGTTAGCTGCAGTTTTTTTGGTCCTCCAAAGTTCAGGAATCCCATTGTGAATATCACGAAGTGGGGTTAGCGGCCGTATTTGCATGGGTACACCTCCCTTGCATATCATTATCGCTAACAAAAGTGGCGATCTTTAGAATGGACGTTTTCGCCGGAAAACTGCCGCTAACAGAGGTTAGCGGCAGCTTGTACATAAGGCGATAGAAATCTCGCTGCAAAACCGTCGGAAAAGTGCCGCTTAGGCGGCGTTAACTCCTTGCACATATGCCCCCAAGTGTTAAAGGGAATTTTGGCTTTTAGTTGGCTCACTTCCTGACCTTTTAAGGCCTCGCTCCACTACAATGAGGTTCCTTGGAAAACATTTTCTGTTGTAGTCAATTCTTTCCTTCAGTTTCAGGCTCAGACCTGCATTCCATAGACTGCTGACATTACCACCTTCACTTAATACATCTGGAGGGTATCAATCATAATTAACTTTCCATACCTCCAGTTAAAGGAGGAATCACCCCTTCTTCTTGACTTAAAGTGCTACTACTATCCACTAACTTATTGTTCCACTTTTAGAAATGGGGCGTCTGGATGGCTAATGGATACACCCTAGCCAGGCGGAACCCCCCACCACTCTAGTCAGGGTAAGCTAGATACCCAACTGAGATAACCTGTGCTCACCCTCTGGTATGTTGGCGCAGAGCAGGCAGGCTAATCAAAAGAGTCAATGTGTAAAGTATTTGTGCAATACTCACACAAATACAATGAAGACACCACAAAAAAACATCACACAGGTTTAGAAATATAGCTTATTATATTCTGACCACAACAAGACCAAAATGATAATATATACTTTGCAGGTTCTAAGAGTTTTAAAATTATAGATGCTTAAAGCAATCGTAGTTTGCAAGCGTAATGTTCCTGATCCATGCGGTGGATCGCTAGGGCTCCACAACATGCTCCTGCGTAATATCGTACCCAATAGGCACTCCTTAAAAACGTCTGCATGGGTCCCTTGGGACCGGGTCATACAGGAGTATTGAGTCACCTGAGAGTGTGCATGGCAATTTGAAGGACCTCGCGGGTCCAGGATATTAATCACAGTACCTTTTTGGAGTTGGATTAGCTGAGGTGAGGGCCTTGTGGTCCAGGCGCTGGAAGGCAGGGTGCTGATGGGCCACGCTGGGCTGAGTCAGCGCAGGTCTGGTGGCCTGATACTGGGTAGAAGCACACAACCACAGCGAACAACTGAGTCGAGACCTCACAGCAGGGACTTCCACTCGCTGGGAAGCAGCCTTTGCAACGCAACCGTTACAACGCATGCTGTTACATTGCATGCCGTTGCAACGAAAAAGGTGTGCAGCAGTGGGTAGAAGGTGTTGGATTTAACTCCAACACCTTCCCTACTGTTGCACACACTGGAGTTGGAATAGAAAATTAATCTATTCCAACTTCCAGCGCTCCCCCGACAGAAAGTCAGGATAAAGTTTGGCGTTGCAACGGCATGCGATGTAATGGCATGCGTTGTAACGTCACATATCCGGATCGGGTGGGTGGTAGTACAGCCTCCTCCTCTGCAATGCTTCCGGTGAGAGTGGTGGCACTGACATCCCTGGTAAACTCCCCATTACCTCAGCAATGCATCCAGGGAGAATGCGGCTCACTCACTCAGCACGCAATGTTTGTACAGAGTGAGTTGAAAAAGGAAAACGCTAATTCCTAGCAAAGCACTTGCTTCTGCACAACCTAAAGCACTTAGGGGCCGATTCCGATTCGGGCCGGAAATCTCTCCGACCGAGCCGGACCCGGAGAGATTTCCGACCGAATCGGACCCATGCAGTCCGACCGAACGAGTACGATGCGCACGTATGCCATCGGACTCGAGTCGGTCGGACTCCCATTGAAGTCAATGGGAGCCTGTCGTACAACGCGTACGCGGGCTCCCATTGACTCAATGGGTGCGATGCGGACAAGTGCGCCCCCTACAGCGTGTTCGCGGTGAAGCGATTCGCGCCATACACGCACAGGTAGGGGGGACCCATGGGTCCCCCCTGTGTGCGACTCGCGCGGCTACGCATACAGGGGGGTCCGACACGGACCCCCAAAGTACGGCTCCGACAGCTCTTTCGAGCCAGAGTGCGCGGCTCGGTCGGACTGCTCGCGGCGCGCATCGTACTTACCCGGCCGGGGTACGTCTCCATTGCGCGGTGCGAGTCGAGTCCGAGCGAGTCGGTCGGTGCGGTTAGACCCGGGATCGAGTCGGTCGGAGCAGTCGGGACGCCCGGACGAGTCGGTCGGTGAATACGCATCGTACTCGCTCGCCCGGACGCGCGTACGAATCGGTCGGGAAATAGGGCTCCGAATCGGATCCGGTTAAGCCGAATCCGATTCGGAGCCCTACCGGCCGAGATCGGAATCGGCCCCTTAGTCTTGATCAAAGCAGAGTGTTTGATTGGCTCTAACACAAACGTTCAATCAGACAGGCGCTGATCGTTGTCAAAGCCCGACTGCCGGACTCACCAGGTGCAGAGTCCCACAGAAAGGGGCAGAAAGGGGGAAGTCTTTGATGTCCCTGAGACCTCAAAACAGGGGGGCAAGTCAACGAGCCCTTGTAGAACACGTTCCAGGTAGCAGAGCAGAAGGTAGCAGGCAACAGACGAGCACAACAAGGCAGGTAGCAGAGTGGCAGTCCCTCTTGCAGCAAGCAATCAGCAAGCAGCAGGCCAACACAGCAAAACAGTTAGCAGAGTGGCAGTCCCACCTAGCAGCACAGCAGCTTCTGGCAATGTCCAAATGTAGAGCCAGCGTTGTCAAGTTACAAGTCTCATGAAGTGTCTGATTTGATGGGGTCAGAGACCCAGTACTTATACCCAAAAGTGCCTTTGAAGTGGAGGTGACTTCAAAGCAGTCTTTGAAGTGAACAGGCCCCATTTTAGCCCAGGACCTTTTAACCCAGGCCTGTCTACCAGGTTCATCCTGGGGGGTTGATCAGTGCTTTGTGTGAGGGCAGGACACCACCTATTGAAGTTTACATGTCTGTCCCACCCCGCCATCAGTATGCAGATGAATGCTGATGCAGCTGAGTGTCCTGTGTCTGTGGCTCTTTCTAGAGGGAATGTACAAAGTGTAGCTGTCACCCAAACCCAGGCGTGTATTGGAGACAGGCTGGAAGGCACCCAAAGAGCTGAGAGCAGAGAAATACCCACTTTCTAAAAGTGGCACTCCTAAACTAGTAATGCAAAATCCTACTTCACCAGTAGAGAGGATTTGTCATTACCAATACAAAGATGTCAAACATAAAGCAGCTACTCCTCTGCAATCAGGAATTACAGCTTTAAAGTATTTCAAGGAATCCCCAAGGTTAACCTATGAGAGAAGCAGGCCTCAAAGTAGTGAAAAACAAACTTGGGTGTTTGTCACTACCAGAACATGTACAATACACAGGTTCATGTCCTACCTTTTACTTACATAGCACCCTGCCCTTAGGCTTACTTAGGGCCTACCGTTGGGGTGCCTTATGTATAATAAAAAGGGAGTTAAAGGCTTGGCAAGTAGTTTTAAATGCCAAGTCGAAGTGGCAGTAAACTGGGTACATATGCCCTGCAATGGCAGACCTGAGACAGGTTTAAAAGGCTACTTATGTGTGTGGCAATATTAGTGCTGCAGGCCCACTAGTAGCATTTGCAATACAGGCCCTAGGTACATGGTATATTACTTTATAAGGGGCTTAACAGTAAATCAAATATGCCAATCAGGTATACACCAATTTCATCATGTTTAGGGAGAAGCACAAACACTTTCATAACTGGTTAGCAGTGGTAAAGTGCTCAAAGGCCTAAGGCCAACTAAAAGAGATTCAGGAAAACGGGAGATAGAAGGCAAAATGTCAAATGGGGAAACATCACCCTGAGGATGCCAGGTCTAACATCCACCTGCAACCCACTGAGCAGAAAATGCCCATTTAGTGCATGTTTTATACAACCCTTCAATTTACAAATAATTTATTTGCTTAATTCTACCACCGTCATTGCAGCACTCCACTAAGTATCAAATATAAAACATGCAACCATGTCTTTCATTCCATACCATGGATTAACTATTTAAGTCACCAATAGTTAGTACATTTCACTATTATAACAGCATACTTGTGGCCCTCCCTCAATATTCCTTCACACCGCTGAACAATGTTCCTAACGTTCATACCAGAAGCATATTGAATTTAAGCACAATTACACCCTTTCATCACCTTCGTCACAAAGCTGAATGGCTCGCAGCTAAAAGCAGTCCTTTACAAATTATTGAGAGTCATGTACACAAAGTGGTTCACAGCATTTCTCTGGACCACCTGACTGGCATGCTGTCTTACTACACATCCTCTAGTAATGTCTAATCCTTCAGCCAGAACATGCTGGTCACATCTGAATCAAACTGTGCTTCCACCAGTTTCTGATCCTTCTTCTAGCCTCTAGCCAGTATTGGAACTCACTGATCCACTGAGATACGAGTTTGCCCTAGTGAAAATTAAAAAACATGAAGCAGCCGTATGTACCAACCATGCCGCCTTTATAGATAAATAAATATTACTGCACTTTTGCCAGCTTCAAGCTTCACAACCATAAGGAGTGCTTCATTAAGACTGCTTCCTTAAAACAGAAATTTAGATGAATGGGAACAGTCAGAGGTGATCACATCCTACTGTTGGAAGGACTGTGGCCAACTTCTGCAGAGCCACATACGGGCCCTTCATGTGTATGTTTAACAGTTTGGATGTGAGAATGCAACCTTGCATCACCACCCTCTGACCTCTGACCATGAAAGCTTGTGGTTAGCTCTCCAAGCTTCCATTAACAGCACACTGTAAAGTGCTGCACATGCCAAGAGATAGTAGGGTTCCAGGGTCATTTTCAGCAGTCCAATCCATAAAAAGGCCTGGTCAAAGAAATTGCAGTCTCTCTTGAGATCAACTGTAGGAAGCACCATTGTTCAATAATCAGTATTTCTTCTCTTGTTTTTTTTAGATTAAGATACTTTTATTGAAATTCATTGAATTAACACAAATAGATCATTTGCAACACGAATCAACCACAGTACATTGTGCAAGATTCTCACATAGTAAAAAAAATACTTTGACAGTACTACAGAAATATGTCCCAGCTCACCATCCCTACCCCCCTACAATTAGCCCTGCACCAAAGGACAGAGATGTAAATCCTACCCAAGGCACTAATTTATTAAGGCAACATCTCTTCGTCACAATCGCCCAAAAAATAGAGTGCTATGCTGGCATCTCGGGCTCATCCAAGTTCGCTACGTAAGCACTGAGAGGGCCACAAAAACCTCTTGAACGAGAGACCTGGCTTGGCAGTTCAGGCTGGACTGTTCCCATGAGGAACAGGGTCAAGGCTGATTTGCATATAGCTGGGTCTGAACTGGGATGGCGAAGTGAGCTAAAGAATATTGATGGATTCATCCCAAATCTGTGACTGGGGTTGAGTGTCTGAAAAGTTTCAGTGCTCGGTCCATCATCACCTTCTGTTTGCTTTGTTCTACTTAAGTAGCAGGTTATGCCCAGACATAGGTCCCTTGCTCACTTTGCCACTGGATTCACTCTAGCCTGGCTGATGAGGGGTATTACCCCGAAACCGGTCCCAGGATGCTTGTTTCGGTCCAGGGAATACCTGGCTTGGCAGTTCGGGCTGGACTCTTCCCATGAGTAACAGGGTCAAGACTGATTTGCATAAGGTTGGGTCTAAACTGGAATGGCGAAATGAGCTAAAGAACGATGATGGATTTAACCCAGATCTGTGACTGGGGGTGAGTGTCTGAAATGTTTCAGCGCTCCGTCCATCATCTCCTTGTGTTTGCTTTGTTTGCCCTAATTTGGCAGGGTATGCCCAGACGTGGGTCCCCTGCTCACTTTGCCACTGGATTCAAGCTAGCCTGGCTGATGAGGGGTGTTACCCAGAAACCGGTTCCAGGATGCTTGTTTCCAGTCCAGGGAAGGCCTGACTTGGCAGTTTGGGCTGGACTGTTCCCATGAGGAACAGGATTTATTTTTATTTATTTATTTGTAGAGCGCAAACATTCATCCAAAGGATATCATGGCGCTAAAGGAGAGCGGAACACAAGTGAGGAGTTCTTCAAGAGGGTAACTGGTAACGGATCAAGCTTTGGGGAACAAATAAGTTTTCAGTTTTTTCCTAAATGCCATGTGACTATCAGTGAGCCGGAGATCGAGCGGAAGTTCATTCCATAGTGTCGCCGCAAGGTGGGAGAAGGAGCGGCCCCCTACTCTGGACTTCTTGATCCGTTTAACCTGTGCCTGTGCCTGGATCAAGACTGATTTGCATATGGTTGGGTCTGAACTGGGGTGGCGAAGTGAGCTAAAGAATGATGATGGATTCAACCCAGATCTGTGACTGGGGGTGGGTGTCTGAAAAGTTTCAGTGCTTCATCCATCATCTCCTTGTGTTTACAAAGAAACCCTGACATGGCAATATTTTATAAAATTTGAAATTACAGGGAGGTCTTGCAAGGTGCATCGGCTTTCTTTAATTTAGATTGTTTGCTTACAATGTCATCCCATTGACAGTGACGAACTGGCTGCTTACGTTCATTCATTAATCCCATCTCCGCCAGAAGCAAAGAATGTTTTGGTAACCATGATTTCTGCAGCTTGTATTAAAATGTTATTTTTAAATGCAAGCAATATGTCAGGTCAAATACGCATGGTTTTCAAATATGTTTTGGCAGCGCTAATCAATTACGAAAATACTGGATGCACATACTAGGAAATATTAGATCTCCGCTTCGGCTCCTTCACGGGTGGCCTGTGGGTGGATTCACTTGTCAGGTGTTTGTTGATCTATCTGTTTGTTCATTGATTGTTCTGTCTCTTTGAACCATGGCTTCTAACATTTCTATTAGTTGATCTATCCTCTTGTCGCACAGTTTGTACGTGCACCAGTTTCTTACATCGCCTGTCCATTACTCTTTTGTAAAATAAAGAACTCTTTCGGATGTATCCATACCCTTCATTGTTGATTCTACTGTTTGTCCCTCATAATTGATCATTCATACATTTCCAATACTCAGATAGTTAGTAGTCATAGCTAATTAAAAATCATCACATAATTAAATAATATAAGCTTTAAGTGTATTGTTAAAAAAGAGACTACCAGGGCACCCTGTATAGAGTGTCAGTTTGCCATATGTCGGTAGAGAGGAGAAACGACATTTTAAACACATACATTATTAAACAGGAAATCCCCTGCCTACAAAGATGATACATATTCGGCAAAACACAAATCTTTATGTGCCCATCACTGCATCTCTAAGTTGAGGTCATTGTTACTGAGACAAAGTTCTGAATAAGGTTGCTAAATAAAAAGCTTCTCACAGGACCTCATTGACAAAAAACGAAGAAGAGTGCAATTATGATCCTTGATTCCACATCTTGATTTCCAGAATTAGGATTTGTGGAATTGCAATTAGAATGAAGTAAAAAAAAAACAATACTATTACAGGTATTCCACAAATGCAATTTTCAGGTTAGGTGTGTTGTCAAGAAAGGGATATGTGGCTAGTAACTTTGTGATTAATAAGAAACATTTTCTATGGATTTTCCATATGGTGATATGTTCCACAGACACCCCAATTTTTAGGGTGAAGAAGGCTGTCTTTATTGAAAAAAGAAAGTCACACAAAGGGAATGTGAAAATACACATTTCGACAGAGCTGTGCTGATAGTCTGTCTACCTGACAGAATTTCTAGGGGAGTAATTATGGAGAAGGAAGAGTAGTACCACTGTAAACAAATGACCTGCAGAGATTTCCATGAGTTCTTCCATATTTATAAAACCTAGATCACTTGAACTGAGCAAACTATAAAAGGCATTTGGTGGTAAATGTCCAACATTTTTTCGGGACCATGCAAGTCAAAATTAATTTGCACTCCCTGAGGTAAATTTAAAAAGTAATGCATATAGTATCCTGGACTACTGAAAATCTGAGCAATCCTGTTGGGCAACTTGGTGGTTTCTTTGTACCAGGCTAACTGTTGCATGTAACTTGGGATGCTTGATACTCAGAGAAAGAGGGTATACTTGAATTGAAAGCATTTTTTTAAAAAAGCTGATAGTTCCACATATTTTGCTATAGATGATAGATTCTGCGCTTTTATGGATTTTCAAAATAATGTAGGACATATTCACATTTTATCCTGCAAAATCCTGGTTGGAGCTGGGAGCCCTCAAACCCTTTTCAATGTCCAGACACGAAGGTAAACTCTATATTGTTTACAATTTAAACGGGTGATGGTGAAGAATATACCAGAGTGATAAAACTGAATGGAGAGGCATTATAGAAAATAATTGATTTCTACTAAGTTAGCCATAAACAAAGTAAAACCGAGTGGAGAGGCATTTCAGAAAATAAATGATTTGTATTGCTGCAGGCTTGAACACAGCAAAGTGCCAATTTTCTCACTGACACCATGATTTCTGAACCCTCACAGTGGAAGGGGTGGTAATCAAATGCAGGAGTAATACCCCAATTCAGGTACGCTCTTCCCACTGCCCGTGTTCACAGGAAGCTATCATTGGAAAGTGTTTCATGGTGGGAATTTCCAACTGAGGTAAACACCACCCCACCGGCACAATAATCCTGGGGTTCAGCGTTCTGGTTGACAATATACCGTATTACTACCTGCCAGGGCCCTAACGTCCTTTATGTATTTAGAGTCAATTGTTTAAAGGGTGAGTTTATAACATATAGCCTTAGAGCCAACCGTAGCGGGCTCTACCAGCCATTAAAGGCCCGCTCCAGCATTAAAGGCCCGAGCTGAAGGCGAAGGCCTTGAACAAGGGAGAGGTCCTTTAATGGTTGGTAGAGCCTGCTACAGAGGGCTCTAAGGCTATTAGAATATTCCATCACAAGAGGGCAGAATGTTCTATTTGTAAAACAAAGACCTCACAGAGCCAGAGGGTATGGAATCATCTCATGCTCCGTGAGGCCTTTGTTCACAGCAACCCGGAGCACTCCATTGTTTTCAAAGGAGCTCCCAACATTCCAGTGTTCTAATAGAGCCTTTTCCTGGCATCAGAAAGGTGAGAGGCACACATGTTTGGAATTGAACTGAGTTTATTAAAAGCAGAGCCTTAAAATGTCTTATATCCCCAAAAATATGAACATGACATTTTTCACTCAAGCTAGAGATGCAATTATATTCTTTTGAACCTCAAGTAACGGCTTGCACTGGGTGCTGTCATCAGTGTCTTTCATGCAAAGTATTTTTTGTCAGAACATGGGCCCTGTTGGCAGCCGCGGCCCGTGCAGGTAAGAGCGGTAGGGTGGTGGGGCCGGTGAGGGGGGATTTCGATGGACGATGACGAGGGAAAATTAAATAAATAATTAATTTTCCCTTGTCATCTTCCGTCGGAATCCCCCCCACCCGACTCACCACCCTTGCCTGCACAAGCCGCTTCTGCCTGTTGGGGAACGTGCCCCGGGGTGCAACTGCCACATGCACCTGCTTGGTAACCCCCTCCCCATGGCACTTTATATCACAGATGGGGGCTGCAGATGCTTGTGTGGCCCCTTGTGAAATACAGATAGTGCTGGAGTACATGTAGCACCAGCGATATCTTAAGAGGGCATTCCCTACTTTGCATAGGGGCGTGGTCACATGCAAATGATGGAATCTGCACCTGCAGCTTATTATAGACTGTTTATGGTCAGGATATGCATGTAAATATATGCTTTTCATAGAGCTAGCTGAGAATGATTTGGGATTTTTGTCAATCCCTTAAAAGTTCTGAATATGCTCAAATCACAAGTGGATTCCTGCAAGAAATAGATTTATGACATTTGAATGTACTGCTGTTTTCACAGACCCCTAATTTTAATATTGCATTGGCTTCTCATACTGCATGGTGAAATACTAGCTGGGTCAGCTCTAAATCTGACAGTATACTAAAATAATTTGAGAACAGTTTTCTCAGTAACAACAAAATAAAATGGCTAAAAAAGTTTTAAAAATGAGTAAATATGATTTTCTCTCTGAACAATTTAAAAATCCTTACATTTATACAACGAACGTGTTCACAATAATTTTTCCTTGCAGAAATAATCAAAGACACCACTTTCTTTAGCGAGTTCTACACCTATGAGATATATTTTAAATAATTATACAAGAACTGAAGCATCTCTGCATATCAGCAGAGATGCGTCAGTTAAATTGCGTTACGTAAAAAAACCCTTGCGCCACCGTGGATGCGTCACATTTACAATGCGGCGCACCGTGGCGCAAGTATTGACAGATGCGTGACGCATCTGTTGGCATAAAGGTAACGCAGTGCTGGAGTCCTGTCGCAAGCGCGACGCAACTCCAGTACTGCTCAGGGGCGGCCTATACTTGCTGTGCTGCGTCACTCCTTTCGCCTGCTTCAAGCAGGCATAAGGTTTTGACGTAGCGGCGTCACAAAAGTGACTCAGTGAAATCACTGCCTCACTTTTACGAGGCTTTCCTGCGTGGGAACGCCCACCCTGCATACATTATACCTGACGCAGGTATAATGTGACGCAGGGCTTTACAACGTGACGCATCTCCCTAGATGCGTCACATTGTAAATATGTTGCAACGTGGCGCATTGTTTATGACGCCGCTGCGTCACAGAAGTGACGCAACGGCGGTGTAAATGTGTCGCAAGGGGCTTGTAAATATGCCCCTTAGTATTTTAGTTCCCAGTAGGAAATCCTACAAAACGACGTCATCACAAAATCCATCTTAATACGTTCATAGTTTCTTAATTAATATATATTTAGATGAAATTCTTTGTTGATAAGTCGATGTCTGTGTTCACTCACTCGCCTGATTTTTCGTTCTATAACGTTTTTATATATTCTTTATGCTTTACACATGTGTGTCACATTTGAAAAATGCTTCAGCAATCACTATTTTAAATTAACTCCTTGGTAGCTAACAGGCACAATTATATGTGAATCACGACTGTCAGACATGTTTTTTTATTTTGTAAATACCACATTCTGAGTTTCATAAAGCCACACACTGACACTCTGCTATGCGATTGTGATGTGCATGGCATTGTTCACGTTTTTACAAAGCATGATGCTAGATTTAAGAAACAAAATATGTTGCGTTTTCATAACATGAAATGTCTCTTTAACTCTTTGTTAAGCAGGCTGCTTAACATTCAACTTGTCTTTTACATATTAAAGGAACTCGGATCTGAAGATGAAGGTGAAAGAAATCTGGAAAACGAGTTTTCAACTACAACGATTGGTCGTTTGCAAGTCACTCAAGACAATGACTCGAGCAAAGAGCAACCCTGCATTAACATCGGCCACAGCCTTCCAGGGCAACAAGTTGTCGAGGAAAACTTTGATGGACCTAAAGGAAAACATTCTGAAACTTATACTTCTGAACAGCGACCTACTGGAAAACCAATGCAGGCTAAGAATTTTACCAGGAGTGAGGGACAAGAAAATCAAAAAGCACCCACTTCAAACCACATACTGTTGAAACCCTGTGACACCAAAGCCATGCACCAGAAATATGCCAACTTGCTTAATTCAAAACAGGCCACGGATCAGGAAGATGAAAACTATGACGTAGTCAAGCAACTCTTGGAAAGGCACCCTGGGAATATTCCCTTCCACGACCCTCTCACCTACATGTCCATGGCTGGCCAGACGAAATCAGTCCCGGAATACAAAGTACTGGCTTTTCCAGATTTATGGGGTCACTGCTTACTTCCGCATCGGCACTTCATGCTAGATCGAAAGTGTGGAGTTCAGAGGTGATGCGGCTTTTTTGTTTTCAACCTTTACTAACAGCATGTTGGTACCTAACTCCCCTCATTCATTAGGAAAACATGATAACATGGTTAGCTTCAATGATAGTCACTAGGCTAACTAGACTCTGAAGAGCCATTTTGAACAGGATATTGTTTTACTTAAATAGGTATCAAATAATTGAATTAATGTATAGGTCACATTCTGCAAAAAATTGTAGTCAGATGAAAAATGATGATCTAACATTATTCAAAAGAATTGCATTATAGCTGACCATCAGTTTGTTTAAATGGAACGTTAAATGTTTCTAAACGACAGTCAGTAGTTTAAAACTATATAGAATCTTATTTTTAATAGTTTGATAAGTAGCTTATGCATTATTATATTAAAAAGATATTGTAGAACACTACAATTTGCAAAACCACACGTATGCATAATTGTATGTCTGCTAAAAACAAAAATACATTTGGCATTAGAAAACATGCTTTACATCACTGGCTAAGTGAAATATGTTTCAATGTGAAAGTAAAGATTTGTCTGTAGATCAATGGCATTGTATTAATTTAACTGTACCCCTCAAAGCAATTTACCTTGTTTTCAGTTTTTGACTAACAAGACAATTTACCCTTGTAAAGTCTTTATATGATTGTTTAATGTCTTGAATTTAGTATTTATGGTTTCACATAACACGGGATATTAGCAATGCGGGATGGAGACCAGCGGACAAGTAGTAAGCGGCTCCAACCGCCATATTAGGATGCGACCGCCATGTAGGCGGTTGGAAACATCCCTTTTCCTATTGCAGCTTGTGCTGCAGCCCGGAAAAGGGCTGCAGCACAAGAAAAAGGGAAGTTTTTTAACATCCATGCACCGTGTGCCAGGCACCATGTGGTGGCTGGAACATGGATGTTTGGGGGCATCACATGTGCCCCCCTGACCACATAGCAGAGGCACACAGGGGACAGGGGCCCCCAAAGTCCCTTTCAGACAGCCTTTCTATGGCGGTGGGTCTGCCATGAAAAGGCTGGGTGTAATGGACATCGTAATCCCTACAGTAGTGCCGGCCCAGGCACAGCCCCCATTGTAGGGATTACAGTCCAACCGCTGCCCCGACGGGCTCATCAAGCGTGTCAGAGGCCGAGGTCTTTCCCCCCCACCCATTGCCCTCCTGTTTCTCTGGCTGTTGGGTGGACTGCCACTAACGGCATGTCAGTGGCGGTTGGCACGACATCCTAATGAGGCCCCTAGTGTCAAACACTGTAAAGAAAAAACAATATCTTGATTGTTGAAATTGTCATTTCTGTAAAAAATATTTGGCAAATAAGGAGCAAGAATGTGGGGAAATTAACCCGGGTGAAGAGAGGTTTTATAGATGAGCCTACTTAAAAACACAAGGGGGAGTGATGAAGGGGGGCAAGGAAAAGGAGGGAGAAAGAATGGGGAGGTAAATGTTTGGCATAGCCTGGGGTCTCCAACCTTTTCTGTAATAAGAGCTGCTTCTGATCAGTAAAAATCGTCGTGAGCTACTAAAGGCCAAGTAACTTACACAATGTTACCAGACACCCACTCACCCAGCTTCATTGACTTTGAACCTAATGTCCATTGAGCCCGATACTATGGTCTGAACAAAATACTGTGACTAGGAGATCTATGACAGGGCTTCCATGTGTGTCAGTGAGTGATTGGTCTGCGGGGATGTATGAACATGTATGTGAATGAATGGGATATATGTGTATGGGTGACCGAGAGCCTGTGTCGTATGTACTTGTGGCACAGAATGTACTTTTCGCCATTTGTGGCACTGTTAAATGTACTACACAAATATACAACCATTTTTTTTAATTGGGAGAAATTTTAAGTGCAGAATGGACTGGTTGAGACATCTGTTCTAGAAGAATACAAGGCACAAAATTAATAACAGAATGAACAAAGACCTGATGAAGAGTTAGGGGAATAAATACATTTATAAAAGCAAGAAAGGGCAGAATAGCTGTAAAGTCAATTCTATAGTCTAGATGTATTTGCAGTGATTATCAGCTGTTGCCATGTTGGATAGTGTGACGATGTATCAATAGGTAAAAAACGGTCTTATAGAGTTTGCATGTTTTCATATCTTCTCATTTTAAGGTGAATGCAGACTTGCTGTTTATATATTCACAAATCTGGAATTGATAGCACATCATCTGTATGACGAGTATATTGCGATTTTGCGGCTTCAGCATTTTCTGCATAAATATCGATCTGCCGCATTTAAAACATAATCCATCACCTGCTGCAAAATCTACAGATTTTACCAAAATAAAAAATGTTTCTAGCTGGAACTGATTAAAAGTTACTAAAAATTTGATTATGCTTGTTGCTGAATAAGTGGATGACCTTTTGCAAAGGTTGACTGGTCAACTTTCTGTTGCTTATTTCTGTATTTGGTTGTAAAGCTGGTCCCAAAAAGGTGAACACCTTGTCCAGTGTTAGCATGTGATGGAGCAGGATTTCGCATAAAGAAACCTGCTCGAATGAATACCCCCATATTACGTACTAACAGTAAGTAGTAATAGAAAATTAACGTGCACCTTACATGAACACAAGGGAAAACTGCTTTGCGCATGCATGATAACGCATGAAAGAACTAAAACCGTATTTACATTATGCTTTGAAAGAAACGGGAAATAATGCATGACTATGCCACATGTGCATTTCATAGTTTGCATGTTGCAGCTTACTTTGAAATGATAAATAATACAGTTTTTGCATAAAGCTATGCTAGGTAAAACGCTAACAGGGAATAGTGCAAAGGTGCGTGGTAAACAGTGAAAACTACATTATCACATAATTAATGAATGTTAATTTTCCATTTGCTATAGTGAGCTGGATGAGACGCCATTTTCCCTTAACTTAATAAAGGAGGGGCAGGATAAACGAGTGAAATTGATCTGACAAAGGCACACTGAAGCGCTGAGCACAGCAGAAGAAGTGCAGGGGTTGAAGGCCAATGTGATGATCGCCTGCCAAGGGATGTGACTGACCGTGGGACAGAAAGACTCCTTCCGCAGACATTTCTTAAAATTATCTACAATTGTAACATTAATTAAATCGTGTGAACGGAACAGTTATGAAATCATGGGAATGGGTATAGAACAATGAATGAGACCAAACTCTGAATGAAGTCATAGTGGTGTAACAGACCACCTCCTAAACCCTCCAATCATCTGTCTAGTTTCGTGAAATGTTTCAACTGATGTGGGACGGACATGTAGGTTTTAGGGTGTAACTGGGGTGCCTTTTGGGGTGTGGTTAAGTTAGGCTGATTACGGAGAGAGAGAGAGAGGGGAGTTGCGTCGCTGTCCGTCGGTTTGCAGAGAGGCCTAGCTGTTCCTGTCCTGTCCCTGTGCTCTTTGTTCCCTGACTCTATTTCAGGGGACCCCCACCATCACTTAGGCCAGAGGGGTGTTTTTCTACAGATCCTTTGGGTATGTATTATTCTGACTCGTTCTTGCAAATTTACCTGCAAATGAATTTTGTCTCTGTAACCTTTGTCTCTTCATCTATCCACTCCTTCATGCACAATGTCATTATCTGATTGATGAGTTTGTCTCTATCTGAAATTGCTGATGTTTTTCTCCCCCTTTGTGAGTTCATTGTTTGCACTTGTGACCGTATGCATTGAGCATTTATATCATTAATTTGAGATAAAACTTTATTAACTTCATCGAGAGTCTGTGTTCATTTAGCTGATTGAATGATTAGTTAGATAGTAGTATCATTACCATCAACTATTCAACTAATTGGTTCATCGACCAAGTAAAAGGAAAGTTGATGTAAAGTTAGATAAGTATTTTGGAAATGCCATACATGAATTTTAGAAAGAAAAGAATTGAACATATATAAATTGAACCCAGGGCATCAGGGATTTGGGTGAATGTGTATGGGCCATTGTTCTGTGATATTATTGAGTATTGATCCCTGATCAGGTATTGGGTTTGCGCTGGATAGCAGAGGACGGTTTAATTATTGATCAGTTTGGTAATGATTATTGATTATATGTTTCTTAACACAAAAAGTTAGTGTCCTGCTCTATGTTGTCTAGATGTACAGGTACAGAGATACCTGAGGAATCCCGGGAATGGAATTTAGCCTGAAGAGTGTGGTAAAGAAATCACACTGCAGAAGTACTTTGTCTGTGGTGATAATACCGAAGCTATGGAGGGCCGAAGGTGTTATATTTAGGGAAATTTCGTATGAGAGTAGAGTGTCTGAAATAGCGAAGGGTCCACTTCAGAAACTCTAGCCTTATCCCCAGGGGAGTACCAAGACGTCTTTTCACATGAAAAAGTCCTCTTGCGAAACTTTGGCTTTATCCCTAGAGGAGTATTAGGTCCACTCGGAGCTTTTTCGAAGAGTAAAATAGTGCTGGACGTTATTAGGACTCGCATTGAAGAAAACCTCTCGGAAAAGTGAAGACTATCTCTTTATTAGAGGAGCAGACAAGGTAGCATTGTTTTGTGTTGTTACTAATCGAATTTTTGATTAAAAGTACTTAGAATTACCCGGCCGTATTATTTTGTAAAGGGAGGGTCAGTAGAAGGAGTAATACTGGCGTCAGAAAAAGCCGCGCTGGCATTGGTCAGGCAGCGGGCGTGTACTGAGCTGTGATTGGTTAATTGGTGTGAGCCGTGCTGACATTGGTAGAGATAGCAGATACGTAGAGAGCTGTGATTGAACGGTTGGTGTGAGTCGTGCTGGTATTGGACGAGAAGCATCAAATTGAATAAGAAGAATTACGGAAATGATTCTTAGTGTGTTTTGTTGTGTTACATTTGCGTAAAGAGTCAGAAAAAATGAAGTTGTTAAAGAAAATAAAGAATTTCTTTAAGAAGGATAAACCAATAGTGACTAGAGAGGGAATTCTTACTCCCCCTCCAGGAACGCCTGCTTCCTATATGATGATAGAGCGAGGATACCATACATGTACATGGTTAGAGAATTGGGTGGAATATACAAAGGATGATGGTGTTATAGCCTTTCCACAGCATAGTTCGTTTAATATGAGGATTTTACAGAATTTGAGAAATCGAATGAATTCATTAGAACCAAATCCCAGATCTACACAGTATGAAGCATTAGAGGAATGGGAAGTAGAAGCAATGGAAAGAGAGAAATATCGAGGGGGTAGGAGATACAGAAATTTAATGACTAGGTACCCTTTTGAGAGAAGAGAGGACACAATGAAATGATGGAGGAGAGCTGTGGTAACCGAGGGTTTGTACCCAGTTTTAATTGCTGACGACCAGACAGGAGGCAAATGTAAAGAGAAAAAGAGAATATAGAAACTTCAAGTTTAAGAGATGAGGTAAATGATTCCGATGATGAGTTAATAGAGGATATCATGACCAAAAGACCTCCGCCCTATCAAGAAAATACAGTTGAGGTGACTCCGAATGCACCCTTTATGGGAAATCCATTAATCCCACAGATTGCGGACATGGCTAGGATAATGCGAGAAAAAGAATTTGACATGCTAAATAAGGCAAAAGTAGAGCAGATCCAGAAAATAAATCAGTTAAGTCTGAATGCAGAAGCATTAACGGTACCGGTAACAATTGGTCCCGTAGTTCCAGTGTATGGAGAAAGATAGAATGTATCAAAAGTACATACGTTAGCAGTTCCTAGGAGTAGTGTCAGGAATGAAGTGTTGACGGTAGTGAATGAGGATGGATAGGCTGACACAAATATTACATTGTTAGATATTCCAGTGTGTGAGATGATAACAGAAACCCCTAGAAGAAGTGTACAAATAGATCTAAGGAGAATAGGGCCGAATGTTATTTCAGCGACAGGGAGTTCAGCAGGTCCTTCCCCAGAGGAATTGAATGATTGGATACAAGGAATGGAAAAGAAAAAACCTCAACCACAGAGTATAAATGTGAGCCAATTGAAAGTAGATCTGGAGGAGATGATTATTGGTACGATAAGTCCAGACAGATTAGTGACTTACTGAGATGATGAATTTTTTTTTGTGTAGAAGCATTACTTGGAGAGCAAGAAATCTTCAAGAGAAAATATCCAAAGCTGCAAGTGAGTATGGAATAGACATAGAAAAGTCAAAGGTGTTGCAGAAATCGTACAGATTGGCCTTTACTGAAAAAGATCTGGAGAGTTTGAATGCGTCTGGAAAAAGGTTATAGATAAAAGAGTTGATGAATATTTTGAAGAAATGGGGAGATGTAGATGGATGGAAAAATAGATGGGTGAAAAAGAAGGAAGAAGCAGCTAGTAAAGGAGCGTCTATGTTTCAGTTAAAAGAAACAGAACAAGTTGAAAGGGCGTGTCCGATGAGAGAAGTTCCAGGTGGTGGATATGTTCATGTTCCATGGTCAAGGCAGGATATATTATCTTTTACGAATGATTTCCCCAGATTAAGAGAGAAACCAGTTGAATGGTACAAACAGGTAGAAAGGTTTGTGAAGGTCTCGAAGGTTTTGTTAAAGGATTTAGATGGGTTGTTTGAGATTGTTGTTCCAGCAGATTTGTGGACAGAATGTAAGATCACTGTCGATTGGCCAAAAGAAGAATATCCTAGAGACCCTAAAACAGGTGCACCATCCGAAGAGGTGATGAAAAAGTATAAACAGGTAATCACTTTCTGAAAAGGGAAAATATCCCCTAAAGAAACAGATTGGGATAAAATAGACAGGACGACCCAAGAACCAAAGGAGTCAGTGCATGCCTACTATGAAAGGTTGTTACAAGTATTTAAACAGTACTGCGGATTTGAGAATATTGGAGACAAAGATATGGGACATTTTGTGTATCGTTTTCTGTTTGGGTTGAAACCGGAGATTAGTAACATGATTCAGCAACATTTGATCTGTTGGCAGAGTAAAACAATTGATGAAATTTTAAGGTATGCGAAGTATTGTAGTGATGACATTGAATCAAGACATAAGAAATTAAAGGAGAAAATGATGTGGGCACAAGTGAAGGTAGCAGAGCAACAAGAGGTAAATAATAATTCCCAGACAGGTTATCAGATGAATGGTCAGAATCAAAATGGTCAGGTACCCAACGGAGGTAGAGGTGGAGGTAAAATGAGTAAAGAAGAGGCTAGTAAGAAATTTCCTTGTCATGCGTGCGGAAAGATTGGACATTGGAAGAACGAGTGTAGATCTGCTCAAAAGAATAATGGGGTAAATCAAAATTTAAATCCACAGATGCAGAATGAGGTGGTTGTGAACCAACAGCAGCAGCAGCAGGTAGTTACTCCACAGTTACAGGTGCCACAAGCTCCTATGCAAAATAATGTGAATGCTCAGGTGCAGAGGTACGGTGTGAACACTGGATTTCACGGAGGTGACCAGATTGGTAAGAATCAAAGTGTGCAAATGGTTCCGCAATATTGGTTGCAATGCAATGAGAATAATTCAGACTCATCTCAATGATGGTGCCTGAGGGGGGAGGAAGAGTGCGTACTTGGCGCATCTTTGGCGGTAGATCAGTCAGGTCCATTTGTTGAAGGAAAGGTGATATTACATTCCTGGTGGACACTGGTGCTACCCGTTCTACTGTGAGAGCAGCAGAAATTCCAAACCTACCCCTCTCGGGAGAAACTATCCAAGTTGTAGGAGTCTCAAATAAGCATATTAGAACACCAGTCACAAATCCAATAGAAGTTCATATTGGAAGTTTCAGAGACATGCATCGTTTTGTGGTATGTGACTCAAGTCCAGTAAATCTCTTGGGAAGAGATTTATTGTGCAAGATGAACTGTACCATCTACTGTACGCCAGATGGTATTGCGTTTCAGACACCAGATGAAGATGTTGAATTCAAGATGATGTTAGCGAAGCAAGGGACAGAAGTGGATGAGTTGTTTTCACTTCTCACAGAAGAAAGTTTGCCTGAAGAACTAAAAAGTACTGTGAGGTCGGATGTATGGGACTTTACGGGGAAAGAGATTGGCCTAATGACAAATGGCGACCCGATTCAGGTTACAGTGAAAGAGGGTGCTGTGTATCCAAACACACCTCAGTACAAAATGAGTCCAGAAGTAATTGCGGGAGTCACTCCTGTGATTGATCAAATGATTGAACAGGGAATTTTGAAAGAAATAATGAGTAGTCCTTGTAATTCGCCCATTATAGGAATTAAAAAGCCAAGCGGAAAATATAGAGTAGTACAGGATTTAAGAAAGATTAATAAGATTGTGGTACCTTGCTGTCCAGTAGTGCCAAATACAGCAGTAATACTTTACCAAATTCCATGCGATTCAGAATGGTACACAGTGATTGATCTGTGCCAAGCATTTTTCTCGATTCCTCTACACCCGGAAAGCCAGTATTTGTTTGCATTCCGGTTCGGAGACCGTGTTTTGGCATGGTGCCGAGTTCCTCAAGGGTATACTGAGAGTCCTTCAATCTTTAATCAGATTCTGAAAAGGTGTCTGGAGACTTTGGTCATGCCAGGAAATTCAGTCTTGGTTCAGTACATTGATGACCTACTTGTGGCATCAAAGACCCAAGAGGCATGTGTGAGAGATACCATTGCCTTACTGAACCATTTGGCAGAAGGAGGACACAGTGTCACCAGCAAAATTACAATTTTGTAAACAAGAGGTCCAATACCTAGGACACAAAATAGAAAAGGGAGTCAGAAAGGTGACACCAGAAAGAATCAATGTGATTAAACAAATGAGCCCGCCTAAAACTCAGAAAGAAGTACGAATGTTTTGGGAATGGTTGGATACTGTAGGCAATGGATCAGTTGTTTCTCACTGATTGCAAAACCTCTACAGAGGTTGACACGAAAAGATGTGAAAGATCCGATTGTGCTGGATGATGAAAGTATGGAAGCTTTTATGAAATTGAGAAATAGTCTTTGTCAAGCACCTGCATTGGGAATGCCAGATTATGCAAAGGATTTTGCATTGTACTGTTGTGAGAGAGATGGGTTTGCACTTTCAGTCCTAACTCAGAAACATGGAATGGCACGACGTCCAGTAGCATATTTTTCTGCTACTTTGGATTCAGTGGCTGCAGCGTTACCAGGCTGTTTAAAAGCAGTAGCCGCCACATGTGTGAGTCTGGAACAAAGTGAAGCGATTGTGATGGGATATCCAGTCAAGGTGTATGTACCACATTCTGTTGAGATTCTTTTAACTCGAACCCGGACACAATATATGACCTCTAGTCGGCTGACTAAGTACGAGAGAGTGATTCTGGGTGTTGAAAATGTGACTGTGGTAAGGTGCACAACTGTAAACCCGGCAACTCTACTGCCGAATTCTCGTTGTGAGGAAGTGAGAGAGGAAGCGTATCATGATTGTTTGGATGTGACAGAACTGTGCACCAAACCCAGGTTTGATATAGAGGATGTTCCTTTGGAAGAACCAGACTGAGATATTTGTGGATGGGTCTTGCCTAAGAAATGAGAAAGGTGAATTATGCACTGCCTATGCTGTTTGCACCATAGTGGGAGTTCTAGAAGCTTCCTGTCTAAAAGGGGTAAACTCTGCTCAAATTGCTGAATTAATAGCTCTAATTAGAGCGTGCAAAATTGCCAAAAGCCTGAGGGTGACCATATTCACTGATAGCCAATATGTGTTTGGGGTTGTCCATGATTTTGGACAACTATGGATGCAAAGGGGATTTCTGACTTTGTCAGGTTCCCCTATCCGTAACAGCAAAACTGTAAAAGAGTTATTGGATGCTTTGCAATTGCCCAAAAGAATTGTAGTGGTCAAATGTGCTGCACATAAATCAGGAGATGATTATGTGACAAAGAGCAACAGATAAGCTGACCAAATAGCGCGTTTCTGTGCACGAAATTTAATGGCCTTAAACAGAGCAGTTGAAAAGGAAAATACCAAATGCCATCTTATGTTTACAACCACATTTGAAACTTGGGATGAAGTGAGGCAGATGCAGGAAGAGGCAAGTGATGAGGAAAAAGAAATCTGGAAAAATTCAGGTTGCAGAAAGCGAGGAGAGGACGAAGTGTGGGTCTATATAGATGAAAGACCAGTCATGCCAGACAGTTTACTTTCTCATATGGCCAGGGTGTACCGTGGAATTGCGCATATTGGAAGAGATACAATGATCAGACTCTTCAAGCAGTCATGGTGGTAACCCAAAGTTCAGGGTCATTGCAGAGAGCCTTTGCCAGAGGTGCATCACTTGTCAGAAGCAAAATCCAGACAGAAAGACAGTTGTTAGTTGGGGACGAATTGGAAGAGCAGGAGGACCATTTACCCGTCTCCAATTGGATTTTATCAAACTTCCCCCATGTAATGGGCTGAAGTATGTGTTGGTTGTCGTCTGCTTGTTCTCTCACTGGGTGGAGGCCTATCCCACGAGAAGAAATTACAGCTTAACTGTAGCCAAATTGCTTTTGAGAGAACTTATTCCTAGGTTTGGATTTCCAGTCACTTTAGAGACAGTTAGAGGAACACATTTCAATAATAAGATAATTCGGATGATTTGTGCAGCATTACAAATTGAACAGAAGCTGCATTGTGCCTATCGACCCGAAGCATCTGGAGTAGTTGAGCAGTTGAACGGCACAATAAAATCTAGGTTAGGAAAAGTGTGTGCATCCATAACACTGAAATGGCCTGATGCTTTACCCCTTATACTGATGAGTCTTAGAAGCATTCCTGACAAAAAGACGGGTTTGAGTCCTCACAAAGTCTTAATGGGAAGAGCAATGAGACAAGCATACATACCAGTGAACAAACTGACGAATATATCTGATGATCTAGTGCTTGATTATTGCAGAGGATTGGCTGATCTGGTGCGTTCTGTGTCTCGCTAGGTTGGAGAAGATGCCACAACAACACAGCCGAATCAAGCTCATGATCTGAGTCCTGGTGAGTGGGTTCTCATCAAGAAACACGTGAGGAAATCGTGTTTAGAACCCAGGTGGAATGGTCCTAACCAAATAATTCTGGTGACGACGACGGCAGTGAAGTGTGGTGGTCTGCCAAACTGGATTCACGCAAGCCACACTAGACGAGACTCAAGTCCACTTGAAAGACAAGACGAGCAGCAACTGGTAAAACAAAGTCAAAGACCAGAGGTTGAAGTGTGTGAAGCTGAAGAATCTAGAGTAACAGATTCTGAAGAACAAACTGATGACGAACAGCCAAGCACAAGTCAAGTAAAGTGGGCACCAGTTACTGGGTCTAGTGAGACTGCTGTTGAACCAGAGGAAGGTGAGACTGTTGTTGAACCAGAAAAAAGTGGGTTCACGGTTAAACCAGGAGAAAGTGAAATTGCAGTTTCATCAGCAGAAACAGAAGTTACTGAAAATCCAGAAGAAGAAGGAGAACAGATAGAAGAAAGGCCAAACAAAAGAACCTATGAGCCAGATGGAGAAGGTGAAAGGGTAGTACAAACCAAAAAACCAAGAAAAGGTGACAATTGGCCAGGTGGAGTGAAAAGACTGAAATACACTCTTGTAAGGAGAAAGTTAAAGAAAAGACCAGAGCAAAGTAATGAGGTCTCAAGTCAGACAGAACAAGAAGAGTCAGGAGAAGAATTAGTACGAAAAACAAGAAGAGTAAGAATTGCAAGCTGAAAATATACAGCACCAGAATGGACTTACGTAATCTTGGAAGAAACTGAAAGCTCAGATCCAAGTGAAGAAAAAGACAATTCTGACACTGAGCATGTTGATGAAAGCAAATTGAGACCACCTTAAAAGAACTGTGACAAAAACTGAGGTGCAACATTGTCAGCTGGAAGAAGAAGTAAAGAATTCTGAAGACCTAAAGAAAAAATAAATAAAAGAAAGGGGTAAAGAAGAAAGTCTGAAGTGTGGGATTACACTATTTTCCTAGAATTTTAAATTTTTTAGTAAAGGTTAGTGTTTATAGATTTAGATAGATTTTTAAAAAATATTTTTGGTACAATACAAAATGGCTGAAGAAAAGGTGACTGGCCGTCCAAAATCTAGTCTAAAACGTAGATGTATTAAAGCTTGCTTATGTAGTGTGGATTCATGTGGATATTACGAACTGTCCTTGTACCTATTATAATGGAAACTAATAATGGAAATAATACTAATGTTGTAACAAGTGAAAGAGTGAATGATGTTAGTAAAGGAACACCTAATACTAACATAGAACAAATGGATGGAAGCATCCTTCATCATGATAAATCAATTAGTGATTTCTCGTTAAATGTGTTTACTAAATTGTTGTATGAATACATTGACACAATGAATGTGAGTGATTGTTATGTGTGCATGCAATTACCTTCGTCTGTCTCAGAGGGGGTGGCGTATCATCACCTTCCTTTAACATATGGTGTGTCTTGCAGTGTCTTAACAAGTTTGTTTTACGTGACGGGGAAGCTCGAATATCATTATTCTAATATAGATTTAGTGTTTTAAGAAATACTTGTTATTAAGGAACTAAATAAGGTTTTGAGTAGTAAAAATGCACGTTATATGGGAGAGTTCTTCCATATTACTAAAGCTTTAGATGTAGAATATGCTTATAAAAACAATTTAACATGTAGTTTGCAGGTTGAAGAAAAAGTATTTATAGAAATGGTAGAAAGTAGAAGGGAAAGTTTCCAGAGAAAAGCTGCTGAACAGAAGTCACAGGTTCCACCATGGGCTTTCAGGGAAGGAAATTATGAGAAAGGCGAGACATACGCTGCAATGTCCCTGGACTGGCATCAGAAGGGAAAAATATGTTTGCTTAGAATGAAAACTAACTATAACAATTATTTCATTGGTACTAGTGAATGTGAGCATACTTTTCAAATTACTGGAGGTTGGGGATTGAAGGGTGGAACTGATCCTGTGTTTCCGGGAGCCTATAATGTGTGCGGTAAGAAAGCCTACTTTAGGTTGCCTGCACATTGGTATGGTAGTTGTTATTTTGCTATTGTCTTTCCAAAGGTCTATCACATGGACCGAAACAGCAACAGACTAAAGGAAATAAATCATGGACTAACACGTAACAAGAGAGCAAGCTTCTCAGAAATAGTAGGTGATATTTTTGGTGCACTGATACCATCAGTTGGAGTCGTTCTAAATTCGTACAAAATTCGGAAGTTATCCACAGTGGTTGATCGTTTATCAACAGATACTGCTGGTGGTTTCTTAATGATTGACACAGAAATGGTTACAATCAGATCAATGGTTTTGCAAAATCGACTTGCCCTTGATATCTTATTGGCAAAAGAGGGTGGAGTCTGTGGCATGTTGAAAATCCAACACTGCTGTACCTATATCCCTGACAAAAGTAAAGGAATTGAGGGATATATAAAGAATATTACGAAATTACATGAAGATTTGACCCAACTGGAGGTTGACGTGTTTGGGAGAGACTTGGTAAGAGTTTCTCCTCTGTAGGTAAATGGTTTTCGACTTTTGGAAGTAGTTTATTAGGGAAAATAATAATGCCACGTATTTCAGTAGCCATAGTAGCCTTAGTGATATTAACAACATATAAATGTTGTAAGTGCAAGAGCGGGAAAAAGGAAGTGACAGAATCAGAGAATAGACGAAGAGCGAGAAAAAGCAAAAGAGAGGAAATAGAGCTGTAAGAATACTATAATATGATGAAAGATATAGATGAAAGTGCCATAAAAAGAGAGAAGAATACAAAGTTTTAGATAAATGAAGATGGCACTCGGTATGGTAGGTATTTTTATGATGGCTCCAGAAAGCCATCAAAGGAGGGATTGATGGATCAGGATTTCGCAAAAAAAAAAAAAGAAACCTGCTCAAATGAATACCCCCATAATACGTACTAACAGTAAGTAGTAATAGAAAATTACTGTGCACCTTACATGAACACAAGGGAAAACTGCTTTGCGCATGCATGCACTAACGTGAGATAATGCATGAAAGAACTAAAACCGTATTTACATTATGCTTTGCAAGAAACTGGAAATAATGCATGACTAGGCCACATGTGCATTTTGTAGTTTGCATGTTGCAGCTTGCTTTGAAATTATAAATAATACAGTTTTTGCATAAGGCTATGCTAGGAAAAACGCTAACAGGGAATAGTGCAAAGGTGGGTGGTAAACAGTGAAAACTACATTATCATATAATTAATGAATGTTCATTTTTCATTTGCTATAGTGAGATGGATGAGACGCCATTTTCCCTTAACTTAGCCGGATAAAGGAGGGGCAGGATAAACGAGTGAAATTGATCTGACAAAGGCACACTGAAGCGCTGAGCACAGCAGAAGAAGTGCAGGGGTTGAAGGCCAATGTGATGATCGCCTGCCAAGGGATGTGACTGACCGTGGGACAAAAAGACTCCTTCCGCGGACATTGCTTAAAATTATGTGCAATTGTAACATGAATTAAATCGTGTGAACGGAACAATTATGAAATCATGGGAATGGGTATAGAACAATGAATAAGCCCAAACTCTGAATGAAGTCATAGTGGTGTGACAGACCACCTCCTAAACCCTCCAATCATCTGTCTAGTTTCGTGAAATGTTTCAACTGATGTGGGACGGACATGTAGGTTTTACGGTATAACTGGGGTGCCTTTAGGGGTGTGGTTAAGTTAGGCTGATTACGGAGAGAGAGAGAGGGGAGATGCGCCGCTGTCCGTCGGTTTGCAGAGAGGCCTAGCTGTTCCTGTCCTGTCCCGTTCCTGTCCCTGTGATCTTTGTTCCCTGACTCTATTTCAGGGGACCCCACCATCACTTTGGCCAGAGGGGTGGTTTTCTACAGATCCTTTGGGTTTGTATTATTCTGACTCGTTCTTGCAAATTTACCTGCAAATGAATTTTGTCTCTGAAACTTTTGTCTCTTCATCTATCCACTCCTTCATGCACAATGTCATTATCTGATTGATGAGTTTGTCTCCATCTGAAATTGCTGATGTTTTTCTCCCTTGTTGTGAGTTCATTGTTTGCACTTGTGACCGTATGCATTGAGCATTTTTATCATTTAATTTGAGATAAAACTTTATTAACTTCATCGAGAGTCTGTGTTCATTTAGCTGATTGAATGATTAGTTAGATAATAGTATCATTACCATCAACTATTCAACTAATTGGTTTATCGACCAAGTAGAAGGAAAGTTGATGTAAAGTTAGATAAGTATTTTGGAAATGTCATACATGAATTTTAGAAAGAAAAGAATTGAACATATATAAATTAACCCCAGCGCATCAGGGATTTGGGTGAATGTGTATGGGCCATTGTTCTGTGATATTATTGAGTATTGATCCCTGATCAGGTATTGGGTTTGCGCTGGATCACATGTGTACAAATAATAAAGTAATACTATCATAAAATCTGCCACATTATGCAGCATAATTTAGCATTTCTTGCCGCATAATTTAGTGACCCCTATTACATAATTCCAGAGGCCCTGAGTATATTGCATCTAATGCACTAGACATGAGCTGTATCCAGCAACCATAAGTAGGAAGAGGCGCATTACATATCAATTTTTATAATATCTAATTTCCTTTCTTACTGTATAAATTATTGTTTGCTACATGGGTTACCCCGATTTAAATACCTATTAGGCAAATACATCCTGGGCAACTAAGCACCGAAATTTGTAATGATCTGTCTCATTCCACATTCTGATTAAAAATATATTGTTTTACTGTTTTGTATGCTGCTAACACTGTTTAATTCGCTGTGGGCCACTCAAAGCCACTGTATGCAGAGAGAAGAACACACAATCGTAGTGGCATTTAGACATGCAAACAGTCACAGCTAACAGAATGCCTGCCTGGCGACATTACAGTAACAGTGCTAGAAAAAGACAACACGGTCCCTCGAAACTGCCGCTTGCCCTACCTATTTTGGGTCCTCGAGGTGCTTTACCTGTCAGTCCTCAAACACACACTATACCTTTTAAGTATTATTGTTTTGAGCTTGACACTAAAACATTCTAGCTTCAGTTTTGAATAGAAAATGCAGAGTTTTGTTCGTGATAACACTTAGAATAAGCAACTTTTGTGCACCATTGTAGTGTAATACACAAAGTGCTTGTGGTTCTAATCACATGCTGCGAACAAACGTTTGCACTCGGTAGGTAATCCAGAGTCCGAAACTGCATATTGGTATCACATACAGAGCTAAGTATTTCAACTAAATATTTTATCCAACTATGCGAACAACAACGAGGAATTAATAATGGCAGATTTATTCTTAACAGGATGGTTGAGTTCACAAGTGGATTTTAGGCTACGAGTTGAGAGAAAACAGTTGTCTTTCAGAAACCCTGTTCATGTTTGGGCAGTTTCTGATGTTTACTAAAGACCCTGGGCCTTATTTATGAGGCCTTGAGACAGTTTTGCACCGCTGTTGTGTCAATTTTTGGGGCACACTGACGGCGTAAAAAATGCACCATGTTGTGCCCTATTTACAGATGCAGATGCGTCACTTTGTAAAGCCCTGCACTATATTATACCTGCGTCAGGTATAATGTATGCAGGGTGGGCGTTCCCCCATAAAAAGCTTCATAGAAGTGGTGCAGTGAAATCTATCAGATTTCACTGCGCCACTTCTAGGAAGCCACTGCGTCAAAATCTTACGCCTGTCTCACAGCAGGCGCAAGACTGACGCAGGCAAATTTAACATGGGACTTGACCATGTGTAATGACACATTGCTGGAGTTGTTACTTTTGCGACACACTCCAGCAATGCGTCATTACTACACCTACAGACACGTCAGAAATACTGACGTATCTGTAACTCCTTGCTACATGGAGCGCCATACATTAAATATGGCGCATCCATCGCGTCGCAAGGAGGGTGCAGTGAAAACTGTTGCATCGCAGTTTTCACGCAGCGATGCAACAGTTTTCATAAATGAGTCTCCCTGCACTTTTTTCTCCTCTGTCTCTGTAGAACAGACACCACTGTGTAAAGACAGTATGTTTCAAAGGTCCCATGCGATATATATTGCAGTTGTGGTGCCTTACAAATACATTTTTATTTGGCCATTTAGTAGTCCTATCATTTTAAGGGCACTCTATATACACTTCCTGCTTGCTTACATCTGTTCTGTCACTGTTATTTTGATACCAAACTTTGTTTTTACATCTTTTTTCTTAATCTTTCTTCTTTGTCAACGTATTTAAAAATACAGTCTTCAACTTTCAGGAGACTTTATTGATCTGTGATGCTTCTCTTTATATTGCAAAGACATTAATGTCTATCGAGTTTTTCAGTGGTTTCCGTTGAAAAATGAAATTGATTAAAAGGGCAATGCTGTATTGGTAAACATAGATCAAAATGTATTGGGATTATATTCAGAGTAAATACAGTGACTTTAAACCAGTAGAATGTGACAATTTCTTCCCGATAGACTGAAAACACCCGCTTTCCATCCCATTTTAACCCAAATAGGGAATCCGGCTGTCATAGATGGATTAGTACACCTTGCTTCAAGGCCATTGCATCACTCTTGCCTTTACTTAATCTGATTTTGATTCAGATTATTTCCGCTGACCATTACTCAATTTCAAACAATTTCTCTTGGCTAAAACTTTGGGTAGTGTGGCCATGACACGATTAGTTTGTACCCTTTACATCATCTTGACAAATGTGTATCTTGCAGCGGGGCCTTGCAGAGGCTAGAATACACACTGTCTCTCCTTTCCTAGATCATATCTACTTTTGCTGCTGAATGGGCAGATCTAATATACTGGTCATTTGAACTCAAAAGTTTTCCCGTGGTTGATTTATTGACAGCATATTTGCAGTTTGTTGATACCAATATCCAACCATTTTCACATGATCCAACAAAGGACACCACAATTGGATGCTAGATAAATCAAATTATGACATTGAGTAGAAAAAAGGCAAAAGGTTAAGCAGTGAAACATGTGTAAATAGTTGAAAACAGTTGCATTATGTTTACACTTTTCAATGAACGTATTATATTATGGAGAGGATGTAGGCACTTCACTATATGGTTGTGGTAAACGGCGAAAATGTCAATGCGTTGTTTGTGTAGTCACTCTCTTCTCATTACTCGAGAATCCTACATTGGCAAACTCTGGCAAGTTTGGAAGATAAGGTTTGAACATAAGTTACCCTCCTTCATCTGCTACTAACCCAGTATGGCATCTTTTTCATGCTAACCACGTATGAATGAAATCTAACTCGTCAAATTGTTAACTCAGACCCTTGAAGAAGGTCACACTGGTGTGTTAAGATGAAAAATCACATCAGAGTTTAGTAACTCTTTTAACTATCATGGTTAATTTTTTTTATTGTATCATATACCGCAAACATTTAAATGAAAAAAGGAAAACATACTCCAGCGTCCATGTGCTTGCAATAAACTCAATAAAAAACAGCCATTGCATATCATTTTAAAAGAACAATACAAGTTCTTCCTAGCAGTCAGATATACCTAGAACAGGTGTAGACACTCTTTCTAATTTTAATACACATTGCAGGATAATATTGATACTACCAGCACAAATACAAACTATTGTTATTTTCATTTTAGTTTAAACATGTACGGTTGATAAATAAAACAAATGGAAAGTAAAAGGCATAGGCAAAGTTAAATATTGGCCTACCAGCCCTGGCCATGAAGTTCACTTCCTTACAGGTTATTGTTCACTTGTAATCAGCATCACTCAGAGTGCAGCAAAGCCAGTGGCTGAAGAGGGCTGACCCCATTGCCCCATGCTGTATGCTGTGGTGGGTGAAATATGAATGATAGTTGAACTAACCAACAGATGAAGAGGGATGACTCAAAGCCCCTCTACATATCTATATATGTATTTATTTTTTTAATAATTATTTGTTTTGACTACATAAGGCTGATGAGACAACTAAAGCTTTCTCTCTAGACAAGACCTAAAAAGGATCAGTTTATGACAGACCCATCCTTACCAGCCACCAAATGTATTTTCATTAGTCCTGGGCAAAATTGTCATTGTACCGGCTAAATTTTAGTTATTTTGCGTAACAAAATTTACATGTAATTACAGAGATCACACCATCTTCCGAAAGAGAGCATCAGTTCTTTAATGCAAATGGTGAACAAACATTTAAGGTTGATTCTTTTACCCTTTGGACTTTCGGGTAATTTGTTTAGTACAAAACTACAATTCTTATTTGAGGAGCTGTTCTTTTAACCTAAGCTACCAGAAAATCAACTCAAAATGACATTTTTGAGCTGAGTTTTTACCCCAAAGTACCGTTCAGGTAATTTTTGGAGCACATAACGCATACTTTATTTTTTACATTTTTTATTTTAACAGGAAAATAGTGCCATAGAGACTGGGAGGTTACTGACTACAGTAGCAATAGCAACAATAGCAACTTCCTTTTCCTTTCCTGAAGACTCCATCTTCTGCTCTGCTCATCCTTTAGCCATTTTGGATTTGGATTTTGGAGGGAAAGTATGATTCTCTTTTTGTCTGCAAACTTTACTGCATCTATACCATTGGAATTTTTACTTTCTGCGAAAAATAAAAGTAAGTTCAATGCACTACTTTGCAAAATGCTTGTTGTTTGAGGTAGCACAGGTACCACTATTTGTGATCCTTTTTTTCTTTTTTGTTTGTTCTTGTATGGCCTGGAGTTAGGAGTAGGGCCCCTTGTTGGATCAAGTTGTTTTAAAGGATAATATTTGGACTTTTTAAGATCATGGAGGACTGGGGTTACAAATACATTTTCTCCATTTTCTTGTGTTTTTTCGTGAATTTCGTAGATATTTGTTAATCATTTTACTGTGTTGTTGTTTTACTGTTTGGGACTAGTCTGCCCTGCAGTACTCCTTGAGTGTATTCTTATATGTATTTTTCACATTCTCGGTGCTTCTGTGCTGTATGTTTTTTCATTTTACGAGCTTGTGGATGGTCTTGTATTAAATGCAAAATGTAGATTATGTTTTGACTGCATGTGCCTGTTGGTGGCTAGGGTAGTGGTGGCTCCTGGAGTCCAGGCCCATGTGGCCAGACACATTCCTTTGTTCTCAGCTTCTTTACTCCCCATGTGCTTGTCTACCATTTTTTGTGAATTTGTGTATGGGTGACATGGTTCATATTGAGTTTTCCTTTTTTCTACTACCTTTAAAAGTTGCGGTTGTGAAATTTTTAAAGTTTGTTAAAAAAAAATTCTGCCACAACTGATTAACTGGTGGTGGGTGAAGGTAGTTCCATGTGCGTGCCCAGGCACATTTTAAGTAGATAATATATATCTGTGCAATCAAAAAGATTTTGTGGGGTCCAGCGGTGCTCCAGGCAGGATAGGGCGAATATGCTCTCTGGCTGTAGCCATTATGTGTGTTTGTCATTGGCAACCATTTTTTCTTTGTTCTCCATACCTCCTTCTTTCATGGCCATGTGGAGACCGTTATTTTGTGTATCAAGTGTGTGTGACCATTTTGTCTTTGTTCTCTATGCCTCCTCCTTCGACCATGTGGCAACAATTATTTTGTGGAGCGTGTGTGGTGGCCATTTTTACTTTCTTTTCCCTGTCTCCTCCTTCACTGCCATGTGGTTAATGAGCAAACCACCACCCTTTTGTGCATCCAGTCCTTTCATTCCATTTTTAAAAAACATTTTCTAGGAACAGTAATAGAAGAAGCCCATGACATTTTAGATTTTTGTTAATGTTTCCAGATATATTTATTTATGACTGTGGGTGACTGCAGTACAGAGTTGTTTCTGATTTATTTATTCAATTTTTGGCTGTCCCCTGACTCCCATAGAGTGCCTATAGGCCCTGGAGGGACACCAGCAAATATGTAATCCATTTATTTTATTTTGGGCTGTTTCTTGCCTCTCATAGGGTGCCCATGGGCCCTGTGGGGCACCAGCAAATATTTAATGCGTTTATTCAAATTGTACCTGCCCCCTACCTCCAAAAGGGTCCCCAAGACACCAGGAGGGACAGAAGCATTTGTTTAAAGCATATATCCGATTTTATCTTGCCCACCCCTGCCTCCATGGGCTCTGGATTGACAACAGCAATTATTCAATTATTTTTTTTGTTTTATGCCTGCCCCCTACCTCAGATAGGTCCCCATAAGCCCTGGTGGGACACCAGAAATGATTTAATTCAATTTCATAAATTTAATTCAGCAGTTTAAGCCATGAAAGCTTCACAAGACAGTTAAAAATATTAAAATAGAATTACACATAAAAACAATAAAACAATGTAAGTTTGTAAAAATCGTGTTAAGCATAAAAAAGCTAACATTTTTTTTAAATTAACTTGTGAGGGTTGGCTTAGTTTTATTGGCCTTGTTTGGTAGCAAGACTTTCTTATTGGTAAAAAATTCATACAAAGGAACAAAGTGCACAGTGCGAGTTGTAAAGTGCATAGTTGGGCATAATGGAACCTCAGTAGTCAACAGTTGGACAGCAATCACTGCACAACTAGTGCGGCAAGGCATTTCTAATCCAGAGTATTCATACAATGAAGTAAAATGCAAAATACAGGATCAGAGTGCATAATGTAATATACTGGATCTGCTAGTGACTGATACTTGGGCAGTAGTCCCAGCAGAATTATGTCAGCAACAACATAGTGCAGGATTCACAATAGTCAATAATACCTATGCTGTCAAACTTGTATCCTCTGTTCAACAATCTACTAAGGGACAGAGGAGAAAACAGACTAGGACAGACAAAATCCCAACCCTATAGAGACCTCAAAGGGGTCTGCTATGAGCGTTGAGAATAATTGCCCCTCCCATGTAGAGTGCAAGTTTGCAGTATGATGGCAGAGAAGGGTCCTACACTAGGCCTGAGAGGGGTTACATGAGTGCTGGATATTGAGAAGATGGCACTATAAATTTGCATCTCCGTAGCCAAGCCTTGCGAAATATTTTGACACTGCGCAGACAAAGAACAGGTTGGGATTGGTCCTGAGGGTCCTAAGGGCTTCAGCGTGCCTCACTGTGCCCAACTGGGAACAGACCGGTCTTAGCCAATCTTGGCAAATAAGAAATGGGCAACAGATTCCTTCGAGGTTTTGCAAACTGGACAGGTTGAGGGCAACACGCTGGAAGTTGACTATTTTGCTGTGAATGTAGTGAGAGGTAGGGTTCCAAACCTAAACTGCATGTAGAGCTTTCTGCCGGTAGGATCATTAAGAAGGTTTAGATAAGGTTTGTAAAAACTACAAAGCCTGAACATAGTGAATTCAAGGGTAAATGGACCCCTGGTTAAATTATTCTCTGCATTCTGGGTAACCCAGTGCCAATATAGCTCTTTAAGTTTCTTCTTAGGGGGGAGACAAGTGCTAGGGGATAAATACCATAGGTCAGGTAACCCCAGCAGGAAACAGCATTTCTTAATTTCACTAAGCCACTCAGTTTTGTGAAATGTATCCCGCTCTATAAGTTCTTGTAGGGCATTAGCATACCGGGCTAATTCTGGTGTTGCTCTCAGCCTCTTCCTAAACAAAATTGGTCTAATGATTGCTTTGTATGCTATAGACCACCTCCCCATATCAAGGTTGAGTGCATGCATTGGGGTGCTTGCTGGGAGCCTGACTGGAGTCCTCTGGAACCTGTTTTCCATCTTTGTTAATACTGCTGTGCTCTGGAAACTTCATAGTTCTGCCCCATGAAGAGCTGTTCCCACTGCTTTAGCATTGTAAAGTTGCAGCGCCGAGGCAACGGGTTTGGTGAATGAGGCAGAGTGCTCTTTCAGAATGGTGCCCACAACTTGCATGTGCTTCAGAGCTGCTCTATCTATATGTGGCTTCCACAAAAGTTTGGGTGTTAGCCTAATACATAAATAATCAAAGGCCTCGACTCTCTCTATCTCGAAGCCTCCCAGGGTCATCTTCCCCTTGAAGGATTTGTGGTGTTTGATGGTCAAAAACTTAGTTTTTGAGGTAATTACTACCAGCCCTTCCTTGAAGCAAAATTCCTCAAATTGCTTTAACAATTCCTGAAGACCGCTGGGAGTCTGCGAAACCAATAAATTATCATCCTCAAAAAGTAAGTTAGGTATTCTGAGGCCTCCGATGCTGAGAGCATCATGTTGGCAAGACAACAGAAACTGAACAACGTCATTTAGGTATAATGAAAACAAGGTGGGGGCCAAAACACACCACTGTCTGACTCCTTTCTTGATCAGGATAGGATATGTGAGCTCGCCCTGATCGCCCTATCGTACACGGGCATAATTATCCTTGTGTAGCCAAACGAGGATGACCAGAATATTCATTGGCATGCCCATGTCCTTCAGCACCAGCCATTGCTTATTCTGGGAAACTAGGTCGAATGCAGATTTCAAATCAACGAAGGCCACATAAAGGTGGCCTCTGCCTATTTGCCATCAATCAAAAATTAGTTGTGGCCCCTGCACTACTGGGTTGTCTATTTGAAAAAGCTCTTCAGCTTATAAGTTAGAAGGTGCTCCTGGGGTATCGTTCTCCGGACCAGAACGTGGCGTAGAATTAGAGTAGCACTCCCCCCAAGGGGAATGTCCCCCTGGGCACCAAGAAACCTCAGTTGAGGCTTTAGATCCTTTTAAAATCCCTTTTTTAATGAAAAATAACAATAGTTCAAAAAGAAGTTGATTCATCTGATGTATTTGTAGCCATTATTACATGAATTAATTTCATTCACGAAGCATACAAGTTCCATGATGCATTTGAATTGTGACTTGATCAATAAAGTTTTTCACAATTATGGTTTTCCCTTTAATCTTCCCAATGCATTTCGGGCAAACTGCCCTTCTTCAGGGGATAGAATTCGGGAGTGTTCATACGAGCGGCGTGAATTTGGAAATAATATGTATGTATATATATATATATATACACACACATATATATATACACATATATTATCTACTGGCGGTCGCCAGTAGATAGTTATAGTTAGGACCTAGTTTCCATAGGAAAAACATTTTTTGTTTTCCCAATAACTTTGGCGCCGGATGACGAATCATCGCGAAATTTTCAAAACTAGTGGGGCGCTCCGGTCAGCTCCTGTCTTGAAAGTTTTGGGGTGATTCGGCAAGCGGGGGCCGAGAAAAAAGGGGGGTCCCAAAACGTGTTTTCTCCATGTTAATTCCCATAGGAAACTTTAGCCACGGCTACAGCCCGAACTGCTGAACGGAATTACACCAAATTTGGCAAAAAGGTGGTGCTTGGTTCAGAAAGCGCCCTTTTTTTAAAATGGTGTAAATCCGTTCAGTAGTTGCGGAGAAAATAAAATAAATAGAGGTCAAAAAATCAATTTCCCATAGGAAACTTTAGACACGGTTACAACCAAAACTGCTGAACGGAATTATACCAAATTTGGCAAGAAGGTAGTGCTTGGTTCAGAAAGTGCCCTTTTTTTAAATGGTGTAAATCTGTTCAGTAGTTGCTGAGAAATTCAAAAAATAAAAGTTTCGATATCTATGGCCGCGGTGGATCCGCGCACCCTCCCGATCACGAGCTTCATGCTAATTGGCTGTCAACACTCCAAACCAGGAAGTGTTGGTAGCCATCTTGTGCCTCGGTATCCGAGGCACAAGAAAACAGAAAAACTAAGGCGCAAAACAAGAAAAGGGGGCAGGGTAGAAACACCCTGACCCCCTAGGCCTGCTCAGGGGGTTCCACAAGGACCCCCAGGGCCCAAAAAAGCATTTTTTTTTTTAAATCGGCAAAATGCGCGCCGGATCCACGGATCCGGTCGCGAAAAAAAAAAACGAAGCGCGGGCTCCCGGGCTTCGTTTAATTGAAGCCCCAAGGGGCAGTAAAAAAATGTGTGGGGGTTTTGCAACAATATTTGTGGGGGGCACACGGCCCCCCGCAGCCCCGGGGTCCGCCACCCCCGGGGCTTGTTTTCTTAGAGTTTGGGGGGCCTCTAAGGCCCCCCCAAAGCCCGGGGACCGCCACCCCCTGGGGCTGTGCAAGTGAAGGGAGGGGGGCCGCGCGGCTCCCCTCCTGGAGCCTGTGATGGCATTGGAGACCGCCACCCCCGGGCCGGCTCCTGCAGTGTCCCGGGGTACCCACCCCCGGGACACTGCTGTTTGCTATGGCAGGACGGGAGCCGCAAGGCTCCCGTCCTGCCACAGCAAACTTGCTTTAGATTTTGGAAGAGAGAGCAGGAAACCTGCTCTCTCTTCCAAAATCTAAAGCGGATTGCTTTTTCACAAGGGGAGCTGCATGTTAGCAGCTCCCCATGTGGAAAAGCAATGCCGGCAGGGACCGTGGGGGCATTGGGGCTCCCCCCACGGTCCCCAATGAGAGGCCAGGCCCCGGGGGATGGGGTCCCCGGGGCTAGTAGTGGCCCGGGAGGGGGGCCACACGGGCCCCCTCCCCCCCAAAAAAAGGCCGGCCCGGGGCATGGGGTCCCCGGGGCAATAGAGGCCTCAGGAGGGGGGCCACGCAGCCACCCTCCTTACAAAATTTAAAAAATGTGGCCATGCCCCGGGGGATTGGGTCCCCGGGGCCGGAATTGGCCACGGGAGGGGGGCCACACGGCCCCCTTCCTGTTCAGTTTTTTTTTTTTTTATAAAAAAAAGGGGTCAGGCCCTGGGGGATGGGGTCCCCAGGGCCCAAAAAAGGAAAAAAGAAGAGGGGCCACACAGCCCCCCTTCTAAACAAACAAACAAAAAAAAAGACGCAATCGTGCCTCAGGCCCCGCCCCCTCCCTTCACCACTCTGCAAACGCGCCCTGTGGCGCGTTTTAAATTGGGGCATTCCCCTTGAATACTGGGGGTCCCTGGGGGCCAACTAGTCCACCAGGTACCTCCAGTGTGCGCCACAGGGCTGCGTTGCAGAGAGGTGGTGCAGGCCACGCCCCTTTTTACACCTCTCTGCAACGCAGCTCTGTGGCGCTTACTGGAGGCACCTGGTGGGCTAGTTGTACCCCAGGGACCCTCAGGATTCAAGGGGACTTTATCCCCCAACTTAAAACGCGCCACGGGGCGCGTTTGCACAGTGGTGAAGGGAGGGGGCGGGGCCTGAGGTGACATGTGTGCAAACACGCCCTGTGGCGCGTTTTAAGTTGGGGAATTAATTCCCCTTGAATCCTGAGGGACCCTGGGGGCAACTAGCCCACCAGGTACCTCCAGTGCGCACCACAGGGCTGCGTTGCAGAGAGGTGGTGCAGGCCACGTCCCTTTACACCTCTCTGCAACGCAGCTCTGTGGCGCTTACTGGAGGTACCTGGTGGGCTAGTTGGACCCCAGGGACCCTCAGGATTCAAGGGACTTTATCCCCCAACTTAAAACGCGCCACGGGCGCGTTGCACAGTGGTGAAGGGAGGGCGGGGCCTGAGGTGACATGTGTGCAAACACGCCCTGTGGCGCGTTTTAAGTTGGGGAATTAATTCCCCTTGAATCCTGAGGGACCCTGGGGGCAACTAGCCCACCAGGTACCTCCAGTGCGCACCACAGGGCTGCGTTGCAGAGAGGTGGTCCAGGCCATGCCCCTTTTTACACCTCTGTGCAACGCAGCTGTATGGCGCTTACTGGAGGTACCTAGTGGGCTAGTTGGACCCGAGGGACCCTCAGGATTCAAGGGGACTTAATCTCCCAACTTAAAACGGCCACAGGGCTTGTTTGCACACGTCACCTCAGGCCCCCCCTCCCTTCACCACTGTGCAAACCCGCCCCGGGGCGCGTTTAAAGAGGAAGTTTTAATCCCCCTGCCCTATTATGTACTAGGGCCTTACAGAGGAGGTCATGCTAATGACAGGGGTACCCCAACGCATAGTGTTCCCTAGTGTATGGAGGTGTTCTCACTGTATTCTAAGTGTCTTTTAGCATAGCACTGGCTCTAGGCCTGGTTAGTCCGAGTCAGTTACCACCAGTACCCGTCTGAAAAAGTTGTGGGCACAGGATGATTTTGCAACAAGGCCTCTTTCTGCTCCTCTGTTGGTTCTTTCTGCACATGTCTTGCTTCTTCCTGCTCTTTTCTTCGTCTTTGTGGACTTCTGTTGCTTCTTTCTGCATTTCTTTTGCTTCTTTCTGTGCGTTTTTTCTTCTTTCTTCACATGGCCTACCTCTGTAGGCATAGTTAGAAACTAGCATTTAAAAAACCTTTGAAATTCACTTATCAAACCATAGGTTTCAGGCACGTTATAGTTAGAAATTAGCATTTAAAAAACCTTTGAAATTCACTGAAAAAACCATAGGTTTCAGACACGTTATAGTTAGAAATTAGCATTTAAAAAACCTTTGAAATTCACTGAAAAAACCATAGGTTTCAGGCACGTTATAGTTAGAAATTAGCATTTAAAAAACCTTAGAAATTCACTGAAAAAACCATAGGTTTTAGGGACAGTTATAGTTAGTTGGACATTTCACTTGTACAAAACCAGTGAAATTCCCCCGTTATAGTTAGTTCAGCTAACTATAACTCGCGCCCCCGCAATGCACTGCTGATGACGTCACATATTACATCACTCATGACATGGTCAGTGACATCACTGATGACATCACTGATGACATCTCAAATGACATCACTGATGGCATCAGTGATGACATCATCCAGTGACTGTGTGTTTCTGTAAAGTTTAAATATGTTTAATATATATAGGGAAAGGCGTATTGAAGAATGAGTGGGGGTATAAGTGTCTGAATGGATGATTTAGTAGGTGCGTGACTGACTCTAAGTGGGTGATTAAACGTATCTTACTGAATGCATGGGTTAGTGACTAAACTGTGTGAATGTCTGTATCCGTCTGTCTGTTGGTGTGTAAGCGGCTGCATGGGTTTGCGAATAGCTACATGAGTGTCTATATGGGTTATTGATTGGTTGTCTGAGTATCTGTATGGGTGCCTGAGTGTTTGTGTGGGTGGGGTGTGTGTGACTCTGTGCCTAGATGTGTGAGTGGGTGATTCACTGGGTGCATGGTTTCAAGAGTGCATCTGTGATGGACTGTATGGGTGGGGGTGAGTGTGTGTATGGGTGTGTTAGTGAGTGGATGTATATGTCAGTGGTACATGTGTGAGTAACTACATATGTGAAAGGCAATATATTTGTGTGTTGGAGTATATAAATGGCTATAAGTGAGAGTGTGTGATTGTGAGAGCGAGAGTGGCTGTATGGATGAGTGTGTGCTTATATCAGTGATTGTATAAGAGCGTAAGAATGTGCTAGTATTTGTATGAGTAATTGAGCTGGTGTGTGTATAACTGTATAGGTGAGTAAATGGCAGTGTGATTAATTATTTGCATGACTGACTAGGTGTGTCAGTACCTCTATGGATGAGTGGCGGTGTGTGAGTGTCTATATAGGTGTATGAGTGCATATGATAGTCCTGTACTGAGTGACCGTAAGTATGAGTGACTGTACGGGTGAGTGAGTGGATGTGTGTGTTTAGACCTAAGAATCAGTGAGTGGGTATGTAGTTATTGGTGTTGGAGTGTCTATGGTTTTGAGAATGGTAGTCTGTAATTTAGAGTGGGTGTATCAAAAGTTATATTAGGGTGTGAGAAGATGCATGAAATTTTCACATGGATGATGTCATCAGTGATGTCATCAGTGACGTCATTTGAGATGTCATCAGTGATGTCATCAGTGATGTCACTGACCATGTCATGAGTGATGTAATATGTGACGTCATCAGCAGTGCATTGCGGGGGCGCGAGTTATAGTTAGCTGAACTAATTATAACGGGGGAATTTCACTGGTTTTGTACGAGTGAAATGTCCAACTAACTATAACTGTCCCTAAAACCTATGGTTTTTTCAGTGAATATATATATATATATTCACTGAAAAACCATAGGTTTCAGGCACGTTATAGTTAGAAATGAGCATTTAAAAAACCTTAGAAATTCACTGAAAAAACCATAGGTTTTAGGGACAGTTATAGTTAGTTGGACATTGCACTCGTACAAAACCCGTGAAATTCCCCCGTTATAGTTAGTTCAGGTAACTATAACTCGCGCCCCCGCAATGCACTGCTGATGATGTCACATATTACATCACTCATGACATGGCCAGTGACATCCCTGATGACATCACTGATGACATCTCAAATGACATCACTGATGACATCATCCAGTGACTGTGTGTTTCTGTAAAGTTTAAATATGTTTAATATATATAGGGAAAGGCGTATTGAAGAATGAGTGGGTGTATAAGTGTCTGAAAGGATGATTTAGTAGGTGCGTGACTAACTCTATAAGTGAGTGATTAAACGTATCTTACTGAATGCATGGGTTAGTGACTAAACTGGGTGAATGTCTGTATCCGTCTGTCTGTTGCTGTGTAAGTGGCTGCATGGGTTTGTGAATAGCTACATGAGTGTCTATATGAGTTATTGATTGGTTGTCTGAGTATCTGTATGTGTGCCTGAGTGTTTGTGTGGGTGGGGTGTGTGCGACTCTGTGCATAGAAGTGTGAGCGGGTGATTCACTGGGTGGATGGTTTCAAGAGTGCATCTGTGATAGACTGTATGGGTGGGTAAGTGTGTGTAAGAGTGTGTTAGTGAGTGAATGTATGTCCCAGTGGTACATGTGTGAGTAACTACATATGTGAAAGGCAGTATATATGTGTGTTGGAGTATATAAATAGCTATAAGCGAGAGTGTGTGATTGTGAGAGTGACGGTATGGATAAGTGTGTGTTTGTATCAGAGATTGTATAAGAGCGTAAGAATGTGCTAGTATTTGTATGAGTAAGTGAGCTGGTGTGTGTATAACTGTATAGGTGAGTAAATGGGTTAGTGCTTAATTTTTTGCATGACTGACTAGGTGTGTGAGTACCTCTATGGATGAGTGGCGGTGTGTGAGTGTTTATATGGGTGTATGAGTGCATATAATAGTCCTGTACTGAGTGACTATAAGTATGAGTGATTGTACGGGTGAGTGAGTAGATGTGTGTGTGTAGACCTTAGAATCAGTGAGTGTGTATATAGTAATTGGTGTTGGAGTGTCTATGGTTTTGACAATGGCAGTCTGTAATTTACAGTGGGTGTATCAAAAGTTATATTAGGGTGTGAGAAGATGCATCAAATTATCTTATGGATGATGTCATCAGTGATGTCATCAGTGATGTCATTTGAGATGTCATCAGTGATGTCATCAGTGATGTCACTGACCATGTCATGAGTGATGTAATATGTGACGTCATCAGCAGTGCATTGCGGGGCGCGAGTTATAGTTACCTGAACTTACTATAACCGGGGAATTTCACGGGTTTTGTACGAGTGCAATGTCCAACTAACTATAACTGTCCCTAAAACCTATGGTTTTTTCAGTGAATTTCTAAGGTTTTTTAAATGCTAATTTCTAACTATAACGTGCCTGAAACCTATGGTTTTTTCAGTGAATTTCAAAGGTTTTTAAATGTTAATTCCTAACTATAACGTGTCTGAAACCTATGGTTTTTTCAGTGAATTTCAAAGGTTTTTTAAATGCTAATTCCTAACTATAACGTGTCTGAAACCTATGGTTTTTTCAGTGAATTTCAGAGGTTTTGTAAATGACAATTTTTAAATGTATTAATTGTTATATTTATTTTTTTGATACTGATTTACAACATTTTTTTAAACTATTTATTTTTAGATATTTTATTTTTTAAATTACATTGTAATTACATTATACATTACATTACAAAATATACTTTCTCAGAATGAATTACTTTAGTTTAAATACTTTGCAAATAGGCAATAGACTTTTAAGTACAGTAGTTACAGTTGTTGCAATGGGCAACACAATTTCAAAAACAATGCAACATTGAGCTCAATGTGAATTTCTAGTTAAATGCAATTAGTTACTTTATGGATTACTTTTCTAACCACAGGACTGGATCCTAGATTCAGTCCTGGGACATCTCCTGTAAACAGTTGAGTAAAAGCGTTTTGGTTACAGTAGTGATTTTTAAGGAATATTATTGTATTTTAACAGTTGACACTTCGAAACTTTTTCACATAGAATCACCAATGTTATCCTATGGGAGGAAATTCACTTAGCAGGTAAGTAGTGTTATCGTTACTTTTTCTTACTCAGTGGTGGATCCTGGATCCAGCACTGGTGCATCTCCTGTAAACAGTTGAAAGAATGCGTTTAAGTCACACAGGCGATTTTTACGGAATATTTGTAGTTTGTGAAAATCGACACTTTGAAACTTTTCTGCTGAAAACCAGACAATGGATTCCTATGGAAGGAAATTCAAGTTACTGGTAAGTACGGTTAGAATTACTTTTCAGGGTCAGTGCTGGGCTAAAAGATGCAGCACTGGGTTCTCTCCTGATAACAGGTGAGTAAATCGGAATTCATAGTTCGGCTGATTTTAGAGAAATATTATAAAGTTCCAAAACTCCACACTTAGAAGAATTTCCAAGTGAAACCAGTCAATGTTAGCCTATGGAAGGAAATACAAGTTACTGGTAAGTACGGTTAGAATTACTTTTCAGGGTCAGTGCTGGGCTAAAAGATGCAGCACTGGGTTCTCTCCTGATAACAGGTGAGTAAATCGGAATTCGTAGTTCGGCTGATTTTAGAGGAATATTATAAAGTTCCAAAACTCCACACTTAGAAGAATTTCCAAGTGAAACCAGTCAATGTTAGCCTATGGAAGGAAATTCAAGTTACTGGTAAGTACGGTTAGAATTACTTTTCAGGATCGGTACTGGGCGCAAAGATGCAGCACTGAGGTCTCTCCTGATAACAGGTGAGTAAATCGGAATTCGTAGTTCTGCTAATTTTAGAGGAATATTTGTAAGTTTCAAAAATCGACACTTAGAAACTTTTTCAGCAAAAAGCAGGCAATGATATCCTATGGAAGGAAATTCAAGTTACTGGTAAGTACGGTTAAAATTACTTTTCAGGATCAGTACTGGGTTCAAAGATGCAGCACTGAGGTCTCTCCTGATAACAGGTGAGTAAATCGGAATTCGTAGTTCGGCTGATTTTAGAGGAATAGTTGCACAATGGTGAATAAAGGGGGTGGGGCCTGAGGATACATGTCTGCAAACACGCCCTGTGGCGCATTTTAAGTTGGAGAATTAATTCCTCCTCAATCCCGAGGGTCCCTAGGGGCCAACTAGCCCACCAGGTACCTCCAGTATGCGCCAGAGAGCTGCATTGCAGAGAGGTGTTCAGAGGCCACGCCCCTTTTACAACACTCTGCAACGCAGCTCCGTGGCACTTACTGGAGGTACCTGGTGGGCTAGTTGGCCCCAGGGACCCTCAGGATTGAAGAGGATTTAATTCCCCATCTTAAAACACGCCACGGAGCCTGTTTGCACACATGTCACCTGAAGCCCCGCCCCTCCCTTCACCACTGTGCAAACGCGCCCCGTGGCGCGTATTAGGTTGGGGGATTAAGTCCCCTTGAATCCTGAGGGTCCCTGGAGTCCAAGTAGCCCACCATGTACCTCCAAAAGCGCCACAGAGCTGCGTTGCAGAGAGGTGTAAAAGGGGCGTGGCCTCTGTACACCTCTCTGCAACGCAGCCCTGGCGCATACTGGAGGTTCCTGGTGGGCTAGTTGGCCCCAGGGACCCCCAGTATTTAAGGGGAATTCGTTCCCCATCTGCAAACGCGCCAGGGGCGCGTTTGCAGAGTGGTAAAGGAAGGGGCGGGGCCTGCGGCCTGATCGTTTGTTTTTTTCCCGAAGGGGGCTGTGTGGCCCCCTTCCTTTTCCTATTTTTGGGCCCTGGGGACCCCATCCCCCAGGGCCTTACCCCTTTTTTTTTTTTTTTAATTAAACGGGAAGGGGCCGCGAGGCCCCTCCCGTGGCCGAATCCGGCCCGGGGACCCCATCCCCGGGGCATGGCCACACTTTTAAATACATTTTTATGGAGGGGGGCTGCGTGGCCCCCCTCCTCAGGCCTCCTTTTGCC